>CM060895.1:92880000-94130000 GCA_030762935.1 Hymenopus coronatus | reverse complement strand
AAGAGGAGGACTTTTGGATCATTTGCTATAAGTGGTGTTTGTATGGAATACCCTGTAACAAGCTGAAAATGTCAAAAATAGAATAATGTGTCACTTTAAAATGTTTTGATTAATAGTACTTTGAGCCTCAATAAATTGAGAACAAAGGGTTTTGAGACATGTGTTAATATGAACACTTTCTTGTTTTGATGTAAGGATCCAGTCCGCAAAATTTGTGAAGGTTCAAAAGTATTTTTAAGCACTCTGTATACAAAAGCTTCCTCATAATTTGGCTTCAGGAAATTAGGTAACAATTATGGACATACACAATTTGTTTAAAGACACCCAGCAGAGCAAACTTTGTTACCTTCATATGCCACACATAAACTTTGATTCTGGTAAACAGATATCCTGGTGAAGAAGATAGAAAATAAGAAACTTAATATTAATATGGATCATTTGATGGAAAACAAAATTCAGATTGAAGATAGAGTAGAGAAATTTGATTTAGTAAAAAGGGTGGATCAAGAGGGGGGATGGGGCCTCTTACCAAGCAAAACAATAAAATAGCATACTGCAAGGTAATAAATCTCAAAGTTTAAGAAACTAAACTTAACTGGGATCTACAGACAGAATAGAACTTAAGCATTGAAGCCAATAGATAGAGTGAATAGCACATTTCATACCTCAATATTGTCACTTTGCTCTGCATAATTTGCGTAAATCTACCAAAAACGACTTGGGAGCCAAGTGCCCAAGAAAAGGTGCACAATTAGTACTTTACTGCTTATGTGGCTTGTCTTCCAAAAAAAGATTGACTCATAATTAAGAAGAAGAGGGTGAGTTTTATCATTTAAGTGAAAATATATGTAGGTTAAAAGAAAAAGCAGGCTCTTTTTCTTTCTTTTTTTTAAGGAATATTATGATTTTGTACTTATTAAGTGATCTTTGTATATGTTGCCTAGTGTAATACATTTTTAATGATTTAAAACATAATAAATATAACTAAATTTTCTCTGATTTCGAAATGGAGTCAATCCATGTACTTAACTGGCTAGAACCCACCAGGGCTCAATTAATGTGAGTATGGGTTTGGTATACCCAGGGTGCCTGAGCTAGTCCCTCATTATAATAGATTTTTCCTCTTCCAGGTTTATAAAATTCTTAGGTTTATGAACTCCTGTCTCATGGTTTTGGCGCAGTCTTCAACTTGTGTGCTTGGAGATTTCAAATATGAAGGTTGAGTACACCCACCTCACTACCCCTTTCGTGCAACAATAGGTGTGGAGCCGTTCCGATGTCAAGTACACTTACGTAGCTCCCAAGGGGCCGGGCCCCCACGAGCAGCTCGGCGACCGTGATTGGCTGGGTTGATCGGAGGGACCTGACATGTTACCGCTGTCTGGTGCACGATGTAATCAACCACAAGTCCCTTGAATCTGCCGAAGAAGCGTGGCCTATAGTGGGGGACAACAGGCGGCTCTTCCAGTGGTAGGGCTTTAAAGTCGGGCCTGCCTTCGGTGAAAATGTCGCATACCGGCCAGTAGTGATAGTCGGAGGGTAACTCCTTTGAAGTACTCCTTGAGAGGTGCTCCAGGCCAGCACAGATCGGAAGATTTAGGTGTCTTACATACAAGAAGAATAGGATACATTCTTGTTGTATCCCCCGGATGGCAGGCTGACGCCGACGTTCTGGAAGGCGGACCATTATGGCTCCTCTGCTCTTACCCTCTTCAACACCCCGATTTTTTGTGATGCGACTTATGTGCGAGACAAAGACGATGAAGGTTGTCAGTCCCTTTTGTATCCAAAAAGAATTGGACAGGGTTTTCGGAATGGTCACCAATGCCACACGCTTTGGAGACGGCATACTCTCATTGAGGTAGCCACATCTGACCAACCAGCCAAGTAGACGAGTGCTTCTCTTTTGAGTTCTTACCCTATCAAGGTGGAGAAGCACAAATCTTTGAATTGTGGCTCCTCTGCGCTTACCCTCTTCAACACCCCGATTTTTTGTGATGCGACTTATGTGCGAGACAAAGACGATGAAGGTTGTCAGTCCCTTTTGTATCCAAAAAGAATTGGACAGGGTTTTCGGAATGTTCACCAATGCCACACGCTATAGAGACGGCACAGTGATCACCAATGCCAC
The DNA here is from genome assembly GCA_030762935.1 of Hymenopus coronatus. Taxonomy (NCBI): domain Eukaryota; kingdom Metazoa; phylum Arthropoda; class Insecta; order Mantodea; family Hymenopodidae; genus Hymenopus; species Hymenopus coronatus. The sequence continues at coordinate 94,127,869 of CM060895.1, read as the reverse complement.
ACGCTTTGGAGACGGCATACTCTCATTGAGGTAGCCACATCTGACCAACCAGCCAAGTAGACGAGTGCTTCTCTTTTGAGTTCTTACCCTATTAAGGTGGAGAAGCACAAATCTTTGAATTGTGGCTCCTCTGCGCTTACCCTCTTCAACACCCCGATTTTTTGTGATGCGACTTATGTGCGAGACAAAGACGATGAAGGTTGTCAGTCCCTTTTGTATCCAAAAAGAATTGGACAGGGTTTTCGGAATGGTCACCAATGCCACACGCTATAGAGACGGCACAGTGATCACCAATGCCACACGCTTTGGAGACGGCATACTCTCATTGAGGTAGCCACATCTGACCAACCAGCCAAGTAGACGAGTGCTTCTCTTTTGAGTTCTTACCCTATTAAGGTGGAGAAGCACAAATCTTTGAATTGTAGCCGCGATGTAGTGACGGCCGCCAGTTTGGACGGACTATTCAACGAGGAGATAGTAAATTCTTTCTGACCAAGCTGTTATCGGTGCATACAGATTAATGGGCAAACGGGATGACAAGCCGTTCCCACTCCGTACGGTCTTTCTGACCTTTAAGTGGACTGAAATTCCGGCTTTTATCGTGTATGGTTATGAAAGAGCGCCCGTGGGTCCGTATATCCCGAACCCGATGCTGTTACCGTTGCTAGAAATTCGGATATACGCAACAACACCGTACCAATTCACCGGTTTGTGTTCAGCGTGGGCAAAAGACACACGATGGATCTGTATGCGCTCAAGTTCCCACCTATGTCAACTTGGAGAGGCACATACATCCAATTCTAAGGAGTGTTCCCTTTTCCTCGAGAAGACTATCTAGGAGATAAGAGTCTAAGACCATTTAACTTTTCAATCGGCACAGAAACGTTATGTTGAGTTCAACCTGGCCATCACCTTGAATTATTCCGCTGCTGTTCGCCAGCTAGTGCGGGAACAGGATGCTATTGTTCAGACCATCCCTGGTGTTTGTTTCCGTGTGTCTATAGGTGTAGAGACAGATTCTTCCTCCGATAATGGTTCATCTCCAAAGGCCACTCCAATCCCTCGTTTTCGTCTACGTCATCTACATCTTCTGCCACTGTACCTGATCGCACTACCCGTAAGTCGCCCATCCGTCGTCCCTCAAGTCGTTCGGCTCTCCTAACCAAAACCTAACGACTTGTTCGGACACCGATACTAGTGATGGCAATCCAGATTCATTGCCCGTTGGTGGCCACATAGGTCTGAGTCGTAGCCCAACCAAAAAGAAAAAGATAAAACTGTACCCCTCCTCAGGCTACCCACTGATTCGATACCTTACCGGTGCGCGTATTCTAAAAACCAGCCGTCGTCCTTGTTAAGGATTTCGTCCAGTGCAATATACGTGGTCTACGTACACAACGATCTCACCTAGATATTTTAATGCGAACTTATACGCCTCTCATCGTTTGCTTACAGCAGACAAAGCTTCGCCCTCGAGATACCTTTGCTTTACATAGGTACATTCCGGTTCCATTTGATTTGGAACCGGACGAGGGCTCTCCTGCGCACGGTAGTTCCATGATTCTGGTCCGAGATGACGTATGTTTCCGACCTATGCCAATCACCACTTCCTTGCAAGCTGTTGCTGTCCACCTTTCTGTTCTTGGTTTTAGTTTTTCGGTGTGTAGTCTATGTGCTCCTTCTTTGTCTCCCTTTAACATTGCTGACTTGGTGAGTTTAGCTTCCCAGTTACCTCCACCGTACCTTCTAGTGGGAGATCTTAATGGCCGTCACCCACTTTAGGGATCTCCCAGGGTGAGGAGAGTCATAATCTGCTGGACCAACTAACCTCTCTATTTTGAATACTGGTGAGCCTACATTTCTTTCAGACTCCACTGGCACCCTTTTCTCATCCCGGTTTAAGTATTTGCTCGGCACAGCTTAGACACCATTTATGTCGTCTCTGATGCTCACTCCAGTGATCATTTTCCAGTTGTTATTACCTTTAAATATATGAGTAAGCTTTGATGGCCGATGTCCATAGTTTCAAAATTTAAACATTTAGGGCTGTTTTTGCCGTGGTCTGTAGGTTAAAATATGTTTATTTAAAATATTTCTAACCAACGTTTCGTCCCTGTCTATGAGAGACATCTTCAGAGGTAATGTGCTCACGTCGCTAACTCGAAAAGAATTACAACAGTGCGAGTTAGAACCGGTATATATATCCGTGGTGTAATGGTTACCATGCTAACTTCATATACCCAATGTCGCGGGCGTAAAAATCCTTAGCATGGCTTCCTTCGGAAGGGAAGTAAAGCTGTGGGTCCCGTGTCGTAGATTTACGGCACGTAAAAGAACCTCAAGCCTGATAAGAGAGGCCTCTGAGCAAAATTAAGCGATCTTTCACGCCCAATTTGCTGAGAACCAAAGCAGTTAAAGAGCGTCCATAAATAACAGGCCATTTCATTTCATCTACGTTTCGGGAGCGTGCATCTCTCCCATCACGCTCCTGAAACGTCGATGACTCTTCATCGCTACACCTGGCTTAAAGCCCGAGAATGTCTAGAATATGTTTGTCGCCAGGAAAGCTTCAGAGCCTATTCTTCGTGAGCATTCAAGTTGAGAAGTACAAAGAGTGAAACTGGAAGCGGTAGCCATGGGTGACCATGGTATGTTAACGCACGAAGATATCGGCTGCTGGTTGACTGCAGCAATCAGATCATGCCACTGCACATCATGTTTACACTACTCTCGTCTACTACACGGATAATACAAATATTCTTTATTTAATTATGATGGTTGTTTTCATATAGCGACTTTTGGCTAACACTAGTTGGCAACTATGCTACAGAGCAGCTGAGGAGAAATAAAAGAACAGATACTCGCGCCAATAGACTGTAAACAAACCAAGCTGCTGAATGGTAATGATTCGGTGCAAAATAATAAATATTACTAATATAATAGGACAAATATTTTGGAGTATAGCAACAGTATCAGAAAGCGTTGGTTGACTTCATTTGCATGCTGTTTTATTTTCTTGAAGTGTAATGTATTTAGTGTAATTAGCGATTTTTTTTCTGTTTATCAGGTGATGAACTGAACAATTCCTTGAAACAATATATTTCAGCAAGTGTTGCACATTTGCCGTGAGCCAACTTAAAAAGGAAAATCAAACAGTAAAAGAGTGCTTTGTAGGTTATAATCCCCTTCCCCTCGTTAAAAGCTTTTCATTGCAGACTCATGGTTTATAACATATACTGTTAAGCACAAATAATACTAACTGTTGCTCAGAGTAAATAAATAATGGCTGCAGTTGATGCCATTGTGTTAGCTAGCAAATTTAGAGGCTGCTTACTTGGGGCTCTTCTTGGTGATTGTCTTGGTGCTCCATACGAAGGAGAATTCCAGGTTTCAAAACTAGTGCTCCAGAGGTACTTTGATAAGTTGGAAGGACCATACTTTAAAGGTTAGTTGTGCATAATCATAAAATATATAACTATGCAAAGAAATTATTTTTTAAATATTTATAGAACTTTTTCTTTTGCTTCTTAGCACCTGTTAAGCAGTACACTGATGACACTGCAATGACTAAATGCATTGCTGAATCACTGATAAGTCAACAGAAATTGGATCCTGAGGATTTAGCTAAAAGGTTAGCATAAGCGGAATAATGTTCTAAAGGCAACTTATAACTTTAACATTTGATTTTAAAATGATATTTTAATTTGGCATAAGTTGGGAAAATTATTATTAACATGAACTAAAAGAGCATGCTATTAGATTTTTATTTAGTAATGCAAAACTCTTTACAAAACAAGTATTTACTAATCTGAACCAGTTACTAAGTAGGAATAGGTGTGCAGAAACAATTCATTGCATTTGCATGCAACATGTGCATAATATTTTAGAGTTTAAATTCAAATGTAATTATCTCTTTTATATTATTCAATTTTAATGAAAAGCAAATATTCTTTCCATGCTACATTATGCTGTAGAAATTATTTAAAAAAATATAAAAGTGTTGCACTAGATGTTGAATATCAGTATGGTAAATGTAAGAGTATAATGCAGACTATCTTTAAAACTGCTAATAGTATGAATAATGTTATTGGATAGTCAGGTGTTTTAATCAGTTACTAATGCATTTTTTGTCTTAAGGCAGCATGGTCCAGGAACCAGTAAGTGGTTCTTGACCTTCCTGTATATGCCAAAGGTATGATTGCAAAATTTTGGTGTATATGGCCCATGTATAATGGCCTATTATTAAGCAGTGTTGGAAGTGACAAGAGTTCTAATTGGGAGGTCTCCATGGCAGATTCTAAACTTGTATAATTAAGATTTGGCCTTCCTTGTTGACAATTACTTTTTGCTGTTGGAACTTATGTTTGGTTGAATGGGAGTAAATAAATACAAGGAACAAGGTTTTCTGAAATGGTCAATGCTTTGTTTTAGGCACTAATAAAATCTCTTATTATTTACAGTTTGAGAAAATAATACTTTTGGGAGGAGGGATTTTAAGGCATTTAAATGTCATTTGAATGCTAATCTGCATGCCTTTGAAGCTCTCATGCAATGTCCTTTTTTAGAACATGTGTATCTTTAAAGTCAGTTTTCTAAAAACAACATTTTTGGATACTTATGTACTGATTTCTCAGAAAGTGTGAAAGGTAGATAGCTGAAATTTTTAGTACATGTATACAACTCATAGTAGAACTTTCTGAACCACAGTCATAATTTTATAATATATATTAGTGATATAATAAAAATCAATGACATTGCAAATTTTCCACACTTTTATTTTTTTGACTTTGCAAATAATTGTTTTTTCAATTTCTAGAAACTGATATACATAACTAAATAATTGATAAGAACTAAAGCTTTCCTGGCGACGTGTTAATTCAAAATCTTCTCGGGCTTCTAGCCAGGTAAAAACTTGGCTTGACACCAACGTTTCGAAGAAGTGACACCCTGAAGACGAGGAAGATGCACTTCTTCGAAACGTTGGTGTCAAGCCAAGTTTTTACCTGGCTAGAAGCCCGAGAAGATTTTGAATTAAATAATTGATGTTCGGAAGATAGCTAACAACTGTGATTATGCTGCAAAAGTATCAGAGAAAAAGGTACATGAATCCACGTGTTTTTTAAGAGTAAATTGTATTATTTTTCTGCTGAATGAAATACTTTTTTTACAGATTCAATCACATAAGTATCAATGAAAATAACCACTTGGAGTAATCATGATTTATAGAATAGTTCATAAAGAATTCAGGAAAAGCCATTGTGAACTTTAAGAGCAGTTGTATTTAACACACTTGGATGTAATTTCTGTATGTTCAGACTACCTTGCCCCTTAAATAAGTTTCACCAAGAGGAAAGAAATGAAAGTATAGTAAATATGTACAATACAATTACATTTTTGCTATGTCATAGGAATTGTGGAAGGGACTGTTACAATAGTGGCAGCTGTGTCATTTTTTCCTGTTTGCAGTCCTTCCAAAGTATTAAATGAGAATTTAATTAATATATTGGATTAATTAGATTAGTACAGTGTGTCCACATAAATACTGTCATACTTTGAACTCTTATTGCATCACTTTGGATAGTCATATTTGGGTGAAGATGATGACATTCAGTTAAGGGTTACCATGCTAACTTCATATACCCAAGGTCGCAGGTTCAAACCCGACAGAGGACAATGGATTTTTTCAGGCATAAAAATCCTTAGCATGGCTTCCTTTGGAAGGGAAGTAAAGCTGTTAGTCTCATGTCGTAGATTTACGGCACATAAAAGACTCTCAAGCCTGATAAAGAGGCCTCTGAGCAAAATTAAGCGGTCTTTCACGCCCAACATAAAATGGGATGCTGAGAACCACAGTAGTTAAAGAGCTTCCATAAATAACACAATTTTTTGATGACATTCAAAAGAAAAAAAACTTTTTTTTACTACTTTATAGGCATTGAATGTGGCCCTAATGAGTGATGCTGCAGACATCAAAGCTATATTCCCATTCATGCCACATATGTTCCAACATATCTGATAAAATGGGCTTGATGGCAGTAGTGTTACAAAATTGCACATCTTGCAGGTTTTGAGGCAATGGGGGTACATAGACACAATCCTTTATGTAACCCCTTAAAAAGAAGTCACAGACCATCAAGTCAGGTGACCTTGGGATCATTTGCAGAAGGCAATATCATAATCATCCAATCCATCTTCCTGGAAGCCACTGATTCAATGTTCCCAAACAAGTAAATGCCAATGAGGAGGTGCTAAATCTTGTTGGAAAATAAATTTGCCTTCTTCCAGTTGTGGAAATAACCATTCAGTGAGTATGTCAAGATAAGTTGGACCTTTGACAGTGGCCTCTTGAAAGAAAAATGGTTTGTGCTCTTGATGTTTCAATACAGTACAAAAGACATTCACGTGTGACCTGTCTGCTAAATATCCAACAATGAACCCATATCGACAATCACAAAGTGAGAGAATTTAATGTACCTATAAACTTAGGTTTTCACGGCCGGTGCCTAGACTAATATAACTACTTTCATTTACTGGGCTTGTAGGCCATGGTCTAGCAGGTACCAACATTTTGCCAAGTACTGCGTTTGGCATCCTCAGGGTGAAGTGGTCTGTGGTCTGTGCTGGTCAGAGCTTGAATGCTACGATGGGTCACATGTTTGGAGTGGATATATCATTTTGTTCCATTTTTTTTTTTTCATATTTGCCAAGCTTGATACTAATAGGGCTTGCCTTGGATTTCATGACAAGTGTTGCTGGGCTAAAATTTAAGTAGATAGCTCTGCCAACTGGTCCAGTATTTAAAATTCCAAATTCTGACCTAATGCTTGAATACTATCATAGGATTGAATTGCTCTATGTAAGTTTATAGAAGGTGTAATTAATAGTGCTGTTGATCAATCTAAATTTTATTGGATTAACTATTTTAATATAATGGGTTAATTGATAGATTAATTTTGATCGAGTTGGAAAAATAAATTGAGTTTTTTATTTATGGACACTCTTTAACTGCTGCAGTTCTCAGTGTCTCATTCTCTAGTGGGTATTAAAGACCACTTAATAATGCTCAGAGGCCTCTTTATTAGCCTTGAGGTTCTCTTATGTGCTGTAAATCTGTGACATAGGATCAACTCTCCTTCCAAAGGAAACTATGCTAAGGATTTTTATGCATAAAACGAAATACATCACCTTCAGCCAGATTTGAACCTGCAACATTGAGAGGCTAGCATATTATCCCCAAACCATAGAGAACGAACTGATGGGAAAAAAAAGTATACCTATTATTGCTAAATTTTATTTATGTTTCTTGATAATAAAATATATAGCTGTATGTATTCTATAGATTACAAAACTATTATTTTAGATATCTACTAACATTTGTGATGTAGGCTTATGAATTTAATTTTTCAATGTTTCGAAGGATTTTAAAAGCAATTACAAATTAAAAGTAGAAGACTCACCTAGCTAATATTCCTTGATCCATGATTGTGAGTGTATTCACATCTGCATTTACTTTAGCTAATAATTTAGACCTTTCACTGGTGTAAAATGTGTCAATTCATTTGGCTATCACATCTCTAGAAGGAAGATTATAAGAAGTTCTACAATGACGGTCTTTAAAACATCACTTAGTCCCTCATCCGAAACTACATTGATCGGCGACTGTCTCTTATTATCCATTTCACCATTTTGTTTGTTAGTTCAGCTTCTGTTAAAACCGAAACGGGTTGGGTTATGAATTGATTTAGATTTGAGTGAGATGAGCAGACCTGAGGGGCACATGATGATTTAGTACTATTGTGTGATGGATGGACATATTTCAAACTGCTTGCACTGCCAGTATAGCTAATAGATGTTCAAAAAATGTTACAAAATTTTGTTTTTATCAAGCACTTTTCCACCATCGTTAATTTAAATCCAAAGCTTTCACAGGTTTACCTCTCAAACTCTCTTATGACATAATGGAATTACAGAAATACATATAGAAAACTAAACACACTGGCTTCATACACAAACTCAGTAAAGCTACTGTAGTCAAAACAGCAGACTTCAGTATACTCAGAAGTGCTATTACTTCTTCCTTGACTGTTGTTTATTATATTGTTAGGAAGCATTTCTATATGTTTCAGAGACTCATATTAACGTCTCTGGGAGTAAAAGTAGATGTGAGGAATGTAATACACGAGTATTTAGTCTCACGTGACAGGGTTTCCAGAGGAGAGCCACAGCTAAGGCTGCACTTACAACTGTCTGTTGTCCATGAAGAAATAAAATAGTAGCTGCTTTAGAATTTTGCAATATTGTAATAAGTATTATAATTACCAGCTGATCAATTTTAATCATCTTGATTAATTAATTAATCTTACAATAAAATTGATTAAATCCCACAACTCTAGTAATTATATAAAGTTTATCCTTTAAAATATGATAGAGCCCATCCTGAGGAAATTTTTGATAGCATTTTTATTTATGTTAAAATGTAATGTTACATAAATAAAAGTGAAGATTTCATTATTAGGCTGAAGTAAGTTGTTCTACAGTAAAAAATTTGTGCGACTGTTACCATGAATTAGTCTAAGATGTATACAAACATCTTGGATTGTTTTTGTCTCACTTATTTACAGTTTATCTAATACAAAGTATCTAACAAACTGCTACCCATGGAATTTCTTACATGGGCCTACTATTAAAAAATGTACAGCTTGAAGAGTTAAAAGTGTGGAAAAATGAGACAGGTCAATGGCAATTAGAAGTGGCAAAAGGAGGCATATTGTGCAATCACAGGAAGAATAAACAGGGAACAGACAGACAATTAGGCAAAGGAAAAGTTAGGAAGAGAAGAAAAATAGGGTATATGTAAGACCAATGGAAAGTGTAGTGAGAATAAAGTGTCTAAAAGCAGGGAGGAGGGGCATACAAGTGGAAACTGATAAGTGACTATTGAGATTATTAATAGGAAAAGTATAAGAGAGGTTAAGTAGAGTTTTCAAGAAAGTCCCAAGAAAGGCGTAATTAGGCAGAAACAGAACAAGGTGAATAGTAGGGCAATCAGAAATATAAGCAGAAATAGACAGGCCAATGGTTTTTTAAGAGGAGGAGTGGGTGTAAGAACTAAGGCATGTGCAGCATAAATAAGGTGAAGGAAAGGGTAAAGGATAGAGAAAAGTGATAAGAGATTAGAGACAAGAAAACTGATAAAAGGGAAAATTAAAAAAAATACTTAAATATGCTTAGAGTAGGAAGTAAAAGAATAGAATACAGGACAGAGAAAAGAGAAGCAGAAAATAGGAAAAAAGGATAGTCATAATGAGGCAGCAAACACACAGGGAAAGAGGGCAACAAAATCTGTAAAATTTGCAATGGTTTGTAAAATGAGTAAAGGGATAGTTCTCAAGATGATCAAGTTATGTGTGATTTGTACAAAAAATTAAAACTCATTCAAATCTAAAAGTATGCAGTTTTATTAATGTGACATTGCATTTAAAGATAAAGTGCTAACGAACATGTTGGAGTGTTTTTAATATCCATCATCACCCTCCGTGGTGTAATGGTTACCATGCTGACTTCATATACCCAAGGTGGCGGGTTCAAACCCGGTGGAGGACGATGGATTTTTTCGGGTGTAAGAATCCTTAGCATGGCTTCCTTTGGAAGGGAAGTAAAGCCGTTGGTCCCGTGTCGTAGACTTACGGCATGTAAAAGAATCTCAAGCCTGATAGAGAGGCCTCTGAGCAAAATTAAGCGGTCTTTCACGCCCAGTGTAGAATGGGACGCTGAGAATCACAGAAGTTAAAGAGCGTCCATAAATAACACACCATTTTTTTTTTTTTTTTTTAATATCCATACCTCTGGATGAGCTGAATTTTCATGAACTCAAATTGAATGCTAGGAACACAAATAAAAACATTTTTTCCATATGGTTGAAATTTCATAAAAATTATGAAATCATATGTAAAAATCCAACATCCTCCTTGTAGAAGAAAGTGAAACATGAATTATGGTGTAAAAATTGAAGGAAACAGCACCAGTTCTCTTCTCCTCTTTATCTGCCTTCTTCCCTCATTTACTATAGCTGTTTCTAAACTGCTCCTAAAGGCTCAGTCAGTTTGTTGTGCTTTTATTAAGACAGTTTCCTGTGTCATGCCTTAGGTTCGTCAAGGAATATTTTCAGGACCCTAGAAGAGGTTATGGTCAACAAGTTGTTGATGTTTTTCATAAACTCCGTGCTCAAAAATTTGCTGATCCATTTGCTCCTGCAAAGGAACAGTTCAATGGATCTGGTTCATATGGAAATGGCGGAGCAATGAGAGTGGCACCAATTCCTCTGTTCTTCTATTCAGATTACAATAACATGGTGGATATGGCAAGACTGGCTGCAAAACTCACACACACCAACAAGCAAGGCTACAATGGTTCAATACTTCAAGTAAGATGACAGTTATAGTTTTAATTACTGGAAGTGGTGCACTGTGAATCTAGTAATTAGTTTTAATATTGGAGTCGAGTATACACATATGTGCTTCACAAAAACTTACGCAGAACTAGTTTCACGTGTGTGTTGCATGCATTGTCTACTGCTTTTGACTGTCAAATTCAACCTGAGGATCCTTGATGTACGACTGCCTTCCCTATGGTGTTTGATTAATGAACTTCATTAGCCAGTTCTTTTTAAAAGGATGGTCAAAATTCATTAGGTGTATTTCATGAATTTTGACTGAAATTTTGAAAAAAATGTAAATGGCATGTTATTTATGGACACTCTTTAACTATTCTGGTTCTCAACGTCCCATTCTAAATTGGGTGTGAAAAATTTTGCTCAGAGGCCTCTCTATCAGGCTTGAAGGTCTTTTAAGTGCTGTAAATCTATAATAGGGACCAACGTGTTTACTGCCGTTCCGAAGGAAGCCATGCTAAGGATTTTTATGCCTGAAAAAATCCATTGTCCTCCGCCAGGTTTGAGCCCATGACCTTGGGTATATGAAGTTAGCATGGTAACTATTACACCATGGAGGGCGACGTCCTTTTGAAGAAAACTCGCTAATGAAGTTCATTAATCCAGCACCAGATGGAAGGCAGTCTTACATCAAGGATCCGGTGAATCCAACAGTCGAAAGCAATAGACAATGCATGCAACACGCGTGTGAAACTAGTTCTGCGTAAGTAAGTTTTTGTGAAGTACATGTGTGTATACTGAACTCCAATATTAAAACTAAGATGATACTTAATACTTTGATATTTGTATATCGTAATGTATTAAATATGTAGAAGAGTTTTTAAAAGAGTCTGCTATTTTGCATGCACACAGTAGTATTAAGTAATGGAACTTCTAGAGCATTCTTATAGGGATGATTATTGTTCTTCAAATAAATTAATGATTAATTTAACAAAATCATTGGTGGCAGTAGATTCAATTACAATAGGTATAAATTTGAAGTTGGGACATGCTTATATTTATATACTTTGCTTCTAAACCAAAATTCATAGAAAAGTATATTCCTTGTGGAAAAGAAAAAAACTTTTCTTTCTAAGCAACTTATTTACCTTTTCTAGCAGGTATGTACATAGCTATATTACCCAAAAATTTGATGTCAAGATTTCACCGAAAATATACCCATGTTTTGAGGTCTGCTGAGTCCAAAAAAGCATTTTTAGAAAAAGGTCTGTGTGTGTGCATGCAGCATAACTCATAAATGAAAACACTGTTAAATACCAAACTTGGTATTTGTGTTTAGCAACTTCCAAGGATGTGATATAACGATTTTGAAAAAAATCTCCCCACTCCAAACTACCCTTTACATGGAAAAAAAAATTGAAAATTTTGTTTATCTCAAAAATGACTCATATGATTTTGATTAAAATAACATATTTTAAAGATATTTATATGACAAATAAAATGTATATCTTGGATTTTCAGGAAATAGCTTCTGAAGACCTCTTTATTCTGGATTAATTTAGCAAACTGGCAAATTGTAGTGTTACACAAAAATGTAGATCTTGTTAAAACACATAATTTATGTCGTTTTAAGTTTTTTACGTAAATTTGGCCATTTCTGAGATATTCCTTGTTATTGGTTTCTGTTTTAAACTATGTGTCTTTTCTCAAACCAGAAGCCATCTTTCGTTTCATCGCTCTAGCTTTACTGGAGACCATGCAAAGCAAATTGAACTTCAATTGTTTCATATAAGATTAGCTGTTAAAAGATTTAACTATAGTTTTAGCCTAGTATATTCCATTATTTTTCTTCTACTTATAAGGAATCAAGAAATAAGACTATTTGGTAGTAATCTTTGGTAAGAATAGTGTGTTGTGCAGTAACTTGAAATGTTATGTGTTTGGAACACAGATTTTTTTTAATTGAATAACCTTTAACCTGCTAGGTCTTATTGGATGCTGATTGAAATGGGTGAAATAGTATTTTAAAAGAATTTGAGTCGGGTTATGTAACACAAACATCAGTTGCTAGGGTGAAATAATGGTTACCTAAACCTTGGGTCCATGCAGCCTAGAGTTATTTGACAATTGTCTTCTCAGGATAAGCAAAATCCTTGGCTTATCTGGTTAACTTCCTAACTGACATTCAAACTTAGGACCTCTTGAATGTGAGGCAGATACACTATCACCACACTACAGAGGCAGGTAAGTAGCCTAAAGACTGCTTTAGCGGACTGCAATATGTACACTACATGCATCAAAACTGCCTTGTTCCCATAAATCAGGGCTCACCAACTAATTGCCCTTTGAGTAAAGTAAAGAGAGCAAATTTGATTGATGCTTCTACAAATAGCCTTCTGTGCAATGTGCAACCAACTGCTTGGAAAGCAAGAACAGATAATTCATGCTGTCGCAGTATGCAACATTTTGCATTGGAAATATGTAATCTATCTTTCATATTTATACACACTTATTGTAGGTTCATGTTTTGTAGAACAATTACTCTTTTGCATTAGTATTTATAATTTGGATGCAAACTTACACTTTTTTTATTGGTGTGGTGATAATTGATAGTCGTAACATAAATAAATGTAAAAACAATAATGGCAATTGCTTTAGTATTAACATAATAAAACAAGCTCCTTAACTTGGTTAATGCCATTGTAACCATATTGTGTGTAAAACAATATGAGAATTAATTTATAACAAAAAGCTTTAAAATTTATAGCAGTCAATATGAATAGGCATCTTGGTAATTAATTGGGATCGAACACAATTCAAAAGAAATGTTCTTCTCCTCTCTTACTCACTTTCATGGGAGTGTACTGATGCTAGAAATCAATTTTCTGAGTGCAGAAAAACACTAAACACTTATTCCACCACTTTTTATTTTCTCTATACGTACTATGCACATAATGTATAGAAAAGGTATTGCACTCCACCCAAAAATTCGATACCAAGGTTTCACCGGAAATCTATGTTTTAGGTTACCGTTTATCCAAAAAAAGGATTTTCAGAAAAAGGTCTGTCTGTGTGTGTGTCCGTCTGTGCATCTGTGAACACGATAACTCAAAAACAAAAAGTCGGTAAAATACCAAACTTGGTATTTAAGTTTAGTATCTTCCAGGGATGCGATACAAAGATTTTGGGAAAAATCCCCCCACCCCCAACTGCCCTTTTCATGGAACTTTTTTAAAAAATTTTGATTTTCTAAAAAATGGCTCTAACAAATTTTTATTAAAATACTTAACTACTCTATTCTGGATGAATTTTACAGAATTTTGCATAACTGCTAAACCATAAGAGATGGAAAAAAACTTAAAACACAAAAAAATGTGGAGCACGTTAAAATACACTATTTATGTTATATACATTTTTTTCGGTGGAGATGATCATTTTTGAGATATTCCTTGTTTTTTATTTCAGCTTTGGAAAACTTATACTTTTCTCATACAGGAATTGTCAACTCCTGTCCATACAACCAGCTTTTGACTCTCACTTTAACCTATTCTACTCCCTTATTTCGCTTCTACTTACAAGGAAGCAAGTAATAGGACTATTTCTGCTAATTTCTTCTCGATTAGCATGAAATAAATAGAAGCATAAGCGTTTTTACAATGTTTGGTTGCAGATATGTAGAGAAAGTTATGTGAATGGAACACATCAGATTTTTACAAATAAGAAAGCTTCCTCTTAGGCAGGCATAAACTTATTAATCGATGGCTTGCATGTTGGATTGCTTTCTGTTCCCGATATTATAAACTGACCTACAACATACTATAGATACCAAGGAAAAGAGACAATTCCTACTATCTTGTGCTTACCTATTGCGAGCATGGAACAAGCCTTTTTGTAGCACAAATTCAAGTGAGTTGGTGATGTCTGCCCTAGATCATAATAGTGCTTTTTTCCTCTGAGGTTTTCACCAATCTTTGATTCTACCTAACAGGTGTGAGTTCTCTATGTGGCTACTGAAAAACAATTCAGGGACACAAAAACACAAATACACAATAATATAATCTATGTGAAATGAAAGGATTAATTCAAATACAACCTCTGTGAAAATGTTTCACTATAATTGGTGCACAGGATAGGTTAAACCAGTAAACTGTAATTTGACCTTATGTGAAAATGTTTCACTATAATTGGTGCACAGGATAGGTTAAACCAGTAAACTGTAATTTGACCTTCTATAGGAAAGGGTGAACTTTGCATTTGTAGTTAAACTGGACAATGTTTAATTATATCATCAGCAACTTGGAGATAAACATTTTGACTGGCAATAAGAAACCAAAATGCAGCAGGCAAATACAGATTTAGGTGCCCACCTCGGTAGCATATCTGCCTCACATTCATGAGGTTGCGAGTTTGAATCTTGCTTAGAGTGGGTTACCCGAATACATTTCTTTTTCGGGGTTTACCCTTATTCTGAGAAGACCAATGTCAAGTAACTTTAAGCTCCATGGACCCTGAGATCATTTGAGCATCACTTCACCGATTTCACTCATCATCATGACAACCAGGTTAAAGGATGTTAAGCTAAATTTGAAAAAAAAAATTATTAAATATATTAAAAGAACAGAAAACAAGAAATTCTATATTTCTGTTTTTATCATATGCATTGTAATATTTCAGTATAATGACCAGAATTGGTGGGCAATGACAGATTTTATGCCCTCATTATAATTTTGTATAATAGATTTTTGTATATAAAAATATATATGCTGTACTAGTTATACAAAATTCCTTCCAAATGAAGAGGACTATACAGATTATATCCAACAATTTTAAGATGTTTATTATTTGTCATTTAAATATGGTATTATAATAAATTTAAATATATATGGTGTTGTAATCAAATTCATTAAATCAAACATTTTTAAAAATGTTCCATGTAAAGATAGTTGGGGTGAAAATCTTTGTCACATTTTTGGAAGGTACTAAACTTAAAGACCAAGTTTGATATTTTGTTTTTGAATTTGTGCACACATGACTGCTGGCACAGACAGCTTTTTCTAAATGTGTATTTTTGTTGTTGTTTTTCTTTCTGATTTATAATGCAGGGATCCTTAAATCATATTTTAATGGTGAAATCTGTGTTACACAATTTTAATAGGAATAGAATACTCCAACTCTGATAGAGAAAGTAAAAACAAGGAGTTAAGTAAGATAAAGTTACACAGTGCATAGTGTAGTGCTTTATGCATGATATCAAGCATATTGGGTTCATTGCGCTAATGAAAACTTTCTGTTTTCAGGCAATTGCTATACACCAGTCTCTGCATTTAGATCCAGCTGAGAAATTGAATGTGATAAAGTTTTCCTCTGATCTAATAGAAAAAATGTCTACATTAGAAGAAGATGAAGAAGGGTAGGTATTTACTGTCCTGCTAATTGATTTAATTTTATACAAATAAATTAATTCACCTTTGAGTAAATCTAACACTCAAACTTCACTATATAAATAAATATTTGCTTGAACATGATTCAAGGACATGTCCTTATCCTCAGCTGTATGCCAGAGAGTAGATTTTCCATATTTGGCTTCTGGTTTAAATGTTTGACAAAGAAGGAGGGAGAAGTATTAAGGATGTTTATGATTCAACATACATATTAACCTTGGTGAAAACTTTACATTTGTTTGTCTCTTTAACCAAGATTTAAAATAAAAAATCAACTGAGTATTCAGAAAATGAGTTGTCCTCTTTTGAAAACAGTTTACATAGGCTGCTTTCAGACAAGATGACATGCCGTTCAGCAGAGCACAATACATTCCTGAAATTTGCTGAAGATGTGACTTTTCACCGTGAATATCACGATGCTTTTATGCTGAACAATTTTTATCTATAAAACAATTATGTTATTTGGCTGTACCACACAATAGTGTCATACAGTGTTCGAAGTAGAGATGGAAAACCAAGACAGGGCAATGTGAGCCTTGTTGCACATGTAACCATCAAAACTTGTGACACATAAATCTGAAATACCCAAAAATGGCAAAATTAGTTTTTAGGGGGACTTTCAAAGTGATATTTGCTGACTGGAATGGATGACCTTGCTTGATTTAGTGAATGAACATCAAATGATGAGTTCATTCAGAGCTGAGAAAGTACTTGTTTATAAAATATACAAAGGTTAGGAATTTGCTGGTATATAAGGTTTTTGATTGGTTTAGCTCAGACAAAGTCAACAAATTTTTTTCATTATTTCATAATGTTATGATCATCAGTAATTCATTTGTAATTCATTCCCACTTGGAGATAGCATCACTATTCTAGTTATTTTATTGCCCTTCATGGTAACATATCTTAATTTTATTAAATATCTTAGTATGAGAGGACCAGATATTTAAAATCATTTTTTAGCCTTTGGTTCCCAAGTTGGATTCAAAACTGCCAGTGGGTGATGGATTTTTTTCGGAAGGGAAGTAAAGCCATTGGTACTGGTTCATAAATCTACAGTATGCAAAAGAACATCCAGCCTGGTAAAGAGGCTTCTGAATAAAATTAAGCAGTCTTTCACGCCCAATATGGAATGGGAAGCTGAGAACTGCAGCAGTTAAATAGTCCATAAATAACATACTGTTTAAATTTAATTTCTAATCATCACCCTTCGAATATGATATTGAGCAAGAAAGACCTTGTTTTATTAACTTTGAGATAACTTTATAACTTTATAATTACTTGATAGTTTCCATTATCATTATTTCATGGTCCATAATTACCACTTATTTTTCAAAAACATAATTTCATTAATTTATGCATGTGTTTCTATAAAATGCATCGTTAGTAAGACAGTAGTGAAATGTATACTTTTATATATTTATGAGGACGCCTAATAATTTGTATTTATTTACCTTACATAGAAACAAAAATATGTGTGGTAACCTGGGACCTTGATTATCCATTTCTCTGAGACATATAGAAATTCTACCTGTGAATGAGTTGTCATGTAAAGTAGAGAGAGTCCATCCAGTATGATGGGGCAAAGTCGAATGAATGCAGCTTGCCTTGTTCTAAGAAGCAAACTTCAGTAATAGTCTTACTTAAGAAATATGAAATGAACAGAAAGCATTTTTTGCATGAAACTAGCACAGAATAATTAAACATATCACCTTAAATACACCTTTTCCCACACATTTTTGGAAAAAGGTCTGTGTGTCCATGTGTCTGTGAACACGATAACTTCTAAATATCTACTTTATGCTAATTGAGATAAACATTAGCAGAAATGGTCTTATTACTTGCTTCTTTGTAAGTAGAAAGGAAACAAGGGAGTACACTAGGCTAAAGCAATAGTCAAATCTTTTAAAAGCAGGTTGCTATGTTATTGGAATTCATTTCTTTGCATGGCCAGGAGTTGAGAAATTTCTGAATGAGAAAAATTTAAGTATTTTAAAACTGAAACCAATAATAAAGAATATCTTGTGGTCAACTCCACACACACACACACACACGCATGCACGCACACCCGCACATGCGCACCCACGCACGCACGCACGCACACTCTCTCACTCACGCCGCCCCCACACACACGCCACCCCCCCACACACACACGCCCCCCCCCCCCCACACACACACACACACACACACACACCCACACACACAAAAATTCCCTTATGGCATACCAGTTATGCAAAAGTCACTCAGAATGAAGAGGTCTTACGAGGTTTTTCTCAAAAAATTTATGATATACATTTTATTTGTCCTATCAATATCTTTTATATCAATAGTATAACCAAAATCATTAGAGCCATTTTTGAGAAAATCAAAATTTCTGACATTTTTTCCACATAAAAGGCAGTTTAGAGTAGGGGGATTTTCCTCAAAATCTGTGTTTCCCATTTTTGGAAGATACTAAATTTAAATACCAAATTTGGTATTTGACAGACTTTTTGTTTTTGAGTCATTGTGCTCACAGACCAGAGACACGCGTACACACAGGCTTTTTTCTAAAAATGCTTTTTTTTTTGATACAGAGGACTCTAAAACATGTATTTCTTGTGAAATCTTTGTGTCAAATTTCTCTACCAATGTACTATGTAAAGAAAGTAAAAATGTCATGTTTTGGCAAGTTTCACCATTTAGTCTCTCTCCTTAAAGATTCTTGTTTGTAAGAAATGTACCCTCCTTGTTTTGAAATAATGGTTTTGCAGTTTGGGTATTGATGATCCACATCCATATCAAACGCAGCTGAGGAAGATGCAGGCTCTGTTAGAAAAAAAGGACGGTACACATGACGAAGAAGTGGAGCAGACTTTGGGAAACAGTGTTGCTGCCTTATATTCAGTACCAACTGCAATATTTTGTTTCTTACGTGCCGCTGAGCCCATCCCAGAAATAGAGGTAAAGGAAATTGAGGTAATAAAATGTGTAGCTATAAAATCTTTGGTGTGCTATCGAATTATGTGGTAAGGCAAGTTCATTATTTATCTACACAGAAATATTAAGCAGCATTATTTATAAACTAAGCTCTTGCAGTGCAACAGTTAAGTGTCATAAGTAAAATATTAGGGTCATGAACTACGAGGTATGTCCAGAAAGTAAGTTCTGTTTGGTAATAAAATTAAATTGTGTACAAATATAGAATAATTATTTATTGCACAAAATTCTACAACTCTTAAACTACTTTTCCACATAACTGCCGAAATTTTGCAGGCATTTGTCATAGCGTGGCACAAGTTTTTGTATACCTTCTTCATAGAAGCCGCCTGTGTCTTCAAAAAGTTGGAAACATTTTCTTTCAGTTTTTTGGTAACAATTTCATGAATTAGTGATCGTGAGCTTTGGGGAAATTCCATTGCGAGAGCACTAACTGTAAACTTGCGGTTTTCCTGGATCTTGTCATCAATTGCTTGAACCAGTTCTTCTGTAACCAAAGATGGACGCCCACTTCGTTCTTCATCGTGCACTTCACTACGTCCTTCATTGAACTGTCCGACCCATCTTCTCACCATTGAATCACTCATCGCATTTTGTCCGGAAACTTCGCAAATTTTCCGATAAATTTCAATTGCTTTCACCTTCCTAGCATTCAGAAAATGAATCACAGATCTGATTTCACAAACGGTGGGATTTTCAATCAACACTGACATTGTAAACAAGCACAACAAGCGTATGTGGCTGACAGCGATCTCAAAATGGCGCACGTTTCTTCTCCTTGATACAGAGCATCTACCGCGCATGTGCGGAACTGCGATCGCAGCACTGCAGCTGAGATAAATTGAAACGGAACTTACTTTCTGGACGTACCTCGTATATTGTCACCTTACTTGAGTCTGAAGCACACATGAAGGCAAGTAGGGGAGAACTACTTTGCAGAGAGAGACTGAGATAGTATGTTGTTTATTTTTTCATTCTTGCTCAACCTGTGCTAGCAGCTCATATGACCTTGGTGCATCCTGCTTTCTTCCATCTTTATGTGTACTTCTGGCTGAAGGTGTTTAAGAGTGCAGTTTTTTTTAGGTTCTATTAGTAAAACAACATTCAATTAATAAGCCATCTATATGGTAGCATAGTGTTATAAGTTGATCAAGCAATATTCATCCACCTTGATGATCAAATAAATAGCATATCTACCTATGGAGAGTTTGAGTCTTGATTGAATAGAGAAAGTGGGCAGGAGGAAGCAGGAGGTAAATAATAGCACTCAAGTTGAATTTTCCTTCAATGCTGTGTGGACCTATGTTTCCAGCCAATGCCTAGTACAGGTCAAGATGTTAATGAACAGAACATTATTTTGCACGAACTCTGTGTTACTGATCATTGCTTTATTTAATTTGAAGTGTTATAAGGCTAGTTTTCTTGCATATTTTTTTGAGTTAGTTTTAAAGTGAGTGTGGATTAAATTATAAGTTTAAAACTTAGAAAAGTTGAGAAGGAAAATTAGCATTTGCTTCTCCCACTCTTCTCTCTTGCTCCCCTCTTTGTCTCTTCATCTGCACTGTCTACCAGTCAGTTACTCATCAGTTATTATCACTTAAGAGGAAATATGCTTACTGTTTTGCATGGAGAAAATGTTGTCCCTATACTTAAAGACACGCCTGTACAGAAGAACATTCTTTCCTCTGTTATACACTTATAATTATTTAGATAATTGAAGTTCCAGCTGAAAAATAAGTTCTACGACAACAGCTATTTCTGAATGATAGGTACATCAAAACAGATTAAGGTGTGTAGATAATTTATAAAAAGATACCCTAGCAGGAAGCTGAAAGACTCCACTTTGAGCAAGAATAGCAATGATGCAAGTATAAGTACGTATGGCATTGTAAGTCACCAGTGGTTGCCAAATTAAATTGAGATCTTCTTTTATTTACTGGGAAAAATGATCAGTGAATAAATTAATGTTACTGGCATGTTACCATGGTAGCTCAGTTGGTTAGAGCAACTGGATGGAAACCAGAAGATCAATGTTTCAAATCCTGGCTATGGCATTGAATTTTTCAGTCTGAATCTACCTTTCAAACTTTTTCCTATACATGGCTTGTGTGAAAAAAAAAATATTACCACTAACTGTGAGGTGCATTCAAGTCATAACACCTCTGATTTTCTTTCTCACTAAGTAGTCACACAAAATCTATGAAAGTTATGTCACTTGTTGTAATCTCCTTGCAGCCGTACACTTTTTCACAACATTGATGTCATGATTCCATGGCTGCTGTGAATCCTTTATAGGAGTCTTTTGATCACTGTAAAATCAATGATGCACAGCTAATGAATGTGTGACCACGTAGATTATTGTTTTAAACAACCAAAAGCGTAAGAGCCAGGTCAGGTGAGTAGGGAGCACTTCAAGTCATTTTCTTTAAGAATGTGTGCATCACATTTGCCCAATGTGTTGGTGTGTTATCTTGGCAAAAGAGCACATACCATGCCTTTTCATTTTTTATGCTGGAAGTAATTTCTTCAAAACATCTTTGTAGGATGCACTGGGCACCGTAATGCCTTTTGGAATGCAGTTTAACTTAATCACTGTCCCAGAACACTGCCACCATAATTTTTTCTATACTAGGGCTTATCCAAAAATTTGTTAGTAGCAGTGAGTCTATGTGCTTCCATTAAGCAGCCTGGGATTGAAAAATGTACCCATATCTCATCCATTGTCACAATCAATAAAAAGAAAGTCCTATTCATTTCGTTATCACAGTCAGCATGCCCCACACACACACACACACACACACACACTTGTGACCATTTGTCTCACCTGGAGGACACTCTTTGCATTTTCAAGTCTTCATGAAGATTGCATTGACAGATCACAAGGAAATGTCAACTTGGAGGCAATATGTTCCACAGCAATTTCTCCACTTAGTTGATCCTGTTGATAGACCAGGTTGAGCGAGGCTAGAATTGTCTTGTTTGTTGTCACTTGATGATCTGCCTTTTTTGAATGTTGCACACATTAGATACATCCATGACACCATCCTCAACTGGTTATGAATTTCAATTGGTGTCACACCATACAAATGAAGAAATTGAATGATTATTTGTTGTGCTTTTAATGAAAACATCGCTATTTCAACCACCAAAAACAATTCTTACCCTCACTGCTATTACTAGAGTTCTGTGTGCTATACAGTGCGCCATCTCTGTCAACCTTGATAAGTACCTGCATATTTTAAAACAAACCATGTGTTTGTATCTGTTTCCATTCCTGAGAAAAGTTAGAGGTGTTATAACTTGAATGCACCTCATACTGTAACAGGTCAGTGAAATAAAATGTTACTGGGTGTATGCCATATACTAATGAAAGTTTGGTTAGAATACTCCAAAATGCTGCTATTTATCTCCTGTCCTGCTGGCCTCCCCCTGCCTGCTTTCTCGTCTGAAGCATGACATGTATTTGATAAACTCACAGAGACCTCGGTTGGAATGAATTGCCTGATTAGAGCTTTTCTGTATTCAAATGTCATTTTCCTTTTCCAATATCAGGAGATACACAACCCTTGGTTCCTTGGCACACTTGAGCATCCAGTCATTCACTGTCACAACAAAAGTAAAAAGATAAGCAATGCATTTGATAATATTAGCCAAACGTAAAATCATTATTTGGAAGGTTTTCCTCAGTATGTAAATTACCAGCTGATATAGACATGTATAAACATCTGGGAAGAAATGGAATATGGATGAAAACATGTTATTTGATATGCATTTTTTAAATAAATGAGAGTAGTAGCATGTCATCTGTAAACTTACATTGCATTACATATCACTATGTATGTAATGTAAGTTTTGCAATAAATCTCATTCTACATAATTTTACATCTGACCAGTGCTGAATCTTTTAGATTCTAATGTGCTGTTGAAAGTGAGATCTTTGTACACGTTGTGCTTATATGCACTATTTCCATTAAGTATGAGAGCTACTAAATCTGCATTAAAAACTTTGCGAAAAGATCCATTGTGAGGATTACCTATTACTTGTGAGGTGGTTATGAAGCTGTACAGCGGAAAAAGTGTCATTTTGTTCCATAATGGTCTTCGTAACTCCATAACACTGTTTCTGACTAATATGTACTTTCAGGAAGAAAGTTATTTTCATTTTCACTCTGCACCCATCCTCAATATTAGCTTAAAAATCAGAAAACTCATCAATATCCAAATCATTGTGATAGTTCAGAAGTTCTTCGAAGTTTTTAGAAGCTCCAATACTTCCAAATGAGCTAATTTAGAAAAGCTATACTACTATTTGAAGCCAAGATTCAAATTGGTGGGAAATTGGGTGACTGCCTAGTTACAAGTGCACTTCAGAGCCCTCGTGAGCTGTACAACTACCATCATGCAGCTCACCAGAATGTAAGTCACATATTACACACATCTGGCGTTAAGTGTGCTTGGATATTTGGTCACATTAGTTTGCCAGGGAATGAATTGGTGGATTTGGCAGCAAAGAGAATACTTTAAAGCTGGAGTTTGGAATGTGCAAACCGGTGGTAATATTGTGGCATAGGTAACAAAGTGTGGTTCTGACCAGAGCGTGGAAGTTCACAGCCTGTCGCTAGAGGGCACGCGTGCACGTGACTATACACAGCTAGAAGCAGCATGCATCATACGTCCAATGCTGCCAGTCGCATTGCAACATTTTATTTATAATATGGATTATTATTGAAAATATAAGTTGAAGGTGGATTTAATTGTAATTTTATGAAGATTAATAAAATGATCGCATCAAAAGAAGAGCGAAGAGGTGTTATTCATTTTCTGACAGCGGAAGGAGTAGAGGGAATGGACATTCATTGACGAATGTCACAAGTATACGGCAAACACTGCATGTCCCTTGCAAGGGTCAAGGCGTAGCACAAGCATTTCAGGGAAGGATGGGTCTCGTTAACAAGTATGATCCAGAAATTAAGTGACATTCATCAATCTGGGTCTTTCTAAAAGAGTTTCCCCCAACTAAAGTGAGGAATGCAAGAAGTGTTGGCAAGATGATCTGTTAATTCTTCTCAGCTGGTGGCCATATTGTGACAATTCTGCTTGAGGGAAAAAGACTGCTACTGCCAGATTTTATAATTTCAAAAAGTCTGCCACTGCCAGATTTTATAATTTCAAAAAGTCTGCCACAAGTCTTCAATGTACTGAGAATAAAGCATCCTAAGCACCTTTACAATACCTCTGCCCATGCTGCTCGGAAACATCCTAATTTCATCAGGAGTCAAATATTTGTCTCATTCCCCCTAAGTCCAGATCTAGCTCCATGGTACATTTTTCAATTCCCCAAAATAAAAGAAAAAATTTGAATCACCTGAAGCTGCAATCACTGCTTATAAAGGATGTATTTGCACTCTCACCAAATAGAATGGCATTTAGCATTTGAAAAGTGGTTGAAAGGATAAGACAGTACAGAATGGAGAATACATGGATGCACGGTCTGGAGCACCACACTGCAGTACCGAGGACATTGTCCAGCTGGTTGATGCACGGATTACCCAGAACTGCCGAGTGACAATGAAAGCCATAGCTGCTGAGGTTGGATTGAGCGTTGGAAGTGTTCACACCATTATGAAGGAATGACTGCACTTGCACAAAGTGTGTGCCCCACAGTCTTCAACCTCACCAGGAAGCATGTCGAATGTCTGGGTCATCTGTAGTGCTATGCTGGGGAGGGGAAGGAGTTCCTGGCACGAGTGGTGGCTGGAGATGAGTCATGGTGTCATCAGTTCGAACCAGAATCAAAACAACAAAGTCTCCTATCTTCGCCAAGCGATCAAATCAAAATGATCAGGCAATCTCACCTGTGGGGTTATTCTGCTCCACGACAATACAAAGCCTCATACGGCCAACACAATCATGCCACTCCTGCAGAAATTCAATTGGGAGATTCTGGGCTACCCTCCATACAGTCCAGACATCTCTCCCTGTGATTACACCATATTTGGTCCCCTTAAAAAGCCTTTGAGGGACAAACGATTCACCTCGGACGACGACATCTAACTGTACAAGTGGAACCGGTTCACATCGCAGCCCTGGGAATTTTATGAGACAGCCATTCACCGCCTTGTGTCACAGTGGGCCAAGTGTCTCAACAGCCAGTACCAATACTTCTAACATACAGGACTGGTTTCGATACTGATACCTCCAGCTCGTTTCTTTTTGAATGCACCTTATAGATACCTTCTTAAGAGGTAACGTGCTCCTATCTCTTCAGTATGTGGAGAAGCTTTGTCGGTCTGTCATGTGTTGCTAGAGTGTGTTCCTCTAGCACATATTTGTGAATTGTGCAACTGCCATTCAGTGTTGCAGAGGTTCTGGTGCATGATAACCAAGCAGTAGATAAGGTTTTTAAATTTTTACCAAAGGCAACTTTTCAAATGAAGTTTTAGTTATATTTATATATTTTTTGTATCATTTATATATATATATATATATATTAAATTTTATATTAACTTTGGCTATTATTGAATTTATGATTGATGTTTATATTAGTTTTTATCTATGGCTTTTGCCATAATTTGTTTCTTAGCGGTTTTAATGGCCTAGTAGTTGGATGCCTTTAGACACCAACTACTACCATCATGGTCATCAATAATAATAAGAATCATCAACATCAAACTGGGAATAACAGTTTTTAACTTCTACCCAAGGAAATCTTGCCTCATTAGTATTTAGCCAAAATATAAATATTCTCAGATACACAAAAGCAGAAACCAAGACATGCCTAGAATAGATTCTAGTATCAAATTATTTATTTATCAATATCAACAGCTGAAAATTGTATAGCTGATCTGAGCATGAGAAGTTAGTCATATTTAAATACAATGGGTTTTAGTTTTGGCTTCATCTAAAACCATAAATATTTTATATACACAAAAAGGAGTTCTATATATATACACAGACTTTTGCTTTTCTTCTCATTGTGACTGCCGCACGTCTGCACATATGCTAGCTGCTACAAATCAGACCCCTGTGTGATAAGAATGTATCTGTGTGTCTGGTTTGCAAACCAATTCAAACATTCCTCTCCCCTCACAAGATATACTAGACCAGCTACAAACACAGAACTTGAAAAGTAGAACTGAGCTGCTACTATTAGCCATTTGCTTGCAATACAAAACAAAACTGTTGAGTATGGTAGCATTTGAGAAGAAAAAAAATTTGATATGTTCCACTCACATGACTTTCTGTAGCTGTTCCACAAAACAACTTATCTTACAAAGGATTATTCTTTAAAAGCATCATGCTAATCAAGATAAGCATTACCAGAAATGGTCTTATTACTTGCTTCTTTGTAAGTAAAAGAGAAATAAGGAAATACACTAGGCTAAAGCTATAGTCCAATTGCTAAATGAAACAATTGAAATTTGGTTCTCTTTGATTGCTAGGAGTATACAAAAGAGAAACGACAAGAAATATGTCTTCCCATTTGGGAAAAGTTTAAATAGCTTAAAATGGAAACCAATAACTCGGAATATCTTGAAAATGGTTAAAGCTATAAAAAAAGTGTATATGGCATAAATTGTGAGTTTTAATATCTAACTTTTTGTGTAGTAAGTTTTTATCTATTTCTTACAGTGGACTAGTTATACAAAAGTCATCCAGAATGAAAAGGTCTTCAGAGGCTATACCCAGAAAATTCAAGATAAACCTTTTGTTTGTCATGAAAATATCTTAAATATGTGGCATTTTAATCAAAATGGTTAAGAGCCAATTTTGAGGAAATAAAATTTTTCCAAAAACTAGTTAGGGATGGGGGATTTTCTTGAAAATTTTTGTGTTGCCTGGTTGGAAGATACTAAACTTAAATACCAAGGTTGGTATTTAACTAACTTTTAGTTTTTGAGCTGTGCTGCACACACGCACATGCACACGCACACACACCTTTAGCTACATAAATGGAATCAAGACACAGATTTTTTAATTTTGTAAGTTAGTACAGTTGTAATTGGTGCATACTATGTTTAATATGTTTTAATTCAATTTTGGTTTCATTAAAGTATCATGCAAAGCAGTCTGTTCTGCAAAGCAGTAAATTTTAATTGTAGTCCAACTTAAATCCTTAGAAATGCTTATTGGTTATCTGGGAACAACCAGTGGAGAGTTTAGATGCCATTTGGGCAATGGGTAAAAGTGTAGCAGTGTCCCAAAACATTACATCTTACTGTTTTCATTACGAGATGATTAAATTTATATTCAACTAAAGCTGCTTTCATGAATTACGTTGAAGATGATCTCATCTCTAAATGGTAACATCAATATCCATGTTGGAAAGCTGGTCAGTAAGAACATCTGATGATGCAATGCCTAAAATGTTTTGGAAGGCAATTAATCATAGTAGTGAAATCTGAGTGTAGGGTGTTTTCAAAAGTTGCTGTTATTGATTTAAAAGGGTAGGTTGGTGCTGTTTGGCACACTTTGTAATATGGAATGGAAAACTAGCATCCTATTATGTGTAAACTAGATCTAATTGTTTCTTTTCAATGCATTCTCCATTCTGTACTATGTCTTATCCTTTCAAATGCTAAATGCCATTCTATTTGGTGAGGGTGCAAATACATCCTTTATAAGCAGTGATTGCAGCTTCAGGTGATTCAAATTTTTTCTTTTATTTTGGGGAATTGAAAAATGTACCATGGAGCTAGATCTGGACTTAGGGGGAATGAGACAAATATTTGACTCCTGATGAAATTAGGATGTTTCTGAGCAGCATGGGCAGAAGTGTTGTAATGGTGCAGACCAAGTTTAGGATGCTTTATTCTCAGTACATTGTAGACTTGTGGCAGACTTTTTGAAATTATATAATCTGGCAGTAGCAGTCTTTTTCCCTCAAGCAGAATTGTCACAGTATGTCCACCAGCTGAGAGGAATTAACAGATCATCTTCTTGCCAACACTTCTTGCATTCCTCACTTTTGTTGTGGGAATGAAAGACCCTGATTGATGAATGTCACTTAATTTCTGGATCATACTTGCTTTTGGATCTTTCTCCATTGAGTCATTTTATCACCTCCTGTTACCATTGCATAGATGCCCATTTCTGCTCATTTGTGAGGAGTGAGTATCCAATGACTGCAGAGCTTCTGGAATCTGAAAATGTATGCAACAATGATCTGCATTGTGATGCACTCTGCCTTCGTCACATTTCCATCTGATGTTGCTGCACATTGTTGGAGCAGAGTGACACTTGTACATATAGTTCATTAAACTACTTCATCAGCAATGTGCATAGTAATCTTGTTATTTTTTTTATTTATTTGTGTTAAGCATACTTGAGTATGATGGGTTTTGCTTTTGGATTTTTCTCCATCAATTTATTTTATCACCTCCTGTCATTGCACAGGTTCCTGTTTCTGCTCATTTGTATAATGAATGATCCAATGACTGCAAAACTTCCTGACGTGAAGTTTTTTTAAGGCTAGTGTTCACTACTGCCAATCCATATTCAGAGCTTCTGGAATCTGATAATGTATGCAACAATAATCTGTACTGTGACGTACTCTGCCTTTATCACACTGTCCCAATTCTTTCTTCTATAAATTTGTTCCTTGGCATTTAAATACTATATGAGCTAGGTAGTCCTTCTTTCCACATTTGGGACATTGAATGCCTTTTCATATCCCTCTCTTAATCTCCAAATTCCCATTCTTAACCACGCTAATCCCTCCCTTTTCTTGCTATTTACCATATTAACACAAATCTCGCTTTTCCATGTATCCTTCATTGATATATGTACACCAGAGATCTTTTTACATTCTCTACACGTACTATGTACATAGTGTATAGAGAGGGTGTTGTAATGCACCCAAAAATTTGATACTGAGATTTCACCGGAAATACATCTTTTAGGATGTCCTGAATACAAAAAAAGCATTTTTAGAAAAATGTCCGTGTATGTGTCTGTCTGTCTGTGAGCAGCGTAGCTCAAAAACGAAAAGACTGTTAAATACCAAACTTGGTATTTAAGTTTGGTATCTTCCAAGGATGCGATACAAAGATTTTCAAGAAAATCCCCCACCCCCAACTACCCTTTACATGGAAAAATTTTGAAAACTGCCTCTAACAATTTGATTAAAATATTGTATATTAAATATATTTACGTGACAAATGAAATGTATATCTTGAATTTTCTGGGAGTAGCCTCTGAAGACTACTTTATTCTGGATAAATTTTACGGAATTTTGCACAACTGCTGAACTGTAGGAAATGGACAAAAACTTAACCACACAAAAAATGTAGAACATGTTAAAACACACAATTTATGTTATAAATATTTTTTCATGGAGTTGATTGTTTTTGAAATATTCATTGTTTTTAGTTTCAGCTTTGAAAAATATACTTTACTCATACAGGAATTTGTCAACTCCTGTCCATACAAACAAAGGAACTTCAGTCACATAGCAACCAGCTTTTGACTATCACTTTAATCTATGGTACTCCCTTATCTCGCTTCTACTTACAAGGAAGCACGTAATAAGACTATTTCTGCTAATTTTTCCTTGATTAGAATGAAATGAATGCAAACATAAGCTTTTTAACAATAATTTGTTGCAGAGCTGTAGAGAAAGTCATATGAATGGAACACATCCAATTTTTTCCATATCCCACCAATAAGTTTTTGGATTTCTATGTCTTCAAGTCTTTTCTTTATTATTTTCCAAAATTTATTATAATCATTTTCTCCTCTCCTCCAGTGTTCCCCCATCCCATTCATTTCCAGGTTCATTCGAGTGCTACTAGTCTATCCAGATATTCCACAGACTGCCTTAACAAATTAATCATATCTAGATTCAGGATCCTAAACCAATATTTCAGTGCTCTTTGTATAATCATACTCTTCCTTGGCACTCTTCCCATTTCCATCTGTGCTACTTCTTTTGCCACTGTACTTGCTAAGCATTCTAGTTAATTTTAGGTTTCCAAAAATTTATGTTTTATGTTTCAGACGGATAATCCATTTCGTCGTACAATCCAGTATGCAATCTCTCTTGGTGGAGACACAGATACAATAGCTAGTATGGCAGGAGCAATAGCTGGGGCATTTTATGGTTATGGAGTTATTAATGAAAGTCTACAGAAACACTGTGAAGCAACAGATAGTATAATAAAATATGCAGATAAATTACATAAGATAGCAACAGGCGCTCAGTAATAAATACAAATAAATTTGTAGAAAAGCTATTTTTTGATACTGTGATTTCTTTTAGTATTCATTAAGATCTTGTATTAACATTTTGCTCATGTTTTGTATTCATTCTTTTAAGATATAATTTTACGCTGACTTGTTACAAAATCTTAAAGAATATGACTTGTAATGATGCTCTTTTAGTTCTGCTGTAATAAATAATGTTACCTGAAGAAAGCATATTCTACCTTCAGATTTCCTTCTTTCCTTCCTCCCTCTCTCTTTGTAGGAATTAACACCATCAAGGACTTACAAACCAATGCCTTGGGTCAGTGCATTTAGAGGAGCAAGCAAATTTTAGATCATAGCATATTCAGGCTGGATAATAAGCCAAATGCCTGGTATGGCTGTTAACCCATTGCATATTTAAAAGTCCACACAACTAACCAAGAAATTGGATTTAAATATCCTAATTATAGGGTGGTAACAGCTTACTGTTTGTAAAAGCATTTAAAATCAACCAGAAGTATCTTTTGCTGAAAATTTGAGTTATCGTCAGTTTTATTCCAATTACAGTTACAGTCACATTGTCTTTTCTGTGTTGTAATATGAATGGTTTCGAAGGACCTGGTGCATCATCATTATTTTCCTTCTGCACTCGATTCACTACCAAGGAAAAGACCTACAATAGGTGGATTACATATTTCAAATGCAAAATTGAGCATGGTTGGTCATGCAGAGCACAATAGATGATTTGCAGGAGCATTGAGCAAATTTGCCCTGTTTGCTTTACTCAAAGGGCAAACGTCGCCTATTGTACTCCTTTTAATTTTTGTAAAATTCTAGAAAATTGGCAATGCCTTATTTATGTCTGTAAATCTGAGAATGTTGCCTTATTTTCTATGATAAGCAAATGGTGCGGTAATTTCAACTAATTTCTAACACTTGTAGTATCAGCATTCACTCAATGTCACCTGTTGCCTCATGCTCATTGAGCCACCCTTGATGTTGCATCAGAAATGCACTCATCAACTTCCTACTACTTCATTCATTATGAACACAGTGGCTTATATGCTGCTGAAATTTTCCATAGAACATTCTAGTATTTTCTGAGTTGGAAAGGAAACTTCCAGAAGATTTTGGTTATCTTGTATGCTGGGCAACCACCTGGCACCAATCTCGATAAACTTCGGCATAGCTACTGCATCAGAATATGCATATAATCTTTGGCAACATTATGCTGCAAGGTCAGACATGTGACATTAAGTTTGCCCTTAGTAGAGTGTGCAGCTTGTTTTTTTTTTTTTTTTCTTTCTTTTTTTTTTTTTTTTTTTTTTTTTTTTTGCAGTTCACAAAATTCCTAATTGAACTATTAAAACATTCATTAAAAAGAGATTTTGGAGAATGTCAAAGGCAGCACGAAAAGAAAAGGGAGCCACTGTAGCAATACTTGCCATACAAAACAAATGTTATGCAATTGATGCATACTCCTAACTTTATTTTTATTATGATTTTTTTTATGTATTCATACTTACAAAGAATTTGTGACTATACTCGTATCACAAATACCTCACTTTTTTTTTTGTGTCATCTATACGACATAAGAAATGTTCAAAATATAAGCTGCTGTTGTCAACTTGAAGGATCCGAGTTTGAACTTGAAAAAGAGCAGGTCAAAGCAGTAGAATGTCATGAGATGGACATCCTCACATGCAGCTGGCGAACCAGATATGCAGAGATCATCCTCCTGGTTAGTATCTGGCAGGGATGAAAGTGAAACAGAAGTGACTGCTTTGATGTAGCAATTTAAACCCTAATTCATTTACCACCATACTCAACAAATAATCACATATTAATAGTCCTGTGCTAACCTAAATGTACCAGATATTTGCAACTCATTTTAGGGTACTTAAAAGTGAAAACAGCAGCTTATATTTGGAGCATGGACTTCATGTACCACAAAGATGACACATGAACATTTTCGAGGTATTTGCAATATGAGCATAATGATAGGTTCCTTGTTAATATACGATATCGTATATTGCAGTTCACCATAAGATCCATGTCAATCATCTTAAAATGTCTAATAAAGTGAATTTATTAAGTATGTGCTGTATTTACACTGAAAACTGATCAAAGATTTCCTTAATATAAAATTAAGTTGAAATTATTAAAATTAGAAGCATTACTGACAATGGACTGCCAATTAAAAGTTTGCTTATCTTTTTTTTTTTTTTTCTTTTCTTTTTTTTTTTTTTTTTTTTTCTTAACTAACTACCAGTGTTTGCTGTTGAAAAAGGGATGTTTTCAGGGACATTTGCCCCCAATTTTAGTATCCTGGTGACAAGCATTCCCTCTTGCATCTTCCCATAGTTGAGATAACCATGCTGACATCTAGTGGTAGATTTGTAAAGCTATGTACATTTATTGACTGGCAGCATCTTAAAATTGAAAACTTCTTTAAAACTTTTAAAAATATCATTTTTTCCCAGGTGGCTAGCTGTAGAGGTGACACATTTTAATAATTTGATATTTAGTTATGAACGTGTTTCCTGGAATGGAGTGCTATGATTGACTTATCTGTTTGTTTAAATTTTGTATTTCTTTGGAATGCTTTCACACTAATATTTAAATGATTGCTTTTCTTTCCTGTATATCATAATTTGTAAAGACATTTTAATAAAATAATGTTAATCTAAGCATAGTCATTCAGTTACCTACTATTTTAGCCCCAGGTACACTTTTTGGTAATATTTAGTGACTTGAATCAGCAGCACTTTTAAGGAAATTTTTCTGTTTACATGAAAAAAAAAAAAGAAAAAAACTGGTACAGTGACACTGTATAAAAATCTGATGTGTTGCAATCATTCAAAATGGTTTCAGTACACGTTTTGTTATAGATTCTTATACAGACAAACAAAGATGGATTGGGGTAGAGAAAAGTACATAGAAGTATGTAATAGATTAGAGAGAGAACAGATTAAGCATGCATAGTTTTAGAGGAGACAAAAGAAGTATGTATTTAGATAGATGGCCTTTATGCGGGAAGGCAGATAATAACTACTACTTTATATTGCAGAATGTAAAGAAACACAGATGTATACTACATCCAAAATGAGAAAATACCAGCACAGAAGTTCTAAAAATTAAATAACGAATCTAAATAAAGAATGGGAAGATCAAAGAAAAATGATACAAAAATTGAAAAGAACATGAACTAAACTTTACACTATGCAAAAATAACTATGACAAAAATATTTGATGATAGATGAATACAGCAATCAAAGTAATATATAAAGAAAATTGTAAAACTGAATGTACAAATTATGGAAATAAATGATTCATTTTCCTATAGATACATAGTATGATAGACTTGTTATTTTGAATTCTGCACAATATGGAGAAAAAAAGAACTGACACGACATTGTTTATTTTATAATCATTGCCTTAAGTCTAGCCACTTCAATAAATGCACATAGCTTTGAGAAGTGTAGCTGGCTTTGAGGTCACAATATAGTATTAAACTTGGGAGATAGTGGTCTGGCAGATGAGACTCGGAGAGTAATGAGAGACTGTAATTTTCATGGGGGGTAGCTGACAGCAAATATATCAGCATTCTGTTGTAACCAATTCCAACTTGCTCAGCTTTCTGACATGTTGATAGCTTCCTTGTTGCTGGTTCAGGACTTGATGCAAGGTCATTACAACGTTTTAGAAAATTTTATTGCTCGTGTTAATACATTAGATGTATGATATTTTAATCAAAACGTTGAAAGTAATTGAACGCTTTCCTTGTAAACGATAGATGATTTTCTTGAAATATCACTATTGATGAAAAAAATACACTGAAAATAATATATTGTTTGAGAATATTCATTATATAATGTAGCATCTACATAGGTGTGCAGCTTGTACAAAAAATGCTCATGAATATCTAAAAACAATATAAAACATGTACTTACTACTAAATGAATACAACAAATGAAAAATGAGATGGTGGGATGTGTGTTGTATAAAGTATTGCAAATGTTCTTAATTTATACACAGATGGGAATGATGAATTTCAATGAAGATGTTAAATATGTGTTAATAATATGTTATCGCCAAGTCCAGCAGGTTCTTGACAAGTTCCTGTAGCTCTTTCACATACGAGTCCTTGAGCACAATCACATAATACATGATAAACATTTGTGAGATCGACTGTGGAGCCATCTGGATATCCAACTGTTGTGTTAAGGATAACAGGACCATTTCCTCGGCATGGTTCACCAATTCCTCTCTTGCTCATACATTCTGGAATGCTGTAGCGTCCTCCACCTGAAACACATTGCTCATATTGTCAAAAATTACAAAATAAATATATCATATTGGTGATATTATTAATTGTTAGAATTGAAAAATTCAAATATATAGCTAGAATTTTAACATGGATCTCCTGCTCTTTGCAGTTGCTCTAACCATTGAGTTATTATGACTAGAGTAGAAACAATAAAAACAACAACAACAACAACAATAATAATAATAATAATAATAATAATAATAATAATAATAATAATAGTAATGTGATGATGATGATGATGATGATGATGACAATGTTTATTGACCAAGACTTCATATACAAGTTTCAGACATTGTCAAGAATTCTATATTTATAAGTACTACTATTGCAACATACAAGTGTCATAAGTTATAATCATTAAAACTAATTAATTATACTATATTTTCAAAATATAGTCTATTTACAAATTTGACAGTTCTTTATCCCCATGTTTAATTTATGTCTACATACATGATTAATATATAATATACATAAATTCTGGAGCTAGTTATGTTTTAAGCTTGTTTTTAAATCTCTTTCTTTTGAGTAATTTAATAGGTATTGGCAATTTGTTGTACACCATCAATTCTTAGATCAATGGATCCTTACAAGTTGTATTCTGTGATAAATTGTGCTTACCTCTGGTATGGTAATTGTAGAGCATACTATTACTTAACCCATTATTCTCTTTCTTCTTGTAATAACTATAACCTTATAAACATATATCACTGTGAAAGTTTATTTTACTCCAATATTACTACATGATTTAGTTTTTGCTAGTCCATATATACATGCCACTAAGACATTAAATTCTCCAACTCAGGTTTTTACCTGGTTAACCAACTGATATGTCTCATTTGAGAGATGATACCTTAATGCTGATTTACTATTGTAAGTACATACTTAGTGTCTGGGTAATGCCAACCAATGGGTATTATTACTACACTTTGTCTTGTCTTATACTTATGACACATAATACAGTTTGGTTAAAAGGGTAAAAACCAAAATCAGTTGGAGAACTTAATGTCCTACCAACATGTCACTGTAGCTCAATTTTTTTTTATTACAAAGATGCTCCGGAGTCTTGTCAGGACTCCGGCACTGTATTCCTTTTTTTCTTTTATTTTTCTCTTGTTAGTTTTTCTTTCCAGTTTCCTACATTTCTGTTTATTTGAAATTTTCTTTTTACTTACAAATACATTGACATAATTATATTTACAAGCACACCCATGCCCAAGGTGGGGCTCAAACCCACAATCCCCTGCATCACGAAACACCAAAGCTAGAGTGAACACAGCCATGGGACTGCTAAATGGTTAGCACAACCACATAGAGAGCAGGAAAACCATGTTCAAATTCTATTGAATTTTTCAGCTGGTTCTTACAATTAACAAATACACAATTTATTTCTTGCTAAAACTTGTTTCTAACAACACTCATTTTACAGCAATGAGAGGAAGTATTACATTTCACATTTCATATATCGAAAATTTTGATTTTCTCAAAATTGGCTCTAACAATTTTGTCATATGTTTAAAATCTTTTCATGACAAATGAAATGTATATCTTGCATTTTCTAGAAATAGCCTCCGAAGACCTCTTCATTCTGGATGACTTTTGTATAACTTTTGTATAACTGGTAAACCGTAAGAGATATACAAATATTTACTACACAAAAAATATAGATCTCATTAACAGACAATTTAAGTCATATACACTTTTTTTTGTAGCATTAACTGTTTTCAAGATATTACGGGTTTTTTGGTTTCAGTTTTAAAGTACTTGGGGGAGTCTCATCTCTTGTTTGTTTACTTTATGCAAGCAAAGAGAACCAAATTACAATTGTTTCACTTAGCAATCAACTTTTAGAAGATCTGACCATCGCTATTACATGCGTTCCCTTATTTTTTCTCTTCTAATTACAAAGAAGCAAGTAATAAGATCAATTCTGGCAATATTTATCTTGATTAGTATGTATATAAAAATAATCTTTTATAAGGAAAGTTCTTTATGAGACAGCTGGAGAAAGTCATGTGAGTGTCATTACAGTCATCTACAAAGCACATCAACCAATGCTGATAGCAACATATGTTCCCAAGTTATTCTATGAGAATGTGAATTTAACAGTTTGTACAACAAACTATGTAGTTGACATGAGACCTTGAGGAAAATGCAAATATAAGGAACAGTTCATGTTCATTAGTGCATAAGATCAATTTAATCACTGAATGGACCACTACTAACCTAGTATCCTTATATTATCAATCAATCATAAGAACACAACTAACCATATGAGCAATTATTCTGAAATCTTTTTAAAAAAATGGGTTAAAAACCAAAGCCCAATGAACTCCATACCTAAGACACAACAGCTGTCTGCATCACATTCTCTGCTGTCAGCACAATGGATGTAACTTGGACGTCTAGCATAGAGGCCAGAGGTGCAAAATAACACCACCAGTGCACTAATGTATAGTTCCATGATCCTGAAACATTCAAATGTATAGAATTTAGTACTTGAAATAATAATAATAATAATAATAATAATAATAATAATAACAATAATAATTATAATAAATATAATTGAATTTCATAAAGAAATTACTTCTATAATTATATTTAATTGCTATGAAAATAATTAAAATAATATTAATAGTGTAAATAAGAAAATACATCAACCAAGAATTTTATTTAAATATAGATTAAATTATTATTTTAATATATTTAAATATTATGGAATAATTATTTTTCAGGTTCTATATGATTCATTCCTTAATTAAAATTTCTAATATGTCAATAATAATAATAATAATAATAATAATAATAATAATAATAATAATAATAATAATAATAATAATAATGATTAACATAGCGATTAGGGCTCCTCAGTATTATTTGTCTAATATAATTAACTAACTATATGTTATTAATTTCTATTAAAGGCAGATTCACATTATCCCCATGGTACAGAATTTGAATTCTTATGTCATCACTCATCATGGTTCAGAGTCAGAGTGTGCTCGTAACGTTTTCAATCGTTCATCTATAAGTAGAGGATTGTATACATCCGGAAACTGGATAGCAAAATTTCATCAGGAACACAGTTTTGAGACT
This sequence comes from Hymenopus coronatus, assembly GCA_030762935.1. Taxonomy (NCBI): domain Eukaryota; kingdom Metazoa; phylum Arthropoda; class Insecta; order Mantodea; family Hymenopodidae; genus Hymenopus; species Hymenopus coronatus. The sequence continues at coordinate 94,090,449 of CM060895.1, read as the reverse complement.
CCTTGAATCCATAAGACGCATTAAAGAAAAGGTTCCATGTGTACCTGTGAACAGCAAAACTAAAAAATTCTGATGTGATCCATTCACATGACTTTTTCTACATCTCTGTAACAAATTATTGTTAAAAGCTTATCTTCTATCTACTTCATGCAGAAATGGTCTTATTACTTGCTTTCTTGTACGTAAAAGGGAAATAAGGGAAGAGACGACTAAAATGATAGTGAAACCCTTTATAAGCTGGTTATGCTAAGATATTAAAATTCCTTTCTTTGCAAGGCCAGGAGTTAACAACTTCTTATGTGAGAAAAGTTTAACTATTTTAAAACTGAAACTAATAAACAGGAATATCTCGCAAATGGCCAACTCCACGAAAAAAAGTCTATGATATAAATTGTGTTTTTAACAATATCTACATTTTCTTTGTAGTAAGCTTTTATCTATCTCTTATGGTTTTCTAGTTATGCAAAAGTCATCCAGAATAAAGAGGTTTTCAGAGGCTATTCCCAGAAAATTCAAGATATACACTTTATTTGCAACGTCAATATCTCTAATATATATTTTTAATATACTGTATTTTAATTAAAATCGTTAGAGCCATTTTGTAGGAAATAAACAATTTCGAAAAATTTCCACGTAAAGGGCAGTTTTGGGTGGGGAGATTTTCCTCAAAATCTTTGTGTCGCATCCTTTCACAGACTTTTCGTTTATGAGTTTCGTGTTCAGGCGCACACACACACACATGGCCGCGTCGTGGCCGAGTGGTTAGACCATTCGCCTCTCACCTAGACGGCCGAGGTTCGATCCCAAGCGACCGCATGTGAGATTTGTGGTGGACAAAGCGGCGCTGGGGCGGGTTTTCTCCGGGTACTCTGGTTTCCCCCGCCATCGCATTCCACCGGTACTCCCATCATCATTCATGTATCAACAGTGTCACCGCCTGCGGTGCCGTAAGTAGTTAAAGCGGGCGTTAAACACTACCAAACACACACACACACACACACACACACACACACGCACCTTTTGCAAAAGTGTTTTTACAGGGGACCCTAAAACGTGTATTTCCGGTGAAATCTCGGTATTGAATTTTTGGGTAGAATATAATACGTTGTCTACCTACTATGTATATTGTACATACGTGCTAGAGAAAGTGGCTTAAATATCAAAGATGCGAAACGAACATTTTAAAGCTCCGGCAGCTTAAAACTACCCTTCAGTTGGCACATTTTCCGACTTTTTCAAAATCGTAAAATACCGTATATATATTTAATTTTCTGGTTATAGCCTGTTAAGTCCTCTTCATTTCGGGAATTTCGTATAATATTGCATGAATGGTAAATGCTAAGCGATAGACGAAAATATAACGTACCAAAAACGTAGATCCCTTTAAAACACAATTTATTTGAAATGACTTTTTTGTGTGCAATAAGCAATTTCCGAGATATCCATTATTAATGGTTCGATTTTGTTTTGTTTTTGTTTCATTTATGTGCCGCCGTTAACATCTATCGTATGTCATGTCGGCGGCTTCTGATTTGGAATGGTTGCTCACGGCAATAGTGTTCTGTGGATTACTGTTGATGTTTAACTTTAATAAATTATCTTTTACTTTTCACGCACACATTCATACTCTCAAACTTAGACTCTGGGAAGAATGGGGATAATCCTGGCTAGAGAAAAATTACTACCCCCAGCGGGGAAACTAACGCGGGACCCCTCGCAAGCAGGCAGATAATCTACCAACTGAGCTACGAGGCAGCCATTCTAATTATTATTAATTATTATTATTATTATTATTATTATTATTATTATTATTATTATTATTCCAGCATTTAACTGCACAGCAATATCGACGGAATCCATCTTTGGAACATTTCGTTGGGGTTTTATTACTTTCTCTGCATAGTACATGGTTACGTAGGTAGAGAAGGTTTTACAATCCACCCAAAAATTTGATACCGTGGTTTCACTGGAAATAAACGTTTTATGGTAAAAAAAATAATTTTTAGAAAAAGGTCCGCGTGTGTCCGTGTGTCTGTGAACACGACAATTCAAAAACGAAAAGTCGGTAAAATACCAAATTTGGTATTTAAGTGTAGTATCTTCCAGGGGTGCGACATGAAGATTTTGAGCAAAATCCCTCACTCCACTACTCTTTAATTTTGATTAAAATGCCACATATTAGAGATATTTACATAGCAAACAAAATTTGTATCCTGAATTTTATGGGAATAGCCTGTGAAGACCTCTTTATTCGGAATGAATTCTGCTAAATTTTGTATAACTGGTAAACCTTAAGAAGTAGGAAAACAGTTACTACTAAAAATTTGCATCTCATATAAATACACATTTATATCATATACCTTTTTTTCGTGAGACATTTTTTTTTATTGGTTTCAGTTTTAAAATACATTAACTTTTTACATACGGCAATTTGTGAACTCCTACCAATGCAAAGAAACGGATTTCAATCACAAAGTGATAACTTTTAAAATATTTCACTATCGCTTTAGCCTAATGCATTCCCTTATTTCCCTTCTACTTATAAGAAATCAAGTAATGAGTCAATTTATGCTAACGTTTATCTTGATTATCATGAAGTAGATAGAAGAATGATATTTTTAATAATAATTTGTTACCGAAATGTAGAGAAAGTCATGTGAATGGAACACATCAGATTTTTTTCAGTAGATCACACACACACACACGCACACACACACACACACACACACACACACACACACTCGCACTCTTATTCATACTTCCAGACTTTGGGAAGGATAGGGAATAATACTCTTGGCTAAAGAAAAATCGCCATCCCCCCCGCAGGGAATCGAACCCAGGACCCTTCACACAGCAGGCAAGTACATATTCCACCGTCCTACCTACGGGGCTAGCCTGTGCGAACGATGAAATACTTTTGTTATTATTTTAAAGTCTGTTCGATATGCAGTTGTTTCTTCCGATTACAATGACAGAGGCCAATACTGTCCAGTTCTTAAACATTTGATTATCGCTCTTACTCTTATTTATGTAATGAAATATGAAATGCAGCTATTATGCAAACGTTTATTTTGATTAGAATGATTTGATAGGAGAATAAGCTTTCATAAAAATATGTATATTCGACTATGCATAAATGTAGTAATTATGTCTAGTAGCTGCTCTTTTATGACCTCATTAAGTTAACCTCTTCATTAAAGTGTAGGTTTCCACTAATCAAAACGTCTCGTAACGCTATCAGGCACCAACAGTTGAAAGCCAGCTATCGATTGTTCTTGTAAGTTTAATCGAAGAATAGCTAACGCGAGTTTAGCCAAAGTAAAAATGATGGACACGAGTGACAGTAACACCGGAAATTTCTGCAAAGGTTCACGATGTGTCTCATAACTTATTGACACAACTACAGCCCTGCCAGCTGTTTCGCTGCTAAGATTGTTAGCTCAGGTAAGCGTCGAATAATACAAATAATTTACAATTATCTTTAACTTAGACACATGGTGAGCATACATAGTTGCATGAAATTTGATTATAATGACAATTAAGATGTTATTATACTCTTGTTGCATAATTTATTATTGTATAATAACTAATAAGTGATAAGAGGTAAAGAAAGTAATGTGAATAAGTTTTTACTTTCTCTACACGTAATGTGTACATAGTGTATAGAGAAGATATTGCTGTGGACAGCATACTCAAAAACGAAAAGACCGTTGAATACCAAACTTGGTATTTAAGTTTGGTATCTTCTAAGGATGCGACATGAAGATTTTCAATAAAATCCCCCCACCCCCAACTACCCTTTACATGGAACATTTTTTCGAAAACTTTGATTTTCTTAAAAATGCTCTAACGATTTTGATTAAAATATCGTATATTACCTGACAAATAATATGTGTATCTTGAATTTTTGGGAATAGGCTCTGAAGACTACTTTATTCTGGATGAATTTTACGGAATTTTGCATAACTGCTAAACCGTAAGAGATGGACAAAAACTCACCACAAAAAATGTGGAGTACGTTAAAACACATAATTCATATAGTATACATTTTTTCGTAGAGTTGATCGTTTTTTAGATATTCCTTGTTTTTGACTTCAGTTTTGAAAAACTTATTCTTTTCTCATACAGGAATTTGTCAACTCCTGTCCATACAAACAAAAGAACTTCAGTCACATAGCAACCACCTTTTGACTATCACTTTAACCTATGGTACTCCCTTATTTCGCTTCTATTCACAAGGAAGCAAGTAATAAGACTATCTGCTAATTTTTTTCTCGATTAGTATGAAGAAAATAGAAGCATAAGCTTTTTAGCAATAATTTGTTACAGAGATGTAGAGAAAGTTATGTGAATTTCCCCATGCAATCATAGTGCAAGGCAGCACGCGATTTCTCTCATAGCACTTGTGCTATCATATTTAGATTTCTACTGCACGAGATATTTGTGATGATGTGAGTGCACAGTAGTTCATTAAGGAGTTCATAATGGAAGAATCATAAGTGAAAAATCTGATGTGTTCCATTCACATGATTATCTATACATCTCGGTAACAAATGATTGTTAAACAGCTTATCCTTCTTTCTACTTATGCTAATCGAGAAAACATTACCAGAAATTGTGTTATTACTTGCTTTCTTGTAAGAACAGGGAAAATAGAGAATATGCTAGGCTAAACTAATTTTTGCTTTCTGTACACGTACTATGTACTTAGTGTATAGAGGAAGTATTGTATTCCACCCAAAAATTCGGTACCGAGATTCACTGGAAATACAAGTTTTAGGACCCCCTGAACAAAAAAAAAAAAAAAAAAAAAAAAAACAGAAAAAAAAAACAGAAAAAGATCCGTGTGTGTGGACAGTATAGTTCAAAAACGAATAGAACGTTAAAAAATTGAACATTTTTTATTTTCTTAATAACCGGCTCTAACGTTTTTGATTAAAATCTTTTATATTTAAAATATATACATGCCAACTAAAATTTACATCTTGATTTTTCTGACCTCTCTAAAGACCTAGATGATTTTTATTGAATTATTAAACCGTAAGAGACAGGCAAAAACTTACTACACAAAAAATGTAGATCACGATAAAACACACAATTTATGTCATATACATTTTTTATTCGCGGAGTTGGCCGTTTTCGAGATATTCCTTGTTATTTAAAACTTTTCTAATACGGGAACTTGTCAACACTTGGCCACCCAAAGAAGCGGATTTCAATCCCATAGTAACTACATTTTAAAACATTTGACCTTCGGTTTAGCCTACTTATAAGGAAACTAAGTAACAGGACGTTTCTGCTAATGTTTTAGCATTAAATAGAATAAGCTTATTAACAATAATTTGTTACAGAGATGTTAAGAAAGTTATATGAATGGAGCACATCAGATTTTTTGTGTTCAGATACCTCAAAACGGTTATGCGGTGAAATACCGATATTGAATTCTTGCGTGGAATAAATACTCTCTGTATAAAGTAAAAGTAAAACAAGCCTATGGTTTGAAACTGTTGTAATATAAGAATTTAACTTATTGCTGCTTTTGCTAAAATAAAACGGAAGTAACTATTAATAGCCTTCATATATGACACACGTTTTTTTATTTTATTAACGATCGATGAGTATTACATGCTTTACATATCTCTGAGAATATTAGAATATAAATACATAATTAATAATAACATTTAAGGAAAACCTAAAAGCTTCCTTTTAACTATGAATATGACAAAGAACTGCATAGTGATTAAAAGTGATATTGTGAGAGAAATGTAAATGGCGTGTTATTTATGGACGCTCTTTAACTGCTGTGGTTCTCAGCGTCCCATTCTATATTGGGCGTGAAAGACCGCTTAATTTTGCTCAGAGGCCTCTCTATCATGCTTGAGGTTCTTTTACGTGCCGTAAATCTACGACACGGGACCAACGGCTTTACTTCCGAAGGAAGCCATGCTAAGGATTTTTACACCCGAAAAGAAATCCATCGTCCTCCGCCGGGTTTGAACCCGCGACCTTGGGTATATGAAGTCAGCATAGTAAGCACGTGTTGTGAGAGTAAAGTGTAGTTGAGTAGTTTAACTGTTCTGGTGGCTTAATGGGTAACGCGGGAAGCTGTTATCCCAAAGGTCATGAGTTCGATTCCTGTCATAGAGTAAAATTTTGCCGATCCCGGTGGCCGCGCGCGTTAAAGTGCCTATTTTGGTGTTTCGTAGCGCACAGGATCGTGGGTTCGAATCCCGCTTTGGGCATGGGTGCTTCTGTGTTTGTGAATGTGTATATGTCTGTGTATGTATAGGTAAAAGGAAAACGTTAAAAATTAATAGGTCAACTAAGGAAACTGGAAAAAACAGAGGAAAATGGAATACAGTGCCGGAGTCCTGACAAGCCTCCGAAACTGTATTACCCAAAAAAAAAAAAAATCCTGTGGTAGTCGTCTCTTCAGGCGTGTGGGCTGACGGTTGTGTTCGCTGATGTTGTATGTCACAGCTCCTGCAACGTCCGGCAAGTGTAAGAAGAAGAAGTGCTTATAAACTTGTGAAATGGAAGGAGGCCAAATTCTTGATGTAGCTGCTGGTTCCTGACAAACCAAGGAGCATTGGTAGCGATTCTTAGGAATCTCTTTTGCAGTACCTGTATAAACGGCGTATGTGAGTGTTTTAGCAGTCCACAGACTTGAGAAGCATACGTAAGGATAGGTCGAACAAGAAATTTATAAAGAAGAAGAGAGCATTCAAGACCAAGATTTTTGAAATAGTGGACAGAGTTTATAACACACATGTGTTCAAGTATGAGCATCATTGAAACCATCTTTCACTTAGCAATAAAGAAAGACCTTCACCTCACTGAAGCTTGGCAGCGACTGATTTATACTATTTTCTGATGACAGGCTCAATGCGACGTGTGCGAGTGAAGGGTTGCTCTTTCCAGTCCAAACTCTCCCTTCCCGGTTAGTTGCAAAACACGATCATCGTGTATTTGAAGTGTTGACGTTTCTACCAGGTATTTAGTTGGTAATTGAACTAATGATGTTATGATTTTCGTATTTCTGATTGACGTATTCTGATGTTGACATCATTGTTGTAGCGAGAAAGTTGTACGTATATCTATACATAAGTTATAATTAGTTATTTTTCAAATAAGAACGTATATGTATATAATTATACCTCGCATTGGGACGATAAGGCCGCGCCGTGGCCGGGTGTTAGACTACTCGCCTCTCACCTAGACGGCCCGGGTTCGAGATTTGTGGTGGACAAAGCGAACGCAGGGACGGGTTTTCTCCAGGTTCTCTGGTTTCCATCGGTGCTCCATCTTCATTCCATGTACCACCAGTGTCATCGTCTGTGGTACCACAAGTAGTAAAAGAGGGCGTTAAACACTACCCCCCCCCCCTAAAAAGAGTAGGGAAATAAAGGTTTCCAGGCGAACCCTGGTGTAGTTTCTCTAATCACACTCAACTTCCTGCTCCTCTATATTGTTCTATTACTTATTTCATTCATCATTCACCCTGTAAGGTCAGTTTCAGGGTTAGAAATATCGGCGATGCTATTTCAGTGCGGCGTGCTCTCTATAGACCCTTCTGCGTCCCTCGACTCGTTGCCGGAGTATGTCGGTCCCCATGGCCACGCTCGCTAAGGCGTCTCGCTTTGGTGCTTCGTGGTCAGGGGATCGTGGGTTCGAGTCCCGCCTTGGACATGGGTGTTATATGTTTGTGTCAAGGAACAGCAAAACCAGTAATCATACAGCAAACTTAGGGTGGGGGGATGTAAACGGGGATACAGCGCTGGAGTCCTGATCAGACTCCGGTACTGTTTAAAAAAAAAGTAATAGGAGCGCCCCTTGAGGGGGGGAGGGGTTGATTCCCTATGTAGTCGGACAGACTATCGGGACATCTTAATCTGGAAACTTAGGGACTCTGTCTTTGCTGTTCCTTCACTTCTAGTTCCGCCCGCCCGTGTCTGCTCTCATCGGGGGCGACCCTAGAATTAGGATTAGTCACGGACGGATCCCAGATCTCTGAGACATAGGCCTGTAGCACACGAGTGACCCCAAGGAGGATGACGGATGCAAGCATATCCGACGCCCTAGGCCATGCTCATGCGCCCCAGGAGGGAACCCTTTAACCGGAGGGCAGGTCCCGACCGAATGTTACCAACAACGACACCAGGATAACTTTTTTACAATGCGTATTGTGTATATTTCATCCAGACACAACTACCAAACACCGTTGCCTGGTCCTTCAATCCTGAAAGAGAGTATTAGGAAATTATGGGAACAGAAAATGGTGGATCGGAAAAGTAATGAACCTACCTAACATTCACCTGGCGACCCGGGGGGAGCCCCCCCCCCCAAATCTGATGTGCTCAATTCACATGAATTTTTCTATATCTCTGTAATAAATTATTGTTGATTCTAGTCGAGATAAACATTAGCAGAAATTGTCTTATTAATTGCATCCTTGTATTATAAGAGACACAATGGAATACACTAGGTTAAAGTGATACTCAAATCTTTTAAAAGCTGTTTTTGGCTAGTGTTTAACGCCCGCTTTTACTACTATGGCACCGCAGGTGATGGCACTGATGATACATGGAATGAAAATGGAGCACCGTGGAATGTGATGGCGGGGGAAACTGGAGAACCTGGAGAAAACCCGTCCCTGCACCGCTTTGTCCACCACAAGTCCCACATGCTGAGGCTTGGGATCGAACCCGGGCCGCCAAGGTAGGAGGCGAGTTGTCTAACCACTCGGCTACAGCGCGGCCCTAATTGCTGGTTGCCATGTGGTTGAAAATCATTTCTTTGCATGCCCAGGAGTTTACAAATTCCCGTATGAGAAAAGTGTACGCATTTTAAAACTGAAACCAACAACAAGGAATATCTCGGAAGTGGTTAACACCAAGAAAAAATGTATATGTCTTTTTTGTTGATTACTTACACATTAACAGTTATACAAAAAAGCATCCAGATGAAGAGGTCTTCAGAAGCTATTCCCAGAAAATACATTTTATTTATTCATAGCGGCGAACTCCCGAACTAGAAAACCAAATCCTATCAAGGAAACATCGTAATGATGCTACAGGAAATTAACTAAGGTAGGCCGGCCACGAGAATCGAACCTGTGTCCTCCGAATGCGAGCCACAGACGAAACCGGTGGCTGCCCCCAGGTAGGGACATAGGTACAATAACCTTCCTAGGATTTTGTTCATTAAGTCCAACGTTAAATTTAAAGCCTCTGTGATGGAAATAATGTGACATTATCCAAAAATAATAAATTTTAAAATACCCTCCATAAATTATTATCCTAATTTTGTTCCGGTTCTAAAAGAATTCGAAATGTATGCACAAATGCTTTTCAAACTCATATAAATAATATTTCAAACACACAGAATGGAAGGGGTACAGATGTCCACCTTTAAATTACAAACAAAACTCGTGAAAGGTAAACAAACCGTCCATAACTTTGGTCCACCTCCAACATTTCACCATATAAATAATTTGCAATTGCAATGCCATATTTGTCAACATAGATCTGATGAAGTAAACAACATCGTACACGCTTGGGGAATAGAGCTGCGTATCTGCATTGTTTACGTTTTGAACTACGCATATTGGTAGGATAAACTGCCGAACCAGGAACCACTGAAAATCGCTATATCCATCGCACATACGTAGTCTTTTATTTTAAAATGTGGGAAATACACACTAACAACACTTACACTAGACTGCCTCCGTGGTCGAGTGGTCAGCGAGTAACTTCTCACCAAGAGGTCTCGGGTTCGATTCCCGGCTGGGGCGGGGAATTTTTCTTTAACCAGAATTATTCCCTATCCCCCACAGCGTCTGGAAGAATTTAGTGAGAGTGAATGTGTGTGTTTAAGGGGGGGGGCGATTTAAACCCAACGTAAAGAACCTACAGACAACGAGTTGTTTCTAAAGCAAAGCCCCCGATATGACGTCAGATGTTAAAGGGGGTATGGCACGCTGTGGCCGAGTGGTTAAATCACTCACCTCTCACTTGAGACGGCCGGGATTCGATCCCAAGCAACTGCATGCGAGATTTGTGGTGGACAAAGCGGCGCTGGGGCGAGTTTTCTCCGGGTACTCCGGTTTCCCCCCGCCATCGCATCCACCAGTGTTCCATCATCATTTATGTATCATCAGTGTCACCGCCTGTGGTGCCATAAGTAGCTAAAGAGGGTGTTAAACACTACCAAAAAAAAAGAGGGTCATGAAACCAAAAAAAAGAAAAACATGTTTCTTTTTTTACTTTCTCTAACCCGTATGTACAATGTATATAGTAGATAGAGAAGGTATTGTGTTCCATCCAAAAATTTTATGTTCGAGATTTCAAAATATGTTTTGAGGTTCTCTGAGTCGGTAAAAAGTATTTTTAGAAACAGGACCGTGTGTGTGTGCGTGTGTGTGTGTGTGTGTGTGTGTGTGGATAGCATAGCTCAAAAACGAAAAGACTGTTAAATACAAAACTTGGCTTTTATATTTAGTACCTTCCAATAAGCAATATGAAGATTTTTCAAGAAAATCCCCCCTTTACAAGGGGAAGAAATGACTCTAACTATTCTGATTAAAATACTGTATATTAAAGATATTTTATATCCCAAAAAAGCGCATTTCTTGAATTTTCTGCGAATAGCCTCTAAAGACCTCTTCATTCTAGATGAATTTTGCCGAATTTTGCTTAACTGCTAAACCGTAAGAGATAAAACTTACTGCACAAAAAATGTAGATCTCATCAAAACAAACAATTTATGCCCTTTACTTTTTTGTGTGTTTCCGAGATAAACCTTGTTATTGGTTTCAATTGTGAAGCACTTATACTTTTCTCAGACAGGAAGTGTCTATATTTTTTGTTTGTTTTACTCCTGGGCAAATAAAGAAGCGAATTTCAATGACAATCGCATAACGACAGCTTTTAAAACATTTGACGGTCGCTTTAGCCTAGTGTATTCTCTTAGTTCCCTTCTACTTATAAGGAAGTAAGTAATAAGAAAATTCTTCTAATGTTTATCTCGATTCGGATGGTGTAGAAAGAAGAATACTCTTTTGTAAGAAGTTTGTTTCTAAAACAACTAGAGAAAGTGTAACACACCATATTCTTCTTTTAGAGTTTTTCATTTGTTTTATTTAAGGACGTCATCGCCATAGTAGTAAAAGCGGGCGCTAAATAATATCAAGTCTGATGTGTTCCATTCGCATGATTTTCTCTAGCTGTTACATAAACTTTCTCTACAAAAGATTATTCTTTTATCTGCATCATGCTAGTAGATATAAACATTAATAGAAGTAGTCTTATTACTTGCTTCCTTGTAATAGAGGGGAAGTAAATGAAATTACTAGGCTACAACGATAATAAAATATTTTAAATGCTATCGCTATACGAAACAATCTAAATGCGATTCTGTTTTGCATTTCAGCTTGAGAAAAGATTAAGTAGTTTAAAACTGAAACCAACAAGTAGTATCTCGGAAACGGTTAACTCTAACAAAAAATGTATATTATATATTTTTTTCTCTTAATGAGTACTACATTTTTGTGGAGTAAGTTTTTGTCTCTCTCTTACGGTTTACTTGTTATTTAAAACTCAGTAAAATTCATCTAGAATGAACAACTCTTCAGAGCTATTTTTAAGGAAATCAAAAATTTTGAAAAATGTTCCATGTAAAAGGTATTTGCGGAATTTTCTTGAAAATCTTTGTGTTGCATCCTTGGAAGATACTGAACTTAAATACCAAGTTTGGTATCTAACTGAATTTTCGTTTTTGAGCTATGCTGCCTACAGACTTACATGCACACACCGACACATACATGGGCATGCTTCTAAAAATGTTTTTTTTATTAGAAGGGTCTCAAAGTATGTATTTCCGATGAAATCTCATTATCGAATTTTTGGGTGGAATACATTACCTTCTCTATCCACTATGTACGTTGTACATATGTGCTAGATGAAATAATGAGCTGGTCCCTCGTTACCATGACGCAGAGCGGCGAACCACGAACTAATAAGTCAAATCCGATCACGAAAACATCGTAATGATGCCCTATGCCTCACTTAGGAGTTACAGGAAATAACTAAATAGTAATACCAAATCGCTCAGCTATTTGATCTGATATATTATCTATGATTTCACAATACCTAAAGACCTTTAAACACCAAACTTAGTATTTATGTTTAGTATCTTACAATGATGAGACACGTAGATTTTCAGGAAAATCCCCTCCTCTCAAACTACCCTTTATATGCAAAAAAAAAAAAAAAAAAAAAAAAAAAAATTGAAAAATTTGTTTTTCTCAAAAATGGCTCTGACGATTTGATAATATAACATATATTACAGATATTTACATCACAAATAAAATGTTTATCTTAAATTTTCTGGAAATAGCCTCTGAAGACCTCTTTATTCTGGATGAATTTTGCATAACTGGTAAACCGTATGAGATAAACCGATAGAGATAAATTGCCCAAAATGTAGATCTCGTTAAAAGCCATACCTAATTTATTTCATGTACCATTTTCTTTTTTTTTCTTTCTTTTTCTTCTCTCTTTTTTGTGAGTTGATCAAACTATTGCTTGTCATTGGTTTCATTTTAAATTATGCAAATTTTCTTAAACGGAAAGTCACCTTTCGTTTCATTTCCCTTGCTTTACTGGTGATGCAAAGTAAATCGAACTTCAATTGTTTCACATAGCTTTTAAAATATTTGACAATCGCTTTTGTCTAATGCATTCCCTTATTTTCCTTCTATTTACAAGGAATCAAGTAATAAGTTCAACTCTGCTAATGTTTATCTGATTAAAATTATGTAAAGAATAACCTTTTTAATAATTGTTTGTGGAACAGCTACAGAAGGTCATTTGAATGGAACACATAAGACTTTTGTAACTTTGTGTGAGAGATCACCCGTGTTTGAGCTTCCCCGGATGCCCTAAAACAGTCAGGGATTGTGCTATAGGTACTTATAAAAACGAATATGTGAAAATGGGCTAGGTAGGTATTACCTTTCTGAAGAATGAATGCAGACGGCCACGAGTGGAAAATTGTGTATACACAATAGATAAGCGGTATTACGTCATCAATCCCGGTGCATGCCCTGTACAGTTCGGCAATACTGGAATGAAGCAGTTGAGTCTCATACGGAGGCGCGTAGTCAAACGCTCACAAAGTAGAAAATTAATATTCATTAGTGATAAAGAAAACAGCAAGTTTAACGTTTTTCGGATCGTTTCCTATTTACGTGCACTGTACTGATGTTCTGATGGTCAGACTGTACTGCACTATATTCAAGCGTTCTCTGACCGCTCTAAGCCGTGCCATGCTACCCCTGCGACGTCCCATAACAACTGCACTCTTTCGTCAGACAGGCAGGTATATGCTCATTGACTGCCCACATTAAACATAATTTAAGCTTGTAAAACTGCATGACGAAAAGTGCATTGAAAAGAACGTCTTTGGATTTCTTCCTGTTGAGTAGTGTACCCACAAACTGTCATTAATTCAGATAACTAACAAGCTCAACAAACAAACGCGCAGCGAGGGGGTGGTGGTTCGGGGCTTAAAACTCCCTATAGCCCCTCAGAAAATGTACTATTATATTTCTTAAGGGGTTTTAATTATTTTTTTTTTCATTATTTTATAATTTTGAAACATTGGCGTGCTTCTAAGGTTTCTGATGACCAAGGGTTAGATTAGTTATTAGTAAATTAAAGTGATGCATCTGTCAAACTCAGAAAATCCACAGTGTGTAAGATGATTGGTTGAGATTTATACCAGTTATTCACACAATAACAGTGTCATTTCTGTCATGCATCAAAATTATAGCTCTTATGGATATTTAAATAATAAGTTTTACTGTCTAAATCAATTGTTCTAATAAAAATCTGACGTGTTCCATTCACATTACTTTCTCTACCTCTCTGCAACACATTATATTAATAAGCTAATTCTTCTATCTACTTCATTCCAATTGAGATAAATATTAAAAGCCTTCGGTTTGGATCGGGTTTGAACCCACAACCTTGAGATCAGAAAGCCAACACCTAACCAAATGAGCTACCCAAACTGACAATGTGTGCGCACACGCGCGCCTTTCGTATTTAGGTATTTGGTATTTAGGTTGGTATTTTAAGGATGCAACACGAGGAATTTCAAGAAAATCCCCCCACTCTCATCTGCACTTACATGGAACACTTTTAGAAATTTTTATTTTCTCAAAATGCTCTAATGATTTTGATTAAAATATTATGTGTTAATAATAACAAACGAAATGTATAAATGCTTTTACTATATATTTCCTTGTAAATACACTACACCGGTAATGATTAGCTTTTAGCGATAGGTAAATTTTGTAAGAGCTGGTCGCTGTGTGATGGTTTTTGAAATTCCGTTCTCTTATTTGGTCAGGAGAAAGAAACACGTTTAATAGCTCCTCATTTAGGAAAGTACGTTAAAATTGAAACTAATAACAAGGGATATCAAGGACATGATAAACTCCATAATATACTTTTGACATAAATTTAAAGAAATCTACGTTTCTATATAGTCAGATTTTGCTTAGTTCTTACTGTTTACCAGTTATGCAAAAGTAATTCGATTGAAGAGAACTCCAGAGGCTATTCTCAAAAAATTCAAAATGTATTTTATTTTTAATGAAAGTGTTATAAATGTTATTCGATATACACATATAATGAGATATATAGTTTAAATAATAACCTTATATGGTATTTAAACATCATATGGTAATTATATGGTATTTAAATCAAAATGGTTAGAGCCATTTTTGAAAATATCTCATATTTCGAAAAATGATCTATGTAAACGTAATTTGGTGTGAGAGACTTTTTAAAAATTGTTCGTATCGCATCCTCGAAAGGCATTAAATGTCATATTTGGTATTTAACCGACTTTTAGTTTCTGAGGTACACACTTGAACCTATTTCTAAAATGCCTTTTTATACAGGGACCTTAAAACGTGCACTTCAAATTATATATCGGTATCGAATATGTCGGGGAATTATTATATTTTAACTACTAAGTATAGTAGAGTAAAAATTAATAGCAATTTCTGCTTGAGAAAAGCTATCGAATTTTAAACCAATAAATCTGGGGAGTGGCTAACTCAAAAAATGAATTTGACATAAATTTTGTGCTTTAACGAGATCTACGTTTTTTATACAGTGAGATTTATCTATCTCTTGCGGTTTACCAGTTGTGCAAAAATCATTCAGAATAAAGAGGACTTAAGACGCTATTACTAGAAAATTCAAGATATACATTTAATTTGTCATGAAAACACATTAAAATATTGTAATTTAATAAAAAGAAAACCATTTTTAGAAAATAACATTTTCGAAAAATTTTATATGTAAAGGGTAGTTTAAGGTGGGTGATTTTCTTGAAAATCTAACAGTAAGTGTTGCATTCTTGGAAGATGCTGAACTAAAGTATAAAACTTGATATATTTAACGGACTGTTTGTTTTTGAGATATGCTATTCTGTCTGTCTGTCTGTCTGTCTGTCTGTCTCCCTCGCACACACATTAATCATCTCTAAAAAATTTGATGTCCCCTATTCACACAACTTTCTCCACGGCTCTGTAACAAATTATTGTTAGTAAACTTATTCTTCTATCTATTTAATGCTAAAACATTAGCAGAAACGGTCTTATTACTTAGTTCCTTTATAGGTAGAAGGGAAATAGGGGAATACACTAGGCTAAACTGACAGTCAAATGTTTTAAAATATGGTTGCTAAGGAATTGAAATCCGTTTCTTTCCGTGACCAAGTGTTGACAAGTTCCCGTATAAGAAAAGTATTAGGCATTTTAATACTGAAGGGATAAAAAAAAAAAAAAAAAAAAAAAAATGAATATAGCATAAATTGTTTTTTAACGAGCTCTACATTTTCTATCAAGTTAGTTTTTGTCTATCTCTTACGATTTACCAGTTATGCAAAATTCCGTAAATTACATCCAGAATAAAGTAGTCGTCAGAGGCTATTCCCAGAAAGCTCAAGATAAACATTTTGTTTATCATGTAAATATCTTTAATTTACGATATTTTAATCAAAATCGTTAAAGCGAAAATACAAAATTCGAAAAAAGTTACATGTAAAGGGTAGTTGAGGGTGCGGGGATTTTATTGAAAATCTTTGTGTCGCGTCCTTGGAAGATAATATACCAAGTTTGGTATTTAACGGACTTTTCGTTTTTGAGCTATGCTGTTCTCGAACACACACAGACCTTTTTCTAAAATTATTTTTTTTGGATTCATGGGAACCCGAACCATATTTCCGGTGAAATATCGAATGTTTGGGTGCATTACAGTACCTTCTCTATACACTATGTACATAGTAGTGTAGAAAAAGTAAAAATGTATTTTTTAGATTTAGGGACCTCTAAACATATATTTCCAGCGAAATCTCTAATCTAAAAATAGTGCACTGAAGATAAAATAAAAACGCGTCTTTTAACCAAATCCTAATATGTGTGTTAGCTTGTAGAAAATGAACACGAACGATAAGAAAAATAACGCTCCTAATATTGCTTTTACAGAGCTAAGGAACAACATCTTGCCGAAGTACACGCCACCAATTTTATTTCAAAACAAAAACTACCTGCACAATATGTTACACTTACAGTTGCAATATCGCCTTGTGTTATGCTGCACATATACACAGAGAGAACGTAGTAAATACGATAAAGTATTTCATAACTCACCTTTTTGCTAGAAAAGTGGAAAGTCTTCGCATCTGGCGAACCGCATTCTACAACTTCACGGTTATGTGCTATACTACGGATCTGCTAATGGCAACATAACAATAAGAAGACACGGGTACTCCCATTCCATCGCGCACTAATATAGCAAGAATGACGTGGGAAAAGCCCACCAAGGTTACGTTAAATAATTGCGTGGCAATGCGCCACATCCTGCTTCAAAAACCGGCTCTGAAGACACATCCAGTTGCATCTCATTTCTGCCTTAGGTAATACCGCTAAGTATTGAACCAAACAATGAGTTCTGCATTGATTCGGCCCAGCTAAGTGCTTTCTTATAGAGAAGGTATTGCATTGTACCTAAAAATTCGATACCGATATTTCACCGGAAATACATGTTTTGAGACTACCTGAATCCAAAAAAAGGATTTTTAGAAAAATGTCCGTGTGTGTATGTGTGTGTGCTTGTCTGAGGGCAGCATAGCTCAAAAACGAAAAGACCATTAAATACAAAACTTGGTATTTAAATTCAGTATCTTCCAAGGATGCGACACGAAGATTTTTAAGAAAACCATTCCACCCCCAACTACCCTTCACATATAAACATTTTCGAAAATTTTGATTTTCTAAAAAATAGCACTAACGATTTTGATTAAAATATCGTATATTAAAGATATTTACCTGACAAACAATATGTATATCTTGAATTTTCTGGGAATAGCCTCTAAAGGCTACTTTATTCTGGGTCAATTTTACGGAATTTTGCATAACTGCTAAACCGTAAGAGATGGACAAAACCTTACCACACAACAAATGTAGAGCACTTTAAAACACACAATATATGTTATATACATTTTTTTCGTGGAGTTGATTGTTTTTGAGATATTCCTTGTTTTTGGTTTCAGCTATAAAAACTTCTACTTTTCTCATACGGGACTTCGTGAACTCGTGTCCATACAAACAAAGGAACTGCAGTCACATAGCAACCAGCTTTTGACTATCACTTTAACCTATGGTACTCTCTTTTTTCGCTTCTACTTACAAGGAAACAAGTAATATGTCTATTTCTGATAATTTTTTCTCACTTAGCATGAAGTAAATAGAAGCATAAGCTTTTGAACAATAATTTGTTGCAGAGATATAGAGAAAGGCATGTGAATGGAACACATCAGATTTTTTTTATAGTGTTTAACGCCCTCTTTTACTACCATGACACCGCAGGCGATGACACTGGTGATATATGGTACGAAGATGGAGCACCGGTGGAATGTGATGGCGGGAAAAACCGGAGAACCCGGAAAAAACTCGCCCTTGCGCCGCTTTGTCCACTACAAACTTCACATGCGGTCGCTTGGTATCGAAACCGGATCGTCTAGGTGAGAGGTCTAACCACTCGGCCACGGCGCGGCCTAACGAGAGTTTGTTACTACATCCGTTAATATTTTAAGTTCACCATTTAATAGCAAAATATTTTATGGCCATCCCTTTGTTAAGTCGCGATTCGCTTTTGCTTTTTACATATTCTACACGTACTATGTACACAGTAAATAGAGAAGGTATTGCATTGCACCCAAAAATTCGATACCGAGTTTTCATCGGAAATACACGTTTTAGGTCCCCCTGTATCCAAAAAAAGCAATGTTACAAAACGGCCTGTGGTGTGTCCGTGTGTTTGCGAACACGATAGCTCAAAAAGTCGGTAAAATACCAAACTTAGTATATAAGTCTAGTGTCTTCCAAGGATGCGACACGAATATTTTGAGGAAAATTCCCTCACCCCAAACTAAACTTTGCATGGAGCATTTTTCAAAAATTTTGATTTTCTCAAAAATGGCTGTAACCATTTTTATTAAAATGGCGTACATTAAAGATATGCAACAAATAAAATGTATATCTTGAATTTTCTAGGAATAGACCCTGAAGACCTATTTATTCTGAATGAATTTTGCTGGATTTTGCATATCTTATAAACCGTAAGAGATAGAAAAATTGTACTACACAGAATATGTAGATCTCGTTGGAACACAATTTATGTCATATACATTTTTTTCTGCAATTGAGTATTTTTGAGATATTCCTTGATATTGGTTTCAGTTTTAAAATTCTTAACTTTTCAATACTCCTGGCAATGCAAAGAAACTGATTTCATCCACATGGCAACAAGCTTATAAAAATAATTTGACTATCGCTTTAGCCTAGTGTATTCCATTATTTACATTCTATTTCTAATGTTATCTTGATTAGCATGAAGTAGATATAAGAATAAGCTTTTTAACAATAATTTATAACTGAGATGTAGAGAAAGTCATGTGAATGGAACACATCAGGTTTTCTACACATATTATACAAATAGTAGGTAGAGAAGTTATTGGATTTCGCCCAATTTCGAGGTTTCACTGGAAATATATGTTTTGAAAAATGAAATGGATTTTTATTTGTTGGCGCCTTTTAACTACTGTGGTTCTTAGCATCTCATTCTACAGGGTGTATATAAATGAATATTGGGGTTTTAACTCTTTATAATATTTATTACATTCAACTTACAGTTATGAATGATATGTCAAATGAAAAAGAAACTCAAACAGTTTTACCAAAAAGCTTATAAATGTTCAATGTGACTACCCTTTGTCACACGGCACACATCAAGTCTATAGCCGAGTTCTTCCCAAACGTTGATAAGTGTGTATTCAGTAGTTGTAGCAACAGCTGCTTCAATCCGGTTTCTTAATTCAGGGAGGTCAGCTGGTAGCGGAGGCACGTACACACGATCCTTGATGAAGTCCCAAAGGTAAAAATTGCATGGCGTTAGGTCAGGAGAACGTAGAGGCCATGCATAGCAAATCCTGTCATTGGGGCCCTTATGGCCTATCCAGCGCTCGGGTACAGTGACGTTCAACCAATCGCGTACTTGGTTATGCCAGTGAGGTGGCGCACCATCCTGCTGAAAAATGAAGTTCTCTGGCTCATTTTATTCCAACTGAGGGAAGAGCCATTGCTCTAGTGTATCAAGGTAAGAAGTGCCAGTTACAGTAGGTTCACCAAAAACGAAAGGTCCATAAACTTTTCGCCGGGATACGGCACAAAAAACATTCACTTTAGGGGAATCTCGTTGCATTTGTACCATCTCGTGAGGATTTTCTGAGCCCCAGTTGCGCACATTATGAGTGTTAACTTGTCCACTAAGGTGAAAGGTCGATTCATCACTGAAGACAACACGATCCACAAAATCATCATGAAACAACATGTCGTTTGCGAATTTGGCACGTAATCCGTGGTCTGTCGGCTTTAGAGCCCGTAATAACTGTAAACGGTAAGGACGTAGCTGTAAGCGTTTTCTTACAGCTTTTCAAACAGTCGACACAGGAACTTGTAATTCACGACTAGTCTTCCGGACTGATTTCTTTGGGCTATGAGTGAACGACTCTCTCACTCGCTCAACAGTCTCTTCACTTACTCCTGGTCGTCCCGTGCTCTTCCCTTTACAAAGGCAGCCGGTATCTTCAAACTGATTATACCGTCTACGAATGCTTTTATCACTAGGAGGATCACAACCGAACTTACTACGGAACGCACGTTGCACAGTAACTACAGATTCGGTCTTTGCAAACTGCAAAACACAAAACGCTTTCTGTTTACTAGTCGCCATCTTTGCTACTACCGCTGTCTAGCGGATTGCGGCAGAAACATTGCACGCACATGCGCACTTGTGCCAACAAACAAAACTGAGTTGCTTTTTCATTTGACATATCATTTATAAATGTAAGTTGAATGTAATAAATATTATAACGTGTTAAAACCCCGATATTCATTTATGTACACTCTGTATATTGGGCGTGAAATACAGCGTAATTATGCTTAGATATCTTTTTATCAGGCTTGAGGTTCTTTTATGTGCCGTGAATCTACGATTAACTTTGAAGGGAGACATGCTAAGGATTTTTATGCCCGAAAAAAGTCTAACGTCCTCCGCCGGGTTTGAACCCGAGACCTTGGGTATATATGTTTTTTGGCCACTGAATATAAAGAAGACATTTTTAGAAAACGGTTTGTGGACAACATAACTCAAAAACGAAAAGTCGGTTAAATACCAAATTGGGTATTTAAGTTCAGGATCTTCCAAGAAAGCGACACGAACGTTTTCAGGAAAATCCTCCCTTCCCCTATATGTGGAACATTTTTCGAAAATTTTGATTTTCTCAAAAATCACTCTATAGATGTTTATTAAAAGCCATGTCTTTAATATATTTTCATGACAAATGAAATATATATCTTGAATTTTTTGGGGATAGCCTTTGAAGACTTCTTCTGAATGACTTTTGCATAACTGGTATCACATAAGAGAGAGACAAAAACTTACTACACAAAAAATGTATTTCTTGTCAAAGCACACAATTTGTGTCCAATTTTTGTTCTGGAGATGTTTAAATTTATTTGTAATTAGATATTAAAATACTTATATCTTTCTCAAATAGGAAGTACGTGTTTGTTTTGTTTTACTTCTGGTCACGAAGAAAGAAGCAACTTTCAATGAAATCTCAATACGACAGCTTTTGAAACATTTGGATATCGCTTTAGAATAGTGTATTCCCTTAGTTCCCTTCTACTTATAAGAAACTGCATAACAAGACAATTCTGTTAATGTTTATCTCGATTAACATGGAGTAGAAAAAAGAAGTTTGTAGAATAGGTAGAGAAAGTCATGTGAATGGAACACATCATATCTTTTTCTCCCTCTGATACATGACACACTAAACGCTTGCAGCACCTCTTTTATTTTTCACCTTTAAGGTATTACGTATTTCTCATTTAAATACCTAACACCTTAAGGGCAACATAATTCTATTCATATATCTTTATTTTCTCTACTTCGGCCTATTAGGTAGAGGAAGTATTGCATTTCACACAAAATTCGAAGCCGAGACTTGAGCGGAAATACATGCTTTGAGGCCGTCTGAATAAATGAAATCTTCTCAACCCAGAAGCCTCGGGTTCGATCCCTGTCTGGGGCGGGAGGTATTTCTTTTACCAGAATTATTTTGTATCCCTCACCGAGTCTGGAAGTATGTGTGTGTGTATGTGTGAATGTTTAACAGTATAACATGGGAAAAAAAGAAGAAAACATTTCAGCGAGCAAACGCCAGCAGTTGTTTCTCAAGTCAAAGCCATATGGCCATAGAAGTTAAGGAGGGGGGGGGGCTATATGAATGAAACAATAAATATACATTTTTAGTAAACTTTTTGCGCGCACGCATTAGTGTGAATCTAAAAACCGGGTACCGGATCAATACCAAATTTTTTATTTCAGTTCAGGACCTTCCAGAGTTGCGACACGTGTTACGTTACATAAATAGCATTACTCGCATTACACACATAAATGGTGTCACATTTACAGGTCTTTCTCTACATGTTCTGCAACGAACACTCTAGCAAAAGTTTATTCTTATATCTACTTAATCGGGATAAACATTAGCGGTAATGGCTTTATAACATATTTCCTTGGTTTGCAGTCTGGTTTAAATGCACTGCAGACAATGGAGCATGCAAGTAAAGATTCTTAAAACTGAAGTACTCACATTTAAAAATGGTTAAGTGTGCGGTCAGCAGGAATAGTTTAGATTATCTAGGAGTAAGATTTGATAGCAGGAAAATAGCACAGGAACATGGAGTTTGTAAAACACAAAGCTATTGGACCCGGATACCAATATGCCAGTAAAACCATTACAAACCATGTATGAGGCAATTCGTTACTATAGGAAGTGAGGTGTGGAGATGGGAGAGAGCAGATAATGAAAATAAAATACAATGTAGCTTTTGGAAACGTATTCTGGGCTTGGGGAGGGTTGATTCTGACTACAGTTTTCTTCGTGAGGTAGGATGCTGGGAAAATCCTGCATTTACTAAAATAAGTGTAGTCAGATACTGGCCGCGCACAATTAAAGGTGACCAAACAACTCTGGTGGGCGACGGGACTACAACGGGGATTATAAAAAATTGGCCTAAACAAAGACGTAACAAAAATAGATAAAACGTCTTGAAGAAGTAAAAAGACGAGTATATGATATAAACAGGTAGGAAATACAATCTGAATGTAGAAAAATTGTCATTGGAGCTACATAATGAAATAAAAGCTGGTTGGGGTAAAGAAACATATATTTTAGAATTGGGTATGAACCAATTTTAGGACAGAATAGCGTGGTTTAGGTTGAGAAGGTGGAAGTTAGTAAGGTAATTAATGATGGTAAGAGGATTTGTCCATTATGAGGGGATCAGAAGGACTGGATGCACATTTGGTCAGTTTGCGTGCAGATGGAGAATGTCAGGGTAACACAGACGGAGTACAGCATGCTGGGTCTTCATTCTCAACATCCAAACCTGGCCAAGCTTGGGCTCATACTTTATGGAACTACGTGTACTAAGAGATAAGATACTTGCGTAAACATTGTATATACATATTTGGTACATTTGGTACATGGGCGTAGGAGTGAGTGCGAGTGTGTGCATGTGTGATATCAGAGCGTTCTTTCTTTTGTTGATTTGTTGTTCTGTTGTAGCGTGTTTATGTATGTGTGTGTTTGTGTATTTATATATATTTAAAATAGGGGTAGGCAATATTTTAAATTCAAGGACTTTTAATGAGCATGTATGGACGCCTGATCCACGCGACTGTGTGTCACAATTTATGTATTATTATGTACTTATGTACTAATGCTACTACTAATACTACATATTTCCTTGTAGGTACAAGGGGAATAAGGGAATACATTATGTTAAAACTATAAGTAGTGTAATCTTTTAAGAGCTGGTCGAAATGTGACAGTACTGAAATTCCGTTTTCTTGGAATGACCAGGATGAAAAATAAGTGAGTAACGACTTCGCATTTGAGGAAACTATAAATATTAGAACAATAAACCAATGGCAAGGAATGTATCGGAAATGGTTAAGCAAATAAAATGTATTGTACATAAATTGTATGTTTTAACGACATCTACATTTTTTGTTGGCAGGCGGCAGAAAAAATACCACATTTCCTCAATTTTGGGTCCACCTGTTATATAAGGTTAATTTCATTAAATTTCATACCGTATAAATAAAAAATACTTTCCATTTTATTTTATTTATTTTTTGTAGCTTAACGTCCTTAAACCTGGTTGGTCATATCGGACGATGAATGAAATTGGTGAAAAGATGCTTAAATGATCTCAGGGTCCATGGAGCTTAAAGTTACTCGACATTCATCTTCTCAGGATAATAGAAATCTCCGAAAAAAACCTTATCCCGAAGTCTATTAAATTGAATAATTTTTTTAACTCCTTATTTTATTTGTTTACCTTTAATTATAAAAATAATGCCTATTTTAGTCAAAATTACTACACCAACTATTCATGTATAATAAAATTTATATGAGCCGTAATATATTCCTCGTAATTCAAATTAAGCGAGATTCGAACTCGCGTCCTGTGGAATGAGCACACTACCCAGGAGGGCTTCCATTTTATTGTGCAACGATTTATAATATTATAATATATTATTACTGTCATAATAGGGGGAAATGCGGTATTTTTAAGATTATAGTATTCTTGGTGTTGTTCATGGTACTGAAATGCTATAATCCTAAAATTACTAGATTTCCCAAAATGTTAAGCTCCTCTAAGTAATACGAGAGCAATAAACCCAATATTCACATTGCATACAACATAGAATAAAAAATCTGATGTGTTCCGTTCACGTGACTTTCTCTACATCTCTGCAACAAATTATTCTATTTACTTCATCTAATCGAGAAAAATTAGCAGAAATAGTCTTATTACTTGCTTCCTTGCTAGTAGAAGCGAAATAAAGGGGTAACATAGGTTAAAGTGATAGTCATAAACTGGTTGCTATGTAACTGAAGTTCCTTTGTTTATATGGACACGAGTTCATGAAGTCCCGTATGAGAAAAGAAGTTTTTTATAGCTGAAACCAAAAACAAGGAATATCTCAAAAACAATCAACTCCACGAAAAAAATGTATATAGCATATATTGTGTATTTTAAGGTGCTCTACATTTTTTGTGTGGTAAGTTTTTGTCCATCTATTACGGTTTAGCAGTTATGCAAAATTCCGTAAAACTGACCCAGAATAAAGTAGTCTTCAGAGGCTATTCCCAGAAAATTCAAAATATACATTTTATTTGTCAGGTAAATATATTTAATATACGATATTTTAATCAAAATCGTTAGAGCCATTTTTTAGAAAAACAAAATTTTCGAAAAAAGTTCCATGTAAAGGGTAGTTTAGGGTGGGGGGATTTTTCTCAAAATCTTCGTGTCGCATCCCTGGAAGATACTAAACTTAAATACCAAGTTTGGTATTTTACCGACTTTTCGTTTTTGAGTTATCGTGTTCACAGACACACGGACACACTGACACACAGACACACACACGGACCTTTTTCTGAAAATACTTTTTTTTTGATACAGGGGACCCTAAAACATATTTCCGGTGAAATCTTGGTATCGACTTTTTTGGTGGAGTGCAATACCTTCTCTATACACTATGTACATAGTGCGTACAGAGAAAGTAAAAATATATGCATATTTATAAAATAATACATTTTTCAAAGTTGGATTGAATTTTTCAAAGTTGACCCATTAAGGGCCAAATTAACTCTACTTTATGGTGAAAGGACCAATACTGAATTACAATTACATTTCCTGGCAATAATTTACTAGGTAAAATTGATAATGGATGACAGTTGAATGCAATATTAAAATTCTAAAGTTAATTTAAGACAATAATCGTATGTGTTAAACTCACATGGTTTTTCCTGCCTATTCTGAAACGTACCATTCATACTATTCTTACAAAAGCTTATTCAGAGAGTTAAACGAAATATGATTTCCCGCTTGTGGAACGTTTAAGTAGTTAAAAACTGTAACAAATAATTAACAATATCTCAGAAACTGTTAACTGTACAAATATGTATATGGCATAATTTGTGTGTTTTAAAGAGATCTGCTTTTTTATTTAATAAGATTTTGTCTATCTCGGTTTACCAGTTATACAAAATTCATCCAGAATGTAGAATTCTTTAGAGGCTATTCCCAGAAAATTCAAGATTTGCAGTTTATTTCTCACGTAAATAAAATAAAAATCGTTAGAGACATTTTTAAGAAAATCAAAATGTTCAAAATTTGTTCCATGTAAAGTGTAGTTTGGGGTGGATGGATTTTCTTGAAAATCTTCGTGTTGCATCTTAAGTACCAAGTTTAGTATTTAACGGTCTTTTTGCTTTTGAGCTCAGTTCAAAACACACACGCAGAGCTTTAGATACACACACACACACACACTAACCTTTTTCCAAAATGCTTTTATTTTGTATTCAACAGTTCTCAAAACATTTTTTTCGGTATCAAATTGTTGAGTGGAATGCAATTCTATCTACTATGTACATTATACATACAGGCTAGAGAAATTAAAAATTGTCCAGAAATAATATTGTACGTTATGTTTAGTAGCATTCAAAAATATCTAACAAATCCAGGTGTCAAAAGTCAGCGTGCTCTTGAACTTTTATGTAGTAGCAGCCACCACTGGCGGAAACATTTTTCACTGCCTGAAAGCGTCTAAATTCGCCCCTGCACTGATATGCACAGTGCCGAGGGAATATCTGTGTCACCCGAAGAACAGATTGCTGATTGAAGGCGGCGTGTACAACAGTCATGCCACTATCGAGATGAGGCACGTGCTGTCAAGTTTGTTATGAAATCTGTGCTGTCACAATGAGGCCGTGCGTCACTGCAAACAGCCGGAGCTCAGCTATACATTAACTAATATATTGCAAATAAATAGAAATGTGGCGTGTAACGCGGTGGATAAACTAACCAACAACACAACGCACATATGTTAAATAGATTTATGAGGGCAGCCATTTTCAACACAGGCGCGAGGCTGTACCACGACAAAATGAACGACTGCACAATATTTCCAGGAATACTCGATGTATATTGTTATTGTTAAGAGCGTGGGCTGAGCGAAGATCTGCAGATAGCGCACTGCTTTGGTAATCTTCCTCGTGTTTGTTAGGTAGTACCGTCATAAGTACACTCCAGGCGATTATTTTCCTGTACGGCTCAGTTGGATCGATATTCAGCGATAGGTACTCACAAAGGAAATATTAAAAATATCATGTGTTACACTCACATGACTTTCTCTAGCTGCTCCCCAAACAAACTTCTTACAAAAGATCTTTCTACACCATGCTAATCGAGATAAACATTAGCAGAATGATCTTATTACTTGGTTCCTTATAAGTAGAAGGGGTCTAAAGGAATCGCTATGCTAAAGTGATAGTCAAATGTTTTAAAAGCTGTCGTTAAACAAGTCACTGCAAATCGCTTCTTTGCTTGGCCAGGAGTAGAACAAAAGAAAAACGGACACTTCCTGTCTGAGAAACGTATAAGTACTTTACAACTGAAAGTAATAACAAGGAATATCTCGAAAACAGCACATTCCACGAAAAAAAGAGGTATATAACATAAGTTGTGTGCTTTAACATGATTTACATTTTTGGTGTAGTAAGCTTTTGTCTATCTCTTATGGTTTACCAGTTACGCAAACTTAATTCAGAATAAAGAGGTCTTTAGAGGCTAGTCCCAGAATATTCAAGATAGGTATTTTATTTGCCATATAAATATCTTTAATATACGTATTTTAATCAAAATCGTTAGGGCCATTTTTGAGAAAATAACATTTCTCGATTTTTTCCATGTAAAGGGTAGTTTAGGGTGGGGGGATTTTTCTCAAAATCTTCGTGTCGCATCCCTGGAAGATACTAAACTTAAATACTAAGTTTGGTATTTTATTGACTTTTCAATTTTGAATTATCGTGTTCACAGGCACTCGGACTCACACAGACGGACCATCTTTTTAAGTGCTTTTTTTGGATACGGGGATCATAAAACGTGTATTTCCGGTGAAATCTCGGTATCAAATTTTGTGTGGAATGCAATACCTTCTTTGTACACTATGTAATAGTATACGTAGAGAAAGTAAAAATGAACGCCCAATGTGTTTTTGTTTCACGGCATTGGTAGATTTTGTAGATTAAACATGGCTAAAGTCATTCCGTTAGATTTTCCGTCTGTTTCTAGTCTTTGTTGCTCTCATATTACTTTCTCATATACTCTTGTACAAACTATTCTTGCAAATGCTTCTCCTCCTTCTTCTTGTTAATCGAGAAATGGGTTTATTACATATGTTCTCGTAAGTACGATGAATAGCTTATTACTTAGACTATTACTTTAAAATAGCTTAAAGTAATAGTCAAATCTGATCACTATTGATGATTATGAATCTCCGCTCTCTTTGAATGAACAGGAAAAAAAAAAAAAAAAACTATTAGCGTTTCAATTTGAGGACAGTATATATTTTTTAAAATTCAAAGACATACAAAAAATCTTTGAAATGTTAAACTAAAAAAAAAAAAAGAAAAAAAGAAAGAAGCAAAGAAAAAAGGTAGATATTAGGCATTAGGCATAAATCACGAGCTTTAACGAGATATTCATTATAGTGTAGTAAACGTTTATCTATTTCTTATGGTTTACCAGATGTGGTAAAGTTATTCAGAATGAAGAGGACTTCAAAGAAATTTCAAGACGCACATCTCATTTGCCATGAAAACATCTTTAACATGTGGCATTTTAATAAAATTCGTTAGAACCATTTTGGAGAAAATCAAAATTTTCGACATGTGATTCATATACATGGTAGTTTGGGATGGTACTTTTTATTGAAAAACTTCGTATTTTATACTTGGAAGATGCTGAACTTAAGTACCAAGTTTGGTATTCAACTGAGTTTTCGTTTTTGAGTTATACTGTATCCAAGCACCCAGGCTGACAGGCGGGCGGGGCGGACAGATAAACATACAAACAGAGATAGACAGACTGATGACTGACTGACACCCATATACACAAGCGTACACATATGAATTTTTTAGATTCAGAAATTCTTTCATCCAAACTACCCTTTATGTCCAACATTTTTTCGAGATACTCCAACGAATTTCATTACAATTTCACTTTACGTTTATGCTACTTTCGTGACAGTACTTGTGTGTATTTGACGGAATTGCGTGCCTTAGCAAGATCTACATTTTTGTTTTCTGTGTCGAAGATTTTACCAATCTCTTAGGAACATATGCGAAAAACATTAAGAACGAAGAGGACTGCAGAGTATTATTTAAGATATAATTTATTTGTCTGTGTATAGGTTACATTTATAGTATTTAAATAAAAAGTTATGCATGATAAAGCAAAAAAGAATAAAAAAATGATCCAAATGCAGACAGAAAATCTTCGCATTGTATCTGTAGTTCTGTACTATTCGGAATGCACTGAACTGAAATACCAAGTTTGGTATTTATCCTACATTTCGTTTTTTGAATTATGCTATTAAAAATGTATGATGCTCTCTCTCTTTCTCCACAGTTTTTCTCGACCCCAAAACATGTAATTTCAGTAAATTTGGTTAACATGTAATGTTACGTTGAAGACAGGGTAAAAAATGAATTACGAAGTCTGAAGAGTGGTGCTTTGCTCTTTTTGTATGCAACGTAGTCCACATTACTTAATCCGAGATTATTTCGCCCATGATGCGATGGGAGAATTTGCGTAATTAATGAAATTAGAGCTTTCATTTGTTAATGGCCTCATCATATCAAAACTAAATATAATAATGCAAAATCATACAAAAGCGTCTCTATATGAACATTGGGTGTCTTTCGAGAGAGGAATGGTAAATTATCTTTCCGAATAGGGCGAAGATCGAATTGATGTCAATAAATGACTCCATAAATTCTCAACAAATTATACGAGTGCCAATAGTTTAGACCAACGGTTCCCAACCGGTGTGCCCCGGCACCCTAGGGTGCCATGTGATTGGCTAAGGGGTGCCGCGAGATATTGAGATAAACACAAAAAAAAATAACTTCTACTGAAGCCTTAAGTCTTGTAAGGTCTTGAAATAAAATAAGTCAAATCAATTACTCTCATGCACGGCAGATGGTGATAGTGGTCGATTCATTTCAATAATGCAGTTATACTAGTATCCCACAGATGGCATTACAGCTATACCCTGCCGAACATTCCCGAGACTACTCGCTTCCTCACGAACATTCCCGAGACTTCGACATGAATATATAAAAGTGTACGCCGCTTGGCGCTTTCAGTTGTCTTCCTCGCGTTGATTCACAGTGTTTAGCTATGGATAAGTTTATTGTTAAACGTAAACGCCAGGACAGTGAAAGTGTCGGCTCCTACTGCTTGCTTTAAGAAGCCAAATCTTACAGTTTCTCCCGGACCGTCGAATTCACCACATAATGAAGACAAACGAAAGAAAAGAACATACCAGGACAGTTACTTAGCGTATGGATTTAAGTGGAATAACAACGAGGAAAACCCTATCCCTGTGTGTTTAGTTTGTGGCGAAACACTTAGCAATGAGGCCATGGTACCTAGCAAACTGAAGCGGCAGCTTACAACAAAGCATCCTAGCGTGTCACAGAAAAGTGTAATGTATTTTTCACATATATTAGAAGGGGAGAAGAAAACAGCTGTGCGAATGGTAAAGAGAATGACCATAGGTGATACTGCTCTTGAAGCCTCATTTAAAGTAGTAGAACTCATAGCTAAAAAAAAAGAAACCTCATACTCTTGGAGAGGAAATCATTGGCCCTGCATGTCAAGTTATAGTTTCAACAATACTTGGCGAAGGAGCAGCTAATCAAATTTCGAAAGTTCCTCTGTCCAACAACACAATCAGCCGCAGGATATCTGAAATGTCATGCAATATCAACGAACAAGTCACGGAGAAAATAAAAACTTATAGAACATTTGCTTTGCGAGTAGATGTGAGTCTCGATATTGGTGACAAACCGCAACTCCTTGGTTTTATCAGATATATTGATGAAAAAGATATTAGTGAACAGTTTCTGTTCTGTAGACCGCTGGAGACTACAATCACAGGCCATGATATTTTCGTTTCTAGTAATTCCTATCTCAATGACCATGGTCTTTCATGGAAAGACTGTTGTGGTATATGTACAGATGGTGCACCATCTATGTCTGGGAAAATTAAAGGTTTTACTGCCAGAACTCTCAATGAAAATCCATCCATTAGTCGTGAAAGCGTGTAATGAAGATTTTGCTGAAGTGTTTAACCAAGTTGTGAAAATGGTGAACTATATGAAGTCTCCACCTTTAAAGTGCAGAATTTTTGAACGGATGCAGCTCATACCTCTTTGTTACTTCACACAGAAGTAAGGTGGTTGTCGCGGGGTCGTGTATTGAACCGGTTTCTCGAACTTAAAGAACAGCTAAAAACTTTTTTTAAGGATGAAAATCAAGACACATTTCATGAGCTCTTACTAAGTGATTCTTGGTGTTTTGAACTGTCGTATCTGGCAGATATTTTTCATAAGCTGAATGAACTGAATGTTTCGATGCAGGGTCGACATGAAACAATAATCTCCTCAACCAATAAAATGAAAGGTTTTAAAAGAAAACTTAGTTCTTGGAAGTCTGCAGTTCAAAAAGGAGATTTGTCGAACTTTCCATCTCTTCTTAATGTGGCAGGAGATAAAGATCTGGGTAAACTGAAAGACCGCATTTGTGATCACTTATCAAGATTGCAAGATGCAATAGCTGCGTACTTTCCAACTATTTCCACTATGAATCTCGACTGGGTTGTCTCACCATTTGATTTCGTAGATAGTGCAGAGGAAATAGATTTCACTGCTTGCGAACGAGATGAATTTATTGATCTTTGCGCTGATTCCACACTCAAAGGTAAGTTCACCAAGAGTGAAGCGTCGGTGGCTAGTTTTTGGCTTCAAAGGAGAGAGGAGTACTCTAACCTAATGAAGAAAGCAATTAACGCACTTTTGCCCTTTTCAACATCCTATCTATGCGAGCAAGCCTTCTCTGCTATGGTGACAATAAAATGCAAAGCAAGAAATAGACTGAATAACCTTGAGGATGATTTGCGTGTTTCACTGTCAACTGTAAGACCCGACATCACATATTTGTGCTCTAAGCATCAATCACAAGTTTCACATTAATCATTAATCGAACAAAATTTATTGATGTATTTTTACTCAGTGATTGTATTATGTTATGGTGTACGTTATTATTATATAATATTTCAATAAATTAACATATTAAGCTTAATTTTCTTTTAATTCAAGAAAGGGTGCCCCTGGTGTTTAATGCTATTCTCAAGGGTGCCGTGAACTTCTAAAGGTTGGGAAACACTGGTTTAGACTATAAAAATAATTCCATTAGTGTCACGTACTTCGTTGGAAATATTTTCTAAATGTATTTATGCAAATCTACCACGATAAATAAGTTTTACTATATTCAGTACGGAGTATTGTTGGCTCGTTATGTTATATGTATCATACCAATGACATATTTTCTATAACAATAACAAAATATCAGATTCCAAAACCGCTTGTAGAGAGATGAAACTATTTTGTGATATTATTTTTTCTGAACAACGAAGATTTAAAAACATCTATGTATTATTAGGAATAGAACAATTAAAATAAAATATATAATTAATTACTAAACATCTACTTATTGCCCTCCCAAAATGGGAAAGCATTATTAGTGACTGTCTTGTTAATCGCTTCAACACGCCAAGTAATAGAAAATGAAACGTAGAGAGAGAAGCTTACGTGTCAAGTATATGAAGATGCTCTCACTTATATCAGATATGGATGTTGATTGTTCTCTGTGGTCTAAGGGAACATGCAAGGTCGCGAATTCAAACCAAGCGGAGGGCGATGGAATTGTTTTGCGTAAAATTCATTAGTATGGTTTCCTTCAGAAGGGAAGTAAAGCGGGTGATCTTTTACGGCACGTAAAAGTTATATCTTGACTTTTCTAAGAATAGCCTCTCAAGACCTCTTAATTCAGGACTTCTGCACAACCGGTAAACCGTTTTTGAAGCGACAAAAATATCACCGTGTTTATATGTAATTACTGGTATCAATTTCAATAGATTTGTTACAAAATTTCCAAAATTTTCCAAATTTCACAGATGCGTTATCTTAATATGACATTCGTGAAAATATTGCTCGAACGAAGATTCTTCACCTTTCATTAACGTACACCGATGCTTAGGCAAGTCTTCTCATCATCTCGCTAGAATAAACAAAATAAATTACGCTAATCTGATGCGCATCGCTTTCAAATGCGGAAAACGCCCAAATGACATAACCTTTCTTGGCACAGGAAATTGACCTTGTGCAGGCGGAACTGGACTTGAACCATTCTGCCTCTAGGTGACCCGACAAGAATGTGGGAAGATACATGCATACTTGGACTTTCCTGCAGAGTGAATCACGAACAGCAACAGCATGTTTTCCAACGCCACTCTAGTTGGGCAATCGCGTAGGATGATACCAGTTCGTGACTAAGCTGGTCCTGGCTGTACAGCGCTCGAGTGTTCAATTCTATAGCAGCTGCTTTACAGTAGTTGAGGTTAGAACTGCCTGTGATGCGCTTTTGTTTTCCATCAATAATTACAACAATTTCTGCAATCCAAAAAAGATTTTCTGTAGCTGCTTTACAAACAAACTTCTTACGAAAGATTATTCTTCTTTCTACACAATGCTAATCGAGATAAACATTAGCAGAGTATTCTAGTTACTTAGTTCCTTATAAGAAGAAGGGTACTAGGGGAATACACTAGGCTGAAGCGATAGTATAATGTTTTAAAAGCTGTCGTTATGCGATTGTCATTGCAAATCCCTTCCTAGCTTGATAACAAAATAATAATAATAATAATAATAATAATAATAATAATAATAATAATAATAATAATAATAATAATAATAATAATAATAATAAAAAACACTTCCTATCTGAGAAAAGTATACCTTCTTTACAATTGAAACCATAACAAGGAATATCTCGGAAGCAGTTACCTCCACAACAAAAAGCAAAGGACATAAATTGTGTGTTTTGAGATCTATATTTTTTGTACAGTAAGTTTTTGTCTATATCTTACGGTTTAGCAGTTAAGCAAAATTCATCCATAATAAACAGGTCTTCAGAGGCTATTCCCAGAAATTTCAAGATATACTTTCATTTGGGATGTAAATATCTTTAAGATATGGTTTTTAATCAAAATCATTGGAGTCATTTTTGTGAAAAGAAACATTTTAGAAAATTTTTCCATGTAAAGGGTAGATTGTGGTTCGGGGATTTTCTTGAGAATCTTCGTGTCGCGTCCTTGGAAGATACTAAAACTAAATATCAAGTTTGGTCTTTAACGGTCTTTTCGTTTTTGAGATATGCTGTCCACTGACACACACACAGCATTCTCACACACGCACATGGATCTGTTTCTAAAAATGTTTTTTTTCGGATTTAGGGGATCACAACACATATATTTCCGGTGATATCTAGACATCGAAGTTTTGGGTGGATTACATTACCTTCTCTACCTACTATGTACGTTGTACATACGGGCTAGAGAAAGTAATTAAACGTCGAAATTTCAACGCAAACATGTTTTGATGTATTCCGAATCAAAACCAAACAGTTTTACTTTCTCTTCCACTAATATAAACAAAACATTGTATTCTTAAAATCTTATGTGTTCGATTCACATGCCTTTCTCTTCCTATTCTGCTATACCTTCCTATTCTGCAATACCTTCCTATTCTTATAAAACCTTATTCTTCAATCAACATAACATTAGTGGGGATAAACATCAGAAGAAATTCTTATTACTTGGTTTTCTGTGAGAGAAGGGAAAGGGAATACACTTGCTTAATGCGATAGTTAAAATCTTTTAAAAGCTCGAACTATGTGAAGCAATAGAATTTCGGTTCCCAGTGCAAGGTCAGGAGTAAAACAAAAGAGAGATGAAATGAAATATACTTCCGTTTGAGAAAATAGTTTAAAATTGAAACCAGTCACACGGAATATCTCGGAAACGGCTAACTCTAGATCAAATTTATTTTTTATGATTTACCAGTTATATAACAATCACCCAAAATAAGGAGGTCTTCAGAGGCTATCCTAGAAAATTCAAAATAAGTATACGAGTAAGTACATTTCGTTGTTCATGAAAATATCTTATACATATGACATTTTAATAAAAATCGTTAGAGGCGAGAAAATAAAAACTGTCGCAAAATGTTCCATGTAAAGTGAAGTTGGGGGGGGGGGGGGTGGAGGGATTTTCCTGAAAATTTTTGTGTCGCAGCCTTGGAAGATACTGAACTTAAATGTCTACCAAGTTAGGTATTTACTGATTTTTTGGGGGTTTTTGAGTTATGCTTTCCACCGACACACAGACACATACACATAGACCTTATTCTAAAAATGCCTTTGGATTCAGGGGGGCTCAAAACACGTATTTCTGATGAAATTTCGACATCGAATTTTTGGAAGGAAGTAGTCATACTACTGAGGAAATAACATCTAACTCGTAACTCCATGGACTACCGTACGTCCGCTGCATCCTCCATCTCGGCCCGAAGGCATCATAAATGGGGTGCACTGCTAGATGTGAGACATGATCAGCGCCTCGAGTTCCTGACGGCCGATTAATGCGGTCTCCTCGATCTGAAGACGCTACTACTCAATCAAGTACTCCTAAATTGGTCCCTCACGGACCTCACGAGGCTGAGTGTACCCCGGACCAGGTTTCCCACGCCGGTACCGGAATCGAACTCAGGTCTCCCACTTGGCAAGCAGGAAATAGCATCTGGAAATGAATAATAGCTCGGATAGGTTGATAAGTCTTACTGAAGCGTTTTACGAGCATACTTAACATTTTGGACGTGTTTAATATCCCAAAGAGATAGGTTTTAGCGATGGCCACTATATCAGTATCTTAAGTTCATGTGTAAGATATTAGTGGTAGATAAGACATGAACTGCAAAATGCGATGCCGTCAGGTTTTACAGCAGAGGTGAATAGGCAGTTACATTTCAAGAGTACGTGTTTTATTTACTTTTCTTGTGTAAAATGTTCATTCCATTGAATCTTGATTTGGTTTTGCAGCACGCGTTTTGCACAGAATTCTGTTTTCAGTTATTCATTATTACACATCAATGTAGCTAATGAAAACTCTTCAACGCATTTTTTCCCTTTGAACGACAGCAGCGTTGTTTACTTCACTCAAAGCTGACCTCATTATCTGACCTGTCACGGCAGACTGTGCGATACACTCTTCAGTGGAGCTATGTAGATAAATGTTGCTTTGGAAATTACTATTTTTTAGTAAAAAATATAAAGTTTAACATTTTGATAAAATGATTACCATATACATATCGTTACTTTATCCAGTTTACACTGTCCGCTCACTAATTTCTCAGTATCAATTCACTTTCTTCGTAGCGGCAAAACAAAACACGCAACGTAAGGCCTTCTTCTGGACGGTTTTCTCTTTGGGGAGTCAAGAGTAGGACTTCTCCAATTTCTCCTACAGCATTGTCAAAGCAGTCGTCACAACTCGTCAGGAGAACAGCATTTTTCGCCGATCAGAAACGCACTCGCTAACTCACTCCTAATGCGCACCTATTGCGTGTAATTAAGAGAATGCTCGCTTATATAGTCGCAGAGTGTTTCCACAAGACGTTCTAGAATGTTTTGCAGCTAGGGGAAGAGAATGTTTAGAATATTCTAGTTTTCTGACGATAGGGCTTCCGGTGTTTATGCTGGATGAGCGCGCTACTTATCTCTATTTATTACGCACTTCGTGTATGTGTATATATTAACAACACACACACACACATTGGCATTATATTTACGAGCTTTTACCCGCATTCTCGGAATATGCCTAAATAAAACACAAGCTGGACTTTTTCGGTAATTAATTTGAGCTGAGTTGCGAAACAGATCGAGGAGCAGAAAGGTAGATATAAACACGGACACACACACAGGCACGCACGCACATGCATGCACAAAACGCCCGTGGTTCTTACTTAGGAAACCTGATATGTTGCGTTCACTCGACTTTTTCTACTCACTCTAACTGTTCTTATGAAACTTTACCATTCCAAATACTTCTTGCGAATCCAAATGTGCTTTCAATTCACATGTATACATTTTGTTGCATGTTATAGTGCTTTTAATTCACATTTACATACCTCGTTGTAGGATACATAAATAAACGTTAGGAAATTTTTTTAAGAAACAAGTGATTATTTAAAATTCCACGTTCTTAGGCTGATCGCGAAAAACAAATGTATTTCATTCACATGACTATCTCTATCAGTTCTGCCAACAAACTATTTTTAAAAAAGAGTGTTCTATTATCCACATAATGCTAATCAACTAAACATTAGCAGAAATGTTCTTATTATTAGTTCCTCAAATAGAAGGGAAACGAGGGAATATACTAGGCTTAAGAAATAGTCAAATCTTTTAGAAGCCGTTGGTATGCGGTTTCCAAGAAATTCAGGTTATACATTATGTAAACATCTTTAATATACGACATTTTAAACAAAATCATTAGGGCCATTTTTTACAAAATCGAAAATGTTGGAAAACATGTTCCATGTAAAGGGTAGTTTGGAGTGGAGAATTTTTCTGCAAGTCTTCGTGCCACATCCTTGGAAGATACTAAACTTAAATACCAAGTTTTGTGTATAACCGTCTTTTCATTTTTGAGTTATTATGTCCACAGACACACAGACACAGAGACAAATCTACTCACACATGACCTCTTCCTAAAAATACCTTTTTTGGATTCAGGGGCCTCAAAGTATGTGTTTAAAAATCACTGTATCAAATTTTTGGGTGGAAAATAATACTTTTTTTACCTACTATATATCTTTACACAAGTTCTGGAGAAAACAAAAACATCTAAGTGTTATAATCACATGACTTTCTCTAGCTGATCCACAAGCTTTCGTTACAAAACTTTTATCTACATCATGCTAACTTAGATAAAAATTGGCAGAAATTGTATTATTACTTGCTTCCTTGTAAGAAGAAGGAAAATAATGGAATACTCTAGGCTAAAGTGGTAGTCAAATCTTTTACAAGCTCATGGCTATGTGAAACAAATGAAATTAGGTTCTCTTTTGCATTTTCGGGAGTAAAACAAAAGAGATGAAACAACAGTTGACTTCACGTTTGAGAAAAGTTTAAGAAGTTAAAAATGAAGCTAATAACACGGAATATCTCGGAAACGGTTAACTCTAAAACGTATATGATGTAAACTGAGTATTTTAATGAGATCACTTTTTTTTTTTTTTTTTTTTTTTTGTGTAGTAAGTTTTTGTCTATCTCTTACGACCTACTTACTAGTTATACAAAAGTCATTAAGAAAGAAAGAATCTTCAGAGTCCATTCCCAGAAAATTCAAGATGTATATTTCGTTTGTAATGAAAAACTTTATATGATATTTTAATCAAAATAGTTTGAGCTACTTTTGAGAAAATCAAAATTTTCGATAAATGTTCCTTGTGAAGGGTAGTTGGGAGTGGGGGAAATTTCCTGAAAATTGTCGCATCCTTGGTAGATACGGAACTAAATACCAAGTGCGGTATTTACCCGACTCTTCGGTTTTGAGGTATGCTGTCCACGGACACACACACATACACACGCACGCACGCACTCACACAGACACATACACACAGATACACACACGGTCCTTTGTCTATTTTCTTTTCTGTGGATTCAGCGGAATCCAAAACTAGTCCGCTTGGATAGTTTGATGGTAACGTGCGTGCCTCACATCCAACAGGTTGCGAGTTCGAATCTTCTCCTGCGGTGCCACAAATAGTAAAAGCAAGCGTTAAACACTACAAGAAAAAAGAACCCAAAATATGTATTTCTTGTGAAATCTTAGCATCGAATTTTTGGGTGGATTACAATACATTCTTTATTATGTACATTTTACATGCGTGCTAGAGAAAGTATAAAGAGTAGCATGTTTCCAATTAAGGACATATAACATATATAAAAATTCTAACCAACAAGAAACATCTTGGCATGGTAAACTAATAAAAGAGAAATGAATTATTTGGCATAAATGGCGTGTTTTAAGGAGATCTAGATGTTTTGTGTCGAAAGATTTGATTATGTTTTACTCTTAGTCATTCAGAATGAAGAGTTTTCATACAAAATTCAACATATACATTCACTTGTTATATTTTAAACATAAGAATATTTTAATCAAACCTGTTGATTCATTTTAGTGAAGTTAAGAAATAATGATGTATTTTCCACGGAAAGGATTGTTTTAAGTGAGAGATTTTCTTAAAGACCTTCACGTCGCATTCTTGGAAGACGCTAAACTTATATAAAAATAACATATATTTTTGGTGAATTGACTACTTGCAATTTTTGGGTGAAATATAACAATTCCCCATCTTAATATATAGTAGCAGAGAAAATAAAAATCAAGCCTTAAACTGCAGCAAATATGCACAGCGAGGAAACAACGCGGAGAAATTAAATTAATTTTACACATAGAAAATAAGATGGATTTCGTAAGAGAGACGAACATTAAAAATAAAATTGTTAATTAAAAAAGAATAAATTACTGTAGGTAAGGATCTTATATTTTGGAACAAGCATGTCCAAAATAGTGTAAAGGGAAGGCGCATAAATCATTCCACTCCATGTGAAGCATTGGTGCATGCCGCTATACAACGTAGTGAGATATTTGTAAACAAAATACTTTCCTCATCTGCATCAAGTGTTGTCTTGAAAGAAAGAGAGAAAGAAAACTGAATGACGACTTCCTGTTTGAGAAAAGTCTATGCATTGGAAAATTTAAACCAATAACAAGGGACTCTCGAAAACGGTTAACTCTACAAGAAGTTGTATTCGACTAGACTTTGACGAGATCTATAGTAAAATTTATAGTAAAATTATCTATGTGCATTCTCTTACTGTTTACCAGTTATACAAAAGTCAT
Organism: Hymenopus coronatus; assembly: GCA_030762935.1. Lineage (NCBI taxonomy): Eukaryota > Metazoa > Arthropoda > Insecta > Mantodea > Hymenopodidae > Hymenopus > Hymenopus coronatus. The sequence continues at coordinate 94,050,787 of CM060895.1, read as the reverse complement.
CCAGAATAAAGGTAGCTACAGAGCTCATGCCTAGAAAATTCAACATCTTATACATTCAATATCTTAAACCTGCTATTTCAATAAAAATCGTTAGATTTTTGAGAAAGCATAATTTTCGAAACGGTTTCCATGTAAGCGGAGCTTTAGAGTATCTTGAAAATCTTAGTGTCGCATTCATGAAGGATGCTGAAATTAGATGTTAAGTTTGGTATTTAGCAGACTGCTGATTACAGACACACACACACAAAACAACACAGAAGACCTCCTTTTCTAAAAAGGCTAATTTCTGTGAAATCTCAACATCGAAGTTTTGGATGGAATATAATACCTTCTCTGTAGTAAGTAGGAGAGAAAATAAAAACGAAAGTTTCCTCACCTCAGTCTTCTGCAAATTAATCTTTAAAAGGGTATTATTACATCTACCTCTTATTAATATAAAGAAGAGGGCTTCAGAAGCTATTCCCAAAAAATTCAAAATATACATTTTATTTGTGATGAAAATATCTAAAATCGTTATAGCGTTTTTGAAATAGTCAAACTTTTCGAAAAAATTTCCAGGTATTTTGGAGTGGAGGGATTTTCTTGATAATCTTCATGTTGCATCTTTGGTATTTAACGGACTTTTTGGGGCCGCGTGCGTGCGTGCGTGTTTGGTAGGCTCGTGGTGAGCCTAGGTGTTGTTGCTGTGTACCTACCCTGGTAAGGGTTTAACCACAGGAATGAGGTGAAGGCTAAGGTTTTAATTTTTGGAGTTTTTGAGTGTTAGTGTTAAGGAGGTAGCGCTGGTGGGCTCCTCGAGCGGTTGCATTTTCAGGAGCAGCATCCTTTCCTCTGCTCCGCTGGTGTTTATTTTTTTTTTATTTAATAATGGTGGTAAAATTTTGATAGACCTCTCCCAATGGGAGGGGGGAGTGCTTTGTTGAGCTATTACGCTGTTGGCTGGTTTAAAGCCGTTGTTACCGGGGGTGCCCACAAGCCACGCGGGGAACCCGGAACCGCCTTTTTCGCCTTCAGAGGGTAAGTACTCCCCCAGAGATCTGACAAATGCGTTCTCATGGTCGCCCAATCTGGCGTAGAATTTTTGAGCCAGGTGCCTAATAACATCTTCCACATATGGGAGGGCCGAAGCTTCATGTAGTAGTCTCAAAGGGAAACGTCGACATACAGAATATATGGACCGGAGTCCTCTATTCTGTACCCGCAGTAACCACAGAAGCCAGGAGTCTGCTGCCATACCCCATACTTCGCAGGCATAGAGCATCAGGGGGACTACAAGCGCCTTGAAAAGGCGTTGGGGCCGCACCGTGGCTGAGTGTTTAGACCACTCACTTCTCACCTAAACGGCCCAAGTTCGATCCCAAGCGACCGCATGTGAGATTTGCGGTGAACAAAGCGGAGAAGTGGTGGGGTTTCTCCGGATTCTGAGGTTTCCCCTGCCATTGCATTCCACCGGTGCTCCATTTTCATTCCGTGTATCACCAGTGTCATTGCCTGCGGTGCCATGGTAGCAAAAGCCGGCGTTAGGCACCTTAAAAAAAAAACAAACAAAAAAACACCCAACAAAACGGACTTTTCGTTTTCAAGTTGTGCTTTCTCAGACATAAACACACATACACCACTGTACGTATGTTTGACAGTATGTATGACTCACACTTATCCTGCTTAGCTGGAACCGGAAAAAGGGCGTTGTGACGTCAGTAGCTTTTAAGATACCTTTGCACATGCCGGTCATGGGATATACAAATAGAATAAACAAAAGTGTTACAGGAAATCTCTAAAATGTGCAAAGAGAATGATGTTGCCTACAAAAAGCATTGCAAGCTTTACAAAGCAACTTTAACCCAACATTTTTATATATTGTAAAAGATATTAGATACATTCTCTGCATTTTCCAGCGCGCCACAGTGAATCTGGAATGTTCCAATTTGTGTTGCGCATGGTCACCATCTAGCGAGCGATGCGGGTCAACATAAAAAGAATTGACAAGCGCTTTTAAAATCAATAATAATATCAGATCACTAGCCGCGATCATGAAGCAGAACTATTAATTCGGTAATTGGCAACGATGGGCAAGTTGAAAACCACAAGCAAAGAATTATCCACGTATATGACCTTGAATTACATGTCATCATTAGCTCCTCGGAGCGTAGCGCTTTTGTTATGGACTCACGAGCACATGTATAATTAAGTACATTTATGTAACTGCAACACACAAACAATTACTGTCTGGAACAAGCTATTTACAGTCCTAGATGCAAATTAACTCTTTCGACTAGTGAGAAAACTACAGGCATGGTTAACAAAACACGGCGTTAGGTAATGCTTCTAGCTTTTCCACAATGAAATCTAACATTTACAAGTTTGTTGATTAGACCTCGGCCCAACAGGCGTTAAATACCTAAAATAGGCTGGCAATTAAGGGCTACAATAGGTGCAAAATAGATATAGACACTACCATGTATTTATTCTATTCATTTACCACTAAAAACACATTTTGACATGACAGCTTCGTTATCGGCTTACCCTCCCCGTATTCGTAGCCAAATGCCTAGGGGTCAGAAGCCTGTCGGGGAGCCAACGTCACGAAACCAAGGAATGAGAACCTGTTACGAGGGGTCGACCGTAATCAGGCATGAACATGAGGAAGGGGATGATATGAAATTGATGATAGAAAGGTGAGAATGAGGTAATTTGTGGAATAAGTGGCGGGTTAAGTAGACGCCGCTTCGTCCACCACACATCACATATGCGGGCACTTGGGAGCAAACCCGGGCCGCCTAGATGGGAGGCGAGCGATCTAGCCACATGACAGTACGATATAGAAATATCAAACAGTCGCATCCAATATATTGCATTTGCTGAATTTTACGATATATCGTATGCTACTCAAACATTTGATACCGAGATTTCACAGGAAATACCTCTGAATAAAGAAGTGTATATATATATATATATATATATATATATATATTGTTAGAAATGTGTGAGTGTATCTGTATGTGTGTGTGTGTGTGTGTGTGTTTGTGAGTGCTAAAAACAGAACATTCAAGTTTGTCTTCCATGGATGGGACATGAAGATTTTCAGGAATAATCCCCCCTAAACTAAACTTTAATGGAATAAAAGAGGCATTTTACTTTCTCTATGCATACTATGTACATAGTGTATAGAGAAAGTATTGCACTCCACCCAAAAATTCGATACTGAGATTTCACCGGAAATACATGTTTTGGGGTCCTTTATCTAAAAAAATCTGATATGTACCATTCACATGACTTTCTCTATATCCCTGCAACAAATTATTCTTAAAAAGCTTATACTTCTATTTACTTTATGCTAATCAGAAAAAAATGAGCAGAAATAGTCTTATTACTTGCTTCCTTGTAAGTAGAACCGAAATAAGAGACTACCATAGGTTAAAATGATAGTCAAAAGCTGGTTACTATATCAATGGAGTTCCTTTGTTTATATGGATAGGAGTTGACAAGTTCCTGTATGAAAAAAGTATAAGTTTTCCATAGCAGAAACCAAAAATAAGGAATGTTTTAAAAACGACGAACTCACGAAAAAAATGTGTATAACATAAATTGTGTGTTTTAACGTGCTCTACATTTTTTTTTGTGTAATAAGCTTTTGCCCATCTCTTACGGTTGAGCAGTTATTCAAAATTCAGTAAAATTCATCCAGAATAAACTACTCTTCCGGAGGCTATTCCCAGAAAATTCAAGATATACATTTTATTTGTCAGGTAAATATCCCTAATATACGAAATTTTAATCAAAATCGTTAGAGCCATTTTTGAGAAAATCAAAATTTTCGAAACAATTTCCATGTAAAGGGTACTTTGGGGTGGGGGGATTTTTCTCAAAATCTTCGTGTCGCATCCCTGGAACATAATAAACTTAAATACCAAGTTTGGTATTTTACCGACTTTTCGTTTTTGAGTTATCGTGTTCACAGACACACGGACACATGGACACACTGCCACACTGCCACACGGACACACGGACATACGGACACACACGGACCTTTTTGTGAAAATGCTTTTTTTGAATATTGGGGACCCTCAAACATATATTTCCGGTGAAATCTCGGTATCGAATTTTTTGGTGGAGTGCATTACCTTCTCTATACACTATGTACATAGTGCGTATAGAGAAAATAAAAAAGCATTTTCGGAAAAAGGTCGGTGTGTGTGTGTCCGTGTGTCTTGAACACGATAATTCAAAAACGAAACTTGTTATTTAAGTTTAGTATCTTCCAGGGATGCGACACGAAGATTTTGAGAAAAATCTCCCCAATCCCGACTACCCTTTACGTGGAAATTTTTTCGAAAATGTTGATTTTCTCAAAAATGGCTTCAACGATATTGATTAAAATATCGTTTATTAAAGATATCTACCTGACAAACAAAATGCATATCTTGAATTTTTTGGGAATATCCTCTGAAGAGTAGTTTATTCTGGGTGAATTTTACGGAATTTTGAATAACTGCTAAACCGTGAGAGACGTAAAAAAACTTACTGCACAAAAAATGTAGAGCACGTTAAAACACACAATTTATGTTATATACATTTTTTTTTTCGTGGAGTTCATCGTTGTTGAGACATTTCCTGTTTTTGGTTTCTGCTTTGAAAAGCTTAATACTTTTCTCATACAGGAAATTGTCAACTGCTGTCCATACAAACAAAGGTACTTCAGTGACATAGCAACCAGCTTTTGACTATCACTTTAACCTTATTTCGCTTCTACTTACAAGGAAGCAAGTAATAAGACTATTTCTGCTAATTTTTTCTCAATTAGCGTAAATAGCGTTTTAAGAATAATTTGTTGCAGAAATGTAGAGAAAGTCATGTGAATGGTACACATCAGATCCGCGAGTGTTTTTGGACAGCATAGCTCATAAACGAAAAGACAGTTAATTAACAAATTTGCTATTGATGTTTGGTATCTTTCAAGGATGCGAGAAGAATATTATTAAGAAAATCCCCCACTTCAAACTACCCTTTACATGAATTTGTTAAAATTTTGTTTTTCTCAAAAATGGCTATAATGATTTTGATTAAAATACCGTACAAGACGTTTACAAGACAAATAAAATATATAGCTTAAATTTTCTGAGAATCATCTCTGAAGACTCCTTCATTCTGGATACATTTTGCAAACTGTTAAGCTTACTATACAAAAATACACAATTTACGACATATATATTTTTTTGTAAGTTAACCGTTTCCAGGATATTCCTTGTTATTGTTTCAGTTTTAAGTTACTTAAAATTTTCTCATTAAGGAGGGCATTTTCGTTTCATCTTTCTTGTTTTACTCCCAGCCATGTAAATCAAACAGAATTTAATTTGTTTCACATTTTTATAGGACATAACTATCGCTTTAGCCTAGTGTATTACCTTATTGCCCTTCGACTTAGAGGAAACAAATACATTTCTGCTAATTTTTATCTCGATTACCACTATGAAGACAAAGGATAATCCATTCTGGCAATAGCTTTGTACATATTTAGTAGAAAGGGTATTGTATTCCACCCAAAATTCGATACCGCTATTACACCAGAAATATATGTTTTTAGATTCCCTGAATCCAAAAATAAGGTCAGTGAATATGTGTGTGTGTGTGTGTGTGTGTGTGTGTGTGTGTGTGTGTCCGTGGACATCAGAACTCAAAAACGAACAGTCCATTGTTATTTAAATTGAGTATCGCCCAAGGATACCACACAAAGGTTTTCAAGAAAACCCCCATTTCAAACTACCGTTTACATGAGAGATATTACCGGAAGTATGTGTTTTATGGTCCCCTGAACCCAAAAACGTATTTAAGAAAAAGGTTCTCGCGCGCGAGTGTATATGTGTGTGTGTATCTTTGGACAGGATAGCTCAAAAATGAAAACACCTTTAATACCAAATTTGGAATTTAAGTTTATAACCTTCCAGGGATGCGACACAACGGTTTTCAAGAAAATCCCTCACCACAAGCTTCCATTTACATGAAACGTTTTTTGAAAATTGTATTTTCTGTAAATACCTTATATTAAAGGCATTTACATGACAGATAAAATGCATATTTTAAAATGTCTGGAAAGACCCGCTGAAGTCCTCTTCATTCGAAATGACTTTTGCATAACTGTTAAACTCTAGCAGATACACAAAAGCTTATCTCATAAAACATATAAATCTAGTTAAAACACACAATTCAGACCCCCCTTTTTTTTTGTGAAGTTAACATTTCGAGATATTCCTTGTTATTTTTTCAATTTTTAGAATACTTAAACTTTTCTCAAACAGGAAGTCGTCATTCGTTTCATATCTCTTTTACTCCTGACGATGCAAAGAGAAACGAATTTCAATTGTATAACTCAGCGGCAAGGTTTTAGACGATTTGACTACTGCTTCAACCTAGTGTATTCCTTTATTTCCCTTCTACTTACAAGGAAGCAAGTAATACGACCATTTCTGCTCATGTTTATCTCGATTAACATGGTGTAGATAAAAGAATAATCTTTTGTAACAGCAGTTTGTTTACAGAACTGGTATTAATGGAGCACATCAGATTTTTTTTCTGCGTTGGTTCATTAAAGGGGGAGAAAAAACTGGTAGTCATGTGTTGCTTTTGTGATGTAGCTAATTTCGCAATAGATAATTTGAAACCCTTTTTAGACAAACGTGTATCGCAATTAACGTAAACTGGATTGAAGAATCACGTTTTGTATGAGTAATACAACACAGAAGAACACCTGTGTGTTAGTAATGGTTGGAGAAAGTGCATGTTAACAAGTAAGAATTTTTAAACAGTTGAACAAATATCTGAAATGCGTATTTCCGTGGTACGAGGGGCGTTCAATAAGTGCATAGAAAATGATAGAAAAATAAATTATGTATGGTAGAATTTTTTTTTTATTTTCAACATAATCTCCTTTAGCTCGATACACTTTTCCCATCGTTTCTCATACTATTTTAAGCCTTCCAGAAAGTAGGATTTCGGAATGTCCGCAAAATAGGCATCTTTTGGGAGATGACCTCTTTGTTAGGTGTGAATCGCTTTCCGCCGAGCCACTTTTTCAAGTTTGGAAATAAAAAAATGTCACTGGGAGCCAAATATGGTGAATACGGTGGATATTGTAGTAATTAGAACCTTAATTCTATAATTCTTGCCATCGAAACTGCGCAGGTGTGCACCCTTGCATTGTATTGATGGAAGAGAATCTTTTTCTTTGCCAGATGAGGTCGTTTTTTTTTCTTGATTTCTCCGTTCAACCAGTGCAATGACGATTTATCGTTCTTCCTCTCTGCAAGTTATCAATGTAGCTGATTCCGCGTGCATCCCATAATACCGAGGCCTGAAGATTTCATCCCTTTTGCCTTCTTCGGAGCCAGTTCGCTTTTAAAAACCCACTATTTCGACTGAACTTTTATCTCTGGAGTGTAGTAGTGTATCTATGTTTCATCTACAGTTATGTATCGACGCAGAAACTCGTCAAGAGTTTGGAAAAGTGCCAAACCAGCTTCCGAATTCATCACATGATTGCATTTATTCTCCATTGAGAGGAAACCGGCTTCCATCTTGCCGAGACCTTTGACAGACCTAATTTTTGGTGCAAAATTGAGAAAACTATACCTACCTTGTGATATGTCTGTGGCCTCTTCTATTTCTCGAACTTTGATTCGTCGATCACTCAAAACCATATCCTGGATTTGGTCAATCATTTTGGAGCATGTTATTTCTACCGAAACGATGTTCATCATTTGTGGATGCACGGCCACGTTTAAATTCATTTATCCAATTGTAAATTGTTCCAAACGCAGGAATAATATGCCATGAGCTTCATTCAACCTGACTTTTATTTTTCGTTGCTAAGCCTTTTAAATAGAAGTGTTTAATCACCGCACGAAACTGTTTTTTTTTTTTTTTTTTTTTTTTTTTTTTTTCATATTTCTAAACTGATTAGCATGAAGTAAATGGAAGTATAAGATTTTTAAGAATAATTTGTTGTAGAGATGTAGAGAAAGTCATGTGGATGGTACACATAAGATTTTTTTGTGGAGTAAGGTTTTTGTCTATCTCTTACAGTTTATCAGTTATGCAAAAATCATTCAAAATGAGATCTTCAAAGAGTATTCCCAGAAAGTTCAAGACATGCATTTTATTTGTCATGTAAATATCTTTAACATACAGTATCATAATCAAAATCGTTAATGTTGGTTTATAAAAACTAAAATTTTCGAACGTTTTTTCACATAAAGAATAGTTTGGTGTGGGGGTTTTTCTTGAAAATGTTAGTATCGCATCCTGGGAAGACTCTGAACTGAAATATCAAGTTTGGTATTTAACAGACATTTCGTTTTAGGATTAAACTGTTTATGGACACACGAAGATACCCATGGACATTTTCTAAGCATGTTTGTTTGTTTTTATAATACAAAGGAACTAACATGTATTTTTGGTGAAATCTCGGTATCGAATTTTGGGTGAAATGCAATGTCTTCTCTATACACGAAGTAGGGTAAGTAAAATTTTTTATGTGTTTTATTCACATAGCTTTCTCTACCTGTGCTCAAACAGATTACTCTTTATTCTACTTCATGATAATCGAGAAACTTTACCAGAAATGGTCTTAAAGCTTACTTCCTTATAAATAAAGGAATGCACTGGGCTAAAGCGACTCATGTCCATACAGATAAAGGAACTTCAGTCTCATAGTAACCAGCTTTTGATTATCGCTTTAACCTATGCTACTCCCTTATTTCCTTTATACTTACAAGGAAGAAGGTAATAAGACTATTTCTGCTAATTTTTCTAGATTAGCATGAAGTAAATAGAAGCATAAGCTTTTTAAGAATGATTTGTTGCAGGGATATAGAGAATGTCATGTGAATGGTGCACATCAGATTTTTATACAGTACTTTTTTGTCTTGTGGTTTACCAAATAGTAAACGCCACAATAATACGGGGCTGTTAAAGTAACTCAAAATAAACAAATAAAATTACTTCCTCTCCTGCTCTAGGTAGGTGTTAAAAAAGCCATTATATTTTGTATGATGATTATAAACCGTATGATAATGGATTGAGAAATTCATGTAGCTTTTACATAGCATATTATTTTGCTTTTCGACCCTTTTCAAATGTAATTTTTGCAAGTAAGTTAATGTTTAGCATTCGTGGTACTGTTAAGGGTGAGTTATTTTGGAGGGCCACTTGGAAGACTATAGTAAACACAGTAGCATATGATGTTTTCGAGACCATGGCCATTTTAACGAACCCTCTCCTAATTTGCCACGAAATGTAATCTGTCTTTCGGAACAGGCCAACTGCAATAATTGATGACGACGTTAGGCTGGTTAGCTAGAGAAATTTAATTGGAAAGGGTGAAGGGGGGGGGAGATAGAGCACCAAGATGGTGATCAACAAGTAAACCCGATCGATATTTGGAGAACAGAACGCAAGTTAGCTCTGGCTGAAATTTCCAGTCATCGTTTGACCTTTCTCCCGGTCGATAACCCCCTACAGTTAAAAAATCCACACGAGTTGCATGCAGTGCTTAATAAAAGCCTTTTCAAAATGGAGTGGAAGCCTTACACGAAACAAGTGAACTTTAAACTAAGATATATTACTTGAAAGTTTGTATGATTTCATGAACAAGCTAAACGATGTTCGACCACACCTTAAAAGAAACAAGGAAATTTCGTAAAGAAAAATTCGGATGTGCTCCACTCACATGAATTTCTCTTGAAGCTTATTCTTCTGTCTACTTCATACTAATCAAAATAAAAATTAGCAGAAATGATCTTATTACTTACTTTCTTTTAAGCAGAAGGGAAATAAGGGAATACACAGACTAAAGCGATAGTCAAATATTTTAAAATCTAGTTGCTCTATGATTGAAATTCGTTTCTTTGCATGGCCAGCAGTTGACAAATTATCGTACGAGCAGAGTTTAGTTATTTTAAAACTGAAAACAATAACAAGAAATATTTCTGAAATTTGTAAAAATGCTTGTTTTTGATTCTGTATCAAATTTTGGTGGAGTGCAATGACTTCTCTACCTATGTACTATGTATTAAGTAGCGAAAATAAAAATATGCTGCGTGTATCCGTGTGTCTGTGAACACGATAACTCAAAAACGAAAAGTATTTAAATATTTAAAGTTCACAGTTAAGTTTAGCACCTTTTAAGAATTTGACACGAAGATTTTGATTAAAATACCATATAATAAAAATGTTTGCATGAAATAGAAAATGTGTTTCTTAAATTTTATGGAAATGACCTCTGAAGACCTCTTTAGTCTGTATGATTTTGTGTGACTGGTAAACGCAAGAGATAGAAAAAATCAAACAATTTTAAGTTGGTTAGAACACAATTTATATCATTTATATTTTTTGTTGAGTTAATCTTTCCGAGATATTCCTTGTTATTAGTTTCGTTTAAAATGCTTAAACTTTTTTCAAACAGGTATTTTTATTCCTATTTCGTTTGTTTTACTCCTGGCCATGCAAAAAATCTGAAATTCAATCGCATAGTAAACAGGTTTTAAAGGATCTGACTATCACTTCAGCATAGTGTATTCCCTTCTAATTATAGGGAACTAAGTATTAAGATCAGTTTTGCTAATTTTTATCTTGATTAGCACGAAATATAAGAATAGTTTGTTATAGAATAGGTAGGGAAAGTCATATGAATTGAACACATCAGACATCTTTTTAGATAGTTTAACGTTCTTCAACTTGGTGGGCCACATCGGAAGATGTATGAAATGGTGAAACATTGCTCAATTGTGCCATGGGGCTTAGAGTTGCCGACATTCTTCTTCTCAGGATAAGGGAAAACTACGAAAAAAATATTCGTGATTTGAACTCAGGACCTTTTGGCCAAATTGTTTTCATATGTTAGCTATCTTGTGGAAAGAGGTAACAGTTAAAGTAGGTTGTGTGCATTTGTGAGACTGACGATGTTCTTAAAAGTGAAAACACATTTTATCATCGTCATCGTCAATCCATAAGCCTTGTGGATTATTCCATATTCAAGAAAACTGATTGCTGAAAGAAACCAGAAGAAACGACCAAGATTTGCGTAGGAATTGAATGCCGTTTTTCCTTGCGTAATACTTGAAAGAAGATAACGGACTTATTAACATCCGCACAGATTCCTTAACGACGCAATAATCAGAACAGGATGTACTAAATGCCATTCAGAAGTTTTCGTCGTTCAACCAGCCACAAGCAATGCGTTTCTTCCGCTCGCCGAAACACAGCCACATCCGCAGAACCGTTGCAAATCTTCAATGGACCCTCAAGCATCCGAAGGACTTAGTCAATACGACAAAGTGGACAGTCAGTTCAGGAATTTCACCCAAAACTAAAACTAATCACGGACTAAATCTGTAGCATCTCCTCAACTTATGAGAGGCGATCTTAAAAATCTGGCGTATTCCATTCACATGGCTTTCTCTATCGGTTCCTCAAATAGCTATTCTTACAAAAGAATATTCTTTTATACACATCATGCTAATCAACATAAACTTACTAGAAATTCTCTTATTACTTGCTTTTTTGCAACTAGAACGGAAATAAGGGAATACACTAGGCTAAAGCGACAGACAAATCACTTAAACGCTATCGCATGCGATTGACATTGAAATTAGATTCTCTTTTTATGACCAGGAGTAAAACAAAAGAGATATGAAGAGATTAGGACTTTCAGTATGTGAAAAATTATGTCATCCAGACCATCCATTATGCCATCAGAAAATTCAAGATACCTATAAATTTTATTTGTCATGCAAATTTCTTAAAATTCGCTATTTTAATCAAAATCATTGGAGTATTTTAAGGCAAGATACAAATTTTGGAAACATTTTCCATGTAAATGGAGTTTGGGGTGGGGAGACTTTTTTGAAAATCTTCCTGTTGCATATTTGGAAGATACTGATCTAAAAATACCAGCTTTGGTATTTACCGATTTTCGTTTTTAAGTTATGTTGTCCACAGACTCTCTCTCTCTCTCTCTCTCTCTCTCTCTCTCTCTCTCTCACACACACATACACACACACACATACACACACACACACACTCATACACTCACAGAGACATTTTTTCTTAAACTTTCTTTGAGTCTCAAAACTGAATTTCCGTTGAAATTTCGGTATCGAATTTTAGAATGGTAAACAATATCTTCTCTACCTACTTTTTACGTAATCATACGTGCTAGAGAAAGCAAAACACCTATTTGTGTATTACTTCTTAATCTACATTAAATGTGAGATAATGAACGCATTTCTTGCAGTTTCTATAAATTTAATAAATATGCATTCAATGCCTGTGTTTTTAAATTTTTATTGGAATAAAACATCCTTACAATATTGTATGCCTACTTTGAGATACCCTGAATCCATATATGTATGTTTAGAAAAAATTCCACGGCAGCTTTTGTTTGAACAGTTTAATGTAAATTCGGATAAATACAAAAATTTCATATTTGTTTCAGTCACTGTTTAAGCATACTAGTCAAAGAATTTAAAGAAAACCTGAACTCAATTTACATTTTATGTGCAAAAGATGTTCATTATTTTAACATTTCAAACGATTTTGAGTAACAAAGTATACGTTTACTCATGGTTAATTAAATGCATTTCTTGAATATTGTGTGATTACCTTATGATTCTTAATTCTGAAAGGATTCTACATAGCTATGCATAGCTGGTAAACCATGAAAGGCGGTAAAATATTTGACCAAAAACTAAGTAGACATATATACAACTTATGTCAAATAAATTATTTTTACTTTCTCTAACACATATGTACAATGCACATGGTAGGTAAGGAAAGTATTGTATTCCACCTACAATTCGATGCCGAGTTTTCATCGAAAATATATGTTTTGAGGATCCCTGAATAGAAAAACATTTTTGAAAAGCGTCCGCGCGCGCGTGCGTGTATGTAGCGAGCATTGCTCAAAACAAAAGGTCGGTTAAACACCAATATTTCAGAGGTATTCCCTGTTATTTCAATTTTAAAATTTAAACTTTTATCAAAAGGAAATTCCGTATCTTTTTCATACTTCTTTTATTTTGCTCCTGGCCATGGAAAGAGAGCTGAATTTCAATGTTAATTGGATAGCGGCAGGTTTTAAAAGATTTTACTGCCGCTTTAGCTTAATGTATTCCCTTATTTTCCTTCTACTTATAAGGAACTAAGTAATAAGACCATTCGTGTTAACATTTATTTTGATTAGCATGATGTAAATAGAAGAAAATACTTTTGAAAGAATAGTTTATTTGCAGAAGAGATAGAGAAAGTCATGTGAATGGAACACATAAGGGCTTTTTTTTGGCATTAGCAGTGTGCAAATATGCGTAGTATCTATGAAGCATTTTACACGATTTCAATTTTTTTCCCACATGGTTTCGTTAGTAACCAAAATTGACTTATGATATGTCAACTGTAGTGTTTTGTTTTCCATATCATGATTGGAGACATGTCCAATGTTAAATCTTCTAAATATATGACCCATTATACCGAAACTATTTAACACATTACAATGAGCTTTTTACAGAACATATATGAATGCATTTTGAGTTCACTGATAAACTTTTCTCTAAAAATATTTGTTTAAGAAGACATATTTTTTCTTTATTACACCATATTTTGATAAAACTTTATCAACATTTACGTTAAAAATTCTCATGAGTTGCGTCCACATTCTCTACCCATTATGAAACCCATACTTCTTACAAAAGTTTACTGTTCTATGTACTTTATGCTAATCAAAGTAAACATTAGAAACATAGGTTTTATTACATATTTTCTTATGGGTTCAAGGAGAACAATGGATTACACCAAGCAATTCTTTGAAGAGGTAGTCGCTATGTGATGAGTTGAAATTCCGTTCTATTTGCATGTCCAGGTTGAAAAATATGAGGATTTATCTTTAGTATTTGGGAGTTTGAACCAATAACAGAGAATATCTCGGAACTAGTAAACTTCACAAAAATTATTTGACATAAATTGCGTATTTAGCGAATTCTACATTTTTTTTTTTTGGTAAGATTTTCCTTTTCTACTACAGTTTACCACTTACGCACAATTCATCCAGAATGATGTTGGCTTAAGAGACTACTCCCAGAAAATTCAAGAGCTACAGCTTATTTGGTCATGTAAATATCTTAAATATATATCCACGGCAATTTAATCAAAATCACAGCTTATACAAAATACATTTTTACTGTCCTTAACACGTATGTACATGCAATGTACATAGTAACTATAGAAGATATTGTATTCCACCCATAATTCGATGGCGATGTTTCACAGGAAATACTTGTTTTAAGGCCCCATGAGTCCAAAACAGTTTTAAAAATGGCGTGTGTGTCTATGGGCAGCATAGCTCAAAAACGAAAAGTCCTTTAAACACCAAACTTGGTATTTATTTTATTATCTTACAAGGTTCAAAAACTTCGTATGGTATTTTTGGAAGGTACTAACTATTTTATATTTGTGTTTTACTATCCATAGGCGCGCGCGCACACACATACACACGGACTATTTTTGTATAAAAATATCCTTTTTTAGGATTCAGGTGTCCTCAAAATAGATTTACGGTGAAATATCGTTATTGAATATTTTTGGATGGAAGGCTTGATGTATGGGTTTAGAAAGTAAAAATAATTGTTGGGGTCAATTTTCGCATTTAGTTCTCCATTAATTTGAGATAATTTCTGGTCAAGCTTTACCAGGAGTAACATAACCTGATTAGAAGAATCATTTTTGTACGAATATTAATAGGGGTTATGCGAAGTGGTAACAGGTAGAGAAAATCAAGTACATTGGACTTATAGTAGACTTTAGACATGGCTTTAGGTTAAGCTAACTTCTAGCATACTGATGTGTTGTTTACAAACGAGTGGAGAGGCAAGATACAGAAATCCTGCGCGCTCTAAGTGTATGCTATAGGTATAAGTGGGCACAGAAGTAAGTGTAAGTACAGTTCTGTAGTGAATCTACGTTTTATTACGAAGTATAAATAACATGAACAAAATAATAAATCTGTATTGTAGGAGATGAAATAATTAGTTGCATGTTTAATTTACTTACATTGGCAACTGTTGCAATGGATTATAATATATTTTCCGAATTTATTAAAAACGTAACGTCTTATATTTGATTTCCTACCTTCAGAACAGGCTGTGTATTTACTGGTCGCTTATTAGAGGAGGCCTGTGTAATAACCGGTATGTTGGTAAAGATCCGCTATAATGGCGAAGAGCCCATCTAGCCATCGGTACATCATTCATACTGCGTAAATGTAAGCAGAGCGCTGTTTTGTTCTCCATCGAGAGCGGAGAGCAAACAAGTGCTCTCCACCGAGTTCTTCAGTTGCTCTAGTGCGAGCGCTGCGGATCCCGCGTACTTAAGACGTTACTAGAAGTAGTCGGGCCGAACATATGAGCCCTCCCACAAGAGTTGTTCGGATTGGGTTGGACTCGACGTAGCAGTGTCCAGATACCCGTGGGAGACTGAGTACGCCAGGGCGGTGACACCTGTGTAGGGTTGTGAGACGCCCTCCGGCACTTACCTGGAAAGCTAGTAGTCTCAAGCTGAGAGTTAGGTGGGCTGGTATATAAGATAGACTCCAGTATAATGGAAAACCCCACGCACGCCCGAGAGTAATTCGTTACTCGACGGATCCCTGGGGAGAAAGGTGGCAGGCTTGAGTAGTCAGGTCTCGCTGCGTGGTCTTGTCTCACGAGAATATCCCATGACCTCTTTGCGATTCTAGTTTGGTCAAGGGCAAGAGCGGGGTCATCCAGGCAAAGCCTGCTCAGACCTAGATTAGAGTGAATGACCGGCAGTACTTGGGGAGGGAGAGGTCTTCTGAAACCCTGCGCACATAATTATTTTCCAGGGAGAGTGCAACCAAAACGCAACCGTGTCGAAACCTACACACCATATTTGTTTCATTTGTATTATATTTTAATGGCAAATGTTCCTACGCTCTAACCTGCTATGAATATTTTAAAAAAATAATTTAATATGTATTTTGTACATTTTATGGTAAAGTGTGCGGGTAAGAGTTATATTATACATTAAAATAAAAATTCAATACGTGGTAATTTACAAGATGTTAATTTCTGCTATGACAGACAGTTAAATTCTATTGTTTAAGTCTTGAAAAATTTATTTGACTGTTCTATAGAAATATTTTCTTCCGGTTAATTAAAGCAAACTTTTTCAGATAAAAGCTTTTTACGCAACAACTATGGAAAATTTCAATGTGGTATTATTTATTTGGATTAAATAATCAACGAACTTCCTATCTAATGCAAAATACTCTAAAAATCTTATGTAATTCATTCACGTGACTCTTTTTACCTCGTAACAAACTTTTCATATAAAAGCTTATTCTTCTATCTACTTCATGCTAATTAGGATAAATATTGGCAAAAATGCTTTTATTACTTACTTCCTTGCAAGAACAAGGGAAATAAGGGAATACACTAGATTTAAGGGCTTAAACGACAGTCAAATCTTTTAAAAGCTGGTTGCTTTGTGGTTAAAATTCGGTTCTGTTTACGTGGCCGGGATTAAAAAATCAAAGAAAATGAATGATAAATTCTAGCGTGAGAAAATTTTAAGTATTTTAAAATTGTAACTAATAACAAGGAATATCTCTGAAATGCTTTCCACAAAAAAATTGTGTGTTTTAATGAGATCTACATTTGCGGTGAAGTAGGTTTCTATCTATCCCTTACAGTTTACCAGTTATGCAAAAGTAATTTAGAATGCAGAATCTTCAGGGGCTATTCTCAGAAAATTCAAGATATTTATTTAAATTGTGAGAAATATCTTAAACATATGGATTTTACTCAAAATCGTTAGAGCTATTTTTCACCAAACAAACATTTTCGAAAAATGTTCTATCCTAGGAACAGCTGAGGGTGGAAATAACGTTTTATTTATGGACGCTCTATAACTGCTGTGGTCCTCAGCGTCCCATTCTGTATTGGGCGTGAAAGACCGCTTAATTTTGCTCAGAGGCCTCTCTATCAGGCTTGAGGTTCTTTTACGTGCCGTAAATCTACGACACGGACCCACGGGACCCACGGCTTTACCTCCCTTCCGAAGGAAGCCATGCTAAGGATTTTTACACCCGAAAAAATCCATCGTCCTCCGCCGGGTTTGAACCCGCGACATTGGGTGTATGAACTTAGCATGGTAACCATTATCACGGAGGGTGGGATTTTCTGATAATCTTCGTGTCGCATTCTTAGAAAATACCAAGTATAGTATTTAATGGAATTTTCCTCTCCGAAATATGCTGTTCACACACACATGACGTATTTCTGAAAATGTATTTCTTTATTTCTTTCTTTCTTTATTTCTTTCTTTCTTTATTTCTTTCTTTCTTTATTTCTTTATTTCTTTCTTTATTTCTTTCTTTCTTTTTTCTTTCTTTTTTACTTTCTTTCTATCTATTTTTCTTTCTTGCTCTCTTTCTTTCTTTCTTTTTACTTTCTCTATATGTACTATGTAAGTAGTGTATAGGGAAGGTATTGTATTCCACCTAAACATTCGATACCGAGATTTCACCTATAATACATGTTTTGGGTCCCCCTAAATACAAAAAAACGAATTTCTGAAAAAGGTCCATGTGTGCGTGTGTGAGTGTGTGTGTGTGTGTGCGTGTGTGTGTGTATGTCTGTAGACAGTATAGCTCAAAAACGAAAAGATCGTTAAATACCAAGCTTGATATCTAAGTTTGGTGTTCTTCCAAGGATACGACACGAAGATTTTCAAAAATATCCCCCACCCCCAGCTACCCTTTACATGGAACTTTTTTCGAAAATTTTGATTTTCTCAAAAATGGCTCAAATGATTTTGTATAAAATATCGCATATTAAAAATATTTACGTGACAAATAAAATGTATATCTTGAACTTTCTGGGAATAGCCTCTAAAGACTACTTTATTCTGGATGAATTTTACGGAATTTTGCATAGCTGCTAAACCGTAATAGATGGACAAAAACTTACCACACAAAAAATGTAGAGCATATTAAAACACACAATTTATGTTACATACCTTTTTTTCGTGGAGTTGATCGTTTTTGAGATATTCCTTGTTTTTGGTTTCAACTTTGAAAAACTTATACTTTTCTCATACAGGAGTTTGTCAACTCCTGTCCATACAAACAAAGGAACTTCAGTCACATAGCAACCAGCTTTGGACTGTCACTTTAACCTATGGTACTCCCTTAATTAGCTTCAACTTACAAGGAAACAGGTAATAAGACTATTTCTGCTATTTTTCTCGATTAGCATATGGAAATAGAAGCACAAGCTTTTTAACAGTAATTTGGTGCAGAGCTGTAGAGAAAGTCATGTGAATGGAACACATCAGATTTTTTATTCAGGTGTATCAAAACGTTTCTTACTGGGGAAATCTGGGCATCAAATTTTTGGGTGGAATGCAGTACCTTCTCTACCTTCTATGTTGATTGTTTATCTGTGGTAGAGAAGGTAAAATTTCGCTCTTGTAACCTTACCTCTGAAAACATCGAATGAATGAAATTAAGAAACCAATGAAACAAACACAAATGACCTTTTTACTTCACCATATATATAGTAAATAGGGGAAGAATTGTATTCGACTCAAAAATTCGATACCGAGATTTCACCGAAAATTTACACGTTTTGAGACTCTCCGAATAAACTTTTAGAAAAAGTTTTCGTCTATGTATCTGTGTATGCATATTTGCTTAATTGTTTTTATATATATGTGAGTATGTCTGTGAAACAGCATAAATGAGAAAAAAAAGTGGCTAAATATCAAACTTAGTAAACTTGGTATATAGCTCAGTATCTTCAAAAGATATGACACGAAAATTTTCAGGAAAATTCCCCCACCACAAGCTGCTCTTTATATGGAAGAATATTCAAAGTTTTCTTTTTTCTCAACAAAGTCTCTGATTTTTTTTATAAAAATACCATATGGTATTAAAGATATTTACATAGAAAATAAAAAATATAACTTGCATTTTCTGGGCA
Organism: Hymenopus coronatus; assembly: GCA_030762935.1. Lineage (NCBI taxonomy): Eukaryota > Metazoa > Arthropoda > Insecta > Mantodea > Hymenopodidae > Hymenopus > Hymenopus coronatus. The sequence continues at coordinate 94,031,741 of CM060895.1, read as the reverse complement.
TATCCTGTGCAGTCCTCTTCAGTCGAGAGGAATTACGCATAATCTTGTATATTAATTGATAAATGTTAAGCGATATATGAAAAGCACTGCACAAAATAATTGATCTCTCTAAACACATATTTATATCAAGATTTTTTTGCAACGTAGGGAATTTTCGAGATATTCGATATTAATAAATCGAATTGTTTCATACTTTGTCATTAATTTAAACTTATTTTGATATACATGCTTCTTTCAATTGAAATCAATGTTAAGGCATCTAGGTCCTCAACATTCGACTATCGCCATTCCTTTTTACTTTGTAAGTACATAGAGAAGGTATTGCACTCCACCCAAAATTTCGATACCGAGGTTACACCGGAAATATACGTTTTAGGATCCACTGTATCCAAAAATCATTTTAGAAAAAGGTCCATGTGTGTATGTGAATATGATAACTCAAAAACTAAAGGATGGTAAAATATCAAACTTTGTATCTTCCGAGAATGTACGAAGAGTTTGAAATAAAACTACCCTTTGATTTTATAAAAAAAATGGCTCAAACAAGTTTGATTAATAACCGTATACTAAATATATTTACATGCCAAATAAAATGTATATCCTGAATTTATTGGGAATAGTCTGCGAAACCCTCTTCATTCTGACTGACTCTTGCATAACTTATAAACCGTAAGTTATATACACAATAACTTACTACACAAAATCTATAGATCTCATTAAAATAGTCTCTGTGTTAACATTTTCTGTTAAGAGAATTTTCCTTGTTATTGGTTTTAAAATTTCCAACACTTAAGATTTGACCTAAATGGGAAGAGTCTTTTTTATAGTGTTTAATGCGCATTTTTACTACTATGGTGCCGCAGGCGATGACACTGATGATGCATGGAATGAAGATGGAGCTCCGGTGGAATGCGATGGCGGGGGAATACAGGAGAACCCGGAGTAAACCTGCTCCCTGCGCCGCTTCGTCCACCACAAATCTCACATGCGGTCGCCTTGGTGGGAGGCGAGTGGTCTAACCACTCGGTCACGGCGCCGAAATGAGAAGTTGATATTCACTTTTGTCGTACGGCATTTCAATTGCATGACATAGCCACAGTATTTTTAAATATTTGTCTGTCGCTTTAGTATAGTGCATTTCCTTATTCCCCTTGCAATTAAAATTATTTTTGCTAATATTTTTCTCGATTAGCATGAAGCAGAGAGAAGAATAAACTTTTGTGAGAATAATTTGTTGTACTATAGGTAGAGAAAGCCATGTGAATGGAAAATATAAGATTTTTATACCGATAGTAAAATTCATGACGTAGCTATTTTTGTAAAGATTTATCCAAGTTAAGTTAAAGTAAATGGAAAAAATATATGTATGTATAGTTTGTATACCCACTAACAAACGAAAGTTATGTGAATGAAGCTTCATATTTTTTCTGAGCTTAGGTCAGCAAAAATGTTATGCAAAAATAGTTTTTTTCGGTTAAAAACTCCAAAATTAACAAAAATATTAAGTAAATACATACTTTTTAAAAATTCCGCCAGAGGAATTCTGCAGACAAAATACTGTGGAGACTCCCACAATTCCTCGCGCCAATGACAATTCACACACACTATGTTAAATACTGAAGACGGACGACTGTTCTCAGCGAGGTCTGCTGGCTTTATAAGCAAAACATAACAAAACACACGGCAAGGTGGGGATGTCAGGGTCACTTTGTGACGTCATTATGGCGGTGCCGCGAGAATCCTCTCTTGTGAGATGCTGGTGATGCTGCACAACAATACGTCACGATATCAGAATTTTAGGTTATGTGCGGGCATCTCGTGCAAAGTATGGTGGGTAAAACCGCATGTTCAAACGTAACCTTGACCGGCTGCATATTACACTTTTATTGAAACAAATCGAAAATCCGGTATATAAAATCGAAATAGCAAAGAAAGCTACAGATGGCAATGAAATGGCTGACAAACTGACATTGGAAACGTGCCGGCTATCAGAATGAAAACATTTTAGAAGAAGCAATAAACAATTTAATTTGCTCTCATCAAAATTATTACAGAAATGCACCTCTGTTGGGAAGTAGTTGAAAATAGGTGGGATACTCTTATTTTTGGTTTGTTTTACAAATTAAACTTATGACACAAATCTGTCGTGAAATACTTTTTATTTTGTTTATCACGTGAGTATCTAGTAGGCAAATAAGGTTGAATTCCTCACAAAAATTCGACGTAGAAATTTCACAAGACATATAGATGCATAACTCAAAAGTGAAAACGTGGTAAACACCAGAATAGGAATGTTTTTATGAAAGATACAGAATCTTCCATAAAACATTGCCAAGATTTTCGTACTTCAAACTAATCTTTACTGGGAAATAAATGTTTTCGAAATGTTTGACTTTATGTAAAGTAAATTTAACCATTTTGATTACTATGTTATATATTTAAGCTGTTTACAAATAAACTCTGCCTGTTGTATTTTCTGGGAATTCCCTTCTTTATCCGGAAAGCAATTTTGTATAATTTTACATAATTCGTAAATGCTAAAGATATTTCACAAATATATTGACCATTTAGAGCAATTTGTTTCACATAATCTTTTGTGACATCAACGATTTCGGAGATATCCTTATTATTGATTTGGTATTTAATTTTTTTTCAATTTTTAAAGAGATATTGCTATTCAGTTGTTTCTCGTAATGTCGTGGAAGGAGTGTAGAATTTCAAGGCCAGAATATAACCATTTGCTTTAAAAATATTTTCAATTTGATTGGATTTCTTGTGTTTCCCTTGTATCTACAACGAAATGTTTATCGAAACTATTTTTGCATAGGTTCATTTCAATTAACATGAAATAATTAAAAATAGTAGTTTATAAAAGCTATATAAAATAATTATTTTCTGGAAATAAAGGATGGAAATTATTTCTTTGCCGTACTCAGAAATAATGCAATTTGTACCCAAATAGTCGATATATCCGCAGTTTATCTAATTAATTTAAGTTTTATTTACTTAGTTTTTACTTTCGACCACTTACGTAAGACGTAGAGAAGGTATTGTATTCTACCTGAAAATTCGATATCGGAAGTACAGGTCCAGTGAACTTTGAGATACATTGAGGCCCCCCCCCATCAAAATAAAAACAACAGAGAAAAAACTTAATTCCAAAATTAAAGGACACATACATACCAGTTTTCTTATTAATTAAGCGAACAATGTTTAGAGATATTAGGTGAAGATTTTCGAGTAAAATTGTCCACTGCAAACTCATTTTCTTTATATGGGAAAATCTGATATTTTTATTTTCATAAAATATGAATTGATTAAATACCTTGTATATATGTATTGTCCGTTGCACAACCAATGTTAAGCTCATTGACATATACAGCTTATGTAAAATAAGTTCATTTTGAAGCATTCACCGTTTCCGAAGTATGAATCTTTCTTTCAATTTTCTTAAATTGAACTGTCATATAACAGCTACAAGGTAACTTATACAATCCTCTCCCCCTCCGGGGGTACTGGTTTAATTAGTAATACAAACTCAAAAACTACCCATACTACCTCTGTGTCGAATGATCGGTCTTCTGGCTTATCAACCCAGAGAACTAGAATTGAATCCTGGTGAAGTGGGTAATAACTGTAACTGTATTAAGTAACACCTACACAACCCCCCCCCCCTCTGTCAGTGGCCTGTCAGTCTTATATTCAAGAGGCCCCGAGTTCGCATTTCGGTGAAGGCGAGCTATACGGATAAGGTTCTTCTTCTGGGATTTTCTCTCATCATGAGAAGAATATTGAACAACTTTAAGCTCTATGGTTCCAGGGCTCATTTGAGCACAATTTCACCGATTTCATTCGATGTAATCTACAAGGTTAATAACGTTGAACCAATATATATATATATATATATATATATATATATATATATATACACACACACCTATGTATTCTATTCGCTAGACTTTCTCTACCTGTTCTGTAAATAAACTATTCTTACAAAAGATCATTCTTTTATCTATATTATACTAATCGAGATAAACATTTGCAGAAATTGTCTTATTACTTCCTTCCTTGTAGGTAGAAGGGAAATCGGGGAATACACTAGCAGAAGCGGTTCCAGATCTTTTAAAAGTTTGTCGCTACGTGAAACAATTGAAATCGCTTCTCTTTGCCTGACCATGAGTAAAACAAAAAAGTATGATTCGAAAGATTCTTTTCTTATTTGAGAAAAATATAAGTAGTTTAAAATCGCAACTAATAGCTAGGAATATCTTGGAAACGGTTAACTGCACAAAAAAATGCACATGAAAAATTATATTTCAGTGACATCTACATAGTAAGTTTTTCTGGTTTATTAGTTATACAAAAGTGATCCAGAACAATGAGGTCTTCAGAGGTTATTCCCATAAATTCAAGATATATATTTCATTAGTCATTAAAATTTCTTAAATGTATGGTATTTCAATGAAAATCATTACAGCCATTTTTCTTGTACCAAAATAAAAAAAAAAAAATCATGAAAATGGTCGTTAGGTTGGGGGATTTTCTTAAAAATTTTCGGTTGCAACTTTGGAAGCTTAACCGACTTTTTGTATTTCAGCTATACTGTCCACAGACAAACACACGTGCAGGCACACGCACACATATCCCTTTTTCTAAAAATTATATTTTGACTCAGGGGTTCTCATAACGTGTATTTACGGTGAAATTCCGGTATCTAAATTTTGGGAGGAAAACCGTACCTTCTCTAACTACCTTTTATGCTGTACATACGTGCTAGAGAAAGTAAACAACCTAAACAATGTGTAATTTCACCATGGATTGTTATTAACTATTTCAAAAAAAAAGTTATATAAAGGGTAGTTTGTGGTAGGAGGATATTCTGGAAAACCTTCGTGTTGCATTCATGGAAAATAATTAACATAAATACCAAGTTTGGAATTTAAAGTCTTTTCGTTTTCAAGCTATGGCGTCCAAAGACACAGACACTCACACATAGACACACACGGACCTTTTTCTAAAATGCTTTTTTCGGACTCAAGGGGCCCCCAAAACATATATTTCCGGTGAAATCTCGACATAGAATTTTTGGGTGGAATATAATACCTTCTCTAGGTACTATGCAAATTGTATATACATACGTGCTAGAGAAAGTAAAAATATAGATCTCGTTTAAACTCACTGGGTATTTATGTCATATACATTCTTTTTGTAGCGTTAATCGTTTCTAACATACTGCTTGTAATTGGTTCAATTTTAAAGCATTTCTTATGGGGAAAGTTATGTTTCTCTCCACGCAAAGAAAACCGAGCTACAATTGTTTCGCATAGCGACAGCTTTTAAAACACCCGACTACCGGATTAATCCGGTATATTCGCCTCTTTCGCTTCTACTTATAAGGACATAAATAATGCCATTTCTGCTAATGTTTATCTCGAATAGCATGATGTAGATAAATGAATAACCTTTTGCAAGAATAATTTGTTTTCAGAACAACAGAGAAGGCCATGTGAGGGAACACATTAGATTTTATAAAATAAGGTATGTAATGTCCGAAAATGTTTTGTTTTCGTGACAGTAATGCGAAGCAAAAATGTTATGTGCTACATTCACGTGATCTTCGCTATTTATTTTGCAACAAACTATTATTACAAAAGCCTATTCCTCTATATATTTAATACTAATCGAGATAAAAACTAACAGAAATGGTCTTGTTACTTAGTTCCTTGTAGGTAGAAGGGAAATGATGGAATGCAGTAGGTTAAAGCGGTGATAAAATCTTTTAAAATCTGATGGCTCTCTGAAGACATTGAAATTCGGTTCTCTTTGCCTGGCCTGGATAAATAAAAGAAAAACGAACAATGAATTCCCATTTTAGAAACGTTTAATTATTGTAAAATGTAGCCAATGACAAGGAATATTATGGAAATACCTCTTATAGTTTACCAGTTATGCAAAAGTCGTTAAGATTGAAGAAAGCTTCAGAGGTAATCCCCACTCCCCAAAACCTTAGGAAATACATTTCATTTGCCATAACACATCTTAAACATAAATTTATTTATTCACTATTGTTGGAGCCATTCCTGAGAAAACAGAAAATCTTCTATGTAACGGGTAGTCTGAGGTGGAGGGATTTTTCTTGAAAACTTTCGTGCCGCATTTTTGGAAGATGTTGAACTCAAATATCAAATTTTGTATTTAATGAACATTTGATTTTGAGTTATATTATTCAAAGCCATACAGACACTCAAACACACATACGGCATACATGTTTTTATGGGGGGTATTCAGAGGACCTCGAAACATATATTTCCTGGGAACTCTTGACATAGGATTTTTGGGTGGAACATATTATCTCTTCTACCAACAAAGTACAGTGTGTCTGGTAGAGAATGTAAAAATAAAAGCATCTGAACTTGAAAAATTATCTTATTTACTTTCTATTGTTATACTGTAGCTTTCTTATGGAATTTCATATATTACGTAAAAGCACGAATACTTAATTTCAATAGTTTAAGCCTAAATGTGTGGGCCCACCGTGTGTTGTAAAATCAGATTTCTTCGAATATTAACCAGGTCAACTTTAAGTAGCTCCGGAAGCTCTTCCGCAAGAAAAAGTAGCATAAACATATGCAATCGAGAAGGCATGACGACACATGACCTCATTACATAGTTATTAACAAATCCAACCACAGTATTTACTGGAAATTTCCATTGATTGATGGCATTTTCCACAGCTTGACGATTCGTGACATTCCTACAAATGAGACTGTTGGTGTATTAAAAGATCTGCGAACAAATTACTCTTATAAAAGATTATTCTTTTATGTATACATCATGTTAAACAAGAAAAATCTGATATGTTCCATTCACATGGCTTTCTCTATATCTCTGTAACAAATTATTGTTAGTACGTTTATCTTTTAATTATTTCATGCTAATCGAGAAAAATTAGCAGAAATAGTCGTATTTCTTGCTTTATTGTAAGTAGAAGCGAAATAAGGGAGTCCCATAGGTTAAAGTGAAAGCCAAAAGCTGGTTGCTATGTGACTGATGTTCCTTTGCTTGTATGGACAGGAGTTGACAAATTCCTGTGTGAGAAAAGTGTTTTTCAAAGCTGAAACCAAGAAAAAGGAATATCTGAAAAACGATCAACTCCAAGAAAAAAATGTATATAACATAAATTGTGTGTTTTAACGTGCTCTACATTTTTTTGTGTGTTAAGTTTTTGTCCATCTCTTACGGTTTAGTAGTTATGCAAAATTCATCCAGAATTTTCTCAAAATTTTCGTGTCGCCTCCCTGGAAGATACTAAACTTAAATACTTTTCGTTTTTGATCTATAGTGTTCATAGACACACGGACACAGGGACTCACGGACCTTTTTCTGAAAATACTTTTTTTGGATACAGGGGACCCTAAAACATATATTTCCGGTGAAATCTCGATATCGACTTTTTGGGTGGAGTGCCATACCTTCTCTATACACTATGTACATAGTACGTATAGAGAAAGTAAAAATATTATCAAATATGGTCTTATTAATTACTTCCTTATAACAGAAGGGAAATAAGGAATTACACTAGACTAAAACGACAGGAAACTCTTTTAAAGCTATCGCTGTACGATTGTCATTAAAATTCGGTTCTGTTTCCATGGCTAGGAGTAAAACAAAAGAGATGAAATGGTCGTGGATTTCCCGTTTGAGAAAAGTTTTAAGTAATTTAAAATTTAAACCAATAATGGGATTTCTAAGAAAAGTATAGTTCTAAAAAATGTTATATGATTTAAATTGTTTTAATAAGATCTATATTTTTTGTGCGGTAAGTTTTTGTCTATCTCTTATGGTTTATCAGTTATGCAAAAGTCATTCAAAATGAGTCTTCACCGGATATTGCCAACAAATTCAGGATATACATTTTATTTACCATGTAAATATAGTTAATATATTGTATTTTAATTGAAAGAGGCGGTGTCGTGGCCGAGTGGTTAGACCGCTCGCCAGCCACCTAGGAGGCCCGGGTTCGATCCTAAGAGCCCGCATGTGGGATTTGTGTTGGACGAAGCGACATCTGGGCGGGTTTTCTCCGGGTCCTCGGTTTCCCCAGCCACTCATTCCATCAATTACTCAATTTCATCATCAATTTCGCTTGAATTTCATATCATCCTTCCTCATGCTCATCCTGTCTTTGGGCCGACCACTCGTTCTAGGCTCTGTACTCTGTGGTTTCGTGTCTTTGGCTCTCCGAAAGGCTTTTGACCCCTAGGCATCAAGTCCTAGGAGGTATCAGCTCTGAATACGGGGAGGGTTAACCAACTAATACACGTAAAGTGCGTATAGAGGTGGGGATATTTCTTTAAAAATCTTTATATTGCATCCTTGGAAGATAAACTTAAATACCAGGTTTGAAATTTAGCTACTTTTGGTTTTTGAGCTATGCTGCTCACAGACATACACACACACACACACAAAAACAGGGAACTTTTTCAAAAATGCTTTTTGAGTTTCAGTGGTCTTCAAAACATGTATTTCTGGTGAAATATATGTATCGAAATGTTGATTTGCTTTCTCTACCTCTTATGTGCTGAAGAAAGCAAAAGGCCATCTCTTTAAAAAAAAAAAAAAAGCATGCCTTGTCTATGAATAAAATGCATCTAGCAAATTCAAGGTCATTGTCAGCGGTATGCAAGTACCATTCAGTAAATTATTGTCTCTTAGTATAATAATATAGGATTAATGTTTGTACTTTCTCGATATGGAAAGGAGGCTTTTGATGCTCAATTAAGATTTTCCATATGGGCATGTGACTGGTACCCATAGAATGAGTCACAGCTCGAGTGGTAGCTGTTAGATTATTTTCACACCTCCGCAACATCTCGTCCTCAAAGTTTAATGCCCTCACATTTAGATTATTTCCTGAATGTATTTTCTATGCTTGGAACTGGCCTCTCTCTCTCTCTCTCTCTCTCTCTCTCTCTCTCTCTCTCAGGCGTTGAAAATGATGTATGGCATGGAATATGGCGCCGAGTGTTGCTCTTCATAATTTCGCTTTGCCGTAAAATGCTGCAATATTTGTATACGGATATATATATATATATATATATATATATATATATAATGTGAATGTTCCATTCACAATGATTTTTTCTACCTGTTCTGCAAACAAACTATTCTTACAAAGAATTATTATTTTATCACACTAATTGAGATAAAGATTAACAGAAATGGTCGTATTACTTTCTTCCTTGTAAGTAGAAGATACACTACAGAGATAGACAAAAACTTCACAAAAATATAGATCACGTTCAAACACACAATTTATGTCATACGTTTTTTTTTTTTTTCGTGGAATTGACCATCTCTGAGATATTTCTTGTTATTAGTTTCAGCTTTAAAAACTTATAATTTTCTCATACAGGAATTTGTCAACTCCTGTCCATACAAACAAAGGAACTTCAGTCATATAGCAACCAGCTTTTGCCTATCACTTTAACCTATGGTACTCCCTTATTTTCCTTCTACTTACAAGGAAGCAAGAAGTAAGACTATTTCTGCTAATTTGAATGTAAATGTAAATAGAAGCATACGCTGTTTAACAATACTTTGTTGCAGATATGTAGAGAAAGTCATGTGAATGAAACATTATCAGATTTTTCTTATAAAAATCCTTTCTTTGGAATCAGAGGTCTAAAAATTTATATATCCTGTGAAAACTTGACAGCGAATTTTTAGTTGAATGCTTGCTCCTTCTTAGTAGATGTAGTAGAGGAAGTGGTAAATGGAAACAGGACTTATCTTCACATACTCGTGGTCACTAGCTGAAGTTTTCTATCCAAGACCTAATTTAACAAAGTCAGGGAAAATGATAAGATAAACGCTTGCTACTAAGCTGATTTGGCTTCCTGTTAAAGGAAAATAATAACTTGCGGTCTCACCAGCGCTCCGGAAATTCCTCGCGACACATTTTCTAGAAAGAAATATAACAAGAAAATTCATCTCAGTTTTGAGATCTCTGAAACTATAATGCTGATGTCACTTGCAATTCTTTCAACTAAAATAGATTCCTATTTAAATTCATGCTGTAAGCAAATAAGAATACTTCATACACTCAAGTTCATTAGTAATTTTTAGCTTCAAGAGAAATTGAATATAAACGGAGTTTTATTTATGAACGCTCTTTAACTGCTGTAGTCCTATTCTATATTGGGCGTGAAAGCCCGCTTAATTTTGTTCAGAGGCCTCTTTATCAGACTTGAGGTTCTTTTACGTGCCGTTAATCTACGACACGGGACCAACAGCTTTACTTCCCTTCCAAAGGAAGCCATGCTAAGGATATTTACGCCCGAAAAAATCCATTGTCCCTCGCCGGGTTTCAAAAGAAATAGCTTTTAGTAGGTACTGGTACAAGTGATTAAGATATTTTGAATTTTACTGTTCTTCTGTTTTTTACTTTCTCTAGTCCCATATGTACAATGTACATAGGGATAGAGAAGTATTGTATTCCACCCAAAAATTCGACACCGAGATTTTGCCGGAAATACATGTTTTAGGACCCCCTGTATCCATAAAAAGCATTTTCAGAAAAAGGTCCGTGTGTCTTTGAACACGATAACTCAAAAACGAATAGTAGCTAAAATACCAAACTTGGTATTTGCGTTTAGTATCTTCCAGGGATGCGACACTAAGATTTTGAGCAAACTCCCCCCACCCCAAATTACCCTTTACATGGAACTTTTTTCGAAAATTTTGATTTTCTTAAAAATGGCTCTAACGATTTTGATTAAAATATCGTATATTAAAGATATTTACCTGACAAATAAAATGTATATTTTGAATTTTCTTGGAATAGCTTCTGAAGACCTGTTTATTTAGCATAACTAGTAAATCGTAAGAGATAGACTAAAACTTATTATACAAAAAATGTAGGTTTTTTTTAAAATACACAAGTTTTGTCATATACATTTTTCTCGTGGAGCTTACCGTTTTCGAGGTACTCATTGTTATTAGTTTCAGTTGTGAAGTACTTACACTTTTTTCAGTCGGGAGTGTCCGTTTTTCTTTTGTTCTATTCCTGACCAAGAAAAGAAGCGATTTGTAATGACAATCGCGTAACGACAACTTTTAAAACATTTGACTATTGGTTTAGCGTAGTGTATTCCCTTATTTTCTTCCTACTTATACGCAACTAAGTAATAAGAACATTGTGCTAATGAGTACCTCGATTGGCAAGGTGCAGAAAGAAGAATTGTCTTATGTAAGAAGTTTGTAGAACAGCTAGAGAAAGTCATGTGAGTGAAACACATAAGATTTTTCTGTTAACGGATGTTATATATTTACTTTCTCTGCTACTTACTTAAAGAAACTAGCTGAAGGTTTGCATTCTACTAAAAATTCGATTCCATATTTAAGTGGAAAACACGTTTTGAACCTCGCCAAATCTAAATAAAATATTTTTAGAAAAATCTGATGTGTTTCATTCACATAACTTTCTCTACATCTCTGCAACAACACCTCTGCTTATGCTTCTATTTACTTCATTCTCATCGAGAAAAAATTATAGGCTTATTACTTGTTTCCTTGTAAGTAGAAGCTAAAAAAGGGAGTACCATAGGTTAAAGCGATAGTCAAAAACTGGTTGCTCTGTGATTGAAGTTCCTTTGTGTGTATGGACACGAGTTGACAAATTCCTCTATGAGAAAAGCATAAGTTTTTCAAGGCTGAAACCAAAAACAAGGAATATCTAAAAAACGATCAACTCCACGACAAAAATGTATATAACATAAATTGTGTGTTTTAATATGCTCTACATTTTTTGTGTGATAATTTATTGTCTATGTCTTACGGTTTACCAGTTATACAAAATTTCGTAAAATCTATCCAGAATAAAGTAGTCTTCAGAGGCTATTCCTAGAAAATTCAAGATATTCATATTATTTGTCAGATATATATCTTTAATACACGATATTTTAATCAAAATCGTTAGTCATTTTTTAGAAAATCAAAATTTTCGAAATTTTTTCCATGTGAAGGGTAGTTGGGGGTGGGGGGATTTTCTTGAAAATCTTCGTGTCGCATCCTTGGAAGATGCTGAACTTAAATACCAAGTTTGGTATTTAACGGTCTTTTCGTTTTTGAGCTATGCTGCCCATAGATACACACACATACACACAGAGACAGACGTTTTTCTAAAACTACTTTTTTTGTGTTCAGGGTGTCCTAAAACATGTATTTCCGCTGAAATCTCTGTATCGAATTTTTGGGTGCATTACAATACCTTCTCTATACACTATATACATGTACGTATAGAGAAAGTAAAAAGGCCTGACTGTCTCTCCGCCGATGTGTCTGTGAACAGATAACTCAAAAATAAAGTTCGGTTAGGCACTAAGCTTGACATTGAAGTTAAACGTCTTCCAAGAATGTAACAAAATACTTTTTAGATGAGAAGGCTTCGTTACTTTTCATTCTTTTTTAAATCGCTCTATCGATTTTGATCAAAAGGCAAATGCTTAGGCTATTTGAATAAAAAATAAAATGTATACTTCGAATTTTCTGAGATTAGGTCGTGATTCTCTTCAATCTGAATCATTATTTAAAACTGGTAAATTGTAGGATAAGGAAAGGATAGCGAGCAAAGGAGAATCAGCAATTTATTCTAGAAATCTTTTGTACCTATGCAGGGTACTCCGGAGACAGAGGGAGGCCGTTCCAAGGAGTCACGACAGAGCAGAAGATAGGGCTCCTATCTTTTCCAGAGTGAAACTTCTCGGGTTAGCTTGAACAACCGGCTGCCTTTTTTCTTTGCGGACTTAGACTGCGCAGGAGGTGTTAGGGGACTGGCGATCAGAGATCGCCCCGCCGGAAGACCAAGTTGGTCAGAGAGCTGTAAACCGTGAGAAATAGACAAAATCTTCTACACAAAAAATGTAAACATCGTTAAAGTATACAATTTATGTCAATTAACTTTTCTGTGTCGTTAGCAATTTCCGAGATATTCTTTGTTATTGGTTTGAATTTTCAAATACTTATGCTCTTTTGAAGGGGTAACTCGCTATTCGTTGGTTATGGAATTTCAAAGCTATTACCTACATAGCGATCCTTTTAATAAACCTCTGATTAACATTTTAACCTACAGTAAATGAGAGATGAGTACATAGAAGAATAAGCTTTTGTGTGAGAAGAATTCTAAAAAAAATCTAGCGGCGTGGGTAAAGAAATGTATGTATATATACCACATAGAATTTTGATATAACAATTATTTAGTTTCAGATATTGCACATGTATTTAGTGTGACTCATCTTTTCAACTGATGACTCATTGATTTTAACGAATCAAATGTTTATTTTCTCTACATAGTATTAGTACACAGGATTCGAAATTTCACCGGAAATGCATGTTTTAGGGTCCCCTGTATAAAAAAAAAGATTAGAAAAATGTCCCTGTGTGTCCGTGTGTCTATGAACACTAACTCAAAAACTAAAAGTTCGTAAAATACCAAACTTGATAATTAAGTTTAGGATCTTAAAAGGTTGGGACACGAAGATTTTGATAAAACTCCCCCAGCCCAAATTATCCTTTATGTGGATAAAAATATTTTCTCAAAAGTGGCTCAAACGATTTTGATTAAAATATCACATATTAAAGATTGTACATGACAAATAAACTATATATCCTGCATTCTCAGGGCATAGTCTCTGAAGACCTGTTTATTCTGAATGCATTTTACTGAATTTTACGTAACTGGCAAACCGTAAGAGATAGACAACAACTTAGTACAAAAAATGTAGATCTTTTATACATTTTGTTCGTGAAGTTGACCAGTTTTGAGATTATTGGTTTCAGTATTAAAATACTTAAAACTTTTCATATACGGGAATTGTCAATTCCTATCAATGCAAAGAAACTGATTTTATGTACATGGCAACCAGCTTTTAAAAGATTTAACTGTCGCTTTAGCCTAATGTATTTTCTTATTTCCCTTCTACTTACAAGGGATCAAATAATAAAATCATTCAGCTAATGTTTATTTTGTATAGTATGAAGTATGTAGAAGAATATGCTTTTTAACAATAATTTGTTACCGAGATGTAGAGAAAGTTGTGTGAATGCAGCACATCAGATTTTTATTAAGTTATTGCAAATTAATCCAAACCAATATATTGAAATATGCAGAATGCCATAAAAGTTTAAATTAAAGAGCATTCATATCTCGCCAGCAAATTTATATAGATAACGAAATAACCCTTGGCATTTCCAGAGGTTTTAAAGTACCGTTTTGAGAGTAAGAAACACTTTATTTCAAAAATTATATTGTGGATGTAACATAGCATTTTATACGTAGTTTTTAGTTTGAATACAAGTATTATTCAAATTGGGTGCTAGATCATGGACGAGGATATTTAAATTTTATTTTTAAGTTCATAAATGTTACTTGAATAAAAAATATGTATTAATATATACTTACGAACTTGAGATGAAGCAATGGAATAAATAAGACACCATTTGGAATATATAATATAATACATAATATAATTTAAACAGAGGGGAAGCTTTTAAAATAGCACCCTTGAAGAAATTACGGAGGATTAGGTTAGTGTGCGAAACGCTACTCATGTAGTTTGGAAACTGGTACCTTGCAACGAAGTGAAGAAAAACAGTTGAAATACAGATGGATTCAGAAAATAATGGTAGGTGAAAACGTATAGAAAATACGTAAGGGGACTATTTTATAAGCAGTGGCTGTAAAACGATCAATGTTAAAACTGGCAAGAAATACACCTAGCTGGAGTATTAGAAAAAAAAAAACAAACCTGTTTTCCGAATAACGCTATAGAAAGAATGGCGAATGAGAAAAAGATTTGGGGTAGAAATTAATCTGGATGACAGGAGGGCATTAAGATAAATCGTTCATATATAGGAAAGAAGAGAGAAACAGAGAGGTTGGGTTTGTACTGAAACTCCATTTGTCGAAAAAGATCGTGACTTATTAAAATTCACAATGTTATACCTAAGCAGTATTGAACTTATGAGCAAAATATTTTTGTGTATCGCTTTTATCTGTTGCAATTTTACACTGTGTCATAATTTTTAAATATGAGCTCAGATATATCTTTACTGCAAAGATTAAATTTGGCTACAATCATCTATTTTAAAAATGTTCATTCACATGGGTTTCTCTATAAACGGTAACAGATTGTTGTCAATAACAATCTTCTTTCTGCTTCATGCGAATCGAGATAAACATAACGGTCTTATTATTTAGTTCCTTCTCGTTTTTGAGCTATACTGCCCCCCCTCACAGACTCACATGACACTTTTTCTAAAAGTGATTTCTTTTTGGATACAGGGGAACTCAAAGCACGTATTTCTGGTGAAATTTCGATATTGAATTATTGGGTGCAATACAATACGTGTGGTGAAAGTAAAAAATGGTTAACACATGACAAATCTGGTCAATATTCTTTTACATTATCATTATAGATACTTCTTGAGTAAACCTATACTAAAACTGAACTTCTTGTAAACCTAGGTAAGTATCAGCAGAGTAATATATATAGTTTTAAAATAGATTTTCCTGTTATTGTACGTCGGCCTCCGTGGCGTAATGGTTACCTTGCTAACTTCATATACGCAAGGTCGCGGGTTCAAACCTGGCGGAAGACGATGGATTTTTTCGGGCGTAAGAATCCTTAGTATGGCTTCCTTCGGAAGGGTCCAGTGTCAAGCCTGATAGAGAAGCCTCTGAGTAAAATTAAGCGGTCTTTCACGCCTAATTTTGAATGGAACGCTGAGAACCACAGCAGTTAAAGAGCGTCCATAAATAGCACGCCATTCAAATTTACATTTCCTGTTATTATACGTTATGTTCTAAAGCCAGTATATGATTTTGTGCATGTTGTCTGTGCGTAAAGTGACGTTTTGTAATACGTAAGCTAAAAATAGCAAGTTGTAATTTTACGCACTATCGTAAAGAAAATACAACAAGCAACATAAACACTTTTAGATAAAACATCCCCTATTGCAAGTTCCGTTATATCTGTTTTCGCTGAACGGTAACGGCATGATGCAAAATCTTCTAAATGAGCTATGTTTTTACTTTATCTGCATAGTACATGGTACATAAGTAGAGAAAGTGTTGCACTCCATTACCAAAATTATTGCACTACCAATTTGTTACCGGAATTTTAATGGAAATACACAACAAAACAAAAACACTTATTGTGGTAAACATTTTTTCTGTTTGTATATTGTACTGAATGTATTCTCACGAGTATTAAAAAATGGGAAGGAGTGAGAATGCACATGAGTAAACAAATAGTAAGTGGTAAATGAAAATTAGATATCTGTTTGCACAGGCTTATTGTGTTTAATTTGGTTGTGATGAATTTCAAACAGCAAGAGGTGTTAACTCGTAAAATGTACAGTTGTGGCCCAATACTTGTTTTGCTTATTGAAATTCATATTTTTGTCTAAAAGGTATTTTATGACGATTTTTAACTATTCTGTATGCGAAAGTAGGTCAATCGACAACTCTTTTACAGCTAGATATAATTGTAATCAAATCAATTCAAAACAATCTAGTAAATGAATGTTTTAGAAGATCCTTGAACTCGAATAGTTACGTACGTCTCATTAAGCTCTTTCGTAGCCATCATGATTCAGCATGATTTTGGCTTACCTCCTGAGGAAATCTGTGTCATATATGTATCCTAAATTATTGTATATTTATGACATTGACCCTTTATTGATTTTCCTTTTGGTGTTCAACAAGTCCTTAGAAAATTCATGCAGTTACATTCGTAGCATCAAAAAAAGTTTGTACTTAGTAACCATTCTCTCTTACTAGATGGCCTTTAAAGTTTCAGCTATACCCATCACGCGGTTTCGTTGCCATAGGTGATTCAATCAACAATCTTGTGCTTATTTAGTAATATGAAGAAAAAAAAGAAAAAAAAAAGTTTCGTGAGGTGATTAAACACTTCTATTTGAAAGGCTTAACACCGAAAGAAATACAACCGAGTTGGATGAACTTCATAGCACATCTGCTCCTGCGTTTGCAATAATTTACAATTGGATAAATGAATTTAAACGTGGCGTACACCCACAAATAAACATCGTTCCGGACGTTCAGTAAAAGTGACTTCTTCCGAAATGATTGACAAAATGCAGGATATGGTTTTGAGTGATTGTGGAACTAAAGTTCGCGAAATAGTAGAGGCCACAGCATATCACAAGGTATAGTGTTCTAAATTGCACCAAAATTAGGTCTGATAAGAGTCTCGGCAAGATGGGTGCCGCGTTTTCTCTCTTTATTCTCTCTTCTGGAGAATAAACGCAATGTGTGATCGATTCGGAAACTGTTTGTCACTTTTCCGTTGCAATCCTGACGAGTTTCTCATTCGACACATAACTATGGGTGAAATATAAATACACTACAACACTCTAGAGACAAAAGTATAGTCGAAACAGTGGGATTTTAACGGCGAACCGGCTCCGAAGAAGGCAAATGTGGTGAAATGTGTAGACAAGCTGATGCCTCGGTTTTTTGGAATGCACGCGGAATAATCTAAATTGATTACTTGCAGAAAGAAGAATACGTAAATAAAGAATTCTTTGCATCGTTATTGCACCGGTTGAACGAAGAAATCAAGGAAAAAAATGCCTCATCTGGCAACGAAAAATATTTTCTTCCATCAAGACAATGCAAGGGTGCTGTTTCTATGGCGAAAATTGTAGTACGAAGGTTCGAATTACTTTAACACACACCGTATTCACCAGATTTGGTCCCCAGTGACTCTTTTTTATTTACAAACTTGAAAAGTGGCTCGGCCGAAAGCGATTCACGTCCGACGAAGAGGTAATCTTCCAAACAGTTGCTTACTTTTTGGAAGGCTTAAACAGTTGGAGCAACGCTGGGAAAAGTGTATCCAGCTAAAAGGAGATTAAGTTGAAAAAAATCTGAATTGTTCCATTCACATGACTTTCTCTACATCTCTGCAACAAATTATTGTTAAAAAGCATATGCTTCTATTTGCTTAAACTAATCGAGAAAAAATTATCAGAACTAGTCTTATTACTCGCTTCCTTAGGGGAGTACCATAGGTTAAGGTGATAGTTAAATGCTGGCTACTATGTGACTGAAGTTCCCGTGTTTGTATGGACAGGAGTTGACATATTCCTGTATGAGAAAAGTATAAGTATTTCAAGGCTGTACCAAAAAAAAAAGAAGGAGTATCTCAAAAACGACCAACTCTACGAAAAAATGTATTTAACATAAATTGTGGGTTTTAATGTGCTTTATATTTTTTGTGTGGTAAGTTTTTGTCTATCTCTTACGGTTTACCAGTCACACAAAATTCAGTCAAATTCATCCAGAATAAAGTGGTCTTCAGAGGCTATTCCCAGAAAATTCAAGATATACTTATTATTTTGTCAGGTAAATTATCTTTAATATATGATATTTTAATCAAAATTGTTAGAGCCATTTTTTAGAAAATCAAAATTTTCGAAAATTTTTCCATGTGAAGGGTAGTTGAGGGTGAGGGGATTTTCTTGAAAATCTTCGTGTCGCATCCTTGGAAAATACCAAACTTAAATTCCAAGTTTGGTATTTAACGGTCTTTTCGTTTTTGAGCTATGCTGCACACACACACACACACACACATACATACACAGACAGTCAGACAGACAGACATACAGACACACACGGGCATTTTTCTAAAAATGCTTTTTTTTTTATTCAGGTGGTCTCAAAACTTGTATTTCCGGTGAAATCTCGGTATCGAATTTTTGGGTGCAATGCATTACTTTCTCTATATACTATGTACATAGTACATGCACAGAGAAAGTAAAAAAAAACACATATATATATATATATATAAAAATATCTGATGTGCTACACTCACATGACTTTCTCTAGCTAGTCTACAAGCAAACGTCTTACAAAAGATAATTCTTCTTTCAACACCACGCTAATCGAGATAAACATTTGCAGAATTTTTACTTGGTTCCTTATAAGTAGACTGGAACTAAGGGAATGCACTAGGCTAAAGTGATAGTCAAATGTTTTAAAAGCTGTCGTTATGTGATTGTCATTGCAAATCACCTCTTTGCTTGGCCAGATGTAGAAGAAAAGAAAAACGAACACTCCCGTCTGTGAAAAATATAAGTACTTCACAACTGGAACTAATAGCAAGGAATAAATCTGAAACGGTAAGTTCCACGAAAATAATATTTATGACATAACTTGTGTATTTTGTGTATTTTAACGAGTATAGTATAATTTTGTATAGTAAGTTTTTTCTACCTCTTACGGTTTACTAGTAATTCTAAATTAAGCAAAATTCATCCAGAATAAACAGGTCTTTAGAAGCTATTCCCAGAAAATTCAAGATATACATTTTATTTGTGATATAAATGGCTTTAATATGTGATATTTTAATCAAAATCGTTAGAGCCATTTTCAAGAAAAACAAAATTTTCGAAAAATTTTCCATGTAAAGAGTAGTTAGGGGTGCGGGGATTTTCTTGAAAATCTTCGTGTCGCATCCTTGGAAGGTACCAAACCTAAATACCAAGTTTGGTATTCAACCTCTTTTCATTTTTGAGCTATGCTGTCCACAGACACACACACACACACACACACACACACACACACACACAGGCAGACACATTCACTGACCTTTTTCTGAAAATGCTTTTTTTGGACTCAGGGGGTCCTAAAACATGTATTTCCGGTGAAATCTCGACATCGACTTTTTGGGTGGAATACAATAATTCTCTATCCCTATGTGCATTGTACATACGGGGCTAGAGAAAGTAATACTTTGTTTTCTATCTTTTTCTAAGGAGTTATGAGCGCCCCTTGCATATATCAATGCTTATACAATAAATTACGTAGTATATATGCGTCTTAGGTAATGATGTTTGAGTTGTTTAAATGCAAAGTAGAACAACCATTATGTAGGAACAAAAGGGCTAACGATCTTAAGATATTTTGGGTACAATTATGTTACGGATGTCCCACTCCACGATATAGTGGTTACCATGTTTCGGGTGCAAACCCGGCGGAGGGTAATAGGTTTTTTTCGTACGGAAGAATCCTTAGTATGGCTTGCTTCAGAAGGGAAGTAAAGCCGTTTGTCCCGTGTAATGTTTATTTTCACGTAAAATAACTCCTGATTATCTGAAAGAAAGAGCCCTTGGACTAAATTAGCCATTGTAATATCTGCAAGTTGCGGTTTCGTCCTATATGAATTCCCGAACTAATCAAGAATCTATGTTATATTAGGGCTAAACTGTCTACAGTCGAACCTCGATAATTCGAACCGTTAGGGATCGTTAAAATAAATTCGACTTATCGAAAAATTCGACATATGGAGACAACGTATAAACTGCCGTTTTTACATTTGCGGGTCGTCTCCTTAGCGCGGTGGGAGCAAGGCTGCTTGCCAAGTGGGAGACCTAATTTCGATTCCCGGTACCAGCTTGAGGATTTCCCCCCCGCTGGGAGACCTATCCCGAGGTGAACTCAGCCTTGTGAGGTCTCTGGGAGGGCCAATTGAGGAGCTTCGACTCCGTCTGTCATGGACCGAGATGGGGAACGTAGCGGCCAGGAGGTAGGCCAGGTTCTTTGTGAGCTATCTTGTATTTCATATTTGCGGTATTCAATAATACTAGTAAAAATCGGCATATCCCGCTATACAGTATGGGATATGCAGTACCGTATTCCCGGTATACAGTGCAGTACTAAATTTCACATGAAATGATTTTAACTTTTGCCTGAAACTTGGTGTCTTCAAGTTTCTCTTTTGCTTTTCCATTTCACATTCAACACTTCACTGTACAGTAAAACAAAAACTCACTAAAAATAAACTGTATTGTACTGTATACAACTGCGCTTTATATACTCAACTGACGTTCAGGGTTTAGAAATTTGTGAGAGGCAAAAAGCACCGCTACAATGCATTGGTAGTTAACCCTCGAGTTAATGTTGGAATTAGTATACACGTATGTGTCTTCAGACTTTGCAAATTTTAATTCAACCGACAGTAAACAGAAATTTGAGTTATGGAATGGATTTTTACACTAGAGATGTTTTTTTTTTTTTTTTTTTTTTTTTTTTTTTTTTTTTTTTTTTTTTTTTTTTGCTTTGAGATATCGAAATGCGAGAAGAATACACAGGAATCAGTAGGTAAAGGATTAGGAAAGAAAATTTGCTTCGACATATCGAAAATTCGAGTTATGGAGATTCAAGTTATCGAGGTTCTACTGTATGTAAATTTAACCATATCTTGAAATGCAGAGAATTGAATGTTCTCCATATGCTTCTTTTCTTTTATTTAACTTTAAACAACTGGATTTAATATAAGAAATTAATACCATGTGCACATTTGTGCTTGATTAAATTAATTCTTCATATTTTTTTTTTGCCTCGCTGGGTACATTTGTATAAATAACTATGCTGAATTTATATTGACATGCTGTAGAACTGATTATTCATAAACCTGGAGAAGTAACTGCTTTTGAAAAGTTAAAATTAATATACCGCAGCGAAAAAAAGCACACTGGTTTCAAAGCAAACACCAAAATGTTTACGCAAAACATATCTGTCAGTAAGAAATCACAAATAAAATAACTATATTTTAATTATAAACGCATTATCGATAAAAACTAACTTTCTCGCAACATGTACCTCCAGGGCACGAATCACTGAATCGGGTGGAATTAAAATTAACACTGAACTGCAATTATAAAATAATGTTTCATAACATTTACAGAAGAATTCATTGGTGTTTCCATAATTTTGTTTAGGTTTCCAAAAACCTATAGAAACGACGTTTAGATAGGTCTTCCTTAATATTAATCCTAAAATTAGTTTACATTTCTTTTATTTGCTTACTGTAACAAAAATGTTTATTGACTCGAAAATGGGTTACAAATAAAGTATTTAACTCTCTGCTGTAAACAATTCCCTCGACGCCACTACTCGCATGCCAATGCGTGATAACACTCCAGGCAAAGTGTGCTTCAAGGTTCCCTCAAGACTTAAAACTCTTCGATTTATTTTCACTTTCTCTACACGTACTATATACATAGTGTATAGAGAAGGCATTATAATGCACCCAAAAATTCCATACCGAGATTTCATCGGAAATACATGTTTTGGGTTCCCCTGAATAAAAAAAAAATGGTAAAGGTCCGCGCGCGCGCGCGTGTGTGTGTGTGTATGTTTGTGTGTGTGCTTCTGTATGTGTGTGTGTCTGTGGACAGCATAGATCAAATTAAAGACCGTTAAATATCAAACTTGGTATTAAAGTTGGTATCCTGCAAGGATGCGACACGAAGATTTTGAAGAAAATCCCACCACCCCCAACTACCCTTTACATGGAAGTTTTTTCGAAAATTTTGATTTTTTCAAAAATTGCTCTAACAATTTTGATTAAAATATCGTATATTAAAGATAACTTCCTGACAAATAATGTATATCTTGAATTTTCTGGGAATACCCTCTGAAGACTACTTTATTCTGGATGAATTTTACGGAATTTTGCATAATTGCTAAACCGTAAGAGATAGACAAAAACTTACTTCACAAAAATGTAGAGCACATTAAAACACACAATTTATGTCATATATATTCGTGGAATTGATCGTTTTTGAGACATTCCTTGTTTTTGGTTTCAGCTTTAAAACATACTTTTCACATTCGGGAATTTGTCAACTCCTGTCCATACAGACAAAGGAACTTCAGTCACATAGCAACCAGCTTTTGATTATCACTTTAACCTACGGTACTCTCTTATTTCGCTTCTACTTACAAGGAAACAAGTAATAAGGCTATCTCTGCTAATTGTTTTCTCGATTAGCATAAAGTAAATAGAAGCAATAGCTTTTTAACAATAATTTGTGTCAGAGATGTAAAGAAAGTCATGTGAATGGATCACATCAGATTTTTACTTTTGTAATACACATGTAAAATGTACATAGCGAATAGAGAGGGGACTGTATTCCACCCAAAGTTCGATGTCGAGATTTCACCGGAAATATACGTTTCGAGCCCCCCTGAGTCCGAAAACACTTTTAGAAAAAGGTCCATATATGTCTGTAGACAGAATAGCTCAAAAACGAAAAGACCGTTAAAAACGAAGATTTTCAAGAAAATTCCCCCACCACAAACTACTTTTTACCTGTATATTTTTTTTTTAATTTTTTTTTCTCAAAAATAGCTCTAACGATTTTGATTAAAATGCAGTATATTAAGGATATTGACATCAGAAACTGTATATTTTGAACCTTCTGCGGATAGAACCTGAAGACCTCTTTATTCTGAACGAGTTTTGCAGAATTTTGCATAACGTTTAAACCGTAAGAAATAGACAAAAACGTACAAAAACTTGTAGATCTCTTTAAAACACAATTTGTCATGCAGATTTTTTGTGTAGACCTGACCGTTTCTGAGATGTTCCTTGTTATTGGTTTCAATTGTAAACTACTTAAACTTTTCTCAAATGGGAAATGACGTTTCGTTTCATATCTGGTTTACTGCAGGCTATGAAAAGGGTGCCGAACTTCAGTTGTTTCACATAGTGCTTTTAAAAGCTTTGACCATTGATTTAGTATAGTGCATTCCCTTATTTCCCTTCTATTACAAGGAAGCAAATAAGGCAATTTATGCTGTTTATCTTGAATAGCATGTTGTAGATAAAAGAATAATCTTTTGTAAGGGTAATTGTTTGTGTAACAACTATGGAAAGTCATATGCATGGAACATAAGATTTTTTATAGAAATGACAGATCTTTCTAGAAGCTTGTTGAAACTACTGGAAAATTATGAAAATATGCCAGACGTGTCGCGTTCCAAAGCCTACGGTTACCGGCGCATCGCACTTCCTGTGTTTACCTCATTCCAACACCACCGCCGCATATCAAAGCTTCTACGAACTTTTGAACGGCTGCACATAACCATTACAATTCTCTTACTTTATAATATTAACACTATTGTGATTCTGAAAAGTATACCAAATGTGAAGCGTGTTATTTCTGAATAAATAGGGGGATGTATTTATCCCACCAAAAATGAATTTGATAGTCAAGATTTTACTGGAAATATATGTTTTGAGACCCTTTGAAATAAGGGAGCAGTTTTAGAAAGAGGTCCGTCTCTCCCTGTGTGAACAGTAGAACTCAAAAATGAAAAGTCTGTTAAATATAAAATTCAGCGTCCTCCATGGATGCGGCGAATGTCTTCAAGAATATCCTCTCACTCTTAACTACCTTCTGAAAACCTATTAATTCTGAATGACTTTTGCATAATTGGTAACCATAGGACATAAAAAAATCTTACTATAAACATAAAAAATTATGATAAATGACTTCTTGCACAAGTAAATTGAAGTTTTTAACGCGTAAACGTTAAAATATCAAATAATAGCTTTAGGCACCATCGTGAGAAAAAAATTATGGTGCGTGACGCTCTACCTCGTTTCACTAAAATCCATACTTAATTATAAAAAATCTGGTGTATTTCATTCACACGGCTTTCTTTAGCTCTTCCACAAACTTTTTATTCAAAAGATTAATCTTTTATCTACATCATGCTAATCGACATAAACATAAGCATAATTAGTTTTATTACTTGCTTCCTTGTAAGTAGAAGGGAAATAAGGGAATGCACAGGCTAAAGCGATAGTCAAGTCCTTTAAAAGCCTATCGCTATGAAACATTGAAATTCCATTCTTTTTGGTTGGTAGGAGTTAATAAAGAAAGACGAGAAGAAAGACGTGTTTCCGTTTGAGAAAGGTTTAAGTGGCTTAAAATTGAAACCAACAATTCGAAATATCTCGAAAACGGTTAACTCTATAAAAAAAATATATCTACTATACATTGTGAGTTTTAAGGAGATGTACATCTTTGTGTATCAATTTTATTGTACATACATTTCGTTTGTCATAAAAATATCATATACATAAGGTATTTTAATCAAAATCGTTACTCATTTGAAACACACACATGGACATGTTTCTAAAAATTATTTATTGGATTAAAGGGCTTTCAAAACATGTATTTCCGCTGACATCTCGGTATCGGATATTTTGGGTGAATATATTACCTTCTTTATCCTTTATGGACATTATATATACGTGCTAAGGAAAGTAAACAACTTTACACACTTGTATTATAAGTAAATATTTTGTCAAGTTAACCAGAAATTCCTTGGTTTGAATCTCAAATATTTATACTTTTCTGAAATGGAAAGCTGTAGTCGCTTTTCTTATTCATATTTCCTTTCAATGTTTTCCTTGAATATGACAAGAAAATGGAACTTCAAAGCCATTACACAGCAACGCACCCCTAATCTCGTTGTAACAACAATAAAATATGCAATACTGCAATTTATGCAACTTTTTATATAGATGGATGGTGTATTTTTAGCTTCAAACAGACGGCGGACAGTATGCTGGGACTTGATTCTAAACAACCAAAACTGTCCAAGCCTGGGCACACATACTTATGGGAGTACGTTAACTAAGCTATAATATAGGAATATGTGTAAATACTGTATAGATGCACTTGGCATATGAGTTTTCTCTATCTATGAATACGTGGGTGTAGTTGTGAGTGCGAGTATGCATAGGTGTGATATCAGAGTGTGCTTCCTTTTGTCGGTTTGTTGTCCCGTGGTTGTAGCGCGCGCGTGTGTGAGTATTTCCAGTGTGTGAAGATATGTAAATAGGGGTAAGTAATATTTTAAATTAAAGTATTTTTAGAGAGCATGTACAAACACCCGACCCATACAGTTATTGACACAATTGATGTATTATTATGCACTTTACAAATTTTACTGCTACTACTTTACATAAAGTTGAATTTTGTACGAGTAGGCTGCGGAATACTCTTCATTTGATTGAATGCTTTTATAACAACTTTGTATGTAAAGCAAATTTGTATAACTAGGAAATCAATAGAGATTGTCCAAACTACAGGAATATAATTGTATAGCTCATTAAAAATAAATTGTAGTGTTAGTAGAACCTCCCATTTTCTTTTAACCACAAGAGGTTGTTTGCAACTCTAAACATTTTTTAAGCACTTGTCATTAATCTGAAACAATTTTTATGTAAAACTATACAGTGAATAACACCACATAGATACAAAAATCACACAAATATTATAATACTTAACTATATAAGTAAATTTGTCATAGGTGGAGAAAGATGAAATCGGATGTTTTTTATGCTTACAAGATTCATTAAAACACAATTTTTACTTCAGCA
This sequence comes from Hymenopus coronatus, assembly GCA_030762935.1. Classification (NCBI taxonomy): domain Eukaryota; kingdom Metazoa; phylum Arthropoda; class Insecta; order Mantodea; family Hymenopodidae; genus Hymenopus; species Hymenopus coronatus. The sequence goes on along the minus strand of CM060895.1, from coordinate 94,005,468 downwards.
TATTAGACAAGCGAGTAATTATTCAATAAAAATTTTTACCTGTAGATTGAATTTTACGTCGTTTTAAGTAAGTGGTCACCATCGCAACGGATTTGTTAGAAGAAATTTGTGGCGCAGTCTTCTAAGTTAAATCACTGTATCATATCATCTTGCTTCATGTATCCACAGAAGCTTTAATGCTAGGCAACTATATATCTGATTCTATGCATGACAGAGAGTTGATTCGACATGTGTCCACAGAGACGTTAGTGCTAGAGAACTGTATCTCTGTTTCTATGCCTGACGGAGAGAGAGCTGATTCGACACGTGTCCACAGAGACGTTAGTGCTAGAGATCTGTATCTCTGTTTCTATGCCTGACGGAGAGAGAGGCTGATTCGACATGTGTCCACAGAGACGTTAGTGCTAGAGATCTGTATCTCTGTTTCTATGCCTGACGGAGAGAGAGCTGATTCGACATGTGTCCACAGAGACGTTAGTGCTAGAGAACTGTATCTCTATTTCTATGCCTGACGGAGAGAGAGCTGATTCGACACGTGTCCACAGAGACGTTAGTGCTAGAGAACTGTATCTCTGTTTCTATGCCTACGGAGAGAGAGCTGATTCGACACGTGAATACAGAGACGTTAGTGCTAGGAACTATATCTCTGCTTCTGTACATGACGGGGAGATGAATGATTCGACACGTGTACACAGAGCCTTTTGTGCAAGAAACTATTTCTCTGCTTCTGTACGTGACGGAGAGATGGATGATGCGACATGTGCCCACAGAGACCTTAGTGCTAGGCAACTATATATCTGCTTCTACATACGAAAGAAAAATGAATGATTCGTCACGTGTCCGCAGTCCTTAGTGCTAGGCAACTCTATCTGATTCACCACATGCTCACAATGACATTAGTGTAAGGCAACTGTATCTCTGCTTCTACACATGAAGGCAGGATGAATGATTCGACACGTGTTCACAGAGACCTTAGTGCTAGGCAACTGTATCTCAGCTTCTATACATGAAGGCGAGATGAAATATTTGACACGTGTCCGCAGACTTTACTGCAAGCAAACGTATATCTGCTTCTGCATATGAAAGGGAGATGAATGATTCGACACGTGTAAACAGATCTTAGTGCTAGGCAACCGTATCTCTATTCCTATATGTGAGGGGGAGATGGCTGATGCTGTGCGTGTCCAAAACGGCTTTAGTGCTAGACAAGTATTATCTGCGCTTCTATATGTGTCGGGGAGATGGATGATTCAACACGTACCCACAGAGACCTTAGTGCTAGGCAGCTTATATCTCTGCTTCTATACTTGATGGGGAGATGGCTGATTGGACATGTGTCCACAGAGACCTTAGTACTAGTAAACTGTTATCTCTGCTTTTGCAAGTGATCTAGACATGGATGATTCGTGACCACAGAGGCTTTAGTGTTATCTCTGCTTCTGTCTGAGATGGCTGGCTCGACACAATACCAGGCAACTGTTATCTCTGCCTTTACATCCCAGACAGACGGTGTTAGAATGCCATCCAGCCCAGCTAATGTCATTACTTGTGGATAGATGACAGAGCTTTCACTATTACTAAAGGGCGGATCAGAGTGACGGATTTTATGAGGTTGACTTACCTTAATTGTAGTCTGTTTCTGTTGAAGGAGAGCGAACGAGCCTAGATGTATACCATAGGCACGTGCTTGTGATGCTCATATAGTTGTATAAAATGATTGCGTATAGTATACTGCTCATGTCGATTGTTAATGCTTTTATTCCGCTTTAGAACACTAGAATTACCTACAAGGTGTATGCAAAGTCAGCATTACATAGTCCGGTAATACTACAGCAGCAGTAGTATAAACTCTATTTGCGAAGCGGAACATCATGTCTACTAGGATATATTTCTTTACACCGACTGTACCCAGTGGAACGTGTCAAAACAGTAACCTGAATCAGTAACTAGAAATCATGGACTGTCACCTAAAACCGCCCTTTAGCTCTCACCATTTATTCTTTTCTCCAGAATGTATGTATAATAAAGATTAGAGAAGGTTATGTAATCTACCCAAAAAAACCGGTATTGAGATTTTACCGGAAATACATATTTCGAGACCCCCTGAATAACGGAGGCTGCGACACGAAGCTTTTCGAGAAACTCTCTCACCAAAATATCCTTTACATGGAATATTTTACCGAAAATTTTGAGTTTTCCAAAAAAAATTTTCTAAAATTTTGATTAAAGTGCAATATTTTTAATATATTTTCAGCCACTTGAAATGTATATCTTGAAGATTCTAGGAATAGTCTTTAAAGGCTTCTTCATTTTGGATGACTTGTATAACTCGTAAACCATAAGAGATACGCAAAACCCTACCACACAAAAAAGTAGATTTCATTAAAACACACAATTTATGTCAAACTTTTTTTTTTTTTGGTTTTTAGAACTAACCCTTTTTGAATATTCGATGTTATTGGTTTGAGTTTTAATCAATTTAAACTTTTCTAAAATGTGAAGTCATCCTTGTTTTCATCTCTCTTTTGTTTGGCTCCTGGCGAGCAAGGTGAACCAAATTTCAATTGTTTTATATAACGAGCGCCTTTTAAATGATTTTACTATCGCTTAAGTTATTTCCCTTCTATTTAACAAAGAAACAATTAAACCGACCAAGTCTGCTAAAGTTTATCTCGATTAGTATGACGTAGATTATAAAAGAATAATCTTTTGTAAGAAAAAGTTGTTTGTGGACAGATAGAGAAAGTCATGTGAATGGAACACACCCATTTTTTTATTTTACTTTTATTAAACTTAGTGGGACTTTTGGGTCGTGGTGGGACACGGTGGGGGACACCTCACGCACTGAGATCTACATAGATTTATTGTGCGCTAACACCCCCGAGCAAGGAATGGAGTGAGGAATCATATATGGCCACAAGCCGGCCATATATGGTCACAGAGACACACAGAAGTCCCTAACCGTGTAACTGATAGTTACTTATTCCGGCGCAAGGATCTGCTGAAGCTGCCAACACTCACCGTACTCCGTGAGGTAAGCAATAACCACGCCGCCCCAACGCCGAGAACAGCATTCACAAAGCGCTTGTATCCGCGCGCCATTCTCCAGCACTGCCACATACCACGAGCCCAGAAGCACACCTGAAAGATGACAAGGAAATGGCGTGAAAGGAAAATGATGGAAAAGAAGTCGTAAAGAATGGACACCCCAGCATTCACTTAAGAGACAAGAGACAACCATGAGAAATCCCAATCTGAGTGAGCGGTGGACTGGGGCTGAACCCGCGATAACCCGAAAACGAGTCGCACACGTTACCGCGGTGGCACCTCGCTCGTTGGTAGGGGATTAAATATTAAATCCGGTATATACCTTGACGACTGAGGAAACCACGAAAAGACTCCCAAGGAATTTGAACACTGGTCCTCCAATATTACTTTGTTATTTTTGGCTAGAAATTACGGGCGTGGAACTCCTATCTGTAACTGGAGAATCTAACATATGAATATTTGAGGTAACTATATATAACACAAAAAAGATGAAAACTAAAAAGCAAGATTTTGTTATTTTCAAAATTAATATCCAGCACCGAGAAATTGTAGATTCGTGCCATTTCTATTGAAAATAAATTAAGTTTCTGAAATAATGTATATATTAATTTCCACTTACACTATTTAATGTTAGGAGAGAAAAATCATACTCAAATTAAAATTGCTTATCATTTTTCTCTGTTATAAAAATGTATAAAAAGTCTTAATTTGCTTTGTTAGTGATTAAAATCATGTTTTACACGGGAGTAAACAATGAACAATCATAAACAGAAAGAGCCCAAAATCCAATTAGAGAAAAGCTTTGTAATCTAACCTGATAGTTACACAATAGGTATTTTCAAATACAGTAAAACATGACATCATGCAGTAAGTATTTTGAAGAGCAAAAAGCTACAGCAAAATGCATTAAATCGATATGGGAAATAGCCAGCAGATTGTTCAGGATGGAGAGGTATTTAATTAGACCGAGCAGAGGAAGGTGATTTGGAGGAGGGGGGGGGGATTACAATGACTATTTTCATTTTGTTTGTATCTATGAGAGCCAGTCAATAAATACGGCAAAATCCATTTGGTATTAATAGCTATTTCCAGATATACACTACTTTTATCTTATATACGCGTCAAATAACATGTAACGGTGAATTCTGGAATTTATACGTGGCATAAAGGTCAAAACTATAATTTTGCACAGAGAGTTTTCCTACAGAATAAAAACATGAAATGTTGCATTCACTTGATTCTTTACTTTCTCTAGCACGTATGTACAATGCACATAGTAGGTAGTGAAGGTATTGTATTCCACTGAAATGTTCAGTAACGAGGTTTGGCCGGAAATACATGTTTTATGCAAAAGTCATACTAAATGAAGAGAACTCCTTCCCAGCAAAGTCAGTTTATAAATTTTATTTGCCATGTAAATAACTGTAATATGCGGTATTTTAATCAAAATCGTTAGAGTTTTTTTTTTGAGAAAATAAACATTTTCGAACATTTTTCCATATAAAATGTTGTTGGGGATGGGGGAATTTTCTTGAAAATATTTGGGTTGCATCCTTGAGAGATGAAAAAATTAAAATAGCGAGTTTGGTGTTTAACCGACTTTCCGTTTTGAGCTACGTTGTCCTCACACACACGACACACACACACACAAGACCCTTTGTATAAAAATGAATCTTTGGATTCAGAGGGTCTCAAAACATGTATTTCGGTGAAATTTCAATATAGAAATTTTGAGTGGGATACAAATACCTTATTTATCTAGTATTTTCCTTGTACATACGTGCTAGAGAAAGTAAAATGTGTTATATTCAAATGACTTTTTCTATCTATTCTGCAACCAATTATTATTTCAAAAGAGAATTCTTCTAACTACTTCTGCTAATCCATAAAACATTACCAGAAATGGTTTTACTACACATTTTATTGTAGGTACAGGGAAAATATAGTAACATACTATTCTAAAGCGATAGTCAAATCTTTTAAGAGCTGGTTACTCTGATATGTTTTAAAATTCTGTTATCCTTACATGACCGCGATAAAAAAGAAATAAATAGAAACTTCCGAGGTGGTCTTATTTTAGAAAAGTATAAATTTTGAGGCATTTAAAGCAAAACCACGGAATATCTTTGGAATGGTCAATTCCACAAATAAAATTTGAAATAAATTGTGCCTTTTAACCATATCTGAGTAGTTGGATGTGACACAAAGATTTGCAAGAAAATAACCCAGTGCCAACTACCCTTAACATGGAAGATTTGTCGAAAATTGTGATGTTCTCCTAAATGGCTGTAAAAGTTGTGATTAAAATCCATATGTTTTAGATATTTTCATGACAAACGATATGTATATCTTAAGAATAGCCTTTAAAGAGCTCTTCATTCTGGATGACATTTGTATAACTAGTAAACCATAAGAGATAAAAAAAAATCTGCACAAAAATATTTATCTCATTAAAACACACAATTTATGTCCGTTAACCGTTTCCAAAATATTCCTTATTATTAGTTTCAGTATAAACTACTCTTCTCAAACGTTTCATCTCTCTTTTATTTTACTCCTAGCCACGCAATGAATCGAATTTCAATTGTTTCACACTGCGATCGCTTTTAAATACTTGACTATCACACTAGCCTAGTGTATTCCCTTATTTCCCTATAATTACAAGAAAGCAAGTAATAAGATATTTTTCTGATGTTCATCTCGAAAAGCATGGTGTAGATAAAAGAATAATCTTTTGTAACAATAGTTTTTGCAGAACAGATAGTTATGCTAATGGAACTCATCAAATTTTTATATTCTTTTAGCCTAATCGAAATTGCAAAGTTTCATTTCTCATTTCGTTGTACATACAATGGGAAATAAAGGAAGAGAAATCAGTAAGCAGATGGTTAAACATAGTCCCTATATGATGGCACTGACCTTTGTAGTAAATAAATTAACCAAATTTTAAAATATTCTTTAAATTGAATTTTGCGTTAAAGTTTGATTTATTATTCAATACCTCCCTCACAAACCTATCAAACTCTCTTTCGAATTGCAACAACTAATACCGGCAGCACTTTCAAGAAGTTACAGAATTATAACATTCAAACCAACGATAAAGAATATCTTGACTAAGGCGGTCATTTGAAAGTGTGTTTTTGGAGGTCTACATTTTTTGCGTTTTTGCTTTCTCTACCGAGTTTATGTACAATATACTAGGGGTGTTCAGCAAGTTGTTAGAAAATCCAAGAAATTACACTCGTAGCATCAAAAAAAGTTTGTATTTAGATACCGTTGTCTGTTACTAGATGGCAGTTAAAGTTTCAGCTATATCCATCACTGGTTTCTTTGCCATAGGTGATTGAGTCAACAATTTTGTACTTCTTTAGAAAGATGAAAAAAAAAAGAGTTTCTTGCGGTGATTAAACACTTTATCTCTTAACACCAAAAAAGATAAAAGCCGAGTTGAATGAAGTTCATGGCACATTTGCTCCTGAGTTTTCAACAATTTACAATTGGATAAATGAATTTAAACGTGGACGTACATCCACAAATGATGAACATCGTTCCGGACGTCCAGTAGAAGTGACTTTCCGAAATGATTGACAAAATCCAGGATATGGTTTTGAGTGATCAACAAATCAAAGTTTGCGAAATAGTAGAGGCCACAGGCACATCATAAGGTACAGTATTCTCAATTTGCACCAAAGATTAGGTCTGACAAAGGTGTCGGCAAGATGGGTTCCGCATTTGCTCTCAATAGAGAATAAACGTAATCATGTGATCGATTTGGGAGCTGGTTTGGCACTTTTCCGTCGCAATCCTGCGTCGATACATAACTGTGGATGAAACATGGACACACTACTGCACTCCAGTACAGTCGAAACAGTGGGTTTTCAAAGGTTCCGAAGAAGGTGGGAAAATCTGCAGACAAGGTGATGACCTCGGTGTTTTAGGCTGTACGTGGAATCATCTACATTGATTACTTGAAGAAAGGAAGAACGATAAATGGAGAGTACTATGCTTCATTACTGCGCCAGTTGAACAGAGAAATCAAGAAAAAAACGCCTCATCTGGCAAAGAAAAATATTCTATTCCATCAAGGGTGCACATCTGCGCAATTTTGATGGTGAAAATTGTAGAATGAAGGTCGACTTCAACTTCCACTGCATTCACCAGATTAGCCCCCCCCCCCAGTGTTTTTTAATTTCCAAGAAAAAGTGGCTCGGTGAAAAACGATTTACGTATAACGAAGAGGCTATCTTCCAAACACATGCCTGTTTTGAGGATCTTCCGAAATCCTACTTTTTGGAAGGCTTAAAACAGTTGGAGAAACGGTGGGAAAAGTGCATCGAGCTAAAAGAAGGTAGAAAAAGGTCTACCAAAAGTGATTTGTTTTTTTTTTCTAAGGATTTAAGGAACCCTCGTACATAATAGGTAGAGAAGGTATTGTATTCCACTCAAATATTAGATTCCGAGATTTCACTGGAAATACATGTTTTGAAGACCCGTGAACAAAAAGAAAAAATCAGAATGTCTGTATGTATGTGTGTGTGTGAGCAGTATTGCTCAAAAACTAAAAATCTGTTAAATACCAAACTTAGTATTTAAGTTGAGTATCTACCAAGTATACGACACGCAGATTTTTAAGAACATCCCTCACCCCTAACTGCCATGGAACATTTTTCGAAAAGTTTATTTTTTTCAAATTGGCTCTGGAGATTATGATTAAGGTGCCGCATATTAAAGTTGTCCACTTAGTAAATTAAACGTGTATCCTCAATTTCTTTAAGATAGCCCTGAAGTCCTCTTCATTCTAGGCGACTTTCAATAACTGGTAAACCATAAGAAATAGATAAACCATTTCTACATAAAAATGTAGACCTCGTAGACAGATATTCCCTGCTATTGATTTAAATACTTAAACATTTTCTCAAACAGGAAGTCGTCAGTGTTTTTTGTTTTACTCTTTGCTTGCAAAGCGCCAAATATCAATCAATATCAACAATCGCATAGTGACAGTTTTAAAATTTTTGACTATCACTTTTGCCTGATGTATTTTCTTATTTCCGTTTTACATATAAGAAGTTGAATAATCCGTAGCTTCATTCTGTTAATGTTTACCACGATTAGCATGTAGTAGAAAAAAGAAGAATCTTTTTTAAGAAGTTTGTTTGCAAGAAAATCGTGTGAATGGAACAATCCGATTTTTCTATTCATTATAGCTTACAAGTTATACAAAATTATATGTACAATGTTCCTTCCGTAGAGGCTTTTACAGCATATTACCAGATAGTTCAAGATATAGGTACATTTTGTGGCCATGTAAATATCGTAAGGTGATACATCTGTGAAATTTGTAAAAATCCACAGTATGTGATATATCTTATTGAAATTTATACATTAACATGCACACAATAATAGTGATATTTATGCAATGTATGAAAATTATAGCTTACATGGTTAATTAAATGATATGTTTGTATTGTTTAAATTCATTGTTCTAATAAAATGAGCCACATGATATATTTTTAAAAAAATCTGGCGTGTTCCATTGCCATGCCCTTTTCTACATCGCTGTAACATTTTATTGTAAAAAGTATATTGTTCTATCTAATTTATGGCAATCGAGATAAATATTAGCAGACATTTTCTTAATTAGTTGCTTCCTTTCCCTGTGAGAAAAGTTTAAGTATTTTGGATCTGAAACAAATAAAAGGGAATATCTCAGAAATGGCAAATTCTACGAAAAAAACGTATATAACATAAATTGTGTGTATTAACGTAGTCTACATTTTTTGTGTAATAGTTTTTGTCTATATGTTACGGTTTACCAGTTACGAAAAATTCAGCAAAATTCATTCAGACTAAACAGGTCTTCAGAGACTATTCTCAGAACATTTTATTTGCCATATAAATATCGTTAATATACGGGTTTTAATCAAAATCGTTAGAGCCATCTTGAGAAAGTCAAAATTTTTGAATTTTTTTCCATGTAAAGGGTGGTTTGGGGTGGGGAGATCTTTCTCAAAATCTTCGTGTCGCATCCTCGGAAGATGCCAAGTGTGGTATTTTACCGAATTTTCATTTTTGAGTTATCGTGTTCACAGAGACACGGAAACACACACACGGACCTTTTTCTAAAAATATTTTTTTTTGGATACAGGGGACCCTAAAACATATCTTGATATCTCGGTATCAAATTTTTGGGTGGAATGCAATACCTTCTCTATACACTATTGTATAGTAAAGTATTGAAGAACAGAACTATGTAAGGATTAGCTTAGGATGGTTCATTTTCTTAAAGTTCTTAACGTTGCATCTTTGGAAGATACTGGACCTAAATATGATTTGTATTTTACATTTTGTGTTGTGATGTTCAGTAACACAGAAACCTTATTCTAAAAATCTGATATGTTGCATTCATATGGCTTATCTACTCACTGCTTTTAGAATTATTCTTACAAACACTTATTATTCTATCTGGTTATGTTAAATAACCCATTGCAGAAACTGTCTTCTTGCAATTTTCGTTGCAGGTTGAAGGGGATGCGCGAGTATTAGGCTAAAAGTCGTGGTTCAAATATTTTAAGAGTGGGTCAGTATTTGATGTCTTGCTTTGTCAAAAAGAAAAAAAAAAAAAGAGATAAAAACGAAGAACGGCTTCTCATTGAGAATCTTAAATCCAAACTATTACAAGAAATATCTCGAAAATATCTGTTGTTCACAAGAAAAAATTACATTTTTTATGGAGTAAGATTTGGTCTATTCCTTACGGTTTACCAGCTATGCATACGGAAGAGAACCTCAGAAGCTATCCAATAAAATTCAAGATATGAAGCTATTTTAAACATACATTTAAATAAAAATGTCCATATGAAGAGGTTTGTGATGAGTGGATGTTATATGCACTTACACACAACACATAGGCACGTGTACTCAAACATAGAACCCTTTTAAAAACTATTTTGACTTTAGGGACCTCAAAACATACATTATTGGTGAAATTTGAGTGGAAGTAGTAGTGAAAGTAAATTTGTTTTTATTTTCGATATCGAATCTGGGAATAGGATGCAATGCTTTCTCCATCTTCTATGTGGTAAAGAAAGTGAAAACGTGAAATCAGTTGAATATCAAACTTGGTGTATACTCGTAGTTCAGGGTCTTTCAAAGATACACCACAAGGATTTTCAAGAAGATATCTCTATCCCAAATAACGCTTTCTATTGAAAATGTATAGTTATTATAGCTTTTCAAAAATTGTCTCTAACAAATTTTACTAAAATACCACACGTTTAAGATTTCATGAGAACGAGATGAAAGTCTGAAATTTTCTGGGAATACTAGGAGTGTCCAATATATTCCTAGAAAATGCGAGAAATTACACTCGAGCATCGAAAAAGGTTTGTATTTAGTAACCGCCATCTCTTACTAGATAGCAGTTAAAGTTTCAGCTATATCCATTACGTGTTTCGTTGCCATAGGCGATTGAATCAACAATTTTGTGCTTCTTTAGAAAGATGGGGAGGGAGTCGAGTTTCATAGGTGATTAAACACTTCCATTTAAAAGCCTTAACACCGAAAAAGATAAAAGCCGAGGGGGAGGAAGTTCACAGCTCATCTACTTCTGCGTTTGCAACAATTTATAATTGTATAAATGAATTAAAAAGCAGTCGTACATCCACAAATGACGTTGTTACGGATTTCCAGTAGAAGTGACTTCCTTCGAAATAATTGACCAAATTTAGGATATGATTTTGAGTGGTCGATGAATCAAAGTTCGCGAAATAGTAGAGGCATATCACAAGGTACAGTGTTCTCAATTTTGCACCAAAAATTAGGTCTGACAAAGGTCTCGTCAGTGCCGCGTTTGCTCTCAATGGAGAATAAACGCAATTGTGCGATCGATTCGGAAGCTGGTTTGGCACTTTTCCGTCGCAATTCTGATGAGTCGATACATAATGGAGGATTTAACATGCACTACTACACTCCAGAGACAAAAGTACAGTGGAAACAATGGGGGTTTAAAGGCGAACGGGCTCCAAAAAAGGCACAGTGGTGAAATCTACTGACAAGGTGAAGGTCTCGGTTTTTTTTTTTTTGGGATGCACGCGGAATCATCTAGAATCATTACTTGCAGAAAGGAAGAAAGATAAATGGAGAGTACTATGTATCGTTGAACGGAGAAATCAAGAAAATACTACCCCATCTGGCAAACAAAAATATTCTCTTCCATCAAGTCAATGTAAGGGCGCACATCTGCGCAGTTTCGATGGCGAAAATTGTAGAATTAAGGTTCGAATTACAGCAATATTCACCTATTCACTAGATTTAGTCAACATGATTTTTTACTTTCTCTACACGTACTATGTACATAGTGTATAGAAAAGGTATTGTATTGCACCCACAAATTCGATACCGAGATTTCATCAGAAATATACGTTTTGGGTCCCCCATGAATCCAAAAAGAGTATTTTTACAGAAAGGTCCGTGTGTGCGCGTGTGTGTGTCTCTGTGGACAGCATAGCTAAAAAACGAAAATACCGTTAAATACCAAACTTGGTATTTAACTTTGGCATCTTCCAAGGATGCGACACGAAGATTTTCAAGAAAATCCCCCCAACCTCAGCTACCCTTTACATGGAACATTTTTGAAAATTTTGATTTTCTTAAAAGTGGCTTTAACGATTTTGATTAAAATGTCAAATATTAAATGTATTAACTAGACAAATAAAATGTACACCTTGAATTTTCTGGGAATAGCCTCTGAGGACTAATTTAATCTGGATGCATTTTACGGAATTTTGCATAACTGCTAAACTGTAAGAGATGGACAAAAACTTAACACACAAAAATGTAGAGCACATTAAAACATACAATTTATGTATATGCATTATTTTCGTGGAGTTGATCATTTTTTAGATATTCCTTGTTTTTGATTTCAGCTTTGAAAAACTTATACTTTGCTCATACGGAATTTGTCAACTCCTCTCCATACAAACAAAGGATCTTCAGTCACATAGCAACCAGCTTTTGACTGTCACTTTATCCTATGGTACTCCGTTATTTGCGTTCTACTTGCAAGGAAGCAAGTAATAATACCATATCTGCTAATTTTTCTATGTTAGCAAGAAGTAATTAGAAGAATAAGCTTTTTAACTACAATTTGTTGCAGAGATGTAGAGAAAGACATGTGAATGGAACACATCAGATTTTTTTATTTCCTAACTTGAAGAAGTGACTCGGCGGATAACGATCTCGGTCAATCGAATAGGTCATCTCCCCAATAGGTGCCTGTTTTGAGGACCTTCCGAAATCCGACTTTTCGGAAGGGTTAAAGCAATTGGAGAAACGCTGGGAAAAGTGTATCAAGCTAAAAGGCGATTATGTTGTAAGATAAAAAAAATCCAAAATAATTTGTTTTTCCATCTTTTTCTAAGGATTTATTGAATCGTAGCTTTGAAATCCTCTTCATTCTGAATACGTTTGTGGCAAAATCTTACTACACAAAAATGTAGATATTATTAAAGCACACTATTTATGGGATATCCATTCTTTTGAAAGAGTTAATATTCCGAGATATTCCTTGTTACTGGTTGTATTTTCAGATATTATTCTTTTCTCAACTGGGAAGTATTTTCGATTTGCTCTTGATCATCAGAGAAATGGATAGATGTAAGAGGCTTAACAAGCTCTTATTAATAATAGTGTGTAGAAGAATGAGTATACAAAATCATACGAATACAACTCATCAGATTTTTAAAACACTATCATCGTTTTGGCAACAGCGAAAGTATAACATTATAATGATATATTTATCAATGAGTAAATAAAAGAACGGATAGCCAGTAAAAGAGTGAGTAGGAAAGTCATGTCAATTATTCAAATCTTTAGACTTTCTTTAGAATGTATTACACAGTGTAAATAGTGTGAAAGGCAGGAAAGGGAGAAAACTGACACTGAAAAGGGGAGGAATATTTGACTGTAAATACCAATTGAAGTTGCCTCGCTCCTGATTTGATCACAACTTTAGTCCTTGTAAGAGTTTTTCAAACTGCCACTACTTATTGATTTACCCTCCTAAAAAAAGTCAAAGTATGCAGTTCTTTCCCATTTATTCAGTTGTGTTAAGGAAATCATTTACTGTACATTCGCATCATAATAACCTTGACAAATGGTGATTTTTATTAATTTTTGGTTGTTTAAAGGATATATCTAGGAAGTTTGCTTCTTTATTTTCACGAACATACATAGCTGTTGCTTCAGTTATTAACGTTGAGTAAACTCTTCTCAGTGTCTGAAAGTTCACCTACACACCATTAAAATAAATATGAAATAAACCTGGTTTAGCAATATTAGCGATCACGTACAAACTATCTCTATTTGATATGTACACAGTTTATTTATTATTAGTTTCTTTTGTCTCTCGGTTATTAAAAACACTGGCTTTAATAGAGGCATTTCTTCGAAGTTCTTGCACTTTTATGTATATATTTCAACTTCCACATTGCACACGCATTCACACACGCACACAGCTCAAAAGGCAAACATGCATTGATATCAAAATAAACACTTCGTGGAGTAGAGCAAAATTCAGTTGTTTTGTATTCAAATGCATTTGTCAACACAATCTTCCAATATTTCTTAAAATAACGGTACATTTTATGTTACTGAAATCCGGAATTGTGTTTTTACAGAAGAAATGATATGGAAATCGGCTTGATGAGGGGAAAAAAGAATATCTTTTTAGGCTGTGCGGTATGACGTCACCAGCCCCTAGCGATTCACGGTTCGTTTGTTCCTTTTACATTGACGCAGGGTTCGATGTTTTGACGTCATCCAATCGGCGTTTTCAAATATTCCAAAACACCCGGAACTAAAATAAACAGTATACGCATTGCTTGTGAACTATCAGCAAAGGTAAAAGAATATTTAATCAGTTTTGACGATTAAAACCGGAAAATAATATCAGTTTCCTGCTCAGGGAAAATGAACCAATATTTTATGCGTTCAATACTTGCACGTTGTTGAAATGTTACAGCTGTATTAAGGCGGATCACACATCAGTTTTAACTGTAGAAGTTATAGTTTACATAACCGTCGGTTTATCATTACAGAAAGTTCAGTGTCTTCCACATTATGCCACATACTGGTGCGACGATATGTATACAGACAATGTAAATACTGCGCTTTCTCACGACGTGGTTAGCAAACTTTCCCAACTGCCTCTTCCCTTTGTAAGCTCCTCAAATCTTATGCAGCCCCCCAAGTGTTAAGGGAACACATTTCTCAAATTTGTTACATTTTCAAGGGATTACATAACATCATATTTAATAGCCACTATACAAGGCATCAAACTGCAATTTTTCAGATGTGCTTAATATTGTTCAGTGACTGACATCTGTGAGTTTAAATATCCTATTATAATCAATTTAGATGTTATACATATATCGACACTTAGTGTTTACATTTAGTTAAATGCACATATTCTATTCAAGAACAAGTTTTACTGAATATACAGGATGATTCAAAAGTACTTTTACAACGTTTTGTTATGGACTCCTTGTATCGAAACAAGAAAATAGGTTCATATAAATATATGCTCTAAAAGTCTTCGTTTTCGCATTATCAATTTATGAATGAAAGTTTACGTTCAACGACTTTCCGGGTCCAATCTAATACCTTCATTTATTTATGCATCATTGCTAGAAGGCTTTGGTCCATGGCTGCTTGTTTACATTTGCCATTAATTTGTCAGTTATGTAATAGATTCCCTCAACACACCTTACAGGTGCTGTTTACAGGGATTTCATTCAGAACACTCTTCTATATTAGATGTGTCCCTGCAAATAAAAAGAAACATGTGACTTCTGCATGATGGGTCACCAGCACATTTTAACCTCATTGTTCGAGATGTACTGGCTGGTATCTAGAATGGCAAATGGATAGGTAGAGGGGAGCCAGTTCCATGGTCTGCATGTTTTCCAGACTGCAATCCTTTGGATTTTTATTTTTGGGAGCACCTTAAACAGTTGGTTTATGCAACAAACATCCTGAATAAAGAAACTTGTCACTAAGCCTGTGAAATCATACGATACCGACAAGGGTTTTTGACATTTCTAGCTTCGACGAGTGCATACATGTCTAGACGCAAGAGGACATTTATTGCATTTGCTGTGAGTGGTGTTTTTGTTGAACACCTCCTAACAAACTATCAACGTAATAATACAATTAGAGGTGACCAAAATATTTTGATTAATAACAATTTGAGACTAAATAAATCGAAATAAAGGGTTTTAGGGCATTGTTTATATTAACATATTATCTTTTTTTTTGATGTAAGGAATCAGTCCCCAAACTTCGTAAAAGTATTTTTGAATCACCCTGCATAAAATGAGGTTCCCCAAATTTTGAATGATATTAACAATGTTAGCACCAACAAACTACAATAATCGTTGCTACTTTAATAATTATAATAAAAATATTTATTTCTAAAATTCAAATCTTAATACTTTTAAAATATAATTGAAACAGATTTTTTTTAAATTTATACATTTTCTAGCAGTTGAATACTAAATATGGGCTTTAGCTGCATGAAAGTTTGAAGCTTATAGGTCTCGTCGTTCTTGGGAAACATGTCCCTAAATACGAAACAAATAAATTTGCGGAAAATATCTAAAATAATTCCCATAATATTAGGAAAAATCTAGGAACCATTCAGTGGATAGTATATGTGCAAAATAAGTTTGTTTTACAGTTCATAATTTTATGTAATGTCTGTTGGATGTACACATTCCCTTAAAGTGCTTATAATGGAGATTATATAAAAGTGTTTCAAAACTCGCCATGGCTAAGTATAGGATATAAAGTTAAAAAGCACAAGACATTGCTGAAACTAGAATGTAAACTGAAGTGTATACAAGTAAATTCCATGACTAAAAATTGCCATTGCTGAGATTGTTTGTGCGATCTTGAGGTACCATTTGCGTGAATGTACGCAAGGCCAGCCATAATTTACGTCTCGGCAAATGTGAGCTACTCTGGACAATGCTAGATCAATATGGGCGGAATATTGTATTGCTAAAAATAAACCTGTCATGATTTGAATTCCTAAACATAATCCTAAAAGTTTACTATGTCTTGCAAGTGATATTTACACAGACGGAGATTTAGAATTTTAACGCATGAATTGTTTGTTTCCAAGGAAACTCTATCTACTTACCAGCCACTGGGTGTGTGTGAGAGCGTGAGAGAGTGAGGGAGAGTGAGAGGAAAAGTGAGTGAGAGTAATGGAGAGTAAGAGTAATGGAGAGTGAGAGTCAGTGAGTTTGTGAGTGTGAGATTGTGAGAGGGCGAGAGAGTGAGAATTAGAATATCTCAAAAACAAAAAATCTAATATATTCAGCATCTTCCAAAGATACTGTTTTCACCTTCTCTACTAACAACACAGTAAATTGATGATAAAAGATATTGCATTCCACAAAAAGGTAGTAAAACTTTATAAAAACAAAAAATGTTCGATACAGAGATTTTACTGCAGATACTCGTTTTAGGTCCCCTGTTAAAAACATTTTTAGAAAAAGGTTCGTGTATGTCTGTAAATACGATAACGGGCTTGATATATTAAGATTCTTCTTGTCCTTTACATGGAAAACAATTTCGAGAATTTTGGTTCTCTCAAAAATGGCTCTAACGTTTTTGATTAAAATGGCGTACATTACAAATAAAATGAATATCTTGGATTTTCTAATAACAGACTCTGAAGTTAGCTTCATTCTGGATGACTTTTTCATAACGGTTTTCCTAAGAGATGACAAAAAATTACTCCGCAGAAAAAGTTGATCTCGTTAAGACACTCATTTTATGTTATATACATTTTTTGTAGAGTTAATGGTTTCCAAGATATTCACTGATATATATCTTATTTTACTCCTTGCCATGACAAGAGAACCGAATTTCAAAGTCAATCGCATAGCTACTACAGCTTTTAAAGGTTTGACTATAGCTTTTTTTTTTTTTAACAATAGAAATACAGTTCCGGAGTCTGATCGGGACTCCGGCGCTGAATACCCTACTTTCTATTTACCTAATTTGTTTACTTTGATTACTGAATTTCTGTTTTGCTTTTTACACACACATACCAAACATATAACACCCATGCCCAAGGCGGGACTCGAACCCACGATCCCCTGCGCTGCGAAACACAAAAGCGAGACGCTTTGGCGAGCGCGGCCATGGGGACCGGCACTTTAGTCTAGTGTATTCCCTTATTTCCCTCCTACTTACAATAAAGAAAGCGATTGAACCATTTCTGCTGATGTTTATCTCGATTAGCATGATATAGATAAAATATAATCTAAGCTTCAGGAAAGCTTCAGTTCTTATTTTAAAAATATAATCTTTTACAAGAATAGTTTGCTTGCAGAACAGACATAAAAAGTCATGTGAATTGAACATATCAGATTTTTACGAAGATTTTTAGTAATGTTCCCCCATCCCAAATCACTCTTAAATGGAGTAATTTAGGATATTTTTTTTACGAAATTTCATATGGCTTTCCTAATCATTTCCTGGATATTTATTGTGCAATTTACGTATGCTTACTTTACACTCCTCCTATGTTTTGTTTCCTGGTATTTTTGCTTTGTATTTCTGTATTTTTTTCTTCTCTAGCCCGTATGCACAACGTACATAGTGGATAGAAAATATATTATATTCCACCCAAAAATTTGATACAAAAATTTCACCGAAAATATATGTTTTGAGATCCCCTGAGTCCGAATTGTTTTAGAAAAAGGCCCGTGTGTATGGAGGGCTGTAGACAGCGTAGTTAAAAACGAAAACCTGGCTAAATACCAAACTTGGTATTTAAGTTCAGTATCTTCATAGGATGAGACACGAAGATTTTCAAGAAAATCCCACATGGGATTTTTTTTCAAAAAATTTGAGTTTCTCAAAAATGGCCTAACGGTTTTGATTAAAATACTGTATAAGATATTCACATCACAAGCAAAACATATAATTTGAATTTTAAGGGAATAGCCTCTGAAGAATTCTTTATTCTGGTTGAGTTTTGTTGAATTTTGCATACAGTTTCCCATTAAACCGTAAGAGACGGATAGAAACTTACTGCACAGAAAATGTAGATCTCGATAAAACCCATAATTTATGTCAAATGTTTTTCTTGTAGAGTTGACTGTTTTCAAGATATTCATTGTTATTCGTTTCAATTTCAAGCTAATTAACTTTTCTCAAACAGGACTATGCAAAGCGATCCGAACCGCAATTGTTTTACATAGCGACCAGCTTTTAAAAAAATCTGATGTGTTCCATTCACATGACTTTTTCTTTATCTCTGTAACAAAATATTGTTAATAAGCCTATCTTTTATTTATTTCATGCTAATCGAGAAAAGTTAGCAGAAATAGTCTTATTTCTTGCTTTATTGTAAGTAGGAGCGAAATAAGGGAGTACCATAAGTTAAAGTGAAAGCCAAAAGCTGGTTGCTATGTGACTGATGTTCCTTTGTTTGTATGGACAGGAGTTGACAAATTCCTGTATGAGAAAAGTATACGTTTTTCATAGCAGAAAACAAAAATAAGGAATGTCACAAAAACGACGAACTCCAAGAAAAAAATGTATATAACATAAATTGTGTGTTTTAATGTGCTCTATATTTTTGTGTGGTAAGGTTTTGTCCATCTCTTATGGTTAAGTAGTTATTCAAAATTTAGTAAAATTCATTCAGAATAAACTAATCTTCAGAGGCTATTACCAGAAAATTCAAGATATGCATTTTATTTTTCAGGTAAATGTGTTTAATATACGAAATCTTAATCAAAATCGTTTGAGCCATTTTTGAGAAAATCAAAATTTTCGAAAACAGTTCCATGTAAAGGGTAGTTGGGGGTGGGGGTATTTTTCTCAAAATCTTCGTGTCGCATCCCTGGAAGATACTAAACTTAAATACCAAGTTTGGTATTTTACCGACTTTTCATTTTTGAGTTATCGTGTTCACAGACACACGGACACACACACACACGGACCTTTTTCTGAAAATAATTTTTTGGATATTGGGGACCCTAAAACATATATTTCCGGTGAAATCCCGGTATCGAATTTTTTGGTGGAGTGCAATACCTTCTCTATACACTATGTACATAATACGTATAGAGAAAGTAAAAATTGACTGTCGCTTTAGCCTCGTGTATACGCTTATTTACCTTGTACTTACAAGGAAGCAAGTTTTGTTTATCTCAATCAGCATGACAATGTATTTGAAACCAATAGAGAAAGTATTGTGAATGGAACACATCAGCTTTTTTCCTCACAATCCACGTATATTTATGTGTTATACACACATACTTTCATTCCCCGTTTTAGAGAACACACCCTTGTTTAACATCCTCCACATTTTTCAATAGTGCTTGCCAGAATTAATAGAGTCGTTGCGCAGAATTACAATAAAATCCTTGCAACTTCTTAGGGGAACTAGTAAGTTGTTGCTTCTCTATACCAAGGAAATATTCATATTTATGAGTACACTTAATGGGACAATCGCGTCATTTAATATAAATTCTGTATTAAGAATTCTGATAAAAGATATATAGTAAACCAAATTTAAAATACATAAATTCCATTTAAAATGCCTTTGACTTCTTATACTTTCAAGGATTAAACCTTCTTTGGTTTTTGTTCCGGCACCTTTTCTGTGGACGTCCCTGTCTTCTTTTCCACTTCTCGGTTGATAGTTCAAACTTTTCCAGGGCATTATTTTGGAATTCATTCTACAGAAATGTTCATACCATTGTTTCCTATACTCTTCTATTTTATCTGTAAGACTAAATATTTCCAGTTCTTTACGAATATCTTCACTTCGTTTTTAGTCCATTAATGTATATCCTGCCACAAATTATAAATATTTCATTTCCGCAGCTTCTATTCTCTTGAGTGTTTGTTTACTCAGAGTCCATATTTCTGAGCCATGCAATAATGCATGCCCAGCCAATAATTTATAACATTTTAAATGTGTTTCCTTTCTTGCTTTCTTTCCCAATATTTTTTTCAGGGTGCCATTGAAATGTTTGTTATTTATTATTTATGTCCTTTTCTCTATTACGCCCTAAAAAAACACCTAGATAATTAAAATCTTTTACTTATTCTAGTGTTCTTTTATTCATCACTATTTTTATTCATCGTATTTCTTTGCCACAAAGGGCCATACATTTTGTTTTTGTTGAAGACGTTTCTAGGTTGCAGTCTTTTGCAATCGTTCTCTGAGGAAGTCATTATAACCTGCTAAAATACTTTTGTACGGCTTAAATCTATTTATACGCCCCCTACTCTGAGTGGGACACCGGGGTAGCTCTCAATGGTTTCGTATTCAGCTCTTGTTCTGGGGCCCATGGTTCGATTCCCGGATCTGGGAGGCTATTTCAAGTCGCACCCATTGAAGCCTTTATCTCTGACTAGCTTATGTGCAGGTTCATATTAAAACTATAGGTCCTCTCATTCATCAGCATCCACATCGTCATTCTGTCATCAGAGGTAATGGGCATCATCCGCAGAATGTCTCCATCTCGGAAATGGGTATATGTGGAGTAGGATAACCCCCGAGGTTCAGAGGTCATTTGGGGGGCGTAAACACAAACAAAAAATATCAAGAAGAATCACAGAATTCATTTTGTTCTAAATAGGTGTTAATTTTGATCAATTTATACCTTCTGGTCCCCAGGGCTTAAGAGTATGTCTGCAAACATTTCCGTTGAAAATGCCATTGAATATACTGAACTAAGCAGGGGAAAATATATATTATTTCGTTGTATCTTAGCAATTTTAGCACTTATTAACAACGAAGTCACTATCTATTCCAAGTTATTAGTACTAAGCACGTGCTTTCCGTTTTAAATTCACTTTCAATGTTACTGAAAATTTCCGTTTGGTTCCTGTAGTCGTGTTAATCGCATAGTTAAAAGTTAAATCGGAGATTTACTAATAATATCCCTTTTTCTTATTTAAGAATTTCCTTCCCAGATCGACTCAAATCTTTCTTTCAAATCGGACGATAATTGATTTTTTTTGGCAATCTATTTTTTGTAAACACACTTCTTCCATTTCAGTCTTATCATTAATTGGAAATATTTTTAAATCTGACATTATTGTTTCAATTCTTATTTTACCTTTTACATATATTATGACTTCATCTCTACTGCCAGTTTGCGTGATCTTTCTTTTTTCGGAACTATAAACAAGAGTGACACCAAGATAACCTTGTAGATTTTTTTCGTGAAATTCTTGCCGGAAAATTGTTAAATTAAACTGACAGCTCCGTTTGTTGCTAAGTAAGAGGTTCCGAGAGTGGCGAAGGAAAATTGTGGCTTGCTTTATCAATAAGTTGTTTTGAAAAGGCAAAAGGACCTTGAGTTTGAAGATAAGCAGAGAACATAAATGCAGACAGACATTAAAATCCTCTTAGTGAGTTCCACAACACTCAGTATGGAAGATCGATTCAAATTTTGTTTACAGAGGAATTCACTTTTAACCAAAGAATTAACACGCGACTCGAGGTTGTCGGCAAAGGCAGGCTGCTACCATCTGTCCGGCAGTAGCAGAACTCCATTACATTTTTTAGTTGTATACAAAGTAGGATGATCATATTACTCTGTCTAGAGAAGTACAAACCAATACTAAACCTACTTGATACGTAGAGAAAATCTCTATTAAAATATATTTGCAGCATAATATTTAGAAACTGCTCGCCTCCGACCTAGGCGACCCGGGTGCGATTCCAAGTGCCCGCATGTGGGATTGTAGTGAACGAAGCGGCGTCTGAGCGGGTTTTCTCCGGGTTCACCAGTTTCCCCCGTTACTGATCCCACCAATTGCTCCATCATCACCTTCTCTATCACCCATTCCGCTTGTATTTGATATCATCTACTTCCTCCCCCCTCATGCCTGGCTACGGGCCGACTACTCATTCCAGGTTCTTCATTCTGTGGTTTCATGCCGTTGGCTCCCCGATAGGCTTCTGACCTCTAGGAATTCGCTTGTAATGTCCTAGCAGGCTGTCGAGAAGGGTAAGCTCATTACGAAAAAAAAAAAAATCTGATGTGTTCCATTCACATTACTTTCTCTATATCTCTGCAACAAATTATTGTTAAAAAGCTTATGCTTCTATTTACTTCATGCTAATCGAGAAAAAATGTGAAATAGTCTTATTACTTGCTTCCTTTTAAGTAGAAGCGAAATAAGGAGTACCATAGGTTAAAGTGATAGTCATGTGACGGAAGTTCCTTTGTTTGCATGGACAGGAGCTGATAAATTCCTGTATGAGAAAATATAAGTTTTTGAAAGGTGAAATCAAAAACAATGGATAACTAAAAAACGATCAACTCCACGAAAACAATTGTATAACATAAATTGTGTGTTTTAACGTGCTCTACATTTTCTGTGTGGTAAGCTCTTGTCTATCTCTTTCCCTTTAGCAGTTAAACAAAATTCGGCAAAATTCATCCAAAATAAAGAGGTTTTCAGAGGCTTTTCCCAGAAAATTCAAGATATGCATTTTATTTGGTATGTAAATGCCAGTAATATACTGGATTTTAATCAAAATCGTTAGAGGCATTTTTTAGAAAATCAAAATTTTCGAAAAAAGTTATATGTAAAGGGTAGTTTGGGGTGGAGGGAGTTTCTTGAAAATCTTCGTGTCGCATCCTTGGAAGATACCAAACTTAAATACCAAATTTGGTTTTTAACGGTCTTTTCGTTTTTGAGCTATGCTGCCCACAGACACACACACACACGGAATGTTTCTAAAAATGTTTTTTTTTTGGATTCAGGGGGTCTCAAAACATATATTTCCGGTGAAATGTCGGTATCGAATTTTTGGGTACAATGCAATACCGTCTCTATACACTATGTACATAGTACGTATAGAGAAAGTAAAAATATAATTAACTAAGCATATTAAGTAGATTTAATAATTAATATAAAAATGGTAGCAATGTTAGAATTAGGGAAACCAGAAAAAATTGTGTGGTCCTAGAGAGGGCATTGAGATATTTATAGGTGTATTAGGAGCGAAGACGACAATCTGATAAAAATATGTATGGATAGCTCAAGATAATTAAGTACGAGAATGCCTATGGCTAGAGGAAATCTTGACCAAAATGAGGATGGTAGAAATATGGAAGGAGGTAGAAGAAGGCTTCTGGAAGATAGTAAGAAATAGGATAGACAACTTAAATGAAAAGGATATATGGGATGAACTAGAAATAAAAAGTAGCCTAGTTGATACCGAAAAATAAGGAAAGAATGGCCAAACAAGATAAACAAGAATGGGAGGGATTAGTGTGAATGAAGACAGACTTTTCAAAGAGATGAGAGGCAACGAATTAGAACGTTGTATTTTATGCGGGGAGAAAGACAATATTGTCACTGTTTAACGGAAGGTAATAAAATTGGACGAAAGAAGTTTAGAACACAAGCATGGGATAATATGCCAGGATAGAAGTGGCGATGAAAATATCAAGGGAAAGAGATGAATTAAAGAAATAGGTCAATATCTGAAAAAGATTAAAAAAACTTCATAAAAAATAAAGAGACCGTGAGCAGCAGAGAAAATATAGGAAATGAGATTCAGTAGGTATTAAAACACAGCAGTTAAGCAGACGTAGCGCCTAAATGGTACTCAAACCTAGTTGTGCAATATTACAATAAGTAATATAGTTTAAGTAACAGGACATGACTTTGTAAATAATTTAAAATGTAACATATTTACTATAAATTATTATTGGTACTATCATATTTATACAATATAATTAATTAGAAAACAAGATTTAAAATCTGATGTGTTCCATTCAAATGACTTTCTCTACATAGCTGCAACAAATTATTGTTAAAAAGCTTATGCTCCTTTTTACTTTCACCATACGCACTATGTACATAGTGTATAGAAAAAGTATTGCACTCCACCAAAAATTCGATACCAAGACCACCGGAAATATATGTTTTAGGGTCCCCAATATCCAAAAGAAGCATTTTCACAAAAAAGTCCGTGTGTGTGTGTGTGTGTGTGTGTGTGTGTGTGTGTGTGTGTGTGTCCGTGTGTCCGTGTGTCTGTGAACACGATAACTCAAAAACGAAAAGTCGGTAGAATACCAAACTTTGTATTTAAGTTTAGTACCTTCCAGGGATGCGACACGAAGATTTTGAGAAAAATCCCCCCACCCCCAACTACCCTTTACATGGAATTTTTTCGAAAATTTTGATTTTCTCAAACATGGCTCTAACGATTTTGATTAAAATTTGGGATACTAAACATATTTACCTGACAAATGAAATGTATATCTTGAATTTTCTGGGAATAGCTTCTGAAGAGTAGTTTATTCGGGATGAATTTTACTAAATTTTGAATGACTGCTAAATCGTAAGAGATGGACAAAAACTTACTACACAAAAAATGTAGAGCCCTTTAAAACACACAATTTATGTTATATACATTTTTTCGTGGAGTTCGTCGTTTTTGTGACATTCCTTATTTTTGGTTTCTGCTATGAAAAACGTATACTTTTCTCATACAGGAACTTGTCAACTCCTATCCATATAGACAAAGGAACTTCATTGACATAGCAAGCAGCTTTTGAGTATCACTTTAACCTACGGTTGTCCCTTATTTCGCTCCTACTTACAAGAAAGCGAGTAATAAGACTATTTCTGCTAATTTTTTCTGATTAGCATAAAGTAAATAGAAGTATAAGCTTTTTAAGAATTATTTGATGCAGGGATATGGAGAAAGTCATGTGAATGGTACACATCAGATTTTTTACTTCATGCTAATCGAGAAAAAATTAGCAGAAATAATCTTATTACTTGCCTCCATGTAAATAGAAGGGAAATAAGGGAGTAGCAAAGGGTAAATTATTACTTAAAATCTGGTTGCTATACGACTGAAGTTCATTTGTTTGTATGGCCAGGAGTTGACAAAGTCCCATATGAGAAAAGTATAAGTATTTTAAAGCTGAAACCAATAACAAGGAATATCTAAAGAACGATCCACTCCAACAAAAAGATGCATATAACATAAACTGTGTGTTTAACGAGCTCTACATTTTCTGTTAGGTAAGTTTTTGTCTATCTCTTATATACGATATTTTAATAAAACTCGTTAGCCATTTTTGAGAAAATCAAAATGTTCGACAAATGTTCCACGTAAAGGGTAGTTGGGGTGGGAGGATTCTCTTGAAAGTCTACCTGTCGCATCCTTGAAAAATACCGAACTTAAATACCAAGTTTGGTATTCAACGGTCCTTTCTTTTTTGGGCTATGCTGCCCCCCCCACACACACACACACAGACAGACATACACACACACGCAATTTTTTTCTAAAAATGCTCTTTTTTTATTTTTTTGATTCAGGAGATCTTAAAACATATTTTCGGCGAAATCTCGGTATCGAATTTTTAGGTGTATTACAATACCTTCTCTATACACCATGTACATAGTACGTGTAGAGAAAGTAAAAATACAAACTTTACTTTCAACTAACCGAATTATTTTTCCTCCTTTCCCGAAATTTATTCCTTGCAGCTTGGCAGCACTGACGGGGATGTCATAGTCCAATAAGAATAGATGAGCTGTTTACTATAAAGAGTATCGGGAAAAGGAATGGATTTTGGAAAAAGGAATGTCTATACGAGTAACTTTGCAAATGTTCATCATTTTGAGGTGGTTCGACTTCGAGCTCATGTCGGACGTGGGCCTACATTGACGTTTATGCATTTGTTCTTCCCCCACTTCGACGAAGAGCTATATTCGGATATTTATCCTTGACATATTTCAGATACGTGGTGGGAGACCATGTCGTGCCTTGGCGAAATTCCAATCTGGAAATTCGCCGGGAGAATATAACAGGGGTAAGAAGGATAATGCAAGACAAATTCCAAAAGCAAAACTTAAATTTGATAAGGAGCATACTGAAAGCTTTCATCCTATAAATGAAATTATATGCCGGCTCATAGCACAAAAAGGTGAAAATTTGCTTAGATATACTAAATATATGATTTATACACAGATTTATCACTGGATAGTAAGCAATTCCTTTAAAAAGATATTACTAACTTGTGCTTAATGCTCGTTTAATCTAACCCTCAATAAACCAAGTAAAGACACTTTTACTTTTTCTACACATATATCTACATACTGTATTCTACCCAAAAAATTCAATACCGAGATTTCACCGGAAATTCATGTTTTGAGACTCCGTGAATAAAAGAAAAACATTTTTATAAAAAGGTTAGTGTCTGCGTGTGTGTCTTTCTGGACAGCTTAACTCAAAAACGAAAAGTCACTTAAACACCAAACTTGGTGTGTAAGATTAGTATCTTCCAAAGATGCAACACAATGATTTTCAGGAACCTCAAACCACCCTTTATATAACATTTTTGAAAAATTTGACTTTCTCAAAAATGACTCAACGATTTTGATTCAAATATCGTATATTTAAGATATTCACATGACAAATAAAATGTATATTTTAAATTTTCTGGGAATAGCCTCTGAAGGCCTCTTTATTCTTGATGCATCTTGCTGAATTTTGCTTAACTGGTAAACTGTAAGAGATATAGAAGTCCTTACTAGAGAAAAAACGTAGATCTCGTTAAAACACACAATTATGTTACATACTTTTTTCATGGAGTTGATCCTTTTTGAGATATTCTTTTGTTATTGGTTTCAGTTTTAAAATACTATACTTTTCTCATAAGGGAATCTGCCAACTCCTGGTCATACAAAGGAAAACTTCAATCACATAGCAATCAGCTTTTAAAAGATTTGACCATCGCTTTAGTCTAGTTTATTCCTTTATTCCCTTTCTACTTGCAAGGAAGCAAGTAATAAGACCACTTCTGCTAATTTTTTCTCGATTAGAATGAAGTAAACAGAAGAGTAAACTTTTTAAGAATACTTTGATGCAGAGATGTAGAGAAAGTCATGTGAATGGGACACATCAGATTGTTTTAGAATTGTATTGTTTGTATCATTATAAAGACCAAATCATCAAGTCACTTCAGTCTTATGAAATTAAGGTTCTACGTCTTGCAGTCCACGCACCCTGGTTTGTCAGGAATACACATTTACACCAAGAACTTGGTATCCCGACCATTTTAGATTTTATCCGGAAACAAGTCACAGAGCTTTCCTCAATTTATACAAAGTTTAGCGCAGTTTCTTTGCACAGCTTCCTACCAGAATCCGCAGAAGGCTACGTCAGGGTATCGTGCTCCATCTTTCTTTTCATCAAACACAGAAGCAGCAGAGGAACATCTTCATCACGCTACTTGCTTATAGAGGAACTTACTTCCGTTATGTTCTTTGTTATGATGTTTGCTCTGAAGATATATCTCATTTCTATAATGTTGTCAATAGATTTTATAGTGCATTATCGATCAATAAAAGTAATTTAAAAATCTGACGTGTTCCATTCAGATGACTTTCTCTACATCTCTGCAACAAGTTATTGTCAAAAAGCTTATATTTACTTCATGCTAATCCAGAAAAAATTAGCAGAAATAGTCCTATTACTTGCTTCCCTGCAAGTAGAAGCGAAATAAGGGATTATCATAGATTAAAGTGATAGTCACAAACTGGCTGCTATGTGACTGAAGTTCCTTTGTTTGTATGGACAGGAGTTGACAAATTCCTGTATGAGAAAAGTGTAAGTTTTTCAAAGCTGAAACCAAAAACAAGGAATATCTATAAAACGATCAACTCCAAGAAAAAAATGTATATTACATAAATTGTGTGTTTTAACGTGGTATACACTTTTTGTGTTTTACGTTTTTTCTATCCCTTGCGGTTTAGCAGTTATGCAAAATTCCGTAAAATTGAGCCAGAATAAAGTAGTCTTCAGAGGCTATTCCCACAAAATTCAAGATATACATTTTATTTTTCAGGTAAATATCTGTAATATATGATATTTTAATCAAAATCGTTAGAGCCATTTTTAGGAAAATAAACATTTTCGAAAAATGTTCCATGTAAAGGGTAGTTTGCGGGGGAGGGGGATTTTCTTGAAAATCTTCGTGTCACATCCTTGAAAGATACCAAGTTTTGTATTTTACCGACTTTTCGTTTTTGAGTTATCGTGCTCACAGACACACGGACTCACACGGACCTTTTTCTGAAAATACATTTTTGAATACAGGGGACCCTAAAACATATATTTCCGGTGTAATCTCGGTATCAAATTTTTTGGTGGAGTGTAATACCTTCTCTATACACTATGTACATAGTACGTGTAGAGAAAGTAAAAATGACCAAAACTTTCTGATGAACAGAGAGAGAAAATATAGGTATCAAGGCTTGATCTTTATAAGGTGGAGACAGTTAAGAGATCAACGAGAGCCTTGAGTAATACACATATTTACTTTATTTTTAAATATCCACAAGAAACACTCTTCGGCACCTTTATGGCTTCGGAATGCACATGCTCTCTGGAAGAAGGTTCCTTGTATGTACTGGACGAAACCAAAGGCTCTAGCTAACCTCCAGCAATAGCAGTATTCAATTGAAGCACTTCAATTTGTATGTTTTCCATGCAAAAATATATCACAGTTTAACAAACATTCCTTCAAGCCCGATTTGGAATATCAAGATCTAGCTGACATTGAAGTTCCCGCAGTCTTAGAACCTATTGAAATCATAAAATAGATTTTGTAAATATCTCGATATTCGTACCTGCTAAACGATCATGGTTTCGATTTGGTGTAGAATATTGGAAAGGAAGGTTATCTACATTTGACTGGTACTTGAGCTGATTTCATAGTTTAAACTTAAGCCAAAGCCTTACGGACGTCGCTAAAGCCAGCCTTACGTTTGCTTTAAGTGTTGCGAGCAACCACATTTTGTAAAGTTGGTATCTCTTGCGCATTGAGTGAATTGTTTATAGCAACGTTGTGCCTAAAAGAAGTTATTAAGGTTATCCACCGATATAAAGTAAAATTCGGAAATGTCAGAGTCTAAACGTATTGCGAACTTTTACTTCTCAAGAAGTCTACGTTTTCCTAGAAATTGTGAAGCAGCATAAATAAGGTATATGTAATCGGAAAAACGAAGTAGTTAATTGGGGAAAAACTGCGATGCGAAAAGTAGTTTAAAATAGTGTGAAGCAATGTCACCAGCTTTTCATGCTGTAGATTTTGAGACGCCGGGAAAATAGCCAGTTGCATTTAGCATGCTTCCTCTAAAATATATATAACCTCAAAGCCTAGGTTTTGTTACTGCATTATAAAGCAACACGTTATGTGGCGTTATAAGGTTATGTGAGTTTTGGGTGTTGTGTATAGAGAGTAGTGATGGGACAAAAATAACACAACTATTTGAAACTGTTTCATAAAACACTTCTGGAAATTGCGTGCATTTTGTTCTTTTATGTATCGCTTCCCCGCAACAGATCCATGCAACACTAACAGCAACGTCTGAGTAGTTGTTACTATGTGCAGTTGTTATGTTCCACTAGCGTAAATATTTTGCCATTGTTACCGCAAGGCGCGCTTTTGTACATTGTAGCGCGCGGGCTGATGTAATCCGCGAAATTCGAATGTACTAACCAAACTCATTGTCTCTCGTTAACCCGCAACAATGCTTTGCTTCTGTAATTTGATAATTTCCTCTTCAATGTGCCTAGTGAGTGGTTGCATTTGCCACATTGTGATTTTATCGATGGACTGTATTTAACTCAATAGTGTTTGGTGGTACACAACATGTCTGCAACAGTTTAGGGAATTCCTGTTGCAGGAAACTGTTATTTCGAAGCTGTTTCGTGGTTGCAATAGAAACAAATGAAACTGTTTCGCAAAAAGACACATTTTTTCCCACTACTGATGAATACATACTCCACCGAAGCTTCATTAAAATCTTTTTACTTTCTCTACACGTACTATGTACATAGTGTATAGAGAAGGTATTGTATTGCACCCAAAAATTCCATACCGAGATTTCACCGGAAATACATGTTTTGGGTGCCCATGAATCCAAAAAAAAGCATTTTTGGAAAAAGGCCCGTGTGAGTGTGTGCTTTGTGTGTCTTTGGACAGCATAGCTCAAGAACGAAAAGACCGTTTTAAATACCAAACTTGGTATTTAAGTTTGGTATCTTCCAAGGATGCGACACGAAGATTTTCAAGAAGATCTCCCCACCCCCAACTACCCTTAATATGGAACTTTTTTCGAAAATTTTGATTTTCTCAAAAATGGCTCTAGCGATTTTGATTAAAATGTCAATTAACCTGACAAATACTATGTATATCTTGAATTTTCTGGGAATAGCCTCTGAAGACTACTATATTCTGGATGAAGTTTACGGAATTTTGCATAACTGCTAAACTGCAAGAGATGGGCAAAAACTTAACACACAATTTATGTTATATACATTTTTTTCGTGGAGTGGATCGTTTTTGGCATGCTCCTTGTTTTTGGTTTCAGCTATGAAAATCTTATACTTTTCTCATATAGGAATTTGTCAACTCCTGTCCATACAAACAAAGGAATTTCAGTTACATAGCAACCAGCTTTTGATTATCAGTTTAGCCTATAGTACTCCCTTATTTTCCTTCTACTTACAAGGGAGTAAGTAATAAGACTATTTCTGCTATTTTTTTCTCGTTTAAAATGAAGTAAATAGAAGCATAAGCTTTTTAACAATAATTTGTTGCAGAGATGTAGAGAAAGTCATGTGAATGGAACGCATTGGATTTTTTAATTCAAGCTTGAATATATAACCTTCCTCCAGCCGAACATACTTATAATGAATTAACTATAATAGAGATTGAATGAGATTTGTATCTCTATGTTTGAATGAGAGTAGGGGAAAGTGGAGGGGATGGCTCTAAACCTTTCTACTGGCACAGTGTCACGCAACTCTTGAGCAGAAGATGACTCTTGAACATGTCGGATCCTAATAGAAGTAAAAGTCACAGAGCAATACTCGCAAGCCACGAATGACTCATTACTGATCGGCGATATGACTGCGATGGACATTGGACCACGAGGACTTTGGCGACACTAGTAGCTCGGAACATTGAATTAAGTGCATATTTTCATCTTTCATCATTGTAGTGGCAATTAGCAAGAGATATCGTATAATTGATCATGTAATATTGTAGTGCGACAATATAAACAGTTCAATACATACGTAAGATTTCAGCGAGGCCAGAAGTAAGCATTCGAGCGTACACGGTTCAGAGGACCTTACAAACGACGGTCAGGGGAAGGTCTTGGAAAGAAGTACAAATATTACATTACATTAAACGTGTCATCCCAAGCGCCCGCGGGTGGGATTAGTGGTGGACGAAGCGGCGCCTGGGTGGGTTTTCTTTGGATTCTCCAGTTTCCCCCGTCACTCATTCTACCACTTGCTCCATCTTCACCTTTTCAACCATCAATTTCGCTTAAATTTCATATCATCTACTTCCTCATGTTCATGCCTGGGTACACCACTATGGTTTCGTGGCTTCCCGATTGGCTTCTGACCCCTAGACTATGGTTTGCAAATCCTAGCGGGGTGTCAGTCCTACAAATATGGGGAGGGTAAGCCG
Source organism: Hymenopus coronatus (assembly GCA_030762935.1). Classification (NCBI taxonomy): domain Eukaryota; kingdom Metazoa; phylum Arthropoda; class Insecta; order Mantodea; family Hymenopodidae; genus Hymenopus; species Hymenopus coronatus. The sequence continues at coordinate 93,973,846 of CM060895.1, read as the reverse complement.
TTTACGAAAAGAAATTAAATGTGTCACCACGTATGGTTTTGGAAATCGTATTTATATTGAAAGGCAAAGAATTCATAGTGAAAGCGTGTTACATTTAGGCAACTCTATTTAAATTGTTAAATTCAAAGCAAGCTTTTCACACACTTTATTCAATATTTGAACTGTTCAAGGTAAAGTTTCATATAACAAATTGTTTTAATTATTAATATGATTCAATTTAAATGCTATTCTATGCATTTTTTTCAAGAATTTTAGCTAACACAGTTAAACACTATGCTTTAATGTTGAGCTCGTAAGTTTTATCAGTATATGCAAATCCTGTTTCAATTCTGTATTCAGCTTTTCTATTTAAAATTTCTTTGTTATGCCCATTACTGTTTATATTAAAATCTGATGTGTTCCATTTACATGACTTTCTCTATATTACTGCAACAAATTATTCTATTTACTTCATCTAATGGAGCAAAAATTAGCAGAAATAGTCTTATTACTTGCTTCCTTGTTAGTAGAAGCGAAATAAGGGGGTACCATAAGTTAAAGTGATAGTCAAAAGCTCTGCGACTGAAGTTCCTCTGTATGGACAGGAGTTCACAAAGTCCTGTATGAGAAAAGTATAAGTTTTTATAGCTGAAACCAAAAACAGGGAATATCTCAAAAAACAATCAACTCCACGAAAAAATGCATATAACATAACCTGTGTGTTTTAAGGTTCTATACATTTGTTGTGTGGTAAGTTTTTGTCCATCTTTTACGGTTTAGCAGCTATGCAAAATTCCGTAAAACTGACCCTGAATAAAGTAATCTTCAGAGGCTTTTCCCAGAAAATTCAAAATATACATTTTATTTGTCTGGTAAATATCTTTAATATACGATATTTTTAATCAAAATCGTTAGTCATTTTTTAGAAAATCAAAATTTTCGAAAAAAAAATCCATGTAAAGGGTAGTTTGGGGAGGAGGGATTTTTCTCATAATCTTCGTGTCGCATCCCTGGAAGATACTAAACTTAAATACCAAGTTTGGTATTTTACCGACGTTTCGTTTTTGAGTTATCGTGTTCACAGACACACGGACACACACACGGACCTTTTTCTGAAAATACTTTTTTTTGGATACAGGGGACCCAAAAACATATATTTCCGGTGAAATCTCGGTATCGAATTTTTTGGTGGAGTGCAATACCTTCTCTATACACTATGTACATAGCACGTATAGAGAAAGTAAAAAGAAGTTAAGTTATCCGTACTCTCGTTTCTGATAGTTGTAACCTATTTAACGATAAACTTAAATTTACTTTAGAAGGGAATTAAAGCCGTTGGTCCCGTATTGTAGATTTATGGCACCTAACGAACCTCAAGCCTGATAAAAAGACATCTGAACAAAATTAAGGGGTATTCACGCCCATAGGATGGGACGCTGAGAACCGCAGCAGCTAGAGAGCGTCCATAAGTAAAACTTAATTATTTAATGTTTATAAACTTAATTAAATAATCTAAAGACTCTTTCGCTTCGTCGTAGCAATACAGTGGCAGCCAAGGGTTGCTGCTGCGTCATCAATGAGTGCGACAAATAATAGGTTAAAGTATAAAATTATAATTAAAGTTTGTTTACCAGTCGGCTTTATCTTTATTTGTAAAATCAACTATTTCTAGTACCATAATCCGAAATCTCTCGTAAAATTCTGGGACATTCCATACATGTGAATGGTTCGCATTCCAAACACACTTCTATCATACATATGGGTTAAATTATTTTGTATTTCTTCGTCGCTATTATCGTCTTCTTCAGATAACATAGCAATTTCTTAGCTTAAACCATAGTAGAGAGGATTAGTATGTGGGTGAAGTCTTATTGAAATATAATTTGAATGTGAATTTAATTATGACTTTATGAAGATTGCCAAATTTATTAATAGCTCTATAATACACACATCGCCCTCGCTAAGTATAGTTTAAGGCAAGCCACGCATAAGTTTTGAACTACGTACTGCAAAACTCTACTATAATTTAAGGCATCGCTTAAGCTTAAACGTCGAGATCGGGCCAAGTGGTTGTTTATTTATAAAGTAGACATTCTTTCAGTTTAACAGAGACGTCCAGCTAAGATTTATCCAACCAATATGGGGAGCTGTGCCCAGCATCACTCATGCTCGAATCGGAATGTTGGCTTTCGTGACCGGGATCTCTGCATATCGCAGCTCCTCAATTTCCTCTTAATGCTGAGCGGCCTTTGGTCCTATACCCGGGATTTAAGATACAACCCCATGGGTGGGAATGAAACTGGGCACGGACCGTGGCTGTAAAGCAAAGCTCTATGTCCTCTCCATTTTGTGCCATGAAACCAGGTACTCTAGATCATTTTTGTAACAAGATGGCTGACGGTTATCAGTGCGTTTGTGAGTAGCACTGAAATGTACTTTGAATCCTCTGCTATAAAATGGCCAGTAAATAAAACTGCAGTACGAATGAAGGCGAAATTCAAATTGATTTCAGCTTCCAATTAACGCGTAAATGTAAATGTAAATCATACTGACTGAATATACTGAAATCGATTCTAAGTTAATAAGAACGGATGAAGATTCCCTGACTGGACTTTATTTATTTTTAATTTATTATATTTCCTACATAAACGATAGTTGCACAAGAATTGAAAAATGTATATTCAAAATTCCAACTGCAGCACACAAAGGGAGAGTATTTGCCTTAAGGAAATAGCGTTGAATGTTTGTCAGAAGCTGTAAAATAATAGTAGCATATGGTACAGTCAGCATTGAAATGCAAATATCAAACTTAGCTACCCTTAGCGTGATGCAAAATCGACGCCAGAAAAGTGCTTTCAACTGAAACGCTCTTTTTGGAAGTGTGAGAGAAGTAACATAAGCTTGATGGATTTGTCGAATAGAAAACATCTGATGTTTACGCCAGCTCAATTAACACTCTTGGGCTGCTCCGAGCTATTCACAATTTCATCCAAAATAAAGACCTGCAACATCCCTTAACTGTGCAACAGAAGCATTGCCCAATTGGAGACTACAAGCGTGAATAAAATAGATTGTAATGTTTCCAACAAATGCTAACCTTTTCAGCCTAATTACATATTTATACCGTTGTTAATTTTTATATTCAGAGTCATAAACCTTTGAAAGGTTTCTATAGAATTCTGTTGTTATAAGCGGCAAAATAAAGTGTATGTATAGAAGAAGAAAGAATTTACCAATTTACATCAAATCGTGATAAGCCAAATAAATTTGATCACCTAGTTTTAGGTTAGTTTTGATATAAATTTAAAATGTAATTATTCAAACTAAACAATAGCGAAACTTTATATGCAGGTAATATATACATAATTTGCTAGAAGTTAATATTGCATTTCTAAGTCGAGGGTCAAGACGCACTCTAAATTTACACGTTTAGGAAAAGTGTTTGACAAATGCATCTGAAATGAAGGTGGCTCAAATTTTCGTAATTCGTGCTACCTGTTCAGTTCAAGTGCCGATTTAAAAGCGATTTTCGTTCACTTCACTTAAATTGAAAAGTAATGAAATGTATTTTATCATCAACGTCACCGACGTTGGGCGTGGCATGATGCTATACGGATATCTCTTGAATCTGCACTCGTTTCTTGATGGTGCCAGCACTGCCGGGTGTGCCCGCACTGCTCGAACTCACAGAGGAAGTCCGAACAGGAGGTACTGGGGTCGAGACGGGTACGGCGGAGGTCTGTTTCGGAGCACCTTGCCTTGGCGGAGGCGGCGGATCGGGTATGGAAGGACTTTTAGTGACCGTGTTGTAACACGGCGGCGGTTCATGCACCTTTATGACGTGAGCGCCGCCCCCTGGCGAGGCCGGGTTGGAACTGGTTGTGGTGTTGGTATTCTGTGGCCGATGCGACAACGGAATGCCCGGCTCCGAGGACGCAGAAGACGAGGAACCAGATGGCGTGTGGTTTGCCCGCGATCTGTGATGGTGGTGGTGATGCTGATGACCTCTCCGCCTGTCTCGCTGGTAGTAGATGCCTGCGAATATCAGCATGTTGAGGACGAGCAGAAGACAGCCCACCCCGACAGTGACACCAAGAGCTGCCGTGTAGCTGTAGTAGTGTCGTGTGGCAAGGCGCTGTAGGATACCCGCTTCGTCATCATCCTCGTCCTCTAGACCTTCCTCATCATCTTCCTCCCCAGAGCGTCTCATCAGGTCCTCTGCTGTGACCGCCGTGCTGTTAGGCACGCACTCTGTAATACCACCGCCTGCACCTCGAGGTCCCGCCGCTGTGGCCTGGTGCAGAGGAGGAGGTATCCTAGTATAGGATTCTGCCCTCACGATACCTGCAAAACAATAATATTACTAGTATAGTCAACTATTTTGGTCAATTAGTATTGATTTAATTGTTTTTTCACACAAGCCATGTGTAAGACAGGGGTTGGATAGGTAGAGTCATACTGAAAAAATTCGGTGCCATAGCCGGCATTTTATTCACGGATCTCCCGGTCTCTAGCCGGTTGCTCTTCCACTGAGCTACCATGGCAACATGCAGTCAGTTGAGAAATTCGATGTTGTACCGGCTAGAGACCGTGAGATCTGTAGTTCAAATTCCGGCTATGGCATTGGATTTTTCAGTCTGACTCCACATATTCAACTCCTATCCTACCCACGGCTTATGTGAAAAAACAATTAAATTAATTAATACTAATAATATTTCTGTAGAACTGCAAATAGACATATGACCTATTCAACATATTGTACACGAACTAAATTCAATTTACAATTATATTGGTTAAAACCAATCACATGGCAATAATTAGAATTGAATTGATAAATATTTACTTTTCCATTTATCTTTTTACAGGACTAATTTCTTATGGCGCAATATCAAATCGTCATACATAAAGTTGTCGCAATTCATTGTAGAGTTAACCAGCCCTAATGTCAAGAATCAAGACATTAGTAAGTATTGTTATCTAAACTACATTAACGTTTTTAAAATCCCGCGTGAGTTTAGATAAAATACTGTCACACGGATCTTTGTTCTCCCTTTGGCATTGGAATATATTTTGATTTCTTTGCATTTTGAAATATTGCTTGTATAATGTGTTTAACGTTGTTAATATGTAGCATCATTAACGAAAAGCTGCGTTTTGTTCCTTAAATAGTAAGGGATTTCCATGGACATTATAAAGCAATTTATGACTTGTTCATGGACATGTATTTTCGATAAGAAAATATTCAGTTATAGCCCGTTAATCACTTCTTGAAGTTATTAGGTGTTATTCTGACTTACTCTGTATACTTTGAGCACTGCTAACAAATCAACAATAGATAAGCTCCACTGACGTCTCGCTGCACATGTGAGTTAATCTCGTTCTATGCAGTTTCTCTATCAATATAGAATTATTGATATTTTACAAATTCGAGCTGTCTAAAAATAGTAGATGCCAAATGTGTTACGGGTGGTTTTATTTTGATCGTAGGATTGCGAAATAAAACCCTAATGTTTTGATTACTTATGTATTATGCATAAGATAAACAACTCTACAAAAGTAGTGAGAATTCCCACAATATTGCACAGCTGTAATACTTGGGTTCCTCCACATATTTGGGACAGGATTGGACAACCTGGAACGAGTGGTCGGCCCTTAGCCAGGCATGTGCGTGAGAAAGTGGATAATGTGAAATGTAAGCGAAATGGGTGGTATGAAAGGTGATGATGGAACAATAGTTAGAATGAGTGGCGGGAGAAACCGGAGGACCAGGAGAAAATCCGCCCAGACACCGTTTCGTCCACCATAAATCCCATATGCGGGCACTTGGGATCGAACCCGGACCGCCTAGGTGAGAGGCGAGCGGTCTAACCACTCAACCACGGCGCCGTATTTGGGTGCGATAAAAAACAGAATTTTAGCATTCAGACAGTGGAGATGATGTTCCTTAGATAAGTATGGGGTATGACCAAACTCGATAGGATCGAAAATGAAGATTTGAGAAAGGGATTGATATTGAAACTTTATATTATATGGTAAAAAACAAAAATGGATTGACCATATGGATAGAATGAATGAGGAGAGATCTCCACTAATGAGGAAATACCAAGCAACAGGACAACGAGAAATAGGAGATATTGGAATGCACTGGGCGGATACTTTGAGAAACCATTACAGGCAATTGCCTAATTCTTAGAGTAATAATGGCTATATTGAACTTTAGGACAAAAGTAATGTTTTAGGCTAATTGGAAACGGTTAGTAAGGGTAATTAATGCTAGTAGCTGATGCGAACTTCTCAGTACTCTTCATGAAGCATAACTTCAATCACTTGATAGCTAAATTATCACAGAACTGTCGGGTTGGATAACGCTGATTGCACACCATTGACAGTAATAATATATTCCTACAGATCGCACACTCCTCCAATATTGCTTATCTTGAGAGAGGTAGAGGAAGGGAGAGAGAATAAATTCTAAAATATCAATTTCAAACTCCAATCGAACTGATGATAATTTAGAGCATGCTTTGAATTTTCCACAAAAAAACGTGCTTCCTTTGTTTTCTTGTGCAACACATGGGGAAATGTTCAATATTTTGTCTGGCCCAAGTTACCAAAATAAAGACTTATACAGGTGTTTCGAAAAGATGTGGACGCTGTTGCTAAAATCCTATGTGATATGAAAATATAATTTTCAACGCCAATAGAGATACACAAACAAAACAACTCATGGTCAAGGTGGATGTCACCCAAACAAAGGTGCACGCCTGGCCCACACTTAGAGGTAACCAAGTAGCTTGGGAAGTGTCGAGTCAAGTGCTTTCACAATGTTTTCGTTAACATGCTGACTGGTGGTTAGCTAACATTAAGGATCTAAACTAAAGAACCCGCAGCTTTATTCTTCCAACATATTTCACCATAACAGGCAATGAAAAAAGGAAATGGCTAGCAAAATAAGCTGGAACACATAGTATACTTAGAGGTTTAATGTACAGTAATCTTAAGAATGGAGGGAAAGAACTGATAAAGACAACAGAGACAAAAGTGCTACTAGAATAGTAGCAAAGAGTTGCAGATAAAGATAAACGATACTAAATTCTTATTGCAATGAAACAAAAAGTTGGTTTTATTATCTAATTCGTAATGCTAAATGAAACAATTGTATATTTAACAGCAAGTTATATTTTTATTTGCAATAAGTGTTGAGGAGTATTACAAAATGATTAGGATAATAAGTAAAATATACTTGTGGTTAGGGAAAGATATATATGTCTCGCATTCATGAACAACCTCCCAACTGTCAGATTCATAAGTGGTCTTTTGAATAGTTAACTGCACTTTGTCCATTTAACCGAAAGTTAGGACAGGTTTGCTGTTAACAACAAAGAGAAACCCGTGTGTATGACATTGCTTACCAAGAACACCTTCTGAGCTATTAGTATGCGGGAATCAGACACTAGTGCTCAGTGTGCTACCTAATCTCAAAAGCCAAAATGGTATAATTTACATTCTTACATAAAAGCATACCTAAAAGAATTTCGAAGCTAGACACCAACTTCGGAGAAGCTAAATTATAAGCTATAAGACTTCGGAGTCGTTTCGAAACACCTGCATACAGTTTTTCAAAGTATTCTTAGAAAATTATCCAATAGAATTATATTATTGTGTAAGAATACATGTTTTGTGCAGAAGTCCCTCATTTATACTCACCAGAATAATAATGCTCCCCTCTCTCGTGAAAATGATGGTGCCTCATGCTAACATCCTCGTCTCCCGGTTGGTGCAGCTGAGGAATGAGGTTCAGCCACACCGCCATCTTGTGGCCGCGATAATGGCTTTTCATTTTTGGCTTCAGAGCTGCCAACAATAAGACAATTGTTACATATTTCTCAGTTGCATGTTTTATATGCTGTAATATACAAGTTGTTAATATGCAGGTTGCTGAATTGCCTCATTATTTAGGAGCTGATGTGTTCCATTCACATGACTTTCTCTAGTTGTTCCGCAAACAAATTTTTTGTTCAAAAGATTAATGTTTTAGCTACGTTATGCTAAAGATAAACATAAGCAGAATTAGTCTATTACTTGTTTCCTTGTAAGTAGAAAGCAAATAAAAGAATGCACAGGCTAAAGCTATAGTCAAAGCCTTTAAAAGCCGGTCGCTATGTGAAACAATTGAAATTCCGTTCTCTTTTCTTGCCAGGAGTAAACAAAAGGAGAAACGAGAAGAAAAATGTCTTCGTGTTCGAAAAATATTTGTTTCCTAAAATTGATACCAATAATCCGGAATATCTCGAAAACGGTTAACTCTACGAAAAAGGTGTATATACATTAATTGTTTTAATGAGATCTAGATGTTTTTGCCTAGTAAGTTTTTGTCTGTCTCTTGTGGTTTGCCGGTTTTACAAAAGTCATCTAGAATGAAGATGTCTTCAGAGGCTATTCCCAGAATAGTCAAGATGATTTTATGACAAATGAAATGTATATCTTGAACATTAAGCATTTTAATCAAAATTGGCCAATAGAGCCATTTTTGAGAAAAGAACAATTTTCGAAAAATGTTCCATGTAAAGGGTAGTTGGGGTGAATGGATTTTTTTGAAAACCTTCGTGTCGTATACTTGGAAGATATTCAATTTAAATACATCGCTTTAACAAATTATTGTTAAAAATCATATTCTTTTATCTACTTTATGATAAGATAAACATTAGCAGAAATTGTCTTATTTGCTTCTATGTAAGTAGAAAGAAAAGGAATACCCTAGCTTAAACCGATAGTTAAATCTTTAAAAAACTGATTGCCAACTGTCCTGTTTCTATGCAGGGCCAGGAGTTTAGAACTTTCCGTAAGAGAAAAGTATTTTGAATCTGAAACAAATAACAAGGAATATCTCAGAAATGACCAAGTCAACGAAAAAGACGTATATGACATAACTTGTATGTTTTAACGTGATCTACTTTTCTGTGTAGTAAGTTTTTGTCTATCTCTTACAGTTTACCAGCTAGATAAAAGTTAGAAAAAATCCTCCAAAATAAAGAGATCTTTAGAGGATATTACCAGAAAATTTAAGGCATACATTTTATTTGCCATATAAATATATTTAACATATGGTATTTTAATCAAAGTTGTTAGAGCCATTTTTGAGAAAATAAACATTTTCGAAATTTTTTCCATGTAAAGAGTAGTTTTGGGTGGAAGATTTTTCTTAAAATATTCGTGTAGCATCCCGGGAAGATACTAAACTTAAATACCAAGTTTGTTATTTTACCCACTTTTCGCTTTTGAGTTATTGTGTTCAAAGACCCACGGACACACATACACGGATCTTTTTCTAAAAATCTGATGTGTTCCATTCACATGACTTTCTCTTTAAACATTATTGTTAAGAAGCTTTTTCTTCTATCTACATCATGCTAATCGAGATAAACATTAGCAGAAATTGTCCTTATTACTTGGTCTCTTGTAAGTAGAAGGGAAAAAATCTAATGTGGTCCAATCACATAATGTCGTCAAGCTGTTCGGCAAACAAAATTTTATTCAAAAGATTAATCTGTGTCTACAATATGTCAATCAGATAAACAAAAGCGGAATTAGTCTTCTTACTACTTTCTTTGTAAGTAGAAGGGAAAGAAGAAACTGAACAGGCTAAAACGATATTCTCGTCCTTTAAAGGCCTTTCGCTATGTGAAACAATTGACATTTCAATTTCTTTGCTTGTCAGGAATAAACAAACGAGAAAGGTGAAGAAAGATGTCTTACCGTTTGAGAAAAGTTTAAGTGGCTAAAATTGAACCAATAATCCGAATGTCTCGGAAACGGTTAACTCTTTAAAAAGAAAATGGATATAACATGAGAGATCTACATTTAATGAGATCTACATTTTTTGTGTAGTAAGTTTTTGTATATCTCTAACGGTTTGCCAGTTACACAAAATTCATCCAGAATGAAGAGGTCTTCAGAGGCTATTTCCAGAAGATTCAAGATATACATTTAGTTTGTCACCAAAATATCTTAAACATAAAGATATTTTAATCAAAATCGTTACAGCTATTTTTCAGAAAATCAAAATTTTCGAAAAATGTTCCATGTAAAGGGTATTTGGGGAGGGGGGATTTTGTAGAAAATCCTAGTGTCGCATTCTTGAAAAATACCATACTTAAATATCAAGTTTGGTTTTTGAGCTAAGGTGCCCACAGACATACACACACAAAAATGCAATAATATTGAAATAAGCTAATATATTTACGATACAAAATAGTAACAGATACTTTCTTTTCATTGTTACATGCCAATAATAATAATTCCATGGCACGACAGCTCACGGGGAACCTTGGCCTACCGCCCGGCCGCTGCGTCCCCCATCTCGGTCCATTACAGACGTCATGGATGGGGTGCAGAATTGGAGGGTGAGACGTGGTCAGCGCCTCGAGCCCCTCCCGGCCGATTAATGCGGTCCTCATGACCTGGAGCCGCTACTTCTCCATCAAGTAGCTCCTCAATTGGCCCCTCAGGAACCTTACGAGGCTGAGTACACCCTAGTCCAGGTCTCCCAGCGGGGGAAAAATCCCCATGTCAGTACTGGGGATCGAACCCAGGTCTCTCGCTTGGTAAGCACCTGCGCAGGTAACATGCCAATATAATATGAAAATAACGAAAAAAACTCTGATGTTTTCCATTAACATAAGTTTCTCTAACTGTTTCACAAACCAAATTTTCTTACAAAATATTATTCTTTTACCTGCGTCATACCAATCCAGATACACATCAGCAGAATTGCTCTTATTACCTGCTTCCTTGTAAGTAGAAGGGAAATAAGAGAATATACTAAGCTAAAGCGATAATTAAGTCTTTTAAAAGCTGGCCGGTACGTGAAACAACTAAGGTACGGTTCGGCTTGCATGGTCCCGTAAATTAATTCAAAATCGACACCAATAACAAGAGTATCTCAAAAACGGTCAACTCTACAAGAAAAATATATATGACATAAATTATGTTTAAGTTTTTGTCTATCGCTTACGGTTTAACCGTTATGCGAAGTTTTGCAAATCTCAAACCAGAATAAAGAGCTCTTCAGTGGCTACTCCCAGAAAATTCAAAATATACATATTATTTTTGATGTGTATATCTTTAGTACTAATTTAAATTGTTAGAGCCATTTTTGAGAAAATAGCAATTTTCGAAAAATGTTCCATGTAAAGGGTAGTTTATGATGGGGGCTTTTCTTGAAAATCTTCGTGTCACATCCTCAGAAGATATTGAACTTAAATACAAAGTTTGGTGTTTAACCGACTTTTCGTTTTTGAGCTATGCTGTCCACAGACACGTAAACACGCACATGGACCATTTTCTCAATTTTTTTCGGATTCAGGGTACCTCAAAACATATATTTCCGGCGAAATCTCTGTATGCAATTGTTGGGCGCAAGATATTGACAAAAACTTACTATAAAATATGGAGTTCCTTAAAACCACAATTTATGCCATATGCATTTTTTGTGAGATTGGCCAGATTGTTGGTTTCAGTTTTAAAGTACCTGAATTTTTCTAATACTGAAATGCCTGGCCTTGCAAAGAAATGGATTTCAACCGCGTGACAACCAGCTTTTAAAAGCTTTGAATCTTGCTTTAGTCTAGTGTATTCCCGTATTTCCTTCTACTTATACGGAAACAAGTATAAAGACAATTTCTGCTTATATTTATCTTGAATATAATGAAATATATAGAAAAATAAGTTTTTTAACAATAATTTGTAACCGAGATGTAGAGAAAATCATGTGAGTGCAACACGTCAGATTTTTAAAAGAGAAATCTTCAGGTGTGCTTCGATCTATTCAGAGGTTTTCGATACAGTGTAAAAGCCATATTTTGAAGGTTTTAATCATAAACAGTGCAATATAGTAATACAAAGTGAAATTAACTATTTTCAAATATTATCGGAGTCAGAAGATCAAGGAAAATAAATGTGAACCAGGAAAAAAAAAAAAAAAAAAAAAAAAAAAAGGTGAGGCCTGGCCATCCTTCTTATTGCAATTAGAATATAATCGGACATAGGTACTTCATTTTATACAGGGCACTCTAGTTCTACTACGCACGAAAGTAATTCAGGAAGTAACGATCGTTAACAGGCTTCAATGTGAGATAGAATGTTTCCCTCCAAATATTTCCCAGTATTCTGCGAGTGCTGGTAGAAAACGATGTTGTTTTTGTGTATTCTGTGGCTGTTCAAAATTAACTGTTAAAGTCTAGTGAGTTGAAGGGTGTTATTTAATTTTTTAGTGCTTTAAAGTTGAAACATGTGGACATTTACCGTTACTGAATGAAAGAAATGTGAAAAAGTGGTGTGACATGTTCAACAATGGCGAAGAAATGTGCATAACTTGACCCAACTTCCTCCACTCATGACAGATGATTTGTAGGATAAAGGGAACAAATCGTGCAAGACATTCTAGAGAGTTGAGTTACATTTTCTTTCCCTCGGGTTTTGCTTGGTGAAATTGACTTAAATGACTGGCGGCAGCCATCTATAACACGGACATTCTAAAGCTCATGGACAGATACGACAAATATTTAAATGACGGAGCAGAATAACTGGCAGAATAAAGTACACTTCAAATTTGTAAGTTACATGTTTGGTAATGGAATATTTATTACTTTCTGTACATGTTTGTGCATATAGTGGGTAGATAAGGTATTGCATTCCACCCTAAAATTATATGTCGAGATTTCACTGTAAATACATGTTTTGAGGTACCCTGATTCCAAAAAAAAGCATGTTAGAAAAACGTCCGTGTGTTTGTGGCTACTGGTGCCTATAGACAGCATAGCTCAAAAATGAAAATGCCGTTAAATACCAAATTTAGTATTTCAGCTCCCAGGGATATGATACGAAGATTTTCAAGAAAATCCTTCCACACCAAACTACCATTTATATAGAAATTGTTAAAAATTTTGTTTTTCTAAAAAATAGCTCTAACGGTTTCGATTAAAATACCGTATATTGCAGATATTTACATGACAAATAAAACATACTCTTAAATTTCCTGGGGATAGTCTCTGAAGATCTCTTTACTCTAGTTGAATTTTGCTGAATTTTGAATAACTAGTAAGCCGTGAGAGATAAAAACTTACTATACAAAATTATAAACATTTTTTTGCAGATTTTACCGTTTCCGAGATATTTCCTTGCTATTGGTTTAAATATTTGGTGCTTAAACTTTTTCTAATGGGAGGATGTCTTTCGATTAATCTTTCTTTGTTTTACTCTGTATAAAGCGAACCAAATATTACTTGTTTCACATAGCGACCTATTTTTGTTTTTATTTATAAGATTTGAGTATCGTTTTAGTCTATTTACATAAGGATTTCTGCTAACGCATATCTCAAATACCTTGATGTAAATCACGGAATAATTTTTTGTGACAACAATTTGTAGAGAACGTTATGTGAGTGGAACATTAAATTTTTAAAATTTTATTAAAGCAGAATGGCCTTTTTCTCATTATGGATGTAGCTACTTATTTACATACATTTTATTATAATACATTTATATAAAACAAGAAAAAGGAAACCCTCATAATTGAGATGTACCAGGTTCGATTCCCGGCCGGTGATGGGAACTTTTCTTTAATCAAACTTATTTATTATCTGTCCTAGAGCCTCAGCGTATGCAAGAGAGTCTGAATGTTTGTGTAGATTTAAAGATAGTCCAAAGATAAAGACCGGCAATAAACTAGTGAACACTATTGCCATGAGCGACTATTTTAAAGGGAAAAGTCACCGATATGACCTAGAAATTAATGGTGGCATATAAATAGAAACAAAATCAGATGTGGTACATTCACTTAGTAGTATAGTACCTTAGTGGAGCATAGGGCGTCATTACGATGCTTCCTTGAACGGATTTGAATTTCTAGTTCATGAGTTCGCCGCTATGCGCCACGGTGACCAGCCATCACCTCTTAGCCCACAGATGGCACTGTAGGCAGAAATCACGGCTTACAGACAGGAGATGGCTGAATTTTGCCCAGGAAATTTCTTCTTTCAAGGTATGGAGTTTTTTAAGCGCAATAAAACATAACACGGAACCATCGGCTTTGCTACCCTTCCAAAGTAAGCCATTCTAAAGATTTTGGCGTCAGAAAAAATCCATCACCTTCCGCCAGGTTTGAACCTGCAATTTTGGGTTTTAGAGGCTAGCATGGAGGACGACGAAGGGTGACGTTCATTCACTTGTCTTTCCCTACCGGTTCTGCCCAAGCTATCTTACAAAATTTTATTATCATTATTATTATTATTATTATTATTCTATCTATAAATAAGGACAAAGTTTAGCAGAAATAGTTTTTGCTACATTTTCTTATAGGTATAAAGGAATAGAGAATACACTAGGCAAAAGATCTTCTAAGAGCTGACCACAATGAATCTTTGAAATTCCATTATGCTTGAATAGCCAGGCTGGGGGGGGGCGAATAACGATGATCCATTTGAGAAAAATATAAGTATTGGGAAATTTAAATAAATATTAAGGAATACCTAGGACTTGGTTAATTCCACAAAAAATGTATAGGACGCATATTCTACGTTTTAGCGAGATCTACATGTTAAGAATTTGCCTATATATTATGGCTTACGGTTATGCCAAAGTCATCCAGAACGAAAAGGACTTCAGAAATATTCCTAGAGAATTAAAACATATTTTTACAAAATACCCTATGCAAAGACTAGTTTGGGGGTGGAGTTAGTTTGGGTGTCGTATCCTTGAAATATGCTGAACTTAAACATTAAATTTGTCATTCAACTGACCTTTTGCTTTTGAATTATGTAGTTTGTAGAACCATGGACACACACACATATACACACACACACACATATGGGCCATTCTCTAAAAAATGTTTTTTTTTTATTCAGCAGGTCTCAAAACATATATTTGTAGTGAAATCTCAACAAATAATTTTTGGGTGGAATGTGTAGCTTCTCTTACTATAGTAGATACATTAAAAAGAAAATGGAAGGAAAGAAAAATTCTGATATGTTCCATTCGCAATATTTTCTCTACATTTATGTAAAACATTATTGTTAATAGCCTTATTCTTCTATCTACTTCAAGCTCATCGAAATTAGTATTACAATAGGCGGTCTTATTGCTTAGTTCCTTACAAGTAGAAGGGAAATAAGAGAACACAATAGCCTAAATCGACAGTCAAATGCTTTAATATTTGGTTTCTATGGAATTTAAATCAGTTTCTTTGCGTGACTAGGAGTTGACTAGTTCCTGTATGAGAAAAGTAAGTATTTTAAAACTGAAACCAATAACATAGAATATCTCGAAAACGGTCAACTCCAGGAAAAAATGTATACGACATAAATTGTGTATTTTAAGGAGTTCTACAATTTTTGTGTAGTAAGTTTTTGTCCATCCCTTACGTTTAGTAGTTATGCTAAATTAAAAAAAAAATCATCCAGAATAAAGAGGTCTTCAGAGGCTTTTCCCAGAGAAATTCAAGTTATATATTTTATTTGCCATGAAAATATCTTTCATATACGATATTTTATTAAAATTAAGTGAGCAATTTTTGAGAAAATCAAAATTTGGAATTTTTTTCCTTGTAAAGGGTAGTTGGGGTAAAGGGATTTTCTTGAAAATCTTCGTGTTACTTCCTTGGAAGATATTGAACTTAAATACTAAGTTTGGTGTTTAACAAACTTTTCGCTTTTCCACAGTCACTACACGGACGTTTTTTTAAAAATGCTTTTTTATTCAGGGGGTCGCAAAACATGCATTTCAGGTGAACTCTCGAAATCGGATTTTTGGGTGCAATAGAATATCTTAGCTATACACTACGTATATAGTTCGTGCAGAGAAAGTAAAAAGGAAATGACACCTTTAATTCTGAATTGTCTTTTGACTAAATTAAATGAAATATAATAAACGTATTTACGCCAGGAAGTTTTGAAATGAGAACACTGAGATGTATAGACGAGAATTTTTATTTTAAACAACTGAAAATCCTAAAATCAGAGCCAGATTTTCTCTCGCGTTGTAGAAGTTTTGCAACTTATGAACAGTGTGTTGTCCTTGAGATGGCGTTCTTGCAGCATTGATTCGCGTTGCTAAGGTGACCGCACGAAGAACAGAGTTATAACTAAAAGTACACAGGTTAAAGCCAGCTCAGTTCTTGTTACGTTGTAACGGATGTAGTTCGTGTTTCAAATGTTATTTCACTGTGAGCCCCTGCTTTTATAAAGAAGCGCTTTGCTTAAGGCTTTCCCCTGGTATTATAAACACTTCGCGAGAGGAGAGTAGAGAGAAAATCCAGAATAAACATTGTGGCAAGTATGCAGTAGGGTAGTTCTCTATTACCTGCATGTACGAGTTCCAATTTCATGAAGATCATCCCTGCTAAACAAACTTAACACACAAATTCAAATACAGGATGTTCTCGAATCACTGCTTCTTGAAATTATGCGCCGTAAACGCACATGACGCTCCAGTAATGTGTGTGGCACGAATGAATGAATTTAGTATAAACCATACCTACGAAGGCTGACCCAGGGGTACCCGGCCTAACAAAGAATGCATAAAATTTTGGAGAAAAACATCTTTATATCTCTACATAATCTCCCTTCAGCTCGATACTCTTTTCCCAGCCATGTTCAATAGCTTCGATACCCTGTTTATAGTGAGAACTATCGAGGTCTGCAAAATAGCCATCAACTGCAGATTCTACCTCTTCTTTGTTGGCAAATCTTCTACCACCAAGCCATTTCTTCAAGTTTGAAAACAGAAAATAATCAGAGGGGGGCTAAATCTGGCAAATAGGGTGCATGAAGAAGCAATTCAAACTTTAACTCATTGATTTTGGCCATGGCAATAATTGACGTGTGAACTGGTGCATTGTCTTGATGAAACAAAACTTTCTTTTTCGCTAAATGCGACCGTTTTTGCTCAATTTCATCACTCAAACGCTGTAACAAGCTCGTATAATATTCGCCAATTTTTAATTTTCCTTCTTTTTGAGACAGTCAAAGAAAATTATCCCGCGTACGTCCCAGAAAACGGACGCCATTACCTTGCCTGCAGATGGAACTGTCTTCGCCTTTTTGGAGCCAATTCCCCCTTCCAATCCACTGTTTTGATTGTTCCTTCGTCTCAGATGTGAAGTGATGGACCCAGGTTTCATCCATTGCTATGAATCAAGCTTTATTGCAGCGAAACATTACCAAACACTCGATTTAAATATCCTCACGACGTTGTTTTTGTTCTATTGTGAGCAACCGTGGCACCCACCTTACACACAACTTTTTCATGTCCTAATTTTCAGTCAGTATGCGATGTACAGAGTTTTTTGAAATGCTTGCAGTGTCTGTTACCTCGCGCACTTTCAGTCGACGGTCATCTGATACCATTTTGTGGATTATGTTTACAATTTCTGGACTGGTAACCTCATTTGGTCTACCGCTGCGATATTCGTCTTGGCAGCTCGTATGGCCGCGCTTAAACTCTGCCACCTAATATTTCACTGTTGTAAATGAAGGAGCAAACTCTCCCAAAGAGCTTAGCTTTAATATTAGTTGGACTAAGATCTTTCAAATGAAAGTATTGTATCTCATAACGATGACCAGTGAGAGCATTCACTAATGATGGCTGCCAAACAAATGCTAAACAATGTGAAATCTTCAAACTTCAAACTTAAGCTATATAAGGTTGGTAATTTTTACCATTGTTGTTGTTGTTGTTTGAAACAACCGCTATCTATACGTCAGGTCGGGTACTTCTGGACAGCCATTGTAATTTGGGCTGTCATTTGGATTGGGATCCTGCTCTTCTGTCATTCACAGCCCTTTACACTTTTACATACACAACAAATTTGCAGAGATTTTCGTGTGCACTATTTCCCTTTCTGTATACTGCCTCGTTACGAATTATATATTTCTCTAGCCCGTTTGTACAATATACATAGTGGATAGAGAAGATATTGTTTTCCACCGAAAATTCGATATTGAGATTTCATCGGAAATATATATTTTGAGGTCTCCTGAATCCGAAAAAAAGGATTTTTAGAAAAAGATCCGTGTGTCTGTGGACAGCATAGCTCAAAAACGAAAAGTCTGTTAAATACCAAACTAGGTATTTAAGTTTAGTATCTCCCAAGAATGCGACATGAAGAAAATCTCCCTTTACATGGGACAAAATTCCGAAATTTGGATTTTCTAACGATTTTGATTAAAATATCGTAAATTAAAACTATTTACATCACAAATAATATGTATTAATTGAATTTTTGGGGAAAAGTCTCTGAAGACCTCTTTGTTCTGGATAGATTTTGTTGAATTTTGCATAACGGGTAAACTGTAAGAGACAAAAACTTACCACACAAAAAATATAGATCTCGTTAAAACACCCTATTTCTGTCATTTTTTTTCGTAGAACTGATCGTTTCTGAGATATTACTTCTTATTGGTTTCAATTTTAAAATACCTAACTTTTCTCAAACGGGATCATACAAAGCGCCAAAGCTCAATTGTTTCACATAGTTACCTGCTTTTAAAGGATTTGACTATCGCTTTAGGTTAATATATTCCCTTATTTCCCATCTACTTAGAAAGAATCAAATAAAAAGACCAATCATGCTAATAATTATCTCGATTAACATGGTACAGATAAAATTATAATCTTTTGTAACAATAATATGTATTTGGAACAGCCAGAAGAAGCAATGTGAATGAAACACATAAGCTTTTTTTATTCCTTTGTTCGCTTGTCCTATTTTTCCCGTCTTGATTTCTGTCTATATTTTATGTTAATTTTGCTTCTTTCACTTCCTATAGCTGTATTCTAATCTTATCTCAACTTTCCCTTTCCCCTTTCTGCACTTTTCTAGCCTCTCATTCTTTTCCCTTCTCACTTAAATTTTCTGTCTTTTCATTTTAATCTTGCTACACTTGATTTAGCTCTCACTCTCACCCCTTTACCTATAACTACATCTTTCTTTTGATATGTCTTGTCACTTGCGTCAATCTGTCAATCTGTCAATTTCCTCCTTGCTCATCCTCACACACTATAGGTTTTCTTTTCTCTTCTATTACCCACTTTCCACTTACTTTTCCCTCCAAATTAGTATCTTGCCTATCTGTTATCCTTTCTGTTATTCCATAAAAGACACTTATTCGTCACCAGTATTTTTATCCTCCCATTTAAATGTTTCATGTTCTTCCTCTCGCTCTTTCTCCTTTGCTACTATTTCTTCCAGCTCCCTCTGTTTACCTGCCACGCTTCTTTCCTTCGGAATAGTACCCATGCTTCTTTGACCTGCTGTCTTGGTTCTTCTCCCTTACACACACCGCCATTTCTCCCTCTGTTCTCTTCTCCTCTTTCTCCTTGGCTTCCCCCTCCCCTACCTCAGCTCATTTCACCGTGTCGTTTCTCCTTCCTTCTCCTCTCTGGCTTCCCCTTCATCATATGTTGTTGAGTCCTTCTACCTCGTCGTTTTTTGCTATGTATGCTCTTGCTCATTGTTCCTTCTTGAGTTTTGGTGTTTGTGATCATTTTTGCTGTTTGCTGCCTCCTGCTTGCGTATATGTTTCTTCTGTCGTTCTAACGCCAATCCACAATTTGAAGTTTTAACGTATGTTACTTTTCTTTGTGCGTATCGCTTTTTTTTAAAACCTTTTTAGCTGTTTCCTTTGTTCGTAAGTCATGTCCCTGTGGATTGCATGTTACAGAGATTTAAGGGGTATACAAAGTATAATTCACTGAATTAGTAGTTGTAGCTCTAGCGATGCGTGTTCTTCAAAATAAGTTGTGATGATTCGTAAAATAACTAATGAAAATACTTTCATCAAATTCAGTTAATACGTCTGAAGACAGTAAATTGTTTACTAAGCGATTCAAATTTAAGGCGGGTTTTACAGTGAATTGAAACAGCATGACTGTTATGGGAACTCCTATTTTATTTCCTTAATACAGTTGATACATTACTGTTAGGCAATTAATAATTATGCATTTGTCGTTGGACGTTCCCTCTCCCACCCGCCATTTGTAGTTCAAGTTATTAAGCAGAAAACTACTATATGCGACATATCTTGATACTGTAGTTCTTTATCCTTACATTTCGGTTGAAATTTCCTCTATGTGTGTGCAGTCTGAAGATACCGCTTTGTATCCTGCCAAAGCTTTTCTGAATTGATCATTTGAAAATCTGCTTAAAAGGGGATTCGAAATTATTGTTGTCGCTAAGTTGGTACAACTTTCCTCTATACCCACACGGAGTTTGATCGTCATCTGTCATCTAGTTTGTTTACAGTACGCCAAAGGTGATTTGCGATTTTACGATGGATACAAAAATTGAACAAAGAATCTGTCTCAAATTTTGCATTGCAAATGGTATTTCGCGTGCCGAATCGCTGAAAATGTTACAGAAGGTTTACGGTGAATCGACTTTATCAAAAACACGTGCATATGAGTGGTATAGTGCATTCAAAAGTGGTCGAGATGTGGTGGAAGTTTGCCTCGCTCTGGTCAGCCATCAACGGTTTCAACTGAACTGAACATCGGTAAAGTGAAGAACATGGTGTCTGAAAATCGTCATTTAGGTCTGAGAGAGATTGTTTTATGGTCTCACGAATCGATTCGTACCATTTTAAACTATTGTTTGGGCATGACACGCGTTGCAGCTCGGTTAGTTCCGAAAGACTTGCATTTTCTACAAAAACTCAATCGCGTAAGGATTGCTGAAGACATGCTAAAACGAGCCAGTTCCGACCCCACACTCATGAAACGCATTGTAACTGGTGATGAGACGTGGGTTTACGAGTTTGACACTCAAACCGGTCAACAAGCTTCCGAATGGCGCCTTCCAACTGAACCGAAACCTAAAAGGGCACGTCAAACTCAATCAAAACTGAAGGTCATGTTGACAATTTTTTTCGATTATCGCGGTGTAGTGCACTCAGGGTTCTTGCCCGAAGGTCAGATGGTAAATAAAGACTATTATCTGAGCGTTATGCGGCGTTTAAGAGAACGAACCAGATTTGTGGAACGACAACTCATGGATTCTACACCACGATAACGCACCAGCTTACAATACTATTATTGTGAACGAATTTCTGGCCAAAAACTCAACAAATTTCATCGAACAACCACCGTATTCACCTGATCTGGCTCCTGCTGATTTCTTCCTCTTTCCAAAACTCAAGTTACCACTTCATGGCACCCGTTTTCACTCGATAGAAGACATAAAGGAAAATTCGCGGCGACAATTGACATCGATTCCTAAAAGTGCCTACAAAAAATGTTTTGATGATTGGATTATTCGTTGGTATAAATATATAATTTTAGAAGGGGCCTATTTTGAAAGTGATAAAATAAAATTGGCTGAATAATTCATTTTTTGTGTTTTATTGGCAAATTTCCGCAACTTTCTTAACACAGTAGTATAACAAGCAGCGATTATTCGTCTACGGAGAACCGAACGCTTTTGGATTACTGCGATAGACGTCGAGGAAACCGTTGTTAATACAGTCTTCGTACAACAGAAATACACCGTGCAGCTCACCAACTATTTGTACCATGGCTACGTATTCTTCGTTACTGTGCATCTTGGCTACCTTACTGTTGAGTGGCATCCTGGTACGAGAGAACCAGTATGTTTATAACCGAAAAAATATTCTGGATACGTATTCGTTTAGACTAGTAATGGAATATTGGCTGAAACGCCTAGAAATAGGGTCATAACAGTAGTATGAGAGACCTGATTCAGAGGGCACTTAACCTCATGAGACCCTGAGGGAGCCAATCGATGAGTTACTCTTGGCAATAGTACATGGATCGCATTAACCGGCCAGGAGGGACTCGGGGTGCTAGCCACGTCCCATCCTGCACCTCACTCATGGTACCTGTAATGGGCAGAAGTGAAGGACGCAGCGGTCGTTCGGGCTGTAGTGCCACGGAGTTTAGTTTAATTTTGTACGTTTGCAGACGTATTAAACTACAGAGAGAAGCGAGATCCGAAATCTCAACCTCTGTTAGAAAACTGCCATCCTACTCATTCATATAATTCACTTCTGTGAATATTTAGGTTAAAGCAGCTACATAACCGATAATCTTCAGATTTCTAATTCATAACGACCGAGACTATTATTATTATTATTATTATTATTATTATTGTACTATAGATTTATGGAATACTAAATTACTATTCAGGATTATAAACATTGTACCTTGCTATCAAAACAATATTACTGCACGTCGATTAATTGAAATAAAAATCAAAGCTAAATGTTAGTACACCAAATACACTTGCCTCGTACGTGGAGACAGTGTTAACAATACAAGAAAGCTTGTAAGCAAGACAACTGAAATGGAAGCAAATAGTCCTTCTTAATGCAGGATACTACAGCAAACGTCTTTACACTTTATATTGTTATGTTGGGTTTCCTATTCTAGCAAAGTGGCAAGCGATTGAGAACACTCTGGAATTCAAAATAAATTCAAACTGTAAAAAGTTAATGACGTCGGGCTGGCCCCATGGCTCAGTCGGTGGAACATCTGCCTGTTTCGACTCTCGGCTGGGGGATAGGGACTTTTCTATAGCCAAAATTATTGCCTAGCCTCCCCAAATCTGCAAGTATCAATGAGAGAGAATATATGAATGACTGACGAAAATCAAATCCAAAGAAATACACAACCCAAGGATAATAGTGCACGATATGATCATGCAATTAAAGATTGAAATCTCCCCTTCCAAAATAGCATACTCGTAAATCTCTTCTCGCGTCATTGCTTCAAATAATTCTCCTTTTGTATTATTTTTTCGCCGTTCACCACTCCCCATTCCCTTCTCTTCATTCCTTAAACTTCACTTTACTTTGCCCATTCTAACTTCACGGCACAGCAGGTGGCCGCTAATGATAAATAAAGTGATAATTGTGACTGAAAAAAATCTCAGTAAAGGAGAAGGTCCTAGCAAGACCTAATCTCGAACCTCCTCCTCACTAGTCCGTGCTAAAACGAGCTTGTTTACCCGCGCAGCACCCTGCCTTTTCTTTCTTATATTCCCTCTTCTCTGTTCTTTCCTTTTCTATTGTCTCTGATGCACTCACCCTCACCCCCCATCCTATTTCTTCTTTCTATTCAGCTTATAAGTCGTCATTTTTTTTGGCATTTTCTGTGCTTTTACGACTGTTAACATATGAAGAACAACTTTTATTTCGTTTTCCAGCTGTCTGTTTTGTTTAGCTGTCACTCTTGTAATACATGTATATAATAACGAGTTTTAGAGTACAAGTGTGCTGATGCAGTATAGTAACAGGAGAGCTGCATAAATATAATTCAAATCCGACTTTCTGAAATATCCTCATGTCAATTCAATGTGAAATATAACTCTCCTGACAAGTGTGTACCTGAGAGGTGTCTCAACTAATGAGTTCTAGTCTATAATTATTATAAACTAACCATTAAATACGTGTAAGTAATGTCTCAACTAATGAGTACTAGTCCACAAAGCTAAACTAACCATTACATGTGCGTACTTGAGTAATGTCTCAATTAATTAGAACCAGTAGACAGAGAGAAACTATCAATTACATGTGTGTACTTGAGTAATGTCTCAACTAATGAGGTCTAGTCCACATCGAGAAACTAACCATTACCTGTATGTACTTGAGTAATGTCTCTATTAATTAGAACTAGTGCACAGAGAGAAATTAACTATTACATGAATGCACTTGAGTAATATTTCAACTGATGATTACTAGTCCACAACGAGAAACCAACTATTACACGTGTGACATGAGATGTCTCAATGAGTAGTAGTCCACAATGAGAGACTTACCTATTACACGTGTGTACTTAACTAAAGTCTCAACTAATGAGTGTTAGTCCACAACGAGAGACTAAACATTACTCGCGTGCACTTGAGTAAAGTCTCAACTAATGAGTACCTGTCCATAATGAGAAACTAATCATTAAATGCGCGTGAGTAATGTCTCAAGTAATGAGTACTAGTCCACAATGAGAAACTAATCATTACAGCGTGTACTTGAGCAATCTCTCAACTATTGAGAGTTTATTCATAATGAGAAAATAACCATTAAATATGTGTACTTGAGTAAAGTCTCAACTAATTAGTTCACAACGAAAAACTAACAATTACATACGCGTACTTCATAATGTCTCAATTAATGAGTACTAGCCCGCAATGAGAAACTAACCATTACATGCGTGTACTTTGCAGTAATTTTTGTACTGAACAAGCTACCATCAAACGGAGCCAGTAACCCTTCAACTTGTATCCAAGGCTGAGTGCATCCTTTCGCAGACTTCCCAGCAGAGTAAAAACTCAATGTCAGTAATCGGAAGCGATCTTTGCACGCACACAATAAAGCTAACGTAGTATAAGCGGTTGTTTCCTCCAAATGGAAATAGCCCAATAATTTCTACAGCTTTTATACTTAATATGGGAGAAACTTGAATTCGATACAACAAATTTGATGTTGCAATCACATGACTTTCTCAACAATGTACTCTTATAAAACACTTATTCCTCTAACTACATCAGTTGGGCGACATACACATGTCGAAATGTCTTTATTACATATTTATTTTTAGGAAGATTGGAATAGGGTAATATAGTAGTCTTAAGAGATAGTCAAATATTTTAAGAGCTGGTCGCTATGTGATATCTCTGAAATTTCGTTTTTACATGGTAAGAATAAGCAAAAAGGAATAAAACTTTATAATAGCATAGCTGTTTTAAAATTGAAACCAATAAAAAGAATAATCCTCAGTTAAATCTACATAAAATTACATGTTTGATAATTAAATTGTGATCATTAACCAGATTTACATCCTTGCGAAATAAGAGTTAGTCTATTTTTTACGGCCAAAGTTATTCAAAATAAAGAGGTCTTCAGAGGCTGTTTCCAGAAAATTTAAAATATGCATTTTACTTCTCATTAAAATTAAATATGTGGTATTTTAACCAAAATCGTTACAGCCATTTTTACGATAAATTGTTCACGTAAAGGGTGGTGTCGGTTGGTATATTTTCATGATAAATATTATTGTTATACCCTTAAAGATGCTGAGTTTTCATACCAAGTATTTAAACGATTTTATGTTTATGAGTTATGCTTTTCACAGTTACCTGGGCACACACGCACGCACGCTGTAACACAAATACGCACGCGTGGACTTTTTTCTAAAATGAATTTTATTCAGGGAACCTAAAACAAGTATTTCCTGTGAAATTTTGGTATCCAGTTGGACGGAATTCAATAATACTCTACCTACTATTGCATGGTACAAACACTTTTTTCTGTGATAGGTTTCATCTATCAAAATTTAAATTACATTTAAATATTTATTTTATATACCTTATCTCAAACTATTTTGCTTTAATGAAAATTGTTAAAACGAGATTTCAGAAAAAAACATTTCTAATGTGTTACTCTCACATGACTTTCTCTAACTGTTCTACTTTCTTCTTACAAAAGATTGCTAATCGAGATAAGCAGTTGCAGACTTTCCTTATTACTGAGTTCCTTTTAAGTAGAAGAGAACGAAAGGAATGTGCTATGCCAAAGCACTGGTCAAATGTTTTACAAGCTATCCTTATAAGATTGTCATTGAAATTCATTTCTTTACTTGGCAAAGAATAGAACAAAAGAAAAACAGACACTTCCTGTTTGAGAAAGGTATAAGTATTTTAAGACTGAAACCAATAACAGGGAATATCTTGAAAACGGTCAACTCTATAACAAAAATGCATATGACATAAAAGATGTGTTTTCACGAGAACTACATTTTGTTTTCCGTAAGGTTTTGTCTATCTCTTAGGGTTTAACCGTTATGTAAAATTCTGCAAAAATCAACCAGAATAAAGTGTTCTTCAGAAGCTATTCCCAGAAAGTTCAAGATATACATTTTAGTGTGCTGTAAATAACTTTAATATACGATATTTTAATCAAAATCGTTAGAATAATTTTTGAGAAAATCAACATTTTCAAAGATTTTTCCATGTAAAGGATAGTTGGAGTGGGAGGATTTTCTTGAAAATCTTCGTGCTGCATCCTTGGAAGATACCAATCTTAAATACCAAGTTTGGTATTTAAGGTCTTTTCGTTTATGAGCTATGCTGTCCACAGACACACACGGATCTTTTTCTAAAAATTCTTTTTTACATTCTCTACACGTACTATGTTTGTACATAGTGTATAGAGAATTTATTGTAATGCACCAAAAAATTCGAATACCGAGATTTCACCGAAAATACACGTTTTAGGACCCCTTGAATCCAAAAAAATATTTTTTAGACAAATGTCTGTGTGTGTGTCTTGTCTGTTCCAGATAATACAAAATATACATATCATTTGTAAATATCTTTAATATAGGTAGTTTAATAAAACTCTTTAGAGCCATTTCTCTAAAATAAAACAAAATTCCCGTCATTGAAGTGTGGTAGTAGTTTTCTGCCTCACATTCAAGAGGTCTCGAGTTCAATCTCGGTTAGGATGAGTTACCCGGATAAGGATTTTTCCGGGGTTTTCCTTATCCTAGAAAGACGTATGTCGAGTAACTCTAGGCTCTATGGACCCCGGGCTCATTTGAGCATCATATATTCATTCATCGTCCGGTATGAGCTAAAGGTTAAAGTATAACATAACTCCATAGCACGACAGTTCACAGAGAACCTTGGCCCACCGCCCGGCCGCTGCGTCCCCCATCTCGGTCCACTACAGACGTCATGGATGGGGTGCAGTATTGGAGGGTGAGACGTGGTCAGCGCCTCGAGTCCCCCCGGCCGGTGAATGCGGTACTCGTGACCTGGAGCCGCTACTTCTCCATCAAGTAGCTCCTCAATTGGCCCCCCAGGGACCTCACGAGGCTGAGTGCACCCCGGGCCAGGTCTCTCAGCGGGGGAAAAATCCCCACACCGGTACTGGGAATCGAACCCAGGTTTCCCCATTGGTAAGCAGCTGCACTATCACCGCGCTCAAGAGACGACCAAGGTTATAGTATGTTACACAGATATATATATATATATATATATATATATATATATATTTGATTTGTTCTATTCATATGACTGTCTCTACATCTCTGTAACAAATTATTGCTAATAAGCTTATTCTTCTATCTACTTCATGCTAATCGAGATTAACTTTAGCAGAAACGGTCTAATACTTACTTCTTTATAAGCAGAAGGAAAATAAGCGAATACACTAGGCTAAACCGACAGTCAAATGTTTTAAAGTGGGGTTGCTATGGGATTGAAATCCGATTATTTGCAGGCCAGGAGTTGGCAAGTTTCCCGTGTGAGAAAGTATTAAGTATTTTAAAACTGAAACCAATAACAGAAATATCTCAAACACAGCCAACTCCACAAAAAAAAAAAAATTATATAACGTAACTTGTGTACTTTAATGAGATCTACATTTTTTGTATGGAAAGTTTTTCTATATCTTCTACGGTTTGCCAGTTATTCTAAAGTTCGCAAAATTCACAGAATAAAGTAGTCTTCAGAGGCTATTCCCAGAAAATTCAAGATATACACTTTATTTGTCATGTAAATATCTTAATTTTTTTCTATGTAAAGGGTAGTTGTGATGGGGGATTTTCTTGAAAATCTTCGTGTCGCACTCTTCGAAGATATGAACTTAAATACCAAATTTGATATTAACGGACTTTTCGTTTTGAGCTTTGCTGTCCCTTCCCCCGCCCCCCCCCCACACACACACAGACACAGACAGACACATGGACCTTATACACCATGTACACAGTACGTGTAGACAAAGTAAAAAAGTAAACATTTGGATAAAGTTCCAAGAAAAGGGTACTTTAATGTAGGGTATATTCTGAAAAATCTTTTTCAAGATGCTGAATTTAAATACAAAGCTTGGTATTAATCCAATTTTGAGTTATGCTGCTCAGATGTATGCGTGTATGACGGCGAGCACACACAACACATGTTTTTCTAATAATGCTCTTTTTGGATTCAGTGGGTCAAAACAAGTATTTATGGAGATCTCTGAATATAATGTTTTTGAGTGGAATGCAGTACCTTATCTTTCTATTATGTACGTGATAAAGAAGTCAAAATATGGTATTAAATGGAGTAGTGCGGGAAGCAAAGTCCTAGAAAATAATTGATAAAATATATTCAAAATAAGTGTAGAGATACAATTGAAAATGAGCGACACTGGTAAATACGAGAAGGAAATGTAATAGTGACCTAATTGTTGGAGTTTGTCAAGAAAGCATACGCATTTATTACCTTCTTTTAGACGATAAGGGCACGGGAGTAGTAGAGCGGTTGCCCAAATCGATAGAGCTGGCGGCGGGCGTGGCACAACCAGCAGAGAATGCCTTGCCTATTTACCGCGCAAATATATTGGAAAGACATCTTCGCTCTCTAAGAAAACAGTCGCTCGCTCCTTCAAAGTGTCGTTTATTTACTGTTTTCAAGCTTGTCTTCATTTGATCCTGTTGTATTACTACCTTGTCCACTCACCTAGAGTAACTAAAATAATACATTCTATCAAAGTTTTACTTTCTCTACACGTACTATGTACATAGCGTATTGCATCCAAAAATAGATACCAAGTTTACCAGAAATACAAATTTTAAGAGTCCCATGTATCCAAAAAAAAGTATGTTTAGAAAAAGGTCCGTATGTGAACAAACTTTATATTTATTTTGCATAACTAATATCCGTAAGAAGTGACGAAAATTTACTACACAAAAAATGTATATGTCGTTAAAACACACAATTTACTCATAAACATTTTTGTTGAGTTGAAATATCCCTTAATAACTTTTAATACTTAACAAAGCCTAGAACTAATTATAATATAATATATAGCTTTAAAAATAGTTTCTTTTATCTTCTAATCACTCCAAACAAATACGTTTGACCGTTTCCGAGATTTCCTTATTATTGGTTTCAATTTTAAACTATGTATCTTCTCAAACGGGGCACCTTTCGTTTTAATTCTTTTGTTTTATTGGCAATTATAATACCAGCTTTTAAACTATTTTATGATCACTTTAGCTTAGTGTATTCCCTTATTTACTTTCTGCTTACAAGGAGGCAGGTTATAAGACAATTTCTGCTAGCGTTTATCTCGATTGTTTTGTTTGCAGAACAGTAGACTTAGTCTGCAACATACTATTCCAGGTTCTACGGTTTCCCCCGCCATCACATTCTACCGGTGGTCCATCTTCATTCCATTTATCATCAGTGTTATCGCATGCGGTCCCATGGTAGTTAAACACTATAAAAAATCTAATGTGTTCCATTCACATGACTTTCCCTATATATCTGCAACAAATTATTGTTAAAAAGCCTATGCTTCTACTTACTTCATGCTAATCGAAAAACAATTAGTAGAAATAGTCTTATTACTTGCTTCCTTGTAAGTAGAAGCGAAATAAGGGAGTACCATAGGTTAAAGAGATAGTCAAAAGCTGGTTGCTATATGACTGAAGTTCCTTTGCTTATATGGACAGGGATTGTTACATTCCTGTATGTGAAAAGTACGTTTTTGAAAGCTGAAACCAAAAACAAGGTATATCTAAAAACAATCAATTTCACGAAAAAAATGTATATAACATAAATTGTGTGTTTTAAAGTGCTCTGCATTTGTTGTGCGGTAAGTTTTTGTCCATCTCTTACAGTCTAGCAGTTATGCAAAATTCCGTAAAATTTACCCAGAAAAATTTTTCGAAAAAAGTTCCATGTAAAGAGTAGTTTGGGGTGGGGGTATTTGTCTCAAAATCTTTGTGTTGCATCCCTGGAAGATACTAAGTCTGGTATTTTACCGATTTTTCGTTTTTGAGTTATCGTGTTCACAGACACACGGACACACTGACACACTGACACACACGGACCTTTTTCTGAAAATACTTTTTTTGGTTACAGGGGACCTTAAAACATATATTTCCGGTGAAATCTCGGTATCGAATTTTTTGGTGGAGTGCATGACGTGACGTCCCTCTAGCAGGGCCGGGAATCACTACCCTGCAATGGAGACACAATAGACTTCCCTCTGACAGGTCTGAGGAGAAGTTAAAAATAGCATATTCGGGGCCATTAACCCGCGACTACACTTAATTGTATCTATACATACCTAACATAAATTGTGAGTTTTCACGAGATCTACATTTTTTGTGTTGTACGTTATTGTGCTTCTCTTATTGTTTACCAGTTATACAAAAGTTATACAGAAGTCATGCGGAATAAAGAGGTCTTCAGAGGCTATTCCCAGAAAATTCAAGATGTACGTTTAATTTGGCATGCAAATATATTAAACAAAATCGTTAGTCATTTTTGAGAAAATCAAACTTTTCGAAAAACATTCCATGTAAAGGGCAGTTAAGAAAGGGCTAAGGGGATATTTTCTTAAAAATCTTCGTGTCGCATCCTTAGAAGATAATGGATTTAAATACCAGGTTTGTATATAGCCGATTTTTCGTTTTTAGCTATGCTGCAGGCACACCAGACGTACATGTTTGTAAAATTCTTTTTTTTTTTTATTCAGGGATTCAAAACAGGTATTTCCGGTGAAATATGGTATCGAATTTTTGGGTGGTATACAATTCCTTCGCTATCTACTATGTGCATTTTAATACTGCTAGAGAAAGTAAAAATCACAAAATTTTACAGTTTGCTTTGAAAATTAGATATTTAAATATTTTATTTTATAAAGCTTTAGGTTGCATTTTATAGAAAATAACTGGTTTCCGTACTTAAGTTAACTTTGATATCTGGTGACATTTGGAAGACCAACAGAACTAAAATTCAATTACTTTAATTAAAATAATTCCAAGATAAGAAAA
Source organism: Hymenopus coronatus (assembly GCA_030762935.1). Lineage (NCBI taxonomy): Eukaryota > Metazoa > Arthropoda > Insecta > Mantodea > Hymenopodidae > Hymenopus > Hymenopus coronatus. Next base: position 93,943,033 of record CM060895.1, on the reverse strand, counting down.
AAAATTGGAATAGAATTTTTTTCTTATCTTGGAATTATTTTAATTAAAGCTCGCCTGAATATTAGGACAACCACAGAAATTGTATACAGCAGTAGCACTAACGCATTGCATTTCTGAAAACATTTTTAACATTTTAGTTTATCAAGTTGACTCATAATTTTATTTCTCAACTCTTCTGTTACATAAACTACAGGCAGATCCTTTTCAATTAAATGGATACGAAGAAATTTCCACATGCACATATGGTAATTTTGAAAGCTTTTACCCTAGAAAACTTATTGCAGTGATACATTTTTAAGCACCTTACGTATGGATTGTATAGATACTTCATTTTTAAACTGGTGATCAAACACAATTTTTATTCTATTTTCCATAAAAACAGCTATAACTGTACGCGATTTTGTAGAGGTTAACAGAAGAGAATACTGGGTTTTGACTAACAAATTTCTCAAATGCGTATATCTAACATTATTATTGATAAATTACGTTACTCTATTACTTTTAACTGCCGTCCTAAACTAACTTCGGTTGGGGCAGTAAAACACACACACACACGGCCAACACCACCCAAAGAGAAAGCCTTGCAAATATATGATGTGATGTCACACGTTTTGGTCATTGTGATACAATAAGCATAGGTTTTATATGTGTACAACTGTTGAAATACTTGCATATTAGTGGTTTTAAATTGATAAAGGCATATGATAATGCTTGAAAGGTGTAGCGTACAAAATTTTAATGGTAATTGCCATAGCCATTTCTAGTCGTGGACCGGCCCTGTAAATGTGGCAACGTCGAAGTAAGTCCTATCAGCTGAAGAACGTAACACATGTTTCAGCGTTAGATACCTTCCTCTCTTGTATATTTATGTCAATTCCATCGTTATGGTGTCTGTTCAGGGGAAGATTGGTCACCATTTAACAGATTTGTAGTATGCGTAAAACATTTTCAGGAGTTGCGTAAATTTTGTTGAGAAATATGCAGCAAGGATGAAAATGCGTTTTTTCGTAAACGCGATCACTCAGTTATAACCAAATTTGCCTTCACATCTAAGCTGTGCGATTGAAACTAAACGAAAAAAATCCATAATAAGAAGAGGAAAACTTATCATCTTTTTAAAAAGCTAAAGGAAGAAAACTGCGTACAGGATTTTCTAATTTTATAGATAATGCATCTCGTAACCGCATAAAAAGAATGACTGGGCAGTATGTAAAAATAATCTGATGTGTGCCATTCACATGACTTTCTCTATATTTCTGCAACAAATAATTGTTAAAAAGCTTAGGCTTCTATTTACTTCATGCTAATTTAGAAAACGTCAGAAATAGTCACATTACTTGCTTCCTTATTAAGTCGTAGCGAAATAAGGGAGTACCATAGGTTAAAGTGATAGTCAAAAGCTAGTTGCCCTGTGACTGAATTTCCTTTATTTTTATGGACAGGAGTTAACAAATTTCTATATAAGAAAAGTACAAGTTTTTCAAAGCTGAAGCTAAAAACAAGGAATATCTTTAAAAAAATCAACTCCACGAAAAAATGCATATAACATAAATTGTGTACTTTAATGTGCTCTACATTTTCTGTGTGGAAAGGTTTTTTTCATCTCTTAAAGTTTAGCAGTAATGCAAAATTCCGTAAAATTCATCCAGAGTAAAGTAGTCTTCAAAGACTATTCCCGAAAAAAGTCAAGATGTACATTTTATTTGGCAAGTAAATATCTTAAATATAAGAGAATTTAATCAAAATCGTTGGAGCCATTTTTAAGAAAATTAAAATTTTTGCAAATTTTTCCATGTAAAGGCTAGTTTGGGGTGACGGGACTTTCTTGAAAATCTTCGTCTTGCATCCTTGGAAGATACCAAGCAAAAATACCAAGTTTGGTTTTTAACGGTCCTTTCATTTTTGAGCTGTGCTGCCCACGGACACCCACAGACACACAGGCACACGCACGGCCATTTTTATAAAAATGCTTTTTTTGGATTCAGGGGGTTTGAAAACATATATTTCCGGTGAAATTTCGGTATCGAATGTTTATACACTATGTACATAATATGTAAAGAGAAAATAAAAATGTTCGTTTTTGACACACGTTTCATATCCAAACATTAATTTCCGGTGAAATCTCGACATATATCATTAATGTATTTAGTACCTTTTATACATTGATATTTTGCATAAAAGAGAAGTTCTAGTTACCATTAGGGTACGGCGAGGTTTGACGTTGACACTCGTTGAGCAATGCGTGATGTTAGTGATATGCGATATGTGAGTGGTGGACGGGAAGATGGTGTCGAGGTTTGACGTTGACACTCGTTGAGCAATGCGTGATGTTAGTGATATGCGATATGTGAGTGGTGGACGGGAAGATGGTGTCAGAGAGGTTGATGTCAGAGAGGATAGGATGTGATTCGCAAATGCTCGCTGGTGCCCCTCATTGGTTATGCCTTCTTGTGTTACCCTGTGTGTAGCTTAGGACCTCTCCACTAGCTAGCGACTCGAGCCAGTCTTATATAAAAACTGAGGAAAACTTTTTGTACCGAGAGAGCTCACAATTTTCAGTTCTTGCAAATTTACATGTTACTGTATCTCTGTTTTCATAGTCTAGTTATGGAAAACATTGAGTTTTGAACAGTTTGAAAAGAATGCTTTTTGCATTTGTTCTGTTCGCTGTATTTTACGTGTAAAATCGAGGATCTGAGAAAGACAGTGATGCTCTCTCTATGCCTACTGCTGAAGCATATCTCTGAGTAATCTACTCATTTGTTCTTCCTCGCTAATTACAAATTGCAACATTTCGTTATCTATATTTATGGAATGTGTGAATATCAAATTGGCTGGAAGTCATGGCCTGAGAAATTACGCCATTACTATCCATGTAAGCAATACGGTAGAAGAAAATACAGATGTTAGATTTCCATTGAATACGTACGGGAGAATATGAATTAGTTTTTATTTGATTAATCTTTCAAGAAACAAAGTTTATACATTTGTGATAGGTGTAAATATGACCTAGGTATGGTATAAAAGTGGTATGCTGTTAATTGTGTGAAATTACAATCGGTAGAAATGTGTGTTCATATTTCCAAAGACGAAGTTGAGATAACGAATTGAAGCAGGACCATTAGAAGAGCGAACTTCAGTCCAACAGGAATTCTCTGATTAGCCAGAATATTAAAATTCATACCTATATGCTAATAATTTGGATTTCTGTGAACTGTTTGTGTTTGTTACTTTGATAAATACGCAAGCAAACGTAAGATATAACCTTCATACATCTATAATCTTCTAAATTGTTGTGTAACTTTCTATAGTGTCTCTTGTTTAATGCGCAAATGTAGTTATCGAAAGGTGTTTCATATAAAACTGCTTTGTGCGCCTTTTGGAAAGCTCCGTAACGTAATTACATAAACTATACATAGCTATTTAGATTAAGTGAATACTGCCCTAGCAACTCATGGATAGTTACAGAGTGCACTTGGTTAGCTCTAGGTTAGTGTGTGTGTGTGTGTGTGTAAATAAACTTATTTTCGTGTAATATTATTTTAGTAATTTCCACTGATTTTATTAAAGCATGCGAGCGAAGCGAGCATGCGCTCGGTTAGCTCTAAGTAAGTGTTTGTGTGTGTGCAAGTAAATTTGATTTTCAGGTAATTTGTTTTTATTAATTTCTAGGTTAGCTCTAGATTAGTGTGTGTATATAAACTATGTAATTTGAGTTTAGTAATTTCCAGTGCATTTATCAAGCATGCTCGCGTGCGCTCGCGTAGCTATATGTTAGTGTGTGTGTGTGTGTGTGTGTGTGTGTGTATAAACTGATTTTCGTGAATTTGCTTTTAGTAACTTCCACTGCTTTTACTAAAGTATGCAAGCGATGGATTTAGGTTAGTGTGTAAATTAATTCATTATTACTTTTTGTAGTTAATGTTTAGGTATTTTCATGTAAAACTGTTTTGTTTCATAATAGCATTGGGAAATATCCTTAGCAGCCCTGTAACCTATAGTACTTTAACTGCATTACCCCATTATGTATAACTAATACTGGCTCTTTAGGGTAAATGATACACTAACAGATACTGCATAGTTCACCGGATTACATTGATTACATTTTTTAAGTGATAGGCGTTATTATTATCAATTACCCAGTGTGAAGCTCACCATATCATTTGTAATGAAATCATTTTAAAGGTGCTAGGAAATGACAGCTTTGCACGTGAAAGGAATGCACTTGAATGTATTTATTTTAAAGCAGTGATGCAAGTAGAAGAATAGTTGCTAATACAGGTGTTATTGGGAAGTAAAACAAACGTTATTACCCAATATCGAGCGTCTAGAACGTTTTAGAACCTTAATACATGTTCTAGAATAAATTAATTTGGTATTTATTCCCTTGGGAATCCAGATCTCGTAGTATATTATTCAACCTTTAGAAGTACTCATGTAATTGTTTATAAGGTATTTTTTGTTTCCGTCTCCATCATTCCTTATGGCGGGACTGCCAACATTAATAAAAATAGTACCGCGACATTCGCAAGCTTCGTATATACTGACGTCTAGGGGCTTTGAGACTATTGTAAATTTTTAATCACAGAGAAAGAAATACGATTCTATAGCAATTCTGTGGGTTATAGGTGTGTGCTTTAAGCAATAATGCTTTACTTCAAGAATTGCTTGTAGAAGTTCTCTGGTGTTTGTTTTAATTTCGAGATTTTTTTTTAATGAGCTGATTATAGTAGTGTGATGTGTAAATAGAGACATTTTCTTGTAAGTTTTGTAAATTTCCACTGTTTCGTTAGGTATAGGTTTGTGTGTGTGTGTGTGTGTGTGTGTGTGTGTGTGTGTGTTCGTGTAAATGGATGTTTTTAATTTGTTTTATTTCTAGCATTTCGAGCGTAGCGAGCTTGCTCTTTGTTAGCTCTAGGTTAGTGTGTGTGTAAATAAACTTTTTTTTGTGTAATTTTATTTTAGTAATTTCCACTGTTTTTTTTTCAAAGTATGCGAACGAAGCGAGCATGTGCTTGGTTAGCTCTAAGTTAGTGTTTGTATGTGTGCAAATAAATTGTATTTTCGGGTAATTTGTTTTTATTAATTTCTGGGTTGGCTCTAGATCAGTGTGTGTTTATAAACTAATTTTCATGTAATTTGAGTTTAGTAATTTCCATTGCATTTATCAATCATGCTCGCATGCACTCGCGTATCTATACGTTAGTGTGTGTGTGTGTATGTAAATAAACTGATTTTTGTGAGTTTGCCGTTATTAACTTCCACTGCTTTCACTAAAGTATACGAACGAAAGCAGCATTCTCTCTATTGCGTTAGGTTTAGGTTAATTTATTATTATCCTTTGTAGTTAATTTTTAGGCATTTTCTGTGGTTTCGCCAAAGCATACGAGCAACATATGCTTAATAGAACCGAAGACTCGCGGATTTCGTGAAAAAATAGCTTGGCCGTATAGTTGTGCGTTCGTAAAAATAACAAAATGGAGTATGGTGTTTACATTCTGCAACGAGTTTTGTATATAAGAAAATATCTTAATTAGGGCGAGTGAGTGGGACACAGCAACTCAAAGTGATCGCATTTATTACAAGACACGTTCCATGTGAATTTTTATTGCTCAGGTTAGTATTTTCAACGTTTTTAATCTGGACGTCCTGTGGAACCTTTACCAAGTGTATAAATAATTAATGAATACATAGATTTAAAGCATATTTCTGCTGTTAACTACGTAAATTAGAAATACTATGCTGTTTGTAAATCGCTTTTGTTTCATAATAATATTGACTTCAAGAGCTCTGTAACCTAACTTCCCTCCATTCTATTGCTCCATCTTGTGTAACTATCCCAGTGAGTTGTAGGTTAAAGAGATATTGACTAACGATTAATGGTACTTGTAAGCGGAAAGTTTATGTAAAACAGTTTTGTGGCAAATAACCTCAGCAGCTGTATAATCCCTTCTTATATGATTATCACAGTGGCACATTAGGTTAAGTAAATATAGTATTAATACCTTATGGGTACTGGCACAGAATAATTTAACAATATAAATTTTACGTTTGATAACATCACTGGCAAGAAACATCAGCAGATCTGTAAACCCATTTTGTATAGTTATCACAATGGCCCTTTAGGTTAAGTAAATATAGTATTAATAGCTTATGGGAACTCGCAGAGAATAATTTAACAATACAATTTTACGTTTTATAACATTACTAGCAAGAACCATCAGCAGATCTGTAACCCCATTTTGTATAATTATCACAGTAGACCTTTAGGTAAAGTAAACATTTTGTTAATACCTTGTGGGTACTTCCAGAGAATAATTTAACAATAAACGTTTTACGTTTCATAACATCATTGGCAAGAATCATCAGCAGATCTGTAACCTGTAACCTCATGTTGTATAACTAATAATGTGGTTAAGTAAATGTTGCACTAACTCCTAATGTAATTATAGAGAGTTTTTAATGAAAACTGTTTTTATTACCTAACTTAGAGATAACCTCAGCAGCTTATAACATAACTTCCCTTTATTCCATTACCTAACTTTGTAGGATGTAGTAAATTGTAACGGAGGAGGACACCTCGCTACCCAAATGCTCTACGCCTGCGAAGTGTGGGGTATGGCAGCAGACTCCTGGCTTCTCTGGTTACAGCGGCTACAGAATAGAGGACTCCTGTCAATATATTCTGTATGTCGACGTTTCCCTTTGAGGCTAATACATGAAGCTTCCGCCCTCCGTGGTGTAATGGTTACCATGCTTCATATACCCAAGGTCGCGGGTTCAAACCCGGCGGAGGACGATGGATTTTTTCGGGTGTAAAAATCCTTAGCATGGCTTCCTTCGGAAGGGAAGTAAAGCCGTTGGTCCCGTGTCGTAGATTTACGGCACGTAAAAGAACCTCAAGCCTGATAGAGAGGCCTCTGAGCAACATTAAGCGGTGTTTTGCGCCCAGTATAGAATGGGACGCTGAGAACCATAGCAGTTAAAGAGCGTCCATATAAAAAAAAAACGCCATTTCCGGCCTCCCATGTGTGGAAGGTGTCATTAGGCGGCGGGCTCAAAACTTTTACGCCAGATTGGACGAACATGAGAACGCACTTGTCAGATGGCTGGGAGAGAACTTACCCACTGAACGCCGATACAGGCAGGTTCAGTTTCCCTGCATGGCTTGCAGGTACCCCCGGTAACAACAACAGCAAAATAGTGAACTAAGTACTCCCCCATTGGAAGTGGCCAATCAAAGTTGTCCAACGAAAACAATTTTTCACAAATTAAACACCAGCGGAGCAGAAAAGGATGCTGCTCCTGAAAAATGCAACAGTTTGAGGAGCCTATGTAGCGCTACCTCCTTAACATCATCACCCGAAACCTCAAATACCAAACCTTAACCTTCACCTCATTCCTGTGGTTAAACCCTTACCAGGGTAGGTTACACAGCAGCTACACCTAGGCTCACCACGAGCTACCAGATCTCGCTCGCACGCACGCAGGCACCTCGCTTCCTGCAACACCATTGTGGTTCAAAGTGGCTAACCTCCCCGGAAGGAGGGGATGAGGTGAAGAGCCGTAGGTGGTCCTAGGCCCGTAGGTAAACAGACGCACCGAAGTCCCTAACACTTTTCGTCGAACATCCGCGCACCATTAGAGAGCAATCCCAAGAAGATGCCACAGCGGTCCTTGTAGGACTTCACCTTGTATACTAGGGACGCACCTTTTCTTGGGCGCTCGAACTCCGTAATCTTCAGTAGGTAGGTTTCGCTCAATTTCGGAACCAGAGCAGAGCAAAAACATTGAAATATGAAGTACGCTATACACACTAATATCCAGTGGCTTGTTTTACATATTTAAAAAGTTTTAGTAGCCCTCCTCAGAAGTGTTAGAATCTCGCTTAGAATGAATTATCCGGATAAGGTTTTTTTTTTTTTTTTCTCGGAGTTTTCCCTTATCCTGAGAAGACGAAAGTCAAATAACTTTATGCTCCGATATCATTTGAGTATCCTTTCACCATTTCAATCATTTTGTTGATCGTCCAGTATGATCAACCAGATTAAAGGACGTTAAGCTAAAAAAAAAAAAAAAAAAAAAAAAAAAATCCGATGTGTTCCATGCACATAAGCTTCTCTAGCTGTTCCGTAAATATATTTTTCTTACAAAAGAATATTTTTCTATCTACGTCTTGTTAATAGAGAAAAAATTAGCAAAAATGATCTTATTACTTGTGTATTTAAGTGGAAGGGAAGTGAGCTAATAAACTAGGATAAACTGATAGAAAAATATTTTAAAAGCTGGTCGCTATGCGAAACAATTGAGGTTGGGTTCAATTTACATGGTCCCGTTTGAAAAAAATAATTTGTTTAAAATGAAAACCAATAACAATAAATGTTTCGAAAATGGTTAGGTCTTCAAAAAGACATTTATATGGCATAAATTATGTGTTATAACGATATCTATATGCTTTGTGTAGTATCGCTTCAGATTTAACCATTATGAAAAATTCTGCAAGACTCATACAAAATAAAGAACTCTTCAGAGGTTATTCTTATAAAATTCAGCATATATATTTTTTGTGATGTGAATGTCTTTAATATACAGTATTTTAATTAAAATCGTTAGAGCCATTTTTAAGAAAAACAAAATTTTGTAAAAATGTTCCACGTAAAGGGTAGTTGGGGGTGGGGTGATTTTCTTGTATCACATCCTTGGAAGATACTCAACCCAAAAGTATTTAACCGAGCTATGTTGTCCACTGGCACATACACACGGACCTTTTTGCAGACAAGCTGATGGCCTAGGTTTTTTGGAATGTAAGCGGTATCATCTACATTGATTACTGGCACAAGGAAGGGCGATAAATGGAGAGTATTATGCATCGTTGTTGCATCGGTTGAACGGATAAATCAAGAAAAAACGCCATCTGGCAAAGAGAAAGATTTTCTTCCACCAAGACAATCAGACCTGCGCAGTTTCGATGGCGCAAATTGTGAAATTGAGGTTCGAATTACTACAGCATCCACCGTATTAGCTAGATTTGGCCTCTAGAAACTTTTTTTTCCAAACTTTAAAAAATTTGATGTGTACCATTCACATGACTTTCTCAATATCCCTGCAACAAGTTATTTTTAAAAAGCTTATACTTCTATTTATTTTATGCTAGTCAGAAAGTCTAGCAGAAATAGTCTTATTACTTGCTTCCTTGTAAGGAGAAGCGAAATAAGGGTCTACCATAGGTTAATAAGACAGTCAAAAGCTGGTTGCTATGTCATGAAGTTCCTTTGTTTATATGGATAGGAGTTGACAAGTTCCTGTAGGAGAAAAGTATAGTTTTTCATAGCAGAAACCAAAAATAAGGAATGTCTCAAAAAAGACGAACTCCACGAAAAAAATGTGTGTTTTAATGTGCTCTACATTTTTTGTGCAGTAAGTTTTTGTCCATCTCTTACGGTTTAGCAGTTATTCAAAATTTAGTAAAATTCATCCAGAATAAACTACTCTTCAGAGTTTATTCCCAGAAAATTCTAGATGTACATTTTATTTGTCAGGTAAATATCTTTAATATACGATATTTTAATCAAAATCGTTGGAGCCATTTTTTAGAGAATCAAAATTTTCGAAAAAAGTTCCATGTAAAGGGTAGTTAGGGGTGGGGGGATTTTTCTCAAAATCTTCGTTTCGCATCCCTGGAAGATACTAAATTTAATTACCAAGTTTGGTATTTTACCGACTTTTCGTTTTTCAGTTATCATGTTCACTGACACAAGGACACACGGACACACACACACACACACACACGGACCTTTTTCTGGAAATACTTTTTTTTGGATACAGGGAAACCTAAAACATATATTTCCGGTGAAATCTCCGCATCGAATTTTTTGGTGGAGTGCAAATCCTTCTGTATACACTATGTACATAGTACGTACAGAGAAAGTAAACATAGACTAAAGATACAGGCAATACTTACAATTATTATTTATGTTCAAACTGTTTTCCGTCTGCATTACTACATCTTTGAAGTGATAATAACAACTAAACTTCCTACAGTACTACCTACGTATTGCTGGTACTTTCGGTTTCTTTTAACCAACTGTCCAGTGAATTTTACGCCACCCTGGATTACACATATTATTTATTTATTTATATTAATTATATAGTATTATTGCAATGCTAGCGCTGCAATCGGTCTTTGCCCTAAGCAGTGTAAGAAAGTAGCTATCTAAAAAATCTGATGTGTTCAATTCACATGACTTTCTCTATTTCAATGCAACAAATTATTGTTAAAAAGCTTATGCTTTCATTTATTTCATGTTGATTAGCAGAAATATTCTTATTACTTGCTTCCTTGTAAATAGAAACGAATAAAGGGTCTTTTTTAGGTTAAACTTATAGTCAAAAGCTGGTTGCTATGTGACTGAAGTTCCTTTGTTTGTATGGACACAAGTTCACAAAGTCCTGTATGAGAAAAGTATGTGTTTTATAGCTGAAACCAAAAACAAGGAATATCTCAAAAACAATTAACTCCACGAAAAATATGCATATAACATAAGTTGTGTGTTTTAAAGTACTCTACATTTGTTGTATGGTAAGTTTTTGTCCATCTCTTACGGTTTAGCAGGTATGCAAAATTCCGTAAAATTAACCGAGCATAAAGTAGTCTTCATAGGCTATTTCCAGAAAATTCAAAAATACACTTTATTTGTCAGGTAAATATTTTTAATATACGATAATTTAATCAAAATCGTTACAGCTATTTTTTGAAAATCAAAATTTTCAAAAAGGGTAGTTTGGGCTGAGGGGATTTTTCTCAAAATCTACGTGTCGCATCCCAGGAAGATACCTTTTTCTGAAAATACCTTTTTTAGATACAGGGGACCCTAAAACATATATTTCCGGTGAAATCTCGGTATCGAATTTTTTGGTGGAGTGCAATACTTTCTCTATACACTATGTACATAGTGCGTATAGAGAAAGTAATAAAACTACGTTGTATAATGTTAAACTAGACATAATTATGCTCCTAAAATACTTTCAGTCTCAGGGATGTTAGTGTAATAGTGAGCATAAATGATGGACGGCTACCAAATTAGGTCTAACGTGGGAAGTGTAGAAATGTGTTACTTGCAGAACTCATTTTTCATCCCTAATAACACATCTAAGATTTTTATGTTTCACCAAATATCAGCAACAAAATCGATCTTGTATTCCAAACTACAGCCTCCCTGCAAGTTTGATATTGTTAGTAAATCATGAAAAAGTTTGCTACTTTATGTTATCAGTTTGAAATTATGTTAAGACTATGTTCTTATGACAAAATAAAATTGGATTACACTGTAATTGAAAATATAATATTTACTATCAGTAACATACGAGGAACGTTCCATAAGTCCTTAAAAAAAGATAGAAAATCAACATTTTTTGATAGATTTATCTTTTTATTTTTTGACATATTCTCCTTTTGGCTCAATACACTTTTCCCAGCGTTTCTCCAACTGTTTTAAACCTTCCAAAAAGTTGGATTTCGGAAGATTCTCGAAATAGGTCTCTGGGAGAAGACCTCTTCGTTAGACGTGAATCATTTTCCGCCCCTCCACGTTTTCAAGTTTGAAAATAAAATAGGTCATTAGGGGCTAAATCTGGTGAATACATTGGATGTTGTAGTAAATCGAACCTTAACCTACAATTTTCGTAACTCTTGCATTGTCTTGATGGAAGAGAATCTTTTTCTTTGCCACAAGAGCGTTTTTTTTCTTGATTTCTCCGTTCAACCATGCAATAACAATACATAATACTCTCAATTTATCGTTCTTCCTTTCTGCAAGTAACCAATGTAGATGATTCGCGTGCATCCCAAAAAGACTGAGGCCATACCTTGTATGCAGATTTCAGTATCTTTGTCTTCTTCGGAGCCGATTCGCCATTAAAAACCCACCGTTTGGACTATACTTTTGTATCTGCAGTGTAGTAGTGTATTCATGCTTCAGTGTAGTAGTGTATTCACAGTTATTTACCGACGCAGAAACTCGTCAGGATTGTGACGGAAAAGTGCCAAACCAATTTCCGAATCGATCACACGATTGCGTTTATTCTCAATTTTTGGTTGGAATACAATACCCTCTCTAGCTATTATGTATATTGTATGTACATACGCGCTAGAGAAAGTAAAGTGCTAAAACGTGTATTTCTGGTGAAATCTCGGCATCGGATATTTGGATGGAGTGCAATACCTTCTCTCTATCTACGTGCCATTTACTATGTAGAGAGGCTAAAAACCTTTAGTACGAATAATTTTATACCGCCTAATAAGCTATAGAGGGTAGAGAAGGCCATATAGATGTAACACAATAGCGTTTAGTCGTCATGCATATACGTCTAGTAAAATCGCGTAATCGAAAATTTGAATCGACAATAATTGCTCTCTCTAGTGTAGAAATGACTGAAATAAGCGTGCAGGGGCCCAACAACCTAGGGAACAAGTCCGTGAGCTTTTTCCGTTAGGTCAGTAACTATTTTATACACTGAATCCCCCTGCGTGCAAGGGCCTAAGAACTTGCAAACAGGGAAAGAAGTGGATACGCCACTTACGCGGGGCAACCCCAAGGGGAAGACTAGCGAAAAGCACCGTAGGACCGACATTTACCAGCTCGGGTCTACTAACTAAGGTGTCTCACAACCCGCCACCTCCCAAGGGTATCGGGCCTGTTCCACGTCGAGTCCAACCCAATCCGAACAGCTCCCTTTCGGGAGGTGCTCAGATGTTTGGCCCGACTACTTCTAGTATTGCCAGAAGTGCATGGGGTCCGCAGCGCTCGCATCGGAGCAGCTGAAGAGGTCGGAAAGAAATAAAAATGATTTATTTTTGGACTCTTTTTAACTGTTATGATTCTCAGCGTGAAAGACCGTTTAATTTTGCTCAGAGGCCTCTTTTATCAGGCTTGAGGTTCTTTTACGTACCGTAAATCTACGACACGGGCCAACGGCTTTACTTTCCTTCCGAAGGAAGTCAAGGTAAGGATTTTTACGCCTGAAAAAAATCCATCGTTCTCCACCGGTCTCTCTAGTGTAGATAAAGAGGCATAGAAAGTAAAAGTGGCTATAGTCAGCACACTTTACGTGATCATTAAGGTAGTGAATTATATTACCCGAGTATGTACGGTGCATTAAAACAAGGGTTGATCGTAAAACATGCTCGTTACGTGCGAGGGAAATAAAGTAGGTAATGCGCATGATAATATCCTGCAACGATTTAAGCTGCTGTTGTGCACTTTCTCTTTGCTGACAAAATGTATGACGTATAGTAGGATTCCGCGTCTTATTGGATTACCTGTGTGTCTTCACGTTGCGCATTAATTATTAGCGATGACTGCACGGCTTTGTTTACAGCCGAGCGTCGACTGCGCCTTGGAAATCCAAGAAGAGCTTAGCGGCGGAATCGTGAAACCCACATATCCATAAATATAACGCTAAAGTAATCCGGCCTCCTAACGATATCACTTGAATTAGTCAACGCGGCGGCAGATTTAGGGTCCCAAAAGCGAATTTTCGTGTCCTCCAGCATTCTAAAGAGCGGGTAGTTACATTTTTCAGCGCAAGAGTAAGCCAGCCACGAGACAAAATTAAAACTTTCAGAGAATTTTAGCCATGGGCGAAAAAATACCGAGGTTGGATCAGTAGAAGATGCTTAGTAGACACTGTATTCTATAGTGGAGTATGCAATCCCGAATATCGATCTATGGTCGAGTGGTCAGCAAGCTGGGTTCGATTCCCGGCTGGGACGGGGAATTTTTCTTTAACCAGAATTATTCCTATCCCCTACAGAGTCTGGAAGTATGTATGTGAGAGTGAATGTGTGTGTGTGTGTGTGTGTGTGTGAGGAAAATGAAACGATTAAACCTAAGGTAACGGGCCTACTACAGAGAACGAGTTGTTTCTAATGCAAAGCCTCCGATATGACAGATGTTAAATGAAACAACATCAAAATAATAAAATAATACAAAAATAAAAAAAATAAATAAATAAAAAAAATCTAATGTAAGACTGTCTCCGTGGTCGAGTGATAAGTGAACTGAATTCTCACCTGGGGGTCCCGGGTTCGTTTCCCGGCTAGGGCGGGGAATTTTTCTTTAACCAGAATTATTCCCTATCCCCCACAGTCTGGAAGTATGAATGTGACAATGAATGAGCCCACTTTTAATGATATAAAACTGATTAACACAACGTTCTAAACCTACAGTAATACGGGTTGTTTCACAAGTAAAAACCCCCGATATGACTATTGAAGTTAAAGGGGGCTATACAAATGAAACAATAAAATAAATTCTAATTTGGTCCATTCACAGGACTTTATCTAACTACAAAGCTATTACAAAAGATTATTCTTCTCTCTACTCCATGCTAATACAGATAAGTATTAGCAGAATTGGCTTATTGTTTAGTTGTTTAGAAGTAGAAGGGGAAGTTAAATGTTAATTGCTGTTGTTAAGCAATTGCCATTGAAAAGGCAACCTTAAATATCCAGTTTGGATTTTGACAAATTTTTTGTTTTCGGGTTATGCTTTCCACAGACAAAGACACAGACACAAACTCACGCGCGGACCTTTTTCTAAAATTAATTTTATACAAGGGATCTTAAAACGTGCATATTTCCGGTGAAATCTTAGTGTCGAATTTTTGGGGGGAACGTAATACCTTCTTTATCTGCTAACTATGTATTAGGTAGATCATATAACTATGACGTGATGAAGTAGGCGTGGTCTCTACTAGAGGTTTCCAAACGTCTATCATTACTCACTGCTTGGCCTTGTTCAGTTCATGCTAGTTGATAAACCAGTGAACAATGAAAGAAAGCGCAGATTGAAAAATCTGATGTGTTCCATTCACATGATTTTCTCTACATCTCTGTAACAAATAATTGTTAAAACGCTTATTCATCTACGTACTTCTTGATAATCGAGATAAACATTAGCATAAATGATCTCTTTACTTGGTTTCTTATAAGTAAAAGGGAAATAAGGGAACACTAAACTCAAGTGACAGTCATCTTTTAAAAGCTAGTTGCCATGTGGTTGGAATCTGTTTCTTTGCATATCTGGAGTTGGCAGATTCCCGTATGTGAAAAGTTTTTATTTTAAAACTGAAACCAACAACAGGGAATATATCCAAAATGGTCAACTCCACAGAAAAAAAAAACAAAAAAAACAAAACAATTAAGACATAAATTGAATGTTTTAACGAGATCTACTTTTTTGTGTAGTAAGTATTTTGTGTATCTCTAACGGTTTACCAGTTATGCAAAATTCATTCAGAGTGTTATTCCCAGAAAATTCAAGATATACATTTTATTTGTCATGTAAATATCTTAAATATAAGAAACTTTAATCAAAATGTATATCTTGAAATTTCTGGGAATTATCCCCATTAATGTAAATATCTTAAATATAAGATATTGTAATCAAAATCGTTAGGTCCATTTTTGAGAAAATCAAAATGTTCAATTTTTTTCCCCATATAAAGGGTAGTTTCGTTGGAGGGATTTTATCAAACGCTTCGTATTGCATCCTTGGAAGGCAGTAAACTTAAACACCAAGTTGGGTATTTCACCGACTTTTCGTTTTTGAGTTGTCGTGTTCACAGATACACGAACATACACACGGAATGCTTTTTATGTATACAGGGGTCCTAAAACTGTATCTGTGGTGTGAATTTTGGGTGGATGCAATATCTTCTCTATACACTATGTACATATTACGTGGAGAAAAAGTAAAAATGTCGAAAATACCAAAGGATTGGCGTTCGTCACTGAACACATTTGTGGATGATTCAAACATTTTTAATGACAAGGAGGAGAGCCTTTTCTTTCGATACAGTAAATATGTATCTTGTAATTCACTGCAATGAATTCTGAGTGAGTTTGATTCGTTTATGTTCATTGTTTTTCCAAAGCTCTGTACATTATTATCCTGAATGTTTTGTATCTTTATTTGCTAATCATATTACAAAATAATTGTTTTATTGAGTTACTTTATGAATTAGAGTGATGCATATAATGAGATACTTTTGGAACGATTATACCTCAACATGTGCATGTTTTCGCTACTACTTTCTCTTCATATCGCTGATGCTCTTGCGTGTTTGTAACGAGTACGCTTCTGAACCCAAAACCGATCTCTAGTAATTAGGTATATATACAAACAGCATAAACAAAATGAGTGATTCAGTTTACTGCTTGATGGATAGCTAATAATTTAGCTTGACAGATTGAGCATAAATGGATTTCGTTGGTACCGGAATAAACAATAGAAGCACAGTCTACCAGATCAACTGTTTCTCTTCTCAAGAGCCATCTTATACTCTCGGAGATAATTGGCTACCACTGGCAGAGAAGGCTTCAGTAAGTTTGGAAATTAATAATAAGGATAGCTTATTTCAAAAACTCTGATGTGCTACACTCACATGACTTTCTCTAGCTGCTCTACAAACCTCCTATAAAATATTATTTTTCTTTGTACACAATGCTAATCGAGATAGATATTAGCAGAATGTTAATAAGTTCCTAATAAGTAGAAGAGAATAAGGGAATGCGTTATGCTACAATGAATGTCAAATGTTTTAAAAGCTATCGTTATGCGATTGTCATTGCAAATCACTTCTTTGCTTGGCCAGGAGTAGAACAAAAGAAAAGCGGACACTTCCTGTCTGAGAACAGTTTAAGTACTTCACAATTGAAACCAATAACAAGGAATATCTCAGAAACGGTTACTTCCACAACAAAAACGTAAAAGACATAAATTGTGTGTTTTGTCATCATGTACAGTTTTTGAGTAGTGAGTTTTTTCTATCTCTTACGGTTAAGCAGCTAAGCAAAATTCATCCAGAATAAAGATGTCTTAAGAGGCTATTCCCCAACAATTCGAGATATACATTTTATTTCAGATGTAAATAGCTTTAACATACACGATTTTAATCAAAATCGTTAGAGATATTTTTAAGAAAATAAAATTTTTTAGAAATTTTTTCCATGTAAAGGGTAGATTTTAGTAGGGGGATTTTTTTTTGAAAATCTTCGTGTCGCATCCTTGGAAGATACTAAACCTAAATACCAAGTTTGACATTTAACGATCTTTTCGTTTTGGGGCTATGCTGCCCACAGATACACACACATACACACAGATAGACAGACAGACATTTTTCTAAAAATGCTTTTTTGTGTTCAGAGTGTCCTAAAACATGTATTTCCGGTTAAATCTCGGTATCGAACTTTTGGGTGCATTACAATACCTCCCATATCCCTATGTACATTGTACATATGAGGCTAGAGAAAGTAAAAAGTTAACGCTTCTTTCAATTTGGTGGTCTAGTAGTTAATTAGGTGTATTAATTACTTTCTTAACAATTACTTCAGCTCGAGCTATAGCTGCTAAGTGCAAAAGAGGTATTCCTTCTATGATTATAGCTGCATCATTTGTATTTGTGCGATATCCTCGTATAGTCTGTAAAATAAATCCGCATTGTTTTTGTGACCATTTCTTGTCTAAGACTCCTATGTCAGAATGCAGGCACACAGTGTAATTCTAGAATTTCAAAAGCCCCCGATAAATTAGCGCTTCAGAATTGATGCCTTAACTAGATCTGGTTGTAGAGGTTCGAAAGGTCTGAAATTGGCTGTCTCCTTTACTTTCTATAGCATGATAGTAGGTAGATAAGGTATTATATCCCACTAACATTTTTGATACTGATATTTTACCGAAATACATGTTTTGAGGTCCCCTAAATAAAACAAGCATTTTTAGAAAACGGCCAGTGAATGTGTGTGTTTGGTTGTGTGTGCGTGTGTGCATCTGTGGGCATCCTACTTCAAAAAGTAAAGTCCATTAAATATCACACTTGATATTTACTTCTAATATAATACAAGAATGCTACACAAAGGTTTCCAGAAAAAACATCACCCCAAACTAACCTTTGCAAGGAAAAAGTATCGAAATTTTGATTTTTAAAAGATGGGTCTAGCGATTTTGATTAAAGTACTGTATATTAAAATATTTACATGACAAATAAATTCTGTATTTTGTATTTCCTGGGAATAGACTCTGAAGTCTTCTTCATTCTGGAAGACTTTTGTATATCTGTTAAACTGTAAGAGATGGGCAAAAACTTACTACACAAAAGTGTACATCTCGTCAAAACACAATTTGTGTCTTATACATTATTATTGTGGAGCTACCCATTCTGAGACATTCCTTGTTATTGCTTTAAGTTTTAAAACATTTATAGTTTCTCAAATAGGAGGTCGTCCGTGTTTCTTTTGTTTTACTCCTGGTCATACAAAGAAGCGAATTTAAATGACAATCGTATAATGACAGGCTTTAAAGCATTTGACTATCGTTTTAGCCCAGTGTATCTTCTTAGTTCCTCTTTGCTTATAAGCAACTAAGTAAAAGTACCATTCGGCAAATGTTTGCCTCGATTAGTATGAAGTAGAAAGTAGAAAAGCACAGTCTACCACATCAACTGATTCTCTTCTCCGGAGTCATCTTATATATTCGGAGATAATTTGTTACCACTGGCAGAGCTTCATTAAGTTTGGAAATTAATGAGGGTGGTATATTTATCAAAGGTTAGCGCTTCTTTCAATTTGGAGATCTAGTTGTTAATTAGATGTATTAATTGCTTTATTAACAATTACTTTAGCTCGAGCTATAACTGCTAAGTGCAAAAGAGGTATTCCTTCTATGATTGAAGCTGCATCATTAGTATTTGTGCGATATCCTCGTATAATCTGAAAAATAAATCCACATTGTTTTTATGGCCATTTCTTGTCTAAGATACATGTCGAAATGCAGGCATACAGTGTAATTCTAAAGTTTCAAAGGCCCCCGATAAATTATACGTAGCGCTTCAGAATTGACGCCTTAACTAGACCTGCTCGTAGAGGCTAGAAAAGTCTGAAATTGGCTGCCTATTACTTTCTCAAGTATGAATGTACAATATAAGAAATCTGATGATAGCGGAGTGATCCTCAATCCTATTGTTCGCTTTGAGTCCCCTGAAGAAGTGGACACAGAAAAAAATGCAATTTATTAATCTATCATTCCCTTTTATAAGGACAAATACAATCTTAAAAATATATCAGTCACCGGATTAATGATAGGAGCCAGAGGGACAATACCCAAAAAATTACACCAATTTTGGAAAGATTATGGTCTGGATAAACGCCTTCTGCATACAATAGCGATCATGGCAATCAGAGGATTTATTCTTATCCTCAGAAATCGTTTGTATTCGTTTTAATGCTGGTGCAATAAAATTCATTAAATTTTGTTGTGTAATTTTGAAATTACTAAATTGTTTTTTGAGAAGATTTGTATGTGCTATTTGTATTAGATTTGAAGTTTATCATTTCTAATTTCATAGGTTACCTGTACTTAGTTATACGATTTATTTTTTTGCATTGTAAATTATTTTTAAAAACGTTAATTGTGTAGTTATACTTTGTCTACATAGCAAGTAATAAATAAAATAGTAGGTAGACAAAAGTATTATATTCCACCCAAAATTTTGTTACTGTATTTTACCAAAATACGTGATTTAAGGACACCTAAATCCCAATAAATCAGTTTTAAACAAAGATCAGTGAGAGCGGGTGCGGAAGTATGTGCGTGTATTCATCTGTGCGTATCATAACTCCAAAAGTAATATCAAATTTAGTATTTAGTTTAACATAATCTAAGGATGCGACACAAAAATTTCTAGGAAAAAAAACCCTCACCCCAAACTACCGTTTGCAAGGAAAGATTATCTAAATTATGATTTTTAAAAGATGGGTCAAGCAATTTTGATTAAAATATTGTATATTAAAATATTTACATGGAAAATAAATTGTATATCTTGAAGTTTTATGGGAATAGCCTCTTTCCATTCTGAATGACTTTTGTATATATGGTAAATCGCATTTACCACAAAAAAAAATTGTAGATCTCGTCAAAATTTGTGTCCTATACATTTTTGCTGTGGAGCAAACCTTTTCTAAGACATTCTTTGTTATTGATTTCAATTTTAAAATACTTATAATTTTCTCAAGAGGAAGTCGTCCGTATTTCTTTTGATTTACTCTTTGGCCATGCAAAAAAGCGAATTTAAATGATGCATAATGACAGGTTTTAAAGCATTTGACTATCGTTTTAGCCTAGTATATTCCCTTGCTTCTTAATTCTTATAAGTAACTTCTTATAAGTAATACAGATTTTTTCTAACATTTTAAAGTGGTGTTAAAACGTAATTTTACTTTCTCTGCACGTACTATGTACTAGAGTATAGAGAAGGTATTGTAATGCACCCGAAAATTCGATACCGATATTTCACCGTAAATATATGTTTTGAAGTCCCCTGAATCCAAAAAACGTTTTTTAGAAAACGATTGTATGGGTGTTGTGGGCAGCACAGCCCAAAAACGAAAAGTCGGTTAAATACCAAACTTAATACTTAAGTTGAGTATCTTCCAAGGATGCGAGACAAAGATTTTTAAGAAAATTCCGCACCTCAAACTATCCTTTATATGGAATATTTTTCAAAAATTTTGATATTCTCAAAAATAGCTCTAACGATTTTAATTAAAATACCTTATGTTTAAGATATTTTATGACAAACGAAATATGATCTTGAATTTTCTGGGAATAGCCTCTGAAGACCTCTTCATTCTGGATGACTTTTGTATAACTGTCAAACCGTAAGAGATATACAAAATCTTACTCCACAAAAATTGTAGTTCTCTTTAAAAAACACAGTTTCTGTCATATACTTTTTTTTGTAGAGTTAACCGTTTTCGAGATATTTCGGAGTCTTGATTTCAATTTTAAGCCACTTAAATTTTTCTCAAACGGGAAAAAATCTTTCTTCTCGTTTCCTGTTTGTTTACTCCTGGCAGGCAAAGAGATTTACTTTCAAATGTTTCACATAGCGACCGGCTTATAAAGGACGAGGCTATTGTTTTAGCCTGTGCATTTTCTTATTTGCCTTCTGTTTACAAGGAAGCTAGTAATAAGATTAATAATTAGAATTATTTTGCTTATGTTTATCTTGATTAGTATGGTGTAGAAAATAGATTAATGTTTTAAATAAAAGGTTTATTTACCGAACAGCTAGAGAATATCATGTGAATGAAACACATTAGATTTTTTCCCCTTCTACTTAAAAGGAACCAAGTAATAAGGACAATTTCTGCTAATATTTATCTCCATTACAAAGACGTGGATAGAAGAATAAGCTTTTTACTTACTCGATACGAACTATGTACATGTTTTGAGTCCCCCTGTATAAAAAAAAGCATTTTTGCAAAAATGTGTGTGTGTCTGTGGACAGCATAGCTCAAAAGCGAAAAGTCCGTTAAAAACAAATTTGATATTTAGGTTTGGTATCTTCCAAGGATGCGAAACGAAGATTTTCAAGAAAATCCTCCCACCCACAACTACCCTTTACTTTGAACTTTGTTACAAAATGTTGATTTTCTAAAAATGGCTCTGACAATTTTGATTAAAATATCGTATGTTACAGATATTTACCTGACAAATAAAATGTATATCTTGAATTTTCTGGAAATAGCCTCTGAAGAATACTTTATTCTGGATGAATATTAGGGATTTTGCATATCTACTAAACCGTAAGAGATGGATAAAAACCTACTACACAGAAAATGTAAAGCACATTAAAACACACAAGTTATGTTTTATACATTTTTTTCGTGGTAGTGATTATTTTTAAGGTATTAGTTGTTTTGGTTTCAGCTTATACTTATACTTTTCTCATACAGGATTTGTCAACTCCTAACCATACAGACAAAGGAACTTCAGTCACATAGCAACCAGCTTTTGACTATCCCTTATTTTGCTACTACTTACAAGGTAGCAAGTAATAAAACTATTTCTGCTAGCTTTTTATTGATTAGTAAGAAGTAAATACAAGCATAAGATTTTTATTTAATATAATACTAATATATTGAAGATGATTCATAATCATAATGTTTGTCAATTTATAGAATTTGTTGGGATGTTCACTGATTGGCTTCTGGAGATTGACATTGTTGAAGCTTTATCTGGATTAAAAGCCAACTTGTTGGTACTACTGCATTAAAATAGTTTGAAGTGCAGTGTATGGGAAGTAAATCATTATGCATTGATACATTGAACCCTATTAGATTTGTGTTGATTTCGCCTAGTCGATATGATGGTCTTCAGGATGAAGAAAAACTCGACATTTCAATTTAGGTGAATGTCAGAGAAATGCAAACCACAGCTGTGGCATTGTGTGCTGAACTCTGCCCAGATCAACGGTGTCCTTCCTAACATCTGCACGCGCCAACGAACAAACATAGCAATTAACAACGGAAACGGAATTTCTGTTCTGGTTACTGTAGCGCACAATCCGGAGGTGAGCGTACGACAGATTGAACGCGGTTCTGGAATAAGCCGCAGTAGTGTGTGGGGAATTTTACATAGGAAAGTTTCATCCATTTCATGTGCCACTGCACCAAGAACTGCGCGGTAATGACTTTGAACCTCGCAATTGTCGTTTTGCATTTCAGCAATCGCAAGGTAATACTGCATTCCTGTATAATACTTTGTCTACTCATGAAGCTTCATTCACAGATCATGGTAATCAGCGGCTTCAAGCGGTTGCTCATCAACAACTGTAGAATATCAACAATTGGTGCCGTATCATTGGCAACCGTATAGTTCACTTATTTTCAGCGACAGCGATATGCATTTTACATTTTCTACTTCGTACACAGAACAGATTGCATTTCACCCAAATATTTGATACCAAGATTTCGCTGGAAATACACATTTTAGCGTCCCCTGTATCCAAAGAAAGCACTTTTAGACATCTGATGTGTTCCATTCACATGACTTTCTCTATATCTCTGCAACACATTTTTGTTAAAAACCTTATTGTTCTATTTACTTAATGGTAATCGAAAGAAAAATAACATAAACTTGCTTCCTTGAAAGTAGAAGCCAAAATAAGGGAGTACCATTGGTTAAAGTGATAGTCAAAAGCTGTTTGATATGTGACTGAAGTTCCTTTGTTTGTATGGACAGAAGTTGACAAAGTCCTGTGCGACAAATTATACTTATTTTAAAGCTGAAACCAAAAACAAGGAGTATCTCAAAAACGACCAATCCAGATTCGTCCAGAATAAAGTAGTCTTCAGAGGATATTCCCAGAAAATTCAAGATATACATTTTATTTGTCAGGTAAATATCTTTAATATATGATATTTTAAACAAAATCGTTAGAGCCATTTTTGAGAAAATCAAAATTTTCGAAAAAAGTTTCATGTAAAGGGTAGTTTGGGATGGGGGGATTTTTCTGAAAATCTTCGTGGAGGATACTAAGCTTAAATACCAAGTTTGGTATTTTACCGACTTTTTGTTTTTGAATTATCGTGTTCACAGACACACGGACACCGGACACACACGGACCTTATAGTGAAAGTCTTTTTTTTTTTGGATACAGGGAACCCTAAAACATATATTTCCGGTGAAATATCGGTATCGAATTTTTTGGTGGAGTGTAATACCTTCTCTATACACTATGTACATAGTACGTGTAGAGAAAGTAAAACGTACTGTATTTGTGTTTGTGTGTGTCCATACACAACATAACCAAAAACAGAAATTCGTTAAGTATCAGACTTTATGTTTAAGTGTAGCATATTCCAAGGATGTGACGCGAAGACTTTCAAGAAATTCCCCCCACCACAAACGACCCTTCATATGGCAACATTTTCGAGAAATTATTAAAGACATTTACATGACAAATAAAATTTATAGCTTAAATTTTCTGGGAATAACCTGATGAAGGATGACTTCTTGAATAACTAGAAAACCGTAAGAGACAAGCCAAACTTATTACACAAAAATGTAGATCTTATTAAAACACATAATTTTTGTCATATATTTTTCTGTGGAGTTAACAATTTCCAAGATATTCCTTATTACTGGTTTCAGTTTTAAATACTTGAAGCATTTCTCAAATGAGAATTTCTGGATCCTTTAGGATTACTTCCAAAATGAATTGCAATTACATATCTTCTTAACTGAAATAACTTATTCAAATTCCCTTAATACTTACTTAACTAGGCCTATATAAAAACAAAATTTGATTTTTTTGTTTCATTAATTTCAATCACATAGCAACCAGCTTTAAAAGATTGGACTATCGTTTTCTCGTAGTGTATTATCGTATTTTTGTTTTACTTATAAGGTAAGTAACAAGACTATTTCTGCTCATGTTTATCTTGTATAAAGAATACTTTTTATGAATAGTTTGTCACAGAATAGGTAGAAAAATCCATGAGAATGAAACACAACAGGTTTTGAAAATAAATTCTACCCATTGTCATGGATGACGTGGAAACGCGACTATCAATGTAGTTCCAGCATTATGGGTGCTCCGCTCACTTCGCACACGTCTCCACAGAAGTAATGCATACAAAGTTTCCAAATAGCTGGATTGGACGAGGTGGTCCTGTGAGATGGCCAGCTCGGTCCTTGATACTGGGGCGTGGTATCAGGAACCCCAACCGTACGAGAGAAACACTACTTCTATGTAACTCTCTCTTGTTTATCGTCTCCAAATATATATCGATGCAAACTGTGAGCATTTGGAAAGTGTATTGAAGAGACGCAGTTCATCAGATAAGAGGTAACTGATTATTTACATGCTGAATGTAATTTACAAACATGAAGTTTCTGTGGAATATAGACCACTAACAATTATGCGTAGAAAAGTGAAACGAAATTTGCTATCCTAATTGTACTTCCATTTCATTTTTCTAGAAAAAAATACATGATCCGTTTAAATAAACAACATAACTTTGGGTTGAAAATGATATTTGTTTACTTTTATATATTGTGCACACGTTCCCAGTGTGAAATCTTGACAGGATTATATTCCTGCACAGCTAGATTTCTTTCGTTTCCAAAATATATGGGATCGCACAGTTCAGCGAGACACCCTGTATGTATTGAGAACATGAATGCATGCATAATTTGGATACTTTAATGCATAAAAATCATATGTCTAATAATTAATATGATAATTAGATTATTTGGATAAAGTTTAAGAGAAATATTTTCGTGGTTTTACAGAATGGGGGACATTACATTAAGGGGACGGTCAAGTGATAATCCTAAATTCCACATTTTTAAAGTTAGAGCGTTTATATTTTGTATATGTATTTTTCTTACTTATAGTATGTCTGAAAAATTGCAGAAATATTCTCCAAATAGTCCCCAATTTATTAATTTTTAATTAAGGATTTAATTATTTAATATAAAATGTTTTTTTCATATTTCAGGTACAATATTTGGAAGCATGTTCTTAATTTACATCCAAATCAGGTTTGGTAAGATTTTGCTGTATAATAAAACAAGGGGAGAGAAAGAGAGAGAATCCACAGTAAACAGGAGAAATTATAGGAATGTGTTGCATCTCTATTTTATTTGAAAATGTATATTATAAGTACCACATAAATGCTCAACCAACTAATTCTCATAAAAATCCAGAAGAAATTATAAAACAAAAGATCCAAATGAACGTAAACATTTCATAAAAGTCTGGAAAAAATTGACTAACAATGACTTTTGATGTGAAGAAAAATGTAGTTCTGAGAAACGGAGAAAATAAAATTTAATGGATGCGCTTACTACCTGAAATGTCTTCCCTGAAGTTTAAATGACCAATAATACACTTAAATTAGCGCAGACTAAAAAGTTACATCACATTTAAAAAGTAATAAAAATCTCAAATCTACTCCAAAAGCTAGGATTTTCAGTTAATGAAATTATCTTATTTATTAAATTTAGAATATATAAAAATTAAAAAGTTTCAGAACTATTTTAATTGATTTTACAGAATGAGTACATCACGTCAACGACAGCATCTTTATAATTAAATTTTCAATATCTAAAAAATAAAAATACTCTGGAACACATCCTGTGTTTACAGTGCTACAATAAACATTGGTACAGCGCTTCATGTTGATAATTTGAACTCTGTGTGATAGTCATTTGTGTGTAAGCGAGTTTGCTTACCTCTGTGTATACGCTTAAGGGGTCATATTTATTTATCTACTGTACATCCTTTTTGTGGAGGACAGAGTTAAAAGTAAACTACTGCACCTATAAACGGTTGAATTCGCATAAAATGGTAATTAACCCAATCATAAATGTAATAAGCCACTTTTGCAAGTAGAAAATTATACAAACGAAACACCAGTAGATTATGACCATTGGGCTGTAATTATGGGTTTGATTTTTTTCATGGATGATATCACAAACACGTCACAAATATTAGGCTTTTCGAGTTGAATAAAGCAGTATTTACACCACTATATTAGTTCTTTTACACACCTTATTTTCTTTTTGTATTTATTTGTAGCCAACCATTTAACTACCAGCTTCTAAAATATTTGACAATCGTTTAACCTAATGCATTCCTTAATTTTCCTTCTACTTAAAAGTAACTAAGTAATAAGATAATTTATGCTAATGTTTATTTCAATTAGCATGGAGTAGATAGAAGATTGGCTTTTGTTAAGACTAGTTTGTTATAGAATGGGTAGAAAAGGTTATGAGAGTAATATTTTATTAAAGTAACAGCTCATGATAGGAGTATGCATATGATAAACTATGTATCTTGAATTTTCAGGAACAAGTTGTGAAGGCCTTTTTTTTCGGAAGAAATAGTATAAACCATAAGAGATAGACATAAATGTAAGTATTACACAAATTATGTAAATTGCTTTCAAATACACACACACATTTAAAAAAATGGTGGTATTATTTATTTCCGCAATTTACGTCGATAATTTCAAGTTGTCCTTTGCTTAAAATACTATCGCTAATCATTTGTTTCTCGAGATATCGTAGAAATAGTATGGACAGCAACTATGTTTTAAACTTCTACCACACCTCTATTCCCTCTATCTACCTCCAACTAGATGTTAACGGAACTGCTTTTGCAAAGGTTTAGTTCGATAAGTATAACGTGGAGTGAAAAATAGCTACCGCAAGAAGTGCGTGGAAGGTATAAACCAAGCTGTTCCAACTCGACTCGTCTGAGATAGGGAACTTCTGCGTACTCAGCCACACTTCTCAAAGCCCAGTTGGAGGGGTAGGTGATCGTCAATGCGCACTGGGCAAAGATCGTGGCACAAGTCTTGGAGGGATAGTTGGGGGGAGTATGTTCACATTTGTGCGCAAACATTAACACACTTTTGCTGTGCCTGCTTCGCTGGTACATGACGAATAACAACAGCCAAAGCCGTTTCATTGAGGATGACACACGAGAGTACTAGAAATAAATTTAGCGTAGATTTCTGATTTCAGAATGGTAAAAAGAGTGGATGTTTATTGTGTTCTAAACATTTGTGTTACGTGAAAAATTATAACATCAGACGATATAATTCTACGCATGCTAATCAGGATGGAAAAGTTCAACTTTCAGGTATGATTAAAAAAAGTTATAATGCGCCATTTTAACTCAGTATACACTTCAATACTGCGTCTCTCAGTGTCTACTATTAAGCATAATATTGATACATTTGGGTCGAGAAAAGGTATCAGCGTTCTACCATACGCCCGAAAAAAAGGTTTGTAAAGCTTCATTTGAGGAAGAAAGACTACCCAGACCTTGCCTTTAAAATTGGCTAGCTCCACCACTGTTATACTTTACACGTCGAACAACACTCTTAATAATTCCAGGTGGAATGGTGAGACATCACACTTCGTTTCCGTTTAGCAATTAAGGAATACACACTAGGCAAAGGTCATAGCACAAAGATTTCGCTTCCTGACACTTCATTCCGCGGTTGATTCAGGCGTGATGATAGCTTACTCTAAAATCCGAGCTGTATTGCATTTTGTAGGCATTTTTTTTTCCTGTGATCTACGAGTTCCTCGCTGCTCTTTTGTCGTTCACTCAAGCTGAAACAGTCTGGTGCAAACGGTAATAATGTAATACTCGTGCATACAATTCTTACTTTCCCTACTATATAGTGGTTACGAAAATTCAATTACGAGATTTGACCAGAGATATGTATTTTGAGGTAACTGAATAAAAAAGCAGTTTTTCAAAAACATCCATATGTATGCATTTTTGGGTGTGTCCGTGTGACTGTGAGCAGCATGTTGGTATTTAAGTTTGGTATTTTCCAAGGATGCGACACGAAGATTTTCAAGGAAATCCCCCCATTCCAAACTACTCTTTACGTGGAAAAATTTTCGAACAGTTTGATTTTCTCAAAAATGGCTCTAACGATTTTGATTAAAATATCGGATATTAAGTATATTTACATGACAAACAAAATTATATCCTGAAATTTCTGGGAACAGCTTCTGAAGACATCTTTATTCTGGATGAATTTTGCGGAATTTTGCGTAACTGATAAACCTAAGAGATAGACAAAAACTTACTAAACAAAAAATATAGATCACGACAAACACACAATTTATGCCATATATATTTTTTCCTGGAGTTGGCCGTTTTAAAGATATTCCTTCTAATTGATTTGAGTTTTAAAATAGTTAAATTTTTCTCATCCGGGAACTTGTAAACTTCTGGCCATGCAAAGAAACGGATTTCAATCCCATAGTAGCCACATTTTAAAACATTTCACTGTCGATTTAGCCTAGCATATTCCCTTATTTACCTTGTACTTATAAAGGAACTAAGTAATAATACCGTTTCTGCTAATATTTTAGCAGTACATAGAAGAATAAGCTTATTAACAATAATTTGTTACTGAGATGTAAAGAAAATTATGTGAATGAAGCATAACTACCGAAATGCATAGAAACGGATGTCAACCAAATAGTAACCAGCTTTTAAAATATTTGAATATCATTTTAATCTAGTATATTCCCTTATTTCCCTTTTACCTACAAGGAAGCAAGCAATAAAGATAATTTCTGCTAATGATTATTTCGATTAGCATGAAGTATATAGAAGAATAAGATTTTTAACAATAATTTTGTTACTGAAATGTAGAGAGAAAGTTATGTGGATGGGAAACATGAGATTTTTCTTGCAAGGTTAATGCAAAGTCTAAAATTGCTCATGACCAACAAAGCGGTATGGAATGAAGTTATGCTTTAATTAATATTCCTTGTTATGGCAGTGTCAAAACCCTTGGGCTTATAATAATAATTATGGCACTACAAAGGCTATTATATTGCCATGCACAATGATGCAGGATTCAATTACTAGAGTATACAGCAACTGTAGCATAATTACGAGACGGCCAACATTTATGGAAGTAATTTCCATTAATGCGTTAGTGGTATAGCCGATATTAACAATATGTTATAACAAGGGACAAGAATTAGGCGATGGAGCTGCAAACGATAAAAGCATTAAAAATCTAATTTTTTAGAGAGCCAGTTTAGCTCATGAGAGCTTCTAAGACTTCGGTTTGTTACACGAGTTTGGTCACTATCATACAAAACAGAAACAAAATTCCATCTAGGTTTAGTTATCAGAGAAGAGTATTCTAATGAAAAGACGTTTTTGGGCAATCACATCGCATTTCCATCGAATCTCACTTGTTTTATAAGATAGTTTTCCCTCGTCTAAAGTTTCCAAACTACAAATGTTTACTTTCACGACAACGTATCTACAATGCACTGTCTGTTCGGCGGTGTTTTAGCTAGTGGAACGGGGCGCCCTTCCAAGCAGGTATGGGTTTAGCAAGTGGAAGGAGGTAGTGTTTCAGAAGCAAGCGAGGGGTAAAAACGCGTGACAGAATGGAAGAAGGAAGCACTGTTGCAGATAATATTTGTGTTCACTGTGTACTGTCTGATTCCTGTAGCTTTTGAAGTCTCATCATCCGACTCTGAGAAAAGTAAGGCAACATTGTTGACTATTTTGCAACGCGGGGAACGAATTCAGCATACGTATACTCCTCCCTCAGATGAAAGTGTTATTTGAACGATAAGCCATCCCAACCCACCAGCTATAACACCGCTGAACAGACAGCAAAT
The DNA here is from genome assembly GCA_030762935.1 of Hymenopus coronatus. Taxonomy (NCBI): domain Eukaryota; kingdom Metazoa; phylum Arthropoda; class Insecta; order Mantodea; family Hymenopodidae; genus Hymenopus; species Hymenopus coronatus. The sequence continues at coordinate 93,913,001 of CM060895.1, read as the reverse complement.
GAAAATGCTTGTTTTGTGATTCCTGAATCCACAAAAAAGCAGAAAGATCCATGTGCATGTGTGTATATGTTCAAGTGTCCGTGTGTCCAAGCACGTGCACGTATGCTTGTGAGTGTCTCTGAACAGCATAGCATAAAAAAGAAAAGTCGGTCAAATAGCAAACTTAAGTTCAGCATATTCCAAGAATGTGACATGAAAATATTCGAGAAAATTTCCCACCTTAAATTATTCTTTATTTGGTTTTCTCCAAAATGCGTCTAACGGTTTTGATTAACATATCATAGATTTCAAATATTTTTAGGGCAAATGAAATGTATATCTTGAATGTTTTGAAATAGCCTGTGAAGATCTCTTCGTTTTGCACTCGTAAATGGTGAGACTTTCTATACAAAAATGTAGACCGCATTAAAACATATAAGTTGTGTCAAATACATTTTTTTATAGAGTTGACCGTTTCCGAGATATTTCTTGTTATTTGTTTCAATTTTAAACTATTTAAACTTTTTTCTAGCGGGAAATCAACTTTCATTCCATTTCTTTTGTTTTACTCACGGGAACACAAAGAAGAACCGATTTTCAAGTGTTTCACATAGCGAAAGCTTTTAAAAGATTTGACTGTATCTTTAGCCTAGTGTATTCCTTATTTTCCTTTTAGTTAAAAGGAAACAAATAATACGATTATTTCCGCTAATGTTTGTCTCGATTTGCACGACGTAGATATACGAGTGTTATCTTTTATAAGGAAAGTTTGTTTATGGAACAGCTAGAGAAACTCATGTGAATGGAACACACCATTTTTTCTACTTTTCATTGTACACGTCAGGTATCACCAACTAGTTGCTCTTTGAGTAAAGCAGTGGGAGTAACCTTACTCTTTGTTCCCGCTGAATCAGTCACTGTCACTTTCAATAGCACGAAAGGTCGTTCAGTGCAGTGGCGGTCTGCTACATTTTGCGTTTGAAATATATAATACACCATTCATAGATTAACATAGCTATTGTAGGTTCACAATTGTTAGAATATGTTCTCTATTATAATGTCTCTTACATTAATATTTGTGATATGAATGTATTTATACATATTATCATAGGCTTGGTAATCGTAACATAAACAATTGTAAAAATAATGGCAATTATTGTAGTGATAACATAATAAAACACGCCTCTTAACTTCGACAGTGCCATCATAAACGCCTTATTAACTTGTAATGCTCAACTGTCACATTTAAAAAAAATATGAACAGGCATCTTGGTAATTAATTACTATCTAATACACTTTAAAAACCATTTAAATTTAAAGAAATGAATATGATAATTTATTGGTAACCTGGTACAATTAGAAAAAAAGCATTCACAGCTGTAAATATGAACATCGTCTCCATTTTTAATTGGTATCTAATACAATTCGAAAAGAATTTTCACATTATTATCAGTTATATGAACAGGTCTCTTAGTAAGCAAATGATATCAAGCAGACTACAACGCTCGACTACAGTGCAAACCCCACTTCTCACTCTGAGCAATAGCGCTCTCTCTTTTTCCTTACGCTAACCCCGTTCGGTCTATCTCCCCATTCCTCAACTTTCCCGCGGTTTCTCCCTCACTGCGCAATGTCCAAGCCGAGTCGAGTTTGAGAGGACCTTTTCTAGAATATTCCCGAGTACACCAGTTATTATTTGTTGGTAAAAATCTCTACCTTGAACTTCAGAACTGCATCACTAGTCCTAAAAGCGGCAAATACGAGACAAACATACCAAGGGAATTGCAATTGTCAGTTCTTTTATAATTCGTCCCTCTTCACTGCGCTTAGTACGTAAAACTACCCAAGCCTCCATGCTCTCCTTAAGTACTATACTTCGAATGACCCTTGTAAGGGAGGAATGAACTGGAGGCCTCAAGAGCGATTAGATCCGGACGACCATGTGCACTAGCAAGAACGTGACTCCTAGCCACACCTCAGCCCCTTGTTCCTGGGGAGACCCTGTGGTTGACCACTCCCTAGAAGGGGCTTCAGCATCTACCAAAATTCTAAGAAACCTTTCCAGCATAGTCTTCGACCTACCGCAACACACTGGACGCCGACATGTGGTCCTTTGGCCCTGAAACGTAATGCCAAGGAGTGGAGGAGAAATCACCTCAGATTCGTCTGTCGAGCCAGAGAAAAAAAAAAAGGTCAAGAGTGGCCTAATAGAAAGCGAACCAGAAAAGGGTTAAAACCCCTTATTATTCATTACCTTTATTTTTTTTAACTGAACAATACAACACAGTCGCTATTGAGACCTCCACCAGGACACTTCGATCGCACTGCCACTGAAGATGTCTGCCGCAGCCGCAGACGAAACGTCTGGGAAGATGAAGAAGGAGGAGCCCAGTAGACCACGGCCTACAAGCCCGGATAATAATTTTTCTTATAATAAAATACAATATTTAATCACATAGAAGATCTACACCGAAAACTAATCTTCGTCCAACATCGAAGTCACAATCTTCTTTTTCGATACATAGGCACAATTTTTTAAAACGTCTGTCTATATGTACAAATTTAGGTCTACAAGACAGAACAATTCACCACATTTCGCCCTGTGACTTGGTTCGAACTTCTACCCAACAATTATCCTTAAGATCTCACCTGAAAATTATGAATCCACTTTACTAACGCATTTAACCTTACGAGTAAAATTTCGTATTGCTTTATTCTACTTAGCTGAGTGGAGTAGAAAAAAACTAGGCGCCGTTGGAGTCGGTGCCCATATGGAACAGCGTTAAATCATTTCGTTTAGTTGTGGGAACTTGGTTTGTTGGCATGAGATGTTAAAAGTGGGTGGAGAGGCAGTCATACATGGAGTATTTCGCCAGTTGAGAAACTTATCGTAAGTGTACTACATTAGATTTCCCAGCTTGAAAATGCTGATATAGCGTTTTAATGCAGTCTTGAGGCATGTACCGTAAGAGTTACACGCAGACGTTTCTGTTCTAAATCATCTCTTATTTACGAGTGGCGGTAAATCCGAGTTAAGACTTGCACAACTCCACTCTCTGAGAAACTCACTTAAATCTTTCTTTATGAAGCTGCGTTGAGAAGAAAGCAGACTTAATTTTCTGTCTATGGTGCATCTAACTGATGGCATAATTAACATAATACAGAGAACTTGAAAACTATACACGGCGGCAAGAACAAACTTGGGGCGAACTTAGGAAGAATTCCAGCAAGGGAAGATTATATCTACAACGACCGCGCTATGAGAGTATAGAACCCACAAGGTGGCCACACTTATTCACGGATATCATCTGTTTTGGCTGATTTCACCTCGGTGGATTACTTAATTCATTTCAAAGTGAGTCACGGTGTCACTGTTTTAAATCGATTTTTTGAAGCGAGTGTCACCTCTGCGTGACCTACACTTAGGTCACTCTTAGGCTGACCCGCACCACAACGGATCCACGTGGTCAGTGCACCGTGGTGCAACACAGAAGCAACACGCGCAGTAAAGTAACCCTCGAAAAATATCTAAATTTCAAAATGAATTTTCTCTTAAATGGTACATTAATTTATACAAATACTTAGGAGTTTAAGCCGTCAAACAGAGCTACATATTCTAACATACAATTCGAATGACTCACCTAATATCCGGAGTGTTGTTTACAACAGTTGCTGCTTGCTGCACTTTAGAATCATGCATTTTCTTCGTCGAGTTACGTAAAGCATAAGCCTGGTAAAACATTGACTACTGGTGAAAAGCAGTAGTACACATGTTTATTTGTGAGAAATATAAAATAAAAAGTGGTGAAAAGAAGTAAAAGAAGTGGTGAAATTAACTTCGGAGTTCATTGATGCTTCAGCTACAAGTATAAACAGCGCTCGTATACAAAACAGCTGAAATGAGAACAGTAGCCACACCCGAGGGGGTGGGGGAGAAATATTTTAAATAACATGATGCAATAGTGTGACGAATTAGTGAAGAATATAATCGGTATAACAGTGTACATTTTCTTTTTTAAAATTTAGCCATCAAAGTTTAATTAAGTGCTTCAACAAGTTAAGAAGATCCAGATATGCTTAATTCGAGAAGAACCACATTTTATATGATTTTGTACGAAAGTTGACAAAAAACGTTATAATTATTTTGTTCTATTTAAATGACATGTCGCGTTAATTCGTAACTTGGTCGGGAAAGTATGACGCGAATAGCGGAAGAAGACTACATTATAACGTTACGCTGTTCACCTGGGTTTAGTATTTGCACGGATCAACTAAACGGTAAATGGATATAGAAGAAGTTGCCTCACATACACACGTTCAATTCGAAAAATAATACAGTAAGACGTTAATATAAAAAGTAGTACAAATAACATGCCTCGCAATGTCACACACAAACGAATTATATAAAAATCTGATGTGTTACATTCACATGACTTTCTCTACATCTCTGCAACAAATTATTTTTAAAAACCTTATTGTTCTATTTACTTAATACTAATCGAAAAAAGATTAGCAGAAATAGTCTTATTACTTGCTTCCTTGTAAGTAGAAATGAAATAAGGGTGTACTATAGGTTAAAGTGATAGTCAAAAGCTGGTTGCTATGTGACTGAAATTCCTTTGTTTGTATGGACCGGAGTTGACGAAGTCCTGTGTGAGAAAAGTGTAATTTTTTAAAGCTGAAACCAAAAAATAAGGAATATCTCAAAAACGACCAACTATATGAAAAAATGCATATAACATAAATTGTGTGTTTTAAAATCCTCTAAATTTTTTGGGGGGTTAAGTTCTTTTCCATCTCTTATGCTTTAGTAGTTATGCAAAATTCGTCCAGAATAAAATAGTCTTCAGAGGCTATTCCCAGAGAATTCAAAATACGCATTTTAATTGTCAGGTAAATATCTTTATTATATGATATTTTAACCAAAATAGTTAGAGCCATTTTTGAGAAAATCAAAATTTTCGAAAAATGTTCCATGTAAAGGGTAGTTTGGGGTGGGGAGATTTTTCTCAAAATCTTCGTGTCGCATCCCTGGAAGATACTAAACTTAAATACAAAGTTTAGTATTTTACCGACTTTTCGTTTTTGAGTTATCGTGTTCACAGACATACGGACACACAAACACACACGGAACTTTTTCTGAAAATGCGTTTTTTGGATACAGGGGATCCTAAAACATATATTTCGGTGAAATCTCGGTATCGAATTTTTGGGTGGAGTGCAATACCTTCTCTATACACTATGTACATAGTACGTGCAGAGAAAGTAAAAATAAAAAACAATATCTGATGTGTACCATTTACTTAGCTTGCTCTGCATATTCTGAAACAAACTGTTCTTACAAAAACTTATTATTATATCTTTTCATGTTAATCAAGACAAACATTAGCAAACATTATGTTATTACTTAATTCATTGCAAAGGGAAACCCTATGCTAAAAAGACAGTCAAATATTTTAAAAGCTGGTCTATGTGATTTACTTGCATGACCGGGATGAAAAGCATGAATAATGACTTCCCATTTGAGAAATGTGAAAAAATTGGAAATTTAAAAAAAACATAACAAAGAATATCTCGGAAACTAATAATTCCACAAAAACACTACAAAGCGTGTGATTTAACCTGCAGTGTACTTTTTAGGTACTAGGATTTTGTTTTTCAGTTATAGTTTACAAGTTATACAAAAGTTATCCAGAATGAAGATGACTTCAGAGGCTATTCTCAGAAAATTCAAGATATATACATATATTTTAATATATAGTATATATGGTGTTTTAGGCAAAGTATTAGCGTCTTTTTTTGAAGTTAAAATTTTCGAAAATTTTTAATGTAAAGCATAGTTTGGGGTGGGGGAAAATTCGTGAAAGACTTCGTGCCACATCCTTTAAAGATGCTGAACTTAAAAAACTGCTCTGAAGTTTAACAAACTTTTCGTTTTGGAATTGTGGTATTCATAGATACACGGACCTCTGTATAATAATGATTTTTATTTAGAGGAACTTAAAACATGTAATTATTGTAAACTGTTGACATAATTTTTGGGTGGAATAAAACTACTTTTCTACTTACTATGTATATAGTATGTTCTAAAGGAAAAGGTGCTATCTTTTCAGCATAACCCCACTACTGCCGATGCATTCCTCAAAGATAATGTTATATTTATATTCGCAGAAGGCAGCCACAACATGCTGTTGAGAAAATTATGTTGCCTTACTCTAGAGGTGATAACTTTTTATTGATAAAACAAACGCACTGCAAAAGAGATTTTGGTAGAACTCATACCGTGCTCAAGTCGGTTGTAGAATGTGAAAATTTCTTGTCAGGTCAAACGCCTTTCTCGGTAGGCAACTTCTCCGCCACAGTTGCTGTGCCTCTGCTGGAGTATTAGGCGGATTGAAATCTAGGCTCACTAGGATTCATTGTCACATGGATATTACAAATCGAGCTCTTTTTTTTTGTTTGTTTTTATTCTAGTCAAAATGGATAGAAAATAACAATGCTCAAGGCTCAGCTTTCTATCCCATAGTCCCAAGTTGGAACAAAAATTACTTAAAAATTAGACTGATTTACTAACATTTATTTCTAAGTTATATCAGTGTATAAAATATGAAACGAAAGAGCATACAAAAAAAAAACAAACAAAAAAACAATTTCTAGCTCTTCAGTTTTTTTACTTTATTATACTTCGTACATAGCACATAGGTATAGAAGGTACTGTATTCCACACAAAAATTCAATACCGAGATTTCAGAAATCACCCTTTTAGGATACCCTGAATCCAAAATGAGCATTTTTAGACAAAGATGTTTGTGTATGTGTTTGTGAACAGCATAACTCAAAAACGTAGAGTCGGCTAAATACCAAAATTGATACTTAAGTTCAGTATTTTTCAAGGATGAGAGACAAATATTTTTAAGAAAATATTCGAAAATGTTGATGTCAAAATGTTTCTAACAACTTTTTATTAAAATACCATGTATTAAATATATTTAATATATATTCTATATTGAATTTCTTTGAATAACCTCTGAAATCCTGTTCATTTTAGATAGTTTTTGCGTAACTGATAAACTGCAATAGTTAAACAAGTACTTAGTATAATAATTTAGATTTCGAAAATTTCACAATTTATGTCAAATACATTTATTTTGTTGCGAATACCATTTCCGAGATATTGCTTTTTATTAATTTACATTTTCTAATATTTATACCTTTCTCAAATGGGTAGTGGTTGTTCGTATTTTTTCCATCAAGCAAATTGAATTGTATTTCAATACCATCATATAGCGACCGGATTTTAAAAGAGTTGACTATTACATTAGATTATTTATTTATTCGCTTTGTAGAAGAAAATGATATCGTAATAAACCATTTCTTCTAATGCTTATCTTGATAAGCGTGAAGTAGATAGAAGAATAAGTTTTGTAAGAGTTTTTTGTTGCAGCATAGGTGGAGTAACCATGTGAATGTAACACATAAGGCATTTGTGTCAAATTATTTTTAAAATTTTGATGTGTCCAATTTACACAACTTTCGTTTGCTGTTCTGCAAAGAAACTATTCTTACAACTGTTTGTGTTGATCGAGATAAACATTAGCAGAAATTGTCTTATTACTTGCTTCCTTGTAAGTAGAATGAAATGAGGGAATAAATAGGCTAACATAGTGAAATATTTTTACATTTATCGTGAAATTTTCAAGTGTTACTATGCTTTTCATTACTGAAATATCTGATGTGTTCCATTCACATGACTTTCTTTACATATGCAACACATTATTGTTATAAAGTTTGTGCTTCTTTTCACTTCATACTGATCGAGAAAAAATTAGCAGAAATAGTCTTATTACTTGCTTCAATGAAAGTAGAAGGTAGGCTAAAGAAGTAGTCAAAAGCTGGTTGCTATGTGATTGTACTTTCTTAGTTTGTATGGACAGGAGTTGACAAATACCCGTATGAGAAAAGTTTAAGTATTTTAAAGCTGAAACAAATAACAAGGAATATCTCACAAACGATCCACTCCACGACAAAAATGTATATAACATAAATTGTATGTTTTAACGAGCACTAATTTCCTCTTAAGTTTTTGTCTATCTATTGGGGTTAATAGCTATGCAACATTCCGTAAAATTCATCCAGAATAAAATAGTTCTCAGAGGTTTTTCTCTGAAAATTCAAGATATACATTTTATTTTCAGGTAAATATCTTTAATATACTATATTCTAATCAACATCGTTAGATCCCTTTTTGAGAAATCAACATTTTCGAAATTTTTTCCATGTAAAGTGTAGTTGAGGATGGGGGATTTTCTTGAAAATCTTCGTGTTGCATCCTTGGAAGGTACTGAACTTAAATGCCAATTTTGATGTTTAACGGACGCGCGCGGAAGTTTTTCCACTTTTTTTTATTCAGGGGGACCCAAAACATGTATTTCCGGTATTGAACTTTTGGATGCAATACAATACCTTCTCTATACACTATGTATATAGTACGTGTAGAGAAAGTAAGAATTATTAGAATAAGTTAAGTCGTTTACGAGACTACATAATTACACACAATTGCTTTTTGATATAAGGAGAAAGAAGAGCTGAAAAGAGACAGAGGAGAAGAGATCTAAGGAGATAACGAGATAACGCAGCTGCTGGTTCGTGTACTGATAGTTCAAAGTTTATTGAACAGCACAAAACTCCGAACATCGATGCTGATGCATAATGGGAGCGTTATTTGATAGACAGTCGTTACAAGTTGTATCTAAGTGCTCATGGCTCGTGGTGTATTGAATTTCCGATCCTCGCTTGTTCTTTGTCTAGCCAAGTTTAGTTAGCTATTATCTGCCATGCTCCGCACAAAAAGGGACGATATTGAGTTGGGCTGACGGCGAAGCGATGCCTTCGTCAACTCTACAAACAGTGCAGCATCAAGACTACTCATATTTAGAGAGACTTCATTGTAACCAACCATTGGTCAAATATCGGCCGTAAATGGAAATGGAGTTATATTTATGGTTCTCAGCGTCAAATCCTATACTGGGCGTGAAAGACCGCTTAATTTGTTTGGAGGCCTCTTTGATCACTCTTGAGGCTCTTTTACGTGCCGTAAACCTACGACACAGGACCAACGGCTTTACTTCCCTTCCGAGGGAAGCCTGAAAAAATCCATCCTCCTCCATTACACCATGGAGGGCACCCTTAACGTTAAACATTATCTTTTTCGAAGCAAAGACGTCATTAAAGTTAAGCCGATGACTCCATGAACTTTTTCGCTTTAAGTAAAACGAGCTATCGCCTGTGGAAATGTTCGGATGTAGTGTTTTCTCTTAGCTTTCATTATTGAAGTCTGCTGCCAGGTGTAATGTATATTTGAAGCTATTGCTTAATCTGTGTAAATCATGGAAGATTTCTTATTCATTGTTTTATTCGATATTTTAATGCTTGTGAAGATATTATGCTGGTCGTTTTAGTAAACAAAAACGCATACAACTTAGGCTCCACTTATACCACTCGCCTCTTACCATGATAACTCGGGTTCGATCCGAGGAATCGGGCCAGATTGCTTTATTCGATTATTTGAATGCTTCTGAGATATTATAATAGTTGCTTTTGCAAACAAAAGCACACAAAAATTCAACCGCGGCTTGGCCGAGTTGTTAGACCACCAAGGCCAGATCGATGATTTTTAAGTGTCAGTAGATTTTCTGGTATGTTAAAGAATTCCTGCAGGACAAAATTCCGGCACACCGGTGGCGTGACATGATCCTGGAAATTAACAGCATCGTTAAAAACAATGAAAAACATTCATAATGAAAGGAATATAATAAAGATTTTCTTTTAAACGAAAGATTAAAGTGCGGCTGTTCTTTGCGCTATAATCAGATAGGTATTTAAAACGGTTATTACTTTCTCTATAAGTACTATGTAGATAGTGTATAAAGAAGGTATTGCACTCCAACCAAAAATTCGATACTGAGATTTCACCGGAAATAATTGTTTTAAAGTCCCCTGTATTCAAAAAAAGCATTTTCAGAAAAAAAATCCGTGTGTGTTCGTGTGTCTGAACACGATAACTCTAAAACGAAAAGTTGGTAATATACCAAACTTGGTATTTAAGTTTAGTATCTTAGAGGAATTTGACACGAAGATTTTGAGAAAAATCCCTCCACCCCAAACTACCCTTTACATGGAACTTTTTTCGGAAATTTTGAAATTTTCAAAAATGGCTCTAACGATTTTGATTAAAATATGGTATAGTAAAGATACTTACCTGACAAATAAAATGTATATCTTGAATTTTCAGGGAATAGCCTCTGAACACTACTTTATTCTGGATGAGTTTTACAGAATTTTGCATAAGTGCTAAACCGTAAGAAATAGACAAAAACTTACCACACCAAAAATGTAGAGAACGTTAAAACATACAATTCATGTTATATACATTTTTTTCTTGGAGCTGATTGTTTTTTAATTATTCCTTGTTTTTTATTTCACCTTTAAAAATATACTTTTCTCATATGGAAATTTGTCAACTCCTGTCCATACAAACAAAGAAACTTCACTCACATGGCAATCAGATTTTGACTATTACTTTAATCCATGGTACCCCCTTATTTCGCTTCTACTTACAAGGAAGCAAGTAATAAGACTATTTCTGCTAATTTTTTCTCGATTAGCATGAAGTGAATAGAAGCATAAGCTTTTTAACAACAATTTGTTGCAGAGATGTAGAGAAAGTCATGCAAATGGAACACGCCAATTTTATTTTTTTTTTAAATTTCATCATGTGAAGCATTTGCCGTAAGATTCTAAAATTAAGCCGCTCTTTGGCCCAGTGGTTAGATTAATCGCCTGTCACCAAGGTGGTCGGGGATCGATCCCTGGCGACGGCATGTTGCGGTGCACAAAACGGAGCAGAGGGGTGTTTTCCGGGTTCTCTGGTTTCCTTCGCTATCGTATCTTAGCTCTATGTATCATCAGTGTCACCGCCTGCTGTACCACATGTAGTAAAAGCGGGCGTTCGACACTTATTAGAAAAACCTAATGTGTTCAATCATATGCCTTCTTCTACATCTCTGAAACAAATTATTGTTAAAAAGCTTACTCTTATATTTATTTCATGCTAATCGAGAAAAAAAATTAACAGAAATGGTCTTACTACTTCCTCCTTTGTAAGAAGAGGGAAAATAAAGGAGAACCATAGGCTGAAGCGATATTCAAATCTTTTACAAACTGGTTGCTATGTGATTAAAGTTCCTTTGTTTGTATGCTCAGGAGTTGACAAATTCCGTATGAGAAAAATATAAGTACATATTTTATAACTGAAACCAATAACAAGGAATATCTCGAAAAAGGCCAACTCCACGAAACATATAGCATTAACTGGTATGTTTTAATGAGCTCTATATTTTTTGTTAAGTAAGTTTTTATTTATCCCTCACGGTTTACCAATTATGTAAATTTCCGCAAAATTCGTCCACAATAAAGATAGTCCCAGAAAACTCAAGATATACATTTATTTTTCATGTAAATATCTTTAATATACATATTTTAATCAGAATCGTTAAGATCCATTTTTGATAAAATCATAATTTTCGAAGTTAGTTCCTTATAAATGTAAAGGATGGTTGGGGGTGGGGGATTTATTGCATCCTTAGAAGATAAGTTTAGTATTTAACAGGCTTTTTGTTTTTAGGTATGCTGCCTACAGACTAACGCACACACTGACAGACATACGGACCTTTTTCTAAAAATATATTTTTTTGGATTGAGGGGGTCTCAAAACATATTTCTGGTGAAATCCGGGTATTGAATTTTTGGGTGTATTACAATATCTTCTCTACCCTATGTAAATAGTACGTGTATAGAAAGTAAAAACACGCACAGCTTCCTGTTTGAGAAAACTATAAGATTTTTAAAATTGAAATGAATGACAAGGAATGTTTCCGAAATGGTTAGCTGTACAATAAAACTGTACAGGACATAAATTGTACGTTTTGACAAGATCTACATTTTTTGGAGAATAGGCTTTTGTCTATTTATTATGGTTTACCAGTTATAGAAAAGTATTCAGAATGAAGCAGACTCCAGAGGCTATTCCCAGGAAATTCAAGATACATTTAATTTTGTCATTTTCGGGTAAATATCTTTAATACACGGAATTTTTATTAAGACCGTTACAGCCATTTTTGAGAAAATGAAAATGTTTGAAAACTTGTCTATATATAAGGTAATTTGGGGTGGGGTGTTTTCCTGAAAATCTTCGTGTCGCATCCTTGGAAAATATTAAACTTGTAGACCAAGTTTGGTATTTAAGATGCTTTTTGTTTTTGAATTATGCTGCCTCCCTTAACGCGTATACAAAAGAATATTTTACTAAAAATTATTTTTGTGAATCAGGGGACCTCAAAACATATATCCGGTGAAATATCGGGTGGAATGCTTGGGTGCAATACAATTATTTCTCTACCTCCTATATATATTTTACTTACGTGCTAGAGAAAATTAAAAATTGCGTGCGAAAATAGCTGAATGAATAATTACTATATATTAAATGTTTTATTTAATTTTTATTAAATAATAATTTAAGCAATATACTTACAACTTATATTCACTTTATTTTGGTTCTTTACCGCAGGAGGATGAAAACTATTCGTGTTCCCTTGATTATTACACAAACTAGTTATGCATTGTTTTATACTCATATAATAAAGTAAAATTAAAACAAAAGAATAAATAATAAACTTAATGTAGGTACTACTTAATATATGACTGTTGTTATTAACAATTATATAAAAAAACACCAAGTAAAAAAAGAACAGGTGTTACAAAACCCCTAAGCTATTTCTCGCTGATATGACCACAGAATTTAAAGTAGTTGTAAAATATATAAATAAATAGATAAATAAACGTAATAAATCCCAAGTTAGCTCTTCAATTCTGGGTATAATAGTGATAATTCAAACATTTTATTTCACCTATTTTTATAAACACATTCTGTAAAATAATTGTTTCATACGATTTCACAGGAAATACATGTTTCGATGTCTCCCACAGAGGATAACATTCATAAAGAAGTTCCATATGTGTGCGTGCGTGTGTGTGCCACTTAATTAAAAACGAAGAATGTGATGGATTCCAACCTTTTGAACGATTATATTTAAAGTATGTTTGAGATCCTGACATAAAATATATCTTAATGAACAACTTTTTTAATCCTTTTTATTCGCATGAAATTGATGCGCTGGTAGAAAATTTGTTGCAGAAAGAATAGGTCAAATAAATTTCCTTGTATAAATATTTGTTCCTGAAATACTCTGTTAATATGTTTAAGTTTTTCCAGTTCGAAGATCTGGTCACATTTTATGACTCTTTATATCCTCTCTATCATGCATCTAGGGTAGCTAGACGAAAATTTTGTACTCCACCTAAAACTTGAGTATTAAGAATTCATTGTAAATACTGTATTTTGAGGTCTACTGAAGTCAAATTTGGGAAATAATTTCAGCCCGCGTTTGCACATGTGTGTGCTATGGTGCATGTGTGAACAACAGAAATAAAAATTTTGATGTGTTCCATTCACATGGCTTTCTCTATATCACTGCAACAAATTATTCTATTTACTTCATCTAATGGAGCAAAAATTAGCAGAAATAGTCTTATTACTTGCTTCCTTGTTAGTAGAAGCGAAATAAGGGGGTACCATAGGTTAAAGTGACAGTCAAAAGCTGGTTGCTCTGCTACAGAAATTCCTTTGTTTGTATGGACACGAGTTCACAAAGTCCTGTATGAGAAAAGTACAAGTTTTAATAGCTGAAACCAAAAACAAGGAATATCTCAAAAACAATCAATTCCACGGAAAACATGTATATAACATAATTTGTGTGTTTTAAGGTGCTCTACATTTGTTGTGTGGTAAGTTTTTATCCATCTCTTACGGTTTAGCAGTTATGCAAAATTCCGTAAAATTGACCCAGAATAAAGTAATCTTAGGAGGCTATTCCCAGAAAATTCAAAATATACATTTTATTTGCCAGGTAAATGTCTTTAATATACGATATTTTAATCAAATCGTTAGAGCCATTTTTTAGAAAATCAAAATTTTCGAAGAAAGTTCCATGTAAAGGGTAGTTGGGGGTGGGGAGATTTTTCTCAAAATCTTCGTGTCGCATCCCTGAAGGATACTAAACTGAAATACCAAGTTTGGTATTTTACCGACTTTTCGTTTTTGAGTTATCGTGTTCATGGACACACGGACACACTGACACAGGGACAGACAGAGACACACACACACACACACACACACACACACACACACACACACACACACACACACAAGTATTTATAAAAATACTTTTTTTTTGGATACAAAGAATCCTAAAACATATATTTCCGGTGAAAGCTCGGTATCGAATTTTTTGGTGGAATGCAATACCTTCTCTATACACTATGCACATAACACGTATAGAGAAAGTAAAAACAGGATCAAATTATGTCTTGATTTTCCGTAAGTAAATTGTACTGCTTTACTTTCCTTACCATGTACATAGTAGGCAGAGAAGATATTGTCTACTGTTCGATACCATATTTCACTAAAAATACATGTTCTGAGCTCCCAGAACAAAAATAACTTTTTAGAACAAGATCCTTAAATGTCCCTGTGTATGTGCATTTGTGAGTAACGTAACTCAAAGCAAGTGTTAATACTTTTATTGGTAAAGTTATTCGGTTATCTACTTCAAGTAGTTGGATGTTATAAGGATTTAATTCATTTTGTGGAATTATATAGAATCAAATTCAACAGAATTCTGAAAAGACTGAATATTCATAACTTCAGTATTATTGATGTCCAATAGTTAGTAGTGTTGGTGTAGGTTTAGAATACCAAACGCGATATAGATAATTTTCTAAAAAATATCATTAACGATTATGTTAACGTACCATGTATTAAATAAAATGTTTATTTTGAATTTTCTGGGAAGAACCTGTGAAACTCTCTTCATTCGGATGGAAACATTAGGGTGTAGACGCAAATCACAACAAAAATATGAATGTCTTTAGAACCCCTATTCATTTGAAATAACTTTTGTGTATCATAAACTGTTTTTTTTTTAGATATTAATAAAAATGCTCGTATTGTTCGATACCTTTTTGTCCTGTCGACATTCAGTTATTTTTCGTGATTGCATGGAAGGTCTATGGAATTTTTACGTCTGTATAAAATCACCAGTTCTTAAACACTTGTCTATCTGTACTATTATTTGCATTTATAAAGAAATGTGTAATGCAGATTTCCTGCAAAGATTAATAATGAAGTAGGGAGAAAAATAACCTTTTCGTAAGAATAGTTTTGGTACCCTTTAATAAATTATATAGGGTAAAGAAAATCATGCGAATATATTATTATTATTATTATTATTGTTATTATTATTGCTATTATTATCATCATGATCTATTTGGAACAATCTCATGAAACAAACCATAGTTTGCATTTTCAAATTGCGACGATCTGAAGTAAGTTTCTCATTTATCTATTATATTAATATCTCATTCAATGATGAAAGTAAAGCCCTATCGTTGTAAGCACGCTATTATAATTATTGTATATTAGTAGCCTGACATGACTTAAAGTACACACCCTCCACACACACACACACACACATGTATATATATATATATATATATATATATATATATATATATATATATATACACGAGGGTTAAAGAATAAATCATGGCAACTATTTTTATGTACTTTGTGATGAACTGTATCACAGCACAAAATGGTACACGTCGCAGGGAAGAGAGGTAGTCCTAGTGTATGTCAACAAAGTCACTTGGGAAGTAAAATCAGTTGTCCAGTGATCTCCGTGCCAGATAGATGTAGTTCTTCAAAACAACGTTTTTGCGCTAGAGAATTGCCAGAGAATGTTACAGGAATCGGTGAAAGCTATTGGGATGCTCTGCCGTACCGGATAGTCTCGAGATGTGTTAGTAAAGCGAGTGTGTCGGACTGCATCTTGTGGATGTAAAGAATTGGGAGGACCCATCATCCTGTTCTGTCGCTATATGACATCGAGACTTCATAAGCAAGGTAAAAGACGGTTTGAATACGCGAGGATATTGGATATGCTAGGTAGTTATAGATGAACAAATTTCCGCATGTGAGTAAAATAGTGATGCAGATAGTATTGTGTTCAACAGCATTGGCAGCGTCTTGTAAATATTGCAGAGGACTAATTTGATCGCGCCTTCAGAATGGACACGTAAGCTGCACTGTGATGTAATGGGTGTGGAACATGGATCTAATAATACCTCACAATTTTGAGGTATTATTCACTGCCCATACTGTTCATACCAATTCCTATCTTTTTCACACGCACTGAAAAAAGGTTTCCATGACTTATGCCCCAACCCTAGAGTGTGTGTTTATATATTTTATCAAGAGAGGCTCCCGAAACCGGGGTAGAGCACCGTAAGTAGGACAATATGGCTATTAGTGCTTCGAAGGCCACCCTTGGGCAAAGTGAGATAGCGGGACAGTGTTCCTAGTGATTTTATCGCGAGCCATCTTGTTTGGTGACGTGACGCAAGTCTATACCATATCAGAGATATACAATACGGTAAAATCTTTATTGTTGCTTAATTCCGAATGCCAGTTTATTTTGGGGAGAATTTGATTACAATGTAATAGGTTTTGGGCTACCCAGAGAGACTTGAATTTACAGCACATGACGGTTTCAATGTACAGCAAAAATGAGAGGACATTTTCCTGTGGAAGCAACTACCAATCAAATGACTGAACAACAATGTCCCCTCGTTTACATTAGGTATCATTAATGGCGAACCAGCTAACGCGATGTTTTCCGATTTTCGATTGCGCGTAAAACGTGTTAACAATACACTACGATGGCTCACCGAGTGGTGGGAGCAAGAATGGCATGAGAACCGCGTTCTGATTTAAGGAGAACTAAAACCTTAGCATGGCTTCCGTCGGAAGGAAAGTGAAGCTGATAGTCCCGCGTAATGTTTATTTAGTCGTACAAGAATATCATACCTTGAAAGAAAAGATCCCTGGCTATATTCACCAAGTTTACGTGCGCAAAGCGTGATTTCGTCTTATAGTGACATCTATGGACAATAAGTTGATCTCTCTTTAGCGGCCAACTCGCGAACTGAAATTTTCTCATTAAGAAACCATCACAAAAGAGGCGCAATTTACGCTGATATGGTGTGATGGAATTTGAATGAATATAATGAAAAGGTGATAAATTTCTCTTTCACATGTCTTTAAAAATGATATTTTGTAACAGAGGAACTTTTATTAAATAAATAATATATTTTATACATGTATATATATTTTTTTTTACATTCTCAAATTGTAATATGTTCATAATGGTTAAAGAAGGTATTATATTGCACCCAAAAATTCGAAACTGAGATTCCACCAGAAATACATGTTTTAGGATCCACTGAATACAAAAACAAAACAAAACAAAAACTATGTTTAGAAAAAATGTCCGCGCGCGCGTTCGCGTGTGTCTGTGGGCAGCATAGCTCAAAAACGAAAAATCAGTTTAAATACCAAACTTGATATTTAATTTCAATATCTTCCAAGGATGCGAAACGAAGATTTTCAAAATATTCCTCCCACCCCAATCAATACCCTTTACACGGAAAAAAATTGATTTTCTCAAAAATGGTTCTAATAATTTTGATTACAATCTATTATATTTTAGATAATTACGTGACAATTAAAATATATATCATGAATTTTCTATGAATAGAATCTGAAGATGTCTTTATTCTGGATGAATTTTTCTGAAGTTTACATAACTGGCAAATCGTAAGAGATAGACAAAAGCTTGGGACATAAATATATATTGTTAAAACACGTAGTTTATGTCATATACTTTTTTCGTGGAGGTGACCGTTTTAAAGATATTCCTTGTTATTGGTTTCAATTTAAAAATACTTAAACTTTTCTCACACGGGAACTTTTCAACTCCTGGTCACGCAAAGAAACAGATTTCAATCCCATAGTAACCACACTTTAAAACATTTGACTGTAGATTTAGCCTAGTGTATTCCCTTATTTCTCTTCTACTTATAGGGAAATAAATAATTAGATCATTTTAGCTAATGTTTATCTCGATTAGCATGAAGTAGAAGAGTGGTTAGACCGCTCGTCTACCATCTAGGCGGCCCGGGTTCGATCCCAAGACACCCCATATGGGATTCGTGTTGGACGATAAGATTTCTGTGCGCGTTTTCCGGATCCTCCGGTTTCCCCCGCCACTCATTTCCCCAACTGCTCCATCATCTCCTTTCCAATAATCAATTTCGCTTACATTACATATCATGCACTTCTTCATGTACATGTACTGACCTCTCGTAACAGATTCTCCATTCTGTGGCTTCGTGCCGTTGGCTCTCCGACAGGCTTCTGACCCCTAAGCATTGGCTTGAGATGTAGAGAGAGTCATGTGAATGGAACACATCGGATTTTTCCCCCAAACAAATAACTTGAAGCCGTTGTGTTAACTGATTTACGTTCGGATATCAATTTATATGCTTTATTTGGCTTCCAATACACATCAATTATGGACAACATAATCAACATAGGTTATGTAGAAACGAGGAATATTCCCCTTGTAACTAATATACATAATTAATATTTAGTACTGCGACAATTGTCACAGAAACGTAAATGTTTGCAAGTCTACCAGAGCGTACCATGTTGTCGCTGTAATGAAACACAGTGGTTCTATAAACAATTTTAATGAAACAGTAACAATTCTCAGAAATTTCTCTCCCTCTTCTGCAAATAAACCTTTCATACAAAAATTGGTGTTCCTCTACTTCATGCTATCGAGATAAACATTTGCGGAAATTGTCTTATTACTTGATTTCTTGTAAGTAGAAGAGAAATAAGGGAATTACCTAGGCTAAAGCGATAGTCAAACTGGTGACTAAGTGATACAACTGAAATTCTGTTTTCTTTGATGACCAGGGATAAAACAAAAGATATATTTAATGAAAGACTTGAGAAAGTAGATTAAAATTTCAACCTACAACAAGGAATATATGGGAAAGACTAAGTCTTATAAAAAAGAAAAAAAAAATGAATATGGCATAAGTTATGTGTTTTAACGAGATTTACGTTTTTTATTTTGCGGGTTTTTGTCTATCTGTTATGGTTAAAGAGTTATGCCAAAGTCATGCAGAATGAAGAGGTATTCAGAGACTATTCCCAGGAAATTCAAGATATACGTTTTATTTGTCCTGAAAAATATCTTTAGTGTGCGGAATTTTATTTTAAATCATCAGAGCCTATTTTTTAAGGATCGACAATTTTGAAAAATGGTATATGCTAAGGTTAGTTTCAACTGGGAGGATTTTCTTGAAAATATTAGAGTCAATGTTGATTTTAATTATCAAGTTTGGTAATTAACCGACCTTTCCTTTTTACTTTCTCTACATTGTATATAGTACATAGGTAGAGAATCTATTGCATTCCAATAACAAATTACATACCGAGATTTCACCGTAAATATACGTTTCTGGGTGCCCTGTTTAAAAAGAATTTCTAGAAAAAGGTCAATGTGTGCGCACGCGTGAGAATGTGAGGTTTGTGTGTGGGTGTGTGCGTTATGTATGTATGTGTGTGTGTATTTCTGAACACCATAAAAACGAAAAGCAGCAAGATAAACTTGCTATTTAAGTTTATTATTCTCCGAGGATGCGATACATATCTTTTGTGGAAATTCCCCATCCCAAACTACCTTTACATGGAAACATTTGCGGAAAGTTTGATTTTCTTAAAAATGGCTCTAACGATTATGATTAAAATACCGTATATTAAAGAGATTTACATGACAAATAAAATATATATTTTGAATTTTCTGGGAATAGTTTCCGATGAACTTTTCATTCTGTATAAACTTTGCTTAATTTTGCATAACTGGTAAACCGTTAAGCTCAGTTTATATCAAGGAATTATTTATTTTAGAGATATTTCTCTTTATTGGTTTCAATTTTAAGATTACTAAAACGTTTCTCGCACAGAAATTTGTAAACTGCTGTAATGCAAAGAAATATGTTTCATTCACATGCCAACCAGCTTTTAAAAGATTTGACTATCGCTTTAGCCTAGTGTAGATAGATAAGTTTATTTGCCAGAACAAAGTACATTGTGTAGCAACGCCAATTACAAGTAAGATCAAAAACAATTGGCAGGTATTATAAAATTCATCAGAAAATAAAAGTGCGCTTCGCTGACCTCTTAAAAGATTCAATGGAGAGAGCTTTAGTACTGTTACTGAGTTTGTTAAATAGATTTAATGATATTTCAAATGAATTTTGTATCTTACTATATTTACATCTATTTATGTAAATATTGGAACTAGTTCTGGTGTGATGAAGATGGATTTCGGAACATAGATTGTATTTATGACTATTTTCTTAGCAAATAAGAGGCAGTGGAACACAAACAATGAAGTCAAAGTTAAAACACCCAACTTAACAAATAAAGGTTTACAATAAGTTCTGGGAGCTACACCACATAAAATTCGAATTGCCTTTTTCTGTAATAAAAGTATCTTTTTAGCTAAAGCATGGTTCCCCCAAAATAAAATACCATAACTCAAATGGATTTGTCCATACTAAATTGATAATAAAACATTGGAACACACATGATTTTTTAAAACACGTAACATAAATATACCTCTGCTCACTTTGTTGGCAATATACTCCCTTATTCTTAAAAGAAAGCAAGTAATAAGACATTTCTGCTAATGAAGTAGATAGAAGAATAAACTTTTCAACAAGAGTTTGTTACCTAGATTTAGAGAACGTCATATAAATGGAATACATCAGACTTTTTTTTTCAAAATGCCTATAACTCCATGGCACGACAGCTCACGGGGAACCTTGGCCTACCGCCCGGCCGCTGCGTCCCCCATCTCGGTCCACTACAGACGTCATGGATGGGGTGCAGTAATGGAGGGTGAGACGTGGTCAGCACCTCGAGTCCCCCCGGCCGGTTAATGCGGTCCTCATGACCTGGAGCCGCTACTTCTCCATCAAGTAGCTCCTCAATTGGCCCCCCCCTGGGACCTTACGAGGCTGAGTGCACCCCGGGCCAGGTCTCCCAGAGGGGGAAAAATCCCCACGCTGGTACTGGGGATCGAACCCAGGTCTCCCGCTTAGTAAGTAGCAACGCTACGACCAATGCCTATAATGATTATGATTAAAATTTCATGTACTTACATGACATATAAAACATATATTTGTATTGAACTTCCTGGGAGTAGTTTACAAACTCCACCTCATTCGACAAGTTTTTGTATAAATTTGTCTAATTCCTAAATATTAAGTGATTGACGAAAAAGCAACTAACAAAAATTTTAGATATTCACATCTTTAAAACATATGCCTTATTCCACAGAAAGGTTTGTGGAATAACTTATTTTCGAAATATTCGATAATAACAGTTCGAATGGTATATACATTGCATTGTCAGGTGTTGTCAAATTCCCGTATATAAGTCTGCCTATGTAGTGTGGTGGTAAGGTGTTTGCCTCACACTCAACAGGTCACAAGTTGGAAGCTTAGGGCTTTTTTAGGAGGTTTCCCTTATCCTGGGAAGAAGAATATCGAGTAAGTTTAAGCTCTATGGATCCTGAGATCATTTGAACATAATTTCACCCATTCCATTCATCGTCCAACATGATTAAAGGACGTTAAACTTAAAAAAATCCCGCATATGAAAAAATGAAGTACCTATTTTTAAACTGAAACAAATAACAAGAAATATCTCAAAAATGGGTAACTTCACATCAAAAATTTATGAGATAAATTGGTGTTTTAACGAAATTTTCATTTTTTGTGAAGCATGCTGTTTCTTTCGGTTAACCAGCTGTGTAAAGTTCAGCGAAGATCATCCCGATTAGAGATGTATTTAGAGAATAGTACCAAAAAATTCGGAATATACATTTTTTGACATGTTAATATCTTTAGATAATACTTAGTATTTTAATCAAAATAGTTACAGCCTTTTTGAGAAAATCAGAATTTTAAAACTTTTTTCCACGTAAAGGGTAATTTGTGTTTCCTAAAATGTTCATATCTTATTCTTGGAAGATACTAAACTTACACACTAAGTTTGGTATTTTACCAACTTTTCGATTTGGAGTTATCGTGTTTACGAACATACACATGGACTTTTTTTTTATATAAAATACCTTTTTTATACAGAAGGCCTAATAAGTGAAATTTCGCTATCGAACCTTTGGTGGAATGCAATACCTTCTCTATGCACTAAGAAGAGAAAATAAAAATGCTTTATTTGGAATAATGGGTCCCCAGAACATATGCTTTAGTGAAAACTTAGATTCGAATTTATGGGTGGAATCCAATTCTTTCTACACCAACAAGTAAGTACGTTGTAGAAAAAAAATAGAGAAATAGCTTACATTATTCAGTTTAATATACTCTTATTTATTTCACTATGCCATGCCAAATATAATGTTCACATGCACATTTACTCAATTTGCATACCTTTGACATGTTATATTTTCACAGGTAATAATTGTCACTAGTGGTAACACAGAACGCACGCTAATGCAATCTGAAATATAATTTAATATTTCTATGACCGTAGTTTTTTCCTGATATTTACTGCACACTAAATTGTATTTATATCCAGGCGTGTTTTCTAGGTTTATAATCTAAGCTAATTAACATCAGTACTTTCTTTTTAGCGATAAATTACTTCTGAATATCTTTTAATTTATTTTGTTTTATCTTCTAGGTAATATCTGATGATCTGTTCTGTAAGAATACTTGTGGGCGGTATATGGTGGACAGTAGCCTGTCAGGACTATCCCCTACCATATACTTTTACCGAGACATGGTGGCTCAGGAGGCTCAATCCCGGCATCGATTCCCGCGGCTGAATTTATGACTCAGGTTTTTTTCGGAGGTTTTCCCGTGTCACTAGGCCAATGATGGGGGGGGGGGTTCTTCATTCCCCCGAACTTCCCGTCTCTTCATTTCATCTTCATTTTATTTAACGATCTCTTTCAGGATCGTAAGTGTCAGGGAGTACTGAGGTGGTGGCACCCTTCCGTGATGGTACTGCGTTCTGGAAATAGCTCATGGAGGGGGATGGCGTTGGTAGTCTGATTAGCTAGGGGTTCGGTCAGACCTGAGGCGCGGGTCCCTAGCGCTCCTCGCGTCGAGATGAAGAATATGTTAAGAGTCCCTCCACGGTGGCTCTTCCCCTGCCGGCTCATCTATCCTATCCTTCTGAGGTCTGTCAGCTAATGGCTGGAATGTGAAATCCCCTCCAGCATTATACATACAGACACACACATACTCACACACACACACACACACTAGACATCTTTCGCTTCGTGCCAAGCAGATGGCTGCTTTCACCATCTGTAGTCATTATGACAGATACAGCCAGACATCATGGCCATAGCATAACTCTTAACTGCCTTCATTAACCGAGATAGAGTTCAGCCACCCTTCGATGTCACATCTCTATATACCATATTACTTTGCTCCGCGACAAGCAGATGGCGCTAGGAAGCCAGTTTAGTCTAACTGCTTTAACTACCTCTGGATAGATGACAGCACATTCGGTATTACCATCAAAGTTTACTATTGTTTCAGATTGAAAGTAGAAGTCTGGGTCATGGTATTAATAACTTTGGAGACTGAGGGAAACCACGAAAAAGACGCAGCCAGCTTAGTCGGCCCATACAAAGAGAGGGTAGTGGGGAGGGATTTGTAGCACAAATATGCACACGTTGAGGTACAATCTGTTCAAGTAGCTCATTACATTATATGCATCGTTCGTAATATGATTAGTAAATAAAACACCTTGTACTTTTACCAATAAAAGTATAAAGCTTGAAGCAAAAGAAGTCAGGATAATAATGTTACAGTGCTCTGAAAAGACAGTAAAATTATCAACCAAACTGTCACAGAATTCATTGAAGCGAATACAAGATAATCTTTACTGTATCGAATAAAAGACTCCTGTCCACAAGTTTGTTCAGTGTCGAACGCCTACCCTTTCGCGTTTTCGAAATGTTTCAATCTGCGCTCACTTTCAGTGTTTACTGGTTCATCTATTAGCAGGAACTGAACGAGGCTAGGCAGTAAGCAATGTTAGTACAACATGTTTTGAAATGGGCTGTGGAGACCACACCTGCTCCATCACCTCACACACTCTGTGTGCACCGAACCTCAATCCCGGACCGAGATCTACTAATCAGTGGCTAATGATCTGCTTTTCAATCATACTGCTATGAAAAATATAGATGACAAATACTCTTTAGTCAAGAAAGACCGTTAACAAACATATAGATAGCTAAGGAAAGCATTTGTTAAAATGCAGAGTTATAACTACGCTTTCAAATTTTGAAGGTTGGTTGGACATTGGCCGATATTTAGAGTAGGTAAAACAGGTCACTAGACTGTTTTTACTTTGTGAATTAATCGCCTCTCCCACACCAGTCGTGTGTAAGACAGAAGTTGGAGATGCAGAGTCAGACTGAAAAATTCAATGCTATATTCGGGGTTTGAACCACGGATCTCCTGGTTTCCGTCCAGTTGCTTTGACCAATGAGCTACCATGGCAACATGTCGGAAAGGCACTACATTCTCTGACTGACTCAAATTTTTCCCGGCAAACCACAAGGAGATCTCAAATTATAGCTTGACCCAATAGTTGGTTAACTAAAAGTACCAGGCGTTTAGCACTTACAGAGTTTGTAAGTCGCCGATGAGATATGACATCTCAAAATAATTTGAGATCTCCTTGTGGTGGAAGAAGAGATGTAGGGCGCTGTAGACAAGTTGGGAGTAATTGTTGGACTATGAAGAGGGAACAGAAGATGAAACAAAAAGAAGAAGCATCAGAACTGCGATTATTGAGCGCGGATGTTGATAAAACAATCTGATGTGTTCCATTCACATGACTTTCTCAACATCTTTGCAACAAATTATTGTTAAAAAGCTTATGCATCTATTTACTTCACGCCACTCGAGAACAAATTAGCAGAAATAGTCTTATTACTTGTTTCTTTGTAAGTAGGAGAGAAATAAGGAAATACCATAGGTTAAAGTGATAGTAAAAAGCTGGTTGCTATGTGACTGAAGTTGCTTTGTTTATATGGACAGGAGTTGATAAATTCCTTAATGAGAAAAATAAGTTTTTCATAGCTGAAACAAAAAACAATGAATATCTCAAAAACGATCAACTCCACGAAAATAATGTATCCTACATAAATTTTGTGTTTTAACGTACTCTACATTTCTTGTGTAGTACGCTTTTATCTAAGTCTAACGCTTTAGCAGTTATGCAAAATTCCGTAAAATTCGTCCAGAATAAAGTAGTCTTCAGAGGCTATTCCCAGAAAATTCAAGATACATTTTGTTTGTCAGGTAAATAACTTTAATATTAGATATTTTAATCAAAATTGTTAGCCATTTTGCGAAAATCAAAATTTTCAAAAAAAATTCCATGTAAAGGGTAGTTTGGGGTGGGGGATCTTTCTCAAAATCTTCGTGTCGCATCCCTGGAAAATACTAAACCTAAATACCAAGTTTGATATTTTACCGACTTTTCGTTTTTGAGTTATCGTGTTCACAGACACACAGACACTCGGACACACACACACTTTTTTGTGAAAATGATTATTTTGGATATAAGGGACCCTAAAACGTATATTTCTGGTGAAATCTCGATATTGAATTTTTGGGTGGAGTGCAATACTTTCTCTATACACTATGCAAATAGTGCGTGTAGAGAAAGTAAAAAAGACTTCCCCCACCCTCCAAAAATTACATCGATTAAATACGGAAACCATTGGTTTTATCTAAATAATAGAATAAAATAAAACTATGAGTTACGCTATGTTCGTATGCGACGGATTCCAGGATCCCGTGTTTCCAAATTGGTCCTAGAATACAAACCCAAAGGAAGCAGTGGAAAAAGGAAGATTCATGAAGAGATGAATGAGCCAAATTCTTTGAGAGGACGAAACAGGTTGAAAGGCCTAATTCCTAGCGCTGACGCAATGATAACAAAGATGTCGATAACGATGAAATATTTTTATCTGGCTACTTATCAGTTGCGTTCTTTACGTTAGAGCACAAAATGTTGAAAGTAATCTATCCAACTCCTGTCCTCCACACGGGTTGTGTGAAAAAACAATAAAATGAATGCCAATTGAGCATAATAGTTGGCTATACTATGAATTCTGGGACTTAAAGTACTTACAGCATTGTCAGTCGTCGTAGGGGTTGCAATCTCAACATAAGTTAACATCACATACCGGGAAACATGCAAGTCAGTTGAGAAATTCAATGCTTTGCCGGCATCTTGCCAATGTAGCGCAGTGGTAGAGCGACTGGCTAGAGGGCAGGAGATCCGTGGTTCAAATGCCGGCTATGGCATTGAGTTTTCCAGTCTGGCTCTACCTATCCAACTCCTGTCCTACACACGGGCTGTGTGAAAAAAACAATTAAATCAATACCTATTGAAAATATTGTTGGAGAAACTGGTTTCGATATTTCATTCTATGAACATTTGTTTTTCTTGTTTGCTACAAATAATCAAAACAATATAGTTCTACGGTTTCCATGCATATATCATTTATTTGTTACAATGTTATTTCTTTATAAAAACAAGAGATGAAAGCAATTTTATAAATGAATCTTGATTTCTAGAAATACGATTTTCACATCACTCTTCGTCTGGTTTCTGTCATGCCAATACTGTGCTTTAATCTTGAACAAGGTGAACATTTATTTTAGATGATGTATAGCTAAAACGCTAGACTCATATTGGATCTGAAGGTAACGAGAATACCTGTGTAAAAGCTTGGGAGCATTCTTAAATTCTTCCCAAGTTTTCTAACGGTGCCTTTTATAACGCCTGCAAACGCGAACCAGGTTCTGTGAGAAGTTTTCATTAAAAACTGAAGAGAACAAATTTCATTCCTACAACTTTCTTACATCTTAGTTAAAGTTTCACAACTTTCTGACATGCACGCTGGAAGAGAAAAGTTGAGGACTAATTTTATCCAATAAAAGGAACAAAAACTTCAAATATCAATTGACTTTTGACTGGGTTGCTGAAAAAATAATAACTTTCATCTTCATTGTGTCAATAGACCAACATTTATCAATAATGTGTCACATTTCATGGTAATTTACAGATTTTATATTCTCTTTTTTCACAGTTTTGTTTTGTTTCTATTTTCCCTGCCACGTACCTAAATTAAGTATTGCATTACACCAAAAATTCAATCTTTGCTCCACAAATACATGTTTTAATACCTTCTGATCCCCATACCTCTACTTTGTACATGGTACATAGGTAGAGAAGGTATTAAATTTCACCCAAATTACACGTTTTAGAGTGCCGTGTACCCAAAAAAGCATTTTTAGATAAAGTCTATGCATATGTGTGTGTCTGCGTGTCTATGAACAGGATAATTAAAAAAAAATAAACGAAAAGTCGGTTAAATACAAAATTTGATATTAGAGTACAGTATCTTCCAAGTATGCGGCACGATCTTTCAATGGAATTCCCCGCCCAAGGAAAACTATTCGAAAATTTTGATTTTCTCAAAAATATCTTATGATTTTGACTGAACTAATGTATATTGAATATATTTATATGATTATTTCATACATAAAGGTCTAATTTATCATATACGACTTACTTCCTGACCATTCTTTTGTTTTTTTACAACATTTAACATTTTCTGGTGGAATATTTGCGATGTAGAATTTAAATTCATATTTTATCTATGAAATAGTGCATATCAATAAAATATATTTTGAATTTTATGGGAATAGCGTCTGAGTCCTCTTCATTCTAAATGAATTTTGTACAACTAGTATACCAAAAGAGATAGACAAAAGCTTACTACACAAAGATCTCACTAAAAACACAATTTATTTCATACATTTTTATAGATAATCCTTTTCCGAGAAAATCCTTGTTATTGGTTTTAATTTTAATATACTGATGCTTTTCACAAACGGGAATTATTCATCCGTTTTTCTTTTGTTCTTCCTCCTGGTCATCCAAAGTCAGCCGAATTTCAAAGTCAATCGCATAACGTCAGATTTTAAACTATTTGACTATCGCTTTAGCCTTGTGTGATCCCTTATTTCCCTTTTACTTATTAAGAACTAAGTAATAAGACCATTTCTATTAATGTTTATCTCCATTAACATGAAGTAAATAGACTTTTATTTTGTTAATAGTTGTTTTCCGAACATGTAGAGAAATCCTGGGGTTGTAACACAATAGCTTTTTTTTTAAAAAAAAATCCGTGTAAATAGCCCAAATTTAAAACGTAATGTTCAAAAGCGAATAAACACACATTTCAGTGATACATTCACTAGAGGTTCTCTCCTCACTCTTCTACATATTTTTTTTTGGTAGTGTTTAACGCCAGCTTTAACTTCTTATGGCACCGCAGGCGGTGACACTGGTGATACATGAATGATGATGGAGCACCGGTGGAATGTGATGGCGGGGGAAACCGGAGTACCCGGAGAAAACCCGCCCCAGCGCCGCTTTGTCCACCACAAATCTCACATGCGATCGCTTGGGATCGAACCCCGACCATCTAGGCCACGGCGCGGCCCCTACATAAATTCAATTTCTTGTTAATCCAGTTATAGATTTCAACTCATATTTATGTAGGTATTTCGCTGTAAGATAAAGAAGGTTAAGTGTTGAGATTGCTATGCGATGAGTTTGAAACTCCATTCTTTTTGCATGACCATGGGAAGAAAAGTGAATAACCACTTCTCAGTTGAGAAATCTATAAATACTCGTACTTTAACATCCAAACAAATAAGGACTATCTCGGGAAAATTTAACTCCTAAGAATAAGAATTCTGTTTACTTCTCGGGGAACCAAAGGGCCTTAATGAAGGCATGCCATCGAACACTGATTTTATCAACTACTACAGCTCAGTCCAACTTTTCCCTGCCATCTATTCTTAAGCTCGCGTTGCTCCAAGTTACCCTAGGTCTGCCTCTTCTACTGTTCAACTTTGGGACATTTTCTTCTATCTGCATTATATTTTGTTCGAGATACTCTACAGTTATATTTTCATTATTATTATTATTTAAATTATTGTTAAAATGAATTCTCCACCTCTTTAATTTATCAACTTCATTGCTTAAAACATTCCCAGCTTTACCTTAACTGGTCTACTCGTTTACATAGAGTCCCTGAATAACATTGTTATTGTATACAAATCCTTGGAATTCTTTTGATTTGCAAAATTTGTGCATTTGTTGCTAAATTTTCAATCAATATTCTTTTATCTCTTTTAATTAATATTTACTTGTTTTTTCTTGCTTCTATATTTGTTAAAACAGTTTTTCCCTCAATTTTAGGTTTATAAAAAATTAATGAAGTTTTTAGTTCTTTGTAAAAATCAACCTCCAAGTATTAAACCAAGATCTAACGTTTTAAACAGCTTTTTCTTTAGAACCTGTAGTTTTTATCCTATCTCATTAACAACTTTTTAATGTATTCTCATCTTTGGTCGATATTTAAGACCGGAGGATTAACTTGTTTCGCTTCTTTTGCTTATTCTTCTGCGATCAGGAGTGTGAATCTTTTATTTAATTACAGACAAAGTTGGGTGTTAAATTCTTTGTTTCGCAGTGTTTAAATAAAATTTCCAGTCCCCTCGATCTATATGATCTTGCAATCAGGAAATCTTGTCTTACTTTCACCAGCATATGGAGTGATCGCTGCCAATACCACTCCTCTTTTATTGCGTATATCCAGTAATGAACTCTAGACTTACCACTGATAGCAAAGTGGTATATTTGCTTTTGTATTTTAGCCTCATGGGGTACCCAAGATATGACTGTTATTATGCGAAAATATGGTGTCACCTTAGTAAGGTCAAACAAGCTGCACAGTGCCAGAAAACGAGTTTCATTATCATTTAACACAACTAAGATCACCATCTTCTGCATTCAACAATATCACAATCTTACTGAGCATTAACTCCAAAGAGCGTTTAGTAAATTGTATGCTTAAAAGTTATCTATGTTTTTGTACAGTAAAATTAAGGTACCTCTAATAATTTAACAATTACTCAAAAGTCATTCACAATGAAGAAGGCTACACACGTTATTTCCCTCCAAAAGGCCACACATTATTTGCCATGAAAATGAAAAACATATGAAATTTTAATCAAAGTCGTTAGAACCATTTTTGAAACAATCAAGTATAATCTAACCGCAACACCGAAGGGGACGCTGCTTTGCCTGCCCTAACAATAGCGCGAATGAACACAATATTTGGGTATACAAAAGGCCTTTGTGTGCTTCTTCCCTGTAAAACAACTCCGAAGTTTCGTAATCTTTAATTTTAGAGGAATCTATCTCCACAACATTTTGCAAGGCGATTTTCCGTAATTTCTACGACTGGAGCATAAATCAACCTGCAGGACTATATAACAGGGTCCGACAATGTAGTGGGCAGTTAAAAAGTCGATCCAATGAGAGACGGGCGGAAAAGTACTGAAGTGAACGCAGTGAATAAGTGGGCAACTGACAGTGGACATTATGCAGTCAACTGTGAGTTGCGGCTCAGTTATTTGTGTACCAAGTGTATAACGTTAGTGTTACAAGTCTAACATGTTGTATTACATTGAGTGCCTTCTTGGCGAGTAAAACGAGTAGATTTTCTCATTTGTTACAATAACAAAATTTCCATGTAAAGTGTAGTGTGTGCAGAGAGAATGTTCTTCAAAATCTTCTTTCGTATCCATGGAAGACGAACTTAAATACCAAGTTGGTATTTTAGTTTTTACTTTCTCTACACATTCTATGTATATAGTGTATAGAGAAGGTTTTGCATTTCACCCAACATTTTGATACTGAGTTTCACCAGAAATACACCTTTTAGGGCACCCTGTATCCAAAAAGGTATTTTCAGAAAAATATCTGTGTGTGTCCGTGTGTCTGTGAGCACGATAACTCAAAAACGAAAAGTCGTAAAATACCAAAGTTAGTATTTAAGTTTAATATCTTCCTGGGATGTGACACGAAGCTTTTGAGAAAAATTTCCCCACCCCAAACTTCCCTTTACATGGAAAACATTTCGAAAATTTTAATTATGAAACGACTATGATTAAAATCTCTTTATTTAAGATATTTATGTGACAAATAAAATGAATATATTCAATTATAACCTCTGAAGACATGTTTATTCTGGATGAATTTTGCGGAAGTTTGCATAACTGGTAAACCGCAAGAGATAGACAAAAAAAAAATAATAAGTTACCACACATAAAATGTAGAGGTCGCTAAAACACATAATTTATATTATATACATTTTATTCGTGGAATTGATGGTTTATGAGATCTTCCTTGTTATTAGTTTAAGCTTTAAAATGCTCTTACTATTCTCATAGAAGAGTTTGTCAACTCCTGTTCATACAAGCAATGGTACTTCATCTGGCAAACTGCTTTTAAAAGATTTGGCTATAGCTATCGATTTAGTTTAGTGTATTCCCTTATTTCGCTTCTTCTTCCGAGGAAACAAGAAATAACACCTTTACCGCCAACTTTTTATCGAATAACATTAAGTAAATAAAAGAATAAGCTTTTTAATAATAATTTTTTGCAGAAATGTAGAGTCATGATCCCAGACATAGAAGTGTATGTGTATACACGTATATTTCCTAAAATAATGTTATGCAGGGTATCTCGAAACATATATTTTGTAAAATCTTGGTATAGAATTATTTGGTGGAATGAAAAATTATTTCTCTATTAGCACAGCAACAGTAAAAGTGAACTGCAATGCAGGACTTTTTCATTCCAACACAGTATCTCTCTCATAGACGCGGGTGGAAACAGCAAAAATGAATAAAGGAATAATAAAAATATGAGGTAATATATTTTTCTTGTCTTATTCAGATAGATTAATTTATTAGCCACATCATCCACAATGTATACGCGTGCCCCTGTAAAAAGGAACCAGAAGAAGAAGGGAAGACAGCGCAGAAGAAGAGAGTGCCTCTTTTTCTGCTGATATTTATTGCAGTAATTTGCTCTTATTAAAATTTCTCTGAAAAAGCTGTCATTTCTTTGCAATGGCGCAGTGCAATTCTGGAAATAATCCCTTGTGCATGAAAATATATTACACCTACATCCTGATATGTTAATTTTCTTTAAAAAATGCAAGCACTTTATCCGCGTTTCACAAACATGATAATAACAATTCCATTCTTGAGAATGCGCTTTTGTGTTCACTCACGTTTGCCTCTTACTAAAGAATTAAACACTAAAATAAATTTCTTTTCTCAGAAGCACTAACAGGCAGATATGTTGGGCCCTGGAGGTTCGACGTTAATGCTCTTTGAGTTCGGGGAAAACAGAGCTGCGTTTAATTTTTAACGCGACTGTACTCCCAATGTAACATTAAATCTTGTAGCTGTCGCCCCAGCTTCTGCTAATGTGTTTAAAAAACGAGGGAGGGGAAAAAGGGTCAGGATAAGAAACGGGTGCCCGCGTTCATATTTTTAAAGTTTTCAATAGCAGCGATATTTCAAACTGCGGACCAGGATTTTAGAAACAACTGCTTTTCGAGAGTGTGCAAAACTTCGCTCTTTTGTGACTCAGCTACGAATTCTGTCTAGACTTATCTATGTATATCACACGAATAATATTTATGAATAATCAGTATGCATATTAATATTCACCTTCAAATATTATTAAAGAATAGATTTATAGACTGTTAAGATGTACGGAAATTTGTATTTGTAAACAAGAAAAATCTTGTGTGTTCCATTCGCATGACTTTCTCTAGCTGTTCCAAATAGAAACTATTCTTACAAAAGATTATTCTTTTATTTACACCATGTAATTGAAATAGATATTAGCATAATTGGTCTTAATACTTGCTTCCTTTCAAGGAAATAAGGAAATACATCAGTATAAAGAGATAGTCAAATCCTTTAAAAGCTTGTTGCTATGTGAAACAATTGAGATTCAGTTCGCTTTGTATGGTCCAGTTTGACAAATGCATAAGTATTTTAAAGCTGAAACCAACAACAAGTAATATCTCAGAAACGGTCAGTTCTAAAAATATATATGACTTTTCTACATTTTTTGGGTGGTAAGTTCAAAATTCAGAAAAAAAATCATCCAGAATAAAGAGGTATTCAGAGGCTACTCCTAGAAGTTCAAGATATACATATTATTTGTGCTGTAAATATTATAAATACCTATAGATATTTTAATCAAAATCGGTGGAGCAATTTTTGAGAAAATAACATTTTCGAAAAATTTTCCATGTAAAGGGTAGTTGGAGATGGAGGGATTTTCTTGAAAATCTTCGTGTTGGACCCTTGGGACATACTAAACTTAAATACATAGTTAGACATTACATTGACTTTTTGTTTTTGAGCTATACTGTCCATAGATGCACACACATGCGGAGCTTTTTTCTAAAAATGCTTTTTTCGGACTCAGGGGGCCTCAAAAGAAATATTTCAGGTGAAATCTTGATATCGAATTTTTGGGTGGAATACAATACCTTCTCATTTAAACTGTTCTATCTTCCTTTAGATCTGCCGATGTTTCGTGTAACTTTTGGTTTATATTTTAAAACCATCTTCATATAGCGGTGTTCATCTATCCTATCCACATGTTGTTTCCAGTTTTGATTTTCTTTGATTCTTTCTAGTAGATTGAAGATACTGAATTCTTTACGCATGTCTTCCTCCTCCTGTCTTTTAGATATATTTTTTTACTTTCTCTACACTTACTATGTACATAGTGTATAGAGAAGGTATTGAACTCCGTCCAAAAATTCGAGACCGAGATTTCACCGGAAAAATATGTTTTAGGGTCCCCTATATCCAAAAATAACATTTTCACAAAAAAGTCCGTGTGGGTGTCCGTGTGTGCGTGTGTCAGTGTGTCCGTGTGTCTGTGAACACGATAAGTCGAAAACTAAAAGTAGGTAAAATACCATAGTTAGTATTTAAGTTTGGTATCTTCCAGGGATGCGACACGAAGATTTTGAGAAAAATCCGCCCACTCCAAACTACCCTTTACATGGATTTTTTTTCGAAAATTTCGATTTTCTCAAAAATGGCTCTAACGATTTTTATTAAAATATCATATATTAAAGACATTTACCTGACAAATAAATGTATATCTTGACTTTTCTGGGAATAGCCTCTGAAGAGTAGTTAGTTTATCCTGGCTGAATGTTAAGGAATTTTGAATAACTGCTAAACAGAAAGAGATGGACAAAAACGTACTACACAAAACATGTAGAGTAGGTTTAAACATACAATTTATGTTATATACATTATTTTCGTGGAGTTCATCGTTTTTGAGACATTCCTTATTTTTGGTTTCTGCTATGAAAAACTTATACTTTTGTCATACAGGAGTTTTGTCAACTGCTGTCTATACAAACAATGGAACTTCAGTGACATAACAACCAGCTTTTGACTATCACTTTAACCTACGGTACTCTTTTATTTCACTTCTACTTACAAGGACGCAAGTAATAAGACTATTTCTGCTATTTTTTTCTGATTAGCATGAAGTAAATAAAAGTATAAGCTTTTTAACAATAATTTGTTGCAGAGATGTAGAGAAAGTCAAGTGAATGGTACACATCAGATTTTTACGTGTCTTAGATATCTCATCTCTGCTACTTCTATCTCTCTTTCCATTTGCTTAGATCACTGTCCAACATTCATATCCATACATTAACTCTGAATCAGTTATCACTTTGTAAGCTTTTATTTTTGTCGCTTTACTTATAAAATTTAAATTTCATTTAATAGTCTCGCATATCACGTTAAATTTATTTATTTTGTTTATTATGTCTTCATTTTTACTTTCTCTATACGCACTATGCACATAGTGTATAGAGAATGTATTGCACTCCACCAAAAAATTCGATACCGAGATTTCACCGGAAATATATGTTTTAGGATCCCCTATATCCAAAAAAAAATATTTTCAGAAAAAGGTCCATGTGTGTCCGTGTGTCTGTGATAACTCAAAAACGAAAAGTCGGTAAAATACCAAACTTGGTATTTAAATTTAGTATCTTCCGGGGATGTGACACGAAGATTTTGAGAAAAAGCCCCCACTCCAATCTGCCCTTTACATGGAACTTTTTTTCGAAAATTTTGACTTTCAAAAAATGGCTCTAACGATTTTGATTAAAATATAGTATATTAAAGATATTTGCCTGTCAAATAAAATGTATATTTTGAATTTTTTGGGAATAGCCTCTGAAGACTACTTTATTCTGAGTGAATTTTACGGAATTTTGCATAACTGCTAAACGGTAAGAGAGTTGGTCTATGATGTAATTGAAATTTGCATGGCAAATGAAAAAAGTGAATACAATTTCCCTTTAGAGAAAAGTCTTAAGTATTGGAATTTTAAAATCTAGAAACGAATTGCCCGGAAATGGTTAACACCACAGCATGTATATGACATAAATTGTGCGTTTTAACGAGATATATACTTTTTGTTTATCTCTTACAATGTACCAGTTGTAGAAGGGTCAAGCAGGCTTTTAAGGCTATTCTTAGAAAATTCAAGATACATACTTTATTTGTTAAAAACTCTTACACATATATTTTAATAAAAATCGTTAGCTAGTTTTTTGGAAAATAAAAAAAATCGAAAAACTTTATTCATAATGGGTATTCTGGAGCGGGGATTTCCTTGAAAATCTTTATGTGGCATCATTGAAGATGCTGGGCTTTAGTAGCAAATTTGGTATTTAAAGGATTTTTGTTTTTGAGTTAATCTGTTCATACACATACACACACACATCGCCCACATATGGGTCTCAAATATATATATATATATATGGTGAAATCTCACAATAGAACATATGGGTGGAATATAATACCTTCTCTGCCTACATAGTATGAAACAAAATAACTTTTTAATTTTTCAAAATGTTTGGTTAAATTTCACAGACATATCACTTTAACAAGCGATAATTGAAATGCCCACGAGTACGCGGCCTAGTGGCTTGTATAAGGGGCGTTCAAAAAGAAACGAGCCGAGTCTGGAATGAGCAAACCGGTGAGAGGATGGTAATATTGTGACGTGTGTAACGAAGTGTGGTTCCGACCACTGCGTGGAAGTTCACAGCCCGTCGCTAGAGGGCACGCGTGCACGTCACGTGACTATACACAGCTAGCAGCAGCATGCGTCAATCGTCCAATGATGTCAGTCGCATTGCAATAGTGTAAATGGAGAAGAGCAAAGAGGTGTTTGTTTTCTGACAGCGGGAGGAGTAGAGGGAACGGACATTCATCGATGGATCACAAGTGTACGGCGAGCACTGCGTGTCCCTTGCAAGGGCCAAGGCGTGGCCAATTTTCTTTCAAAAAAAATTATTGAAGATCGTGAAAAAAATTCTCCTTTTGAATGTGGATTTGATCCTATAAGATCTTCACGCCTACCTTTCTCTTTACGATTCTTCTTAATTGCCATCATTTTTTTAATTTTTGACGTTGAAAATATCCACTATTCACAGGATTATCCCTTAACCCAAACTGATTAAAAGCTCAATTTTTAACAATATTTGTAGGAGTTAATTTAACATTTTTTCCTCAACACTTTCTTGGAGGAAAATTATATATTCATTCGATTGATCTATTCATTTGGGATGAATATAGAACGGAAG
The DNA here is from genome assembly GCA_030762935.1 of Hymenopus coronatus. Lineage (NCBI taxonomy): Eukaryota > Metazoa > Arthropoda > Insecta > Mantodea > Hymenopodidae > Hymenopus > Hymenopus coronatus. Next base: position 93,876,273 of record CM060895.1, on the reverse strand, counting down.
CGCTTCAGGGAAGGACGGGTGTCGATAGCCGATGATGCACGGTCTGGAGCACCACACTGCAGTACCGATGACATCTTCCAACTGGTTGATGCACTCATTACCCAGAACCGCCGAGTTATAGTGAAAGTCATAGCCGCTGAGGTCGAATTGAGCGTCGGAAGTGTTCACACTTCCTGGATCATCTGCAGCGCTATACTAGGGGGTGGGATGTGTTCCTGGTCCGAGTGGTGGCTGGAGATGAGTCATGGTGTCATCACTTCGAAACAGAATCAAAACGACAAAGTCTCCAGTGGAAGCATCCAGGGTCACCCCACCAAAAAAAGTCCAAGCCATCCACAAGAGTGCAAGGTTATGCTGGCGTTCTTCTTTGACCAAGATAGCCCCCTTCTGATACACTTCCTGCAGCACGGGACAGCAGGAGCCAGGAGCCAGGAGCCAGGAGCAGGAACTAGTCGCCCGAGTGTACTCGGGCGGGGGCAAATCACCACGGTACCTATCCGCTTTTCTCGCGGATTTACCCACAGCGTTACTTGACCAACCTTCGCCAAGCGATCAAATCAAAACGACCAGGCAAACTCACCCGTGGGGTCATTCTGCTCCACGATAGTACAAAGCCTCATACGGCCAACATAGTCGCGGCACTCCTGCAGAAATTCAAATTGGAGGTTCTCGGCCACTCTCCATACAGTCCAAACATCTCTCTTCCTGTGGTTATGCCATATTTGGTCCCTTAAAAAGTATGCCGATCCCGGTGGCCGCGCTCGCTAAAGTGACTCGCTTTGGCGCTTCGTGGTGCACAGGATCGTTGGTTCGAGTCCCGCCTTGGGCATGGGTGTTCTGTGTTTGTAAATGTGTCTATGTTTGTGTATGTATATGCAAAAGGAAAACGTTAAGAATAATAAGATCTACTAAGGAAATATAGGAAACTGGAAAAAATAGAGAAAAAAGGAATACAGCGCCGGAGTCCTGACAAGCCTCCGGAACTGTATTTTTATTAAAAAAAAAAAATCTCTGAGGGGCAAACGATTCACCTCGGACGACGACGTCCAGCTGCACATCACATATGAGACAGCCATTCACCGCCTTGTGTCACAGTGGGCCAAGTGTCTCAACAGCCAGGGCCAATACTTCTAACATACAGGACTGGTTTCGATACTGATACCTCCGGTTCGTTTCTTTTTGAACGCTCCTTATATATAAGTTCAATGCCTTTTACTGGAGTTTGAATTTTCTCCCACTTTTGCTAATTATAAGTGTTGCACACGATCTAGTTTGTAACCAACATTGTTAACATTTTCAGCAGAAACTCAGAGAGAATAACGTGTGATGTGTTATATTTATATAAGCTTCTCTACCCGTTCTTCAAAAAACTATTTTACAACAGTTTATTCTTCTACTTACTTTAACATAATCCGTTAAACTTTTTTTTTATAAATAGATAGAGGAATGCAGTAGGCTTAAGATATAGCAAAATCCTTACAGGCTTGGGCTTAGTAATGCTTAGAAGTTTTATTATCTTTGTGTGGTCGGGATTAAAAGAAGCGTATAAGGACTTCCCATTTGAGATGAACTTCACAAATAATTTATTAGGCATAAATGTGCATTTTTTGTCAGAGGCCATTCCCAGAAGTTTCAATATATACATTTTGTTTGGCATTAAAATCTCTTAAACATATTATACTTGAATAAAAACCGTTAAGAGACATTTTTTAGAAAATAAAAATGTAGGAAAAAAAAACCACGTACAGAATAAGTATACTGGGAAATTTCTTAAAAACTTTCGTATCGTATTCTTGGAAAACTGCTCTTAAATACCAAGTTAGCTATTTTTACTAAGTTACAGCATTCATTATTGAGTATGCTGTTATAAACACGCACACGCGCGCACACACATAAGGTCCTTTTGCTAAAAATGTTCGTTTTTGGGTTCAGCGGGTCTCAAAACACATTCTGTATTATATTTACTGTAATTCATTTTACAAGGTAGCTGTGCCAGAGGAAACTATATCATTTTATAATAATAACTAATAACGTAATTAGACCTATCATATAAACTTTTATAAAAATTTGATGCGTTCCACTCACATGGTATTCTCTATCTCTTCTTCAAACAAACTGTTCCTACAAAGGACTATTCTTTATCTACATCATGTCAATCAAGATAAACATTACCGGAAATGATGATATTGTCTAATTCCTTATAAGTAGAAGGAAAATAAAGGAATAATCTAAGCTAAAGTGACGTTAAATCTTTTAAAAGTTCTTGCTATGCGACTGTCATTGAAAGTCGGTTATATTTTCATTGCCAGGAGTAAAACAAAAGAGATGTGAAACGGACGAGGACTTCCTTTGCGAAAATGGTTAAGTAATTTAAAATTGAAAGCAACTACATTGAATATCTCTCGGAAATTGTATTTAATGGTAACATAAAGTGTGTTTTGACGAGATCTACATTTTTGGTGTAGTAGGATTTGTCTATATCTTACGTTTTAGTAGTTATACAAAAATTACTCAGAATGAAGAGGACTTCAGGAGCTATTGCTACAAATTTTTGGACATCCATTTTATTTGCCATGTAAATATCTTTAATATACGGCATTGTAATAAAATCGTTAGTCATTTTTTAGAAAATAGAAAGTTTCGAAAAATGTTCTATGTAGAGGGTAGTTTGGTGTGAGGGAATTTTCCTGAAATCTTCGTGTTGCATCCTTGTAAGACACTGAATTTAAATTTCAAGCTTGGTATTTAAACGACGTTTTTGAATTATAGTATCACATACACACCCATATACAAAAACACAAGAGTTTTTTTGGGTTCAAGAGTTTTCAAAACATGCATTTCCGGTAAAATATCGGTATCTAATTTTCGGGTGGAATACAATACTTTGTCTACCTACTATGTGCACTGTAAATAAATCATTTAGTGTCTAATCTATTATATTATGCTTTTGCTATTGTCTCTTTAATTTTGTCTTTGATTTTATGATCATTAATACCACTTTTACCAACCGAAATTTGAATGCATCTTTCTTTGACTCAGCTGGAGGTGGAGATCCAATTCTCTTAGCAACACCTATTTTGATTTTTGGACCTCCCAGAAAAATTAAAAAGGTTAATAAGTAATTTCTAGTAATTTGGAGTAGCTGGAAATTGCAATGAAATTGTTTGATGTGCATGGATATTACAACAGACGTGTAACCTCTGTGAACGACAGGTAGAGATTTTCTGGACCACATCTGCAGGCACTCGTTCTTCCACACAAAAACTACCTTCGCTTGAAATGGCTTTTGTCAGCGATAGCGGTAGCATTTTTTTTTCTCTCTTTTATTGTGCTTCGGCCATATGAACTGCGGGCAGGTGATGTCTGATAAGACCCAATGATCCGCTTCAGAGCCGACGTTCAGTTTTTTTTTGTTTTCATCACATCAGCCGTTGAATATTCATCCATGCTGATAGTTAAAGTAAACGCGCGCTGGGCTGTTCTAAATGGAAGGGACTTAACAGTCGAGCTTTAAATAAATAAAAATTTGAGAGATGTATGGCCCGGGGCGCGAATAAAGGTTTCGTCATTACATCGTATGTCTTTTCATTACGTAACTTCGGCAGGAAAATTAACTTCATATTTATTTTAATTTTTGGTGATAAAAGATAAATGTTCATGGCATTTCTCACGTGTAAAAGATGTACCTACTAGTGATGGGTAAACTCCCGAAGATTTCGAAATCGGAAGTATTCTCCCCCCAAAAGAAAAAAAAATTCACAGATTCAAATATAAGATATTTGATTAAATTATACATTTATTAAAATTATTATAATTAAAATATTTAAATAAGACTTTAAATTATTAACTTGAAACCATTGATTTAATTCTCCTATCTTTGTCAAAACACAATAACGTAATAAATGGTCGTCTCCTTAGCGCAGTGATAGCGCGGCTGCTTGCCAAGTGAAAGACCTGGTTTCGATTCCCGGTACCGGAATGGGGAATTCTTCCTCGGTGGGACACCTGGTCCGGGGTGAACTCAGCCTCGTGAGGTCCCTGGGGAGTCAATTGAGGAACTACTTGAGTGAGAAGTAGCGACTCCAGAAAGGGATCACGTCTCACCCTCCAGCACTGCGCCACATTCGTGACTTCGGGCCGAGATGGGGATGCAGCAGCCGGGCTGTAGCCCAAGGTCCTTTATGGATTGCTGTGTAATAATAATATATATATATATATATATATATATATATATATATATATATATATATACCAAAAAATTCTAATTTCAGAGGAATGTATTTTGTGGCACCTGAATCATCTTCTCTAATATGTGTTTTAAGTAGATAGTATATTCCACAAAAATAGCTTCAGCGGAATATGTATGAGATTCTCTGAATCCTTCTCGCCAAAAGAAGTTTTATGTTGTCTACTATGTATTATAAGTAGAGGAGCATTGTAATGCACGAAGAACTAAGATCGGCATTTCACCCTGAATAAAAATATCTGATGTGTTCCATTCACATCCCTTTCTTTAGCTGTTTCAAACGCAAACTATTCTTACAAAAGATTATTCATTTATGTACTAATCGAGATCACATTAGTAGAATAGGTCTTACTTGCATCATTGTAAGTAAAAGGGAAATACGAAAATACACTAGGCTAAAGTGATAGTCAAATATTTTAAAATCTAGTCGCTATGTGAAATAATTGAGGTTCGGTTCGCTTTACATGGTCCCGTTTGAGAAAAGTTAGGTAGTTTAAAACAGAAACAAGTAACAAGGAATATCTCAAATGCTCAGTTCCACAAATATAAACGCATACATCACATAAATTGTGTGTTTTAATGAGACTTACATTTTTGTGTAGTAAGTTTTTGTGTACCTCTTACGATTTACCAGTTATGCAAAAATTCAACAACATTTATTCGGAATTAAGAGGTTTTTAGAGGCTATTCCCAGAAATTTCAAAATATACATTTTATTTGCGATGTAAATATCTTTAATATACCGCATTTCAATAAAATTCGTTAGTAATTTTTTAGAAAAACGACATTTTCAAAATTGTTTTCTGTAAAGGGTAGTTTGTGGCGGGGGATTTTCTTGAAAATTTTCGTGTAACATCCTTGGAAAATACTAAACCTAATTACCAAGTTTGGAATTCAAAGGCTTTTTCATTTTCGAACTATGCTGTCCACAGATGTGCACACACGAACATTTATCTAACCGACTTTTTGGACTCAGGACACCTCAAAACATAAATTTCCGATGAAATATATATAAAACGGTATTTTTAGTGAAATCTGGATATCAAATTTTTGGGTGTAATGCAATACTTTTTCTACTGAAATATGTAGGAAGTAGAGGAAAGTAATAAATTTGCATAGCTTTTCCTACGTGAAAATGATGAGATGTGCATACTAGTCATGGGTAAATATCCAAAGATTTCGGCATCGCAATATCCCTCCCACCCCCAAAAATATCGCAGCAGCAAAATTTTTAGTCTTAACATTTTACTTTTCCTACGAGGATAATTTATTTTATTTCACCAAAATGTGGATTCCAGATTCTCCGTATATTTTGAGGTCTCATGTACCAAAAAGGGACATTTTCACTTTCTCTTCTCTTGTCATTTTAAGTAGGACAGTACTGTATTCCATCCAAACATTGGCTTATGTTTGTTGCCCTCTGACGATTTCTCTGCTTTGCATTATAAGCATTAATCTCCACAAAAGATAAGCTATCAATATATATTGGAGATTAATGCCTCAAAATATATATATATATATATATATATATATATATATATTTTGAGGCACCCTGAGTAATAAATAGTAACAAAGTTACCTTCTGTACTAAGCAAATAATTATGGAAGTATAGTATTCCACCAAAAATTAAGACATCAAAATTTTACCGAAAATAAATGTTTTGAGCCCCGTATTGCTTTCTCTACACGTATTATATACAATGTTTTACGTCCCCCTGAATCCAAAAAAAAAAATCTGGAAAAAGTGTGTACGTGTGTGTCTGTGTGTTTATCTGTGGACAGCATAGCTCAAAAACGAAAATACTGTTAAATACCAAACTTGCAAGTTTGGTATTTAATCTTGTTTTTAATCTTGCAAGGATGCGATACGAAATTTTTTAAGAAAATCTCCCACACCCAACTACCCTTTACATGGACTTTTTTTTTGAAAATTTTGATTTTCTCAAAAATGGCTGTAACGATTTTGGTTAAAATATCGTATATTAAAGATATTTACCTGATAAATAATATGTATGTCTTGAATTTTCTGGGAATAGCCCCTGAAGACTACTTTACTCTGGATGAACTTTACGGAATTTTGCATAACTAAAACCGTAAGAGATAGACAAAAATTACCATACAAAAATGTAGAGCACGTTAAAACACACAATTTATGTTATATACATTTTGTTCGTGGAGTTGATCTTTTTAGAGATATTCCTTGTTTTTGTTTTCAGCTTTAAAAACCATATTTTTCTCATACGGGAATTTGTCAACTCCTGGCCATACAAACAAAGGAATTTCAGTCACATAGCAACTAGATTTTGACTATCACTTTAACCTATGGTACTCCCTTATTTCGCTTCTACTTACAAGGAAGCAGGTAATAAGACTGTTTCTGCTAATTTTTTCTTGACTAGCATGAAGTAAATAGAAGCATTAGTTTTTAACAATAATTTTTTGCAGAGATGTAGAGAAAGTCATGTGAATGGATCACATACGATTTTTATAAGTAATGTATAGTATCGTATTCCATCAATATAAAATTCAAGATTTCGCCGGAAATGTATGTTTTGAGGCTTCCTGAATAACAAAAACCTTTTACTTTTCGTAATATGCATTAGAAGTAGGGGAATATTGTATTCCACCTAAAAATTAATATCGAGTTTTCACTGTAAATATGTTTTAAGCCTCAGATTAGTGTCTCTTTATCTTTGATAAACCAAATAAAAAAATTGATATATATGTAAATTTTGCTATTAACAAAGATGGCGCTAATGATTTTGATTAAAATATTGCATGTTTAAGATATTTTCATGATAAAATTAATGTCTATTTTGAGTTTAAGGTTTCTTTGAATTTTGAGCACACATTATAGAATGATGCAATATAATAATATAATTTGATGTTTTTAATATAATATATGCTGTGATGTGATGTAGTGTGACATGATATGATGTAATGTAATGCATAATGCTGTAATGGAATATGACACAGTATAATAATGCAACATTATACTAATGTAGTATAACAATATTATATTATATCGTAGAGTATAATAATATTATAAAACTGTGAAAAGAAAAAGGCATTAATACAGTCAAACTCGTATTTTCATGCCAGGCTACAGTTTACTTACGGTGGTTTTCTTATTGACGTTCGATGGCTACAAAAAATCTATTCTTAATCTCCATGTCGTGATGAAATCTTTCCATAAGTGTTTCATCAAGTTTGAAGTCACCTGCACAAATTCTTCACCCCTTCTTCTAGAATGTCAAATTATATCTTATTGATTTAGCCTTTCCTTCTGTACCTTTCAATAACAGAAAAACACTTTCATAGGGGCAGTATCCCAACATCTGATATGCAATATAATATCGTTGATTAGTTAATTTTTTTTCCAAGACTTTTCATCTTCCCAGTAGCATTAAGAGCTAATGCCTGGATGGAGTCGAAGATGGCTACCTAAATTTGAAACAGAAGGGGAAAACACTGATGTGATCTAGACGATGCTAGTTCTATGCACGTTGCTGTACAGGTTAGAAAAAGTAATTTGTTTTTACCGTTTTATAATCTACATGGATATATGGATTTTGTATGTACCTCGTCTGATCTTGAATTCCGATTATGAACATCAATCGTGAATGGAAATTTAACTAATGAAGTGAAATCCAGATAACATGCACAGGAATTCAGCCAGATCATCATTTTCACTGATGAGATTGACTTTTCAACATCAAATGTCGAATAATTTATTCCCAGCTTGCAGTAGAAACGATTGTAGAAATTCTAGGACGTCTTTGCCATAGAGATTTGACTAGAGCGGAATTTTGAAACTGATTTCCCATGGGACATAGCCATTTCTCTCATGCCACTGCACCGAGTAATTTCTGGTATTTTCCTGGTCAGAAATACGCTAGCGAAGACGTTCCAATCTCCGATTCAGAAGTTGTAAGAATCATAAGAATTTAGTTTCTGATTAGAGAGCTAGCTCCTGTTTTCGGAATTGCCAACCTAAATATTCTTACTTTTTTCCGCACTACTGGACATTGCTAAGCAGGCGCATTTTTATTGGAGTCAAATATTGTGGGAATGCCCTCCCAATATCAAAAAAACAATAGAAAAAGAGTAACAATTTTGAACACGGGTCACATGTTCAGCATCATATATATATTTATTTGTTTATTGCTTAGTTAGAACACAAAACTGAAAGTTATAGAAATTCCTCCTCCTTCGATGCATCTGCTATTCCATACTATCGCGTATTACTACTATGTTGCAAATTTCTAGACTGTTTTGTATTTGGCCAAATCTGCGTGGATATTATCTCTCTGTGCATTAATATCCGGGGAAGGAATCGCATAAAACCAGGGACTTTAAGTGTCCCAGATAAATACATCTACTGGGTTCAAATCAGGGGATCAAACAGGCCATGCAATGAATCCCCATTAACCAATTCTTCTAGAATTCTTCTTATAAGGAAGCAAGTAATTAAGAAAATGACTAGTAATATTTATCTCGTTTATCATAAAGTAGATAGAAGAATGTGTTTTTTAACAATAATTTGTTACAACGATGTAGAGAAAGCCATGTGAATAGAACACTTAAGATTTTTTTGAAAAAAGTAATAGAAGTGCACATAAGTTTTGTGATTGTTCCCAAGGAAAAATTGGAAAAGCCCTTTCCGATTTTCATCCGAGAAATGATATTCAGAATGGCAAATGTTACAGAAAAGTGGACTTCTGCCTCAGAGCTCTTTTTCTTTGCAAACCGTAAGGAATTTATCACGCTAGGTACCATCGTGGCCTAAATAGGTCAGGAAGTTTGTTTTGTTTTCAGAAACAGGGAAAAACGCAGAGGAACAAACATTAAACCTCCGCGCCAACTTGAAGGTAGTAAATCTATTCCAGCCTTTTGCCTTCTCTTATTTTTCTGGCAAAGTTGTCGACAAAACACGTCCGTAATAATGACGTTACCAGAAACGTGCTTTTTTGGAAGTGGAGTGGATGTAGTCCTTTTTTCCGTGGGATCTGCTGCAACCACAAGGCGTTCCTAATCCCAGGGAGCCATTAACGGCCTTACAGGGAAAGCTCCTGTCTCCGATAAAGGCTTAAAGAGGCTTCCTTCGGGAGCCTAAGGTCATGTGCTACTGCCAGCCTGTGACAGTCGCAGAAAGCGATAAATGAATACCTTTCGGAAGGCAGTTTTATACGTCTCGAGGCTTTGTGATAAATAAGGTAGCTATATAAAGAAAAGAAAAAAAAAATCGTTTTGCTTAAGGCTGCTTTAAGCTAAGTTTGACAAATCTACAGTATATAAGTTACATGGTTGACATTTGTCAGCTAATACCCACAATGGTAATAAAGTTTTAGCCATCTTTCGAAAGTATACATTAAATAGTTATTTAAATATTAAAGTTTTACTGTTTAAATTCACTATGGTGCATTTTAAAAATATAATGAATGAATAAGTGTATTTATTGACATAACAATATTATGCATTTAACTTCAACAAACGCGCGGCTCCACAGACATACGTGCTTTTGTAATACACATTAAAAAGCAATATTAAAACAACAACAAAGAATTAAAAGAGCAAACACAAGAATAAAAAGACAAAGATAGTCAAATACAGCAATTTAAATTTACACCACAGAGTACACCTTATTCAGAAGCATAAATGTATCCTCTTATAATAGAGAAATACACTTAAAAGAAATACATATCATATATACACAATATATAAAACCATAACACAACACAACTAAGTATGACATAAAATATACGAATGTAAACATTGTAGTCCCTTTTGTTTAGTTGTTCTTATCCCTCCCCCCACCCCTATTGGCAGCCTTCTCAGATCTCAGCTGTCTTGCCTTAAGTATAAATTTACCTATCCCGTCCACGTCTTCCCTGCCTGCCAGCATCATCCAACATGCTTCTAGTTCTGCATTCGCGGTTTTAAAAATGTAAAGTTTAGCAGTGAATGAGTTTGCAAACGGTTTATAATCCCTCATTAGTGAAGAAAAGTTATTATCTTTTTGTGGCAAGTATGTACAACCTACATAGTATATAGAGAAGTATTGTATTCCACCCGAAATTTGATAGCGATAAATACTTATTTTAGACCCCCTGAATAAAAAAAGGCATTTTCAGGAAAAGGTTAGTGTGTGTGTGTGTGTGTGTGTGTGTGTGTGTGTACAGCATAGCTCAAAAACGAAAAGTCGAAATTTGGTATCTAAGTTTAGTGTCTTCCAAGGATGCGACACGAACAAAATCCCCCCACCACCATCTACCCTTGACATGGAACATTTTTCTTCACTCAAAAATGGCTCTAACAGCTTTTATTAAAATGTCACTTGTTTAGGATATTTTTATCAAAAGCGAAACGTATATCTTGAATTTTTTGGGAATAGCCTCTGAGGACCTCTTTATTCTGCATGACTTTTGTGTAACTTTTGCATAACTGGTAAACCGTAGGAGATAGACTAACTTTCTACACAAAAAATGTAGATCTCATTAAAATACACAATTTATGTTATATACATTTTTTACTTCCTCTTAGGCATATGTAAAACATGCATAGTAGATACTTAAAGTATTGTATTGCACCCAAATATATATTTCATCGGAAATACAAATTTTGAATCCAAAAGAGCATTTCTTTAAGAAAGAACAGTGTGTGTCTGTGGACAGCAAAGTTCAAAAACGAAAAGAGTGTTAAATACCAAATTTGGTGTGAACGTTTAGTATCTCCCAAGGACGCGACCCGAAGATTTTCAAGAAAATTCTGCCACATCAAACTGCTTTTTACAAGGCGAAATGTTGAAAACTTGTATTTTCTGAAAAATGGCTAACGATTTTGGTTAAAAACCTATATTAAAAATATTTACATGGCAAATATAATGTATATTTTGAATTTACTGGGAACAGCTTCTGAAGACACATTTATTCTGGATGAATGTTGCCGAATTTTGCATAGTGGCAAACCATATCAGATAGATAAAATCTTACCAAAAAAAATGTAGATCCCATTAAAATATACCATTTATGCAATATCGTTTTTGTAGAGTGGACCGATTTTGAGACATTCCTTGTTATTGGTTTCAATTTTAAACTACAATAACATTTCTCAAACGGAAAGACACCTTTCGTTTCGTCTCTTATATTGCTGGCCATGCAAAGCGAACCGAACTTTAATTGTGTCACTGTATCCTCCGTGTACCTTGGAGTCGGTCTGAAATACTTTATAAACGAGCGTATACATACCTCTTTGAAGTTCTATGATGCGCCGGCTATGCTCATCCATGTACAACACACAACATTGACTCTCACTGAGAGGAGAAACAATGACTGGGGTATGTCACACTGGGTAGACTCACAAACAGAAGTACTTCACTAAGATTGTTCAGTATTGATACTTTTTATTCAACTTTGTTACTTGTTGAGGCACTAAACATACGAGCGACTCCCGACACAGTAGTTCTTGAAGATATAGAACTATATGCTAATAACTAGTGCTATTTTTCTTCGGCTTACCAAGTTATCGTATTCAACGGTCATCAATAATTACCGCGTACTTCACTATTACGCGACATTTCCTAACTCATGCGATAACTGCAATGTTTCGCGTAAGAATATTACATACTCGGAACACCAACACTACCGCATCAACGTAAACACAACTTAAAGCCTCCCGCGTACAGCATGTTTGGTTGAAAAGAAGCCCGAAAATAATGTCACGTGATTAGTTTTGGAAATTATTTGGATTAGACTCACGACCGCTCTTGGAAGAATCTCGAGCTGCTCACTTTTAGGGAAAAGACCTTTCTCTATAAAACTCCGTTACTTATGCCTCTAATGCTCTAAAATCTTGCTCTTACAAAATCATTTGTGTTGCAGGATTAACAAAGGAAGTAACCTTGGCGTACACAATAGCAACTTCTCACCCTAATATTTTGTGTTCTGCAATATGCTCAGTCTTGACTACTGAAGGAGATAAATTTCCTGTGTTAAATCTATATAAAAATAATAATTTAACTATAAAATACAAAGCGAGCTAATATACTGTTGCAATTGTTTCACTAGCTGGTGGCTTAGATAGTACGTATAGAGGAAGTAAAAATGTTTTTTTTAAGGATTTAGAGGCCCTCAAAACATGTATTTCTGGTGAAATCTCGACATCAAATTTTTTGGTGGCAAACAATATCTTCTCTATACACTATGTACATAGTACGTGTAGAAAAAGTAAGCATTAAAAATCTGATGTGTACCATTCACATGACTTTCTCTACATCTCTGCAACAAATTACTCTTAAAAACCTTATACATCCATTTACTTCATGTTAATCAGACTAAAATAGCATAAATAGTCTTATTACTTGGTTCCTTGTTGCTATGTTTGCTTTTTTCCTTGCTGGTTGCTATGTCACTGAAGTTCCTTTGTATGGAATCAGTTGACAAATTCCTATATGAGTAAAGTCTGTCTTCATAGCAGAAACCAAAAAAACAAGGAATGACTCAAAAACGATGACTCCACGAAAAAAATGTATATAACATAAATTGTGTGATTTAACGTGCTCTACATTTTTCGTGTAGTAATTTTTGTCCATCTCTTAAGGTTTAGCAGTTATTCAAAATTCCGTAACGTTCATCCAGAATAAAGTAGACTTCAGAGGCTATTCCCAGAAAATTAAAGATATACACTTTATTTGTCAGGTAAAAATATCTTTAATATACGAAATTTTAATCAAAATCATTAGAGCCATTTTTAAGAAAATCAAAAATTTTGAAAAAAGTGTCATGTAAAGGGTAGTTTGGGGTGGGGGAATTTTTTTTCAAAATCTTCGTGTCGCATCCCTGGAAGATACTAAACTTAAATAACACGGACCTTTTTGTGAAAATGCTTTTTTTGGCTACAGGGGATCATAAACCATATATTTCCGTTGAAATCTCGGTATCGAATTTTTAGGTGGAGTGCAATACCTTCTCTATACACTATGTACATAGTGCGTATAGACAAATACATAGTATTTGGTATAGAGAAAGTAAAAAAAAAAAGAAGAAGAAATAAAGGAAGTTAAACGGCAATATTGGGATTTCCTCGGTGTGTATCTTGAATTCCCGGCCTTAAGAGCAAAAATGTTGAGCACATTCTACATTCTGTTACCACATTAACCTTCAATTTAATCTGTGATACAATGAAATGCTCTCTGCCAAGGGGAGAAGAGAGAGTATTTGCTTAAACTAGCAATCTCTCACCGAACTGCATTACCAAGTCTCCTCGTGTACGGAAGTGCTTCCCTGGCATGGCGTCTTTGAGTTCTGGTATCAAATCGTAATCAGCGGTCTAAAGATCCGGCGAGTATCCTGGGTGTTATAGTTGGATACAATCTATCCACACTAATAGTTGTCCTTGATACTTGTAATGTGTCCTCTACATTGACAATTTGTATCAAGTTTTCCATATCCAAGTAGTTTCATATGTAGAAGATACGGTAAAATCAAATCCAGTACATTTTCTGCCATGTGCGTACAATTTACATAGAAGGCAGAGAAGGTATTTTTACTTTCTCTACACGTACTATGTATATTGTACTCTACCCAGATGTCAAGGTTGCGGGTTCAAACCCGGCGGAGGACGATGGATTTTTTCGGGCGTTTTTTGAATTATAGTGTTTACAGACACACACGGATCTTTTTCTAAAACTGTGCTTTTTGGATACAGGATACCCTAAAACGTGTATTTGCGGTAAAATTTTGGTACAAAACTTTTGGGTGGAATGCAATACCCTGTTTATACACTGTGCACATAGTTCGAGTAGAGAAGGTAAAACGTATTTTTAGAAAAAGAACAGCGTGTGTGGCTTTAGACAGCATAGCTCAAAAATGAAAAGACCGTTACGCACCAAACCTGGTATTTAATTTCAGTATCTTTCAAGGATATGACACGAAAGTTTTCAATTAAATTCCCCAACCCCAAACAACACTTTACATGGAAACAGTTTTCAAAATATTTTTCTTAAAACTGGTTAACGATTTTCATTAAAATACCGTATATTAGAGATATTTGCATCACAAATAAGGTGTATATCTTAAATTCTCTGGGAATAGTCTCTGAAGTATTCTGAATGAATTTTGCTCAATTTTGCATAACTGGTAACCCGAAAGAGATAGACATAACCTTACTACAAAAGATGTAGAACTTTTTATTAATCATAATCTATTTCGATGTATACACATACTTTTTTTGTAGAATTTACCGTTTCTGAGTTATTCCTTGTTTTTGGTTTCAATTGGAAAGTATGTAACTTTTCTCAAATGGGAGGTCACCTTCGTTTCATCTCTGTTTTGTTTTACTTCAAAAGATTTGACTATGATTTCAGCCTAGTGAATTCGAAAAATCGTTAGTAAGAATAGTTTACAGAACGGGCAGAGAAAGTCATGTGAATGGAAAATGTAAGCTTTTTTGTTCCATTTATATGCCACTTTTCCAACTTTTCGTTTTTGAGTTGAGCTGTTCTCACACACACATACATACAATCCTAAAAACACAGAAACACATACGAGCCTTTTTCTAAAAAGCTGATATGTTACACTCACATGGCTTTCTCTAGCTGTTCTACAAACTTCTTACAAACGAATATTCTTTTTACACCACATTAATGAGATAAGCATTAGCAGAATGTTCTTATTACTTAGTTCATTTTAAGTATAAGGGAAGTAAAGGAAAGCACTATGCTAAAGAGATTGTCAAATGTTTTAAAAGTTGTCTTTATGAGATTGTCATTCGTTTCATTGTTTTGCCAGAACTAAAACAAAAGAAAGACGGGCGACTTCCTGTCTGAGAAAAGTGAAAATATTAACTTAAACAATTACAGGGGAGATTACGGAAACGGTAAGCTCCACAACAAAACTGTAAAGGATATAAAATGTGTGTTCTGACAGGATTTAAACTTTTTCTGCAATTGAGCTTTTGTCTAGGTATCGCTTGCGGTCCTCGAGTTATACAAAAGTCATCCAGAATAAGGAGGTCTTCAGAGGCTATTCTCACAAAATTCAACATATACATTTAGTTTATCACGACAGTTTTTAAATATAGAGCATTTTAAGCAAGATTATTAGAGTTTTTTTTTGAGAAAATAAACATTTTCGAGAAAAAAATTATATGAAGAATAGTTGGGAATGAGGAATTTTCTTGAAAAATCTTTGAGTCGTACCCTTGTAAAATATTAAACTTTGTGGCAGAATTTAAGCTTGAGGCAATCCAAGCAACTAAAAATCATTATTTTTTTATTTTATGGTTTAACATACTTTAACCTGGTTGGTCATATTGGGCGACGAATGAAATTGGTGAAATGCTGCTCAAATGATCTCGGGGTCCATGGAGCTCAAAGTTACTCGACCCCAAAAAAAACTTATCCGGTTAACTCACCCTAAGCGAGATTAGAACTCACGACCTGTTGAATGTGAGCAGACACGCTACCACCACACTACCAAGGCGGGCTAAAAAAAATTGTTTGGCACGTGAAAGCCAAGAAAATGTATGTGAAGAAATTACAATGTGACGTCATCGCTCCACGATACGCAAGAAAACTTTTTAAAATGGTGTGTTTAATGAAAGTGACATAGCCAAGGATATCTAATAAACATAACTCGTCATTATTATGCATAAAAAAACTAATAATTTGTGTTTTTGAAAGATAAAACCCAAATAAACATGTTATATGGGGGGAGGAGAAGAAGGAAGAACAAAAGAAATTACGATATACAGAATGCTGTAATTTGTTTAAGAATGTAACAAATGAGGAGCACAAAACTTAACAAATAACTAATTTAGAAAAGTTCATAACTGTATGTAAGTTATTTAAATTCATTAATTTTAATTACTATGAGCATATCAACATGTATATTGTATTATGTATTTCACTAAAAGCGGGAACAACGAAATCTGACGTCCCCATGATGACGTGCAGAAGGAGTGAAAATTTTATAAAGTTCCGGTGAACCGCGTCCGAGTTTTGAAGACGTAGCCACAGCCGCCTTTTTTTTTTTTTTAAACAGTACCGGAGTCTGATCAGGACTCCGGCGCTTTATCCCCGTTTACATCCCCCCTAAATTTACTGTATGATTACTGGTTTTACTGTTCCTTTACACAAACATATATACATTGCACAAACATATAACACCCATGCTCAAGTCGGGACTCGAACCCACGATCCCCTGCCCACGAAGCACCAAAGCGATACGCCTTAGCGAGCGTGGCCATGGGGACCGGCCCTTGAGCTCATCTCAAAAATCGGGGTTAATATTACCGTAATTATATATAAAAATCATGTACTCTCATTCATGTACATTCTCATCAATAATTTATTATACACATTTTTTTTTTGTTTCATTTGTATAGCCCCCTTTAACTTCAATGGTCACATCGGGGGCTTTGACTTGTGAAACAACTCGTATTACTGTAGGTTAGAACATTAGATTAATCGTTATTATATTACTAAACACACGCACATTCACTCTCAAACTCATACTTCCAGACTCTGTGGGGGATAAGAAATAAATCTGGTTAAAAAAAATTCCGCGCCTCTGCCGGGAATCGAACCCGGGACCTCCGGGTGAGAAGTCAGCTCTCTGACCACTCGACCATAGAGGCAGTCTATTTACACACCTTTTGTATTTAATGACTTTTCGTTTTTGAGCTGTGTTGTCCACACATGACATACACATTTTTTCTAATGGTTGTTTTTTTGGATTCAGGGGGGTCAAAACATGTATTTTCGGTGAAATCGGCGTAGGAAATTTTTAGGTGGCATACAATACCTTCTCTAGCTTTTATGTGCATTGTATATACGTGCTAGAGAAGGTAAAGTGTTGTTTTATCCTTTATTTAATTTAGGTATCCTGAAAACATGCACTTCTGGTGAAATCTTGGTGACGAAGTTTTGGGTGCCTTAATGTTTACTATGTACATTGTGGATATGCAGTCGAATTTAAATTTGAGATTTTATTAGACCAATGCGTATCAATATAAGCTGGTGTGCTTCAATGTGACATGTATATTACTCTACACCATTTAAACTCGTTGTTAGTATGTTTTACAATACAAATTCTCCATCAGAGTCGCTTAACTTTCATTTGTATAGCTTTTATATGAAACAGTCTTTGAATGGACTTCGCTTAAAGCGCTGCTGTCGGTGGCAAAGAGAAATACAACGACCAGTGTGTGTTTGCGAAAACAAAGAAAACAAATAAAGTATGTATAACTTTCATTTGCAGTTCTGGCACTTAAGCTTGTCAAACAATCGCGGTACCAACCTGACAAAAACACACATTTCAAAACAACTGCTGCTTTTTCCATCTGTCAGTTTCTGTAGGAAATCATTTGGAAGCTGCCTTTTGAGTCCCAGCCTTTCAAAACTTTCTGACGCTCGCGACAAAATCGAGTACTAAAACATTTTTTATACCTTGCTATGCTCTGGGCCGCGAATGAAATGAACCTATGTGTCTAATTTAGTTAAACTTAATATAGGATAACCAGCTTCGTCCTTTATGTACCCATATACACTCGTATAAACTCTAACAGCGTATGGGATACGAGAAAGGGAATTGCTTTTAATATTTTTACTTTCTTTACTTCATACATAGTACACTGAAAAGCGAGCCCGGTGACTCAGGCGTTTAGTCGCGACTGGCATTCCGCAGGCTGTAGGACCGATTTCGGCTGCCGACCTCTCACGGCTTTTTTCAGGGGTTTTCGGGTCACTAGGAAAATGCTTGAGAACTTTCTTTATTACCCCGAACTTCGTATCTCTTCATTACATCTCAGTTTATCAAGCAGGTCTCTTTCAGGACTGTAAATGTCGGCGGGAACTGCGGTAGTGCGCCCTTCCGTGGTGGTGACTCCGCTCTGAGATTTCAACTCTCGGCGGAGGGATGTCGTTGGCAGTCGTCTGTAGTCTCAGGTAGTTCGGTCAGATCTAGGGTCTGGGCTTCTAGTGATCCCCGATCAAGAACTATTTGAAATATGTTAGGACCCCTCCGTGATGGCTCTTCCTCCCCGTCCGGTTCCGGCCGCCCATTGACACTACTCATCTGTTATCCTATCCTCCTGATGCCTAGGGTACTATAAGTCAATGGCTGTAGTATGAAATCCTCTCCGGGATCACCCACACAAACACACACATACATAGAGAAGGTATTGCTTCTCACCCAAAACTTTGATACAGGGATTGCATTAGTAATACACGTTTTTGGATCTCTTGTATAAAAATGTTAGAAAAATGTTTGTGTGTATATCTGTGAACTGAATAATTCAAAAACAAAAAGTTGGTTAAATACCAATTATGATGTTAATGTTCAGCCATCTTCCAAAGATGCTACACGAAGATTTTCAGAAAGTCCCCCCCCAATCCAATCTACCCTTTGCATGGAGACATTTTCGAAAAACATTATTTTCTTAAAACTTTTAAAGAAAAACTACTGTTGTTAAACATATTTAGATGACAACCAAAAATATCTTTTATTTTCTGAGGAAAAACCTCTGGAGGCCTCTTCAGGATAACTGGTTAACCGTAAGAGATAAATTTGCTATACGAAACATTTAGGTCTCGCTAAAACAGAATTTATATCACATCTTTTTTTTTTTTTGTGTAAAATTAACAATATCAGAGATATTCCTAGTTATTGCTTTCAATTTTTAGAATTCTTATACGTTTTCAAACAGGAAGTAGTGCTTCTATTTTACTCTCGGTTGTGTAAAGAGAACACTATTTCAAGGTCAATTGCATAGCGACAGCTTTTGAAAGGCTTGATTATCACTCGATACTTATAAAGAAGCAAATAATAGGGCCATATCTGCTAATGTTTATCTCGATTAGTGTGAAGTAGAAGAATATATTTTGTAATAATGGTTTGTTTGCAGAATAGGTAGAAAAAATCATCTGAATGGAACATATAAGATTTTTGGAATCAAACGCGATAGCCCACATCTTTCAGAACAGTGCTTTAAGCTTACTCAACTAAAATTTGACCGAATATTGTGAAAAATTAAAATATAGATATATCCTTTTATAATAAAAATAATAAGAATTCAAACTTTAAGAATATATGTATATAAGTTTTTCTATTTGGTACATTTGAACTACCAATTAACTGAAGCTGTAAATGGATATGCGTGTGATTATTTATAGACGTGCCCCAACTTTAAACCTTGTTTTCTGGAAATATTTTTTTTCCAACAGTTCTCCATACTCAAAATTTTGCATATGGTGCAAATTTTTGCTGATTTGTTTCAAATATTTTCTGTACTGTTTTTCAAACGTACATTAAAGAAAATTACCATATACTTTTTCGAAACACTGCTCAAGTTCGAGAAATAAGTTAATATGTTTTGAAAAAGAAATGTAAATGGCGTGTTATTTATGGACGCTCTTTAACTGCTGTGGTTCTCAGTGTCCCTTTCTAAATTGGGCGTGAAAGACCGCTTAATTTTGTTCAGAGGCCTCTCTATCAGGTTTGAGGTTCTTTTACGTGCCGTAAATCTACGACACGGGACCAACGGCTTTACTTCCCTTCCGAAGGAAGCCATGCTAAGGATTTTTACGCCCGAAAGATCCATCGTCCTCCGCCGGGTTTGAACCCGCGACCTTGGGTATATGAAGTCAGCATGGTAACCATTACACCACGGAGGGCGACAATATGTTTTGAAAAATCAGTAGTTTGGGGGTGTAGAAAAAGCAATGATTTTTCCGAAATAATTAGGGGTTAATATAAACATTACGATATTTAGATATTTTAACTCATTTACTGTAAAGATTGACTTTCTGGCAAGAATATATTTAAAAATGTATCGTATGGAAAACTTCTATTAGAAAAATGCATTTATCCAATGCAATTTTTAATTTAATTAACCATACAAGTTGTTATTGATTAAAATAACTGGTATAAAGTTGAATAAGATGTGTTAGAAATTGTCGGTTTTCCAAATTCCAAACATGCATTAACTTAAAAAACGTTGGAATTGCTTTACAAGAAGCAATATAATTTCAATATATCAATCTTTGGGCACAAAAGTTTTTATTTGGCTAATTGGATAATTGATTTCGATTAAGGAACAATCGGTCTAAACTTATTTTTCAGCATGCAGTAGCACTTTTACAGTAGACCAAAAGGTGTTATTGTATATAAAATAGCGATTAACAATATTCTAAGTCCTTAAGTGCGGGCTTCATAGTCTCTAAGTCACTCAGAGGAAAAATAATGTTGTAAGGGATTAAGTTTTTCATTTTAATTCTACTTTTTTAACTTTAGTCTACATACCGCAGGCGTGAAATAACTTTTTTATTATAACTTTATTTAATGTTGCCTGACAGGATAGATCTTTTTTATTCCTCCATTTATACCCTGGTTTTAACTGCATGGTCCTATCGACGATATTTCAGTGTGGAATATATTGCCTATTGGAAATAGTGTTACCTCGTGTACGGTTTTTGTCGTTGTGTTACTATTTTTGTTTAATTGTATTCATTAGATCACGACAATCACCTCTCTTTCTTACTTCCAGACTCTGTGGAGGATACGGAATAATCTAGGCTGGAGAAAAATTCCCCATCCCTCAGCCGAGAATCGAACACGAGACCCCTCGCACGACAGGTATGTATTCTACCAACTGAGGCCCGGGTCAGCCAGGATAGGTCTTGTAGCGTAAGGATTGATTATTAAGGAAGCAGTTTTTGTTTTGTGTAACTATGTGCGTTTATGTGAAGGAATATTTAGAATATTTACGCCACTTGATACCATCCCTATTCACTGCTTAGCGGAGGTACAAAATGTATATTGGGAATGTATATAATAACATGTATATACTAACATAAGTATATATTGTGACTGTGTTCCATTTTCACTATCATTTCTCTTTCTTGCCACGAAGCGGCACAATATGTAAATATACGAACAACAGCCTCTTTCTCGCCACATTCATTAGCTATTCAATCTCTTGAAGTAGAACCTTTCACTGCATGTCACCCTCACTCGGAGAATGTACTTTTTCTTAACTTTCTATGTAAATTGACCATTTGGCTTAGGCTGTCTTTTATTCCATTGGGTGACACTTAAATATTTAAACAGCAACAGCTTTTCTATGTTATTTACAGAAATCAATTCATTAACCTTAGGTAATACCATAGACATTCATACTTCCCACCTTTTCGAATCGAAGGGAACAACGGAACTTGTAAACTTAACACATTGGTTACACTGCAAAAAGCTTTACAATGCCATGCAAAAGAATATGGAAGACTAAAATGGGTCAAATTTTAAATATGAAAATTATCAATAACTTTATAGTGTCTTCAAAAGTGTTATGCTATAGAAACACGCAAATGTTTTCAAAAACGCTAGGACACGTCAAACAAAATATTTTAAAAGAAATTTATTCACGGAAACATACCAATTTAAGATCATTGTTGTGCAAGTTATGGTGTCATAGACAATGTTTTAAATGACACCCAGTGGTATATAATTTGAAGGATCTTATTATAATATATGGTTGTACAAGCTATCAATTTTTTTATACAACAAACCTTGCTATGGTAATCAAGTAAATACTTGACATTCAACGTGTAATTAATGTAGTTTTTACTGGCAGCTAATAATGCTCTAATTCCGAAAAGTTTTATGCGTTATATTTTGCACACATTTATAACTTACCTATGCTGAGATATAGTTGACTACCCGTTTCGTAAGTTTCCCAGTTCAGTCCTCTGTAGCGGGTCTTTTCTTTGACAGTGCCGTAATCTGTTTTCTGAACTCGTGGTTCATTAGGGTCCCTGAAAAACAAGAGGAGATTGATTAAAATAAATGTTGGACTAAAATAAGGACATATCGTTCAAGGTTATGAGAGAAAAATTGTTTTTAATGTATAACAATCGCCAAAATATATGTAAATCACAAAACTATAAATGAAGAACAATCTACATTATTTTGTGCAGTAAGATTTTGACTATCTCTCACGGTTTATAAATTAGAAAACTATCAGAAAAATTAATCCAGAATGAAGCCTTTTTTAGAGGCTATTCACCGAAAATTCAAGATATACTCTTTTTTTGTCATATACGTATTTTTTTTATACATTTTAAACAAAATTGTGATAGGCAATATTTGAAAACATCAAAACTTTCGATATTTTTTCCATATAAAGGTAGTTTGGTGCGGAGGATTTTCTACAAAACCTTCGTGCCACATTCTTGGGAGATGCTGAACGTAAATATCAAATTCGGTATTTAACCAACTTGAGTTATCGTGTTCACGCACCCACACAACTTTTTATTTTCTCTACACATACTATATACATAGTGTATAGAGAAGGTATTGTAATGCACCCATAAATTCGATATCGAGATTTCACCGGAAGTACGGGATTTGAGATTCCCTGAATCAAAAAAAAAAAAAACATTTTAGAAAAATGTGTGTGTGTTTCTGTGAGCAGCATAGCTCAAAAACGAAAATACCGTTGAATACCAAACTTGGTATTCTGATTTTCTCAAAAACGATTTTGATTAAAATATCATATATTAAGGCTATTTACCCGAAAAATAACATTTATATCTTGAATTTTGCGGGAATAGCCTCTGAAGACAACTTTGTTCTGGATGAATTTTACAGAATTTTGCATAAATGCTAAACCTTAAAAGATAAACAAAAACTTACCACACAAAAAATGTAGAGCACGTTAAAACACACAATTTATGTTATTTATATACATGTTTTTCGTCAAGTTTATCGTTTAGAGATATTCCTTGTTTTCGGTTTCAGCTATGAAAAACTTAATACTTTTCTCATACAGGAATTTGTCAGCTCTTGTCCATACAAACAAATGAACTTCTGTCACCTAGTAACCAGCTTTTGACTTCACTTTAACCTATGATACTCCCTTATTTCGCTTGTACTTAAAAGGAAGCAAGTAATAAGACTATTTCTGTTATTTTTTCTGGATTAGCATTAAGTAAATAGAAGCATAATCTTTTTTAACAATAATTTGTTGCAGAGATGCAGACAAAGTCATGTAAGTGGAACACATCATATTTTTTTTTCTTAAAATGCTTGTTTTTTGATACAGGGGTCCCTAAACATGTACGTTTCTTATGAAATTTCGGTATGGAATTGTTTGATAGAATGTAGTAAATTCTCGATGTATAATACGTACGAAGTTGAGAAGTTAAAAGTTTAAAACTTTCATAGTATTTTTGATTTGGATAAAGGAACCATCAAAATAAAAATTTCTCTTCTCTTACAACTAAGGTTGAATTCTGAATTCTTGCATGGTAGAGATGGAACCTGTTGTAAATGCTCTCTACACTTTTTCTTTCCTATATTTTTGTGCTTTAATTCTCACATATTTACCTCTTACCTTATTTTCATGCTTTTCTTTTTATCCATTCTACTGCATTCCCCAACGGCACTTAGGTATATGATTTTAGCTTCTTCTACAGCATTTTATTATTTTAGCTTTACGTAATAGTTTACAATAGGGAACGCAATATAATCCACTAAAATTAGATTCCGAGATATCATCGGAAATGTATATTTTGAGGACCACTGCATATATATAGGTGTACATATAGGTGTATATATGTGTGAAGTCAACATTTCCGAGATATTTATTGTTTGAATTTCAAATTTTTGTAGCCTTATCGAATAGACAGTTGTTAGGTTTCCTTTCCTTCTTCCGGTCATACTAAGAGAACTAACTTTTAAATTCATGTAGCGACCAGCTCATAAAAGTTTTTGACTATCATTAAAGCCTAATGCATTTCCCTAATCTATTTGTGCGCATAAGGAAATAGTAAACTCATATTTAAATATGTATTTATAATAGTAGCTTGTTGAAGAATGTGTAGAGAAAGTCATGTGAATGGAAGACAAATTGTTTAATGCATATATATCCGATGAAATTTTGGTACCGAAGTTTTGCAAGAAATAACATTTCTCCGCTACTCACGTATGTAAGAAGTAAGAAAAATAAAGATACTTTCTACAAGCTTTAAAGAAAATGTTTTACTTTCTCTAGCACATATGTACAACGTACATAATAAATAGAGAAGGTATTGTATTCCACTCAAAATTTCAATACCAACATTTCACTAGAAATATATATTTTGAGAACCCATGTGCATTTCATGAACAATTTATAACCATTTTGATTTTCTCAAAAAGTGCTGTAACGATTTTTATTAAAATATTGCAGTTTAAAGATATTTACATGAAAAATATCATGCATATAGAGAATTTTCTATAAATAGTCTCTGAAGATGCTTTAACGAATTCTGAGTAACTCGAAAGCCATAAGAGATAGATCCACTGAATTCAAAAAAAGAATTTTTAGAAAAAAGTCTGATGTGTTCCATTCACATGGCTTTCTCTACATCTCTGCAACAAATTATTGTTATAAATCTTATTCGTTTATTTAATTAATGCTAATCGAGAAAAAAAAAAAAACTAGCAGAGATAGTCTCGTTACTTGCCTCTTGTAGGTAGAAGGAAAATAAAGGAGTATCATAGGTTAAAGTGAATAGTCAAAAGCTGGTTACTATATGACTGAAGTTCTTGTTTGTATGGACAAGAGTTGACAAATTCCTGTATGAGAAAAGCATACGTTTTTTAAAGCTGAAACAAACAATAAGCGATATTTCAAAAACGATCAACTCCACGAAAACATATGTCATAAATTGCCTGCTTTGACGTGCTCTACATTTTTGGGTGATAAGTTTTTGTCCATCTTTTACGGTTTAGCAGTTATGCCTAATTCCGTAAAAATGATTAAGGTAACCTTCAGAGGCTATTTTCAGAAAATTATATATTATATAATATATGTTATATTAATATATATTATATGATATTTTAATCAAAATCACTAGAACCATTTGTAAGAAAATAAAACAATTGGAAAAAAAAATCTATGTAAAGGGAAGTTTGGGGTGGGGGGATTTTTCTCATAATCTGCGTGTCGCATCCCTGGAAGATACTAAATTTTTTTTTTGGTAGTGTTTAACGCCCGCTTTAACTACTTATGGCAGCACCGGCGGTGACACTGACGATACATGAATGGAGATGTAGCACCGGTGGAATGCGATGGCGGGGGAAACCAAAGAACACGGAGAAAACTCGCCTCAGCGCCGCTTTTTCCACCATAAATTTCACATGCGGTCGCTTGGTATCGAACCGTCTAGGTGAGAGGCGAGTGGTCTAACCACTTGGCCACGCTGCGGCCGATACTGAACTTAAATACCAAGTTTGGTATTTTACCGGCTTTTCGTTTTAGAGTTATCGTGTTCACAGACACACGAAAACACGGACACATATACACATACACGGACCTTTTTCTGAAAGTGCTTTTCTTTGTTTACAGGGGACCTAAAGCATATATTTCGGGTGAAATCCCGGGATCGAATTTTTGGGTCGAGTGCAATACCTTCTCTATACACTATATGCATAGTACGTGTAGAGAAAGTAAAAACCGGTATGTATGTGTCTGTGTGTGCCTTGGGTATGTGTGTGTTACATGAAAAAAATTACAAAAATTTTGATTTTTTCAAAAATGAATCTAAGATTTTGATTAAAATATTCTATTTAAAGATAATTGTGACAAAATATATATCTTGAATTTCCTGGGTATAGCCTCTGAGGACCTCTTCATTCTTGATGACTTTTGTATAACTCGTAAGCCGTAAGAGGGAGACAAAAACTTACTGCACAAAAATATAGATCTGGCCGAAACACACAACTTATGTTCTTTACAGTTTTGTTATAGAGCTAAAAGTTTCTGAAATATTCCTTGTTATTGGTTTCAGTTTTAAAATACTTATACTTTTCTTTAGCAGTTCGTATTTATTTCATTTTACTCCACGCTGTGCAAGGAAGCGAATTTCAATGACAATCACATAAAGACAGCTTTTAAGACATTTAGTATTCCCTTAGTTACCTTCCTCTTATAAGGAACTGAATAATTATACCATTCTAATAATGTTTATCTGGATTAGCATGGAGCAGAAAGAAGAAGAATATTTAGTAAGATGTTTGTTAAAGAACGGGTAGAGAAATTCTTGTTAATGGAAATATCAAATTTAAGTTCCCATTACTGTTATAAGCTTTATCCTCCAGCTGGTTGCCTTTCACCTGTAGGCTACGTTTGCTGGTATTTTGGGAAAGAAAGTAGGTAACGCTGGGCCTCTTTGTTGTCTTAAAAAGAAAATAAAAGCTTCGCTACTTTATCACACAATTCCGCCAAGAGTGGATGTGCCAACTTTGCCGTGAGACGAAAGTCGTGGATTGCAGTATTTCAAAAGAAAAGTTGTGAGGACAGTTGACAATCTGATTTCCGCGTTCCTCTCTAGCACAAAGGCATATAAAAGTGTGAAGATATATAGGCGAGATATTGAATGCACTTCATGTTCCTTTTCTTGTTTGTGTGATTCCTGGACATGCGGGGCGAGAAACGGAGTTTTTAAAGTAGAGTGAAATACCTTTTGTGCTTGCATTTCTATTCTCGTAAATAAAATATACCGTCTTTGCCGCGCTCTTAACAGAAATTGTGCATGAAATGAAAACTCTAAACTCCGGTTTTCTTTACACAGAAACAGTCAAATTTTCTAAAGCGAATGGCCAAACATTTTGGAATGAATATATTCAAGATATTATTATTAATCATAATATTATTTTTGTTAAATAAATCTCACTCTTTTCTCACTTCTTCGAAATGTAGGATTGAATGTATGATTAAACTTGGGTGGACCTTACTGTAGTTCATACCAGATGACTGTTAAAGCGTTTTCACTGGGACTGGCACTCGCGAGGTCCTGAGTTTGATTCCGCGGCCGATCTCTTTGACTCTTTAGATTTTTGGGGGTTTTCCCGGGTGGGTATGTGAGGGGTGTGCTACTCCCAAAATAAGAAAATTACCCCGAATTCGAGTTTAATGACATTTAAAAGCATTGGTTTGCTTAACGATACTTCTAATATTATTTTATACAATACTAATTTCATTGCTGGGGAGGTATCTTCATTCCCCCGAATTTCCTGCTCATCATTTCATTGCATTTCATCACACAGATATCTTTCAGGGTTGTAAGTGTCGGCGAGGGCTGAGGTGGTAGTCGACTGTAGAACCCAGGGAGTTCGGCCAGGGCTTCTAGCGCTCTACGTGTGGAAATGAAGAACTGCTTGGACTATGTTAGGGACGCTCCACAGTGGTGCTTTCCCCGCGATCCGGTTTCGGCCGCCAATCGATAATACTCTATCATCCTATCCTCCTGGAGTCTGGTGCGCAATAATCCCGTGATGGCTGCAGTGTGGAACCCCTCTGGAATGACACACACAAACACAATCCCTGCAGAAAATAAGGACCAACGTGTCCCTTAAACTAAGGAATCTACTCAAGTTCCAGATAAGATGACTTTATTATTTTCAAAGAAGGAGAGGTTTCAAATAAGGAGATCCCAAAAAAATTATCTTCTGGGAAGGCGATGCGATACACTTATGCGGAATGTGTATGGAAATTCAATTGAGTGTATCTTACTTTATGGATTGGTGCCGAATCTTTCTAGAAGACCATGGGTACATTCTTGAACATTCTCCTCCACTACCCAATAGGTTGAAATTATGTGAAGAATATTTTTCCCGGTATACATATCTACAATCCTAATCAGGATCCTCCTGTACGCTTGCACAGGCTCATCATTAACTCATATATATCATTATATATATTATTATATATATTATTATATATAATATACAGTTACATATATATGTAGCTGTAGGTAATTGCATATTCATAATATTCTGCAGTTTTCTAATCATGGCCCAAGCTCAAGTAGTTATTATTATTATTGAAAATCCTAGGTACGAAAACGTGTATATATATGTATATATTTAATATATATCCGTTTTCGAACCTAGGATACACACACACGTGTTGTGTGACCGTGTTTTATTGTCAAGTGGCAGATCAGAATGAATATTTAGGGTTTTTTTCTTTAGCAATGAGATGAATTATAATAAGTGTTGAGTGGCCTTTACGAAACCGTATTGCTATAATTGATCTTGGCGTTTCGTGTCATTATAAGGAAAAATATCTTATTTCATTATTCCTGGCTATGTCAAGTTTGCTGTTGGGAGAAGAAAGCCAGTGGAATTTCTAATTTTGTGTGGAGTACCTTTGAGGTATTTTGGCGAGGAGTTTTAATGGAACGATCAACGGAGTTTTAAATAACAACTGTTTCAGACATGGGTGCTTCATTACCGCAGATACCGACATATTATGGAATCCTGGCGAAGAGTACTTGGTAGCCTTTATGGGAAATGCACTGCAGGGTGGTACGTGAATCGGTCTGTTATGGCTTAGAGGGACCTTTTAAAGTCAGTGAAATCAGTGAGTAATTGATGTCAAAAGTTATAATATATGATAGCGCTTCCCTGAGTGCCCAGTATCTCACAGGAGAATATGGAGAACTTGTCACAAATGCAATGGGAAGCAATGTGATCAGTGTCAGAGGTCACTGCATATTCGCATCCGTGATATGTTTTTGAGACATCAATGTAGAAGTACTTGCTTTGCGTGTATTGAGATATCAACTCTCGGAACATTTGAATATAGAAACATCCACTGGTAATGGATTTTATTTCTTACTGAGTTCAAAAATATTTGTGATATTTGGATCCTCCATGGTGAAGATACAGATCTGTTTGATGCGTCCAGTATTGGTGGTATGTTGAAGCCAATATCATTAAGGATAAGCTGGTAACTCCCTTGGAATGATGAATAAATTAGGGAAGAGGTAGAGAATGAACAAATAGTTTTATGAATCTGTGACTGTGGTCTGGATGCTACTTTAAGTGCGTAGGTTATGGCGAGTTGTAAGGTTCAGCGGTTTCGATTTGGAGACTTGCTATTGGGCTCTCTGAAGATAGTGCGTAATGCGGATGATTGGATTTTTTTTTTTTTTTTGGTAGTGTTTAACGCCCGCTTTAACTACTAATGGCATCGCAGGCGGTGACACTGATGATACATGAATGATGATGGAGCACCGGTGGAATGCGATGGCGGGGGAAACCGGAGTACGCGGAGAAAACCCGCCCCAGCGCCGCTTTGTCCACCACAAATCTCACATGCGGTCGCTTGGGATCGAACCCCGGCCGTCTAGGTGAGAGGCTAGAGTGGTCTAACCACTCGGCCACGGCGCGGCCCGGATGATTGGATGTAGTCTAACGTTTGTAGTATAGACTTTTTTAGCCGATGAGTCGATCTAACTTTGAATGAATATTGTCTCTGCAGGAAGATAGCAAAACTTTATAATTTTCTCTTCAATTTTGAGCCGCTAAATATTTAGGGATATAAGGTCTTCCAAGACAATCTTCGCGTAATGCTTGGATATAATTACTGCGAATAAATTTTTCGTCAAGGTTCAATCCGGACAATTTTAGAGAACTGTCGTCTTAAATCGTTTGTTTATTCATGTTGACCACCAAAGGAGGAATTGGAATGTTGCCTCTAAGAAGGTAATAGATCTGGGTTTGGTTGCAGAGAATCTGAAACCTGTTATATTAGTCCATTCTTTCAATGCCTTGATCGCTATTTGTAGTAGTTCTAATGTCGTTTCTGATTCCCCCCTGAACATTTAAACTTCCACAAAGAGATTCACACTTACTAGTGGACATAATATGTTTGGTATATCATTAACTGCTACTAAGAACAAGGTAACACTTAGAACAGATCCTTTATATAAAGTGTATCATTATTTCTGATATAGTTTTAGGAATATGTCTGTTCCATGTCATATCAAGCTTTTATTTTTATCATGGCTTCCTTCGGAAGGGAAGAAAAGCCTTGGTTCCGTGTCGTAGAACGTCAAGACTAACAAAGGAGGCCTCTGAGCAAAATTAAACAACTTTTCACGCCTAGTATAGAATGGGATGCTTATAACCACAGCAGTTAAATAACGCCCATAAATAAGCCTAGTATAGAATGGGATGCTTATAACCACAGCAGTTAAATAACGTCCATAAATAAGCCTAGTATAGAATGGAATACTTATAACCACAGCAGTTAAATAACGTCCATAAATAAGCCCAGTATAGAATGGGATATTTATAACCACAGCAGTTAAATAACGTCCATAAATAAGCCCCCATTTCCATTTCCGTAAGCCTTCTCTATATCAAGACTTACAACACAGATCATTTTATCTGTAATAGCTTCTGGCATATTAGATTCTAACATGATAAAGTTATCCATTGCAGTAATGGTGAAGTCTAAAGCCAAACTCAAGAGGGCTAAACACTGTTCAATTTCGAGTGTTTATTTTAGGCGTTTGTTAATGCTTTTCTGCATTAGTATGCAGAATATAGAAGTTAGTGCTAGTGGTTGATAATTTTCATGTACGATATGGTTCTTATTGTGTTAAGGGTATTGGTATTACTAAGTTTTTATGCCATTGATTCGGAAATACCGTTTCTACCTATATGTCATTAATTGTAGATAAAATATACATTTTTCCCTCGTGTGGTATATGTTGGAGGAATTTATGGGGTATTCCATCAGAGCTGGACTGGTGTTTTTGCACGTCTGGAAAGCTTTGGCTATTTATTCAAATTATAGTTCATCATTGTATGGAACTCCAGCTCCAGAATTTTCAATGTTCAGTTCCAATTTAGAAGTTGTGATTTATAGTGAAGAAATTTAGGGTCGTAGTCAGAATCACCGGAGAAGATGGCAAAGGTTTTGGTATTTGTTGGAAGTTAGTTTTATTGGTCATGGAAGAAACAACTTAATCCACTATGACTTTTCGTTACTTTTTATTGTTTTACGTGCGTATACCCTACTTGAGGTAGAATATATTCTTTTCCATGGTGGGAGATCTGTTGTACTTGCAAAAGGCTTTATTTTTATCTCTAACAGCAAGATGAGATTCTTCGTTCCACCAGGAAATATTTTTCTTTTGACGGGTTGTATTAGTTTTATGAATGCTGATCTCTGCCGTTTCCATTAACAGTTCTGTGAAATTTATTATTAGCGTTTGTAATTGGTGGAAATAAATTTGAGAACCCAAACAGAACAGTATGCCAGAAGATGGTAGCAATGAAAATGTTGAATGTCAAGGTAAGAGAAGAACTAAAGAAATAGGACAATATTTTGGAAAGATAAAAGAAAAGTGGATAAGAAAAAGAAAGAGAGAGAGAGGGGGGGCACAGGTGAAAAAAACAGAGATTGGGATGGAATCAAAGAGCTCTACTTTGTAACAGTTAGGGAGCTATGCGAGTAAGCTAGGGAGTTATGTGTACGCAAACTTATGCACTTTAAGATAAGTAAACTAGTTTAAATAAAAGGGATATGATGTAAAAATTTAAACGTAAACCACCGCCGCCGCCGCCGCCGCCACCACCACCACCACCAATATTTCTACTGGTATGTTGGAGAAATCTCTGGGTGGCAGTCAATGTTCTGTTTTCTTCAATTATGTTTCATATTTTTCCCAATCCGCTCTGTTGGTGTTCCATTTTCATGTATAGCCTTCGTGACACCTTCTATCGGATATTTTGGTTATATGAATTTTGATTGGAAAATGATCACTACCATGCAAATAATCGGATACCCTCCAATCCAATAAATTTGTTAAATCAGGTGTGCGTATTGCTAAACCTGTGGCTCCAAATATTCCATGCGCAGTATTAAAATGTGTAGGGGTTGTGGAGTTAAG
The DNA here is from genome assembly GCA_030762935.1 of Hymenopus coronatus. NCBI lineage: Eukaryota > Metazoa > Arthropoda > Insecta > Mantodea > Hymenopodidae > Hymenopus > Hymenopus coronatus. The sequence goes on along the minus strand of CM060895.1, from coordinate 93,844,297 downwards.
TAGACATAAGTTGTAGGAATCCAGAAATCTCCCTGTAATTCTTCGTCTACTATTAGTCTGCTTACATCCGCGGAACCTATTGTGCCTGTTAAAGTCACCCAACAGCGGTTTAGGTTATTATTGTAAGACCCCGTTAATTTTGAACTTTCTAATTCTTGGTAGATATATAAACATTATATGTGCATATGGCATTAAGCGGAGGACGATGGGTTTTTTTGGGTTTAAATGACTGCCAAATAACTTTTTTTTTTAAATTACACTATTGAAATTTATATTTAGCCAAAGACGACAACAATAACAATAACAATTGAGTATAAATTTACATGTAGTCTGCAAACATATTTCAGTGCATTACTCAGGACATTTACATTTAAATGTTAATATTTACATGGTTTAAAAATACTATCCTCAAAGTATATACATGAACATTTTGAGCCGCAAGTAATTGAGCAACATTGCATGGAACATGAAAGCCTAAACTCACTATCTGATCCTGGAAATGTTTTACTGTCCATAGTTTTTTGCATGCAAAGAATATGAATTCTTAACCTGCTTCCTGTCCGTCACAATACTCGCAGAAAGGAGTATCCTTAATATTAATTGTGTAAATATGTTTAGCGAAGCATTCATGATTGAATTTTAAACGGGCTATAGTTGTTATCATTTTTGCTTCAGGTTTTCGTACTATCGTACCACTGTTTTTCGGGTACGTCAGGATGTATCGAAAAATAATGTTTGCCTTTAAGTTGTGCTGAATTTTTCCACCAGTTATTCCAAGATTTTTACTTTGTAAAGAGAAATATTGCATTCCACCCAAAAATTCGATACCGAGATTTCACCAGAAATACATGTTTTATGACCTCCTGTATCCAAAAACAGCATTTTTAGAAAAAGGTCCGTGTGTGTGTCCGTGAACACGATAACTCAAAAACGAAAACTAGCTAAAAATACCAAACTTGGTATTTAAGTTTAGTGTCTTTCAGGGATGCGACACGAAGGTTTTGAGAAGCATCCCCCTATTGCAAACTACCCTTTACATGGAACTTTTTTCGAAACTTTTGATTTTCTTATAAATAGCTCTAACGATTTTGATTAAAATACCGTATATGAATGATATTTATCTGACAAATAAAATGTATATCTTGAATTTTCTGAGAATAGCTTCTAAAGATCTGTTCATTATGGATGCATTTTGCTTAATTTGGCATAACTAGTAAACCGTAAGAGATTGACAAAAACTTACTATACAAAATATGTAGGTCTTGTTAAAATACACAAGATATGTCATATACATTTTTTCACGGAGATTACAATTTTCGTGGTATTCATTGTTATTAGTTTCAGTTGTGAAGTACTTATGCTTTTCTCAGACGGAAGTGTCCGTTTTTCCTTTGTTCTACTCCTGGCCAAGAAAAGAAGCGATTTGTAATAACAATCGCATAACGACAGTTTTGAAAACATTTGACTATCGGTTTAGGCTAGTGTATTCCCTTATTTTCTTCCCACTGATAAGGGACTAAGTAATAATAACATTGTGCTAATGAGTACCTCGATTAGCAAGGTGCAGAAAGAAGAATAATCTTATGTAAGGAGTTTGTAGAACAGCTAGAAAAAGTCATATGAGTGTAACACATCAGATTTTTTAACTTTATTTTTAACCAAGGGAATCAGATAACTTGCAAATGTGTGTGGATAAGATTGGCCAGATAGCGTTGCAGATTTTGCTAAATGGTCTATAATTTCCATTATTGTGGTCGTTATATCAAAAGGCAGGCCAACTCAGGAATCGCCTGCCCTTCGCAGACAAGCGACAATTGCCTTTACGTTGTTCCAGTTTCTCGTTTAGGAGATCGCTCTTTCCTTCCAGAAGAACGTGGACCTGTTGAATTTTCAAAAATAATATCACTTAAATAGGTACTTCTGACTATATGGAATGTAATTTTGCATCTAGATTTTCTTTTGTTAAGTGGAAACATTTCATGTTAGCTTCGATACTAATACATTTCGTTATGAGCATTAAACAGCTTTTAAACTATTTTTAAAACAATTAGGGTAGATTGAGCTTACCCTGTCTTCCCTGAGGAGCTCTGGTTCAATACTATTATTTGTTCCCCGTGTACTGTGAGCTGCAGTTGCATAACTTTTGTTTGTGTTAGTTTTGGTGTTCATTAGATTATTTGAAATTAGAGAACCTCTGCGACTTAATATCTAGGTCAATAGGCAGCTTGGTTTCCTCGGAGAGATGACTTTCTGCAGAGGTTACGGAACACGAAAAAGGAAAAAAACACCAAAGGCATTTGTTCCAAATTCTTTTGTCATCCAGCACTGTATTTCCTTCTGAAGAGATATCTGCAGATAAAAGCAACAAAATGGGTGTTTACTTGAGTAAAATACGAAATAATGCACAGTGATAATTCACGAGGTGAATACCTTTCATTTAAATAAGAACACGATTGCTCTACGTTAATGATTTACATAAATAATGTTAAAACTGTTCCATTCACATGATTTTCTCTACATCTCTGCAATACATTTTTGTTAAAAATAGTCTTATCACTTGCTTGCATGCAAATAAAGGGATATAAGGGAGTACAATAGGCTAAAATAATAGTAAAATTTTTTTAAAAGCTGGCTGCCATGTGGATGAAATCCGTTTCTATGCAGGGCCAGGAGTTTACAACTTTCCGTGTGAAAAAAGTTTATTTTAAATCTAAAACTAATAACAAGGAATATCTCATAAACGGCCAACTCCACGAAAAAAGTATATGTAACATGAATTGAGTGTTTTAACGAGCTCTACATTTTTTGTGAAGTAAGTTTTTAGTTATCTATTACGGTTTACCAGTTATGCAGAATTCCACAAAATTCATCCACAAAAAACGTCTTCAGAAGCTATTCCTAGAAAATTGAAGATATACATTTTGTTTGTCATGCACACATCTTTAAAATACGACATTTTAATGAAAATCGTTAGTGCCACTGAGAAAATCAAAATTTTCGAAAAATTTTCCATCTTAAAAATCTTCGTGTCCCATCCTTGGAAGACACTGAACTTAAATACCAATTTGGTATTTAACGGACTTTTTGTTTTTGAGTTATGCTGCCCACAAACACTCACACACGTGCACAGACACACAGGCAGACAGACTCACACGGACATTTTTCTATAAATGCTTTCTTTGGATTCAGCGGTTCCTAAAACATGTACTTCCGGTGAAATCTTGGTATCAAATTTTTGGGTGCAATACAATACCTTCTCTATACACTATGTACATACTAAGTGTAGAGAAAATAGTAATATAAGCGATTTTCCAAAATGCAAAAGAACAAACAAATCGTAAGCGATATTCCAATGCCCTGGGAAAGCATGGAGCTGTTTGAGAGGGTTTAATCTAACCCAAAGTGTTGTTTGAAAAAATTTAATGCTCTCTAGCTTGATAAAAGTATATATGGATACATGCTCCCGATAAGAAAATACTCAAATAGAATCCCGAATCACGCGAATAAATCACCACTTTTAAATTGTGTGTGTGTGTGCGTGTGTGTCGTAAACGTACATACATACATCCATGCATGCATACATATACGAAAACGCGAACAAATACCAAAATTTTTATTTATTTTCAGCATTTTCCAAGAAAGTGATTAGGAAAATATTCACGAAAATACGATTTTACATGATAGTAAAAGCATATGTTGATTTTTCTGCATAATCCTCCGCATTCCTTCCTTCAGAATCAATATGGTATAATTTTATAACACCAGTAAACCACACGATAAAGTATAACATCTTTAAAACACCTATTACACTAAAACTATTTCCTCGACAGTCTCTGTTAATGGCATTAATTGTCAAAAAATATCTTTCTCTACACATACTTTCTCTACAGAAAAACTGTAGAGGCTATGTTGTTTACAGATACACAGCCAGACAGACAGACAGACAGACAGACAGACAGACCTCAAAGCATGCATTTCTGGTGAAATGTTCGTATTAAATTTTTTGTTCAATACAATACTTTCCCTACTTACTGTATGTCGTAGAGAAAGTAAATATAACTTTTTTCAGAGGACCTAAAAACTTTATTTCTAGTGAAACCTATTGAATTTTTTACGTAGAATTCAATATTCTCTGCCTATTTAGTACGTGGTAGAGAAGGTTAACATTAGTTTCATTCATTACTATGTTGCATGCATAAGTAGGTAATTAAATGTAGTTGTGGGAACTACTACTCTAAACAAAAGGTACTTTCGCTTTAAAAGTAAGATCAAACGCTGACAAATCCAATGTGAAGATTACAGACTGCCATTTCGTTTAGGGTAGAAAAGAAAATGGCTGATGTTCGTGTTGGACGGACATTGCAGGGTTTCCCAAGTAAATTCTTAATTGGATCTCTCCCGGGGGAAGGAAGCAGGAAGTACTGGGTTTAGCCGATGTGATAGAATCAGAGCTGCGGATCGGAAAAACACAACCGGGTGTAAAAAACGACGTGTAAATAAGTGAAAATGAGTCCACAGGGAGAAAGCCAGCCAAACAGAGAAAGATAATAGTACATCCGTATACACAGCTAGTGTTTAGAACGCCGTTGAAAGCTCTATATCTCAATTTACAGTTTTAGTTTTACAAAATGCAGTCACAGCTTTAATTTATAGGTTAGGTATATACTGCTGCTTTGCCTGAAACTTGTTGTATATGTTTTCAGGTAAATCGCAAGAGATTAAATATACGGGATGATTCTATCGATCCTCTGAATTATGAAGTTGCTTAATTCTGTTATTTTCCTGCTGGTTTTGTAGATTCACTTTTTCATAGGCTATCATTGATCTAATACTCAAGTCAAAAATATGCTGGAAAATTAATTTAGGCTTGTTAAAATATACATCCAGAATTATTTTATTAGGTCTATATATAAATGGGAGTTAATTAATTTTAAAAGTAACAGTACTAGCTGTATTAACCGGTAGGTTACAGATTCATGCTCGAAGTAAAAAGAAGATGAAAAAGGTTTTGGGTGTTTTTTTTAATCAGATGTTTTTCATTAACATAGCTTTTCTCTATCCATTTCTAACAAACTATTCATACAAAAGCTATGTACTTCGAGTTATTCAAGATAATCACTCACAGAAATGGTCTTAATACTTAGTTTCTTATAAGTTCACATAGAAGGTAAATAATAGAAAACACTAGGATAACACCATAGTCAAATCTTTTAAACTCGGTTCTCTTTACATGGCTAGTAATAAACCAAAAGAAAACGTAATGGAAAATTCGCGTTGGAGAAAAGCTTAAGTATTTTAACATTGAAACTAATGACCGGGGATATTTCGGAGATAGTGAACTTCACAAAATTTGTATATGACATATTGTGTGTTTTAATGAGGTCTACATGTTTTGTATAACAAGATTTTATCTATCTCTTTCGATTTACCAGTTATGCAAAAGTTATCCAGAATGAAGAGGTCTTGAGAGATATTCCAGCAAAATTCAAGATCTACATTTTATTTGTCATGTAAATATTTTAATATACATACTTCCATCAAAACCGTTAGACCCATTTTTGATAAAAATCAAAATATTCGATTTTTTTCTTTCTCTCAATCTCTCTGTAAACATACCTTTTTCTAAAAATCTGAAATGTTCCATTTTCGTTACTTTTTCTATCTGTTTCTCATCAAAGAATTCTAACAAAAGACTATTCTTTTACCTAAATCATTCTAATAAACATTAGCATTGCCAGAATGCTCTTATTACGGTTTCCTTAAAGGTAGGAGGAAAATAAGGGAATACACTAGGCTAATGTGACAGTAACATCCTTTAAAGACTGTCGCTATGTGATAGTCATTGAAATTCATTCTTGTCCATGGCCAGGAATAAAACAAAAGAGATGTGAAAAGTATAAGGGTTTCCATTTGCAAAAAGTATTTTAGAATTGAAACTAATAACATGGAATATCTCTGAAATATTTCTAAAAAGATGTACATTACATATATTATATGTTTCAAGGATATGTATATTATTTGGAACAAATATTTGTCTATCTCTTACGGTTTACCAGCTATACGAAAATGATCCCGAATGAACGGATTTTCAGAAGATATTCCCCCAAAAATTAATGATATACAGTTCGTTTGCAAAAGAAAACTCGATATTTTGATATTTTGATGAATTTTTGAGAAAATGAAAAATTCTGAAAAATGTTCTAGCAAAGGGTAGCTGAGGGTGGTGGGTTTTCTGGAAATCTTCGTGTCGCATCTTTGGAAGAGACTGGATTCTAACACCAGTATGGACTTTTCGTTTTTACTTTCTCTATAAAGTAGGTATGAGGTACAGAAGGTATTGGACTCCACCTAAAAATTCCATAACGATATTTCACCGGAGGTAAACGTTTCAGCCTCTCCTGTATAAAAAAAAAGAATTTTTAGAAAAAGGTACGCGATAACTGGGCTGCGCCATGACCGAGTAGTTAGACCACTCGCCTCTCACCTAGGCGGCCCGGGTTCGATCCCAAACGACTGCATGTGAGATTTGTGGTGGACAAAGCGGCACAGGGGTGCGTTTTCTTCGGGTTCTCCGGATTCCCCTGTCATTATATCCCACCGGTGCTCCATCTTCATTCCATATATCACCAGTGCCATCGCCTGAGGTGCCACAAGTAGTAGAAGCAGGCGGTAAACACTACGAAATAAAACACAAAAAAAAAACAAAAAAAAAAACAAAAAAAACAGGATAACTCAAAAACGAAAAGTCGGTAAAATATCAAACTTGGTATTTAAGTTAACTATCTACCAAGCGTGCGAAACCAAGGTTTAGAGGAAACTTTACTCTCTCCAAACTACGCTTTACAGGAAAAACATTCTAAAACTTTGATTTTTTAAAAAATGGATTAAAGATTTTGATTAAATTGCAGAAAATTAAAGATATGTGCATGCCAAAATATACATCTTGAATTTTTTTGGAATAGTATTCTATAGATCTATTTATTTTGGATATATTTTGTTTGAATTTTACAAAACTGGCGAACCGTGACAAATAGGCAAAAACTTCCTACACAAAAATATACATCTTGTTAAAACACGCAATTTATGTAATATACGTTTTTTCTTGGAATTGACTACTTTGAGGAATTCCTTATTATTTGTTTCAGATTTAAAATACAAACTTTTTTCACACGGAATTTTGTAAACCTTGCCATGCATAAAAACGGATTTCAATCACATGGCAACCAGTGTTTAAAAGATTTGCCTATTTTTAGCCTAATGTATTCCCTTATTACAGCGATGTAGAGAAAGTCACGTGAATGTAACACAGGCAAATATAACAGGACACAAACACAGAACTTTTTTTTTAGTAGAATTGATTATTTTTGAATTCAGGGGCTCGCAAAACATGTATGTCCGGTGAAAACTGTATCGAATTTTTTGGTGGAATACAATACTTTTACTGTATTCTACCTACATTGCAAATGCATACTGAAGAAAGTAGAAATGATATTTTTGTGCTGAAAAGGCTCATATTTTACCCAGCTGACTTAATTCTTCTCTTAGGCGAATTATTTAGCATTTTTGGTGTGTTTTAGAATGAACTGTTGGTAGTAATGTAAAAGGAACGCAGCTTTGTAACTAAGGTTGGATAAAATTTGGCCAGGGACCACTCCTATATTTAACAGACATTATCCATGACGTTAACTGTTGGACAGGCTCTGTAACTCATTTCGCCTTCCAAGGGGATGGAGGAAGCTATTAAGTGTAAAACGATGTCGCTTTTTGTTTGCAATTTACTAAACAAATTGTAAACTTATGTTGCGTGTGTTCTGAGTTCTAACTACCCTTAAACGTGAATAAAAAGTAAAATAGTGGCTACAGTTATTGCAGTTCCCTAATTAGGGAAAATTAGCGCGAGGCAGTTGGCAATAAAACACCCGTCTAAAGCCAGAATGATTAATTTTTGCGTGCCTTTTCGCCAGTTTTACAAGACGCGCGAAGTGTTGCATATTCATGGATTCTCAGCAACACGCCATCCATCGGGCATAGTCTGCACCGTGACAGCGGCTGTTAATCAACAACTGAACTTAATTGCCTCGCTCTGGAGACTGTTATATTTTAGTAACGCTGCTTCCAGCGGTAAAACACTAATTTCAACACTACGAGTGAGTTTTACCGATGTTCCTGCTCTCCGTTATTAATACCTGACATGAGAGTTATGGTTTTGCCGAGATATATGGTTTACTAACATCAAACAGTCTAATTGCCATATCTCCTTCATATTAAACATAACCTAGAGGTGATGCCAAATTGCTTTAGAGATGGCTGCAGTAATAACGAATAGTATCTGCATAGAAATATCATCAATTAGATAGTAAGCACTTTCATAAGCAGAAAGCTAACGAAAGGCTTTTTACTTTCTCAACCCGTACTATGTACTTAGTGTACAGAGAAGGTATTACATTCAACCAAAATAAATCTGATGTGTTACACTCACATGACTTTCTCTAGCCGTTCTACAAACTTCTTGCATAAGATTATTCTTCTTTCTGCACCTTGTTAATCGAGGTATTCAGCACAGTGTTCTTATTACTTAGTTCCTTATAAGTAGGAAGAACACAAGGGAATACACTAGGCTAAATCGTTAGTCAAATGTTTTAAAAGCTGTCGTTATGCGATTGTCATTACAAATCGCTTCTTTTCTTGGCCTGGAGCAGAACTAAAGAAAAACGGACACTCCCGTCTGAGAAAAGTATACCTAAGTACTTCACAACTGAAACTAATAACAATGAATACCTGGAAAACGGTAAGCTCCACGAAAAAAATGTATATGACGTAAATTGTGTATTTTAACAAGGCCTACATTTTTTGTATATCTCTTACGGTTTATTAGTATGCCAAATTAAGCAAAATTCATCCAGAATAAACAGGTCTTTAAAAGCTATTCCCAGAAAATTCAAGATATACATTTTATTTGTCAGGTAAATATCTTAAATATACGATATTTTAATCAAAATCGTTAGAACCATTTTTGCGAAAATCAAAATTTTCGAAAAAAGTTCCATGTAAAGGGTAGTTTTGGGAGGGGGGATTTTTCTCAAAATCTTCGTGTCGCATCCCTGGAAGATACTGAACTTAAATACCAAGTTTGGTTTAGCTACTTTTCATTTTAGAGTTATCGTGTTCACAGACACACGGACACACACACACACGGAACTTTTTTCTGGAAATGCTCTTTTTGGATTCAAGGGGTCCTAAAACATGTATTTCCGGTGAAATCTCGACATCGAATTTTTGGGTGGAATGCAATACTTCTCTATCCCTATGTATATTGTACATACAGGGCAAGAGAAAGTAAAAATTGGATACTGAGATTTCACCGGAAATACATGTTTTAGGGTCCTTGTATCCAAAAAAAGCATATTTAGAAAGAACATCCTTGTGTGTGTGTGTCTGTGAACACGATAACTCAAAAACGAAAAGTCAGTAAAATACCAAACTTAGTATTTAAGTTTACTATCTTCCAGGGATGTGACACGAAGATTTTGAGATACTTTTGATTTCCTTAAAAACGGATGCAACGATTTTGATTAAAAACCTGTATATTAAAATATTTACATACCGTATAAAATGTATATCTTGAATTTTGAGCAAATAACCTCTGAAGACACTTTATTCTGGATGAATTTTGCCGAATTTTGCTTAACTGATAAACCGTAAGTGATAGACAACAACTTACTGCACAAAAAATGTAGATCTCGTCAAAACATACAATTTATATACTTGTTATAATATTAACTAATTTCCTATCAAAAATTATTGAGGACCGTGAAAAAAACTCCCCCTTTACGTTTTTATGTGGAGGTAACCGTTTTAAGTATTAATTATAAAGTAATTATACTTTTCTTAGACAGGAAGTGTCTGTTTTTCTTTTGTTCTACTCCTGGTCAGGCAAAGAAGCGATTTGCAATGACAATAGCTTTTAAAACACTTGACTTCACTTTAGCATAGCACATTCCTTTAGTTCCCTTCCACTTATAAGGGACTAAATAATAAGAACATTCTGTTAATGTTTATCTGCATTGTGTAGATAGAAGCATAATCTTTTGTAAGAAGTTTGTTTGTAGAGCAGCTAGGGAAAGTCATGAGTGCAACATATCATATTTTTTAAAAGTATTCTTTATTTTGGGTCGCAAAACTCCTAGGTCTTATAGCGACCACATAAAAGTTTTAAACACAGTCTTAAATCCAGAATACGATGAAAAATTTGAACATTATAAGTAAATACAATGTGCACACAGGGACTAAAATATACATCTAATGATTATTGGTATGTGAAAACAGAGGTTCAAGTAGAAATAATAATAACAATATAACATTATATTACAACATACGGTGACAGTTGAAAGTAAATTAGATATAACATGTTAATAATTATAATTCTGAGTTATATACAATTATATAAATTGATTTCTTTAAGGCATATTTATACACGAACTAAACTTTTTGTGCCTGTAAATGTTAATGCAATGTTTTGTTTTGAAACTATATGCTGTTTTCTGACATAGTTGTATTTTGGACACTGAAATATAATATGTTTAACTGCAAGAGGTATTATACACAAATCACGATATGGTGGTGCATCTTTTAACAGTGAATACGAATGTGAGACTTTATTGTTTTTTCACACAAGTCGTATGTAGGACAGGAGCTGGATAGGTAGAGTCAGACCGAAAAAAATTAATGTCGCTGCCGGGATTTCAACCACGGACCTTCCGATCTCTAGCCAGTTGCTCTGCCACTGAGCCACCATAACATGCCCGGCAAAGCATTGAGTTTCTCAACAGACTCGAATGTTTGCCGGTAAACCACAAGGTGATCTCATATTATTTTGAAGTGACAACCCCAATGGCGACTTGCAATGTTGTAAATACTTAAGTCTCAGGATTTATAGTATAGCCAACTTATGGTCAATTGGTATTGGTTTAATTGTTTTTTCACACAATCCGTGTGTAGGACAGGAAAACATGTGAGTCACTTGAGAAATTCAATGCTATGCCCTCATGTTGCCATGGTAGCTCAATGGTAGAGCAACCGGCTAGAGACCGGGAGATCCATGGTCTAACTCTACCTATCCAGGAATGTGAGAGTTTGGTATGTTTTATTCTTATTCTTGGTATCTTAACTTGATCTTTTCTGTGGAATTTATTGTAGAGAACACTCTGGTTGTTTATTGACCTTGTTTTATACAGTTTGCTGGAGAAAATCATTTCAATGATTTATTCATTGCTGTTTTGAATTTGGTGACTATGGCTGACGCAAGGTCTCGATGAGGTGTAGGGATGTGTAAATAAATGTAATAATATATTCTCGCAAATAAAAAATCTAATGTGTTCATTCACATGACTTTCTTTACCTATTCTATAACAACTTATTCTTACAAAACCTTATTCTTCTATGTAATTCACGCCAATCAAGATAACAATTAGAAGAAATGTTTAGTTCTTATTAAGTAGAAGGGAAATAAATGAATACATTAGGCTAAAACGATAGACAAATCTTTTAAAAACTGATTACCAGTGACTTAACTTCGGTTCTCTTTGCATAGCCAGGAGCAAAACAAAAGAAAAAAAGAAAAATTCCCATTTGAGAAAAACTTTTAAACATTTTAAAATTGAAACAAAAATACAAGAAATATCACGGAAATCGTTACTTAAACAAAGCATGTATAAGACAAATTGTGTATTTTAATGTGCAATAACTTTTAGCTTATCTCTTACGGCTTACCAGTTATGTTAAAATCATTCAGAGATCTTTAGAGGCTATTCCTAGAGAATTCAAGATATACATTTTATTTGTCATGTAAATACTTCTAAGACTCGCAATACTTGTTTCGACATTTCAATCATAATTTTTAGCCTGGGCCGCGCGTTAGACCACTCGTCTCTCACCTAGACGGCACGGATTCGATCCCAAGCGACCGCATGGTTTGTGGTGAACAAAGCGGCGCAGGGACAGGTTTCCTCCGGTTGATGCACAATCAATACAATATTTAAAAATAATAGACTTGCAATTTTGGAAACATTAACTGTTCTGTGAGTATGCAGCGACTAATAACTTTTCTTTTGATTTCAGATCATATGCAATTTGCTAGAAGGGTACGCCAGGTTAAAGCGCTGGTAATGGAATACAATTTCCTTCTCTGAAGTTTCTATTGTTTAGTTATTTAATTTATTATTACCTTCTCTAGCCCCATATGTGCAATGTACACAGGGATGGAGAAGGTATTGTAATGCACCCAAAAATTCGATACCGAGATTTCACCGGAAATATATGTTTTGGGGTCCCCTGAGTCAGAAAAAGGCATTTTTAAAAAAAAGTCCGTGTGTGTGTCTGTCTGTGTGTGTGTCTGTGGACATCATAGCCCCAAAACGAAAAGACCGTTAAATACCAAACTTATTATTTAGGTGTAGTATCTTCCAAGGATGCGACAGGAAGATTTTCAAGAAAATCCCCCTACCACAAACTACCCTTTACTTGGAAAAACATTTGGAAAATTTTGACTTTCTTAAAAATGACTGTAACGATTTTGATTAAAATCCCGTACATTAAAGCTATTTATGTCCGGAATAAAATGTATATCTCGAACTTTTTGGGAATAGCCTCTGAAGACCTCTTTATTTTGGATGAATTTTGCCGAATTTTGCTTAACTGCTAAACCGTAAGAGATAGAAAAAACACACTACACAAGAAATGTAAATCACGACAAAACACACAATTTATATCCTTTACGTTTTTGTTGTGGAGGTAACCGTTTCCGAGATATTTCTTGTTATTGGTTTCAATTGTGAAGTACTTAAACTTTCCTCAGACAGGAAGTGTCCGTTTTTCTTTTGTTCTACTCCTGGCCAAGCAAAGAAGTGATTTACAATGACAATCGCATAACGATTGCTTTTGAAACATTTGACAATCACTTTAGCATAGCAAATTCCCTTATTCCTTCTACTTATAGGGAACTAAGTAATAAGAACATTCTGCTAATATCTATCTCGATTAGCATTGTGTATAAAGAAGAATAATCTTTTGTAGGAGGTTTGTAGAGCAGCTAGAGGAAGTCATGTGAGTGTAACACATCAGATTTTTTTTTTGTTAAAGAGGCACACGATTTGACTCGCACTTAAACGTTTAGCTTAAGTTTTAGAATTCAAGACGATAAACCATCCAGGTAAAATTACTTTCAAAAGACTGAATTAAATGTGTGTGGCGTTGAATAATAATAATCAATGCAGTAATTGTTTGTAGAAACTCACAAAGATCAATTTAATAAAACAATTATGTTTTTTACAACATTTATGTAATGTGAACTTTAAAACGTATAATCTGAACTTTAATTATAGAAGTGGAAAAAAAAAAACAAAAAAAAAGCTATGTTATTGCTACGATTCGAACAGCGGTACTTTATGCTCTATGTATGAAAATGTCGTTCTAACCGCTTGAGCTACATTCGTCTTAAGGCACTGTACTTCGTATGTGCAATATCTGCAGTGATGTGCACAGTTCCTCTGGTAATCTGCTGTATCGTGCGACCCAAATACATCCGAACCGCTGCACGGTGTTTTTCCGTTGCGCACACGGAAACATGGTAACGCACAACTGCTGTGCTCAAGGTCGCGCTGGTGACTTATTTTTACTTTTTACGCACTATGTACATAGTGTATAGAGAAAGTATTGCACTCCACCCAAATATTCGATACCGAGATTTCACCGGAAACATATGTTTTAGGGTCCCCAATATCCAAAAAAGCATTTTCACAAAAAGGTCTGTGTGTATGTGTGTGTGTATGTGTGTGTGTGTGTGTCCGTGTGTCTGTGAACACGATAACTCAAAATGAAAAGTCGGTAAAATACCAAACTTGGTATTTAAGTTTAGTTTCTTCCAGGGATGCGACACGAAGTATTTGAGAAAAATCCCCCCACCCCAACTACCCTTTACATGGAACTTTTTTCGAAAATTTTGATTTTCTCAAAAATGGCTCTAACGATTTTGATTAAAATTTCGTATATTAAACATATTTACCTGACAAATAAAATGTATATCTTGAATTTTCTGGGAATAGCCTCTGAAGAGTAGTTTATTCTGGATGAATTTTACTAAATTTTGAATAACTGCTAAACAGTAAGAAATGGACAAAAACTTACTCCACAAAAAATGTAGAGCACATTAAAACACACAATTTATGTTACACACATTTTTTCGTGGAGTTCGTCGTTTTTGTGACATTCCTTATTTTTGGTTTCTGCTATGAAAAACGTATACATTTCTCATACAGGAACTTGTCAACTACTATCCATATAGACAAAGGAACTTCATTGACATAGTAACCAGCTTTTGACTATCACTTTAACCTACAGTTGTCCCTTATTTCGCTTCTACTTACAAGGAAGCGAGTAATTAGACTATTTCTGCTATTTTTTTCTGATTAGCAGAAAGTAAATAAAAGTATAAGATTTTTAAGAATAATTTGTTGCAGGGATATGGAGAAAGTCATGTGAATGGTACACATCAGATTTTTCTCTATTACGCACTATGTACATAATGTATAGAGAAGGTGTTGCACTCCACCCAAAAATTCGATACCGAGATTTCACCGGAAATATATGTTTTAGGGTCCCCAATATCCAAAAAAAAGCATTTTCTCAAAAAGGTCCGTGTGTGTGTATGTGTGTGTCCGTGAGTCCGTGTGTCTGTGTGTCCGTGTGTCTGTGACCGCGATAACTCAAAAACGAAAAGAAGGTAAAATACCAAACTTGGTATTTAAGTGTAGTATCTTTCAGGGATGCGACACGAAGATTTTGAGAAATATCCCCCACCCCCAACTACCCTTTACATGGAAATTTTTTCGAAAATTTTGATTTTCTCAAAAATGGCTCTAACGATTTTGATTAAAATTTCGTATATTAAAGATATTTACCTGACAAACAAAATATATATCTTGAATTCTCTGGGGATAGCGTCTGAAGAGTAGTTTATTCTGGATAAATTTTACGGAATTTTTAATAACTGCTAAACCGTAAGAGATGGACAAACACAACACAAAAAATACAGAGCACATTAAAACACACAATTTATGTTATATACTTTTTTTTTTCGTGGAGTTCGTCGTTTTTGAGTCATTCCTTATTTATGGTTTCTGCTATGAAAGACGTATACTTTTGTCATAAAGGAACTTGTCAATTCCTATCCATATAAACAAAGGAGCTTCATTGACATAGCAACCAGCTTTTGACTATCACTTTAACCTATGGTAGTCCTTTATTTCGCTTCTACTTACAAGGAAGCAAGTAATAAGACTATTTCTGCTAATTTTTTCTGATTAGCATGAAGTAAA
The DNA here is from genome assembly GCA_030762935.1 of Hymenopus coronatus. Taxonomy (NCBI): domain Eukaryota; kingdom Metazoa; phylum Arthropoda; class Insecta; order Mantodea; family Hymenopodidae; genus Hymenopus; species Hymenopus coronatus. The sequence goes on along the minus strand of CM060895.1, from coordinate 93,828,926 downwards.
TAGAAGCATAAGGTTTTTAAGAATAATTTGTTGCAGGGATATAGAGAAAGGCATGTGAATGGTACCCATCAGATTTTTTTTCTCTGCTTTGAAAGTGCAGTATTGAGCTGACGGTGATATCGTGTGTTTGAGTTGCTACCAGTGTGCTTTATTATTTTGTTCTGTATTAGTCACAACGTATATTATGGCTCAGCATTTGTTTTCTATTATAGAACGTGTATTTATTTATCGTTCGTATGTGTTAACACATTTTATGAGTGGGCTCCCAATAGTGTATTTATCCACATTTAATATTTTTCTCGGACGAGGCTTTGTTCCACCTTCATGGATCTGTGTGTACACAAAATAATCGTTATTGGAGGTCCTGACGAAAAACATTGGTGTATGGTGCGGCATTATCAGAGAAAGAATTATAGGTCCAATTTTTTTAAGTCAACATTTGTCCCCCTACATACGTGAACACAATTTTGTCCACCCCCTGTTTTTATTTTTAGAGAACTAGCAGACAAGGAGGGTGATTTTGCCTTTTTTCAACAAGGCAGTACAACAGCTCATACAGTCAATCTTTCGATGAGAACAATTGAAAGTGGACAGAATTATTAGAGACTTGTGGCCCCCTGGGTCCCCCCACCTAATACCCTGCGATTTCTATGTCTGGGATAACCTAAAACTTAAAGTGCACAAGACAAGCCTACACACCTGGAAGAATTAAAACAAAATATTCGCCAGGAAATTGCCATTACTACGTGAACTACGGCGAGTGATGATAAGGTTCCTAAAGAGGTGCCAAAAGTGTTTGAACAACGGCCAGTTTCAGCATCTCCTTTAACAACATTGCTAAGCAAACCCTTTTAAAGTAGTTATAAAAATGTTGCATGGTTTCTTATTTTTTTCTTTTTTTTATAGTGCTTAACACCCGCTTTTACTACTTGTGGCACGCAGTCGATGACACTGGCGATACATGATTGAAGGTGGAGCACCGGTGGAATGCAATGGTGGGGGAAACCGGAGAACCCGGAAAAAGAACGCTCCTGCCCAGTTTTGTCCTCCGGTTTCCCCGCCACTCATTCCACCAACTGCTCCATCATCAACTTTCCAATCATCAATTTCGCTTACATTTAATATTATCCACCTCCTCATGTTCATGCCTGGCTACGGTCCGACCCCTCGTAACAGGTTCTCCATACTTCATGCTGTTGGCTCCCCGAAAGGCTTCTGACCCCTAGACATTCGCTTGTAAGTCCTAGAGGGGTGTCCGTCCTACAAATATGGTAAAGCCGATTACGAAACAAATAAATCATATTGAGTAACGCAGCAAAGTATGAACGGTTTATTATAACATTCAAACAAACAAGGTGGCATAAAAATAAAGGTATCTACAGAGACTATAAACTCCAATTCCCTCAACATCTTAAACCGATGTCCACACGTTAATCGCAGCACTAAATAATGCCACTATACACAAGTTCCTCGAAATTCGAGTGCTCAGGTCACTGTGGCGTGTTAAACCTGAATACATTTTATGCTGTAGCAAACAATTTAGAACCCACAGGTTATAGGTTACCAATCTCAAACTATTTATCTTGGACCCTTTACAATGCTGCGAAATTGTGCGGTTGAATGCTGGGTCATAAATACAATCCTGTGTGTGCACATATATTGCAATAATGCTTTTATCTTCATATCGTTTCCACCTTCAGATAACCGAACTTTGATTGCTAATATCCGATATCAGTTCTGTATGTGACTGGTTTGTTATAAGCGTTATGAAATAAAATGGTGGGTCATATAGATCTCTATGAATGAGCTTCACTACGATTGGTACACAATAAACTGGACAATAGCTCGGACACTTACATATATGACAGCTTTAATCGGCGACATGGATACGAAGGTTATAATTATTGCCATTATTGATTGGGAATAACTAAACTTATATTAAGAAAACCGTAATGTAGTATGAAAATGAAATGTTACCTTAAGCAGTCCGGCCGTTTAATTAGCGGACGTATTGTGCTTGCAAACAGACGTGAGTACTATCAACAAGGTGCACAGTGACATTAACTGATGCTGGAGTTGGCCGAAAAGTTGCAAGCACGTAGCGAGCATCAGTCTGTCCAGCATCATGATAACGTGAGTATCGCTCCTTATGACGCATAGCGGAGATAAAAATAGACTACTGTCACCAGCAAATTACAGGGAAAAGAAGCAAGAGAACTGATTGCTAATGTGTATCAATTTGTGATGAGAGAGGCCCATTCAATTAAAGGCTGCACAGAAACGTAGCGACAGCCACCGTTGTGCAGTTTAGTTCGGTTCGTAGAATTAAATCTGAATCAGAACGTATTCAGTTAGGCGAATGTGGGTCTTTCTGAACACTTCGAAAGAAAATATCTTCTTATACATGATTATTCATTGTCTACAACATGCTAATCTAGATGAATAATAACAGAGATTGTCTTATTACTTGCTCCCTTGTGAGTAGAAAGGGAGTACACTAGGCTAATACGATAGTCAAATCATTTAAAAATTATCGCTGTTAAACAATTGAAATTCGGTTATCTTAGCGTGGCCAGCAATAAAACAAAACAAAAGAGGTAAGACGAAAGACGATTTCCCGTTTGAGAAAGTTTAGGCAGTTTAAAATTGAAACCAATAAAAAGAAATATCGTGGAAACGGCTAACTCTACAAAAATACGAAAAAAATGTATATGACATAAACTATGTGTTGCAATGAAATCTCTTACGGTTTACTAATTATAAAAAGAGTCATTCAGAATGAAGAGGTCTTCAGAGGCTATTCCGAAAAAAATCAACATATACACTTCATATATCGTGAAAATATCTTAAACATCTGATATTATAATGAAGATCTTTAAAGCCATTTTTGAGAAAAATCAAAATTTTAGAAAAATGTTATATGTATAGAGTAGTTAAGTGGTAGGGATTTTCTTGAAACTCTTCATGTCGTATCCTTGGAAGATACTGAACTTAAATATCAACTTTATTATTTAACGGACTTTTCGTTTTTGAGCTATGATATCCCTCCCCCACCCACGCATACACACACCACACACGGACAGTTTTCCAAAAAATATTTGTTCTTGGATTTTTGGACCCAGAGAGTCTCAAAGCGTATTTCCGGTGAAATCTCGGAATCTAATTTTTGGGTGGAATACAACCTTCTCTATCTACGTACGTATTAGAGAAAATAATTAAAAGTATATTATAAAGATTTTGGCAGTAAATGCACGCAAAGTGGGGTTATTTTATGCACTCTAAAGATATCTACTAATAAATAATATGGATGTGTTTGCTGTCATCCCAATTCTCCTGTGCGTGTAGTATATATTCATTTTCATAAAGGACCTAATAAAGTTGGGTTTGTAGGAATTTTACAACCTTTTATTCTTGATTCTTATAAAAACCAATCTTTATGAAATATTTTATTTTATAAAAAAGAACATGAAATAATCTTATTATAACTCCCCTGCATGGCTATCACTTCAAGTCTCCGCCTCTTTCCCCTACTCCCTATACTGCGCAATATGAGTGCTCTAGTCTATTTGCAAGGATAATACCTGCAAATCTAGGGATGAGGATTGTGCTTGGAAAAAGAGGTTGGGGCGCGATTTGCTAGTTCCAACATAAGCAAATCCGTTCCATTATGGACCTCTATATGCACGATGGTCTACGTCCCAGTGAAAGTAAAAATAGTTACCACTACTCTAGCGTTTTGTGTATCAGCCCCAGTTACACAATAAAGTCATGTTTGACTACAAAGGCAACCGTGTGACTTCGCCATCCCATCATTATAAGCATGTCATTAAACCATCGTCGTCCCTATTAAAAACAGTGCTTAAAGGTACAGCGCACGTCGATGGAAAAACAATTTGCGATGCTGAGAGGGTTCTTGGATATTAATTGGTACGTGCTTCCCTACATAGCTGGGAAAGAAACGAGACGTCGGCATGGCCATTCATCTTCATTAATCAAAATCAGCGGAGACAAAGCCAGGGATCAAAAACAACATGGCTGCGCGGAAGCAAACAATTTCCTGCTACATTTAATGTTTATATATTGTATTTTGTTCTTGAGGTCTCCGGTCAGCCAACTTTACTTGTAAGTTCCAGGTTTGCGTATATCCGACAAAGCGACAGAAACACATTTGCGGTGTGTTTGCTAATACCTGGTGACATTTTTCATGGAGAAATATGGAAGCTATGAAAAACGAGGCTGGTTTATAAAGTTTTTCTTTTTAGCACTGATTAATTACTTTCTCATATACATATAAAAAGGAAGATACAGTATTTCACCCAAAAATTTGATTTCAGCGGAAACATAGGGGTTTTTTGAACCCTTTGAACCCAAAACAAGTAAACTTTTTTCCTAAACAACAAACCTCAACAGCGAAAAGTAAATTCATATATTTCAAGGATGCGAGACGCACATTTTTAAGAAAATCCCCCCATCTCAATACCCTTTATATGGAACAATTTTTAAAACGATTTATGTTCCAAAAATAACTAACGATTATGATTAAAATAGAGTATATGAAAAATGTTTACATACAAGTAAAATGTATCTCTTGAATATTTTGGAATAAGCCTCTGAAGTTCTGTTCGTTCTAAATGACTTTTACATGGTTGGTAAGTCTTAAGAGATATAGACAATATAGCTACACAAAAACACGATTTGTTTAGATTCTATTATACAGTTACCCTTTTCCCGAGATATTATCGTTATTGGTTTCCGGTTATAACGTGTACTACACTTTGTAATTTTGCTGAAAATTTGACGGACACTCAGGTCTTACGACGATTTTCATTTATGTTTTTCTGGTACATTATACCAGGACTAAGATAAGGCAAAACCGATTGGGCAATTCACCCCTTCATCCCTCAACCCCGCTCGACGCTCCATCAGAACAGGTTGGCTTGTATAAGCAGCGTGTCAACTTTTCCACCACGTGCGCGAATTACCTTGTCATGCGGGGTAGATTACTGTCCAGCTGGAAGGTTTAGAATCACCAGTTCGCATCTCAAAACTTCATATGTTTGTGGGTCTATCCATTTCCGAGAAATTGCGATTAGGTTTAATTTTCCCATATGATTACTTTTCTAAACTGGAAAGTAGTTGTTTATTTATGTTCGTCATTTCGAGAACGAAATTTTAATATAATCACATAGCGAACAGCTTTGAAAAAATTTAACCATCAGCTTAGCTCATTTTATTTTCTTATTCCCGTTGTAATAAGAAGTGATATTATAAGAAAGCTTTTCTGCTAAAGTTTATCTTGAAAACCATGAAGTAAATAGAGAATAAGCATTTGTAAGAATAGTTTGCATGTAGCACATAGTTTTTTTCCTGGCCATACAAAGAAAACGTAATTTAGAAGTATTTGTATAGCGATTAGCTCTTAAAAGATTTATCTATCACTCATATAATCTTATCATTAATAGCATAAAAGCTTATAAACCGATATGTAATAGACGGTCAATATCTAGAAATCCTTTGAACATATTGTATTCCCCTGTACCAAATCTGGCTCAATCTTTTCAAAAAACTCAAAATCTCAAAAGTTCTCACTCAAATCTTTTGTTTTAATTACACTCAAAGTTAAGATTCTGATTCACATAAATATGAGGATGAAAATGGCACAAATAACTGCCAGCGCAATTCTGATTATTGAGGATAAAATGCAAGATACCTTATCTTAACCTCCTGAAGATCTGAAGCTTTATAATTAGCAGTCTGCTTTTGAATCATTCAGTTATAATGGCTTCTTCTGTACATCAGTGCCAACAGCAAAGTGATTTCTTGTTTATATCCAGGACCAGTCAACAGATGAAACATCAGGGGAGTAGAGGTTTAATTTACATGCCTAAGAATCCAGATGTGATGGAATCTATGACTTTAATTCATTCCGAACACATTCCTTGTGAGGCAGAATTCATTCCGGCACTGGAAAATGAGCAGTTATATTCAACCATGGTCCTGGAGTTCCCACGCTATGCTTTTACATTTGATAACCTATTCAGCTGCAAAACGAGAGGCCTATAGCAAATGCTCTTAATGCTGTGTTATAAGTCTAAACACATGAAGAAATTACTTTAAATTGTACGAAAAGGATAGTAAAAAGGTAAATACTAATATTTATAGAACGATGGAACTCTGGATAAAATCATATATTTATTTCCAGCGGAGAGAGTTTTACTTACACTATCTTAATATTACACTCGTTAATGTTTCCTTTATTGCTGGTATCCATGTTCAGTTTTATTGTTTAGAAACTGAGTGAAAGTATAAATATAATATACATTTAAGAACTTCTTTTGGTCCTCGCCACAGATCTATGTTTCATAATGCCATTTATAAACAGCATTAGATTCTAAACTTTGATGGTAGAGTGATTCCAGTGATTTTTCTTGGTTGAGGCTTTCAGAACTTTTAAGATAAATGTGATGAGTTAATACTGTATTGAAATTTGGAGCCTGCATGAAAATAAATGTAAATAATTACATTGGAATGACATAAGTCAGGAGATAGGTAATTAAAAAAAGCAAATAAGTTTCAACACATACATACACACACACACACACACACACACACACACACACACAGTACGTTTGCTACAAAACTTGGCCGCCAGGAAACTGCTCAGTGACGTTCACTGCAATTCTCTGCGCGCGCACCCTTCATCCGATCTGTTCTCACACGTGCGTTAGTCTTACTTCTGTTCTAGTCCAGTTCACACGTGAATAGCATTAGGAATGTTTAGAAGTATTTATTTTTGTCTGAAGTGTTTTCAAATTGCAGAATACAGTACCATAAGGAGTGTTTATGTACGATACGTATATCTTACATCATCTTGTAGGGATGAAGCTAAATTTCCTGAGAGCGCATTCCGAGTAGAGAGATCATTCGTTTGCTTGTAAATAAATTCAGGGAGATGGTATCAATTTGTTATAGAAAGAAAGGTAAACAGGCCTGTGTTTATGGCACAGAAATTACACGAAATCGGAAAAAGGTTAGAATGGTCACCTCGAAACTCTCTTAGGCGTCTTGCACAAGAAACTGGAGTTTCGAAAGCTTCAGCATGGAAAGCAACAAAACTTTTAAAACTCAAACCATACTAGGTTACTATTGTCCAGAATTTGCAGCATATTCTATGATAAGGTATGTTTTATGTTTATTTTGTTAATTATTAATGTGATTTGAGATTTTATTTGAGTCCTCGTATGCGTGACTGGGTGATGGGCCGTGCGACTGGCAGCCAAGTCTACAGTACATGATCGCGAGATGGACCGTGCGCCTGACGGCCAAGTTTTATAGCATACTTACTGTATATGTGTGATTTTAAACAAAACTTTAAAAAATAATGTTAGAAAATATACAAAACAAAGCTATATAAAACAATGACTCACCTCCGCTGCTCTATAGCAGCGAATCTTTGAATTAAGAAAACATAAAAATAGCATAAAGTAGAATTGCTATTTTTGAGAATGGTCAATGTCTGTTAATAGAGGGACCACATAAAACGGTGAATTGAGAATTTATAATTTAAATGAGAAGATTGGTAAGACAAATGAAAGACAATACCTCGTGCGGGTGGATGGAAATATAACTCCAGTCGTAAACAAGTATACGCCCGCAGGAAGAAGAGATGCTGAGAAAAAAGTGGAGCTAATTAGTGAACGAGCAGATTACGTAAACCTTGAAGTGCAGAAGAATAAGGTAATTACATTCTTAGGCCCTGGTGTACCTCCATACCTTAAATGAATAAAATATGTCACTGATTTCAGTTCTTTTTCTTCACAGCTCACAATTCATTGCCTCGTAAATACCATTGATACATTGCCACATGTAGGACTTCTGAGTTATTGAGTATACGACAGTATTCTATGTAATGATATGACTATTCATAACAAGTTATCACTTGAATAGATAAAGTGAAACTGAAAAATCAATGCCTTAACCCGGATTTGAACCACGGATCCTCTGATCCCTTGCCGGTTGCTCTAGCCGCTGAGATATAACTGTTACAAATTATTAAATTCCTCAAATGACTTGAATGTTTCCAGTAAACGACAAGGTAATCTCAAAGTTTTGAAATAACCTACCTCAATGGCGACTTAGAGTCGTAAATACTTTAAATCCCGGGCTCAATAGTTTAACCAACTATCAGGTCTGAGAGTCATTTGAGGAAGTTATACCGGCTATGGCATTGCATTTTCAAGCATACACACGGTTTGTATGAAAAAATAATCAATTCATTACTTATTTCAGTATTATTTACAAAAATGGAAACAGTACCATTTTGTTTTACTTAGGAATTATAATTATAGTTCTGGCCAGGTAGACAACACTTTCTAGGCATCTAAATTGAATTTAAAGTGTTCCATAAACATATCTTTCGAGGTGGATTTTAAATTTGGGGTTAGGCTAAGGTTTCTAAACTATAAAGTATTTACTGAACAACTGCCACGTATTAGCTGCTGAATCTTAACATAGAACACTTAACAGACTTTATTTAACACAGACACAATTGAATTTTTCGATATGTACTTGATGACAATTTCAAGAAATAGCACACGTGTTTGTTTTTAACTAAAACTAAGCCTCTCTACAGAGTTGTCGGCTCTACGAACATCATAACTTGTGGCCGAGCAGTGGCTGATTCGTTAGACCACCTGCCTCTCACCGAGATGGACAAAGCGGCCCTGGGGCAGGTTTTTTGCGGGTTCTCCATCGCATTCCACCGGTACTCCAACATAATTCCGTGTGTCATCTGTGTCATCGCCTGCGGTGCCATTTGTAAGTGTTAAAAACTATAAAAAAAATCCTATGTGCTACATTCACACGACTTTCTGTTACAAATTATTGTTAATAAGCTTAATCGTCTATCGACTTAATGCTAAAACTTTAGAATTAAACGGTCTTACTACTTAGTTCCTTTATAAATAGAAGGGAAATAAGGGAATACATTAGAATAAATTTGTTTTAAAATGTAGGTGCTATTAGATTGAAATCCGTTTCTTTGCGTGGCCAAGCGTTGACAACTTCCCATATGAGAAATTTTTAAGTAGTTTAAAATTTAATCAATAACAAGGAATATCTCGAAAACGGCCAACTCAACGAAAAAATGTATATGACAGAGATTGTGTTTTATCGTGATCTACATTTTTTGTTTTGTAAGTTTTTGTCTATCCTTTACGGTTTATCAGATATGCAAAATTCAATAAAAATCAGCCAGAATAGTGGCTATTCCCAGAAAATTCAATATATATATTATATTTGGAATGTAAATATAAGAGATTTTAATCTAAATCGTTAGAGCCATTTTTGAGAAAACCAAACATTTCGAAATTTTTTCAATGTAAAGTGTACTTTGGGGTGGGGGTATTTTCTTGAAAAACTTCGTGTCGCGTCCTTTGAAGATACTGAACTGAAATATCAAGTTTGGTGTTTAACAGACTTTTCGTTTTTCAGCTATGCTGCCCTCAGGCACACACACACATAAACAAAAAATTCATGACTTGTATATTCCAGAAATCATCGACTCAGGTCTTCGTTTCCATAACTGCAGTTTCCAGAAAAGCTCTGATCGATCATAAGCCAACATAACATTGCAGGATCTTGCGAACAGAAGAGAAATAAGGCAATTAACAAGCCACCATTAGGAGCCAAGAATATCTTTTGGTGTCATTTTATAGGGCCTTTTAAAATATTTTTAAGTCATACATCCGTGTCCTACTGCTGCTCAGAGCATTATCATGAGTAACTCATTGCCGGTTACCAACTTTCAACAGCCGCAACAATAAATTTAATAATTACTGCATCAGTATATATACTCTAGACCATAGCGTAAACAATGTATCATGCATATTTTGTTTTCGAGATATTTTTAAGTGACTAGTTTTACTGGGCCAACTCAAACCAGACCGGTGATAATTCTCACTAAACAGGGAAGATTTACTCCTACCGCAGAAGGAAGTTGGAAGGGAAACCGCGAAGATTTGTCCTCCCTTCTGACTGGAGCTAAAAAAAAGAAAGAAGAAATATTAGCAGCAGGGCATAGACAGCCATTTACTTAACGTTCTGGTAACCTTCTCTTTTGAAACGTGAAACATAAAATTTATATTACTCAGAATTTTACTGCGTAATGTAATAAAAAGAAAATTCTGATGTGTTCCATCTACCTCTCTGTAGCAATTATACTTAAAAAGCTTATTCCCCCATCTATTTCATGCTTAGATAAACATAAGCAGAAATGGTCTTCTTACTTAATTCGTTTTAAGTAGAAGGGAAATAAAAGAATGCACTAAGCTAAACCGATAGTCAATACTTTTGAAAGCTGATTGCTCTGCGATTTAAATTCGGTTCTATTTACATGGGTAGGAGTTGAAAAATTTTCGCATGAACACTGTTTAAGTATTTGAAAATTGGAACAATAACAAGGAATGTCTGAAAAAAAATGCTTATGATGTAAGTTATGTGTTTTAAGATATCGATATTTTTTGTGCAGTGATTTTTACTTTCTCTAGCCCCATATGTACAATGAACATAGGGATAGAGAAGTATTGTATTCCACCCAAAAATTCGATACCGAGATTTCACCGGAAATGCATGTTTTAGGACCCCCCATATCCAAAAAAGCATTTTCAGAAAAAGGTCCGTGTGTGTCTGTGTGTCCGTGTGTCTGTGAACACGATAACTCAAAAACGAAAAGTAGCTAAAATACCAAACTTCATATTTAAGTTTAGTATCTTCCAGGGATGCAACACGAAGATTTTGAGAGAAATCTCCCACTCCACACTACCCTTTACATGGACATTTTTTTCGAACATTTTGATTTTCTTAAAAATGGCTCCAACGGTTTTGATTAAAATATCATATATTAAATATCTTTACCTAACAAATAATATGTATATCATGAATTTTCTGGGAATAACTTTTCAAGACCTGTTTATTCAGGCTGGATTTTGCTTAATTTGGCTTAAATAGTAAACCGAAAGAGATAGACAAAAACTTACTATACAAAAAATGTAGGTCTTGTTAAAATACACAAGTATGGCATATACATTTTTCTCGTGAAGCTTACAGTTTTCGAGGTATTCATTGTTATTAGTTTCAGTTGTGAAGTACTTATACTTTTCTCAGACGGGAGTGTCCGTTTTTCTTTTGTTCCACTCCTGGCCAAGAAAAGAAGCGATTTGTAATGACAATCGCATAACGACAGCTTTTACAACATTTGACTAGTGTATTCCCTTATTTTCTTCCTACTTATACGGAACTAAATAATAAGAACATTGTGCTAATGAGTACCACGATTAGCAAGGTGCAGAAAGAGAACCTTATGTATGAAGTTTGTAGAACAGCTAGAGAAAGTCATGTGAGTGTAACACATCAGATTTTTTATCTATTTCTTATGGTTTATTAGCTATTCAACAGTAATTCAGAATAAAGGCTATTCCCAGAAAATTAATGATATACATTTTATTTTCCGCATAAGCATTTTTAGTATACAGTATTTTAATCACAAAATTAGAGCCATTTGTGAGAAAATCAAAATTTTCAAAGTAACCAAGTAAATGGTATTTTGAGCTGGGAGAATTTTCTTGTAAAACTTCGTGTCGCCTCATTGGAATATGCTGCCTTAAATATTACGTTTGGTATTTGACCGGCATTCGTTTTTGAGTTATCATGTTCACCGGACACATACTCACACACATGGATCTTTTTCTAATAATGATTTTTTGGATATAGGGGACCCTAAAACGTGTATTTCCAGTGAAATATCGATATCAAATTTTTTGATAGCATGCAATACATTCTCTACCTAATGTGTTGTGTACTAAGAGGAGAAAGTAAACATTATTCATTGCAAGTTAGATAGGTAGAGTTTCGATGCCATAGCCGGGGTTTGAACCACGGGTCTCCAAACCTCTAGGCGTTGCTTTAACCACTGAGCTCCTTGACAACATGCCGGCACAGCATTAAATTCCTCAAATGACTCGAATATTTCCCAGTAAACCTCAAGGTAATCTCCAATATTTTGAGAAGAAATCCCCTAATGGCGACTTACGATGTTATAAGTACTTTAGGTCCGGGGTTCAGAATTTAACCAACTATCTGGCCAATTAATATTAATTAATTTGTTTTTCATACAATTAATGCTATGTCGGCATGTTTCCTTGGTAGCGCAGTGGTTAGAGCAACCGGCTAGAGAACGGGAGATCCGTGATTCAAATTTCGGCTCTGGCTTTGAATTTTTACTTTCTCTACACGTACTATGTGCATAGTTTATAGAGAAGATATTGTAATGCACCCAAAAATTCGATACCGAGATTTCTCTGGAAATATATGTTTTGGGTCCCGCTGAATCCAGAAAAAGCATTTTGGAAAAAGGTCAGTGTGCGTGTATGTGTGTGTGTCTGTGGACAGCATAACTCAAAAATGAAAAGTCCGTTAAATTCCAAACTTGGTATTTAAGTTCAGTATCTTCCAAGGATACGACATGAAGATTGTCAAAAAAATTTATCCACCCCCAACTACCCTTTACATGAAAAAAATTATCTCAAAAATGGCTCTAACAATTTTGATTAAAATATCGTATGTTAAGGATATTACCCGACAAATAAAATTTATATCTTGAATTTTCTGGGAGCAGCCTCTGAAGACTACTTTATTCTGGATAAATTTTACGTAATTTTGCATAACTGGCAAACCGTAAGAGATAGACAAACATTTACTTAACTAAAATGTAGAGTACGTTAAAACACACATGTATTTTATATGCACTTTTTTCGTGGAGCGGATCGTTTTTGAGATATTCCTTGTTTATTGGTTTCAGCTTTAAAAAACTTATATTTTATTCATACGGGAATATGTCAACTCCTGTGCATAGAAACAAAGGAGTTTTAGTCATATACCAAACACATTTTGACTAATACTTTAGCTTATGCTACTCCCTTATTTTCCTTTTGCACGCATGGAAGCAAGTAATAAGACCATTTCTGCTATTTTTTTACTTTCTCTAGACCCGTATGTACAATGTACAGAGGGATAGATAAGTATTGCACTCCACCCAAAAATTCGATGTCGAGATTTCACTGGAAATACATGTTTTAGGACCCCTGAATAAAAAAAAAACATTTCCAGAAAAAGGTCCGTGTGTGTGTGTGTGTGTGTCCGTGTGTCCGTATGTCTGTTAACACGATAACTCAAAAACGAACAGTTGGTAAAATACCAAACGTGGTATTTAAGTTGAGTATCTTCCGGGGATCCGACACGAAGATTTTGAGAAAAATCCCCCCATCCCAACCTACCCTTTACATGGAACTTTTTTCGAAAATTTTGATTTTATTAAAATGGCTCTATCGATTTTGATTAAAATATCGTATATTAAAGATATGTACCTGACAAATAAATTGTATATCTTGAATTTTCTGGGAATAGCTTCTAAAGACCTGTTTATTCTGGGTGAATTTTGCTTAATTTGGCATAACTAATAAACCGTAAGAGATAGACAAAAACGTACTATACAAAAATGTAGGCCTTGTTAAAGTACACAGTTTACGTCATATTCATTTTTTTCGTGGAGCTTACCGTTTTCGAGGTATTCATTGTTATTAGTTTCAGTTGTGAAGTACTTATACTTTTCTCAGACGGGAGTGTCCGTTTTTCTTTTGTTATACTCCTGGCCAAGAAAAGAAGTGATTTGTAATGACAATCGCATAACGACAGCTTTTAAAACATTTGACTATCGATTTAGCTTAGTGTATTCCCTTATTTTCTTCCTACTTATAAGGAACTAAGTAATAAGAACATTGTGCTGAATTCCTCGATTAGCAAGATGCAGAAAGAAGAATAATCTTATGTAAGAAGTTTGTAGAACGGCTAGAGAAAGTCATGTGAGTGTGACACATCAGATTTTTTCGATTAGCATGAAGCAAAAAGAAGCATAAGATTTTTAACATTAATTTGTTGCAGAGATGTAGAGAAAGTCATGTGAATGGAACATATCAGATTTTTCAATCTGGCTACCTACCCAACTCCTGTCCTATACACAGCTTGTGTGGAAAACATAATTAATTATAATTATTCGCTGCAACCTTAGTAAGCAATCCCTCTTTTAGCACAATTGTGTAATCGTGGAAGCAGCGATGTACTTTCATCCATTTACGCAGCATATTGTAAATTTCTTGACAGTAAGTAAAGGATGGATGAGGTATAGATGTCAAGCACTTTGGAAAATTCTTTCAATGCACGCCTTTAAAGATTGGATTAGATTTGCAAACCTCCTGCACGTCAACCTAAAGGGCTTATTGTGTAACCCCATTGAAAAGGAAGCTTTCACTGTTTCTACAGTCTGTTCCTAGAACCAAGGTGCAGTATTTTGGTTCCAATATGGATTTCCTTTCTCTTCTTATACAAAGAGTATCTTTCTTGCTAGAAATGGACAGTCAAACACGATATGCGTAGCATTTTCCAAAATTCAACAAGTTGGTTCACCCTGTAGTGTGTTATTTTAAGGAGATTTTTCCTGAAGTGTCTATGTTCAGAAATTAATGCAACTACTTTCTTTATTCCTGGTTTATCCAATCTCAGGAGGCTTTTACTACTATGGCAGCACAGGCAATGTCATTGATGATATATGCAATGAAGATGGAGCACCGGTGGAATGTGTTGGCGGGGAAAACAACTGGAGACCACGGAGAAAACCCGCCTCTGCGCCGTTTGTCCACCACAAATACCATATGTGTTGCTTGGGAGCAAACCTTGGCCACCTAGGTGAGAGGCGAGTAGTCTAACCCCTCGGCCACGAATCTCAGGCGAGATGCGGAAAGAGTTTTGCAGGGATCTACCATCAATTTTCTGATTTGTCTTTATCTAGGATAAGTTTACCACCTGATTTGGTTTACATGAACATTCGGCCTAAAGTTTTGAGTTGTGAAAGAAATTCGCTATCGTGACCTTTGAGTATATATTTCCCCGAAAATTTGAATTTTAACTCCCTTCTTTATAATGGTCATGGGAATTATGTTGTTTTAACTGATTGTATTTCATTCCACTTCATTTTATTCTGAATAGCAATCATCATACTTCAGTACAACGCATTTTTTGAGTGATATGGTCTAGGAATGCGAAAGGACAAGATACCTTTATGTATAAAGGTACCTTGGATGAATCTTGTGGATTCATCCAAGTTAGCGACAGTAGGCACATTTGAGAGGGGGGGGTCAGTTGTTGGAAAACTATGAAAAGGACGAAGCTGCGCTTTTCTTCACACTGCATTGTAACAAAAACACCTATCAACAAAACTGATACACCGGATTACATCTTACGAACCACTGTTCTGGGGACTATTTATACTCGATATCCTATTAGTACTTGGTTATATGTTTATACAGACGCACCATAAATAAATACAGCTGGGAATACTGGAGCTGGCATTTTCTGTAACCTATTTCAACATACTTAACACTTGTTGAAAATCACATAGTTTTTGATGGTGAAATAGAAGCCATCCGCTCGACCTAAACCAACTTGTGTATGGAACTGATTCCTTCTGTAATGTTATACTGTCAGACTCCTATACTGCAATTCTGTTGCAAACTATTTAACACCTGCACCCACCAATGAAATTATAGAATGCAGAAAACATGTAAACCTTGAGAGTTGTCATATAGTGGATACCAGCTCATTGTGTTATTGCTGGAAACGAGGCAGCAGATTCAACTTGCGAAATAGGGGACCCAAATCTTACTACCACCAAAGAAAAATGTCCCCTACAACACCATGAAATGAATTATTTAGTCTAAAATTAAAAGTGGCAAGAATACATGCTTGCTGAACATAAAAAGAACCATCAATGGAAGGATAAGATAAAAGTCAAATTACCAGACAGGTCACGAAAGGAAGCTACTTTTCGAATGGCTATGGGGCATGATTGATTGACCAGCCACCTCTTCCTGCCTACTATATAAGTGGACTATGGTTATGGACTCTGACCATCTTCATCACTGTTCTACCCTGTCATCAACCAAGATCACCGATCGCTATTGGGAGACCAGAGAGAAGACGATACTTCATCTACCACAAACCTAAGCTCTGTATTACATTATGTATGTTGTATTTCATTATTTTATTGTTAGTGTTTGTGCGTTCTGTTGTTCTTGACCAATGAATTGTATATTTAAATGCCTCTACATGAATAAAAATATTAACAAAAACTGTTTTTTTCTCCAACATCAACTCTTTGTTTTTCCAAAAAACTCATTTCTATCTGCTCACACATAACGTTTTCGTAACACTTCTGAGATATAGTTTCTCTTCGACATTCGTTGCGGCGACAATATATACGAAATTCCCGACAAACTCACCCAACTGTTGCAAGCAAATGAGCCTCGGGAAGGTCTTCAATGCCCCTTTTAAATCTGTTGGTTACGTCATTGGACATTTCCAGAAGCCGACGCACGTCCACTGCACCATCGGTATTCATAAACGCACCAGGCTTAACAATGAGCGGCTTCGACGTTAAAGAACTTTCTGAAAGAACACGTGACCACTCGTACCGGTGTAACAACCACAGCTGCGATGTCAATAGAACTGGCCGCAGCACAGGTGTTCGCTAGCGCACGTTGTAGCAAAGGATGCTAACAATCAGCTATGACTTAAAAAGCAGGCAGTACACACCTGTTCAGCGATTACGGCCCCAGGGCGTGGTCACATTAAACTAAATCCTATCAGCTAGTATTAGAATACTTGCCAGAAGGGAAAGCGTTAGTCACCGACCATCTGGAAGATTCTGCATGAAAACAGTCTCTAATTAACAATGTAAGTGTTAAGTTGGTAAATTTTAGCCAAGAATAACATTTCATCAACACACATTACATAACATGGCAGTGTAGTGTATTTAAGCTATTCTTAACCCTTACCCTCTTCACCGCAAAAGCAGTGGTATCTTCATTTATGATGAATCTATCTGGTATTATGAAAACCCTAATGAAGTATGAGAGGACGAAACATTAACAGAGGTTCAGCCTGAACGGTAGGGTGGAACCATTAATGATCATCTTATTGGTTCCTATTGCTTTCCCAAACATTCTATTGAAAACGTCCTATGGTATCTTAAAAGTGATTCGCTTCATTTACTTAATGATGCACCATTAGAAAATTCTTCCACTTGTGGTTGTGCATGATAGTGCCTGCCTTACTTTACTTTGACAGTTCGATAGTATCTCGATTGCAGTTTCCGAAAAGTTTGCTTGGTTAAGGGGGATTAATGCATGGCCTGTGCGATCTCCAGATTTAAATCCAATGATGTTACCTCTGGGAAGGTTTATGAACCGTGTCGATTTAACACTCAAACGTAATACATATGTTCTGAGGTAGCACATCCAAAATTGATTTGACCAAATAAGGAACTCTCCAAAACGTATCAACAGATTATGAAATGCAGCCTTAGGAGACAGGAAGGAGCATGTGAGAATCCTTACTTTTTTGACCACGTATGCACAATATACTTATAAGGTAGAGAAGTTATTGTAATCCACCCAAAAATTCGATACCGATTTCACCGGTAATTCATGTTTGAGGTTCTCTGGATCAATATATATATATATATATATATATATATATATATATATATATATATATATATCCTCAAACATGAATTAATATATATAAGGCCCATGTATGCGCGCGCGCTCGTGTGTATATGTTTAGCTCAAAAACGAAAGTCGGTTAAGAGTTTTGCATCTCTTTCTATCCCAAACTACTCTTTATATGGAACATTTTGATTTTCTCAGAGATGGCTGTAACAATTTTGATTCAAATAACACATGTTTCAGATACTCGTATTTTATGACAGATTTAATATATATATATATAATACTTAGAAAAATGTATATCTCGTTAAAACGTACAGCTATGGCATATGCATTTTTAGCAAAGTAACCATTTCAGAGATACTTCTTGTTATTGGTTTCAATTTTAAAATTTTCCTCAAATGGGAATTTGTCATTCTCGTTTCTTTTGTTTTACTCCTGGCAAAGAAAACCGAAGTTCAGTCACACAGCAACCAGCTTTTAAAAGATACCTATCGCTTTAGACTAAACTACCGCCAAGGAAGCAAGTAACAAGACCATTTCTGCTAATATTTATCACCATTAGCATGATGCAAATAAAAGAATGTTTTTTTTAAGAATAAGTTTTTTGCAGCATAGGTAGAGAATGACATGTGAATGAAACACACAAGATATTTTGTAATGATTTAGTATCAGGAATACATACCGGCATTTTTGTAAATCGATTAAGATAAAGACTGTATAATCCACCAGTGGAGGTGTGTAAGACGAAAGGGACTTAGCGCAAGATACGTTTACATCGAAAGAATACGACATGCTTCAGTGATGGAAGGGACATTCAAAACTAGAATTATGAGAGGGAGATGGAGAGAGATGGGGAGGGGAGGGGAATGGTCAAGGGGGAGAGGAAGAGAGAGAAATGGAAAATGAAGTCGTGTTTTATTTATGGACTCTTTAAATATCCCATTTTATATTGGGGTGGAAGGCCGCTTAATTTTGCTCAGAGGTCTCTTTATCACCTTGAGATTCTTTTACTTGCCGTAAATCTACGACACGGTACTTTACTTCCCTACTGAAAAAAGCCATACTAAGACTTTTTAACCCCGAAAAAATTTCATCGCCCTCCGCTGGGTTTTGAACACGGGACCTGGAAACTATAGGCTATATTGTTATCCTTCCACCATGGACGACGCCAGAGAGACAAAGAGACAGACAGCGAAGTCATAAGTTGCGGTTCCAACAGACGAACAGAACTTCTTGACTGACGTTGGAGAGGAGTCAACCCGCCACTGGAGCTGCAGAAGACGAAAGTTTGCACAAGTTGCGGTTCTAACATACGAACAGAACTTCTTGAGTGACGTTGGAGAGGAGACAATCCGCTACTGGAACTGCAGAAGACGAGAGTTTGCACAAGTTGCGGTTCTAACATACGAACAGAACTTCTTGAGTGACGTTGGAGAGGAGACAATCCGCTACTGGAGCTACAGAAGACAAGAGATTGCACAAGTTGCGGTTCCAACAGACGAACAGAACCTCTCGAGTGGCGTTGAAGAGGAGACAATCCGTCACTGGAGCTGCAGAAGACAAGAGTTTGCACAAGTTGCGGTTCTAGCAGACGAACAGAACTTCTTGAGTGACGTTGAAGAGGAGAGAATCCGCCACTGGAACTGCAGAAGACGAGAGTTTGCACAAGTTGCGGTTCCAACAGACGAACAGAACTTCTTGAGTGACGTTGGAGAGGAGACAATCCGCCACTGGAGCTGCAGAAGACGAGAGTTTGCACAAGTTGCGGTTCCAACAGACAAACAGAACTTCTTGAGTGACGTTGGAGGGGAGACAATCCGCCACTGGAACTGCAGAAGACGAGAGTTTGCACAAGTTGCGGTTCCAACAGACAAACAGAACTTCTTGAGTGCCGTTGTAGAGGAGACAATCCGCCACTGGAACTGCAGAAGACGAGAGGTTGCACAAGTTGCGGTTCCAACAAACGAACAGAACTTCTTGAGTGACGTTGTAGAGGAGACAATCCGCCTCTGGAACTTCAGAAGACGAGAGTTTGCACAAGTTGCGGTTCCAACAGACGAACAGAACTTCTTGAGTGACGTTGTAGAGGAGACAATCCGCCTCTGGAACTGCAGAAGACGAGAGTTTGCACAAGTTGCGGTTGCACAGACGAACGCCGCATGTTTCACTTTACCGACAGTTTTGCCTCTGTATAATTTATCACCTTGCACCCTCCGCAAACCCGTTGGTGTGTTCATCTGCCACAACATCCCTCTGTTGAAATATGCTGCTTTTTTACGAGTAACAAACCCCTAGGTACCAAATCTCTGCGCCGCAGTAAATGGTACCAGCTTCTTTTATTATCCCATAGCAATACCTGTCTTTCTTCCAACAACATGTATCATGTGCTGAACCCGCTTGGGGCATGTTTTCTCAACAGAAAAGATCTTCCTACCTTTCAACGTGTAAATCAGAATGGAAAATGAACTTCAAGCAAAATAGAGGTAAACAAAACTTGACTGCGAAAGTAAAGAAACTTTATATGTACTAAATCTTTATTCATACAAATAGAAAATGCTTGGAATCTGCGAAACAATCCAGAAGATTTCTGAAAGAACCTAGAAATCAGGCATGTGATGGCGGAGATTTTTCAGCGAATGTCTGCGCGTTGACGCCCTAGGCCATAGGTGAAGCTGGCGAATTTTATGTATCCTTCATTTCTTTTCATATGTTTCATCGCATCTCTATCCGGTTTGACGAACCAGGACACGAATGTTTATGTATCGCGGCAGAACGGTGGAATTTGCGCTCTGGAATGATTTCTACCTGGCTACTGGTGGGACTGCATAGAGCCTATTCTTTTATGTGGGGCTACCTCATCCATGTGACGTTGCACCGTATCTTTTAAATGTCCTTAAGTGGTCACTTCTCATGTGGTCAGTTCTCATGTGGTACAAAGTATTCCCTTGTGAATTATTTGATTCTTGCCACCAGTCGTGTGTAGGACAGAAGTTGGAGAGATCAGACTGAAAAATTCAATGCTATATCCGAGATTTGAACTACGGATCTCTTGGTTTTCTTCCAGTTGCTCTGACTACTGAACTGCTATAGCAACATACCGGCACGGTACTCAATTCTCCAACGACTTGTGTTTTTCTGGTAAACCACAAGCATCAAATTATTTTGAGGTGTCATACCTCAATGCCTTATAAACTTCGCAAGTACTTAAGTTCTGAGGTTTATAGTTAACCAACTATTAGATAAATAAATGTGGATTAATTGTTTCTTCCACACCGGTCAGGTGTAGAATAGAAGTTGCAAAGGTAGAGTCAGACTGAAAAAGTCAATGCCATGGTCGAGATTTAAAACACGGATCTCCTGGTTTCCGTCTAGTTTCTCTGACTCATGAGCTACCACTGAAACATGACGCGTATTTTTACTTTCTGTAGCCCCATATGTACAATATACATAGGGATAGAGAAGTATTGTATTCCACCCAAAAATTCGATACCGAGATTTTACCGGAAATACATGTTTTAGGACCCCCTGTATCCAAAAAAAGCATTTTCAGAAAAAGGTCCGTGTGTATGTCCGTGTGTCCGTGTGTCCAAGTGACTGTGAACACGATAACTCAGAAACGAAAAGTAGCTAAAATACCAAACTTCGTATTTAAGTTTAGTATCTTCCAGGGATGAGACACGAAGATTTTGAGACAAATACCCCCACCCCAAACTACCCTTTACATTGAACTTTTTTCGAAAATTTTTATTTTAAAAATGGCTCTAATGATTTTGATTAAAATATCATATATTAAAGATATTTACCTAACAAATAAAATGCATATCTTGAATTTTCTGGGAATAGCTTCTGAAGACCTGTTTATTCTGGATGAATTTTACTTAATTTGGCATAACTAGTAAACCCTAAGAGATAGACAAAAACTTGCTGCACAAAAAATTTAGGTCTTGTTAAAATACACAAGTTATGTCATATGCATTTTTCTCATGGAGCTTACCGTTTTCGAGGTATTCATTGTTATTAGCTTCAGTTGTGAAGTACTTATACTTTTCTCAGACGGGAGTGTCCGTTTTTCTTTTGTTCTACTCTTGGCCAAGAAAAGAAGCGATTTGTAATGACAATCGCATAACGACAGCTTTTAAAACATTTGACTATTGGTTTAGCCTAGGTATTCCCTTATTTTCTTCTTACTTGTACGGAACAAATTAATAAGAAAATTGTGCTAATGAGTACCTCGATTAGCAAGGTGCAGAAAGAAGAAGAATCTTATGTATGAAGTTTGTAGAACAGCTATAGAAAGTCATGTGAGTGTAACACATCAGATTTTTTCTGGAAACCCTTAGGAGATCACAAATTATTTTGAGACGCCATACCTCAATGGCATATTACAAACTCTACAAGTATAAATGAATGCATGAATAAAAATATTTTAGCCACACGAATAAAATACATAACAAGTGCTAAAGCATATAAAATAGTCGATACTTTTTATTAACAAATACCTTTTGTGATTACCTAAGGCAATTGTTGAGGCTCCTGTTTCAGGATCTATGATTTTAGCAGGTGTTTTACTTAAGTTAGGTGGTTATGGATTATTACGGGTGTTTGAATATGTAATAGGAATTGGTATACTCGTAGTATATGCAATTCTTCGTTTTACACTGCTTCTGTCAGTTGAAAATACATGCATCTGTCATGAGGGATTGTTTATATCACTTTTATCTGTATATCTTGCTCTGTATAGGATTTTTATCTCGCATTCAAAGATATACTTAGCCAATATTGTATGCGGAAGGTTACATATCAACGGGGCAAGCTTACAAGAAACAAGGATTACATCCGGGACTTCCAGAGTGCGAGTGGCTACGGCAGGGCTTGCAAGCGTCGGGCCTTAGTGTGGCCGGTTATGGAATACAGAGCAGTAGGTATGCTAATCGAACTGATTCGCTGGAAAAGATACAGAGACGGGCGGTTAAATTCATAAAGAGAGGTAAAGATTTTGGGCTTGCAAAGAGAATTAATGGGAACCGCTAAAAATTAGGCGTAAAAAACATAGGCTAGTCGCACTATTTAAAACTTATACTGGTTTAAAGGCATGGGTGGACGTTAGAAAGAGATTAGAAAACCCAGCATACCAGATGATACGATCATTTGTATAAAATTAGGGGTAGAAGGTCACAGATCCAAAGCAGGAAAATTTTCTTTTGTTACTAGGACCATTGAAGAATGGAATGAATTGTCTGTAGCAGATTTTCAGGACTCTGACCTTAGAGAAGTTTAGGGATAATTTAAAGAGAATAAATATTAGATGGTAAATTAAAGTAAATATTGTGAAGTAACTAAGGATCTCAAAAAACTGTTCTGTAACTATTAATGTTGACGTTTCATAATAACTGTTTATAAACATGCTGGTAATTATATTGTTATACTGAATAGTAAGTAGTTAAGTATTTAAAAAAACATGTATATATATATTTAACTGTAAGATTATTATTGTAAGGGCATTTTGTACATTTAATTCTGCCACCGGGCAGTAGTAAATTGCAGAAAATACACACACGCACACACACAGTCCATCTATCCATCCATCCATCCATCCATCCATGCGTCCATGTTGGATTCATTAGGAACCGCTCCTTACAAGAGCTCAGGTCGTCGGATCCGTTCGTCGATCTCCTCTTCATTCTCTCCTCCCGTGTTATTTTGGAAACATAAAAGCCCCTCTATGGACTAAGTAATAGTGCTATCTATGCACTAGTTACCGGAGACCCCTCATAATTACTAACAATTAGTATGAAACAGAACGTTCTCCTGCAATTCTAGGTGGCCCAACTGCCCCGTGTTGACGTGTGCTGATATCCCTTTGTGCGTTAAAAGAGTCGCAGAACTCTTATCAACGAGGATAATTCAAATTAAAACCGGCGGAAAACTGACGACGCCCTTCACTAACCGTTTCCGCTGATAAGCAAAAGGGGTAATACGAAGGCCTCTCAACCATTCTCCACCTACGAGTTTTAACCTGAAATAGCCCCGTTTAAGTTCTGCAACTCTTTTAACCGATAAATGGATATCAGCACCCGACAAATAAGGGGCAATTGAGTCACCTTGTATAAACTTGTATTTTGGCATATAATTTCAAAATTTATAGATATAACAGGTTCAGTCACATTCAACAGACTGAATATCGTTAATAGAAACTGAGCACCTGCTTCTAGGCACTCCTTGCATCCTTTTGCAGCCAACAGGAATTCATGTTGTGAATACTGCAGTTTTAGATGTAATGGTCTTCTGCAGTCTCCCGGAGAGAGTAGTACTATTTAGAAGGGGTATTAACTATTGCTATCTTATTAATCAATATGAAATGAAATGATTAGTTAGGACAATAGTGGGCCCAGCCCATCTCGTAAGGTAGACACCTTAAAATTTTATGTGGCGGAGGGCTGTAAAGATCACTGTTTCCATTAATAAATTTGTTCTAACCACCCAAATTAATAATTTACTATATAGTAAGAAACTCATAAACGCCGTCAATTAACTTTTTTTAAATATTTACTTAGGGAAGTTTTACCAATCGAGGTATCCCCACGGTTACTGCCCAGAAACCCCATTTTTCGCCTATACTTCCGCTGAATTATGTTTCGCGAAAGTCTCTTTTTATTCTTCCCTCTTTTTCTTCTTCTTCACTTGCTTACCATCCTCATATGGGAGACCTATATCTCAGGACTTAAAAGATAATGCCTGGGACACTAGGGATGTCAGAGTATCCAGGGTTGGGGAATCAGCCCTGGTATGAACATGTGGAAAAAAATGATATGAAAAGTAGGCGAAATGGATGATAGAAAAAGTGATGATGGAACAATTTGTAGAATGAATGGCGAGGGAAACCGGAGGACCCGAAGAAAACCCCCTAGATGCCTCTTTGTTCCCCACAATTCCACTAGCAGCCTCTGGGATTGAACCGGGGCCGCCTAGGTGAGAGGCGATTGGTATAATCACTCTGTCAGAGGCCCCCTTTCTTTCTCTGCTTATCTTTCTCGTACGTAGGACTTACCTCCCCATCCTCCCGAGGACTTGCAGGCCCCTGTTGAGGAGCAGAGGCTAGAAGGATGGGTGTTCAGCTCGATGCTTGGTATTAAAGAGAGGAAGTGGATGATAAGAAATGACGCTGAAATGGTTCAAAGGAAAGATGTTTGTGGAGTAACTGTCCAAAAGAAGAACCCGGAGAAAACCGGCCCAGTCGCCTCTTCGTCTACCACAATCGCACTAGCGGTCCCCTGAGATCGAACCCGGTTCTTCTAAGTGAGAGGCGAACGATCTAATCACGCCACCCCTCTTATTCTTCCAAGAGACAAACATCTTTTTGCAAGATATTGACATGTTTCTTATTCAGTTACCATGACTACATAAATCTACACATGTAGAATTCAAACTTTCACAGACGCTCCAACCGTATATTTGTAATTCAAAATTATATTGTATGCCTAGAGAAAACATATGAGTTTAAAAGTCCTATAAAATTTGTTTACACACTTTATTTCCTCTACAAACTATTGTTACAAAAGCTATCTATTTCGTGTTAATAAGGTACAATTTGTACACATTCTAACATTAAAAGACCATGCGGGTTAACAACGCTGCAATATGCTGAGAACTAGCCAAATGGTTGATGAGAGCATATTATGTTTGTTGCCTTGGGAGAAAAAATAAATCTCATTAACTGAGGCACGGAGCATGGAGCAGAATATATTATGAAGAAAATAAAACAATGTTGTCGAGTCTAAACGCGTTGCAAAAGGCAAGCATGTTACATAAATCGCTAAACTATTCGTGCACAACTGCAATTACATAACAGCCCAAAGGTAACTACAAAAGTAACCTGAAATTAACTATCCTCATTTTGATGTGCATATTATATGGTGATGATTAACTTATCTTTATAAAATCAAATCATGAGACATGTATTTTGTTTCTCATGAATAAATTTCGTTTAAAATAATAATACTCACCACCACCACCACCACCACCACCATTACTACTTTTAATTGATTAAAACTTATGTCCTGTTCCGACATGTCCACCTTTTCGTCGACCAGCACTTTTATACCAGGTGAGCCAACTGTATTTGCGATGTCCAATAATTTTTAGTGTTAATGTGGGTTTAGAACTTTCGTCAATGTAATTTACCATGAGACAGATAAAGAAGAAGCTTTTGGAAATTATGGTATAATTCGAGCTATAAATGGGCGAATAAGCGTTTAGTATTATTAATTCAACCAAAAAGTATAAAACTTACCTTATGGGCAGATATCCCTTGGTGCGTTAAATGTGTTACAGAAGTGCGTTAAGTGTGGATATTTCAAGTTAAAGATCGCCAGTGGAAAACTGGCAAGAGCGACCTTCGCTTTATCCGTCTTGTTTATCAGCGGAAACGGTGAGAGGGTCGCGCTCATTCCGAGAGGTAAAACGAAAGTCACTCTTGTCAGTTCTTTGCTAGCGGATTTTAACTTGAAATAGCCCCAACGAGTGCTGCAACTCTTTTAACGCACGAAGATATATCTGCACATGTCAAAAACGGGCCAGTTGGGCCACCTGGTGTTATAGGGTACTTATTATCTGATATGGTCATTTTAAATACATTATATTTCATTTAACAAGAGGTAATGTTGCACCAGTTTCAGCAATCGGTATTGGTGGCAAGGTGTTGAAGCTATGTCCTCTTAAAGCAATTCTGGCATAAGCATGGGTTTAACTATAAAATTCCAATACAAACATCTTTACATATGAGCTACTGCCACTGTAGAACGTCCACCGAATGGATCTGTTTTTATTTGAAAGTGTTAATTGCAAGATTCACATGTTCAGACGAGTGTTAAATGGTGTTTGGGTAAACCTTGGCTTTTCTTCTATTTGTATTCCTAACTATAATTAATCTACTTGGCAGTAAAAGCCCTATGTCTCCTCGCACCCTTGCATATATATTTATAGCTCCCAATTTGTTCCCCAAATGCACCTTCAACGCTCAGACTACCCGTCTCCCTCTCGCAGGCGCGACCAGGTTTTGCCTCCGAACTACTTCCCCGTAGGAAATGCAGTGTAAGGTAACTCCTACTCCACACTGGGCACACTATATCTGAATAAAACCAGGCCTTTCGATGGACGCCGGTTCAGAAGACATCCTACAGCGTCAGCAACTCAGACGTAACGCTTTGGAGTGTTTATAGTTAAACCCATGCTTATGCCAGCATTGCTTTATGAGGACACAGCTATGTCAGCATTGCGACATCTTGCCAACATTATCGATTGCTGAAAGTAGTGCACTATTACCTCTTGTTAAATAAAATGAAATTTATTAAATATGACCATATCTGGTACCCTATTATATAGTAGTGCAGTTATAGCTGTTCTTGAGTTTGGCATTCATTCAAAGTGTTATTTGTAGTTTGATCTGTATTGCTCTGTTGCTTTGGATATGCTTGTCACATATAGCTTTGTCTTATAACACAACACAACACTATGTTCGTACAGTGCATAAAAGTATACTATCTACGGCTTCTAACCTCTGTAACTGGCCCGTCATCAGAGATCGCCTTGCCAACGGTCCCCAACGGCTTCCCTACATTTGGCAAAAGGTCAGGGGCTTTGCGGGTGACTATATTGAAGGAATGTAATGCATTTGTACTTGTGACTTCAGTAAATATTGTGTTCTATCAAATTTGCAAATTTGCAAAGAGCACTGACCAGTCATTATTGTTCAATTTTCACATCCGTAAATCAGTCATCATAAATGCACTAAATATATTGGTATCTTAATTAAATTTTATAGTTATTCTAATATATAAACAAAAGTTTATAACATCATTTTATATATAATAAAGAAGAAACAAATAATTTTAATTATTATAAACATTTATACAAGGGCAACCTCTTTATAAATTTTAGTAGCCTATATTGTCTTGTTAATGTTTTAATGTGTGTTGAATTTTTGCTGTGAAGTGTCTAAATCTAACTTAATGTTCTGATATATATTCCAGTGTTTCACCACTTGGGGAGTTTTGGTCTATTAGGTATGGTTCCTTGAAACGCTATAGTCTTGTTTTTCTGTAGATATAATCATGATATATAGTCTAACAATATGATATACTACTTTATGAATAGCTATTTGTACTTCGTCTTCTGTTCGACCTATAGTTAGCTGTTAAAGAGCTAGGTTTTCCTGCCATTTTCTAATGGCGTCGTCTATATAATTATGCATTAAATTATCCTTGTCTCACTAGATTAAAATCTGCTACATTTATTCCAGATTTATATGTTCTGATAGATTGATTTGATTGCATTAATGGAATTATATGGAATACACGATCTTCTAATGTATGTCATAATAGCTTTTTTCTATATAAATGTGGTTTTTAGCAACTTATTTGTTACGCATTGTATAATAAATTATTTTAATTTTTAATTTTAATGTTGTTAATAGTCTTATGCTGTACTTTTTCAATAGTTTTCTCATAGGCTACATAGACGTAGTGTGTGGGTATGTTAAAGTCTCTTCCTTTTACTTTCTCAAGATCGTATGTACAAAAATTCGATACAAGATTTCGCCGGAAAATATAGGGTGTCTCAAAAAACCTATTAACACGTTTGACTTCCCATAATATACTGACTTTTCTTGTTTTTTTAGGTGTAACTAATGTATGTACTAACACTTTGATAAAAAAGTCAGCCTTATAACGTGCTGGCATATTTGTTTTTACTTTCTCTACACGTACTATGCACATAGTGTAGATATATAGAAGGTGTTGTAGTCAGCCGAAATTCGATACCGAGATTTCATCATAAATACATGTTTTGAGACCCCTGACACCAAAATAAATCAATTGTAGAAATATGTCCATTTGTGTGCGTTTGTGTCTTGGGCAGCATAGCTCAAAACAAATAATCGGTTAAATACTAAACTTGCTATTGAAGTTGAATATCTTCAAAGGGTGCGACTCAAAGATTTTCAAGAAAATCCTCCTACTCCTAACTACACTTTACATAGAACATTTTTCGGAAATTTTGATTTTCTCAAATATGCCTCTAATGATTTTGATTAAAATACCTTATGTTTAAGATATTTTTATTACAGACGAAATGTATATCTTGATATTTCTGGGAGTAGGCCCTGAAGAACTCCTCATTCTGGATGACCTTTGTAAAACTGGAAAACCATAAGAAATTAAAAAACGTAATACAAAACATGTATATCTCATTAAAACGCACAAATAAACATATATACTTTTTTTTTTTTTTTAGATTTAAACGTTTTAGAGATATACCGGAATATTGGTTTAAGTTTTAAGCCACTTGAACTTTTCTCAAACGGGAAACAGTTTTCTTCTCGTTACTCGTTTGTTTACTCCTGACAAGAAAAGATAATGGAATTCAATTATTTCACGACTGGCTTTTAAAGGGCTTGACTACCACTTTAACCAGTGTATTCCTATATTTATCTTCTACTTACAAGGAAGCAAGTAAGAAGACTAAGTCTACTTATATTTATATTTTGATTAACATGGTGTAGATAAAATATTAATCTTTAGTATAAAAGGTTTGTTGCGGAACAGCTAGAGAAAGCCATAAAACACATAAGATTTTTCCAGATGTAACTGATATAACAAAATGTAATATTTTGCTGCCCATAAAGTGTTGACTTTTTTGTTTTTTTTTAGGTGTAACTAATGTACTAACACTTGGACTGCCCATAAGGTGCTGGCCTTTTAGTTTTTTCAAGTGTAACTAATGTACTAACACATGGACTGTCCATAACGTGCTGATATTTTGTTTTTTCAGGTGTAACTAATGTACTAACACATGGACTGTCCATAACGTGCTGACATTTTGTTTTTTCAGGTGTAACTAATGTACTAACACATGGACTGTCCATAACGTGCTGATATTTTGTTTTTTCAGGTGTAACTAATGTACTAACACATGGACTGTCCATAACGTGCTGACATTTTGTTTTTTCAGGTGTAACTAATGTACTAACATGTGGACTGTCCATAACGTGCTGACATTTTCTTTTTTCAGGTGTAACTAATGTGCTAACACTTGGACTGTCCATAACGTGCTGACATTTTGTTTTTTCAGGTGTAACTAATGTACTAACACTTGGACTGTCCATAACGTGCTGACATTTTGTTTTTTCAGGTGTAACTAATGTACTAACACTTGGAATGCCCATAACGTGCTGACATTTTGTTTTTTCAGGTGTAACTAATGTACTAACACTTGGACTGCCCATAACGTGCTGACATTTTGTTTTTTCAGGTGTAACTAATGTTCTAACACTTGGACTGCCCATAACGTGCTGAATGTTTTGTTTTTTTCAGGTGTAACTAATGTACTAACACTTGGAATGCCCATAACGTGCTGAATGTTTTGTTTTTTTCAGGTGTAACTAATGTACTAACACTTGGAATGCCCATAACGTGCTGACATTTTGTTTTTTCAGGTGTAACCAATGTAACAGAATGGCGGGAGATCAACTTAGCTTTGAAGAGAGAAAGTTTGTCCTTAAATGTTATTGGAAGGCCGAGAACGCCACAGAAGTGCAAAGACGGTTCAGAAGGGAATTCGATAAACCGCCACCAAGACACCGGACCATTGCTCACATCAGAGATAAATTTGAGGCAGATGGAACTGTTCACGTCAACAAGAAACGCTCTGGACAACCATGGACATCCACGAGCCCTGGAAAATACTAGCAAGTGCAGGTAACCCTCATTCGATCCCCCACAGAAATCTCTACGATCCCCCACACGTCTCAAAAGATAAGGCCGTCACATTTTGAAGCGTCTGCGCTGGAAATACTACATTCCAACACTAATCCATGCTCTGAGTGAAGACGATCCTGACCGGAGTGTTCATTTCTGTGAAAGTTGCTAGCAAAATATGCAGAAGATGCAAAATTGCCTGGGACGATGAGGCCACCCTTAAATAGCTTAATTAATTGCCATAATTGCTCGTACTAAGGTCCTTTAAATCCACATGTTGCAGTTGAACAGCATTTAAACTTAACCGGGATAATGCTGTGGAGTGAGATATCAGTATTGGTCATTATAGGACCAATTTTTACTTTCTCTACACGTACTATGTACATAGTATATAGAGAAGGTATTTCACTCCACCAAATAAATTTCGATACCGAGATTTCACCGGAAATATATGTTTTAGGGTCCCCTGAATACAAAAAAAGCATTTTCACAAAAAGGTCAGTGTGTGTGTCCGTGTGTCTATGAACACGATAACTCAAAAACGAAAAGTCGGTAAAATACCAAACTTGGTATTTAAGTTCAGTATCTTCCAGGGATGCGACACGAAGATTTTGAGAAAAATCCCCCCACCCCAAACTACCCTTTACATGGAACTTTTTTAGAACATTTTGATTTTCTTAAAAATGACTAACGATTTTGATAAAATCTCGTATATTAAACTTATTTATGTGACAAATAAAATGTATATCTTGAATTTTCTGGGAATAACCTCTGAAGACTACTTTATTCTGGATGAATTTTACGAACTTTTAATTAGCTGCTAAACTATAAGAGATGGACAAAAATTTACAACACAAAAAATGTAGAGAACGTTAAAACACAATTTATGTTGTATACATTTTTTCGTCGAGTTGATTTTTAGATATTTATTGTTTTTGGTTTCAGCTGAGAAAAACTATACTTTTCTCATACTGAAATTTGTCAACTCCGGTCCATACAAACAAAGTAACTTCAGTCACATAGCAACCAGCTTTTGACTATCACTTTAACCTATGGTACTCCCTTATTTCGCTTCTGTTTACAAGAAAACAAGTAATAAGACTAATTCTGCTATTTTTTTCTCGATTACTATGAAGTAAATAGAAGCATAAACCTTTTAACAATAAATAAGAGTTGAAGCTTTCCTGGCGACGAATACGCTCTAGATGTTCTCGGGCTTCAAGCCAGGTGAGGTGATGTGAAGACATCGACGTTTCGGGAGCGTACATCTCTCCCTTCTTCAGGATGCATCACCTCACCTGGCTTGAAGCCCGAGATCATCTAGAGCATTTTTAACAATAATTTGTTTCAGAGATGTAGAGAAAGACATGTGAATGGAACATATCAGATTTTTTAACAGAATTGTTACTGGTGACAGGTGCCTAACCTTGCTGCAGAAGTTTGTAGGTCCACACATTGAAGAGACGTTTGGTGATGAGGTTTACTTTCAGCAAGATGGAGCACCTTCCCACTACCATCACGATGTAGCTTATCCAAGTACATGGATTGGACGAAGGAGTAGCGCGTTCCCCAGATCTCACGCCAATGGACTTCTTTTAAGGCGGTTATCTCAATGACAGAGTTTACCGCACAAAACCAAGAACAATTAATGCGCTGAAATTGGAAACACAATATCGCTATATTCGAAATGAACTAATGCATGACCTTTGCAAATCCATTGGTTTCTGTTATCAGCTTTGCCTGAACAATGACGGCCATCAATTGTAACTTTTGCGTACATTTTCAAATTACATTTGTCTTCTGTAATTAATCCCTTTAAAATTGTCTGTGTTCATATATAGGTACTGTTTTTACAGTCATTCAAAGGACTAGTACATTTTTGAGACATGTTATAGGCAATCAAGGTGTTAGTACATTTTTGAGATACCTTCTGTATTTTGAGATCCCTGAATAAAAAAGCTTTTTTAGAAAAAGGTCCGTGTGTGTCTGTGTGTGGGGGGGGGAGGCGGGCTGTGGCCGGGCAGCAAATCTATAAAACGAATAGCCCGTTAAATACCAAACTTGGTATTTTGATTAAGCATCTTTCAAGAATGCGACATGAAGATTCTCAGAAAAATGTGCCCCCACCCCAATCATTTTTACATGTGACATTTTTTGAAAATCTTGATTTTCTCAAAAATAGCTCAAACAATTTTGATTAAAGTACCACATTTTTGAGACATTTTCATAACAGATGCAATGTATATCTGAATTTTCTGGGAATTGCCTCAGAAGGTCTGTTCATTCTGCATGCTTTTAGTATAACTGGTAAACCTCTAGACAAGGAGGTACAACAGAGAAAAATATAGATCTTGTTGAAACCATACTTGTATCATATACATTTTTACTTTCTCTAGCATATTTTATACTTTCTCAGTATACATAACAAGTAGAGAAGATATTGTATTCCACCCCAAAATATGACCACGAGATTTCACAGAAAATATACTGTTTTGAGAACTCCGAAAGAATTGTAAGGGGCCAGAGTGCGTGTGTGTATGTGTGGATAGCATAATTCAAAAATGTAAAGTCCGTTAAATACCAACTGGGAATTTAAGTTCAGTATTTCCAAAGGTTAATAAAATCCCCTTACCCCAAACTACGCTTTACACGGAAAACATTTGCGAAAATGCTGATGTTTTCATAAATAGCTCAAATGACTTTATTTAAAATACTGTATATTAAAGATATTTACATAAAAATTCTTTGAAGTCCTCTTCATTCTGAATGTATTTTGCATAAATGGTACATAAAATTGTAGATATCATCAAAAGAAACAATTTATATTCTTTACATTTTTGTTGTGGAGGTGACAGTTTACCAGATATTTCTTGTTATTGGTTTGAATTTTAAACTACCATACCCCTCGTGTTTCATTTGTTTTACTATTGCTCAACCAAAGAAGCGAATTTTAATGAGAATCGCATACTGAAGCTATTAAAACATCCGTCTATCGCTTTAGACTAGTGTATTCCCTTCTACCTATAAGGGACTAAGTAATTAGACCATTCTGCTTAAGTTATTCTTGATTAGCAAGGAGTAGAAAGAAGAAGAATCATTTTTAAGATTTATGTTTATAGAACGGACAGAGAAAATGTGCGAATGAAACACATCAGAATGTTTTGTAAGTTAACCATTTCCAAGATAATTTCTGATATTAGTTTCAATTTTAAAATAAATTTTTTATCAAACGGGAATATGCTATTCGTATTATATTTCTTTGTGTCATTCCTGGTCATGAAAATAGAACCTAATTTCAATGACAAGTGCATAGTGACAGAGTTTAAAATATTTGAGTATCGCTTGCTTAATTTGTTTCCTTATTTCACTTCTACACAAGGAATTAAGTAATAAGACCATTTCTGGTAATGTTTATCTTGATTAGCATGTGGATAAAAGAACGCATTTCTGTAATTAAAGTTCGCTTACAGAACAGATAGAAAAAAGACATGTGTATAGAACAAATCAGGTTTTCTGTTAGTTGCGTAATTGAAAATATGCAGATATTGTAAGTTGTGTCCCTTCTGAAGCCATATTGTTATTCTGATATAAAGCTCTCGCGTGTTTTTAATAAAATAAACACAACAATAACACCAATACTACTACTTCTAATAATAATAATAATAATAATAATAATAATAATAATAATAATATTAGGGAAGGCGTTCAATAAATCCTTAGAAATTCTAAGAAATTACATTCGTAGCATCGTAAAAAGTTTTCACTTAGCAACCGTCGTCACTTACTAGATGACAATTAAACTTTCAGCTGTATCCATAATGTGGTTTCGTTACCATAGGCGATTGAATCAACAATCTTGTACTTATTTAGAAAGATGGAAAAAAAAAAGAAGAGTTTTGTGCGGTGATTAAATACTTCTATTTAAAATACTTAATAACCAAAGAGATAAAAGTCGAGTTGGATGATATGGCAAATGCGCTCCTGCATTTGCAACAATTTACAAAATGGATAAATGAATTTAAACGTAGTCGTACATCCACAAATGATGAACATCGTTCCGAACGTTCAGTAGAAGTGCCTTCTTCTGAAATAGATACATTTTTAGTTTACGAAATTGTAGGGTCTACGGGCATATCGCAAGGTACAGTGTTATCAAGTTTACACTAAAAACTAGGTCTGACAAAGGTCTTGGCTCGGTAGGTGCCGCGTTTGCTCTCAAGGAGAATAAACGCCATCATGTGATCGATTCGAAAACTTGTTTGGCACTTTTCGTCGCAATCCTGACGAGTTTCTGCGTCGATACTTAACTATGGATAAAACATGGATACACTACTACACTCCAGAGACAATAGTATAATAGAAACAGTGCTTTTTAAAGGTGAACTGGTTCCGAAGAAGGCAAAGGTGGTGAAATCTGCAGACAAGGTGATGTCCTCGGTTTTTTGGGATGCACGCGGAATCATCTACATAGATTACTTGCAAAAAGGAAGAACGAAAAACGTAGAATATTATTCTCGTTATTGCACCGGTTGAACGGAACCATCAAGAAAAAAACGCCCTCCTTTGGCAAAGAAAAAGTTTTCTTCCATAAAGACAATGTAAGGGAACACACCTGCGCAGTTTTGATGGCGGGAATTGTAGAATTAAGGTTAGAATTACAACAACCACCGTATTCGACAGATTTGGCCTTCTTGGATTTTTTTTTATTTCCAAAGTTGAAAAAGTGGTTCGGCGGAAAACGAGTCACGTCTAAGGAAGAGGTTATCTCCCAAACATATGTCTGTTTTCCGATCCATTAGAAGTCATACTTTTTGGAAGGCTTAAAACATTTGGAGAAATGCTGGGAAAAGTGTGTCGAAAAGGGGATTAGGTTGAAAAATAAAAAATCTGATGTGTACCATTCACATGACTTTCTCTATATCTCTGCAACATATTATTCTTAAAGAGCTTATACTTCTATTTACTTTATGCTAATCAGAAAAAAATAGCAGAAATAGTCTTATTACTTGCTTCCTTGTAAGTAGAAGCGAAATAAGGGACTACCATATGTTAAAGGGATAGTCAAAAGCTGGTTGCTATGTCAATGAAGTTCCTTATTTTATACGCTCAAGGAGTTGACAAGTTCCTGTATGAGAAAAATATAAGCTTTTCATAGCAGAAACCAAAAATAAGGAATATCTCAAAAACGACGTACTCCACGAAAACAATGTATATAACATAAATCGTGTGTTTTAATGTGCTCTACATTTTTTGTGGAGTAAGTTATTGTCCATTTCTTACGGTTTAGCAGTTATTCAAAATTCTGTAAAATTCATCCAGAATAAACTACTCTTCAGAGGCTATTCCTAGAAAATTCAAGATATGCATTTTATTTGTCAGATAAATATGTTTAATATGCGAAATTTTAATCAAAATCGTTAGAGCCATTTTTGGGAAAATCAAAATTTTCGAAAAAAGTTCTATGTAAAGTGTAGTTGGGGGTGGGGGGATTTTTCGCATCCCTGGAAGCTACTAAATTTAAACACCAAGTTTGGCATTTTACCGACTTTTTGTTTTTGAGTTATCGTGTTCACAGACACACGGACACACGGACACACTGACACACGTACACACGGACACACACACACACACACACACACACACGGACCTTTTTGTGAAAATGCTTTTTTTGGATATTGGGGACCCTGAAACATATATTTTCGGTGAAATCTCGGTATCGAATTTTTGGGTGGAGTGCAATATCTTCTCTATACACTATGTACATAGTGCGTATAGAGAAAGTGAAAAACAAAAGTGATTTGCTTTTCTATCTATTTCTAAGGACTTGTTGAACGCCCCTACTATTATTATTATTACTATTAATAAAAATTACAATAAGAATAATAATAAAATGGTAACAACAATAATAATAAATACATCCAGTCTGTCAAGAAAGAGACATATGAGGATTATCTTTCAGAGAGCTTGCTTTGACCTACATATTCAATCCTCTACTTTGTGTAGAGTAGTGAGGTGGGAGGGTTTTTAGATAGAAACCCGCTACGTCTACTGAGTTTATTATCTGTAAAGTAAACATTGTAGTTGATGTATAAATGTATGCGAGCTTCGCATTCAGGAAGAACAAATCCCGCCCGGATCGTTCTCCCTGAAACAGGTTTATTACTTGTTTTCCTCAGACTTTATAACTTGCAATTCCCCCAATAGGTACTCTAAACTTTAGGTAGCAATCTTTTCCCAAAAAATTCCTTTTCCAAAATATAATTTCATTGCATGTGTTCTAAGTAGAGCTCAGATTCTTATATAATTACTAGATCCAGGATGTTAGACAAAATGCCTTTTTAATAGGTGAAAGTGCATCAGCAGTTCCGTAGATATAAATGTGATTCAGAGTAAATAGAATCGATAAGGTCAAATTCTATTTCGCCTTTTTATGGTATTTCTGCCTCATTCAATAATAAAACCCTTTTTACTTTCTCCTGCCCCGTATGTATAATGTACATAGGGATAGAGAAGTATTGCATTCTACCCAAAAATTCGATGTCGAGATTTCACCGGAAATACATGTTTTAGGACCCTCTGGAACTTTTTTCGAAAATTTTGATTTTCTTAGAAATGGCTCTAACGATTATGATTAAAATATCGTATATTAAACATATCTACATGACAAATAAAATGTATATATTGAATGTTCTGGGAATAGCTTCCAAAGACCTGTTTATTCTGGATGAATTTTGCTTAATTTAGCATAACTAATAAACCGTATAGAGATAGACAAAAACATACTATACAAAAATGTAGGCCTTTTAAAATACACAATTTACGTCATATACATTTTTTTCGTAGAGCTTACCGTTTTCGAAGTATTCATTGTTATTAGTTTGGTTGTGAAGTACTTATACTTTTCTCAGACGGGAGTATCCGTTTTTCTTTTGTTCTACTCCTGGCCAAGAAAAGAAGCGATTTCTAATGACAACCACATAACGACAGCTTTTAAAACATTTGTCTATCGATTTAGCCTAGAGTATTTCCTTTTTTTCTTCCTACTTAGGAACTAAGTAATAAGAACATTGTGCTGAATACCTGGATTAACAAAGTGCAGAAAGAGGAATAATCTTATGTAAGAAGTTTGTAGAACGGCTAGAGAAAGTCATGTGACTGTAATACATCAGATTTTTTATTTTTGAAATTTTAAGCAATATTACTTGTTTATTTGCAATTTTGCATTTTAAGTTTTTTCCTCCCCTCCAAATACTTTTCAGATAAGAAAATATTTGTTACTACAGGAATGGTCTTCAGGTAGAACCATCCGGCACTTCTATGCTGGTCTTGTGGCTTATTCCTCAAAATAGCAACAATGTAAAATATTTGCCCATTCTTCAGATATTTTTGGGATCTTTATTATGGACTTGCTATTAACTATTACAATTTTGTAAAAATACAGGAATTAGCTAATAAAATAATTCAATTATTTCTCTAGTAAAATGTCTCACCGTTCTTATGGAAATCGTCCCATAGCATTCTGGCTACTGAGCTTTCGCCTCAGCCAGTAAAATATCGTATTTCCAAATCTTATTGTTATAATTGTGTGCTGCATGCGTTTATTGTTGTAAGAGGAAGAAATCGGTATTGAGTTATTGTCGGATAAAAGTACAAGATTAAGCTATAGTGTCTAAGTAAACTTCACAGCTACGTTAATGAATTTGGTTCTCACAGCCGATGGATTGTACACGGTTTGTGAGAAAACAGCTAATCATGAAAAAGCATATTTTATAGGCCAAATGAGTCAATATCAAAGTGTTATCTGCACTTGCCTCAAAGAGTGGTGGAAAGAAAATAACGCTTTTTCCTGCACCTTTCACCACATCTAGTGAACAATCACAATTTTCATTAGATTTGTGTAAAGCATTGACAGAGGCATTCCTTCTGGATATTAGAAAATCACCCACTGAAAAGCTTTTTGCAAAAATATACAGGAAATGTATATATACAGGTAATGAAAAATATATTGTTGGATAGCAAAACATTCATAGCAATCCTTGTGGTCATGTGCATCCAGTAAAAATGTAAGCTATATTGCAATTTATTCGTGAAATATATTATGCATTTTAGGAAATTTGTTGCATCCTTTTTTACATTTTCATGGCATTTTTTTTTTTACATTTTTGTTGCCTTTTCTGCCTGCCTA
This sequence comes from Hymenopus coronatus, assembly GCA_030762935.1. Taxonomy (NCBI): domain Eukaryota; kingdom Metazoa; phylum Arthropoda; class Insecta; order Mantodea; family Hymenopodidae; genus Hymenopus; species Hymenopus coronatus. The sequence continues at coordinate 93,790,371 of CM060895.1, read as the reverse complement.
TTTTAACGACTATACAAATTCCCTACGCCATTTCTTTATATGTGGACACCGCATACAGAAAATATCAAGGGATGAAGCATATACATTGCTATACTTGTTTCATTTTACGCATTTTACATATTTCTGCGTGTGTTACATATTTTGCACAATCTTACATAAAATAAACATTTAGCTATTTCACTGCTTAATTATTTATTATATTTATATTATATTCCTTTATGTGCTAACCGAAACTTTTCTTTAAGTAGTATTTCCTGTATCTCCTAAGTGAAGCAAAGGGCATTATTACGATGTTTCCATGATAGGATTTAAAATTCTAGTTCGTGAGTTCGCCACTATGCGCCATGGTGACGAGAGATCAGCTGTCGGCCACAGATGGCACTGTAGGACGAAATCACGACTTGCGGACGCGAAATGGAGGAACATTTGCCCATGAATCTTCTTTCAAGATATGGGGTTCTTTTACGTGCAAATAAACATTACTGGGACCGCCATCTTTACTCCTCTTCCACTAGTACTTAACCTCCCAGTTCAGGTATACTGTTTTGTTTCCTCAGAGAGCATATTCTCACACTAAACTACTTTGGCCTGGAAAGTTATCTATGTCTCCAACCACATTAAATCTGCAAATGGTGTTCGGAAAATGATCAATTATCTCAAACTCCTGTGTGGTGTCACCTAGATACTAGCGAAACTAAAACTAGTTTGGATTCATTGTACTAGATTGTACCCATTGTAGAAGTAACACACTATAGTTAACATTAAAAAATCTTGTGGAATAAACCTTCGGTTTCGGAAGAATAACTTCTTTTTTTTCGAAAACCTCTGCTTACAAAACAAAATGACATTATACGTTTGCGTATAATACCTCTATGAACTATACATTAGAAGGTAAATAATACGTTCCCTTCCACCATACATAGGTTCTACTGTATAAAATTTAAAGGTTCTAGAAACGTGGCTTATGACCTGTACTTACACACTTAACTACAATATCTTACGTTAGACTTTCCTTTTTTCTAAATTATCTGAACGAGATAAAATTAGCACAAATAATTTATTTGCCTTTTCATCCTTGTAAGTAGAAGGGAAAACGAAAGTAAAATCTTTTAAAACTTAGTCGTTATGTGATACAATTGAAATTCAGTTCGTTTTGCATGGCAAGAAGTAAAACAAAAGAGACATGTAATAAATGACGACCTCCAGTTGAGTAAAGTTTAAGTATTTACAATTTAAACCACTGACAAGAAATATATCAGAAATGATTAACGCTACAAACAATTAGATATGACACACATGGTGTGTTCTAACGAGATATACAACAATTTGTGTAGTAAGTTTTTGCCTTTAACTTACGGTTTACCAGACATAGAAAATATACCAAAATGAAGAGTAATTCAGAGGCTATTCCGTGAAAACTCAAGATATACATTTCATTTTTCTAGAAATATCTTAAAAGTATGTTAGTTTAATCAAAATTGTTAAAGCTATTTTTGAGCAAAAAAATTGAAACATTTTCCAACTTAATGCTAGTTTGGGTTGGGGGAAGTTTCCTGAAAATCTTTGTGTTGTATCAATGAAAATGAATTGAAATGCCTAATATTTTTTGCTTTTGAGTTATGCTGTTCATAGACAAACATGGGCCTTTTTATAAAAAATCAGGAATTCTTCAAAACATGTATTTCCAGTGAAACTCCGGTTTCGAAATGTTGGGTTGAATACAATATATTATCTCCCTACAATGCATGTTGTATTTACGTGCTCGAGAGAGTAAAAATGCCAGTTTTAAAATAACCAAGAAATGACAATGCTACCAGTGTTGCAAATTATATTTTAGGTTTATGGTTATTGTTTTTGAAATAACTAGAATAGTGAAACATTTTAAATGCCCAATTTGTTAATTAACATTTAAACAATTTGATGGGATTTTAATGTTATTAAATTTGGATTTTTGTGTCATATAGAATAGCTAGTTAATTAGTTCAATAAAAGCAAACTACATTAAAAATAATAAATAAAGAAAATTTAAACAGTTTTAAGAAAAATAAATTATTTGTGACACAAATTTAAAAAATACGTATATAATAATTTATAAATTTTACCTATGCTCACCTTAAACACATAACTATTGTTCCTAAACTGTAAATTGATATTATTCCTGAAAATACTGTAGAGTAATAGGCCAAATATAATATTCGTTCATTGGGGACACAAAAGCCCTCAACAGCATAAACATTTTCCAATGTAATTTGAGTATTAAGATCTATATTTTCGTAATTTGAGCTGTATCATTTAAACACAAAAGTAATTTTCGTATTTATCCAATTTTACCTGGATTTATGTGATTTTAGTTATATAATGCCTGGTAAAGGGATTAATGCTCCTTCCATTCCTGCAATCCAAAGAGATTAGTGAAATTCTTATAAATCTTCCATGGCAGTGTAAATGACCGAAGCTAAACACCAAAATACATAGTTATAGTATGGAATCGGTGGAATGCCTGAGCATAAACTTGCCGTTAATAACGTGGAGTTCGGGGCTAAATTTAATTTAAATGAGCGTTAGCCATAACCTGTTTTCCATTACGTCGGAAAAATCAACTAGCGACATGAATTCTAATATAAAAGACATAAATTCTCTTGACAATGCGGAAATTATCCGCATTTAAACAAATGTGGCCTTTGGGAGCTTTGGCAACATATGGCATTAACAACCCTAGTACGGGCGCGTTATTGTTTATAAATCATTTCACGTATATTCCACAAAATCAACTAGAACAGGCTATTCCCTCAAATCCCTACAACATCTGCAGCCGCTGTGCATTTAATGATGTCATACGTAAACATAATTTATGGGTTTTTAAAATTAATCTCGGACACTAGGGCATACTTTCAAAATATCGGTTTGTTTGTAATAACCGGACTTCCATTCTTAAGATCAAGAGCTAAAATGTAAAAATCTGATGTGTTCCATTCACATGACTTTCTCTACAATTCTGCAAATAAATTGTTGTTAAAAAGCTTATGCTTCTATTTACTTCCTGCTAATCGAGAAAAAATTAGCAGAAATAGTCTTATTACTTGCTTCCTTGTAAGTAGAAGCGAATTAAGGGAGTACCCTAGGTTAAAGTGATGGCCAAAAGCTGGTTGTTATGTGACTGAAGTTCCTTTGTTTGTATGGACACGAATTCACAAAGTCCTGTATGAGAAAAAACAATCAACTCCACGAAAAAACATATATTTAATATAAATTGAGTGTTTTAAAGTGCTCTACCTTTGTTGTGTGGTAAGTTTTTGTCCATCTCTTACGGTTTAGCAGTTATGCAAAATTCCGTAAAACTGACCCAGAATAAAGTAGTCTTCAGAGGCTATTCCCAAAAAATTCAAAATATACATCTTATTTGTCAGGTAAATATATTTAATATATGATATTTTAATCAAAATCGTTAGAGCCATTTTTTAGAAAATCGAAATTTTCGAAAACATTTCCATGTAAAAGGTAGTTTGGGGTGGGGGGATTTTTCTCAAAATCTTCGTGTCGCATCCCTGGCAGATACTAAACTTAAATACCAAGGTTGGTATTTTACCGACTTTTCGCTTTTGAGTTATCGTGTTCACAGACACACGGACACACTGACACACGGACACACACACACGGACCTTTTTCTGAAAATACTGTTTTTGGATACAAGGGACCCTAAAACATATATTTCCGGTGAAATCTCGGTATCGAATTTTTTGATGGAGTGCAATACCTTCTCTATACACTATGTACATAGGGCGTATGGAGAAAGAAAAGATTGACATTTCTACTTTATGTGCCAGGTATAGTATACAGCGGAAAGTGTTTTTTTGTTTACTTTTTTTAAGCTTAACGTACTTTAACCTGGTTGCTCATATCGGACGATGAACAGAATTGCTGAAATGATGCTCAAATGATCTCGGGGTTCATGGAGCTCAAAGTTACTCGACATTCGTCTTCTCAGGTTAAGGGAAAACCCTGAAAAACACCTTATCAGAATAACTCACCCTAAGCGAGATTTGAACTCACGAATTGTTGAATATGAGGCAGACACGCTACCACCACACGCAAATATATGTTTTGAAGCCCACTAAATCCAAAAGAAGCATTTTTACTTCCTCTAGCCCCAAATGTACAATGTGCATAGTGGACAGAGAAGGTATTGTATTCCACCTAAAAATTAAATGTCGATATTTCACCGGAAATGTATGTTTTGGGGATCCCTGAGTAAGAAAAAAGCATTTTTAGAAAAAGGTCCGTGTGAGTATGTCTGTGGAGAGCATTGCTCATAAACGAAAAGACCATTAAATACCAAACTGAATATTTAGGTTTAGTAGCTTCCAAGGATGTGATATGAAGATTTTCAAGAAAATTGCTCCACTAAAAATACACTTTACATGGAAAAATTTTCGAAAATGTTGATTTTCTCAAAAATGGCTCTAATGATTTTGATGACAATATTGTATGTTAAAGAAGATATTTACATCCGAAATAAAACTTATAACTTGAATTATCTGGGAAGAGCATCTGTAGATCTCTTTATTCTGGATGAATTTTGCTAACCTTTACATTTTTATTGTGGAGGTAATCGTTTCCGAGATATTACTTGCTATTGGTTTCAATTGTAGTTATACTTCTCTCAGACAGTAAGTGTCCGTTTTTCTTTTGTTCTACTCATGCCCGAAGCAAAGAAGCGAATTTAAATGACAATCGTAGAACGATAGCTCTTAAAACAATTGACTATCACTTTAGCATATCGCATTCCTTTAGTTCCCTTCTACTTTTAAGGAACTAAGTAATAAGAACATTCTGCAAATGTTTATCTCGATTACTAAGGTGTAGAAAGAAGTTTGTAGAACAGCTAGAGAAAGTCATGTGAGTGTAACACATACTATTTTTAGAAAAATTACTAGGCATGTGTATGTGTGTGAATTTTTAGAAAAATGTCCGTGTACATGTTTGTCTGTTATGCGTCAGGAACTGTGTGTGTGTGGGGGGGGGAGTGCGTGCGTGCGTGCGTGCTTGCTTGCGGGTAACTCAAGAACGAATAGTTGGTTAAATATCAAACCAATTTACAACAAGGGATGCGATACGAAGATTTTCATGAACATCTCCTAACCCAAACTACCCTTTACATAGAAAATGTTTTGCTGTTTTTGATTTCAACAAAATTGGCTCTAATGATTTTGATTAAGCTATCATATGTTTATGATATAACCAGGAAAAATAAAGGCTATATCCTGTATTTTTTGGGAATTATCAGTGAAGCCATCTGCTTTGGGGTGTATTTTCTTGTAATTTTTGAGCTGTGAAAGATGATAAGAATTATTGCCCAAGATGTAAACGATCTCATTAAATAACAGATTGAATTGTTAAATACATTATAATTTTTCAGCTAAAATGACTCATCTTTTTCTCTCTCAGTCATTCCAAAGTAGTGTGTTAATACATACACTTTGTTAATTTTTAAATCCGAATATGTCATTTAACTCTTATGCAGGATGATATATTTCTGATAAGTTATAGCCCTTTAGTGTTACCATAATATAAAATTGAACTGTTTACCATAAACTGGAGTAATTTGGCCATTAATATGTTACTTTGGGCCAAATTTATAAATATATCATATTTTAACATTTTATTTTGTGTCCAATAGGATTGTGTCATGTTATAATAGAGGACAAAGTTTGGAGAAGTGATCAAATTTTAGGATCATAACACTTCAACACCATGGACACTTTATCTTAAAATTACCAAAGTTCATTATTTCACATTAGTTGGAGAATAAAACAAATATTTTTGGAAATACGTTATATTTATACTGTATACAATATAAATTCTCTCTCTCACAGTATGGTTCAAATATGAAAGCTGGTATTTTTAATCCTAAAACTACTAGATTTCTACAATCCTCCTTTAATATAACATAGCAGCAATTGCTTCAATTTTCATATTGGGCACAATATAAATTTAAAATATACAGTAAGTTTATAAAATAATTTGACAGTGCTTGTCTTCTGCTGGGTTCTCACGTTTACCTTGGTATCTCAGTTATAGCATTTGGATACCTTGTGATGCGTAAACACAGAAAAAACTGCGCGACGATAACAAGAACCTTCGGAACGAGAGACGTCTTCATTCTTCTCGAGCTTCGAAATAGTTCTGGAAGCTTCAGTTTCCACGAGTTTCCGCTAAGTTTTTTGTCGTCATTTTCTAGCTATAAAAGGAGGAATAATTAGAAGTCAGTGTGTTGTGTATTGAACTTAGTCGTGAGTGACGCAATGGTATGTGCAGGCGTCAACTATCTTTATTGTAACAAATTTTGAATCAATAAAGACATTTGTTACAGTAATATATTTTCCAAAGTTGGACCAAAGTAACGGATTAAAGACTAAATTAGCTGAAGTTAAATCTTGTATCATGTAACGCTCTCTGGCTATAATTTATCAGATAAGAATTATCCTGAAGAAGAGTTCAATGGAAAACCAAATTTGAATGCTAATTTAATCAAGAAAGTGTCCAGCATTAATTCCTCTACGTTACAATGTATGAACATTCACCTCTTACTTCTGACACAGCCTGTAATTGCCATAGTCTTTTACGCCTCATTTTCCTTTGCTTTGAAGCAGTTGATCCGTTATGTCAACATCGCAGCTGAAGGATTGTGCGGCGCTACCTTGAGGGTGTTATCATAGGGATATCACCGCACACACAAGGAATTGCTTGAGGTTTTGGAAGAGAGAATAGTCATCGGACTGTAGAGTGATAGTTCCCTTTGATGTGCTAGAATTGCAGGTCCCTGTAATATCCTGAAGTAGCAAGACCTGCTGACAGATTCCCACGAGCTGCCTCTTTGACAACCTTATGTGTACGCAAAGGTTTCTCTAATACCGTCATTTCTTATGGAGGAATTGCAGCATAATCCTGAGGTCTTTATACGTATCTAATATGAATACCATAAAACTTTAACCGAAATATTTCTATTAATTTTCTATATCTAATGCACGAATATAACTAATGCTATGGGACAGCAAAAAAAAAAAAAAAAAAAAAAAAAAAAATCCTGGGTTCTGGAGCAAATATTCAAAGTTTTTGTTTTTATTGTTTCTTTTGTTTCTTTCTCTGCTTAAAGGTGGTATAATTTTTACTTTTTCTAGCACGTATGTGCAATATATATCACCCAAAATTTCGATACCGCGATTTCACCGGAAATACATGTTTATGAGAATCCAGAAAAAGCATTTTACTCACTTTTTACTCACTTTACATGTATTATTGTTATTATTATTATTATTATTATTATTATTATTATTATTAGTAACAGAGGGACTTTTAGTGCCAAACATTTTCAGTATTCACTTGGAAATATGCAGCAATCGCTGTGCTTGGATATTTATAGTGACATTTTTATTAAGTATTAAATATATACATTTAGTTATTTCAAAGTAACAATAGATAAGAGGGAAAAACACATGCAAATGTACATAACGTATAGAGAAGGTGTTGTATTCCATCCAAAAATTCGATGTTGAGATTTCGCTGGAAATATATCTTTTGAGCTCCCCTGAGTACAATAAAAATCATTTTTAGAAAAGTGGCGTGTGTCTGTGGACAGCAGAGCTCAAAAACAGAAATACCGTTAAATGCCAAATTTGGTATTTAAGTTTAGAAGGTTCCAAGGATGCGACACGAAGATTTTTAGAAACATCCCTCCACCCCAAACTATTCTTTACGTGGACAATTTTTCAATATTTTTTGATTTTATGAAAAAATGGCTTTATCGATTTAGATTAAAATGCTGTATAATAAATATTTTCTCATGGTAAATTCTGAATTTCTTAGGAATAGCCCCTGAAGTATTCCTCATTCTGAATGAATTTTGCATAGCTGGTAAACATAACATATACAAAAACTTTCTACACAAAAAACGTAATTCGCGTTAAAACAAACAATTTATGTCATATACCTGTTATTCGTTTCAATTTTAAAATACTAAAAGTTCTCTCAAAGGGAATTGCTAGTCTGTTTCACATCTCTTTTTCTCCTGGCCATGACAATCGCATAACAACGGCTCTTAAAATATTTAATTGTCAATTTAGCCTGGTGCATTCTCTTATTTCCCTTCCACTTATCACGAACTAAGTGCTAAAACCATTTTGCTACTGTTTATCATGATTAGCATTATATAAATTAAAGAATATAATATTTTGAATAGTTGGTTTGAGAACAGACAGAGAAAGTCACAAATCAGCTTTTTTTACTTCTTCTTCACTTCATAGATTAGGCTTCTGTCTGTTTCGTCTTCACAGTGTTAGTTAAGTATCAATTACGTAAAGTTTGGGTGTAAAAGAAAGATGATTATATCGTTCGGGAAAGCGCAGCCACTTCGGAGATCGGAAACGTTAACATCCGACATGGTGCATAATGGTTAGCTAACATTAAGAGATTCCTGTCTTACGAAGCTAGCTAAAGAACCTAAAGAACCTTAGTTATTTGTGTATTCTTCTAACATACAATTTCATCATAGCAGACAATAATGAAAGCAAATTGCTGGGATGCATACTAATAAGCAAGAAAAAAAAAAAGACATGAATACTACCAAAACTACCAAAGGATTGTAGATAAAGATGAACAAAAATAAATCCCTTTTGTAGTAAGAGGAGAAGGTTACTCTACTGTCTTTAACTCGCAATGTTAAAGGAAAAATTTGTGAATATAACAGAAACTTATTGACAGTTTATTATTGTACTATATACGAAGTAAAGGAAGTAACAATTCTTTAGGCCCAGAAACAGGTGAAAAGAGCTGATGTTTCATTCACATGACTTTTTCTAGATCCGTGTAACAAATTATTGTTGAAAAGCTTATTCTTCTATCTACTTCATGCTAATCGAGATAAAATTGGTCTTTTTACTTGGTTTCCTGTAAGCAGAAGGGAAATAAGGGAGTATCATAGGCTAAAGCGATAGTAAAAAATATGTTGGTTACTACATGACTGAAATTCCTTTATTGTTTGGCTAGAGTTGAGAAGTATAAGTATTTTAAATCTGGAACCAACAACAAGGAATATCTCAGAAACGGGCAGTTCTAAACAGAAAACGCATGACAAATAATTTGTTTTAACGAGATCTACATTATCTGTGCAGTAAGTTTTTGTGTATCTCTTACGGTTTACCAGTTGATTAAAATTCAGCAAAACTCATCCAGAATATAGAGGTCTTCAGAGGCTACTCCCTGAAAACTCAAAATAAGCCTTTTATTTGTGACTTAAATATATTTAATATACGAGCTTTTAATCAACACCGTTTGACATTTTGAGAAAAATTAAATGCTGAACGTTTTTTCTTGTAAAGGGTAGTTTGGGAAGGGAGATTTTCGTGAAGATTTTCGTGTCGCATTCTTGAGAGATACTAAGCTTGCCAATGTTAAAGTTTGACCCATTATTTCAGCAACTGTTTAAAATAAAGAGATACGTTTTTCAGGGTATATTTAGCAATACAATTACTGTGGATTGATGAAAAATAGAATACTTCTGTTGCATAGAAGGAAAGATATGATTTTTACTTTCTCTATACGTGCTATGTGTATAGTGTATAGAGAAGGTATTGCATTCCACCAAAAAATTAGATACCGAGATTTCACCGGAAATATATGTTTTAGGGTCCCCTTTATCCAAAAAAAAGTATTTTCAGAAAAAGGTCCGTGTGTGTGTCAGTGTGTCCGTGTGTCTGTGAACAAGATAACTCAAAAACGAAAAGTCGGTAAAATACCAAACTTGGTATTTAAGTTTAGTATCTTCCAGGGATGCGACACGAAGATTTTGAGAAAAATCCCCTCACCCCAAACTACCCTTTACATGGAAATTTTTTCAAAAATTTTGATTTTCTAAAAAATGGTTCTAACGATTTTGATTAAAATATCGTATATTAAAGATATTTACATGACAAATAAAATGTATATTTTGAATTTTCTGGTAATAGCCTCGGAAGATTGATTTATTCTGGGTCAATTTTACGGAATTTTGCATAACTGCTAAACCGTAAGAAATGGACAAAAACTTACCACACAAAAAATGTAGAGCACCTTAAAACACACAATTTATGTTATATACATTTTTTTTTTCATGGAGTTCATTGTTTTTGAGATATTCCTTGCTTTTCTTCAGCTATAAAGACTTATACTTTTCTCATACAGGTCTTTGTGAACTCGTATCCATACAAGCAAAGGAACATCAGTCGCAGAGCAACCAGCTTTTGACTTCACTTTAACCTATGGCACCCCTTTATTTCGCTTCTACTAACAAGAAAGCAAGTAATAAGACTATTTCTGCTAATTTTTTCTCCATTAGATGAAGTAAATAGAATAATTTGTTGCAGTGATATAGAGAAAGTCATGTGAATGGAACACATCAGATTTGTTTAATAGAGCTCTTAAAATGTTATTGAAAAATTATGCTTTTTTAAATTTTAAAAAAAATAACTAATCCATATACATAAAAATTGTTAAAATAAAGCCTACTTATGTTTGTATGTTTGGTAGCATTTTCAGCCCTTAGTGTCAATTAGTTTTTGAGATAATGGGGCATTTGTATACACAATTTTACTTCCTCAGAAATTGCTATTAACGTAGAATTAAAATAAAATGTAATCTAATTTTCTGAACACAACTTTGCAGTAATTCGAAACTCTCAATTGAAGGAAAGATGAGTGGGATGCCAATGCAGCGAATAGGTAAAGTAAAACTTTCCTTTATAAAACCATTTTTTAACTTTAATATTTATAAGGTAATTGAAGTTTCAGCAAGTAAGTGCACCAAAATGTTCTAAAAATTACAAAGCAGGATAATATTTAACAATATTTTTAAACTATTTACAATTAGCGTACCCCTATAAGGTTATAACTAAATGAGCCGGAGATTCGAAATATTCATATGCAATTAAAACATGAAAATGAAAAAAAAAAAAAAAAAAAAAAAATTGAAAAACCTATTTGGACTCCCAAGTCTGATATTTAATGGATTTTTCGTGTTTGAGCTATGTCGTTCTCAGACCAAAATACTGAAACACCCTGACCTTTTTCTGAAACTGTTTTGCATTCAGGAGATCTCAAAATATATCGAATTTTTGGGTGGAATACAATACAATACCATCTTTATAGACTATGTACATACTGTCTAAACTGTGTAAATAAGTGTAAATAAGTGTAAATAAGTAATAATGATGGATAGGTAGAGTCAGACTGAAAAATTCAATGCCATGGCCGGGATTTGAACCACGGATCTCCCATCTCTAGCCGGTTGCTCTGCCACTAAGCTAACATGTCAACATGTCGGCATAGCATTTAATTTCTCAACTGACTCGCATGTTTCCCGGTAAACCACAAGGTATTCTCAAACTACGAGGTACGTCCAGAAAGTAAGTTCCGTTTCAATTTATCTCCGCTGCAGCGCTGTGATCGCAGTTCCGCACATGCGTGGTAGACGCTCTGTATCAAGGAGAAGAAACGTGCGCCATTTTGAGATCGCTGTCAGTCACATACGCTTTGTTGAGCTTGTTTACAATGTCGGTGTTGATTGAAAATCCCACCGCTTGTGAAATCAGATCTGTGATTCGGTTTCTGAATGTTAGGAAAGTGACACCAATTGAAATTTATCGGCAAATTTGTGAAGTTTACGGACAAAATGCGATGAGTGAATCAATAGTGAGAAGATGGGTCCGACAGTTCAATGAAGGACGTAGTGAAGTGCACGATGAAGAACGAAGTGGGCGTCCATCTTTGGTTACAGAAGAACTGGTTCACGCGATTGATGACAAGATCCAGAAAAACAGCAAGTTTACGATTAGTGCTCTCGCTATGGAATTTCCCCAAAGCTCACGATCACTAATTCATGAAAATGTTACCGAAAAACTGAAATTTCGTAAATTTTGCTCACGTTGGGTACCAAAGATTCTTACTGAGCAACACAAAACAAAACGGATGGGTAGTGCACTTCAGTTTTTAACCCGTTATGATGAAGACGGCGAAGAATTTCTGACACAGATAGTCACAGGAGATGAGACTTGGATTTCTTACGACAACCCTGAAAGTAAGCGGCAATCAATGGAATCGAGACACACTTCATCCCCAGCAAAGGTTAAGCCGAAACAAATCTTGACACCTCGAAAAATGATGTGCACAGTGTTCTGGGACTGGAAAGGCATCTTACTCATTGATTTCTTACCGCGTGGTCAAATAATCAAAGCAGAGGTTTATTGCGAGACAGTGAGGAAATTGCGCTGCGCAATACAAAATAAGCGCCGAGGATTGCTGTCAAAAGGTGTTGTTTTTCTTCACGACAACGCACGACCACACACTGCAAATGTGTCGAAAAACCTCCTACAGGGATTTGGCTGGGATGTTTTTGATCATCCTCCGTACAGCCCTGACCTCGCTCCTAGCGACTTTCATCTGTTCTTACATATCAAGTCTTTGCTTGGTGGTCAACACTTCAACAATGACGAAGAACTGAAAGAAAATGTTTCCAACTTTTTGAAGACACAGGTGGCAAACTTCTATGAAGAAGGTATACAAAAACTCGGGCCACGCTATGACAAATGCCTGCAAACTTTCGGCAGTTATGTGGAAAAGTAGTTCAAGAGTTGTAGAATTTTGTGCAATAAATAATTATTCTGTATCTGTTCACAATTTAAGTTTATTACCAAACGGAACTTACTTTCTGGACGTACCTCGTATTTTGAGATGACAACCCCAATGGCGACCTACAATGTTGTAAGTACTTTAAGTCCCAGGATTCATAGTATAGCCAACTATTATGGTCAATTGGTATTGGATTATTGTCTTTTCACACAAGCCGTGTGTACGACAGGAGTTGAACAATAATCCAATTAATAATAATAATAATAATAATACTACTAATAATATTATTAGTATTATTATTATTATTATTATTGTTATTATTACCAAGAGTAACAATTCTAGAATTATGAATGGAACTCGAGGAGTAGCATACAGAGTTGAGTTTGTGTGCTTCCATCGATTTCTTCTCTTTGTTTAAGAGAAGCTTAATGATGCGACATGTTTCAAAGGCGCTAGCTATATCCCGTTACGAGGACTCTGCACGTCGCATGCTAAGACATGTACAAACGCGCACAGACAACCCGCGGGTTCCGATGATACTCCAGTAGATAAATTATTGAACGCTCAAGGGAATGCATAATGCGTTACCCTCTTCTCAAGGTTCAGGTGCGTGCTCAAGCCACGCCCTTAAAGGCGAGTACGCGCCAAAATTTGCATTCCTCTTCCTTTCTCGTTTGACAGATGATATTCCTGGTTTTAAAAATTCTTTTTCCTAAAATTTCAAGGCATAGCCCATTGTAGGGGACCGTTAGAAGCTAAATGCTTGGCCGTTGCCAACTTTCAAGCTAGGTTTTTATTAATACACTTTGGTGTAGAAAATTGTTTGCAAAATGAGTTTCTTCCGTAAGGTTTCCACCTTTTTACTTTCTCTGCCATCTGCTTACAGTAAGTAAGAAGTGATGTACTCCTACAAAATGTCGATATCAAAATTTCTTTGGAAATGCACTATTTGAGGCCATTTTTCCCAAGAAAAGAATTTTTAGAAAAAGTTGGTGTGTGCGAATGCGCGCGCATGCTTAAAGGAATGAACTGTAAAACTTGAAAAGAAATGTTGCATAAACACAAACTTGATATTTAAGATCTTCATTCAACAGGAAGATTTTCAAGAAGTACCCCCAAATTGCCCCTTACATGAAAAAATATTTAATATGTTTGACTGTCTCAAAATAACCCTTTAAAGATTTCTATCAAAATACTGCATATATATTTAACATATATTTAATTATATGAAAATAGTCTGCGAAGTACTCTTCATTCGGATGAAATTTTGCATAACAGGTAAACTATGGGACAGATAAAACATACTACACAGGCCGTTTCAAGACACCAAACGAAGATAGCAGTCGATTAGCTTACACTTTTATTTTTCTGAAGCTTGTTACAGCAACTTTCAAACTTTTCTATTTAAAGTTTTATGTGTGTTTAAAAATTGCACACATTTGGTAGCGAAGGAACAACGGTTGTCATACGCCACACCCACAAGCTACGTTTTCCATTACTAAGGGGACCACGCCTACACCACGCGACTGGGGTCTTTGCTACCAACCGGCATCTCTCTTGGAGTGGGCCAGGCACATGCCATCTGGTTATGTACGACAGTCTAATACATGGTGATATAATGGCAGTTTATGTATGTGCCAAATTTAGAGCTAAAAATTATATTCACGTATCATGTACAGTATGACCAACAAGGTCCACATTTTCGTTTGATGTCGTTTTGAAACACCCTGTATAAAATGTATTTTTATAATAGACAATAATTTCGAATAACTTTTCTGTAATATTAGCCATCTCTGAGTTATTAATTAGTATTGTTATGACTTTATTAAAACTTTGTTACTGTTTTAAGTACCGTTGCTATTCAATTGTTTCCCACAATTTTATGGAAAGATTATTAAATGACCTGCACATAGCTACAGAGTTTTAAACATATGACTGTCGGTTTAAATGAACGAAATTTGTTCTGAAACTATCAAAATAGGAATATTTCGATTAATATAAAATATAAAAATAAGCTTTAGTAGAAATAGTTTATATACAAGTTTTTCTAAGCATACAATGGATTCAGAGGAACATTAAAACAAGTATTTCCGGGGAAATATACGTATCGATTTTGAGTAGGATACCATACTTCCTCTAACGTAAATAAAAATACTAGTGCGTGTGTGATAGTGGTGGGGGGGGGACGTTTAAGATCTCAAAATCTTTAATTCATAATGTAAAAAAAAATCCAAGATATTCCTTTTTGGGAAACTTATACATTTTTATTCCTTTAAATTCTGCTTGTTTTATTTCAGGCATGTTTTCTAGGTAACCGACAATAATAATAATAATAATAATAATAATAATAAAACCTGTGCTATAGGCTTTAATAGCCTTAGGCCTCCAACCTGACCGCCACGCCAACGCATCACAGCAGAATTAGGCGATCATCCAATCGATATGGGGAAGTGATGGGCCAGCATCATACATCCCCCATCCAGAATGTGGCTATTATGGTCGGGATCGCTGTCTATTGCAGCTTCTCATTTTCCTCATGATACTGAGAGGACAGCGGTCCTATACAGTTTGTCCGAATTCTTAACATCATTTCCCATCCCAAGGTCTGTCAACACTTTAAATTAGGGTAACATACGCTCCGACCTGGCCTTTTCTTAAATCTGCCTCAGAAATCTACAAAACGGGTGGTTCTATTGTACTCACCAATGGCTTTACACTGGGGGAGTGGAGAGGAATGGCTAATAAAAATCTTACTTCTTGGAAAAAATATTAAGAAACTGGACAGACAGTATCTGCATTTAAATCCCGCAGTCTACATGGGTGGATTCGAACCCGGGCGCATCCCATGGCAGGGAACAAGAACACCACGCTCCAGCCCACTAACTACACCAGGGAGCAGCAGAGCAACTGATTGCAAATGTGAAAAGATGACGTGTTTCATTCATATGACTTTCTCTATCAATTCTTCAACAAACTGCTCTTACGAAAGATTCTTCTTCTCTTTGTTTTATGATAGTCGAGATAAACATTTTAAGAGGTGTTCATTTTGATTGACTAGGAAAGAAAAACGAATCACGATTTTTCATTTTAAAATAGCACAAGGTATTTTTAAATGAAACCAATAAGAAAAATATCTTGAAAACGCTTAGGAGTACAATGAAAGTTCTTAATCAGTTAATTTATAAATTTATATTATTTGATAAAGGAAATAATTAAAAATTAAATTAAATATAGTTCATAATCATTTATTATATAATAAATATTTACACAATACTGTTCCAATGCCTTTATTAATTAAAAATGCTTTACATAAAATGTTTGTTTAAAATTTAAATTTTTGTGTAATAAGATTTTGTCTATCTCTTGTCGCTTACGAGTTATGAAAAAATAATTCAGTCTGAACAAATTCAGAGGCTATTATCAGAAATCTCAAGGTAACCTTTTAAGTTTAAATGAACATTTCTGAAACATATGGCAATAGAACAAAAATAAAAAACTTTTTCAGTGCAAAGTTTCATTTGGGTGGAGTTTCTGTTTTTTTTTTTTTTTTCCGAAAATCTTTTTGTTAAATTCTTGGTACATTCGGAACTAATACCAACCTTTGTATAAAACAGAACTTTTTATTTTCAATTATGCTATTTATAGACACTTGAGCATACGACCTCATATCTACACGCATACACATTAACGGATTTTTTTTTTGTTAAAGTATTTTTTTATTTAAGTGATCTCAAAATATATATTTCTAATGAAACTCTGTAATGAATTTTGAGATTAAATGCAGTACCTTCTCTACTGTGTACACGATAGTAAAAAAAAAATGTTGGATAAAAACAAAATTGTACTTAACTCTATCGTCGTTTAGAACAATAAATGAAGTACATTTCTGCATTTCATATTCATCAAGTTTTTTTTGTACTTTTGCTAAATTTTCTGCAACAAGTTTAATTAAACTGCCGCTGTGGTCCGGTGGTTACCATGCTATCTCAAATGCGAAAGTCTCCGGTTTGATTCGGAGTTGAAAGGTGTGAATTTTTCTTTGGCCAAGATTATTCTCGAACCTCCCTAGTGTCTGTAAGTATGAAATGAGTGTGTGAGTGTGTATGTGCGCCCGCTTGTTTGCATTAATGCAACTAATGAATTTAATATCAAAGATAAGCAGTAAACATAATTACCGATAGTAAATTGTTCCAAAGATAAAATGCTACCGATATGACTAGAGATATTAAAGGCAGAATATTAATAAAGCAAAATAAATGTTTGATTAAAAACACACACACACACCACACACACGTCTATGTTTGAAATGTTGAAAAGAGGAATAATAATAATATTTTTTCATTTCTTTGTAAAAATATTTGGAAGTCTTTTCATTCTCTTTGAATTCTGTGTATAAATGTGAAGCCTCAAGATAAATACACAAACTAAAGATATGTTTACACGTTGGGAAACAACTTTACAGTTTTAATAAGTGCTCTATGAATATTTTACAGTTAAAGAAACTAACTTTAACTAAGAAAAATATAGCAAAGCATTTAAAAGTTTATTTTCAGAAAAAAATGTAACAGTTTAAGAAATATAACATTTTTCAAAACATTCTAGCAGTGCCAAAAATTAATTTTTCCAGATTTTTCTTTAACTGACTTATGGCTTAATGTGAACTTTATTTTATTCTGGATATTATGATTAGTATTATATCATATGCAATTCAATTTTTTGGTTGAATGCATAAAAATGCTACGCAAATATCACTCGTGATTTCTATTATGATTTAAAAGGTCTGCTTTAAAAACAGTCTGTGCCTTAAGCTTTAATTTGACGGCGAATACATTTTTAATTTTTCAGTTTAAAGTTTAAGGTACTTAGTATGACAGATCACATATCTGCTCCATAGGTAGGACCTTCCTTATGCAGGTCCTTGTCTTTGTCTTCATTTATCTATTCTCGATTAAAACCTACATTAAAGTGATCAGTCAGTAGTAGCACTATCAACCTTCAAAATTTGAATTGGAAGTACTGTGTTTATCAGTACTCACTGAATGTACACCATTATTCATATATTCGGGGAAGTGCTATATCAGGTGCTTCTAAGAGGCAGCGCCGTGGCCGAGTGGTTAGACCACTCACCTCTCACCTAGACGGCCCGGGTGCGATCCCCCAAGCGACCACATGTGAGATTTGTGGTGGACAAAGCGGCGCTGGGGCGGGTTTTCTCCGGGTTCTTCGATTTCTCCCGCCATCGCATTCCACCGGTGCTCCATCTTCATTCATGTATCATCAGTGTCACCGCCTGCGGTGCCATAGGTAGTTAAAGCGGGCATTAAACACTACAAAAAGATTATATATTTTTAATAAAAAATTATTAGGTTATTGGTTTAGTATTAATCTATTTTCTAAATTTTCGTATAAATTTATGGAATAATTTATATTGATATAATAAATTCTTGTAAGGATAATTGGAAAAGAAATTATGGTTAATAAAATTTTATTAGAATAGAAAAATATTTCTAATATTAAAGGTTCTAATGAATTGCAAATCCTTTGTTTAATTGTACTTAATTTTTCCCTCACCAACCATATCTGAACACTCTCACTAATGTTATTGAATTGTGTCCATGTTCCTGAAACTTCCTCCTCCATGAATGAACACCAGGTTTGTTATCCATTTCAACTCACAAACTGACACCTTCTTTTAATAGAATTTGTTTCAAGAACTGCCATGTCAAGGCTGTTATAAATCCTAAAGTGTAATCTGTATGGAATTTATTCTTAGTGGCATCTGTTGGCAGCTTGAAGAAATATTTGTAGAAGTCATGCCTAGCTCTGCTAGGAAGAATTTTTAATCTGATGTGTTCCATTCACATGACTTTCCCTTCAGCTGTGCAATAAATTATTGTTTTAAAGATTTTTTTTCTATTTACTTCATGCTATTCGAGAAAACGATTAACACAAATTTCTTATTACTTGCTTCCTTGCAAGTAGAAAGGAAATTAGGAAGTAGCATACGCTAGCGCGATAGTAAACTCTTTTAAAAGCTGGTTGCTTTGTGATTGAAGTTCCTTTGCTTGCATGACTGGGAGTTGGCAAATTCCCGTATGAGAAAAATATAAGTATTTTAGAACTGTAATCAATAACAAGGAATATCTCAAAAACGGCCAACTACGAAAAAATGTATATATGTGTGTTTTAAAGAGCTCCACATTTTTTATTAAGTAAGTTTTTGTTTATTTCATACAGTTATTACAAATTCTTCAAAATTCATCCAGAAAAAGAGTGTCTTCAGAGGCTATTGCCTTAAAAATTCAAGATATACATTTTATTTGTTATATAAATGTGTTTAATATACGATATTTTAAGCAAAATCATTAGAGCCGTTTTTGAGAAAATCAAAGTTTTCGAAAATTTTTCCCTGTAAAGGATATTAAGGGCGGGAGGATTTTCTTGAGTCTTCGTATCGCATCCTTGGAAGTTACTGAACCTAAATAACAAGTTTAGTATTTAACGGAGTTTCCGATTTTGAGTATGCTGCTCACACACACATACGGTCTTTTTTTTTGGATTTATATTATTTATATTTATTTTCATTTTAGCCCGCTTCCATTCCAAATATTTAAATAACCATTATATCATTTTAAACAGGAATGATTTTAGTTTACATTAACACACAAAAACAAGTTTTTGAAGATTTTGTTGCTGTTTCCTTGAATATTTTTGTGCTAAATACAGTATACTTGTAGAACCAAGTGACAAATATTTTATTTCTCAGGTATCTGCCTTTTTAAACAAACAAGGGTTGTCTCAGGCTAAAATATGTATCGCTTCGCTATTGTCTAAGAGAAGCCGTTTACGGCGAGAATTTTCTATAATTAATACGATGTACATAGAAAAATGCATTTTTGCATGAATAGTTTAATCAGTAGTTTAAACTAAAAGATAAAGTCATGAGATTATTTTAAAGTAATTGATTTTACTTTCTCTACCGTCCCACACAAAACATTTGACACCCAGATTTTACCGGAAGTATACTTTTAGACACTGAGTACATTTAAACATTTTTGCACAATAGAATTGAATTTTACGATCTCATGTGGCTACATATCCGACATCTACTTCTGCTGAACTGTAAATGCATGTTGCAAAAACTTCTAAATAAGCCTTGGTTTTTTAATTCTTCTATCTTAATTGAAACAACCTAACTAAAGCAATTGTTCTCAAGCTGTAGGATTTCTCATGGCCATTTTTACTCTCTCTACACGTACCATGTACATAGTGTATAGAGAAGGTGTTGCAACCAATAATTCGATACCGAGATTTCACCGGAAATGCAGGTTTTAGGGTCCTCTGTATCCCAAAATGGTATTTTCAGAGAAAGTTCCGTGTGTCTATGTGTGTGTGTGTGTGTGTATGTGTGTGTGCCTGTGAACATGATAACTCAAAAGCAAGAGGTCAGTAAAATACCAAGCTTGGTATTTAAGTTTAGTATCTTCCAGAGATGAGATAAGTATATTTGAGACAAATTCCCCCACCCCAAGCTACCCTTTACATGGAATAAATTTCGAAAATTTTGATTTTCTCAAAAATGATTCTAACGATTTTGATTAAAATACCGTAGGTATATTAAATATATTTATATGGCAAATAAAATGTATATATTGAATTTTCTGAAAATAGCCTCTAAAGACCTCTTTATTCTGAATGAATTTTGTTGAATTTTTCATAACTGGCAAATCGTAAGAAATAAACAAAATTTTACTACACAAAAATGTAGATCACGTTAAAATATACAATTTATGTCATATACGTTTTTTGTGGAATTGACCATTTCTGAGATATTCCTTGTTACTTATATCAGATTTAAAATACTTAAAATTTTTTCACGACCCTGAATAGAGACGGGTTACATCCATATGAGAACCGCATTTTAAAATATTTGACTATGGTTTTAGCCTAGTGTAGTCCCTTATTTTCCTCATATTTACAAGGAAGCAAGTAATTAAGACAATTTCTGCTAATGTTTACTTCGATTATTATAAAGTAGATAGAAGAATATGCTTTTCAACAATAACTTGTTACAGCGCTATAGAGAAAGTCATGTGAAAGGAACACATCAGATTTTTGTCCAATTATTTCAAATGCTTATTTAAACACATGTGACCATAAAAATAATTAGTATTTTACATGCCCGTGAAAATGGTAACCCCTTTCTAATATTCATTTTATTTTAATTTCGTCACATCAATCAAAAACATCATATGACACACATGTGGAAAATGTTTTTCTAGCTCATTTCATCAAATACACACTCTATTAAAAACGACCTTACACACTCGTATCATAAATAAATATTTTAGAAAAGCGTGTGTGATTAGGCACGTATCTGTGAACGCCGCAACTCATAAACAAAAAGCCACTTAAATACTAAACTTGGAATATATGTTCAGCATCTCCCAAGGAATTGGCACGAAGGTTTCCAAAATAATCACCATGTTTTAAAGTATATTTTATATGGAAAATTTTGATTCCTGTAACTATTTTAAATTAAAATACCACATGTTTAAGATATTTTCCAGACAAATGAAATGTGCATCTTGAATCTTCTGTGAATAACTTTTGAAGTCATTTTCATTCTTAATAACTTTGGAAACGTCTAAACCATAAAACACGAAGAAAATTTCAAGAAATAAACATGCATGTTTCGTGAAGTATAGCATTTATGTCAAATAAACTTTTTGTGGAGATAACCATTTCGAGATATTCCTTGTTGATCTGAATTTTCAAATACATATACTTTTCTCGAATGGGAAATTGTATTCCTTTTTCCTCTTTTTTCCAGTTTCCCTACATTTCCTTTGTTGACCTATTTGATTTACTTTTTTCTTTTTGATTCCAATACACATACATAACATACATACATTACATACATACACTAACAAACACAAACACCCATGCCCAAGGCGGGACTTGAACCCACGAAGCGCCAAAGCGAGGCACTTTAGCGAGCGCGGCCACGGGGACCGGCCACAATTTCCACCCCCAGCCGGGAATCGAACCGCAGACCCCTCCTACAGCAGGCAGATTATCTACCGACTGAGCTATGGGGCCAGTCCTATTATTTATTAACTTGTCTTGCAAAGAAAACAAATTTGAATATTATCTCATCGTAACTCGCTCTTCAAAATCTGACGTATCGAAGCGTGGAGCATATACATATGAATTGATGTTTTATTTTAGGAAAGTAGAAGCAAATAGAATAATATGTTTTATTATAAATCATTGTAGATGAGTATGCTGAAAATCTATGTGAATCCAAAGCATCACAGTTTGTTTAGAAAACAGGATTTGAATGTGTAGAAAACGGGATTTGACTCACTCTTTAGAATCTGATTGTAATTCATACTGTAATGTAGCGTGAAGTGTATAAATAAGAATTGATATTTTATCTGAGGAAAGTAAAAGCAGATAAGATAATAAGTTTTATTATAAAGTATTGTAGAAGAGTATGCTGAGAAATCTATGTGAATCCAAAGCATCACAGTTTGTTTAGAGAACAGGATTTGACTGTCTAGAAAACGGGATTTGAATGCTATCTCATCTTGACTCACTCTTTAAAACCTGATTGTAATTCATACTGTATTATAGGATGAATTGAAATTTTATCTGAGAAAAGTAGAAGCAAATAGAATAATACGCTTTATTATAATACATTTCAGAAGAGTAAGCTGAGAAAACCATATGAATGCAAAGTTTCAGTTTTTTTTTTATTTGCTTTCAACGACTATATTTTTTGTGGCTATCATTTTAGCAGCAGCAGTCGACACTAGCGCCGCTGCGGATAATGGCGCTACTATTGGTTTTCTGAATATGCTCATATCAATGTAGCCATAAAAACACTTTCAGGTTTCATTCGTTGCATGTGGTTTTGATGGACACTGCACAAAGAAATTACGAGAAAGGCCCCCCAACATGGCGGCAATAAAAGACACAACGCCGCTACAGTTTTCACTATTATAGCTCATTACAGAAGGCTGTGGCGAGAAAATACTTCTCTGACATTACAAGAAGCAGCGGCTGACGTGTGTTTTGCGCTCTGCAAGCAATAAAGACTTTCATAAAAGGAAAAGATGAAATAGAACAGCGTGATATTGTGTCATCAAGCGCTACATTTTAGGTTGCATTTTAAATTTTATGGCTTACTAACTCAGCTCTCTTCGCTTAATGAAGACTACTAACTTCTGAACGCGGCAAAAAGAGAAAATGAGCTCGTGCAAAACCTGCAAATATCTTCATTCACTCTCTATGCTTTGAAATATAATTGTTTAAAACTGCATTAAAACGAAGTGAATTGAAATTTTTCTTTATAACTTCAGAATTGCACTTTAATTCGGTTTTCATGTTTTTTTCTCCTCCCTTTTTGTTCAGTAACTACTAAATTATAAACTTGCTACACTCTAAGCAAAACCTATTTATCAACAATAATAATACTCCTTGTGGCCGTAACTCCCGCACGTGTGTGAGCGGTTTGTATAGCTCTTTGTGTGCATTCTTTTACCTGCGTGAGTGGACACGTATGCTGTCGGTAAGTTCTGTAACAACAATGCCGCGCATTGTTACACCTGCGGTGATTTGCACGTAGTCTACTTCTGTAATTTCTTGCCACGTCATCGACAGGTATAAAAGGACAGAAAGAGCCCCAGAGGAAGTTCAGTTTCATCTGAGAATGCATAACGTGCAGCAGTTGAGTCAGTTTCGACGATAAATTCGGAGCGTACAGCAGTAACCGCCCCCCCCCCCACCACAACCAGCGTCGAAAGGAAACTATATGACAGAATTGCTGCAAAAGCTTCGGCGAAATATTTTTACCTGAAAACAAATTTTTTATTTGAAATGTGGAAGAATTAAAAAGGTTGAGTTGGGTTTGTTACAAGAATAATAATATTAGTAATAGTAATAATAAGGTCTGTAAGGAATAGAAACTAGTCACTAATCTGCCACACTGAAGCTATTTACATTATTTAAAAAATCAAAATTGGCGTATTGGATTATTACAAAACTTAGTTACAATGAACTTCAGTTCCCAGTTGATTAGGGGGTTATACATTAAAACATCTTATTTTCCTCAACCGAGGAAGCTCTATTACATAAAAATATGTACATATTATTTTCTCTACACGTACTATGGGTATAGTGTATAGAGAAGCATCAACCCAAAAATGCGATACAGAGATTTCACTGGAAATACACGTTTTAGGGCCCCCTGTATAAAAGGCATTTTTAGAAAAAGTTGACACACGGTCACACACAAAAGCATTTATATGGTGGCGTAATACAGTGTTTAAGGCTATCATTACTACGTAACTGAGATTCACGCCGCAGCCAGTATATTCGTGAGCCACGCTGGAGGTAATGGCTAGAATTCAATCAGCCTAGTACTTCCGCGGAGCGTGTGATTAGTGATTCGGAAACATTGCCTAGCAAACACGGCGCTGGGCCTGAACATGACAACGTTCCACGTTGTAGCTATAATTGGTAGTCTTGTATGTGTCATATCAAAACCTCTTTTGCACTGCTTTGTTTGGTCAATATCGAGGGAAAGCTAAGGGGTATATTTGGTTAACATTGCTGCATAAGGCAACATTATCAGCATACCGTGCTACGAACTCCCCTCCACAAATGAAAACAAAAACATTATTTATGTGAAATGAGTGGACGATGTAAAGTTATACAAGACATATTAAAATATGTGATTATATAATTTTAGATTTTTGTGCGCCAGTTTATCTACGTTTGATGTACGTCTTTTTAAGAATAATGCTATTACCTTATTAGTAGACTCCGGGTTTAGGACCATGCTTTCTAGCTACTTCCCCACCACAATGTTTTAGAGGTCACACTCGCTCCACAACCGTGGCCAAGTGGTTAGACCACTAGCCTCTCACCTAGACGGCACGGGTTCAATCCCATGCGACCGCATGTGAGATTTGTGGTGGACAAAGCGGTGCAGGGGCGGGTTTTCTCTGGGTTCTCCGATTTCCGCCGCCATTGCATTCCACCGGTACTACATCTTCATTCAAGTATAACCAGTATCATCGCCTGCGGTTTCGCAGGTAATAAATGCAGGTTAAACACTACAAAGAAAAAAATCTGATGTGTTACATTCACATATCTTTCTCTACTTCTCTGCAACAAATTATTGTTGAAAAGCTTGTGCGTTTATTTACTTCATGCTAATCGAGCAAAAATTAGCAGAAATAGTCTTCATACCTGCTTTCTGTAAGTACAAGCGAAATAAGGGAGTACCATAGGTTAAAGGCAAAATCAAAAGTTGCTTACTATGTCACTGAAGTTCCTTTATTTGTATGGGCAGTAGTTGAGAAACTCGTATGAGAAAAGTATACGTTTTTATAGCTAAAACAAAGAACAAGGAATATCTAAAAAAACAAGGAATATCTAAAAAACAATCTACTCCACGAAAAAAATGTATATAATATAGATTGTGTGTTTTAACGTGCTCTACATTTTGTGTGTGGTAAGCTTTTGTCTATCTCTAACGGTTTAGCAGTTATGCAAAATTCCGTAGAATTCACTCAGAATAAAGTAGTCTTCAGAGGCTATTCCCAGAAAATTCAAAATATATATTTTATTTGTCAGGTAAATATCTTTAATATATATATTATTTTAGTCAAAATCGTTAGAGCCATTTTTTAGAAAATCAAAAATTTCGAAAAAAGTTCCATGTAAAGAGTAGTTTGGGGTGGGGGGATTTTTCTCAAAATCTTCGTGTCGTGTCGCATCCCTGGAAGATACCAAACTTAAATGTCAAGTTTGGTATTTTACCGACTTTCGTTTTTGAGTTATCGAGTTCACAGGCATACGGACACACGGACACACACACGGACCTTTTTCTGAAAATACATTTTTTGGATGCAGGGGACTCTAAAACATATATTTCCGGTGAAACCTTGGTATCAAAATTTTTGGTGGCGTGCAATACCTTTTCTATACACTATGTACATAGCACGTGTAGAGAAAATAAAAACAAAAGAAAACAGACTCTTAAACTGTGATGTCGTGACACTTTGACATAGACACTTGGTGCTATTAAGACATCTTAGTTTCCCGAAATAATGGCACTCTAAGCAGCTCAAGCCATAAGATCAAAATGTTTCACTTACTAAATTAAAGGTATATATATTGGTGAAAAGTGTAAATTTTCGGATTTTGATGCAAAAATACACCATACATAGTTGCAACGTTTAATTCTCCTAGAGCGGATGTAATAACTATTTTTGATACCTTTTTAAAGCGTGGTGAAGATTAAAGGACTATGCAAAACTTTAAAGCCATTTTCCTCCGTCACATTATTATTTTTTTTTTTTTTTTGTTTTTTGCCATTTTCCAATGTTCAAATTCAATCTTCTACCACAAAAATAAGGCTAGAAGTCTAAAAAAAAATTCACAAAGAAATGCAGAATGTATGTTATAAAAAAGTGTGGTTGACAATTTATATTTATCATAGTTTAATTTGCAGCAAAACATGGTTTTTAAAAAATACCATTCGTTATAGGAATACATCAATCAGATAATTTCAGAAAAATATATTAAGCAATATAGTTTAAAATTGTCTATGTAGCTCAAAATCTCGAGAACATATATTTTCATTTAAGATAATTAAAACAAATAAATTAATATATCGAGAATTGAAAAATACATTTGAATGGAACTTAGCATAACTGATTCTTTTGCTGCCAGTAATGCCTATAAAATTAATACTCTAGCCTTAATACTTTTAAAAATTAGCTTTTTCACTTCGATGTCCCCTTAAAGTGTTCCATAACATTCGTTTTAAGCATAATGTTCCTGATACAATCTGATGTTCTTAAACATTTCGATATTTTGAATACTTTCACGAATGTTTTCGGTTAGTGTTAATTGTATAAGTAATACGTTACCAAGAAGCTATATGACTTCAATCGCATTATAAAATACCTTTATGAGCCTATTGTTAAATTTTTACTTTCTCTACACTTATATATACATAGTGTATAGAAAAGGTTTGCACTCCACCCAAAAATTCGAAACCGAGATTTCACCGGAAATATATGTTTTAGGGTCCCCAATATCCAAAAAAAGCATTTTCACAAAAAGGTGCGCGTGTGTGTGTCCGTGTGTCAGTGTGTCTGTGAACACGATAACTCAAAAACGAAAAGTCGGTAAAATACCAAACTTGATATGTAAGCTTAGTATCTTCCAGGGATGTGACACGAAGATTTTAAGAAAAGTCCCCCGACCCCAAACTACTCTTTACATGGAACTTTTTTCGAAAATTTCGATTTTCTCAAAAATGACTAACGATTTTGATTAAAATATCGTATATTAAAAACATTTACCTGACAAATAAAATCTATATATATTGAATTTTCTGGGAATAGCCTCTGAAGAGTACTTTATTCTGGATGAATTTTACGGAATTTTGAATAACCGCTAAACCGTAAGAGATGGACAGAAACTTACTACACAAAAATGTAGAGCACGTTAAAACACACGATTAATGTTATATACATTTTTTCGTGGAGTTCGTCGTTTTTGAGACATTCCTTATTTTTGGTTTCTGCTATGAAAAACTTATACTTTTCTCATACAAGAATTTGTAAACTGCTGTCCATACAAAGGAACTTCAGTGACATAGCAACCAGCTTTTGACTATCACTTTAACCTATGGCACTCCCTTATTTCGTTTCTACTTACAAGAAAGCAAGTAATATGGCTATTTCTGCTAATTTTTTACTGATTAGCATGAAGTAAATAGAAGTATAAGCTTTTTAAGAATAATTTGTTGCAGAGATGTAGAGAAAGTCATGTGAATGGTACACATCAGATTTTTAATTTATGTTTTAACCTTCATTGACACCTAGAAAAAGAAACAAGAGATGTTATGTACATTGCACAGAAAAACGGACAGAAAATAAGATATAGGGAGCAACGGGAAGGAAAAAGTCTGATGTTCTCCATTCACATAACTCTCTACATCTGCGGAAGATGTTATTTTTAATAAGCTAATGCTTCGGTTTACTTCATACTAGTCGAGATAAACATTAGCAGAAACATCTTATTACTTAGTTTCTTATAAGTAGAAGACAAATAAGAGAATACTAGACTAAACCGACAGACACATGTTTTAAAATGTGGTTGTTATGGGATTGAAATCAATTTCTTTGCCTGGCCAAGCGTTGACAAGTTCTCGTATGAGAAAAGTTAAGTATTTTAAAACTGAAATGAATAATAAGGAATATCTAAAAAATCATCAAAAAAGTCATGCTTGTGTCATACACACGAAAAAAATGTGTATGACATAAGTTGTCTGTTTTATCGAGATCTACATTTTTTGTGTTTTAAGTTTTCGATTATCTCTTACGGTTTACCAGTTATGCAAAATTCAATAAAAAATCAACCAGAATAAAGAGGCGTTTAGCTGCTGTTTCCAGAAAATTCAAGGTTTTTATTTTATTTGTCATGTATCTTAAGCATACCAGATTTTAATAAAAATCGTTTGAACCATTTTTGGGAAAATAAACATTTTGGAAATTTTTTCCATATAAAGGGTAGTTTAAGGAGGGGATATTTTCTTGAAAATCTTCGTGTCACATCCTTGAAAGATACTGAACTTGCATATCAATTTTAGTATATAACGGATTATTCGTTTTTGAGCTATGCTGCACACACACCTTCACTCACAGACAGGCACACACACACACACACGGTTATTTTTCTAAAAATGCTTTTTCTGCATACAGGAAGTCCCAAAACATATATTTCCATAAATCTCGGTATCGAATTTTTGGATGCAACATAATAACTTCTCTATACACTAGATATATACATAGTACGAGTAGGAAAACTAAAAGAATTAGGAGAGAGAAAAATGCTCAAATATAATATAATAACGCGAGTGGAACTGCGGATTCTACTGGATGGCATTAAGCCGCTCATTTACAAATAGCAGTGCCGGTTGTGTTTTTGATTAAACTACAGAACTATTAAAATATTACGAAGGAGTATTTTTTATTGATTCACTCTAATTAAAAGAACCAGATGCATTGTTGAAGCTGTTCGAGATTGCAGAAATAAAAATCTAATGTGTTCCTTTCACAAGAATTTCTCTAACTATTATGTATCAAACTATTCTTACAAAAGCTGATCCTTTTCATCAAGATAAACATAAGATAATAGAAATGGCCCCATTAATTACTTAGTTATAAATAGACAAAAACGATAGTCAAATCGTTTAAATGCTGATGCCATGTGATTGAAATTTATTTCTTTACAAGACTAGGAGTTGACAAATGTTGACAATTGTATGAATAACGTTTTATGTATTTTATTCCAATAACAACGAATATCTCGGAAATAGTCAACTCCACAAAAAAATGTATATGATCTAAGTTGTGTATTTAAACGAGATCTATATTTTTGTGAATAAGTCTTTATGTATCTCTTACGGTTTACTAGTTATGCAAAAGTCATCGAGAGTGAACAGGTCTTCAGAGAAAATTCAAGATAAACATTTCGTTTGTCACAATAAAATCTTATACATATGGTATTAAAGGGATTGCACTGAAGATACTAATATTATACACGAAGTTTGGTATTTTACAGATGTTTCGTTTTCGAGTTATCGTGTTCACAGACACACGACACACATAAAAGGACCGTCTTCCAAAACTGCTTATTTTGGAAAAAGGGGACCCAAAACGTGATTTTTCCGGTGAAATCTCGGTATCTGATTTTTGGGTGGAATGCAATACCTTCTATACCTACTATGTATATTGTACATGCGTGCTACAGAAAGTAGGAATAGGCTCTCTGAGAAACATACCCTTTTAGCTGGACAATAGAAGAGCCTTCCTAAAGTGAGACCTGGCGCCAAGTTGTAGCCAGTAAAAATCCTTTAAATATAAGTGTGACAGGATTATGTCGAAAAGTTAAGGTTTCAGAAGGACGTGACTTAATTTGTCATTGTATCAATTCTCGTCCGTACGTTTGTGCTTCAGATTCACATAAGAGAACTAAGTGGAGAATTTTCGCAATATTTCCAGATCAACTGAAAAAAAATCTGGTGTGTTCCATTCACATGACTTTCTCCTCATCTCTGTAACAAATTATTGTTAAAAAGCTTTAGCTTCTATTTACTTAATGCTAATCGACAAAAAAAAAATAGCAGAATTAGTCTTATTAATTGCTTCCTTGTAAGTAGAAGCAAAAAAAGGGAGTACCATAGATTAAAGTAATAGTCAAAATCTGGTTGACAAATTCCTGTATAAGAAAAGTATAAGTTTATCAAAGCTGAAACCAAAAACAAGGAATATCTAAAACACGATCAACTCCAGGAAAAAAATGTATGTTACATAAATTGTGTGTTTTAACGTGCTCTACATGTTTTGTGTGGTAAGTTTTTGTCCATCACTTACAGTTTAGCAGTTATGCAAAATTCCGTAAAATTGATCCAGAATAAAGTAATCTTCAGAGGCTATTTCCAGAAAATTCAAGATATACATTTTATTTGTCCGGTAAATATCTTTAATTTACGATATTTTAATCAAAATTGTTAGAGCCATTTTTAAGAAAATCAAAAATTTCGAAAAAAGTTCCATGTAAAGGGTAGTTGGGAGTGGGGGGATTTTCTTGAAAAGTAGAAAGTAATTACATTCAATTTAAAGCGATATCCTCAACAACCAGTATTAAATACACGTGGTATGTTACTTATTGGGACAATGAAAAATAAATCTGATGCGTTCCATTCCCTCCCTGCAATAAACTGTTCTTAGAAAAGATTAATCCAGATCTTTCTAATCTAAATAAAAATTAAAAATTGTCTTACTACTTGCTTCCTTCTATGCTGAAGGTAAATATGGATGTACTAGGCTAAGGCCATAGTCAGGGCTTTTAAAAACTGGACGAAATATAAACACCTAAGATTAGGTTCACTTTGCTTTGTCAGAAAAGCAAACGAGACATGGAACGAAAGTTTTAGTAAAGTTACTTAACTTAATATTGAAACCAATAACATGGAATAGCTCGGAAGCGGTCAAACCTTTGACAAAAATTTATGACATAAATTGTGAGTTTTAACGAGATCCATATGTTTTGTCTATTTCTTATGATTTATCAGTTATTCAAAATTCAGCAGAATTCACCCATAATGAACAGGTCTTCAGAAGTTATTTCCAGAAAATTCAAGATATTCATTTTATTTGGAATGAAATATCTTTAATATACGGTAATGTAATCATAACCCCTAGTATTTTCAAAATATTTCTTGAAAATCTTACTAAACGTAAATAGCAAGTTTCATATTTTAATGTTTATTTAGTTTTTGAGCTATGCTTTCCACAGACGCATACACACACATACACACACAAATAGACATACATATACACGAGCCTTTTTCTAAAAATGTTGTTATTTTGTACTTGGGGGACCTCAAAAGATATATTTTCTGCGAAATCTCTTCTTGGAATTTTTGTGTGGAGTACAATATCTTCTCTACACACTACTTGTATATATAGTACGTGTAGAGAAAATAATTATGTAGCGAAATCTTACATTCATAAGCAAGATCACTCATGATCTGTAAGCTCAAAAGTGGCTGCGACAATCAATGCTGTGTTTGTATAGGTCACGTGATATGTGGGATAATGGAAATTTCTATTTTCGGATCTTTCTAAAGGAGAGGAATAAGCGAGGGTACGGAATGTGTCAATAATGATGCTTTTTAGCTTCTCTCGCGTGTATGTACAATGTACATAGTATTTACAGGAGGTATTGTATTCGATACCGAGATCTTACCTGAAATACATGTTTTGAAAGCCTTGAATCCCCCCACAATTAGAAAAAGGTCAGTGTGTGTGCCTGAGTAGCAGAATTGAAAAACGAAAAGTCGTTTAAATACTAAATGTAGTACTTAGATTTAGTATCTTCCAGAAAATCCTCTTACCCCAAACTACCCTTTATATGGAATTTTTTTTTCAAAATTTTAGCTTTTTTAAAGAATGTTCTATTGATTTTGATTAAAATACATTATATTAAATATATTTACATGATAAAAAAAGTATATCTTTACTTTTCTAGGAATAACCTTTAAGACCTCTTCAATCTGGATAACTTTTGTAAAACTGGTAAACCGTAAGAGATAGACAACTTATTACACAAAAATGTAGAACTCCTTAAAACATACAATTTTTACTCATATACATTTTTTTTGTAGAGTTAACTATTTCCAAGATATTTTTTTGTTATTTTCTTCAATTTTAAACTATTTAAACCCTACTGAAACAGGAAATCATATTTAGTTTCAGATCTTTTTACTTTCTATAGTCCCATATGTACAGTGTACATAGAGATAGAGATTTCACCGAAAATATATGTTTTGGGGTCCCCTGAGTCCGAAAAAGGCATTTTTAAAAAAAGGTCCGTGTGTGTATGTCTGACTTTTTGTGTGTGTGTGTGTGTGTGTGTGTGTGTGTGTGTGTGTGTGTGTCTGTGGACAGCATAGTCCCAAAACAAAGAGACCATTAAATACCAAACTTGGTATTGAGGTTTAGTATCTTCCAAGGATGCCACACGAAGATTTTCAAAAAGAACCCTCACCACAAACTACCCTTTACATGGAAAGAATTTCGAAATTTTTATTTTCTTAAAAATGGCTCTAACGATTTTGATTAAAATCCCTTATATTAAAACTATTTATGTCCGAAATAAAATGTGTATCTCGAATTTTTTGGGAATAGCCTCTGGAGACCTCTTTATTCAGGATGGATTTTACTGAATTTTGCTTAACTGCTAAACCGTAAGAGATAGAAAAAAACTCACTACACAAAAAATATACATCACGACAAAACAAACAATTTATGTCCTTTACGTTTTTGTTGTGGAGGTAACCGCTTCCGAGATATTCCTTGTTAGTGGTTTCAATTGTGAAGTACTTAACTTTTCTCAGACAGGAAGTGTCCGTTTTTCTTTTGTTCTACTTCTGGCCAAACAAAGAAGTGATTTGCAATGACAATCGCATAACGGTAGCTTTTAAAACATTTGACAATCACTTTATCATAGCGCATTCCCCTTATTCCCTTCTACTTATAAAGAACTAAGTAATAAGAACATTCTGCTAATACTTATCTCGATTAGCATTGTGTACAAAGAAGAATAATCTTTTGTAGGAGGTTTGTAGAGCAGCTAGAGAAATTCATGTGAGTGTAACACATCAGCTTTTTTATTTTACGGCTGATCTATGCAAAAAGAAATCGAATTTCTAGAATTCGAGGATTTAACTATGCCTTTAGTCTAGAGTATTCCCCTTACTTATAAGGAACTACCTACAGAGCAAGTCCATTTCTGCTATTGCTTATCTTGATTAGTATGGGATAGATAGAACAATAAGTTTTATAAAAAACAGCTGTTGCAGAATAGGTAGAGAAATCATGTGTATGTAACACGTGAAGTTTTTCCATAAACGTAGTCCTAATTTATCAGCGGAACATAACGGTCCAAGATATTTTCAATCCCCCATGCACCTCTATATCTCTTCCTCTTCTTTACCTCGCGAGTACCGACTCCGCCGCACGCCGAAAAGTGTCAACATAACAGAAATGGACGTCTTATGTACTGAAAGAGACAAAATAAAGACTTAAAGGTTAACTTACATTTGAATGCTGATCTTATTCATCGTTCAGAAATAAACTCAAGGTAATACATGTGTGAAATTTGATCAAAATAATGAGGGATTGAAAACAAAAGAAAAAAAATACATTGTAAAGGAATACTTGTTTTTTCACACAAGCCGTGTGTAGGACAGGAGTTGGATAGGTAGAGTCAGACTGAAAAATTCAATGCCATAGCCGGTATTTGAACCGCGGATCTCCCGATCTCTAGCCGGTTGCTCTGCCACTGAACTATCATGGCAACATACCAGCATGGCATTGAATTTCTCAACTGACTTGCATGTTTCCCGGTAAACCACAAGGTGATCTCAAATAATTTTGAGAGGACAACCCCAATGGCAACTGACAATGTTGTAAGTACTTTAGGCCCATGTGAAGCCAAATATTATGGTCAATTGGTACTGGATTAACTGTTTTTTTTTCCACACAAGCCGTGTGTAGGACAGGGATTGGATAGGTAGAGTCAGCCTGAAAAATTCATGCCATAGTCGGGATGCGAGTCAGTTGAGAAATTCAATGATATGTCGGAATGTTGCCATGGTAGCTCAGTGACAGAGCAACCGGCTAGAGATCGGGAGATCCGTGGTTCAAATCTCGGCTATGGCATTGGTTTTCTCAGTCTGACTCTACCTATCCATAACTTGTAAAGTTTAAGAAAATATATACCCTTACCCAAAACTTAAAAATGATATGGACAAGCAAAGGGAATAAAGGAAGAAAGATTGCTATATAGTATTATTAGCTGAAGAAAACGAGGAAGGGCTCACTTGACATGATTGGATGAAGTCACCAAAGCCATGCAGGGAAGAGGTCTGAAAGAAGGCAAATGAACAAGAGTATTAAATCTGAAACCAATAATGAACAATATCTCAGGAACGGTCAACTCCACGGAAAAAAAATATATAACATAAATTGTGTGCTTTAATAAGCTCTACATTTCCTGTTTTCTGTTTTGTAGTTTTGTCTCTTACCGTTTGCCAGTCATGCAAAATTCTGTAAAATTCATCCAAAACAAAGATTGTATTAAAAATCGTTAGAGCCATTTTTGAGAAAATGAAAATGTTCGAAAATTTTTTCATGCAAAGGGTAGTTGAGAGTAGGGGATTTTCTTCAAATATTCGTGTCGCATCCTTGGAAGATGCTTAACTTAAATACCAAGTTTGGTATTTAACGGATTTTTCGTTTTTGCTCACGTACATACAAACAT
The DNA here is from genome assembly GCA_030762935.1 of Hymenopus coronatus. Classification (NCBI taxonomy): domain Eukaryota; kingdom Metazoa; phylum Arthropoda; class Insecta; order Mantodea; family Hymenopodidae; genus Hymenopus; species Hymenopus coronatus. Next base: position 93,755,794 of record CM060895.1, on the reverse strand, counting down.
ACACACACACACCCTGACAGAGACTTACACGGACATTTTTCTAAAAATGCTTTTTATGGATTCAGGAAGTCTCAAAACATATTTCCGGTATCGAATTTTCGGGTACAAAAGCATACCTTCTCTATACACAATGTACTTAGTACGTGTAGAGAAAGTAAATAAGAAGAAGGAAGAAAGAAAATTATTTTGAAGCAATCTAGTTCTTTTATTACAACATTGAGATCATTTATTTCATAAATACATTATTTGATCTGAAGTGTGACGTGAATTTAGGACAGTATCTACTGATGTACTCAACTTAATTTAGAAGCACTTGAGTAAACTTCACGAGTATTGAGAGCAGATAGAAGAAATAAAAGTCCCTTATGGTGTATTTTGACGAAAGACCAGTCATAGAATCAGGTCAAGCCAAATCAGCTGCTGATTGCAGTCTTAACAAAGATCCCATACAAAGACTTTCGATGTTGTTTTCGCTAAATAAGGACTTCGATACGTGCCCCGCATCCCACAACCCTGGGCTCTCAAAAATTTAATCAGCGCGGAATTTATTTAGGACATTTGGGGAACCGTAAAGATACGAAGGGTCTTCCTTAGTGCCTGAAGGATTTAATGTCGTCTCTGCACACTCTATATGTCTAGAATTTAAGGACGGTATATAACCTTGCTTACTGGGGGTGTTGAACTGGTGTAGAATCTCTCTTACTCTTAGCATTCTCTATCCCTTGCCTAAGCTACAAAATAGATTTAATACAAAAATATTTTTAGAAAATAAATTATTTCTTAAACGTGGCTTTGAACACTGTAGCGCAGACATGGACGGTTGCAAACTATCTTTAAGAAAATAAAATGTGTGTGACTTACATGAAATGCACAGAAATAAGGAAACATTCATATTTATTTTGGATAGGTAGAGTCAGACTCAAAAATTCAATGCCATCCCGGCTATGGCATTCAATTTTTCAGTCTGACTCTAACCTATCCAACTCCTTTCCTACACAGTTTCTGTGAGAAAACAATTAAAATTATCATTCATATTTCTTGGCATATTTCGTATTTATGTGGTAACTAACTCCACGGCACGAGGGTCCACAAGGCACCATGGCCTACCGCCCGGCCGCTGCATTCCCCTTCTTGACCCGAAGTCATCATGAATGGGTGCAGTGCTGGAGGGTGAGAAGTGATCATCTCGAGATGCCGTCTTCTCGGTTTGGAGCCACTATTTCTCAATCAAGCAGCACCTCAATTGCCCCCCCCCAGGGACCTCAAGAGGTTGTGTGCACTCCGGACTAGGTCTCCCAGCGGGGGAGAATTCCTCACCCCGGTACCAGGAATCGAACCCAGATCTCCCGCTTGGCAAGCATCCGTGCTACCACCGCGCTAAGGAAACGTGGTAGTCTGAAAATATTAACCTATATATATTTACCATTTTTAGCAAGTATATACGATGCACATAGAAGGTAGAGAAGGTATTGTGTTCCACCACAAATTAGATACCAAAATTTCGCCGGAGACACACGTGTTGAATAGTGAATAAAGAAAAAGCAGTTTTAGAAAATATCCTTGTGGTCTCAGAAGCTCAAAACAAAAATCCGTTTAAATGCCAATCTTGGTAGTTAAGTTTAGTGTCTTTCAGGGATACGGCATGAAAGTTTTCAGATAAATCCCTCCACCTCAAATATCCTTAACATGGAGCAATTTTCAAAGTTTTCGATTTTCTTAAACATGGCTCCTACTTTTTTGATTTAAATTCCCTATATTAAAAGCATTTACACGGCAAATAAAATGCATATCCCGAATTTATTGGTAACTACCCCTAAGTCCTCATCATTCTGAATGACTTTTGCATAACTGGCAAACCATAAGAAATAGACAAATACGTACTACACAAAAATATAGATCTCATTAAAACACACAATTTATATCCTACACACTTTTTTTTGTAGAATCAGCCGTTTTCGAGGTATTCCTTGTTATTGGGTTCAATTATAAACCACTTAAATGTTTCTCAAACAGGAAGTCATCTTTCGTTTCATTTTTTTACCCCTGTCATTAATAGAGAATAAAATTTCAAATGTTTCACATAGTGACCAGCTATTAAAAGATTTGACTATCGCTTTAGACTATTGCGTGCCCCTATTTTCCTGCTAATTACAAGGAAGCATGTAGCTAATCTCTGCTAATGTTAATTTCGATTATCATAATGTACATAAAGGAATAATCTTTTATAGTGAGGAGACAACATAACTGCCCAAAATATATAATATTTATTAGTATATTACGGCATTTGATGGAATTAATGGCCGAAATTATGGGAGATAATAACTACCATAGGAACACCAAATCAAATTGTTGAGGTACTTGAGGAAATAGATAAAGACATTTATTAAACAAAAGCAGAGAATTTGAAGACAGCAGATATTAATATCGGAGTAAGACAAGACTGTAGTATATCCTTGTAATATACATATTATTTAATTTATATTTAGACAACACAATCTGTGGATGGAAACAATGGATAAATACTTTAAATATAACTTCTGATTTGTAATAACCACTCCTATATGCAGATCATTTCCGATAATGAAGTTACGCTACAAAGAACTCTATTTTAACTACATAAAATAGTTCCAAATTATTATTTAGACAAATCAGAAAACAAAACTAAATCCATAGCATTCCGGTGAATCCATTCATTAAGATAGATAATAATGTGTATTAGATAATATAATTGAATAAGTACACACATACAATTTTTAGGATCTTCAATATCATACATTATAGAAACAGATATTGGAATTAAAATTGAAGCTTTCTCAAAAGTATGTGGAAATATTAAAATATCTTTGAAAAATAAAGTGAGGAAAGATACGATGGTGAAGTTCTATAAAATCTTGGCAGTTTCAGTAGCTCTACTTGGAAATGACAAATAGAGATAGAAGTAGATTACAGGTAGCGGAAATTATATCTTTAAGTTTTGGGAGTCACTAGAAGAAATAGAATAAAGAATTAGGACATAAGAAATCATTGAAGGATCTTTAACTTAAATAAAGAAATATACCCTAACAGTCAAAAATGGCTAGAACACGTAGAAAGAATGAATGAGGAACGTTACCCAAAGAAAATACTATACTACATATCTAAAGGAAAACAAATGTGGAAAGTTACCCAAAGAAAATACTATACTACCATCCAAAGGAAAACAAATGCTGGAAGGCCCAGGAAACAATGGATAAATCAATGAATTAAGCATTTGTAGCACGCAAAAAGTCTTAGGAAAGGTTTAATGCTTGATGTAGAAGTAGTAGCAGTAGAAAAACTAATTTGTTTGCAGTAGGGGTAGAGAAAGTCATTTGAAAGGAACACGGATTTTTTACCTACACCTTAAGATATGTTTCGTGCTACCCTGACTTTCCTACCTTGATCAGAAATCTGTGGGAAACGTTATTCTGACGTCATTAATTTCACATCTAATTAGAAGGCACATTTAACCGCTTGTATAACGGCGCGCTTAATCGAACGACCAGCTGAGGTCATATGTGCAAGAATAACTTGTCAATAACGTAAGCGCGTTAATCGACATTTACAATTATTATGATTAATACCGGTGAACAATTTACAGTTTGTGGTATGTGTTCTTCGGGAAGTGTTAGTATGTAATCCCTGCGAAGATGATACCAAATGCAGGGATATTATGAATAACATTTGCGAGGAAACATACAAAAGTTTCCGCTAGCTAAGGCAAAGGAGTTCTGCAGCATCTGTTGCAATTGTGGCGAAAGCAAAGAAAAGCCAATATAAGGTATTAGAATTTATTAAGTTAATAATAATACAACTATTGCGTCGCACAGTCGCATGAGTCGGGTGACCGTATATGCTCTCCAAAAATACTTGAATTTAAAATATTACCTACCCATATTTTACACATTTTCACAATACCGGAAATACACACACACACACACACACACACACACACACACATACACACATTGCAACAGAACAACGGACCAGAAAATGAAATTATACTCTAATATCATCCATACACACATTCGCACACACAACTACACCCTCGTATTCACATATAGAACTCAACACCAAATAAGTCTATACACTATTTACACAAATATTTTATCCCTTAATACACGTACTCCATAAAGTATACACCCAGACTCGGCCAGTTTTAGCATCAAGTGGCAGTATGCTGTCCTCTGTTTGAAACTAAAAATACTTCCACCAATAACTTTTTACTAATATCCTCCATCTGCACACAATCTGCCAAAATATGAGTCATTGATTATTCACTCAAATGTTTTAGAAAACAATTTTTACTTTCTCTAGCACGTAAGTACAATGTAGATAGAGCAGAAAAGGTACTCTACCCAAAATCTTGAAACCAGATTTCACAGTAAATTTATTTTTTGGAACCCCCTGAATACAAATAAACAGTTTTAGAAAAAAAGTCATTGTATGCATGTGTCATGTGGACACCATAAGTCAAAAACGAATAGTGCGTTAAGTACCAAACGTGGTATTTAAGTTCAATATATTTTAAGGATACAACGCGTAGATTTTCAAACTACTCTTTACATGCGAAAAAAGTTGCTCCAACAATTTTTGATTAAAATATTATACATTAGAGATGTTTATATGGAAATACAACGATTATCTTGCATTTTCTGGGATAAGTCTTTGAAGACCTCTTCATTCTGAATGAATTTTGCATAGCTGGTAACCTGTGAGAGAATAAAAATGCTTACCACGCAAAGAATGTGTATCTCATCAAAATACACATTTTATCTCCTTTCTTTATTTTACTACTAGGCAATGATACTGATGATACGATATGGAATGAAGATGGAGCCCCGGTGGAATGTGATGGTGGGGAAAACAGAGAACCCGGTGTAATGGTTACCATGCTGACTTCTTATACCCAAGGTCGCGGGTTCAAACTCGGCGGAGGACGATGGATTTTTTCGGGTGTAGAAATCCTTAGCATGGCTTCCTTCGGAAGGGAAGTAAAGCCGTTGGTCCCGTGTCGTAGATTTACGGCACGTAAAAGAACCTCAAGCCTGATAGAGAGGCCTCTGAGCAAAATTAACCGGTCTTTCACGCCCAATTTAGAATGGGACGCTGAGAACCAGAGTAGTTAAAGAGCGTCCATGAATAACACGCCATTTCCATTGTTTTCCGGAGAAAACTCGCCCTGTGCCGCTTTGTCCATCAGAAACCCTACACACGGTTGCCTGGATAGATCCAGGGCCACCTGGGTGAGAGGCGAGAGATTTAACCATCGGTCTTGGCGCGGCCGTTTATCTATTTTACATTTTTTTTCTTTTTTTTTTTGTGGAGCAAACCTTTTCCGAGATATGTCTTGTTTTAGGCTCAGCTTTAAAATATTTATTCTTTTCTCATACAGGAAGTCGAATGTTATTTTGTTTCCCCCCTGAACATGATAAGATGCGAATTTCAATGACTAGTTACTTAGCATAGTGTACTCCCTTAGTTCTTTTATACTTATAAGGAACTAATTAAAATGACCATTCTACCAATGCTTACGTCGATTAGCATGGGGTAGAAAGGATAATCTTTTGCAAGAAGTTTGTAGACTAAGTGCAGAAAGTTATGTGAATGGAACAAACACAATTTTTTCTGTGAGAAACCGTGGAAATTGCTCGATCTTAAACCCGAACTTCTCTCTTGTCTGCTGAAACAGCCAGTATGTCATCAAAATCTTTAAAATCATCATTGCTAATAAAACCCCCAGGTTTACGTACTTTAAGGAATAAATCCAAAAATAAAGAATCGTTGATAAAATACTGTTAGAGTTATAATTAACAAAAGCGGATACCTCCAAACATTTGTGAAGCGAATAACACGTTTTACATAAGGCGAAAACGTTTTTATTTTTAATTACGTTATTGGTTTGGAGTAATTTTACCGGTGTTTAACTCTCTGATAAGACTTCATGTTTACCTTTCTAACTAGAGAAGAAGGGAATTCCAGTCATAGTAAGTAGAGAAGTAGAGAAGTATTGTACGTATTATTCGATGTGGATATCTCACCGGCCATGTCTTCTGGGCACCTGAATTCCAAAATAAATATTTTTAGAAAAAGGTCCACATTCGTTTGTGTGTGTGTGAACATAGCTCAAAAATGAAAATTCGATCAAATAAAAATATGGCTTTTAAATTCTCATCATCTGAGGATGCGACATGTAGATTAAAAAAAATAACAAAGAACTTCCATGTAAAATACACTTTACTATGATATTTTTTGAACATTTTAATTTTCTCAAAAACTGATAAATACAATTTGGATTAAAATTTCACATGTTTCAGACATTTTTATGACAAATAATTCAACACAAAAATTAAATAAGACACAATAATGCATTCCAGATAATCTTTCCTGTGTAGATACTCGAGTTGTTATATTACTAAAGTCGATTTTCAGCTATTTTTGCGGTCCAGTTTTAAATATTTGACTATCGCTTTTGTCTCTATATCTATAACGAAATGCGTAAAACTGTTATTGCTGCAAATATTTATCTCGATTTGGATGATGTAGGTATACAAATAAATTTTTGCAAGAAAAGTTTGTATAGCGACTAATAAACAATAGAAGGCCGGGAGCATAACAAATCAGATTTATAAATATATTTTATGTCTACTTCAATATATTTTAAGATAATATAATCAGTATTTTAAAATATCAAATATTCAAAACGCAATTCTATTTCAGTGTGTTTAACATAAACAAAAGGAAATTTCAGTATGTCTTTTATAGTCGTTTTTAAAAGGTTAAAATATGATCAGATTAATTTGAATTGTTAACCTAAGATAAATTGCATGCTTTTTAAATTCTACAGATTACTCATTTTGATAAATTCTATACTGTCAACTGATTTATTAGAGATGCATATAAGGTTGCAATTAGGAATAATAACTAAACATATCTCCAAAGTTTCTTAAGATAAACAATACATAAATCTAATAAACTATTTTTGAAAACTAAAGTTTAAGGAGTACACTCCATTTAAATTATCTTTTAAAATGTTTAAACACACAATATTCTGAATCAACAGTAATTACAGAATTTATTAAGTGTGGTAAATTTTTGTCTATCTCTTGCGGTTTACCAATTATGCAAATTCCGCAAATTTTCCAGAATAAAAATGTATTCAGACGCTATTCCCAGAAAATTGAAGATATTCATTTTATTTGTCATGAAAATGTTTTAATTATAAGGGATTTTAATCGAAATTCTTAGTGCCATTTTTGAGAAAATCAAAATTTCCGAACTTTTTTCCATGTGTTTTCCCAAATTGGTATTTAACGATCTTTTTTGTTTGAGCTATACAGCACACAGGCAGGTAGACAGACAGACACACACATTCACACATGGATATTTTTCTATTTTTTTTTCTTTTTTCCGATTCAGTGGGTCCCAAAATATGTATTTCCGATAGAATCTCGGTATCTAATTTTTGGGTCATTATAATATCTTATTAATACACACATGTCGCTCTCCGTGGTGTAATGGTTACCATGCTAACTTCACATACCCAAGGTCGCAGTTCAAACCCGGCAGAGGTCGCGGGCGTAAAAATCCTTAGCATGGCTTCCTTGGGAAGGGAAGTAAAGCCGTTGGTCCCGTGTCGTAGATTTACGGAACGTAAACGAACTTCAAGCCTCATAGAGAGGCCTCTGAGCAAAATTAAGCGATCTTTCACGCCCAGTATAGAATGGAACGCTGAGAACCACAGCAATTAAAGAGCGTTCGCAAATAAAACTACATTTCATTTCATTTTCTCTATACACAGTGTACATAGTACATGTAGAGAAAGTAAAAATGGTTTATATAAAGGAAATTCTAGTTTTAAAGGAATTCTTATTTAGTTTTCTCAAATTATTTCTTCAAATTTATGCATGTATCACATGCGTGTAAGTCGTATTCAAATTTTGTAACACTGTAGTAAAAAAAAATCTGATATGTCCCATTCACATGGCTTTTTCTACATATCTGCAACAAATTATTGTTAAAAAGCTCTTACTTCTATTTACTTCATGCTAATCGAGAAAAAGTTAACAGAAATAGTCTTATTACTTGTTTCCTTGTAAGCAGAAGCTAAATAAGGGAGTACCATTGGTTAAAGTGATAGTCAAAAGCTGGTTGCTATGTGACTGAAGCTCCTTTGTTTGTATGGACAGGAGTTGACAAATTCCTGTATGCGAAAAGGAAGTTTTTCATAGCTGAAAACAAAACAAGGGATATCTTAAAAACAATCAACTCCACGAAAAAAATGTATATAGCATAAATTGTGTGTTTTAATGTGCTCTACATTTTCTGTCTGGTACTTTTTTGTCCATCTCTTACGATTTAGCAGTTATGCAAAAATCCGTAAAATTCATCCGGAATAAGGTAGTCTTCAGAGACTATTCCAAAAATATTCAAGACATACATTTTATTTGTCAAGTAAACACCTTAAATTTACGATATTTTAATCAAAATCGTTAGAGCCATTTTTTAGAAAATCAAAACTTTGGAATTTTTTTCCATGTAAAGGGTAGTTTGGAGTGGGGAGATTTTCTTGAAAATCTTCGTGTCGCATCCTTGGAAGATACGAAGCCTAAATAGCAAGTTTGATTTTTAACGGTGTTTTCATTTTTGAGCTATGCTGCACACACTCACACACAGACAATTTTTCTAAAAATGCTTTTTTAGGGTTCAGGGGGTCTAAAAACATATATTTCCCGTGAAATTTCGGTATCGAAATTTTGGGTGCAATACAATACCTTCTCTATACACTATGTACATAGTACGTATAGAGAAAGGAAGATTTGTAACATCCTATATTTTAATGAAATATCCTTCTGAATCTTATAATGTTAGATACAGTTTTTGAGAATTATGAACATCAAAAGCAAATCCTACTTTTCATCCATATTGCGTCTAGACGCTGTGTCCGTTAACATTTGCTATCCTGTACCTTTTTCTTGCCTCTGAATAAAAATGTCCACTTCTAATTGGCAGCACGTTGGCAGTTATAGCGATTTCTTTTAGGTTTTACTTTTTCCAGTAGCCGCTATAGTAAAAGACCCTTCAGCTATGGACATGATCATATAATCCCACTTTCAGAGCTGGAGAATAAAAAGCGCGCGACGTACCTCAACGAATCCGTGCAGTGGAACACGATTGAAATCATAGTGGCTAACAGGGGTTTTAACGCAGTGACCAATTAAGATAAGCTTTAGTTCTATAGTAGCGAAACTCATAATGAATTCTAAAAAAGCATCTTTGTTTGATCTCTGAAATTTCTAGCTTGCCCTGCAACCTACGTAACACCGAATCCTTAATTAGAATCCTTTCTGAGTTTTGCCTTTGAAGAAAATACAAGAGGATTAAGAATTGTGCCGCATACACCTGTTAAAAGTTTTAATTAATTTTTCCCCAGAAAGTAGTGCATGGGATTTGATGCAGGTTCTGTACGTTGAAATTATTTTACTGAGAAAAAAATCTGACGTGATTCATTTACTTGACTTTTTCGCTTATTATGTAACAAAGTATTTTTAAAAAAACTTATCCTAATGGGACAAAATTAGTAGAAGGAGAATAAATAAATGCACTGGGCTAAAGCAATAGTCAAATCTTTTAAGAGCGGATCGCTTTGTTTTAATTAATTTTTCCTCAGAAAGTGGTGCTTGGGATTTGATGTAAGTTCTCTATGTTGAAAATTAATTTTACATTTCAAAGATACAGAAATTTATTCATTCATTTTATTTTCTTTGCTTATTCTGTAACAAACTATTCATGCAAAGACTTATTCTAACCGTACAAAGTTGGTACAAATGATCTTATAACTTACTTCCTTGTAGGTAGAAGGGAATAAGTAAATGCACTGGGTTAAACTATAGTCAAATCGTTTAAGAGCTGGTCGCTTTGTTTTATTTATTTTTTAAATTCATTTTCCCCAGAAAGTGCTTGAAAATGGTGAAAATTTATTTTACATTTCGGAGAGAGAAAAAAAAATCCTGCTTATTCTGGAACAAATTATTCGTACAAAACCTTATTCTAATGGAACAAAATTGGCAGACAGGGCCTTATTGCTTAGTTCCTTGTAGATAGAAGGAGAATAAATAAATGCCTTGGGCTAAAGCGATAGTGAAATCTTTTAAGTGTTGAACGCTTTGTGATGACTTTGAAATTCGATTCTCTTTGAATGGCCAGGAGTAAAACATATGTAAACGAAAAACAAATTACAACTTCTCAGTAGATGTAGAAAAACATAATGTAGAACATTTAAACTATAATTTCAGAAATGTGTATTTTAACGAGATCTACAATTTTGTCTATCTCTTATGCGTTACAGCTAAGAAAAATCCATCCATAATAAGAGGACTTCTGAGGCTATTTCCGGAAATAAAAACTATACATTTCATTTTTAATGGTTCTTTAATCAAAATCGTTTAGCCAGTTTTTAGAAAATACACATTTTAGAAACATTTCCTATGTAAATGGTAGTTTGGAGTTGAGAGTCTTTTTTGGAAATTTTTTGCCACATTTTGGAAGATGCTGAGGACAAATATTTAGTTTGCCCTGCAATGGGTTTTTCGTTTATGGGTTATACTGTTCGCACGCACGCACGCGCGCACACACACACACACACATACACACATAGAATCGTTTTACTTTTATTAATTCATAGTCAGTACATGGATAGTAAAGGTATTGCATTCACCCGAAAATTCTATTCCGAGATTTCTCTAGAAATATACATTTTAGGACCCCTATAAATATGGGATTTTTAGAAAAACGTTCGCGCACGCGTGTGTGTATATGTGTGTCGTGTGTTTTGAGCAGAACTCAAAAACGAATAGCGCTTAAATACCAAACTTTGTATTCAAGTTTAGAGCTTTTCAAGAATGGGACACGAAGGTTTTCAAGAAAATCCCCCAACCCAAACTATGTTTTACACGGAAATCTTTTCGAAAATATAATTTTCTCAAAAGTGGCTCTAACGATATTGATTAAAATACTGCTCATTAAAGCTATTTTCATGACATGTATAATATATACGTGATACTTTTTTTCTTGGAATAGCCTTTGAAGATCTGTGCATTTTGAATGACTTTTGCACATCTAGTAAACCGTAAGAAATGACAAACACTACACAAACATGTAGATTTCATTATAGCACACACTTTATATCATATATCTTTTTTGTCGACTTAACAATTCTCGAGTTATTCCTTGTAATTTGTTTCAATTTTAAGATACTTAAGCTTTTCTGAAACAGGAGGACGATATCTGTTTTTCTTTGTTTAATCCCTGGCCAAACAAAGATATCGAAATTCAAAGTAATCGCATATCGATTTAATTATCGCTTTAGCCTAGTGTACTCCTTTATTTCCCTTCTACGAGGGGCAATTATAATTTGAGCCTTGGGAACCCTAATTGTTGTAGGTGCCATCTAGTGTTTCCACTGGTTAATTTGACATTGATGATCTTAATCTACTTCAGATATTTTGTCAATAGAGCGTTATATTTATTGTTTATAGAGACTTTGAAATTGTGTCTCAGCGAAAAGTTGGAATGAACCCCTGAAAATGCTCGTGCGATGAATAATTATGGTTTTTGACGTGGATTATCAAGACAAGAGTGCATTGATCAACTTACCACATACTACATTTGACAATGAAGTTCCATCCTTTGCTACTGTGAAACTGGTATAACGAGATTAATCGTGGCCGCCGTTCGCTCTCTGAAGACATTTGTGAAAGTCATCCAAAATCAGTTGTTTGCCAGAAAACATTGATGCTGTGCAAACATTGTTAGCATAAGAGAGTCATGTCATATACTGTGAGATAGAGGAAACCCCTAGGCATTATTTCTTTGTTATATTGAATGATCATTTAACCATGGAAAGGGTTTGCTCTGTTGAACCCCACATAATTTGACACAATCTCAAAAGGATGCTCGTCGATTGTGCACACAAATGCTCAAGGAATACAATGATAAGACCTCAAAAGATGCACATAAGATTGTACCAGGTGACACGAATCTGGATATATGCATATGAGCCGAAACATTAACAGCAGACGACTGTATGGTGGTTTCAAGATGACCTAATTTCAACAAAAGTTATTCGCACTCGAAGCAAATTGTCGCTTTTTTTTTTTTTTTGTTCAGAAAAACTGGTCATTGGCAACGGTGTCTTTAGTGGAAAGGTCAATTCTGAGTGGTCTACAGCCAATTGTTTGCCGGAAGTCTTTGGTGAAATAGGAAAACCGACTGAGCGTTGATCAAGACAATACGAGCGCTCACGTCTAACAACAGATTATTTGAACACTCAAAAGATCGAATTGATGTACCATCCGCTTTACTGTCTCGATTGTACAACTAATAACTTCCTTTTTTTTACACAAATATCAACTATAAATTACGTGGACAACGAAGAAGTGTTGATGCTTTTTAAAATCAATTTTGGAGGTGACGCAGAATCAACTAAATACCATGACAAATGGTTCATACGCATGCAAAAGTGTATCAATTGTAAAGGAAAAAGGTTCAAGAAACAAAACAATTTTCAACGACAAATTACTGTTTTTATTATTAGGCTCAAAATACAAACAGTGCCCCTCGTTCTTGCAACGAAATAAGTAATAAGAATATTTCTGCTAATGTTTATATCGATTAGCATGAAGTAGATAGAAGAATTCTCTTTTGCAGAACCGATAGAGAAGTGATATAAAGGGAACACATTAAATTTTGTTATTTTTACTTTCACTACATATACTATGTACATAGTGTATAGACAAAGTATTGTATTGCATCCAAAAATTAGATACCGAGATTTCACCGGAAATGCATGTTTTGAGATCTGTAATATATATCTGTCAGTCCATGTGTGTGCGTCTGTGGGCAGCATAGCTCAAAAACGAACTGTCCGTTCACTACCAAACCTGATATTTAAGTTCAATATCTTCCAAGAATGCAACACGAAGATTTTAGAGAAAATTACCTCACCCCCATTACCCTTTACATGGGAAAAAATTCTAAAATTTCAGTTTTCTCAAAAATGGCTCTAACGATTTTCATTAAAATCATTTATATATAAGATATTTAAATTTGAAATGAAATGCATATTTTGAATTTTCTGAGAATAGCCTCTAAAGATCTCTTTATTCTGGATCATTTTTCTGAATTTTGTATAACCGGTAAACCTTAATAGATAGAGAAGGCAAAAAAAAAAAAAAAAAAAAAAAAAAACCCGTAGCAACCATATTTTAAAACATTTGAATGTCAGTTTAGCCTAGCGTCTTCTCTTATTTCGCTGCTACTTATAAGGAATGTTTATCTAGATTAGCATGCATTAGATGGAAGAGTAAGCTTATTAAGAATAATTTTAGAGATGTAGGGAAAGTCATGTGAATGGAGCATATCAGATTTTTTCATATAGGTGTCCAAAAATATATTTCTGCTGAAATTTCGGTATCATTTTGATTGGAATGCAATACTTTTTCTGCCCGTTATGTGTGTGACAAATAAAGTAAACCTCCGATGCATTCATTCATATCATTTTATTAACTCGCGCTTCCAGAAACAATATTTGCAAAAGCTTCTTCTCCTATCTTCTTCTTGTTAATCCAGATTAATTGACAGATCGTTGTATATAGTTATTTGAAACAATTCTCTATACCATGAATAATGAAATTAAGATCTCTTTCTAAAACCATGAGAAACAATTTGATGTATCCCTCTCATATAATTTTCTCTACATTTCTATAACAAATTATTGTTAAAATGGCTCTTCTTCTATATACTACATGCTTATCGAGATAGAATTAGCAGAAACTGTCTTATTACATGCTTCCTTATAAATAGAAGGGAAATAAGGCAGTAACATAGGCTAAAGCGATAGTCAAATCTTTTAAAAACTGGTTGTAAGTGATTGAAATTCCTTTGTGTGGCCAAGAGCTGAGACATTCCCGTATTAAAACAGTATAAGTATTTTACAGCTGAAACAAATAACAAGGAATATCCCAGAAACTGTCAGCTCAGCTAAAAAAATAACATTAGCAGGTTTAGTCTTATTATTTACGTCCTTGAACGTATAAAGGGTATAAGGGAATAAATTAGGCTAAAGTGGTAGTCAAATCATTTAAAAACTGGTCGCTTTGTGAAACAATTGAGGTTCGATTCAATTTAAATGGTCTCGTTTAAGAAAATTTACGACAGTTTAAAATTGAAAACACTAACAAGGAATATCTCAAAAACGGTCGGCTCTATAAGAAAAACGTATATGACATAAATTATGTGTTTTAACGATATATACATTTTTTGTGTACTAAATTTTATCTATCTCTTAAGGTTTAAACGTTATGCAGAATTCTGCAAAACTTATTCAGTATAAAGAGGTCTTCAGATTCTACTCCCTAGAAAATTCAAATAATCAGTTTATTTGTAGTCTCTTTAATATACGGCATTTTAATAAAAACCGGTACGGCCATTTTTGAGAAAAACAACATTTTCAAAATATTTCTCATGTAAAGTTAGTTTGTGGTGGGGAGATTTTCTTGAAAATCTTCGTGTCGCGTCCTGGAATACTAAACTTAAATACCAAGTTAACGGGTTTTTCGTGTTTTAGTTTTGCTGTCCACAGACCTCACACATACATGGACCTTATCCTAGAAACGTTTTTTGCGGACTCAGGGAACCTCAAAATATATTTCCAGTGAAATCTCGACATCGAATTTTTGGGTAGAATACAATACCTACTCTAGCTACTATGTACATATGTACGTGTACATATGAAGTCCAAGGATGAGATACGAAAATTTTGATGTGAGAGCCCCAAACTACCCTTTATATGGAAAAAAAAATTCAAAATTTTTTATTTTCTCAAAAAAGGCTGCTACGATTTAAATTTTAGATGACATTTATTAAACTTCATTCTGGAATACTTTTGTAGAACTGATAAAACTTAAGATATAGACAAACTTACCACAAGCTAAATGTAGATCTGTTTAAAGCACACAATTGACGTCATACTTTAAGTGATAATTTCAGAGATATTTCCTGTTTTTGATTTTAGTTTTAAAATTCTTAAAAATTTTCGCATACGGAAATTTTTCAACTCCTGGTCATGCAAAGAAATGAATTCCAAACACATAGGAACAGATTTTAAAATATTTCACTATTGCTTTAGCCTCCTAGTGTGTTCCCTTATTTCCCTCGTACTCAAAACGCCCCTCACGAATCGATCCAACACAACCCCCACAAAGCAATCCAATACACCATCGACCGTTTGTGCCAACTTCTGTTTATCTTGATTAGCACAAAGTAGAGACAAGGATCAGCTTTTTTTAAGAATAATCTGTTCCAGAATAGCTAGAGAAAGTCATGTGAACGGAACATATCAGATTTTTTTAAGACGTAATTTTTGTCTATATCTTACGGGTTAACAGTTGTGCAACATGCATACAGAATGTAAATTACTTCAGGGACTATTTTCAGGAAATTCAAGATACATACATTTTATTTGTCATGTAAATATCGTTAATAATATTGATTTTAATCACAATTGTTAGAGCCAATTTTTGAGAAAATTAAAAACTTCGAAAATTTAATCCAGGTAAATGACGGTTTATAATGGAGGAATTTCTTAAAAATCTTCGTGTCGAATCCATGGAAGATAGTGAGATTAAATATAAAATTTTGTATTTAACCATTTTTCTGTTGTTCTGTTTTATGCTGTTCACACACACAGACACACACACAGACACACACACACGGAATTTTTTCAAAAATGGTTTCCTTTGGATTCAGGGATCTTAGAAATGAAACTCAATTTTATTTATGGACGCTCTTTAACTACTACGGTTCTCAGCGTTCTATTCTATTTTGGGCGTGAAAGATCGCTTAATTTAGCTCAGAGGCCTCTCTATGAGGCTTGAGGTTATTTTACGTGTCGTAAATCTACGACACTGGATCAACGGCTTTACTTCCCTTCCGAAGGAAGCCATGCTAAGGATTTTTACGCCCGAAAAAAAATCTATCGTCCTCCGCCGGGTTTGAACCCCAACCTTGTGTGATTGAGGAAGCATGGTAACCACTACACCATACAAGACGACTCAGGGATCCTAAAATATGTATTTCCGGTGAAACATGATACCGACTTTTTTGGTGGAGTGTAACACCTCCTCTACCTATATACTATGTACGAAGTACAGAAAGTAATAAATCTGATGTGTTCCATTCACATGACTTTCTCTACATCTCTGCAACAAAACATTGTTAAAAAGCTTATAATTCTATTTACTTAATGCTAATCAAGAGAAATTTAGCAGAAATAGTCTTATTACTTGCTTCCTTGTAAGAAGAAGCAAAATAAGGGAGTACCACAGGTTAAAGTGATAGTCAAATGCTGGTTGCTATGTGACTGAAGTTCCGTTGTTTGTATGAACAGAAGTTGACAAATAATTCTTGTATGAGAAACATTTTTTCAAAGCTGAAACTAAAATCAAGGTATATCTCAAAAACTAAAAACTCCACGAAAAATACGTATATAACATAAATTATGTATTTTAACATGCTCTACATTTTGTGTTGATTTTGTCCAACTCTTACTGTTTAGCAGTTATGAAAAATTGATCCAGAATAAAGTAGTCTTCACAGGCTATTCCTAGCAAATTCAAGATATACAGTTTATTTGTCAGGTAAATATCTTTAATATACGATATTTTAATCAAAATCGTTAGAGCCTTTTTTGAGAAAATAAAAAATTTCGAAAATTTGTCCATGCAAATGGTAGTTGGGGGTTGGGAGATTTTTCTCAAAATCTTCGTGTCGCATCCCTGGAAGATAAGAAACGTAAATACCAAGTTTGGTATTTTACCGACTTTTAGTTTTTCACTTATCGTGTTCACAGATACACGGACACACGGGTCTTTTTCTGAAAATTCTTTTTTTGGATACAGGGGACCCTAAAACATATATTTCCGGTGAAATAACAGTATCGAATTTTTGGGTGGAATGCAGCACCTTCTCTATACACTATGTACATAGTACGTGTAGGGAAAGTAAAAACATGTAATTCAGGAATTTTTAATGTAGTGCAGTTCACACCGGGCGCCATATTGATAGTGCTTGTTTACTATGACAGGTGCAAGATGACGCCACTTACACATCTGTCGGACGCAGCGGGTTTGGCATTTGTTTTTCTCTTTTTTTTTTTTTTTTTATTTTTTTTTTTTAAATTTTTGACAAAAACAGTAACGGAGTCTGATCAGGACTCCGGCACTGTATCCCTATTTACATTTCCCCCCGTAGGTTTTACTGATTACTGGTTTTACTGTTTCTTTTACAAACATATACACATTGCACAAACATATAACACCCATGCCCAAGGCGGGACTCGAACCCACGATCCCCTGCCCACGAAGCACCAAAGCGAGACGCTTTAGCGAGCGTGGCCATGGGGACCGGCACTCTTGGGACGGCTCGCGGGCAAACTGGCTCTGGGAGTACCAGACAATGTTGGGAGGATGTTTTTGGGCGGTAAGTGACCGTGCCTAATTAAGCCTTTGTGACTGGTAAAAT
The DNA here is from genome assembly GCA_030762935.1 of Hymenopus coronatus. Classification (NCBI taxonomy): domain Eukaryota; kingdom Metazoa; phylum Arthropoda; class Insecta; order Mantodea; family Hymenopodidae; genus Hymenopus; species Hymenopus coronatus. The sequence continues at coordinate 93,738,196 of CM060895.1, read as the reverse complement.
AAAAGAGGCGTTAGAGCTACTAATACCCTCGGCATTCTCATCTTTAATTTGAGATGGGTTTAGGCAAGTAAATTCGGTGTGAATCTACATCAGCTGAATTCCTTGGAGTTAAATGAAGCCAATTTTCAGTATATTTTAACCTAATAGATTGTATCATCATGTTTTAATTGTAACAAGCAAGAAGGACAGTCTGTCTTTTAGGACAGTCATGTTACTTTCTCTACACGACTATGTACATAGTGTACAAACAAGGTAAAAATAATTCGATACCCAGATTCACCGAATATATATGTTTTGAAGTTCCCGAGAAAAAGGTCCGTATGCGTATTTGGGTGTGTCTGTGGACAGCATAGCTTAAAAAACTAAAATACTGTTAAATACCATCTTCAAAGTATTAGGCCTGGTGGTCTGTTACGGTCTCATTCCATCTCTTCATCTTCCTTGTGGTCTGTAGTTTAATATTTGTCGTGGAATTCTTGATATATGCATTCTGAGTACATGTAACCTCCAAAATTCGACGATAATATTGAATTTTTTCCATTATTGGATCAATTTTCAATTCTTTCATAATATCTATATTCTTTTTCTTATAAGTTTAGTGTATTCTGTAGCTCTTCAAATTTCATTTCATTAACTGTGATACGATGTTGATCACTTTATCGAATTGTCCAAACCTCACTTCCATGCTTTAAAACTGGCTTCGCTAGTGTCCTATAAGACTTTATCCTAGTGCATCTTTGTACCAGATACGGTTTGAAAATATTATTAATAGTACTCATCGTATAATTGAACTTGTTTAATTTTATTTAATATATTTTTTCTGTTTCGTATTTAAATTTAATATCTTCCAGGAATGCGACTCGAATCCCCCTTCTCCGAGCTACCCTTTACATGAAAAAACTTCCGAAAATGTTTATTTTTTCACAATTTTGATTAAAATATTGTATATTAAAGATATTTGAACGTTTATCTAGAATTTTCCTGGAATAATCTATAAAGATCTCTTTATGCTGAATGAATTTTACTGAAAGGAGGTTCTTTACGGAGGTCATATGGATGGAACGCATCAGATTTTTCACTTTCTCTACACACACTGTGTACACAGGTATAAAGAAGTTATTATTGTATTGCACCCAAAAATTAGATACCGATATTTCACCAGAAATATGTTTTGAGATCCTTGAACCCGAAAAAAGCATTTTTAGAAAAGGGCCTGTGTGTCTGTGGACAGCATAGCTAAAAAACTAAAATACCGTTGAATACCAAACCTGTTATTTAAGTTTATTATCTTCCAAGGATATGACAGAAAGATTTTCAAGAAAATTCCCCCACTCGAAGCTATCCTTACATGGAAAAATGTTTGAAAATGTTGTTTTTCTCACAAATGGCTTTAACGATGTTTATTAAAATACTGCACATTAAAGTTATTCACAACACAAATAAAATATATATTTTGAATTTTCTTGAAATAGCCTTTAGTGAGCACTTTATTCTGGTTGATTTTTGCAGCATTTTGCATAACGGTCAAACCGTAAGAGATAGACAGAAGCGTGCTTCACAAAAATATAGACCTCGCTAAAACACACAATTTATATCATATGCATTTTCGTTATAGAATTGACCGCTTCCAGGATATTGCTTGTTATTGGTTTCAATTTTAAAATACTTATACTTTTTTCACACAGGAAGTGTCCGTTTTTCTTTTGTTCTACTGCTGGCCAAGCAAAGAAGCCAATTTCAATGACAATCGCATAACGATAGCTTTTAAAACATTTGACTATCGCTTTAGCATAGCGCATTCCTTTAGTTACCTTCTAATTATAAGGAACTAAGTAATAGGTACATTCTGCTAATGTTTAACTCGATTAGTATGGTGTAGAGAAAATAATAATCTATTGTAAGAAGTTCTGTTTGTAGAACAGTTAGAGAAAGTCATGTGAGTGTAGCACATCCGATGTATTTAAAAATAGTTATTACACAGGCCAATTTTCAAGAGTTTGGTACTCTACATATTTTCCTGTATTATTGTATAAATGTGGAATTCAATATCACTCATCTTAACTAAAATTATAGTATTTAATTTCACAATGTTTTATTTCTGGCTGTAATATTATGTGTACTAAATCTGCAATTAGCATCTCATATTAGAAGAACGGTGCGTTTTCATATGGCTAAATCGATTAATTGCGATAAATCGGAAAGTTGGGAAAAATTACAGCTGTTTGTCAGCATTCAAAGGCTCAACTTTTAGTATTTAGATGAAATATACAATAATTTAAGCGCAATATATTACAATACTATTTAAAAGTATTTTTGTTCAATTTTACATTATGATCTGAAAAAAAAATATAAGAATACAGTAACAAGAAATTTTAAGTAGTTTTTATCCCTCCTGTCCTGGGGATGTTTTTTACTGCGTTCCATTAAAATAGCAGTTACTGGATATTATATCCCTAGGGATAATAGTACTCACTGCGTCCAATTAAAAAAACGACTCTTCTCAGAAATAACACGTTTTTAGGTAATTCCTCTGGGAAGGGAAGCAGTTCTTCCAGTTGTCTTCTATGTTTCATACATAGCCATTAACGACGTTGAGGTCTATAGCACTGTTTTTCTTTCTCTAGCACGTTTGTGCAATGTATATAGTGAATAGGGAAGGAAGTATATTCCATCCTAAAGTTAGATTCACAATTTTACTGGAAATATATGTTTTGAGGTCTCCGAGTCCGAAAAAAAACACTTTTAGAAATGGTTCGTGTGTGTCTATCTCTGTGGGCAGCATAGCTCAAAAAGGAAAAGTAGGTTAAATACCAAACTTGGTATTTAAGTTCATTATCTTCTAAGGACATGACACGAACATTTTCAAGAAAAATCCCCCCACCCCCAAATACCCTTTACATGGAACATTTTTCGAAAATGTTTCTTTTCTCAAAAATAGCTCTTAACAATTTTGATTAAAATGTTTGAGATATTTTCATGAAAAACTAAACTTATAACTTGCATTTTTAGGGAATAGTCTCTGAAGATCTCTTAATTCTGGTTGAGCTTTGCAGAATTTTGTATAACGATTAAGCTGTAAGAAATAGACAAGAACTTACCACAAAAAATGTACATTTCGTTAAAACACACTATTTATACCATATACGTTTTTCTTGTAGAGTTGACCGTTTAATAGGTATTTCTGTATACTGTATTCAATTTCAAACTTATCTCAAACGGAAACCTCAATTGTTTCATATAGCAATGAGCTCTAAAAGATTTGGCTACCGTTTTAGCCTACAGTATTCTCTTATTTCCATTCTACTTACAAGAAAGCGAGTAATAAGACCAATTCTGCTAGCGTTTATCTCAATTAGAATGAAGAAGAAAAAGAATAATCTTTTGTAACAATAGTTTGTATTTGGAACAGAGAAAGTTATGTGGGTGGATACATCAGATTTTTCATTCGCCTAACTGGGCAGTTACCAGTGATTTTGTGTACCTTGATAGCAGATTTCAGAACATTATGCAAACAGCTGTTATGGCATGAAACTTTTTTTTTAATGATTTATTGATCGATCAGCGCATGTGCGCTCTACAGATCATTGATTTTAGACATTATTTACATGCATGATACTGAATAACATTGAAATGAGGTAAGCCCCATTGGGCCCCTCATAAGTAGGAACATGTTTTTGTTTTTATTTTACAGAAAGTCCTGCTGTGAGAGCTGGTCCAGTGGTAGGCGACTCTTGATGCGAGTTGGATAGCTAGATTTTCTGCCAAGAGAATAGTGAATGGCTCCTGAGACGTCTTTTAGCTTGCTGTAAAACTGTTCGGCTTGTGAAGAAATTGACTGTTGAATGATGCTGATTCCAGTTTCTCTATGTAGTTGACTATTTCTGACAAACCATGGTGCATTCGTTGAGATTCGCAATATTTTGTTTTGAAATGTCTGGATACGTTTGATTTCAGAAGGACTAGTTCCTCCCCAAACTGGACAAGCGTATAGTAGCAGTGGTCTTAATAGAGTCGTGTAAAGTAGTGTGCAGTTTTTTAGTTTGAGTGAAGATCTTTTGTTGAGGAGGGGGTAGAGTTTTGCCAGTCTTGCTCGGGCTAGTTTAAGTTTGTTGCTTATATGTGGTTTCCATGTGAGTCGTCGATCCAGGAGTACACCGAGATATTTCACTGTTTCTGTATTCGTTTTCCAGGGTATCTGTTTCGCTGGGAGCGTTACTGGTGGCGGATAGTTTTGTCTGCCTCTTCTCCAAACACAATATCAATGTTCACAACAAACATCTGCCAGTGATTTTGTGTATCTTGATAGCAGATTTCAGAACATTATGCAATCAGCTATTAGGGCATGAAACTTGATGCCTCTTCTCCAAACACAATATCAATGTTCACAACAAACATCTGCCAGTGATTTTGTGTACCTTGATAGCAGATTTCAGAACGTTATGCAATCAGCTGTTAGGGCATGAAACTTGATGCCTCTTCTCCAAACACAATATCAATGTTCACAACAAACATCTGCCAGTCACTAATTATAAAGCAGGACGGCAGTTAAAGGAACTATTACGTACTCTTACTCGCATACCTGATGAGGTAGTTGATACATTATAAAATATGTACAACTCTATGATAAGGCCCATTTTGTTATAGGAAGTGAAATTTAGGGGTGCGAAACAGCAGAGCACGAAAACAAAACGCATCAGCATTTTGGAAACGAGTTCTTGGAGTTTCACAAGGGGAGGTGGGATGCTATGAAGACACACTGCACACGATCTATGTTCCGAAATTCATCTACATCACTCAAGAGCTAGTTCCAATATTTATATAAATAGATGTAAATATAGTAAGGTACAAAACTCCTGTGAGACAATATCATTGAATCTATTTAATGAACTTAGTAACAGCACTAAAGCTCTCCATTGAATCTTTTAAGATGTCAGCTAAGCGCACTCTGATTTTAAATCCATTTTATTGTCTGGATGAATTTTATGATACTGTCAAAAGTTTTTGATATTATTTGTAATTGACGTTACTACACAATGTACTTTGTTCTGGCAAATAAACTTATCTATCTGTGTATCTGTCTGTCTGTCTATAAAATAAGAACTGTGAAGTACTGGTTGAGGTTGATTCAGGGAGATAATTCAACTTTAAGTTCTATACTTAAACACTTGTCTTTCTAGTCTTGGGTTGCAAATCTCGAAATAGGCTTGAGAAGAAAATGCATGAAGAAATGAAGTCAGTATGGCAAAGAGGTGAAACAAATGACAAAAACACCTGGACATAAGCCGACAGGAAACTGAATCGAGTAGTAAAATGAAACTCTGTCTAGCTCTATCAAGCGAAATAAAACTGACTTGGGATAAAGAGGCATATATACTTCACTTAGGAAGAAAGGAAAGGTCTGCAAAGGCAAGGTTTAGGCTGGGAGGCTGGAGGTCACAAAAAATGACAGACCATTCTGGTACGAGAATCTGCCAATTCTGTGGTTAAATGAAGAATGCTTACACATTTTGGCGGAATGTTCACAGTGGGAGAACCAGTGAACAATTAAATGTGTAAGTGACACTGGAAGGAGATTGGTATGTTGAGATCTACTGGTTGACCATAGGAACACAAGGCAACTTCCTGTTTAAAGTGTATGAAGCCAGATCATATTTGTTCAGTTAATCAAAGTCAATTTATATCTATTTTTTCAGTTTCTTTAATTTTATCTTTTGTGTCTTTGTCACCTTTAACTTGCACCTGAAATATGCATGCACAGTCAACGATCCATTCAATAAGTGTTTGTGCAATAACTTTAATACTTTGAAATAAATAAAGATACTTAGCCATCTAACAAGAGACCAAAATCACAGAGTTGGGATTGTTTTAGTGACAGTAGAACGAAAATAAGAATATCCATGTTTCAGCTTTGCCTGCCATATGGTTCCTATTCGAAATTTAAGTTGTAGCGGTTGTTAGATCTGTCTTTCACTCAGTAATAAAACGCCTGGTGCTATATTATACACTGAAATAAAATATTGCAGGTTTCCATAAGCAATTTTAATGCGAGAGGCGTTCAATAAGTCTTTAGAAAATTCAAGAAATTACACTCGTAGCAAAAAAAAAAAAAAAAAAAAAATGTATTTAGTAGCAATTGTTTATTATATGGAAGTTAAAAGCTTCAACTATATTCATAGGCAATTGAATCAACAATCTTGTGCTTATTTAGAAAGATGGGGAAAAACGAATTTCGTGCGATGATTATACACTAATGTTTAAAAGGCTTAACACCAAAAGAGATAAAAGCCGAGTTGGATGAAGTTCACGGTACACCTGCTATTAAGTTTAACAATTTACAATTGGATAAATGAATTTAAACGTGGTCGTACATCCACAAATAATGAACATCTTCTCCAGACGTCCAGTAGAAATGATTGATAAAATCCAGGATCTATTTTTGAGTCATCAACGAATCGAAGTTCGCGAAATATCACAAGGTACAGTGTTCTCAATTTTTTACCAAAACTTAGGTTTGACAAAGTTCTCGGCAAGATGGGTGCCACGTTTGCTCTCAATGGAGAATAAACGCAATTAAGTCAGCGATTCGGAAGCTGGTTGGCACTTTTCCGTCGCAATCTTGTCGAGTTTATGCATTGAAATATAACTGTGGATGATACACGGATACGCTATTACACTCCTGGGACAAAGTACAATCGAAATAGTCGGTTTTTAAAGGCGAACCGGCTCCGAAGAAGGCAAAGATGCTGAAATGTGCAGACAAGGTGATGGCTTCGGTTTTTTGGGATTCACGCAGAATCATCTACGCTGATTACTTACAGATCAGAAGAACAATAAACGGATAATAATATGCATCGATATTGCACCGGTTGAACGGAGAAATCAAGAAAAAAACACCCTGATTTGCCAAAGAAAAGAATTGTCTTCCATCAAGACCTGCGCAGTTTCGATGGCGAAAAGTGTAGAATAAAGGTTAGAATTACTATTACATCCACTGTTATCATCAGATTTGGCCAGCAGTAAACTTTTTATTTCCAAACTTGAAAAATGGCTGGACGGAAAACTATTCACCTCAGATGCCTATTTTGAGGACCTTCCGAAATCCTACATTTTGGAAGGCTTAAAGTCTATCGAGCTAAAAGGAGATTATATTAAACAATAAAATAAATCTACCAAAATAATTTGTTTTATATCTTTTTCTAAGAACTTACTGAATCCCCCTCGTAAAATACTAACTGATTGTGAATACGGCTCAACCTCGTTTTCTAATAATAAAAACAATTCCTCTGTTTCTTTAAATCTTAAGTGGTTTAGCTTATACAGGAACATATTTACCATTTTTCCATAATTTTCTGAAAACGAGTTATTACTTCCATATCACATCTATTACATCCATTTCTATAAGGCGATCTACATTTAAATGAAGAGATAAAAAAAAAAAAAAAAAACCAACCGAAAATATACGAGGATTGGGCTATAAGTAATGACAACTATTTTATTTTGTGATGAACTAACTGTTATCGAGCATAATATGATATGTGTCACGGGGAAGAGAGGCAGTTCTAATATATTTAAGGAATGCATGTAGGAGCATAGTGAGTGGTGTGAAATCAGTTCTCCTCCGGAGACTTCTGTGCTAGATGGATATAACTTATGTTGCACATCCATACATAAAACAGCTTTCTCCGTGAGAGAACTGCCAGAGAACTACACAGGGAATTAGTGGAAACTGTTGAAAATAATGCTCTGCCATACCGGGCAGTCATTAGGTGGGTAGATAAGCAGAATGTGCCGGAGGGTTATAGCATCGCAGGGAATGAGAAGAATTGGAGTATCCACCATCCTGGTCTGACTCCGTGTGACGTCGAGACCTCATAGGCAAGGTAAAAGAACCATTTTGTGGTAGGTTGTGTGCAATATGTGAGGATACTGGAAATGCTGTGAAACTACAAATGACCAGATTTCCATATGGGAGCAAATTTGCGATGCCGATGGCATTTAATAATAATAGTAATAACAACAATAATAACAGCAATAATAATAATAATAATAATAATAATAAAGTAGCTATGATTTAAACCCCAAATAAGTAAATCAAGTGTATAGTGAGACCTTTTGTTAAATTGAACAGTTTTACTAAAGGAAAAATAACAATGATGTATAGAAATATTAAACTTAAAATAAAATTATGAAGATATAACAAATAAAATGAAAAAACAAACAAGGAAAACAAAGACAAAAAAAAATTATGTTTGAACAGAATTAAAAAAAAAAAAAATTTGATGTGTTCCATTCACATGACTTTCTCTACATCTCTACAACAAATTATTATTAACATGCTTAGGCTTCTATTTACTTCATGCTAATTGAGAAAAAATAGCAGGAATAGTCTTTATTACTTGCTTCCTTGTAAGTAGAAGGGAAATAAAGGAATACACTAGGCTAAAACAAATGTCAAATTTATTGAAAGCTGGTGGCCATGTGGTTGAAATCCCTTTCTATGCAAGGACAGGAGTTTAAGCTGAGAAAAGTTGAAGTATTTTAAATCTGAAACAAATAACAAGAAATATCTCAGAAATGGTCATTTCCACGAAAACAACGTATATGCCATAAACTGTGTTTTTTAACGTGATCTACGTTTTTTGTGTAATAAGTTTCTGTCTATCTCTTACGGTTTACCAGTTAGGCAACATTCAGCAAAATTCATTCAGAATAAAAAGGTATTTAGAGGCTATTCACAGAAAATTCAAAATACACTTTTGATTTGCCATATAGATAATTTTAATATACGGTATTTTAATCAAAATTGTTAGAGCCATTTTTAGAAAATAAGAATGTTCGAAATTTTTTCCATGTAAAGGGTAGTTTGTTGTGGGGGGATTTTTCTCAAAAATCTTCGCATCCTTGGAAGATACTAAACTAAAACCAAGTTTGCTATTTTACCGACTTTATGTTTTTTAGTTATCGTGTTCACAGCCACACAGACACACACACATACATACACGGACCTTTTTCGAAAACTTTTTTTAGATACAGGGGACCCTAAGATGTGTATTTCCGGTGAAATCTCGGTATCGAATTTTTGGGTGGAATGTAATGCCTTCTCCATACACTACGTACAAAGTACGTGTCAAGAAAGTAATGAATGCCTTTTTAATGTGCGATTAAATAAGGATATGAAATAACTTTAAAATAATCTTAACGAACTGAAGAAAAAGAAAAAGAAAAAAATGTAAATGTCGAGTTATTTATAGACGCTCTTTAACTTCTGTGGTTCTCAGCATTCCATTCTAAACTGGGTGTCAAAGACCGCTTAATTTTACTCAGAGGCCTCTCTATCAGGCTTGAGGTTCTTTCACTTGCCGTAAATCTACGACACGGGACCAACGGCTTTACCTCCCTTCGGAAGGAAGCCATGCTAAGGGTTTTTACACCCCCAAAAAAAATCCATCGTCCTCCGCCGGGTTTGAACCCGCGACTTTAGGTATATGAAGTTAGCATGGTAACCATTACACCACGGAGGTTGACGAAGAAAAAGAAGAAGCATGATATTTTTGTCTGTCAATTAGTTATCCGATTTGTGAAGCTCCTCAAACTTGACAAATTAACGTAGGTACTGTGTAATAGGGTTCATAAATATTTGCAACCTTTCATTCTTATTTGTAAATTGTAATGAGACCCAGGTCTCATTATCTAATAATTTATGTCACTGTTTTTGTGGCATTCATCCAATCTGAAACATTTTCTATTTCATGTTTAGTACCTCTCAGAATAATAGCTAGTTTCAAATGCCAGATGACTGTCATGTGTGAATATAGACAGCCCCTAAAAATAAATTTAGAACCTTCGCCAAGATGTGTATTGCGTGATAGTTGTGTCTTCTCATTACGACAACTTGATCAACTAATTAGGAAGTAGAACTTGTGTTAAGTACTCACCCCGTCTTGGCAAAGTTAGTGAGAAAGTTGAGAACTGCTTCAGCAACACCCATATCCTGACGGCTGTAGTTCTGTGGGAAGAAAGGCTGACCTCCAACCAGAGGAAGTCCCAAAATATACGTCACGTCTTCACCTCGAACACTTCCCAATCGCTGTAAACAAAACAAAAGTGGTATAACTACACGAAAAAAAATCTGATGTGTTCCATTCACATGACTTTCTCTACATCTCTGCAATGAAGCTTATGCTTCTATTTACTTCATGTTAATTGAGAAGAATTAGAAAAATAGTCTTATTACTTGCTCCCTTGTAAGTAGATTTCTTAAAGTCGAAATCAATAACATGTAAAATATAAAAACGATAAACTCTACGTAAAAAGTATATATGACATAAATTGTGTGCTTTATCGTGATGTACATTTTTTGTGCAGTAAGTTTTTGTGTATCTCTTACGATTTACCAGTTGTGTAACATTTAATAAAAAAATATCCAGAATAAAGTAGTCTTCAGAGGATATTCCCAGAAAATTGAAGGTATACATTTTATTTGTCACATAAATATCTTAAATATAAGAGATTCTAATCAAAATCGTTAGAACCATGTTTTAGAAAATAACAATTTTTGAAAAATGTTCCATGTAAAGGGTAGTTGGGCGTGGGGGAATTTTCTTGAAAATATTCATGTCACACCCCTTTAAGATACCAAATTTAAATACCAAGTTTGGTGTTTAACAGTCTTTTCGTTTTTGAGCTATGCTGCCCAGACACACACACGGACATTTTTCTGAAAATGCTTTTTTTTTTTTTTTTTTTTTTTTTTTTTATTCAGGAGGTCTCAAAACATGTATTTCCGATGAAATCTTGGTATTGAATTTTTGGATGCAATACAATACCTTCTCTATAAACAAAGTATATAGAACGTATAGAGAAAGTAAAAATCTGATGTGCTCTATTCACATGACTTTCTCCTATCTCTGTGACAGATTATTGTTAAAAATCTTATTCTTTCTTCTATCTACTTTATGCTAATCGAGATAAACATTAGCCGGAACGATCTAATTACTTGCAGTCTCGCCAGCTGTTCTAAGGGCCCAACGTTTTGCGGGGAAAGGGAGATGAAGGGGGTGGTTAAAATTGCAAACACGCTTAATGAGTGTAATTGAAACAGATTATCAAAACGATATTGATATTGATATATCCTAACTTTAAAATATTGAAAACCAGGTTTCTGATTCTGTTGTCAAGCAAGGTCATTAATGATACTGCATTCTGTTCAGATACTACTTTTATATCTGTTGCACACAGTGACTGTTACATTGGCAAATTTGGGAGCGATCATGCCCTGGATGTTAATACTGTCTGCTAGCATCAATCGCTTTCTCTTGTTAAGTGTGCTTCAAATCCAGCACCGTGTTGCCAGCTCCGTTTTGTAAGGATCACGTGGCCTCAGTTGAAGTTGGTGTTTGTGCAGGCGCAGTATGTTTACTATTCTGTGCTTTCGCGAATACTGTCATAAAAATCTGATGTGTTCCAATTGCATAACTTTCTCTACATCTCTGCAACAAATTATTCTATTTGCTTCATGTAATCGAGAAACAATTTAGCAGAAATAGTTTTATTACTTGCTTCCTTGTAAGTAGAAGCGAAATAAGGGAGTACCATAGGTTAAAGTGATAGTCAAAAGCTGGTTACTGTGACTGAAGTTCCTTTGTTTGTATGGACACGAGTTCACAAAGTCCTGTATCAGAAAAGTATAAGCTTTTATAACTGAAACCAAAAACAAGAAATGTCTAAAAAACAATCAACTCCACGAAAAAAAATGTATATAACATAAATTGTGTGTTTTAAGGTGCTCTACATTTGTTATGTGGTAAGTTTTTTTCCATCTCTTACGGTTTAGCAGTTATGCAAAATTCCGTAAACTTCATCCAAACTAAAGTAGCCTTCAGATGCTATTCCCAGAAAATTCAAGATAATACATCTTATTAGTCAGGTAAATATCTTTAATATACGAAATTTTAAACAAAATCGTTAGAGCCATTTTTTAGAAAATAAAAATTTTCGAAAAAAGTTCCATGTAAAGGGTAGTTTGGGGTAGGGGAATTTTTCTCAAAATCTTCCTGTCACATCCCTGGAAGATAATAAGCTGAAACACCAAGTTTGGTATTTTACCAAATTTTCGTTTTTGAGTTTACGTGCTCACAGACACAAGGACACACTGACACACGGACATACACACGGACCTTTTTCTGAAAATATTTTTTTTGGATACAGGGGACCCTAAAACATATATATACATATACTTCCGGCAGAATCTCGGTATCGAATTTTTTTGGAGTGCAATACCTTCTCTATACACTATGTACATAGTACGTATAGAGGAAGTAAAGATGTGTATGTGTATAAAATAAACTAAAAGTATTGTTAATGAAACCAATGTTTTGATTTGTTCTTAAAAGTTTGAATTTTGGGCTAAAATTCTTTTTTTTTGGGGGGGGGGAGGAAGGGCCTTTGTTTAATTTTACTTAATTCACTCATCAACCCTCATTTAGTGTTTTAAGTTTTGTTTTTGTTATTATTATTATAGTTATAATTATATGGCTACTGGTTCGTCAGAAACCAAAAGAAAAATCGGCTCTTATAGGAGCCAAAGCCGTGAGTTTATATTCTTCTTGAGTAATTTGAGAAGGAGCGGGACAATGGTGGACCTCTTCTGCCTGTGACCAAAGTACTGGATAGGGTTTGCGATGCACTGAAGGTTGGAAAAACCATCGTGAATTGATTTTAATACACCGTCTTCAATTCTGCATACTCCGGAGGCCACGAGCTACCCCTAAAACATCTCGATGCATTTCAAAAAGATGTGATTAGACAGCATATATTATATGAGAAAGGAATTTCCTACTCGTGAGAAGCTATTGTACTCTCTGAAGGACTCATTTAAGCCTAAGTTGTTTAAAAGTAATTTTTAATTAGAATACTTTTTACTTTCTCTACACGTACAATGTACGTGTATAGAGAAGATATGTCTGTCTGTCTGTCTACCTTCCTGCCTGTCTACCTGCCTGTCTACCTGCCTGTCTCTCAGCCTGTCTATCTGTCTGTCTGTCCGTCCGTCCATCCGTCTGTCTGTCTGTCTGTCTGTATGTATGCAGCATGGCTCAAAAACGAAAAGTTGGTATTAAATACCATACTTAGTATTTAGTTCTGTATCTTCCAAGGAAGATTTTCAAGAGAATCCCCCCACCCCAAAACAACCCTTTACAAGGAAACATTTTCGAAAGTTTTGATTTCCTCAAAAACGGCTCTAACGATCGTAATTAAAATATCTAAAGATGTATACATGATAAATAAAATGTATATCTACAATTTTTTGGGAATAGTCTCTGAAGACGTGTTTATGCTGGATGAATTTTGCGGAATTTTGCATAACTGGTAAACCAGGAGTTGGGCACTTTTGAGATGTTCCTTGCTATTGGTTTCAGCTTTAAAATACTTATACTTACCTCATATGGGAATTTGTCAACTCTCGTCCATACAAACAAAGGAACCTCAATCACATAGCAACCAGATTTTAAAAGATTTGCCTTTCACTTTAGGTTATGGTACTCCCTTATTTCCCTGCTACTTACTAGGAAGCAAGTAATAAGACACTTTCTGCTAATTTTTTTCTCGATTATCATTAAATAAATAGAAGAATAAGCTTTTTAACAATACTTTATTTAAAATATATAGAAAAGGTCATGTGAATGGGACACATCAGATTTTTTCACTTTTTTGTATAGTGTCCAGTTGTTAAAATATTTGACTAACGCTATTCTCGATTGTGTAATTATTTAATAACGAAATGTGTAATGTAGGCATTGCACAAGTTTATCTTGATTAGAATGAAGTAGCTAAAAAGTAAATTTTCGTAACAATAGTTCAGATAGTTGCTAAAAACACAGAGGGTAGAGAAAGTCTATGAATGTAACATCAGTATTTTACCTTTATTACATAACACACGTTATGATTTATTAGTTTTGATTTTATGTTATAATTAATGTGCCCCTAAATGTGTATGGATAAAGCATTACCTACTTTTTATTATTACCAGGTGCTATGTACATACATATATAGTAAGTAGACAAGGTATTGCATTCCACCCGAAATTTGATACCGACATTTCATTGGAAATGCATACTTTGAACACCTCTCAATTAAAACTTTTTACAAAAAATCCTTGTGTGTGTTTGTATGCGTGTGTGTATGTGGACAGCATAACTCAAAAACCAAAAAGTGGGATGAATAACAAACTTTATCTTCCTAGGATGCGACATGAAGATTTTCAGGGAAATTCTCAATCCAAACTAATTTTACATGGAAGATTTTTGATTAAAATACTGCATATGAAAGATATTTACCTAAAACCAGAAGTATATCTTTAATTTTTAAAATAATTAATATTCTGTTATTCACTTTAATTCAGCCTGGCCTTGCAAAGGTAAGGGATTTCAATTCCGTCACATAGCAACCAGCTTTTAAAGGATTTGGCTATCACTTTAGTTTAATGTATTCCCTTATTCCGCTTCTACTTATAAGGAAATAAGTAATGAAATCACTTTTCTAATTGTATCTCACCAGATGTTAATAGCTATTATATTATTATTATTATTATTAGAGCTAATATAATCGCAATATCATGAAATAGCGCTTACGTTACGTTTGTGAGGGAAGTGTTCAGAAAAAACACAAAAGCCTATCCTACGAAAATAAATAGATATGAGTTCATTATTAATTTCTATACACGCACTATGTACATAGTTTAAAGAGAAGGTATTGTATTACACCCAAAAATTCGACTTCGAGATTTCAAAGGAGATACATGTTTTGGGATCACCTGAACCTAAAAAAGAATTTTTAGAAAAAGGTCCAGGTGTCTCTGTGTATGTGTGTGTGCCTGTGGGCAGCATAGCTCAAAAACGAAATCTCTGTTAAATACCCAATTTTATATTCAAGCTCAGAATCTTCCAAGGATGTGACACGAAGATTTTCAAGAAAACCCGCCCACATCCAACTATCCTTTACATGGTAAATTTTTAGAAAATTTTGATTTTTCTCAAATAGCTAACGATTTTTGTTAAAATACCTTATGTATAAGATATTTTTATGACAAACAAAACGTATATCTTGTACTTTCTGGGAATAGCATCTGAAAACCTCTTCATTCTGGATGGCTTTTGTATAACTGACAAGCCATAAGAGATGTACTTAACTTACTACACAAAAATGTAGATCTTATTAAAACACACACTTTTTGCCACATACATTTATTTTTAGCGTTAACCATTTTCGAGATATTCCGGATTATTGGTTTCAATTTTAGCCTCTTAAACTTTTCTATTGTTTCTCGTATGTTTACTTCTAACAAGCAAAGGGATTGATATATCAATTGTTTCATATAGCGACGGGCTCTTAAAGGATGAGACTATCGCTTCAGCCTGTGCATTTTCTCATTCCCCTTATACTTTCAAGGAGCTAGTAATTAGACTATTTCTGCTTATGTTTATCTTGATTAGCATGATGTAGATAACAGATTAATGTTTTGAATAAAAGGCTTATTTGCCGTACAGCTAGAGGACATCATGTGTATGGAACACATCAGAGTTTTGCCCTTCTACTTGCAAGGAAGCAAGTAATAAGGTGATTTCTGATAATGGCTATCTCGATTATCATAGTGTAGATAGAATAAAATATGCTTTAGCAGTAATTTGTTACAGATATACAGAAAATCATGTGAATGGAACACATCAGTTTTTTTGTCATATTTCTTAATACTGATGCGTCATCAAAATGGAGGCTGAGTTAATATGATTCTTTTGAGTCACTTGAGAATCACTTATAATGTATGCACGCGAATCACGTCTCCCAATATAATAAAATGTTTCACTTTAGAGAACAGCAATATTATTTTAATTCAACTTCGTCTTCATATCCAACATTGTTGTTGTTGATGGTGGCAGATCCGTCAGAGTAGATGCGATGTTTGTGACAGACACAGTTGATAGCGGGATGATGTATTCCACTGGGTGTCCAACTGCGTCATTGTAACGTATCCTGAATGGGCTTCAACGCATTAAGATATTAAACACCCCGACATCAGAAGCTGTGCACGGAGCGCTCAATTTCATATCTTTACTTTTAGTTTATTAACAGCATTTATGCAGCTTTTAAGAGGATTAACAGCACTCCAAGCGGTCTATACTTTTAATTATACACATTCCTTTTTCGGAATACTTTATTTATCATTCCATACGCTTTTACGTTTTAAAAATAATTGTTTCGGCTACGAAGAAGAGCTAGTGGCCTGAGAAAAAAAATGTCACATGACTTACTTTATTATCTGCTACACATTTTTGTTAAAAAGCTTATTCTTCTATCTACTTCATGCTAATCGAGATGAAATTAGCAAAACTCTTGTTATTACTTGCTTCTTTGTAAGAAGAATGGAAACAAGGGAGTACCATAGGTGGAAGCAATAGTCAAATCTTTTAAAAGCTGGTTGCTATGTAATTGAAATGCCTTTGTTTGTATGACCAGGAGTTGTCAAGTTCCAATATGGGAGAAGCATTTTAAAGCTGAAACCAAAACAAAACATTGAAGAAAAAAAATAGCTTAGCTCTACAAAAAAAAAAAAAAAAAAAAATGGTATATCTACATTTTTTGTGTAGCTATTAAGGTTTTGTGTATCTCTTACGGGTTACCACTTATACAAAATATACATTTTATGTTTCACGTAAATTTCTTTAATATCTTATATTTTAATCAAAATCATTAGAGCCATTTTTAAGAAAATCAAAATATCGAAATTTTTTTCATGTAAAGAGTAGTTAGGGGTGGGGGGGATTTTCTTGAAAACCTTCGTGTCCCATCCTTGGGAGACACTCAAATTAAATACTAACTTTAATGGACTTTTCATTTTTGAGCTATATGTCCACAGACACACACACAGACGCACTGACCTTTTGCTAAATATGCTTTTATGGGACTCATGGGGTCTCAAAATACGCATTTCTAGTGACATTTCGGTATTAATACTTTTGGGTCGAATACGGTATCTTCTCTATACATTATGCACATACTACGTAAAGAGAAAATAAAAACTATTTCGCATAACTAAATAACAACGAAGGATATCAACACAAAACGTTATTTACGAAGTTACAGTACCTTACTCTATTTTTCCATGTAGGACATTTTTGTCACGGCATCTTACTTTTTCTACATACTAAACGGTACATAAGTTGAGAAGGTATTGCATTTCACGCAAAAAATCGATACCGAGATTTCACCGGAAATATATGTTTTAGGGTGTCCTGTACTTTCCCTACATTTACTATGTAAAACTGTAAAGAGAAGGTGCTGCATTCAACAAAAATTTGATATCCCGCTTAAATATATATTTTGAGACGCCTAGAATCCAAATAAATAAAACGCATTTTTAGAAAAAGGCCACTGTGTGTGTGTGTGTGCGTCTTTGGAAAACTCAAAAACGAATATTCGGTATTTAAATTTAGAATCCTCTAATTATGCTACACGAAAATATTAAAGAAAATCACCCCTCTCATCCTAAACTACCCTTTACATTGAAGGCATTTCAAAAATTTTTATTTTCTCAAAAACTAATTAAATTTTTGATTAAAATTCGCTATATTAAGAATATTTACATGGCAAATAAAAATATGTATATTTGAATTTTCTGGGAATAGCCCTGAAGACCACTTTATCCTGGATGAAATCTGCTAAATTTTGCATATCTGGTAAACACCAGAAATAGACAAAAAACTTACTCCGCAAAAAGTAGGTCTCGTTAAAACACATACTTTATGTCATATATTATTTTCTGTACATACTATGTACATAGTGTATAGAGAAGGTATTGTATTGCACCCAAAAATTCGAAGCGAGATTTATTTGAAATACATGTTTTGGGTCCCCCGAATACAAAAAAAAAAAAAAAAAAAAAAACACTCTTGGAAAATGGTCCGCTCGAGTGTGTGTGTGTGTGTGTCTATGTGACTGAGGACAGCATAGCTCAAAAACGAAGAGACCGTTAAATACCAAACTTGGTGTTTAAATTTGTTATCTTCGGAGGATGCGACACGAAGCTTTTCAAGAAAATCCCCCCACCCCAACTACCCTTTACATGGAACTTTTTTTCGAACATTTTGATTTTCCTAAAAATAGCTCTAAGGATTTTGATTAAAATATTGTGTATTTAAGATATTTTACGGATTTTTGCATTCCTGCTAAGCCGTAAGATATGGACAAAAACTTACCAAACAAGAAATGTAGAGCGCATTAAAACACACAATGTTATGTGTATATTTTTTCCGTAGAGTTGATCGTTTTTTAGATATTCCTTGTTTTGAATTTCAGATTTGAAAAACTTGTATTTTTCTCATACAGGAATTTGTCAATTCCTGTCCATACAGCAAAGGAACTTCAGTCACATAGCAACCAGCTTTTGACTATCACTTTAACCTATTGTACGCCCTTATTTCGCTTCTACGTATAAGGAAGCAAATAATAAGACTATTTCTGCTAATTTTTTTCTCGATTAGCATGAAGTAAATAGAAGCATAAGCTTTTTAACAATAATTTGTTGCAGAGATGTAGAAAAAGTCATGTGAATGGAACACATCAGATTTTTTTTCGTGGATTTGACCATTTATGGGATAAAAGGAAAAAAAGGCAATACACTGGGATAAAGGGACAGCCAAATCTTTTAAAAGCTGGTTACTATGTGTTTGAAATTCCTTTGTTTGTATGGCCAAGAACTGAAAAATTCCCGTATGAAAAAAGGACAAGTATTTTATGGCTGAAACAAGGAGTAGACCACTCGATTCTCACTCAGACGGCCCGGGTCGGATCCCAAGTGACTGCATGTGAGATTTGTTGTGAGCAAAGCGGTGCGGGCGGGTTTTCTCGGGTTCTCCAGTTTTCCCGACCGTCATATTTCACCAGTGCTCCATATTCATTTCATATCACCAGTAGCACTGCCTGTAATGCCATTTCTAGTAATAGCGATGGTTAAACATTATAAAAAAAAAGAAAAAAAAAACAAAGAATATCTCAGCTATAAAAAAACTTGGATCTCTTACGATTTACCAGTTATGTAAAGTCCAGAAAAATTCATTCCCAGAAAATTCAAAATATGTATTTTATTTTCATCAAAATGTTTAGTACAATTTTGGGAAATAAAAAAACTTTTCAATCTAGAGGATTGTATGGTGTGAGGTGATTTTATTAAAAATCTTCGTGTCCCATTCTTGAGACACACTAAACGTAAATACGAGGTTTGTAAATAACAGACAGACCTATTTCAAAAATTATTTTTTTGGATTCAGAGCGTCTCAAAGCATCAATTTTCCTGTAAAACCCCGGTATCGAATTTTTGGGTGGAATACAATACCTTCTCTATGCACTAAGTAGCTATCTAGTACCTGTAAGGTAAAAAAAAAACAACACATTTTTAGGAAAGGACGCGTGCTAGCACGAGCGCGCGCGTGTGTGTATATGGTCGGAACATCATAGCTCAAAAACGAAATACCCATTCAATACTAAACTTGGTATTTGTGTTTTAGTTTGTTTCAAGGAACCATCACCAATATTTCCAAGAATTTCTCCATTTCAAACTACACCTTACATAGAAATATTTTTTAAACATTTGTTTTTAACAAAATGATTTTGATTAAAATACCGTATAATGATGATATTTACATCATAAATAACATTTTTATCTTGCATTTTCTGGTAAAAGCTTGTAAAGAGTTCTTCACTATGGATGAATTTTATTGAATTTTGCATTACTTATTAGCTCTAACAGACAAAATCTAATTACACACAAATGTAAATCTCGTTAAAACATAACTTATATCATATACATTTTTTTGTGGAGTTGACTATTTCAACATATTACTTGTTATTGGTTTCAATTTTAAACTACGTATATTTTCTCAAATGGGAATTCACCTTTCGTTTCATCTCCCTTGTTTTACTGCTGACCATGCAAAGTGAACCGAACTTCAATTGTTTCATATAGCGACCATCTTTTAAATGATTTGGCTATCCCTTTAGCCTATTGTATTCCCTAATTCCCCTCTACTTACAAGATATGAAGAAATTAGACCAATTCTGCTAATTTTATCTCAAGTAGCATGAAAAGAATAATCTGTTGTAAGAATAGTTTATATGTGGAACTGCTGAGAAAGTTATGTGAATGGAATACATTATTTTACTTTCTGAAAGAACCTCATATATCCAGTAGTAAACGATAGAGAGTAGACAGTCACGTGAATGCAACACATCGCATTTTGTTATTAATATTTAATAATACATTATTAATATAATTATTTTCTTTATTTCACTGCATAAAAGCTTTACCATCGATATTCAAAACACCTCTACATCCCGCAGTTCATCTAAGCAGTTTCACAGTAGCGCACACATCTAAAGAGTCCATTTACTTAATTTCTCTAGCTGTTCCTAAACAAACCATCTTTACATACGATTACTCTATTTTAATAATAAACATTAGCAGAATTTTCTTATTGCTTGCTTCTTTGAAAGTAAAAGGGAATGCGTAGGCTAAAGTGATAGTGAAATGTTTGAAAAGCAATATTTATGAGAAACAATTGGAATTTGTATATCTTTGCTAGCTAGGAGTAAACAAAAGAGAGACAAAAAGATAGATAACTTCCCGCTTGAGAAGAGTTTAAGTAGCTTAAAGCTGAAAGAATAGCTCCTAACATCTTGAAAACGGTTAACTCTACAAAAATTGTTGTGTGTTTTAACGAGATCATCTTCTTTGTGTAGTAAGTTTTTGATTATGTCTTATGGTTTACAAGTTTGCAAGTCAACCCAGAATGAAGAGGTCTTCAAAGGCTATTCCCAGAAAATTAGATATTCATTTTGTTTGTGATGACAATACCTTAAAATTATGACATTTTTATCAAAATCGTTACAGACATTTTTGAGAAAATCAAAATGCTCCATGTAAAGGTAATGAGGATTGTTTTTAAGAAAGCTTCTGTGTCACGTCCTTGGAATATATACCAATTTTAGTATTGAACGGTCTTTTCGTTCTTGTGTTATGCTACGCGTGCGCACGCAAGACCTTTTTATAAAACGGCTTTCTTTTTTTTCAGGAGTCCTCAAAACACGTATTTCGGGGAAATCTCGGCATCAAATTTTTGTGTGGAATACAATAGCTTCTCCACCAACTACTCCAAATATACAATACTTACATGGTCAAGAAATTGCGATTCCATGTTGCAATAAATGCATTGACGTTAACTTGAGAAACAGAGTAAGGCACTGTAAATTTGTAAATAAGGTTTTCTGTTGGTTTTGTTATTATGACTATTATTATTATTATTATTATTTTTTAACTATGCCAAATTGACTTTTATTTTCTGAGTGAGCCTCGTATATCCCTAATAAATATTAGAGTAGAGAGAAAGTAACACATCACGCTTTTCTGTTTCAGTTGTTTCATTTGTATATCCCTCTTTAACTTCTATATAAATTTGTCATATCATTCTATTGACTAAAGCAATAGTCAAAAGCTTTCAAAAGCTGGTCGCTTATGAAACAAAGTCCGGTTCGCTTTGCATTGTCAGCAGTAAAACAAGGGAGATGAAACGAAAGGTGACTTCCCCTTTGAGGTAAGTTACCTAGTTTAAAATCGAAACCAATAACAAGGAATATCTTGGAAACGGCCAACGGTCAAATTCATTTGACTTGAGAAACACCTTATCTGTACACAGTAGGTTATTGCCAGTAGGTTTATCGTTTTTATATAATTAAACTCACGCACATTCATACTTCCAGACACTTTGTGGGATAGAAAATAATTCTGGTTAAAGAAAACTCCTCCGCCGCAGCTAGGAATCGAACCCGGGACCTCCGGGTATGAAGTTAGCCGGTCCCCTTGGCCGCACTCGCTAAATTGCGTCGTTTCGGTGCTTCGTCACGAAGGGAATCGTGGGTTCGAGTCCCACATTATGTATGGGTGTTTATATGTCTGTAAAATGTGTGTGTGTGTGTGTGTGTGTGTGTGTGTAATAGAAGCAAACGGCAATCAACAGAAAACTAAGTGAATGTTAGGAAAATGAAAAAATAGGAAAGGGGAATACAGCACCGGAATCCCAACAAGACTCCGTAATTGTATTGTTTACTTTCTCTACACGTACTATGTACATAGTGTATAGAGAAGGTATTGCAATGCACCCAAAACTTTGATACCGATATTTCATCGGAAATGCATGTTTTGGATCCTCCTAAATCCAGAAAAAGAATTTTTGGAAAAAGGTCCGTGTATGTGTATGTGTGTGTGTGCGGGTGTGTGTCTGGACACCATAGTTCAAAAACGAAAAGACCATTAAATACCTATCAAGGTATTTAGGTTTGGTATCTGCTGAGGATGCGACACGAAGATTTTCAAGAAAAACCACGCTTTCCATGGAACTTTTTTCGAAAATTTTGATTTTCTGAAAAATGGCTCTAACGATTTTGATTAAAATATGTATTAAAATATTTACCTGGAAGATAAAATGTATATCTTGAATTTTCTGTGAATAGCCTCTGAAAGCTACTTTACTGTGGATGAAAATTACGGACTTTTGCATAAGTGCTAAACCGTAAGAGATGGACAAAATTTACCACACAAAAAAGTTAGAGCACGTTAAAACACACAATTTATGTTTTATACATTTTTTTCGTGGAATTGATAGTTTTTTTAGATATTCCTTGTTTGGTTTCATCTTTAAAAAACTCATACAGGAATTCGTCAATTCCTGTCCATACAAACATAAGAACTCCATTCACATAGCATCCAGCTTTTGACTATCACTTTAAACTATGGTACTCCCTTATTTCGCTTTTACTTACAAGGAAGTAAGTAATAAGACTATTTCTGCTAACTTTTTCTCGATTAGAATGGAGTAAATAGAAGCATAAGCTTTTTTGCAGAAATATAGAGAAAGTCATGTGAATGGAACACATTAGACTTTTTACAACAACAAAAAAAGTCAGCTCGCAGACTAATCGGCCACGGAGGCAATCTTCGTTACATTTTTTTTATTAAAGATTAATCATATATGTATTGTAATATACTTATTTTCTTCCTTAGCTACTAAAGTCTTGACCATCGATTATCCGATTTGGTGAGGTTCCGCATTAGCAAATGCATCTAAAAACGCAGTGTGCCAATAGAAGCACTTGTACTGAAGATTAGTGGATGCTATTTGTTGTCTGATTGTACTTGTAGGCCACAAGGGTTAGAGAAAATGTGTGAGGCCAGAACTGTTTTGCATCTTAAGGGCAAGGAGGCTGCGGCATCTTGAGGCATCCTGCTTTATTATGTTAGGAAGCGGGGGGACTACAAAGTGATTTAGGGTGTACAAGCTAATAGCCTGTAAATGGACTGTAGGTACCACACTGGTTCACAAGCAGATTAGCGATTAATCAAGAGCAAGGAAGAGGCTCTGTCTCCTTGTTCTACGGTAATTAAGCAAAGGAGAACCTCCTTAAACATTCTGCAAACGAGTCTCTTTGATGGGCACCCAGCTTGTGGATTCTCTTGTTAATGTCGCTGCCATGATATCAGTCATGTGTCGCGGGATCTCTATTATTGCAATATTTTTACTTTCCTTCACATACCAGTGTATAGAGAAAGTATTTTATACCACACAAAAATTCGTTACCTATATTTCACCGGAAATACAGTTTTAGGAGCCCCTGAAACGAAAGAAAAACTTCTTAGAAAAAGTGTGTGTGTGTCTGTGATCAGCGTAGTTCAAAAACGAATTCGTTAAATACCAAACTCGGTGTTCAGGTAGATTTTCAAGAAAATTTCCCCACCCCAAACTAAAAAAATTCGAAAATTTTGATTTTATCAAAAATGACTGTAACTATTTAGATTAAAATGACACATATTAAAGCCATTTCCATTACAAATAAAATGTTAATATCTTGAATTTTAGCTATTTAATCTGGATGAATTTTTCTGAATCTTGCATAACTAGTAAACAGCAAGAGATAGAAAAAAACTTACTACACAAAAATGTAGATCTCGTTAACGTACACTACTTATGTCATATACATTTTTTTTCGTGGAATTGACGTTTTTGGACATATTCCTTGTTATTTGCTTCAGTTTTAAAATACACATTTTTTTAGCGGGAAATGTTCAACTTCTGCCCACGCAAAGAAACGGATTTCAATTTCATAGGAACCATATTTTAAAACATTTGACTGTCGGTTTAGCCTAATGTATATACTTGTTTCCCTTATAATTACAGGAAACTAAGGAATATGATCGTTTCTGCTAATTCTTATCTCGATTAGCATGAACATAGAAGAATAAGCTTATTAACAGTAATTTGTTACAATATGTAGAGAAAGTAATGTGAATGGAACACATGAGATTTTTCAAGATCACAGATACAGTGCCCTAATTGCATATTCACTTAAATTACTGGAGAAAACTAAAAATCTGATGTATTCCATTCACAAGACTTTCTTTGCATCTTTGTAACAAATTATATTACACAAATTGTGTGCTTTAGTGAGCTATACATTTTCTATTAATTATGTTTTTGTCTCTTTCTTACGGTTTATTAGTTTTGTAAAATTCCGCAAAATTCATCCAGAGTA
The DNA here is from genome assembly GCA_030762935.1 of Hymenopus coronatus. Lineage (NCBI taxonomy): Eukaryota > Metazoa > Arthropoda > Insecta > Mantodea > Hymenopodidae > Hymenopus > Hymenopus coronatus. The sequence goes on along the minus strand of CM060895.1, from coordinate 93,713,563 downwards.
AAGATGCCCTCAGAGGCAATTCCCAATAAATTAAAGATATACATTTTTATTTTCACGTAAATATTTTTAATATACGATATTTTATTCAAAATATTTAGAGACATTTTTGAGAAAATTACATTTTCGAACATTTTCCGTGTAAAGGGTAGTTGGGGATGGGGGATTTTTTTCAAATTCTTCGTGTCACAGGTTACTGAACTTTAATATCAAGTTTGGTATTTAAGGGACTTTTCGTTTTTGAGCTATGCTGCCCAAAGACACACAGACAGACAGAAAGATAGAGAGACAGAGAGACAGCCACACGGACATTTTTCTAAAATCTAGATGTGTTCCATTCGCATGACTTTCTACATCTCTGTAACAAATTATTGTTAGTAAACTTATTCTGCTATCTATTTAATGCTAAACATTAGCAGAAACGGTCTTAGTGCTTAGTTCCGTTTTAGGTAGAAGGGAAATAAGGGAATACACTAGGCTGAACTGACAGTCAAATGTTTTAAAATGTGGTTACTATGGATTGAAATCCGTTTCTTTGTTTGGCCAAACGTTGTCAAGTTCTCACATAAGGAAAGTTTAAGTATTTTAAAACAGAAATAAATGACAAGGAATATCTCGGAAACGGTCAACTCCAAGAAAAAAAGTGTATATGACATAAATTGTGTGTTTTATCGTGATCTACATTTTTGTGTAGTAAGTTTTTGTTTATCTTTTACGATTTACCAGTTATGCAAAATTCAATAAAAAGCATCCAGAATAAACAGTTCTTTAGAGGCTATTCCCGGAAAATTCAAGATAAAAATTTTATTCGGCATGTAAAAATCTTAAATACAAGAGATTTTAATTAAAATCATTAGAACCATTTTTAACAAAATCAAACATTTCAAAATTTTCTCAATTTTCAAGGGTAGTTTATGGTGGGGGGATTTTCGTAAAATCTTCGCGTCGCACCCTTGGAAGATACAAAACTTAAATACCAAGTTTGGTATTTTACGGGTCTTTTCGTTTTTGAGCTATGTTGTTCACAGACACACACACACAGACAGACACACACACACACACACTTTTTCTAAAAATGCTTTTTTCGGTTCAGGGTGTCCTAAACATGTATTTGCGGTAAAATCTCGGTATCGAATTTTTGGGTGGAATACAATACTTCCTATATACACTATGTACATAGTACGTGTAGGAAAGTAAAAATTTGGTTTGTCCATTCACATGACTTTCTTTACATCTCTGGTGCAAATTATTGATAAAAACTTCTTCTTCTTCTATCTGATTCATGTTAGTGGAGATAAACTTAGGCACTTAAGCACTTAAGTGTGTATAACAAAATTTGTGTTTTTTAATGAAATCTACAGTTTTGTGAGCAAGATTTTGTCTATATTTAAGGTTTACCAGTTATTTATGCAAATTACATTAAAATGAGGAGTTCTTCAGAGGCTATTGCCAGAAAATCCAAAATATAAATTTTATTTGTCATGTAAATGGCTTTATTAGAAGGCATTTTAACTAAATTATAGCTTAAAACTGAAACCAATAACAAGAAATATCTCGAAAACGGTTAACTCTACAACAAAAAAGTATACCACAATAATTTGTGTTTTAAGATGTCTACATTTTTTGTGTCGTAATTCTGCAAATGTTATACCAAAAACATCCAGAATGAAGAGGCCCTCTCAGGTGGCCCAGAAATTTCAAGATATACATTTTGTTTGTCATAAAGGTATATTAAGGCATAGTGTTTTACTCAAAATCGTTAGGGGCATTTTTAAGAAATTCAGAATTTTCGTAAATTTTTCCACGCAAGGGGTAGTTTGGGGTGGGGGTATTTCTATAAAATATTTGTGTCGTATCCTTGGGAGATATTATACTTAAATGCCAAATTTGGTGTTTAACTGACTTTTTGTTGAGTTGTGTACACGGATACACACACATACACGGGCCTTTTTCTAAAAATGCCTTTTTTAAACAGGAGAGCCTAATAACGTGTATTTAGGGTGATTTGGTAACGCATTTTTGGGTGGAATGTAATACTTTTCTTTTATTTATGTACTGTTCACTAAGTAGATAAAGTAAAAATTCTTATTACTTGCTTCCTTTTATGTAGAGTAGAAAAAATGTAGTAGTATAGGTTAAAGTGATAGTCAAAAGCTGATTGCTATGTGACTGAAGTTCCTTTGTTTGTATGACAGAAGTTGACAAATTCCTGTATGAGAAAAGTAAGTTTTTCAAAGCTGAAACCAAAGACAAGGAATATCTAAAAAACAATCAACTCCACAAAAAAAATGCATACAACATAAATTGTGTGTTTTAATGTGTTCTACATTTTGTGTGTGGTAAGTTTTTGTCTTTCTGTTACGGTTTAGCAGTTCTGTAAAATTCTGTAAAATTCATCCAGGGGTCTTCAGAGGCTATTTCCACGTAATCCAAGATGTACATTTTATTTATCAGGTAAATATCTTGAATATACGATATGTTAATCAAAATCGTTAGAGTCATTTTTGAGAAAATCAAAATTTTCAAAAGAAGTTCCATGTAAAGGGTAGCTAGGGGTGGGGGGCATTTCTTAAAAATCTTCGTGTCGTAACCTTGGAAGATAAAAAATTTAATACCAAATATGGTATTTAACGGTCTTTTCGTTTTAGAGCTATGCTCCCAACGCACACACACACACATACACACACAGACAGATACACATGAACATTTTTCTAAAAAGTACTTTTTTGGGATTAAGGAGGTCCTAAAATATGTATTTCCGGTGAAATTTGGGTGCATTACAATACTTTCTCTATACATTATGTACATTGTACGTGTAGAGATAGTAAACAAATCTGCTAGTTCCACTCACTGACTTTTCTACCTGTTCTGAAAACATACGATTCTTACAAAGCATTACTATTTTATCCATAACATGCTATTTGAGATTAACATTAGCAGAAATGGTAAGTAGAAGGGAAATAAGTGAATACACTAGGCTAAAGCGATAGTGAACTATTTTACAAGTGGGTCTATATGTGATATAACTGAAATTTTGTTCTCCTTTGGCCAGGAGTAAAAACCTGAAATATGAAATGTATGAACTTTCCGTTTAAGAATATATGTCTTTTAAATTAAAATCTCGGAGATCGTTGGTTACAAAATTCAAGATATACATTTCATTTGTCATGAAAATATCTTAAAACATTCAAAATAATAATTAATAAGAGCCACTTTGTAGAAAATAATATTTAAAAAAAAAACAACCTTAATGCAAAGGTTAGTTTAGATTTGGTGGGGGGTAGCATCCTTAGAAAATGCTGAACGTAAATACAGTTTGGTATTTAACGGACTTTGCGTGCTTGAGTTATGCTGTTTTCTCTCTCTCTCTCTCTCTCTCTGTCTCTCTCTCACACACACACACATATATATCATAATACATATTAATACACACCCACAATCATAAACAGAAGTGGATCTTTTCCAAAATGCCTTTTTGATACAGTATGTATCAAAACATGTACTTCCCTGAAATCTCGGTATCCTACTCTACCTAACATTATACTGTATGTGGTAGAGAAAGTTAAAAGACACTATTGTTATTTTATTCAATATTTCATTACACATTTTTAAATCCCTTTTTTACGAAATCTTTCGGTTTGGGAAGGGGACTTGTTTGGTGTTTCTAAGTTTGTGTTCATGTGATTATTGTGTTATTAATGATTTGGTGCTCTGAGTAAATTAATGGTGTTGTTTTAAATATGAATTACTTTTTACGTAATTATTATCGATTTTGAAGGCTTCACCTCAACATACATGCTACAGAGAGAGAGAGAGAGAGAGGGGGGGAGAGAGAGAGAGAAGGAGAGAGGAAAATAGAGTAAAGACATGAAGGAATTGAGAGACAGACACAGAGCTTGAGAGAGGGAACAATTTGCGGGAGAGTGGTGGAAATGTAAAGGGAAGATGGAGGGGGAGAATTCAGAGACAGGAGATAAGAGCGAGAGGTGACGACTGTATTGCAACCCGAAGGTCAGTCAATGGCCGGGTCAGAATTGTGGAAGAGAGTACACCAGACTTCGGCGTGCAGGCAAGGATGATACCATATCTTTCTCTTCTGCGGAATGGTGATGATGAAAGGACACCCATTGCTCCCAGCGGGTGAGAAAATCCCAACGCTTTTACCAAGATTCGTGATCGGGTACCCCGCGCCAAAGACAGACGCGCTACCACTGCGCTAACGGGTCGAAAGTGAGAGGTTAGAGAGAGAGAGAGAGAGAGAGAGAGAGAGAGAGAGAGAGAGAGAGAGAGAGAGAGAGAGAGAGAGAGAGAGAGAGAGAGGGGGCAAAAAATCTTAGTGGTTAATGCGATAAATCAGCAGAGCTCTGAATTCTGCTAGTTATATTTATAAAATGGAAACGATCCTTTCAACAACTTATTCTAGTTGCTGGAACAAATATTTTGCTGCACATTCATTTCTATAACGAATGGCATAACCTGCGTAAACGAGAAGTCGGAAATTTGCCAACGAACTAAGAAGATTTTGAAGTTTGAATAGATTGGGTTATGGGCCCGGCAATGTGTCTTCATTCTGGAGGAGAACAAAATTTAGCTGTTCTCCCAGTTTCTTGATAGACAAAAACCTCTGGGCGGAGCAAAGACCACAGGCAACAAAAACCTTTGGGCGAATGTCATGAAGCTTTCACTAAATCCTGAGATAATATAACGTTTCAGTAGGAATGAATATGAGTGCGAGTATGATAGCGGTGAACCCTGCAGTTCTATTGCGTGCACCCAGGCTTATTTTCATTGATCTAGAAGCCTGAGGTTCATAATCCAAATCTGGACCGAAATTTTTGAAAGTCCCTCCAATTTTGGAAATTGACTCTTTGGTGAGGAAGTACTGGCAGTGGGAAATTGGCCTGAGGTATCTTGTTTTACTCCTCTATTTTACCAGCGGAGATGTGAACGGGTAAATCAAAGAGGTAAAGCGAAGGTAGTTCAGACCTATTCCTCACTGGTGGGATTAAAGATGAATCAGCCCCGTTGAATTCTGCATTCCTTTAGCGTAGGAATGGATGTCTCTACATGTCTGCACATGCTATACGGGGAGTTGGGTCAACTGATAGAAGGGCGGCAGTCTCAGCTGACTTTTGACATAGGATTTACTTGCTGCCCCATTCTGTACAGGTGTCACCTAATGGAACACTGTCCTGCAAAGAGAACCGTTATCCATAAGAACTTTTCCTGTTTTATTTTATCAGTTCTCGCGACCTGCTTTTGTCCAATCTCCGTATGACAACTAGGGAGCGCCTGATTCCTACAGATGTATTTTAAAAGTGTAGGTTTTTTTTTTTTTAAACTGAAATCAATCTCAAGGAATATCTCAAAAACAGTCAACTCCACGAAAAAAATGTATATAACATAAATTGTATATTTTAACGCACTCTACATTTTCTGTTAAAAAGTTCTTGTCTATCGAGATTAAGGTTTACCAGTTATTCAAAATTCTGCAAACGTTATCCAGAATAAAGATATCTTCAGAGGCTATTCCCAGAAAGTTCAGAAAATTCAACAAATACGTTTTATTTGTCATGTAAATATCTTTACTATACGAACGATATTTTAGCCAAAATCGTTTGAGCCAATTTTCAGAAAACAAAAATGTTTGAAATTTTTTCCATGTAAGGTGTAGTTTGTGGAGAGGAAATTTTCTTGAAAATCTTCGTGACGCATTCTTAGATATTACTAAACTTAAATACCAAACTTAAATACCCAGTTTGATATTTAACAGCTTTTGGTTTTGAGCTATGAGGCCACAGACACACACAAGACACACACACACACACACACACACTGATAGACGGTCAGGCAGACATACAGATAGACACACATACACACGGACATTTTTCTAAAAATAATTTTTTTTGAAATCTCGGTATCGAATTTTTGGGTGCAATACAATACCTTCTCTCTACACTATGTACACAGTACGTGCAGAGAAAGTAAAAAAATTGGATGTGTTCCATTCACATGACTTTCTCTACATAGCTGTAACAAATTATTCATAAAAAAGCATATTCTTCTATCTCTTTATGATAATCTAGACAAGCATTAACAGAAATTGTCTTAATTACTTGCTTCCCTGTAAGTAGAAGGAAAATAAGGGAGTACACTAGGCTAAAACGATTGTCAAATCTTTTAAAAGCTGGTGGCCATGTTGAAATCTGCTTCTAGACAGGGACTGGAGTGTACAAATTCCCGTATGTGAAACATTTAAAGTTTTTTAAATCTGAAACAAATAACAAGGAACATCTCAGAAATGGTTAATTCCATGAAAAAAATGTATATGACATAAATTATGTAATTTAACGTTTTTATGTGTTAAGTTTTTGTCTATTTCTTACTGTTTATCAGTTAAGAAAAATTCAGCAAAATTTATTTCGAATAAAGAGGTCTTTAGAGGCTGATCCCAAAAATTCAAGATATACATTTTCCTTTCATATAAATATATTTAACATACGGTATTTCAATAAAAATCGTGAGAAAAATTTTTGAGAAAATTAAATTTTCGAAAAATTTTACATGTAAAGGGTAGTTTGGGATGGAGAAATTTTCTTCAAAATATTCGCGTACTTGGAAGATTCTAAACTTAAATACTAAGTTTGGTATTTTACTGACTTTTCGTTTTTGATTTATCGTGTTCAAACACACGCAAACCTTTTTCTAAAAATATGGCTTTCTCTACATCTCTGTAACAAATTATTGTTAAAAACATATCCTTTTATCTACTTTATGATAACCGAGATAAACATTAACAGAAATTGAATTAATTTCGACATCGAATTTTTGGCGAAATGCAATGCTTCCTCTAGTTACTATCAATGCTTTTCCTACTTATTGTACATAGTAGAGAAAGTAAAAATCCAGATCTGCTATTAACTATTATATATTCATATATACTCAGGATTTTTACTTTCTCTATACGTTCTATGTATTTAGTGTACAGAGAAGGTATTGCACTCCACCCAAAAATTCGATACCGAGATTTCACCGGAAATATATGTTTTAGGGTCCCCTGTATAAAAAAAAGCATTTTCAGAAAAAGGTGTGTGTATCCGTGTGTGTGTGTTCGTGTGTCCGTCTGTCTGTGAACACTATAACTTAAAAACGAAAAGTCGGTAAAATACTAAACTTGGTATTTAGGTTTAGTGTTTTGCAGGTATGCGACACGAAGATTTTGAGAAAAAATCCCCCACCCCAACTATCCTTTACATGGAACTTTTCTCGAAAATCATTATTTTATTAAAAATGACTCTAATGGTTTTGATTAAAACATCGTATATTAAAGAAATTTACCTGACAAATAAAATGTATATCTTGAATTTTCTGGAAATAGCATCTGAAGACTACTTTATGCTGGATGAATTTTACGGAATTTTGCATAACTGCTAAACCATAAGAGATGGACAAAAACTTACAACACAAAAACCGTAGAGCACGTTAAAACACACAATTTATGTTGTATACATTTTTTTCGTGGATTTTGTCGTTTTTGAGGTATCTCTTGTTTTTGGCTTCAGCTGTGAAAAACTATACATTTCTCACACAGAAATTTGTCAACTCCTGTTCATACAAACAAAGGATCTTCAGTCACATAGCAACCAGCTTTTGACTATCACTTTAACCTATGGCACCCCCTTATTTCGCTTCTACTCACAAGGAAGCAAGTAATATAATTATTTCTGCTAATTTTTTCTCGATTAGAATGAAGTAAATAGAAGCATAAGCTTTTTAACAACAATTTGTTGCATAGATGTAGAGCAAGTCATGTGAATGTAACACATCAGATTTCTAAGATTGTGTTCTTTTGTAAAGGAAAAGTTTACTGCCGAGTTACCGCGAAGCCAGTTTTTAACAAAGTTAGATGAGGTTACAAGTCTTGTGAAGTATTTGTTTTACGAGGCAACGTCGCGACGCTGAAAGCCAAGCTGACATAACGAACCTGTTCCTGAGCTATAAAGCCAAATTACGCGGTTCTAAACAAGGCACCAAGCTCGCTCCAACACAAGAAGCAAGTCTGCATCCGACAGATGGAGTTGAGGACCTTAGTTTTGTTTGCTTCCTGTCACCCAAGCCTGTTACGACAGTTTGTGTTGCCGCGATCAAGTGGTTGTACCTCCCTCTTGCTGTTTCCCCCCCGGGTGTGATATAAACAATACTGCATCTCCGACGGCAATTCTGTAAATCCTGGAGAGTCCACTTCCTTAACTTCAAGTCGTTCGGACACAGACTTTGTAGTGCTTTCAAGGATTGAACCAAACACTTGTCTGATCAACTAGTAGCTTCTCCTCATTCGATTCTTGGCCACTATCCATAGATGTGCTATTTGTAATGAGTTGCAAACACATAGTTTTCTCCAGTCACTGTTCTACAAACTGCTTTTAGTAAAGCTTACTCTTTTTTTACGAGGGGCGTTCAATAAATCCTTAGACAAAATATGATGTGTTGACTTTCGCTACATCTCTGCAACAAATTATTCTTAAAAAGCTTATACTTCCATTTACTTCATGCTAATCAGAAAAAAATTAGCAGAAATAGTCTTATTACTTGCTTCCTTGTAAGTAGAAGCGAAATAAGGGAGTACTATAGGTTAAGGTGATAGTCAAAAGCTGCTGGCTATGTCAATGAAGTTCCTTTGTTTATATGGATCGGGGTTGACAAGTTTCTGTATGAGAAACATAAGTTTTTCATAGCAGAAACCAAAAATAAGGAATGTCTTAAAAACGACGAACTCCACGAAAAAATTACATAATATAATTTGTGTGTTTTAACGTGCTCTACATTTTTTGTACAGTAAGTTTTTGTCCATCTCTTACAGTTTAGCGTTTATTCAAAATTCTGTAAAATTCATCCAGAGTAAACTACTCTTCAGAGGCTATTCCTAGAAAGAGACGATAGTTACTAAATAAAAACTTTTTCGACGCTACGAGTTTAATTTCTTGGATTTTCCTAGGACTTGTTGAAGGTCCCTAATATCTTCTTGTTAAAGTAATGCGTGAGTAAAAATTAAAAAATCACAGCATTTAATATATATTATTGAAATTTATACCAGTTATACATAACTGATATTTTTATCTTTTTAACGTTTTAGCTTACTTGGTTATTTAAATAATTTTTATTTATGCATAATTATTATTACTTTCTCTACACGTACCATGTACATAGTGTATAGAGAAGGTATTGCATTTCACCCAAATTTCGATACCGAGATTTCACCGGAAATACACGTTTTAGGGTCCCCTGTAGCTAAAAGAACACATATTTACTTTCTTTACACGTACTAATACCTAGTGTAAGAATTTATTGTTTTGACTTTATTTGTTATTTAATATTATTATTATTATTATTATATAGTTATAATAAATTGAGAATTATATATAAAATATTTATTTTAGCTTTTGCAGTTTGTGAAGGAGCTTTAGGTTTATCTATTTTGGTGTCAATAATTCATACTCTATAGAGAAAGTATTGCATTTCACCCAAAAATTCGATATCGAGATTTCACCCGAAATACATGTTTTGGGTCACCCCTAATCCAAAAAAAGCATTTTTGGAAAAAGGTCGGTGTGCGAGTGTCTGTGTGTCTGTGGATAGCATAACTCTAAAACGAAAAGACCGTTAAATACCAAACTTGGTATTTAAGTTTGGTATCTTCCAAGAATGCGGCACGAAGATTTTCATGAAAATCCCCCACTCCAACTACCCTTTACATGGAACTTTTTTCGAAAATTTTGATTTTCTAAAAATAGTTATAACGATTTTGATTAAAATATCACTTATTAAGGATATTTATTCGACAAATAAAGCGTATATCTTGAATAATCTGGGAATAGCCTCTGAAGACTACTTTATTCTGGATGAATTTTACGGAATTTTGCATAACTAGTAAACTGTAAGTGATGGAAAAAAAAAAAAAAAGAAAAAACTTACCACACAAAAAATGTAGAGCACGTTAAAACACATTATTTATGTTAAATATATTTTTTCATGGATTTGATCGTTTTTGAGATATTCCTTGTTTTTGGCTTCAGCTTTGAAAAACTTATACTTTTCTTAACCTATGATACTCCCTTATTTCGCTTCTGCTTACAAGGAAACAGTAATAAGACTACTTCTGCTAATTCTTTCTTGATTAGCAATAGAAACATAAGCTTTTTAACAATAATTTGTTGCAGAGATGTAGAGAAAGTCATGTGAATGGAACACATCAAATTTTTCAAAAATGTTTCTAGCTAATTCGATTAAAATATAGTATATTAAAGGCGGCAATGATGTGAAATGCAAATGTTGAATTTTCTGAGAATAGCATTTGAAGACCTTTTTATTGTGAATGAATTTTGCTGAATTTTGTGTAATTGGTAAACCGTAAGAGATTAACAACCAGACAAACAATTTAGATCTCGTTAAAATACATACACTTTTATTTAGAGGAGCTGACCGTTTCTGAGATATTCCTTGTTATTGGTTTCAGCTTTTAAATACTTATGCTTTTATCGTACGGGAATTTGTCAACCCTTGGCTGTACAAACAAAGGAATTTCATTTACATAGCCACCAGTTTTCAAAAGATTTGGCCATCGCTTTAGGTTAGTGTACTGCTTCTATTTCCTTCTACTTACAAGGAAGCAATTAATAATACCATTTTTGCTAATGTTTATCTGGATTAGCATGAAGTAGATAGAAAATAAGCTTTTTAAGAATAATTTGTTAGATGTACAAAAAGTCATATGAATGGGTTACATCAGGTTCTTTTTCTTGGTTAGAGTAAATTATAATGCTGACATATGCCTAGTTTGAATTCTCTAGTTTTAATAAAATGATCGTAATGGTTTTTAAATCAATGGTAGAAAAGGCAGGCAACGAGAAATTCTTTTTGTTATTGGGCTTATAGCTGATGACCAAGCAAAAGAAAATGTTGACAAGGGTTGGAGAACGTTTTTAAAACAAACCGGAATCCTGTAACTTCCAGGGCTCTTTGTGTATGACAAAACGGAGGCAGCTATCCATTGCGGTCACAGACACCAGGCAGAAAGTAGATATCGTGCTACGGTAAAAATTAACATAAGTTTATAAGAAAGTGCTTATAGCATATGAAACATTGTGAAGTGTTAATGTAGGTTATTTATTTTGTATTTTGTTTAAATTTATGTTATGGAGGGAGAAGCTTCGAATAGAAGAAATGTTTATAAACTAAGAAGAAACGCAAAATAATAATAAATTCTTTAGACCGTTCAAGTTAAGTGAGTGTAAGGAAATATAACTACCAGGTGTTCAAAATAATTGTGCATAGGATAAGAAAGAAACAACCGAAAGGGCCTATAAAGACGGCATTTAATTTAGCAAACAGGGAGAGGAAAACAAAAAAACAACAACAAAAAACAAAAAAACACAAGAAAACAAAAATACGCTAGTTTAAAGCCAATGCCTTATTGCAATGGAATAGTACACATCACATAATCCATTCTTTGCTGTTTTAAAACATTCCACACATCTGAATGTAATTTTGCAGATGATGCCATTAAAAGTTAACATTTTTGTACGTTTATATCTCCGTATTTGATATCTTTATGCATATAAAAGAAGAGATAAAGTGTAGGTGTAAAATAAATGTCTTACAATAGCCCTAAATAGAACTGCAAGATATTTCAGAATTTGGTGATGTGTAATTCCCAAGATGATATTGAATTAATAGATCTATAGCAGCTGTGTGCCAAAGTTCTGTCGTATGTATAGCAAATGTGGCAACAGTGTGCTCCATTTATCATTTACTGACTTCTAAGGTCGAGACGTGCTTTTTAGATGCAGAGAATTCCATTACGTCACATAGCGGCATGCGCTAAGGCTTCACACAGAGTGGAAAGAGTTCCTGCGCCTTCTATGCTGCTGCTTCAATTCCGACATGCCTGTGTTATATCTATCTTTTATAACATTTTTAATTATATTCTGTCTCAGACTAGAATGGTTCTGACGTAAACAAGGAGGAGCGGAGTCAACTTGCCACGTTTTGACGCTACAGCGAACATTCAAGTTTGGCAACGCTAATGTGGCAGTGCTGTCTTTTTGACAACAAATAAAGTAAGACATTTCCAGCAACTTATTAAAACTTACGTAATTATCCTGCAATAGCGTAATGGCTACGCTTTTGGATTTCTTTTTAAATATAGCGAAGCAATGCGTGTTCGTTTGTCTTGGTCATGTTTCATCCAGAAAAAAGAAGACTTCAGAGGCTATTCCCGGAAAATACAAGATATACATCATATTTGGGATCTAAATATGTTTAATATACGGCATTTTAATCAAAATCGTGCGAGTCGTTTTTGAGAAAATCAAAATTTTCGAATTTTTTTCCATGTAAAGGGTAGTTTGGGGAGGGGTGATTTTCTTGAAGATCTTCGTGTGGCATCCTTGGAAGATAACAAACCTACATTCCAGTTTGGTATTTAACGGTCTTTTCGTTTTTGACCTAAGCTGTCCACACACACACACACACACACACACACACACACACACACACGGCCGCGCCGAGGCCGAAAGGTTAGACCACTCGCCTCTCACCTAGACGGCCCAGGTTTAATCTCAAGCGACCATATGTGAGATTTGTGGTGATAAAGCGGCGTAGGGGCGGTTTTCTCCGGATTCTCCGGTTTCCCTCATCACATTCCACCGGGGCTTCATCTTCATATATCATCAGTGTCATCACCTTTGGTGCCATTGCAGTAAGAGCGGGCGTTAAACACTATAAAAACACACACACGGACCTTTTTCTGATTTTTTTTTTTGATTCAGGGGGTCCTAATACATATATTTCCGGTGAAATGTCGGTATCGAATTCTTGGGTGTTTTACAATACCTTCTCTATCCGCGTTACATACGGGGCTAGAGAAAGTAAATATGTTTTTTTTCCGACTTAGGGGACCCCAACATATATACCTACATATCCGGTGAAATCTCGACATCGAATTTTTGGGTGGAGTACAATAATTTCTCCATCCACTATGTACATTGTACAACGGGGCTTTTTTCGGACTCAGAGAATCCCAAAAATATATTTCCAGTGAAATCTCGACATCGAATTTTTGGGTGGAGTACAATAATTTCTCCATCTACTATGTACATTGTACAATGGGGATAGAGAAAGTAAAATTGCTTTTTTCGGACTCAGCGGGCCCTAAAAATATATTTCCAGTAAAATCTCGACATTGAATTTTTGGGTGGAATACAATACCTGCTCTATCCACTAGGTATATTGTATATGCAGGCCAGAGAAACACACATTATAAAATCAACGCCAAAAACCTAAACAATCCACATTTTTCTACCTCAAAAACTCATCAACATGTGCTCTTGGGTGCCTATTACGGAAGATCGACCTCGAAGATAAACAAATAACTAAAGGTTCAACTTGGCTGAAAAGTGATTTAAACTTAAAGTAGCCATGGTGGGCATAAGCCTATCTAAATGATGTGATTCATTCATTTATTCATTCTTGGGCGAGGCAGATTCTGCTTATTAACATTTATTTCATCGGCCATGACAGCGCATCATATTCCGAAATAACGAGAAGGCGTAATAATTATACGCGAGATATTCTCACCTCTAATTAACCGCAGTTTTATCCGGGAATGTTTTGCCCTAACGATCAGCATCGCTAGGCAGATATGTGTTAGATGCAGCTCAAATATCTTGTATGCTTTTACCGGCATGCCGCGTCGCGACTCTTGAAGCTTTAATACCCTGTTGACATTACCAAGAGTGCTTGAAGGTGCCACGAGTAAACAGAGCTTTATTTAATGTTGCTTCCATCCACTTTACGCTTTAATAATCAAAGGCTGCTTTTGAAAAATTAAACCACACCCGGATACACTACCATCTCCCCTGTTCAGGAGAGATTCTTTTTGTGACGTCACGGGGATCAGCAAGCGCATGCGAAGTAGAGGGCTGTTGCAAACCTGGGAGGAACCTTCCGATATTTTGTGCTCTGGAATACTGTACTGCAGCGGCCATTACAACAAGTACCCGGTGTATTCTATTTATATGACTGTCTCTACCTACTCTACAACAACTATTCTTACAAAGTTGATAGGTAGAGTTAATGTCAAAGCTGGGATTTGAACCACGGATCTCCCATTCTCTAGACGGTTGCTCTAACACTGAGCTACCATGCCAACATGCCGGCATAGCATAGAATTTCTCAAATGACTCGCATGTTTCCCGGTAAACCACAACGTGATCTCAAACTATTACCAGGATTCATAGCATAGCCAACTATTATGGACAATTGTGAATCTTTTAATTGTTTTCTCACAGAAACCGTGTGTAGGACAGGAGTTGGAGAGGGAGAGTCAGACTGAAAAATTCAACGCCATAGCTGGGATATAAACCACGGATCTCCCGGTCTCTAGACGGTTACTCTACCACTGAGCTACCATGCCAACATGCCGACGTAGCATTGCATTTCTCAAATCACTCGCATGTTTCACGGTAAACGACAAGGTGATCTTAAAAATTATTTTGAAATGACAACTCCAATGGCGACTAACAATATTGTAAGTCCCAGTATAGCTAACTATTATGGTCAATTGTGATAATTTTAATTCTTTTCTCACAGAAACCGTGTGTAGGACAGGAGTTGGATAGTTAGAGCCACACCAATAACTGGAGTTCACCTTGTGGTTTACCGGGAACATGCCAGTCAGTTGAGAAATTCAATGCCATGGTAGCTCAGTAGTAGAGCACCCGGATAGAGACCGGGAGATTCATGGTTCAAATCCCGGTTATGGCATTGAATTTATCAGTCTGGCTCTGCCTATCCAACTCCAGTCATACATGCGGTTTCTGAGAGAAAACAATTAAAATTATTCTTACAAAGGCCTATTCTTCCATTCTGCTTCACGCTAATAAAGATAAACATTAGCAGAAATGGAATTATTCTTATTTCCTGAGAGCAAAAGGGAAATAAGGGAGTTCACCAGGCTAAAGTGATACTCAAACCTTCTAAAAACGTCGCTATATGATTGACATTTGGAAAACCAGGACTAAAACAAGAGATATGAGACGAATGATGACTTTTCATTTGAGAAAAGTGTATGTAGTTTAACAATGAAACCAATAACAAAGTTAACCCCACATCAAAACGTATAGCCTATTGCATCAATGACGGGTTTTAACGAGATCTACGATTTTTGTGTGCCACGTTTTTGTCTATTCCTTACGGTTTCCAGTTATGCAAAAGTCATTCAGTATGAAGAGGGCTTCAGAGGCTATTCCAAAAAAAGGCCAGTGTACGTTTAATTTGTTGTGCAAATATCTTTAATATACGGTAGTTTAATCAAAATCCTTAGAGCAATTTGAGAAAATCGCAAATTTCGGAAATTCTTCCATGTGGGGTGGGGTGGGGATGTTATTATGAAGATTTTCGTTTCGCAACCTTGAAAGATAGTAAACTCATAAATTAACAGACTATATAAATATTTCGCTTTTGAGCTATGTTGTCCCCCATATATCATGGACCCTTGCATTCAGGGGACCTCAAAATAAGTATATATTTTCGGCGACATTTCGGTTCTTTACCTACTATGTAACTGAACAGTGCGCGGTAGAAAAAGTAAAAAGCTACAATGCATATACACCTTCAGACAAATCCTTTCAAAGCACAAGATAATTATTTATAGAGCTCAACATTTTTATATTTGTATATTTTTTATTTGCTTACAATGGTAAGGACACACAGACACACACAAACACATAGGGATACTTTTTTCTAATTAAGCATTTTTGGACATTTCCGGCGAAATGTCGGCATCGAATTTTTGGGTGCAACACAATACCTTCTCTAGCTACTATAAACATTGTATGTACACTCAAAGACAATACAAATTCACATGTCTTTCTCTAGCTGTTCCACAAACTTTCCTTAAAAGGTTTCTTATATACGCCGTGCTAATCAATATAAATATTGCCAGAAATTATTTTATTATTTGTTTCCTGGTAAGTAGAAGGGAATACGAGCTGGGCCAAAGTGTAATCAGATATTTTAAAAGCCGGTTGCTGGATGAAACAATTGAAAATCGGTTATATTTGCTTGCTAGGAGTAAAAAAAAGAATATATGTCTCCCATTTGAGAAAATTATAAGTACCTTAAAGCTGGAACCAATAACTCGGAATATCTCGAAAAAAATTATATGAAAAATTGTGTCTTTTAACGATATCTACATTTTGGAGTAAGTTTTTGTCTTTCTCTTATAGTTTATCAGTTATACAAAAGTTATACAGGTCATCCAGAATGAAGAGATCTTCATAGGCTATTCCCAGAAAATTCAAGATATACATGAAGTTTGGTATAAACATATCTTAAACATATGTTATTTTAACTAAACTTGTTAGAACTATTTTAGAAAAAATGAAACTTTTCGAAAAATGTTTCTTGTAAAGGATAATGGGTCAATTTTCTTGAAAATCTTCCTTTCGCATCTTTACAAGACAGTGAACTTAAATACCAAGTTTGGCATTTGGCATTTAAGCGACTTTTCGTTTTCAGCTATACTGCCCCCCCCCCACACACACACACGGGGGCATGTTTAAGAAAACTTTCTTTTGGATTCAGGGGATCTGAAAACATTATTTACGGTGAAATCTTGGTATCTAATTTTGAAAGGAATACAATACCTTCTCAATCCACTATATTCATTGTACATACGTGCTAGAGAAAGTAAGAATACACCTGGCGCTGTGATTTATATAAAAATGTGAACATTTGACGCAGTCTTAAGCCTTACCACGATTTTTATTGGTGTCAGTTTAGTACAACATACCACGCGAGTAAGAAAAGGCAAAACCTATTGGACAATATACCTCTTCGTCCCTCAAATACGCTCGTCATTCCCTCAGAACAGATTGACTTGTAAAAGCAGTGTGTTAATTTAGTCCACCATGTTCGCGAATTTCCTTGGCATTTGAACGTCAGTATGTAGCGCAGAGAAAAGATTAATCTGATTTTGTTTTAACCAGTTGAAGGGGTGGATTATTGTCCAACCAGGAAGTTTAGGGATCACCAGTTCGCAACTCGGAACTTCATTTGTTGCAAGTTAAGTTTCATGTCCTCCCCTTCCCTTCTATAACGAAGCCGCTATTAAGAGCATAGCAAATAGGTCGAAGACACGGGCAGGGGCAGCGAAAAGACCCCGTCTTACGATAAGTATTTCCAGGCGTAATTTTAATGTCTTTTAGTACACATGAGTGCCACAGAAAGTAAAAAGGATCATGTTATGAATTAAAGTATTAGAGACGAAATAAACTTTTGTTCACATGAACGAAATGATATGGTAGGTATTTTAAAAATCTGGCGTGCTCAATTCACATGCCTTTCTCTAGCTGTTCTACAAACAAACGTTTCTTACAAATATTATTCATCTACATCGTGCTAATTGACATACACATAAACAGAATTGGTCTTATTACTTACTTCTTCGTAAATAGAAGTGAAGTAAAGGAATGTCAAAGGCTAAACCGATATTCCAATTTTTTAAAGAAAGTCGCTCTATGAAGCAATTGAAATTCAGTTTTCTTCCCGTTTACGTAGCATAAAACTGAAACCAATAGCATCGAATATCTCAGTAAAGATTGTATGTTTTAACGAGATCTATCTTTTGTGTACCAAGTTTTTGTCCCTCTCATATGGTTTACCACTTTCACAAAAGTCATCTAGAATGAAGAGGTCTTTGCTGGCTATTCTCAGTAGAAAATTCAAGATGTACATGAAAATATCTTAAACATGTTGCATTTTGATAAAAATCATTAGAACCATTTTTAAGAAAATTAAAAATTTTGAAAAATGTTCCGTGTGAAGCATAATTGAAAGACAATGAACTTAAATACAAATGTTGTTATTTAACCGACTTAAATCTGGTTTTGTTCTTCACATACTTTTCGTTTTTTATCAGCCCATCCACACACACAAATATGTTTCTAAAAATGTTTTTTTATTCAGGGGGTCTAAAAACATGTGTTTTCTGTGAAATATCGGTTTAGAATTTTTGGGTGGAATATAATACCTTCTCTATTCACTATGTATATTGTATAGGTGTACAGGAGAAAGTAATAAAATAGCTTTGAAGTTTGTAATCGGCAATATTCCACAGTATGTGCAGATTCGTCAAGCTGGGTTGTACTTGTTCGTTCCATTACCTTGGCTGTTAGTCGATCCTACAGGATTTTTAATGCTTGGAAGGTTATTAAATTTTTGGTGTCTAATTAGAATCTAATCTAAAATAGAAATATCTCATAAATCATATTTGTAAATTATACTTAACTGTGATGAGGGTATACATTTCAGATGTTTTGAACCGGAATGGAACTTGGGAGAGACGTGACAAGATCATGGATATAGGCAGGACGATACCGCGGTGGATCGCCAGTTCCTTCCGGAGAATAAGATGAAAGGACACACCACCCAGACGTGGGGAGCAGCGAGGAAGAACCGTGATCGGCATAAAATCCCCAAGCTCCCACCGGGAATCAAATCTGGGTGCCTCATTCTGAGCTGTAGTAAATTGCACTTATAAATTAGGATAGATTTTCCGAAAAAAATAGCCGGATCTATGGCTCTCTTGGGAATATAGCGGATTCAAATCCTTTGCACCGACCAAACTGAATGGTTTGTAGTTTCCTGCAGTGGTCAAATAAATGCAGGTTTGGTATTCAATATAGGAACCACGCTCCAGTACCACAGCATAAACAAAACACGAATAAAATGGAATAAGACGATTAACGAACTAACCTATATCTCTCGCATTAGATACGAATGTATGAAACGTTCAGTGTTTCTAGTTTCCTATAGTGATATTCTTTATTTAATGCTGGCAGAAAAATCATCAGGGTTTGGTGAGGTAGTCTCTTATTTTTTTTTTTTTATAGTTAACATCCTTTAACCTGGTTGGTCATATCGGACGATGAATGAAATTGGTGAAATGATGCCCAAATGATCTCGGCGTCCATGGAGCTTAAAGGTACTCGACATTTATGTTTCAGAATAAGGGAAAATCCCGAAAAAAATCCGGGTAACTAACCCTAAGTGAGATTCGAACTCGCGATCTGTTGAATGTGAGGTAGACACGCTACCACCATACTACCCAGGTGGCTAGTCTCTTATTGATGAAAGCGTTCTCCCGTCTGTGACCGACTAGCTACTCTAGGGATAGGCTGTAGTAGTAGTGTTTAACGCCCGATTTAAATACTAATGGCACCGCAGGTGGTGACACTCATGATACATGAATGAAGATGGAGCACCGGTGGAATGCGATGGCGGGGGAAACCGGAGGACCCGGAGAAAACCCGCCCCAGCGGTCGCTTGGGATCGAACCCGGGCCGTCTAGGTGAGAGGCGAATGGTCTAACCACTCGGCCACGGCGCGGCCGATAGGCTGTGAGAGCATTCTCTCAGGTATGGGTGGGTGGTTGCTAAAACGGACACACCAGTTAAATTTACTGAGGATATTTAATGGAGAACAATAACTGATCTTTCTGCAACGAGTAGTGATTATTTTAAGACAAATAATCAACTTTTTATAAATCTAAGCACAACGAAGTATAATAACCTAATTTTTAAATCTGCTACTTTCAGAGTATTGTCAACATATACTATAGATAAAATTTGTTTCCGTAGTATACAAGTGACAGTGACTTGCTAAACCGGTCTACGGCTAATCTATTTGCAATCACCTCTAAGTCGGTGTCAAGCCACGTGCTATACTTAAGAAGTAGAAGCCGAAGACGCAATAGAAAGCACAAAAAGGAGTTAGTAAATTTTCGAAATACATGCCTTTTGTAAACCGAAGTCCCACCTACATCATTGCTTCTCACCAAAGTTTCTAGAATTGTTTGTTGCTAAGTATTTAAGTTTTCTATACCTGCACATTTCTGGCAGCACTTTTGCTGTTTGGCTTGCTAATTCTCAGTATTCTTATTTCCTTACTTATTTCCAGATATTGCCCGCGCGCGCTCTCACACGCGTCACTTTAGACTTCTGAACACTAATTATCATTAACTGACTCTTGAACTAATGGATTTATTATAGTGAGTACACTAAAACATCTAATTATCCTATATATTCTGACTTTCTATTTGCTTTTCTCATACGTCACTTGCTAGTTAAATATCCTTGAATATATGCGCATCTCAACAGGAGCTTTTTACATTATACTTCGATTTATATATAAAACTCTTCTTCCAAGTTTCTGGAAGACATACTTCACAAGATGTTCTGCATCAGCCCTTATATGTGTCAGTCTCGTATTGGCTTGATTTAAACATCGGTTTCTCAAGCATTGACCTATGAACACAGGCGGATCTAAAACTCAGAACAGGGTAAAACAATCATAAAGTAGAGTGCTAGATCCATGTAAGGAACGTTAAAAGGTAGGGTAGTATTTCCTGACTAACATAAACCACTGCATTATAACAGCACGATTTCATTCACTCGACTGTATCCATAGAGAATCAATTACACGCTCACATAATGACCTTCTACTGCTAAAATAAATGACATCAAATCAGATGACGAAGGAAGGCGACTATATAACTGAAGAATGTATCAGCAACTCACTCAAGAAAGTTATACAGGAACAGAACTACGTAACTAATGTCATTCACGGTGTCAAATAACTTACATAACCAATGGGATAAAATGTAAAATGATATTAAAATACATATTTTTAACTGTCAAATGCTGCACAATAGTGGGAGAAACGCTTCCATTCTCCAAAAGTATCTGTAGGCAAAACATAATGTAAAAAGAAACACAACCCAGTTTAACATTATTTACGATTAGTAGTGATGTTGGTGACTCTGGTTTACAGCTAATTACAGACCGCGGTTTTTAAAACGCGATATCGGAGAATTTTCACGTACCTTTAGGGTACAAACAAATCCCGTTGTCATTACAATTAAAACTGAAAAAGGGGATGAAAAACACGTGAATGCAATTACAGACAACCTTTGCTAGAAATTCCAAAATTAACCCTATCTGTACGGAAAAACCAAAAGCATACCAGACAGGCGCAAAAACGAGCTGGATGGGCTGGTGCAATTATAATATATTTTACACATTAGAATGTACTTAATTTCTGCGTGAGTAACTATGAGCAACGAGGAAATACACAAATCAGAATAGTTAACAAATACAAAAGTGAGATAACATTAAAATACTTAGTCGTATACATGTGAAATTCGAAAACACACACAGGGAATCAAAGAGGGTAAAACATAAGGATACTCATAGTTCAAATCCTATATTAATGAACAAGTGTTTTTAATGTTTATACTGTATATAAAACACCAAATTATTAGCACATATACACATTTTCGTTGCAGTATTTCGTTCAGTGATTTTTACTTTCTCTAAACGTACTATGTACATAGTGTATAGAGAAGGTATTGCACTCCACCAAAAAATTCATTAGCGAGATTTCACCGGAATTATATGCTTTAGGGTCCCCTGTATCCCCAAAAAGCATTTTCACAAAAAGGTCCCTGTGTGTGTGTGTGTGTGTGTGTGTGTGTGTGTTTGTCCGTGTGTCCGTGTGCCTGTGAACACGATAACTCAAAAACGAAAAGTCGGTAAAATACCAAACTTGGTATTTAAGTATCTTCCAGGGATGCGATAAGAAGATTTTGATTAAAATCCCCCCAACCCAAACTACCCTTTACATGGAACTTTTTTCGAAAATTTTGATTTTCTAAAACATGGCTGTAACAATTTTGATTAAAATATCATATATTAAAGATATTTATCTGACAAATAACATGTGTATTTTGAATTTTCTGGGAATAGCCTCTGAAGACTAGTTTATTCTGAGTGAATTTTACGGAATTTTGCACAACTGATAAACCGTAAGAGATAGACAAAAACTTACCACACAGAAATGTAGAGCATATTAAACGACACTATATATGTTTTATACATTTTTTTCGTGGAGTTGATCGTTTTTGAGATATTCCTTGTTTTTGTTTTCAGGCTCGAAAAACCTAACTTTTCTCATACAGAAATTTGTCAACTCCTGTCCATACAAACAAAGGAGCTTCAGTCACATAGCAGCCAGCTTTTGACTATCGCTTTAACCTATGCTACTCCCTTATTTCCCTTCTACTTACTAGGAAGCAAGTAATAAGACTATCTCTGCTAATTTGTTGTTGATTAGCATGAAGTAAATAGAAGCATGAGCTTTTTAAAATAATTTGTTGCAGAGATGTAGAGAAAGTCATGTGAATGGAGCACATCAGATTTTTAAATTATGATTTCTTTACTTGATTACTTTGATGGTAAACAAAACCTGTTCGGTCATATTGGACGATGAATGAAATGGTGAAATTATGCTCAAATGATCTCGTGGTCCATGTAGGTTAAAGTTACTTGACATTTATCTTCACAGGATAAGGGAAAACCCTGAAAATAGACCTTATCCGAGCAGCTCATCCTAAGGGAGATTCAAACTGGCAATCTCTTGAATCTGAGGCAGACATGCTATCCCCGCACTACTGAGGCGGACAATTAGGAATAAGTTTCGAATACTGAGCAGAGAAAGTCATGTGAATATAATGCATCTGCTTCCTTACAGCAATGTTGAGCTTACCTGGGGGTAGTCGCTTTCTTTGGTCTGGTAACCGAAGTGGAAGAAGTAAGTTTTAGCGCCACGTCTTGCGTGAAGATATCCCACCCTGACCAGAGGCGACACCGTGTGGCCGTCACTCAAAGCCTCCATTGTCGAGTCCCGGATGTTGATAGGATGCTGAATTGGTTTATCCCAATCCGTGTACTCGTTTCTAACCGTCGAGAAGATCTCGTTCAGATGATAAACATACGCATTACGAATATAAGTTCTCAAGACTCTGTTCCGCTGATCCTCCTCGAAGCCGTACTGGATATCGGCGGCGTTGAAATCGAGGTAGGACTCCGTGGTAGTGGTGCCGAGCATGAGCTCGCACGTGGTGAAGGCCTCGTTGGCGTGCTCCATCGCATGGGACGGGTCCGGGTCGGCCGGGGTTACCGCTGGGCCAAACCGTGCCAGGAACCGCGGCGGAGGATCCAATCTCACGTCCAGGAGCGTGGACACGGACTTGGTGCGCAGGCAAGACGCAATGTCGTCTGCCTCGTCTTCGGCTTGGGTAGAGGCAGATGAGGTGGCTGGCGACCTAGGGGGTGGAATTCGGCAACCCAGTTGAGCTGCTACGGCCTCTCGCAGACCATCAGGCTGGCTCACTACGGCCCAGGGACTCAGCACTGAGCCACTCAGCATCACCACGCGGTGAAATAGGCCTGAAAATATAAACATTTGTTAAGTATATAAAATGTTACATTTACCCTTCTGCTTAGATTCATAACAAAATTATATACTATTGGAATGAGTCCAAGCCTGGACATTTTCTAACAATTCCCTGAGCTATTCCTCTAAATTGTATGCGCCAACTACTGAGGTAAGAATGGTAAACTATGTTGATAAATATATGCGAATGCATGTTTTATTGAAAGATCATATTTAAATGAAATTTGGAACCTAGTTATCCATTCCACACCGGAATAAGAACATTAGAACTTAAGTGCTTTAACTAGTACTTATCGGAATGCTACATAACATTTAGAGAACAAATAAATTGGTTACCATTCCAAAATTATCCAGTTTTTCATTGTATCATATAAATATTCAATAGACATCTGTGAAATCACTTTGGCCAAACATTTTTCACGATTCGCCATTAATAAAAGTTCAGCAACTGCTTAAATGCCCATACGCTACCGTTTACCCCACTACTGTTATCTGTATATACTCTTCCTAAGTTTAAAATTTTGCGTACACATTTATCACCTAAATTTCCGTTATACACTGAAAATTTGCGTACATAACCTCAACTGGCTACCTAAGCATTTAAGGATGCATTATTCGTGGACTCAAGAAAATTAATTTATACTGAAAAGACAAGAAAAATGTTAACGACTGTAACTTCATAAAAGCAGAAAAATATATTTCTAAAAAATAGTATAAACTTAATCAATTACAGCATTCTGGGATTTGATTCTAAGCAGCTAAAACTGGCTAAGTCTGAGCACATACTTATTGGAAATTCGTGCACTAAGAAATAAAATATTTGTGTAAATATTGTATCGTGTTTGAGTAATCTATATGTGTGAATATGTAGTGTAGTTATGAGTGCAAGTGTGTGTGTGTGTGTGTGTGTGTGTGTGAGTGTGTGATATCAGAGTGTTCTTTCTTTTATTGTTCTATGGTTCTGTTGTCTTGGCGCGCGAGCATATGTGTTTGTGTGTGTATTTCTAATGTTGCTAATATATATAAAATAGATATGTAGCTAATATTCTAAATTCAAGTATTTTTCGACAGCATGTACGGTCACCCGACCCATGCAACTATGTGACGCAAATATTGTATTAATGTAAACTTACCACTACCACTACTACTACCTACTTCTCTCACAAATTAATGGATTGCGCAAGTCAGTTTTATATAATTTACATCTTTTTATAATTAAAGCTAATTTCACTATATGAATGATAGCTTTTATATGCAGCAGCCTATCCATAGCTAGGTGAAAGGAATTAAAGTTTTAAAAGAAGAATTTGGAAATAAATAAAGAAATAAAAACAAACAAACAAATATATATATTTAAACTTGGTTATAATAATAGCATCATTAATTATTTTATATGGATAATAATTTGCTTATACTATGTTACGCTTTATTCCTAATAAATTAGGAGGTGTAATTGCGTAAATTTACTAAGCTGAACCATTGCAATGTGTAGTTGAAATTTCATAATAGTTGGTCATGGGAAAACCCCAATATTCTGCATCTTTGGTGACATTGGCTGTAGAGTGGGGATGGTTTTCACAGAAACACATCTGCATTTTATTAGCAAGTGATTTAAACAGCCTGCAAAAACGGGAATTGAGATGTGAATTTAGAAAAGAAAAAAAAAAACAACAACGTAAAATCTGTATTTAATGCTTCTTATAAATTAATGTGTACTTTCTCTAGCCCGTATGCACAAGGAATTTACATAGTAGGTATTGTATTCCACCCAAAAATTTAATTTTTATTATTTCGCCTGAAATATATGCTTAGAGGGCCCCTGAGTCCAAGAAGAAGGTTCGTATTGTGTCTGTGGGCAGCATAGATCAAAAACAAAATACCGTTAAATAACGTACTTAGTATTTGAGTTAAGTGTCTTTGTAGCACACGACACGAAGATTTTCAACAAAATCCCCCACCACATATTACACTTTACATGGAACATCTTTTGAAAATGTTTTTCTCAAACATGACTAACTGTTTTGATTAAAATACGATACATTAAAGATATTTACATCACAAATAAAATGTCTATTTTAAATCCTATGGAAATTGCCTCTGGATGAGTTTTGCGGAATTTTGCAAAAATAAAACCATAAGAGGTATACAAAAACATACCATACCAAAAATATATATTTCGTCAAAACACACCATTTATGTCAAATACGACAAATAATTATTCTTATTTAGTTGAAATTAAGTAAGAGGAGAATTAATTGTAATCGGTTTTCTTGTCGTTTTTCTAGCCGAGTAGACCGTTTTCGAGATATTCCTTGTTATTGGTTTCAATTTTAAACTATTCAACTTTCCATAAACAGGACCATACAAAGCCAACCGAACCTAAATTGTTTCTCAAAGCGATGAGCTTTTAAAGGATTTGACTACCGGTTTAGCTTAATGCATCCCCTTATTTCACTTCTACTTGCAAGGAAAAGTAATAAGACCAATTCTGCTTATGTCAACACGATTAGCAAGAAGTGTATAGGTGTTTGTGAATGTATATGTGTATTTTTCATAACAAAACAGAAAATGGTAAACACAGGACATTTATGGAAAAAGGAAAAAAAAAAAAAAAAAGAGATAAGAAAACGGATTACAGCGCCGGAGTCCCGACCAGGCTCCTAACTATTTTTTTTATACAAAAAACATAATTCTATGCAGAGTTTAAATCCCGCAACCTTATGATCAGAATGCGACTTCACGGCAAATTCATATAGATTTAAAGGGAAAAGAAAATTATTGATCCAGTTTGCTACTTTTTCGTTAAACAACTCATGAATGTATATTTATCATTTGGAATCCTAACCCACAAAACTTTCCGATTTAATAGAAAAGGTAAAAGGTAAAATCAAAGTTTTGTAATTTTAATGTAGAGAAAAGTTTTATACAGCTACACCTAGGTATACAACTAATGGAAGCCTTTTAGTAATGTATAAATTTAGAGCTTTGGATTCCTGAGGAGAAATGAGATTAAAATTGCTGGATAAACTTCCAATTTTGATTACTGATTATACAATATATTAATGCAAACATATATTTTTACGTTCTATACCACGTATTTACAATGCACATAGTATGAAGAGAAGGTATTATTTTCCACCCAAAATTCGATTACAAGATTTCACCGGAAATACATATTTTGAGGACCTGTGATTATAAAAAGTCATCTGGGATAAAAAATACGTTAAGCTTAGTGTCTTCCAAAGATGCGATACCTAGATATTCAGCAAAACTGTTGCAAACTAAATTAACCTTTACATGGAACATTTAAACAAAAATTGATTTTATCCAAAACGGCGGAAATGAGTTTGATTAAAATACTAAATATTTAAGATATTTTTATTAAAAACGAAATGCATATCTTCATTTTTCTGAGAATAGCCTCTGAAGGCCTCTTCAATTTGGATGACTTTTGTATCACTGGTAAACCATAAGAGAGAGACAAAAACTTACTACATATAAATGTAGAGCTGGTTAAAAAATACAATCTATATATATTTTGTAGATCTTACCATTTCCGAAATTCCTTGCTGTTACTTAATTTGTCAAATGGGAGCCATATATCGTTTCATCTCATTTTTTTTACTCCCGTGAATGCAAAACAGATCCGAATTTCAGTTGTGTCACATAGCGATGAGCTTTTAAAAGATTTGACTATCCCCTTAGCCTAATATATTCCTTCATTTCCCTTCTACTGGCAAGGAAGACCATGCTCTGTTAAAATTTATCTCGATTAGCATGATGTCGGTTAAAGAATAATTTTATTTTAAGGAATGTTTGTTTGCACATCAGATAAACCTATTGTGAAAGGAACACATCATATTTGTACTTTCTCTACACGTGCTATGTACGTAGTGATAGAGAAGGTATTGTAAGGCACCCAATACCGATACCGAGATTTCACCGGAAATACATGATTTGGGTCCCTTGAATCCAAAAAAAGCATTTTTAGAAAAAGATCCGTGTGCGTGTGCGCATGTGTGTGTGCGGAGACAGCACAGCTCAAAAACAAAAATACCAAACTTGGTATTTAAGTTTGGTATATTCCAAGGATGCGACACGAAGATTTTCAAAAAATCCTCCCACCTCCAACTACCCTTTACATGGAACTTTTTTCGATAATTTTGATTTTCTCAAAAATGGCTTTAACAATTTTGATTAAAACATCGTATATTAAAGATATTTATCCGACAAATAAAATGAATATCTTGAATTTTCAGGGAATATCATTTGAAGACTACTTTATTCTAGGCGAATTTTTTGGAATTTTGCATAACTGATAAACTGTAAGACATAGACAAGCACTTAATACACAAAAAATGTAGATCTCGTTAAAGCAGACAGTTTATGTCATATACATTTTTTTCTTAGAGCTGGCATTTTTAAAATATTGCTTGTTATTTATTTCGTTTTTAAAATACTTAAAGCTTTTCACATGCGGAAATTTGTGAACGCCTGGCAATGCATAGAAACGATTTCATTCACATGGCAATCAGCTTTTAATGTGGTTCTAGCCTAGTGTATTCCCTAATTTCCTTTCTGTTTACAAGAAAGCATTTCCGCTGGTATTTATCTCGATTAGAATTAAGTAACTAGCTTAAGCTTTTTAACAATTTTTACACAGTATAGAGAACCTCATATGAATGGAACACATCAGAGTTTTATGTTCTGTGACTACGCGACTTAACCTTACTGCCCTGAATTGTTGCAAGTGCGTAAATATTTTGCTTTCGGTCGTTTATAGCGATTGCTGGCAGCACCGTGGCCGAGTGATTATATCACTCGCCTCTCACCTAGATGGCCTGGGTTCGATTCCAAGTGACCACATGCGAGATTTGTGGTGGACAAAGCGGCGCCGGGGCGACTTTTTCCGGGTTCTCCGGTTTCCCCCGCCATCGCATTCCACCGGTGCTCCATCATCATTCGATGTAACACCAGTGTCATCGCCTTCGGTGTAACAAAATAGCAAAAAACGGGCGTTAAAAAGTATCCAAAAAATAGCGATTGCTGCAGGTGTGCGTACAAATGTCGCGGCGCGAGCTAGCGATTTACATCAAAGCAAGGCATTGTTGCATCTGGGTGAAGAGGTCACACCAGTTGTTAATACTTTACACTGCAATAATAACCTCTCCTTTGGGCCATTTCTTACCATGTCAAGGTCAGATGTTTAAGCGGAGTAGCGAGGTCGGCAGTGTTAACTTTTGGAGACAGAGAGAGCTCCAAGCGTAACCTCAATTAAATAGGGAGAGAGAGCAGAATGAGTGTCTAAGTGACGAGAGATAAAATTATGTGATAGCATTGCAATGAAAACATTTATTGTAAATAATAGAATTTTAAGTAATAAATGTGTCTTTGTCATAGCACTAAGCAAAATAAACAGATAAACCGCTTTTTTAAATCCCAGAGCAAATACAGAAATCATTATAAATCACCATTAAACAGAATGATAAATTTATGTTAAAAAGTCCCTTATTTTGATGTAGAACATTTTAAACATGTCTGTTATTTAATTAAAAACTATATTTAACTATTGGTTTAGTGTAGTTTAAAATAAATGTTAAATTTGGAAGATATCGCATTATTAAACATCATACTGCATTCTTTTTATGATCTCTAGCACGTTTGTACAATATACATAGTACGCAGAGACGGAATTGTATTCCACTCAAAAATTGGATACCGAAATTTTACTGAAAATATATATTTTGAGAACCTCTGAATGCCCCTCCCCCCCTTCCCGCCAAAGAAAAATAATTCTTATAAAAATGTATGTGCGAATCAGTGGACAGCATTACTTGAAAACGAAAAGTCCGTTAAATACCAAATTTGGTACTTAAGCTTAGTATCTTCTAAAAATGTCACACGGCGATTTGCAGGAAAATCCCTTCACCCAAAACTATGCTGTAAAATGGAACATTTTTTGAAATTTTAGATTTTCTAAAAAATGGCTCTTAAGGATTTTACTGAAATTCCGTATATTAAAGGTGCTTACAAGGCGAAAAAAGGTATATCCTGAATTTATTGGGAATAGCTTCTGAGGTTCTTTTCTTTCTGAATTAAACTTTGTGTAACTGGTAGGTAAACCGTAACAGTTAGACAAAGCTTTAATACACAAAAATGTAGATCCAGTTAAAACATTCAATTTATATTATATATTTGTAGGGCTAGCTAACTATTTCAGAGATATTCCCTGTTATGGTTTCAGTTAAAAACAAAAAAAAAAAAAAATTACCCGCTTCACATTCTATTGTTTTACTCCTGACCATGATAATCGCATAGCAACATTTTTAAACGATTTCACATTCGCTTTAGTGTATTTCCTTATGAGACTTATACTCGTAAAGAACAAAGAAATAAAGACTAGAAATGTATATCTTGATTAGTATGTGTAGATAAAATATTTATATTTTGTAAGAATACTTTTTTTGCAGAACAGATAGAGAAAGTCATGTAAATGGAACAGATTAGGCTTTTTCTTTTTTAGTTATTTTAATTCTTAGTATTATATTGTCCCTTTGCAGTTGCTTATTGCTTCAATTCGCAGTTATAATTATTTTTTGTTTCTTTTGAATATACTTTATTGTATATGACTACATTTTATATGGAACGTATTTCGGTTATACCTGTTTTGTTCGTGTTATATAAATATATTTAAAATATGGAATGAGCGAAATATGTAACATAACGGACACTTCCAGTATCCAACAAAATTATATAATAATATTAATAACAGTAGTAATTTTTATATTATTAAGAAGTCTTTTTGAAAAGTGCATAAATGGTGAAGAAATATCAGAAAAAGGAAGATTGAGCTTATATCTGTTATCCATATAATGGAAGAAAAGAAGACAGTATTACACGGAAATCACAGTAATGAATATAGTGTAACAAAAACTCTCCCATATTATTCCAACAAAGAAAGGTTTATCTCTTCAACTTATTACAAATGAAAATCGATTCACACTAATGCTTCGGCAACAATGCTACCGTATATTTTCCTTTCGTTGCTCGCTGCTGCGGTGACTGCCATTACTACACGCTCCGAATTTCCCTTCGAAACTAATTCAAGTGCTGCGCGCTATACATTCACAGTTGTATGTCTTTGACCAGGGCTCGTTCTCACCTTTTTATACCTGTCGATCATGTGGCAAGAAACTTCCAGAAGCAGTCGCACGCGCAAATCCCCGCAGGTATCATGAATTCATAAAGATGAAACAATCGCAGCTTGGTATTAAAGAACTTTCCGACGGCAAACGTGTTCACTCATGCAGATGTAACAGTGTACAGCAACAATCAAGTCGCTTAAACACGGCCGCAAGATATAGTCACAATGTTTAGTTGGATATATGGAAAAATCAAGTATTATTTAGAAGAACATTATATATATATATATATATATATAAACAAAACAGATAGCGGAGAGGACTAATAATAATAATAATAATAATAATAATTATTGATAAGTTCATTTCACTTTTGTGGATTTAGAAAAAAAGCTTATGATACGTACTTTTGCATAAGTTGTGAGAAACATTAGAGGTTATGAGTATTAACAAATTAATAATTAGTGCAATAAATTTTTTGTATAAAGATTTCATATATAAAATTAAAGTTGAGAAAGCTGTATCAGAAGAAATTAAAGTAACAAAGGATGCAAAATATCACCCACAATATTTAAAACATTTACAAATAAAGCATGTTAAAACAGAAACAAACAATTTTCAGGAATGGGAATAACAATTGGAGATGGACACATGCTATTTGTGTATGTCCAGGTAGTAATTAAAGGGTATGAAGACATGCGATGATTCTTAGTAAGTTACTAGAAAACTATGATAAATGGAGTGTGAAAATAAATTATGAATAAACATGTTATATGGAAGGTGAAACAGAAAACCAAATATTGAGTTTTGGAAGGTCAGAAATGTTGCATTACTGGAAGGTGAAGAATTTTAGTATTTGGGATAAAATAGATAAAGAAGATAGATTGGAAAATGACGTTAACAACATAATCAATAGATATCAATGCTTGCAACAAATATCAATGTGAATAGTATTCTGTGAAACAGATGCATAAGTAAGAAAAACAAATTACAAAGCATAACGAAAGTTATCAACATAAAAGTTCATTTACAAAGTTACAGTACCTTATTGTATTTTTCAAAGTAATCGCCATTGCTATCAAGGTATTTATTGCCACTGGAATCTGTGAGTATAAAAATACTAAAAGTATTATTAATCAACAATTTTTTTTTAAAAAAATTGATTTTTGGGCAGATTTTTTTTTTGGGAGGAAGAGCCTTTGTTTATTTTTACTTAATTTACCCCAGTTTTTCAATGCAGATGTTATACCCTACCACCACTAAAGATCTGAGCCTAGATGTTACTGCCATTTTTGAGGTCTTCATGGCTGGGAAATCTTTTCCATACAAAAAGTCATGTACTGTGTCCAAAGTGAAATACCGGTTTTTCCGAATTATTATATCAACATAAAGATTGATGAGCTTCCACTCCAATCTTTGTCGGGCCCCCTGGATCTTCCTTGATTACTCGTAAATTATGAGCCATTTCCTCACTGAAGATTCGTTCATTGCATTATCACCATACACTTGGGTTATTTACCTATAAAATTCCATTGGCCGAGCATTTTGTGCATTAGAAAATTACGAATAAGTTCTTTGGAGGTAGACAAGTAAACAAAGGTACCACGTGACAGTAAATATCTTGACAGAATGGAGGTTACGTGGGGAAATAGAGTAAGGTGCTGTAATTTTGTAAATAATATTTGGTGTTGATGTCTTTTGTTACCATTTAGCTATGCCAAATTTTATGTCACTTTCTGGATTGCCCTCATATAATGGTGAAATGTACTGTTACTATGGAACTGAAACATGGGAATTTAACAAAAACTTAAAAGAAAACTTATGTCAATGGAAATTTGATTTTTAATAGTTTCAGCGAGATGTTCAAGATAGGAAAACTAATATTAAGAACTCGTATATAAGGCATAAACAGTTGAGTTGGTAGGACATGTTTGAAGAATGAAAGAAAGGCGTTGAAATGGAGTAACAGGAAGAAGAGGAAAAGGAGGACCTCGAAACTCATGGATGCGTGAAATAAGAACTGGAATGAGAGCAATAGGACTGGAAGATATGAAATGGATGGATAGAGATGAGTGGAAAAATTTTTAGGTGAATAAAGAGGTCAAAGCATTAAAATTATTATTGTTCAATGCAGATGTTACAGACGGCCTATTTATTAAAACTCTGATGTGTTACACTCAAATGCCTTTCTCTAGCTGTTCTACAAACTTCATACATAAGATTCTTCTTCTTTCTGCACCTTGCTAATCGTGGTACTCATTAGCAAAATGTTCTTATTACTTAGTTCCTTATAAGTAGGAACAAAATAAGGGAATACACTAGGCAAAACCAATAGTCAAATGTTTTAAAAGCTGTCGTTATGCGATTGTCATTACAAATCGCTTCTTTTCTTGGCCCGGAGTAGAACAAAAGAAAAACGGACACTCCCGTCTGAGAAAAGTATAAGTACTTCACAACTGAAAATAATAACAATGAATTCCTCGAAAACTGTAAGCTCCACGAGAAAAATGTATATGACATAACTTGTGTATTTTAACAAGACGTACATTTTTTGTATGGTAAGTTCTGTCTATCTCTTAAGGTTTACTAGTTATGCCAAATTAAGCAAAATTCATCCAGAATAAACAGGTCTTCAGAAGCTATTCCGAGAAAATTCAAAATATACATTTTCTTTGTCATGTAAATATCTTTAATATACGAGATTTTAATCAAAATCGTTAGAGTCATTTTTTATAAAATCAAACTTTTTGGAAAAAGTTCCATGTAAAGGGTAGTTTGGGGTGGAGGCATTTTTCTCAAAATCTTCGTGTCGCATCCCTGGAAGATACTAAACTTAAATATCAAGTTTGGTATTTTACCAACTTTTCGTTTTTAAGTCATCGTGTTCACAGACACACGGACACACACACGGACCTTTTTCTGAAAATGCTTTTTCTGGATACAGGGGGTCCTAAAACTTGTATTTCCGGTGAAATCTCGGTATCGAATTTTTGGGCGGAATACAATACTTGCCTATCCCTATTTTCATTGCACATATGGGGATAGAGAAAGTAAAAAAAAAACAAAAAAAAAAACTGATGTGTTACACTCACATGACTTTCTCTAACTGTTCTACAAACTTCTTACATACTATTATTCTTCTTTCTGTATCTTGTTAATCGACGTACTCATTAGCACAATGTTCTTATTACTTAGTTCCTTATAAGTAGGGAAAAAATAAGGGAATACACTAGGCTAAAGCCATAGCCAAATGTTTTAAAAGCTGTCGTTATGCGATTGTCATTACAAATCGCTTCTTTTCTTGGCCCGGAGTAGAACAAAAGAAAAACGGACACTCCCGTCTGAGAAAAGTAAAAGTACTTCACAACTGAAACTAATAACAATGAATACCTCGAAAACTGTAAGCTCCACGAGAAAAATGTATATGACATAACTTGTGTATTTTAACAAAACCTACACTTTTTGTATAGTAAGTGTTTGTCTATCTCTTACGGTTTACTAGTTATGCCAAATTAAGCAAAATTCATCCAGAATAAACAGGTCTTTAGAAGCTATTCCGAGAAAATTCAAGATAAACATTTTATTTGTTTGGGTAAATATATTTGATATATGATATTTTAATCAAAATCGTTAGAGCCATTTTTAAGAAAATCAAAATTTTCGAAAAAAGTTCCATGTAAAGTGTAGTTTGGGGTGGGGAATTTTTTTCAGAATCTTCGTGTCGCATCCCTGGAACACACTAAAGTTAAATACCAAGTTTGGTATTTTAGCTACTTTTCGTTTTTGAGTTATCGTGTTCATAGACACACGGACACACACACACATACACACACACACACACGGACCTTTTTGTGAAAATGCTTTTTTTGGATATTGGGGATCCTAAAACACATATTTCCGTTGAAATCGCGGTATCGAATTTTTGGGTGGAGTGCAATACTTTCTCTATACACTATGTACATAGTGCGTATAGAGAAAGTAATAACAAAGGTCACCAAAAGGTATGCAATAGAGCCATTTCGCAAACTAAAATGTGTTTGTCCATATTATCCCATGAATATAGTCATACATTTTCAATACATTTCTAAAATGTATTATGAGGTATAACACTTAACATCTTTTAGATATTTGCCCCAAATTGCTGAAAATACCTTCTAAAGTAGAGAAATAAAGTTTCAAAACTAAGCTAGCCTGTGATTTTCTATCCCTGCTTCAATTTTGGCCTCCACGCTGTACTTTCAATGAAAGTTATTAAATATCAAAAGCCGAATAGGTTATACAAAGCATTTGAATGATGTGTTCTATATAGGTTACATGGTATTCAGAACTTTGCTTTAAATGTATGAATGAATCCAGAACGCTGACCCTATCAGTGTGAATAACAGGGGTCACAGTTCACACAGAATGTGCGTCGCGACGCCCTGAGGTTCTGCAGGTGACAGGTGGCTAGACTGCTATTGATTTATTACGATAAAAATAAAAGACTGGATCCAACCATCCGATAAATATTCCTATTGTTTGCAAGCATGGAGGGCTATAAGAATGCTTTAATACTATTTAAAGAGCATTAAAATGCATTATAGGCAGTCATAGTAAGCTTTCTGATTACATTAAAATACTACAGAAAGTAACCACCGGTTGGATATAACTAAAAGCAACGAAAGATATCAACACATCACTTTATTTAGAAAGTTAAAGTACCTTACTCTATTTCTCAATGTAATCTCCAATCTGTCAAACATTTATTGTCATGCATGACCAGATTTTCAGTGCCAATGTTACACTTTTCTATCACCAAAGGACTTATTCATTTTTGAATGCACAAAATGTTCGGTAATAGGCAAATAACATAAGTGTATGACCATAATACAATAAACGTGTCTTAGTGAGGAAAAGGTACATAATTTAGGAATAATCAGGCTAGAATTCGTGTGTACTACAAAGACCGAGCGGAAGTTCATTAATGTTATGGAGGAATTCAAAGCAAATGTTGACAAAAGAATTCAGAAAAACCGGTGTTTCACTTGGAACACCGTGCATGACATTTTGGGAGAAAAAATATTTCCCAACCACGATCTCAAAGTGGCAGTGACATCTTGGCTCAGATCTTTAGCAATGGAATATTTTAATATCAGCACTTCAAAGCAGATGTTATAATAGACGTGACAATAAATTCCTTAATAGCAATGGAAATTATATTAGAAAAGAGAGTAAGGTACTGTAACTTTGTAAACAAAGTTTTGTGTTGGTATCTGTTATTGTCATCTAGTTATGCCAAATCGTTCGTTACTTTCTGGATGTCCAGCGTATTCATTAACTTAAAATCCTAAATGCTTATTTGAATAACCCAACTATCATTTTCCTATAAATATATTCAATTTCAGAAAGCTGTACACCTTCGGGCATAAAATATGGTTCATAATGAAAATGGGGATGTTTATGTTGGTATTGCAAAACTGCATCCTTTACAAACGAGATCACCCTTTTTACCCGAGCGCAATTTTAGCCACTGTATTGGAGGATTCTTTACCTCCCCTAAAATATGGCCGAACTGCCGATTGGTAATATTAGAGCTTAAATATTGTACTTTAATACTGCACTAACGTTTTCTTAATATCGGTTTGGTTATTCTCATTAAATAGCGACAATAACTTTAACATTGTTCTCCATGTCCCTTATGAAAGCTCTCATATATGCATGTGGCGTAGCTATTGTTCAATTTAAAGACAAGTGTAAATAATCCTTTATTTCTTCCTCTAGAATATGTCGAATAATGTTGTGATTGGTATAGTCTTTCCTTGCGTAGCAATCGTAGCAACATTTTTACTTTCTCTATACGCACTATGTACATAGTGTATAGAGAAGATATTGCACTCCACCAAAAATTCGGTAACACGATAATTCAAAAACGAAAAATCGGTAAAATACCAAACTTGGTATTTCAGTTTAGTATCTTCCACAGATGCGACACGAAGATTTTGAGAAAAATCCCCCTACCCCAATTACCCTTTACATGGAACTTTTTTCGAAAATTTTGATTTTCTCAAAAATGGCTCTAACGATTTTGATTAAAATTTCGTATATTAAAGATATTTACCTGAAAAATAAAATGTGTATCTTGAATTTTCTGAGAATAGCCTCTGAAGAGTAGTTTATTCTGGATGAATTTTAATGAATTTACTGACTTTTACTGAATAAGAAATGGACAAAAACTTACTACAAAAAATGTGGAACACGTCAAAACACACAATTTATGTTATACACATTTTTTCGTGAGTTTGTCATTTTTGAGACATTCCTTATTTTTGGTTTCTGCTATGAAAAACTTATACTTTTCTCACACAGGAACTTGTCAACTCCTACCCATATAAACAAAAGAACTTCATTGACATGACTACCAGCTTTTGACTATCATTTTAACTTATGGTAGTCCCTTATTTCGCTTCTACTTACAAGGAAGCAAGTATTACGACTATTTCTGCTCATTTTTTTCTTATTAGCATAAAGTATAAGCTTTTTAAGAATACTTTATTGTAGGGATATAGGGAAAGTCATGTGAATGGTACACATCAGATTTTTTTCATAGAGAGGATAGGCGACCTACCGCTATTTTTCACGTGTATAACATCGTTCATTGATTAATTCCTATGTGCCTATACCTTCAGGCCGATCATATTGAGAAATGATCTGGGCTGAGTGGAGTCAAAATTTAGCTATTTAAAGGTTGAAGTCTTACAGAAAGAAAATCATTAAATTTATTTTTTATGCTGTAAGGGGATTCATTTTCTGTATGCCTTTATTTTCCTACTGAAGTTTCCACATCTAATTTTACCCAGCCTTTACAAGTGTTTTCTGAGACAAAGATGGTATATTTTAAGACTTTTTAAAATTTGATTAGCACGATTAATACATTTATTAAGTTTAAAATTTTCAACAGAAAACAACTCTACTCGTTCAAATATATTTTTACCTGGTTCTTCTGTATATCAAATTGCAGTTTAAAGTAGTATTTTGAACTAAAATTTTGAATTTCCATAAAAGTATATCTTCCTGAATATATTTATTCGCACTACATATTGCACACGATAAATTGCAGAGAAAAAAATCTGATGTGTTACACTCCTATAACTTTCTCTAGCTACTCTACAAACAAACGTCTTACAAAAGATAATTCTTCTTTCAACGCCATGCTAATCGAGATAAACATTAGCAGAATTTTGTTACTTAGTTCCTTATAAGTAGACTGGAACTAAGGGAATGCACTAGGCTAAAGTGATAGTCAAATGTTTTAAAAGCTGTCGTTATGTGATTGTCATTGCTTTACTTGGCCAGGTGTAGAACAAAAGAAAAACGAACACTCCTGTGAAAAGTATAGGTACTTCACAACTGAAACTAATAGCAAGGAATAACTCTGAAACGGTAAGTTCCACGAAAATAATATTTATGACATAAATTAACGAGGTCTCCATTGTTCATTGTTTGTAGAGTAAGTTTTTTCTATCTCTTACGGTTTACTAGTTATTCTAAATTAAGCAAAATTCATCCAGAATAAACAGGTCTTTAGAAGCTATTCCCAGTAAATTCAAGATATATATTTTATTTGTGATAGAAATGGCTTTAGTATGAGATATTTTAATCAAAATCGTTATAGCCATTTTTAAGAAAAACATAATTTTCGAAAATTTGTCTATGTAAAGGGTAGTTAGGGATGGGGGATTTTCTTTAAAATCTACATGTCGCATCCTTGGAAGATATCAAATCTAAATACCAAGTTTGGTATTCAATCATCTTTTCATTTTTGAGCTATGCTGTCCACAGATACACACAGACAGGCAGACACACACACGGACCTGTTTCTGAAAATGCTTTTCTTGGACTCAGGGGGTCCTAAAATATGTATTTCCGGTGAAATCTTGACATCGATTTTTTTGGGTGGAATACAATATATACATTGTACATTCGGGGCTAGAGAAAGTAATTATGAAACGTATATTGTAAGTATATGTAACTGTGCTAAAGTTGCAGTTGCAAGAGAAATATAATTTAATTCAGCGCAACCCACTTGTTAACACCTATGCCGGCTGGCCCGATTACCTGGCAAAAGGTCAACTTTCCATTGTTAAGAAGGTTATATGTTACTAGTGCTGACAGACGTGTGTCGTTTGACTGTGATCCACTGGCTATAACGTAAGACTTATGATAAACCTTTTTGTTTCCGGTTTTCCATTGTACAGGATCCTGGAGAGTTATTTCGTGAATTCGTGGAGATACCATATACATGACATTAAGTTTTATTATTTTTAAGAAATAAATTACATAATATCTAAAATAACTAGCAAAATCCTAACTCAAAATTGGCCAAGAGGCAAGAGTTCACTGAAAATGTTTTAACCTTCAATTAATTTACAAAAGGTGAATTAAAACTACAGGATTAGATTTAAGATGATTATACATAAAAGTAGAGTTAAGAACTCAGACTTCTGGATTCCCTTAGGTTTAAAACCGTAAGAACCGGGACAGAGCATGGAAAGGTAGAATAAGACTGAATAATACAATGCCATTCCCAGATATTACGGTTTCGGTCTGGCTTTTCTAAGCAATTGAGCTACCATGGCAACATACCAGGACCACATAAATACACCGACCAACTCGTATTTTCCCAGTGAGCCACAAAACTATCTGAATTTTGTGGTGGGGAGCAATAAGTTGATAAGCTATAGTTTTGTTTCTTTCATATTGCTTTATTGGTAGCATTGAATCTGGCAAAAGTTATAAAAGTATGGTTGAATAGAGCCCCAAAGGTTTCTGAACGTACCTTGAGAACTGTGATATCTGATTTATGAACAGAACAGTAACTGCCAAAAAATATGTGTCACATAGATTTTTACGTTCTCTAGATGTACTATGGACATAGTAGGTAGTGAATTTCCCAAAAAGAAACAACTTAGTTTATTATCTGAGGTTTTCTCCGAAAAAGGAGGAGGAAGTTAAAGGGAAAATGTGCAATAAAATTGTGGCGATTTAACATAAAAGAGGCATTTGAGAATTAATTTAATTTTCAATACAAAATAGGACCTTGGAATTAAGCTAGTTACCTATGTGATGTAGTGGCTACCATATTAGCCTCTTATACCAAGGTTGCGGGTTCAAACCCGATGGAGGGTAAACGATTTTATCCGTCGTAAAATTCCTTAGCTTGGTCTCCTTCGGAATGTAAACAAAGCCGTTGATCCCGTTGGAATGTTTGTGTGCACGTAACTTAACCTTGGAATTAGACTTAATTCACCATATTTCACGTCCGTAAGTTAAAATTTCGTCCTCTGATATCATCTATAGGCGACGATTTGATCCCTCATCATCATCTACACATAGTAGCGAACTGGAAATTCTGATCAAAGCCAAGTAAATGTGACCCAATATACGCCGAAATGATGTGATAGAACTTAAATGATTGAATGATTAAATGGGAAGTTTATATATGTGATTTCAAATCATAGGAACCAAAATTCAATATCAAAATATTTCAAATTCACCTAAATTGTTTTGATACAGGTTAGGAAGATTTTCCGTGACTTCGTAATTTTGTAGATTTACTAAAACCCAACAATGGAGGATCATGATTATATCCTATGAGGTTTACCTTTAGGGTAATACAAATGTTCAAGAAGACTTTT
Source organism: Hymenopus coronatus (assembly GCA_030762935.1). Lineage (NCBI taxonomy): Eukaryota > Metazoa > Arthropoda > Insecta > Mantodea > Hymenopodidae > Hymenopus > Hymenopus coronatus. The sequence continues at coordinate 93,673,395 of CM060895.1, read as the reverse complement.
GAGGTATCACCAATTTGTAGTTGACAACCCATACAGATTAAAAAAATATTGATATAAGAAATAAAAGTCTGTTATGTACCATTCACATGACTTTCTCTGTATCCCTGCAACAAATTATTCTTAAAAAGCTTATACTTCTATTTACTTTATGCTAATCAGAAAAAAATTAGCAGAAATAGTCTTATTACTCGCTTCCTTATAAGTTGAAGCGGAATAAGGGACAACCGTAGTTTAAAGTGATAGTCAAAAGCTGGTTGCTATGTCAATGAAGTTCCTTTGTTTATATGGATAAGAGTTGACAAGTTCCTGTATGAGAAAAGTATACGTTTTTCATAGCAGAATCCAAAAATAAGAAATGTCACAAAAACGACGAACTCCACGAAAGAAATGTATATTATAACAATTGTGTGCTTTAATGTGCTCTACATTTTTTGTATAGTAAATTTTTGTCCATCTCTTACGGTTTAGCAGTTATTCAAAATTTAGTAAAATTCATCCAGAATAAACTACTCTTCAGAGGCTATTCCCAGAAAATTCAAGATATACATTTTATTTGTCAGGTAAATATCTTTAGTATACGACATTTTAATCAAAATCGTTAGAGCCATTTTTGAGAAAATCAAAATTTTCGAAAAAAGTTCCATGTAAAGGGTAGTTGGAGGTGGGGGGATTTTTCTCAAAATCTTCCTGTCACATCCCTGGAAGATACTAAACTTAAATACCAAGTTTGGTATTTTACCGACTTTTCGTTTTTGAGTTATCGTGTTCACAGACACACGGACACACACACGGACCTTTTTCTGAAAATACTTTTCTTGGATACAGGGGACCCTAAAACATATATTTCGGGTGAAATCTCGGTATTGAATTTTTTGGTGTAGTGCAATACATTCTCTATACACTATGTACATAGTGAGTATAGAGAAAGTAAAAATATAATCTTTTTTAGACACTTTTGTAAGTTTTGGGCATCGTCTTCCTTTAACCCTTAGTTACCTGCACTAGTATACTACATATGCCGTTTTTTCTTTAATTCAAGTTTAAAACTGGAGTTCCAGAAAAAGTATATGGAAATAAACCTATAAAATTATATAAAATAATAAATAAAATAGAAATGAAAATAAATGTAGAGCCTTTAATAATATTTTTCTTCGCAATTTAAAGTTTAAATTCTTCTAAACATGTTTTCATAATCCTGCCAAAGGTAGAACTTAAAAAGTGGTTCAAATGGCCATGAGTGTTAAGTGATAGGTAATGGACTGGCCATCCATTCAAAGCCAAATGTTTCAAGTTCAAATCCCAGTGACTGTAGTATATGACGGGGAAAGCCCAAGTAAAATAATCGGTGTGATACTTAGAAGTATTAGGAGCTACATTTGGCTGTAGTTATGTCGGATTCCTCTTTTATTAATTTAAAAAGTCACTGAATATTTAGGACAAAAATTGTATATATTTTTACAATATAAACCAGTTTTTATTTATGTCGTTTATGGTTGAAAGTTAGTATAACATGAAATTAATCCTAGAGTACAAACCTATTTGTATAGTTACGATTAAAACAAGCGGAACCTTTAAGTACCGACAGGCAACAAAGGGTTAAGGATTGTGTTTCAGAATCTGGACTGTGACTTACCTTTAGCTGCACTGGATATGAGCAGAAGATTGACGAGCGCTGCTCCTGTATCATGACCCAAAACTGTGACTCTACCAGGGTCTCCACCGAAGGCCGCTATGTTGTGCCTGACCCACTGAAGAGCAGCCAGGATGTCCTTCATTCCAAGATTACCTCCAGAGCCTCCTGGCCGTTCAGGCCCCACACCTCTGGTACGTAAGAAACCTGAAAACAAATCAAAGAAGGGAAAGTAATATAAGAGGTCTGGCATTACTAACATGAATGAATAAGTGTATTTATTGACATAGCAATATCATACATAGAATTTCAACAGTCGCACGGGTCCACAGACCGTGCGTGCTTTTGTAATACACATTACAAGCAATATTAAAACAACAACAACAAATTAAGAGAGTAAACACGAAAATAAAAAGACAAAGGAAATACACATTCAAAAACAATATTAAACAGCAATAAAGAATTAAGAGTGAACCCAAAAATAAAAATACTAAAATATTCAAATATAGCAATTTAAATTGACTGCACAGAGTACACCTGCATAAATGCACCCTCTTATAATAGATAATTACACTTAAAATACATATATACACATAATATATACACCATATATAAAACCATAGCACAACAGTGACCTAAGTATGACATAATATATATATATGTAGAACATTGTAGTCACTTTTGTTTAGTTGATCTTATTCCTTCCCCCCCCTTCTCTATTGGCAGCCTCCTCAGATCTCAGCTGTCTTGCCTTAAGTACAAATTTACCCGTCCATGTGTTCCGTGCCTGCCAGTAGCGTCCAACATGCTTCTAGCCCTACATTCGCAGTGGTAAAAAATCGCGGCAAATATTTTTCCCGCCATTCCTCCGTACCCCTACATCTTGCCAAGATGTGACTCTTCCTCCTCGCAAATGGGACAGATTCTCGTACTATTCTCGTCAGAAATTTTCGTGCTCCTCCATGCTCCTAGTCTAATCCACGCGAGCCCCTCTCTAATGAGTTTGGTACCTGTTTCGAAGTATTGCTCCATACCCCACTCCGATTTCAGCCCTGACTGTACTTCTAATGACACCTTCTCTGTGCATTGCGCAATTATTTGCTGTCTGTCAATATCACAGAGGCGGTTCTTAATTTTTCTCCAATACTTCGCCTGTTTTCCTGCCCCGCCATCCAAATGTCTCCCATCCCAATGGTTTCCAACCCTTTCTTTAATTTTGATGCCCACGTCGAATTACCTTCCATTCGCAACTGTTCACGGTAGCAGACTGCCCTAATAAGAAATTGGATTCCGTGAACGATACTCATCCAACATTTAACTACTCTGATTTTGCACTCTATCGTTTCACTATGTGCCCCGAATTCCCTCATTATTCCGCAGTTTGCCGTACCCCTCTCTACACCCAGAATTCCTTTCAAAAATTGGGTCCTCACTTGATCCAGATTCCCTGTTTGTTCCCACCCCCATATTTCTGCTCCGTATGTCATCCTGGATCTAGGCGCCCATTTGAGAACATGCTATAACATTATGATACCCTAGATTAGCTACATTCCTTACCAAGACACGCTTCCCGAAATTTTCTAAAGTGAGACTCCCTATTAAAAGCTGATGGGCAAGATTAAAATGCATTTTGGATGAGGTATTTAAGAGATTGCCCCTCACTGGCGCAGTTTCAGTTCGGCTGGCGTATGAATACGCAGATAGAAACCTTCAGAACCTGCCATGTGAATCGTCTGAAAGGGTTATTCGCTATAAAAAGAAACTTGATCACTGGCTCTGGTTTCAATTGTATTCTGTTGATGTTTTTTCAGCTTCTGGAAATTTGCTTATGAAAAGAGAGACTAGTAAGTGACACGAAGAATGAAGAGGCTGCAGATTGATATACTACGCCAAGGAAAAAATGAAATGTGAATAGAAAAACAACACACTAAGTCTCAGTATTATGGTTTTAGAGACGATCAACATAAGATAAAAGAGGAATCTATACTGCACCGTCATTCGTCATTATTGCAACTGGCTTTTGGGGCAAAACCTGATGTGCAGAACTGTTACATAATGCCATCAGTTCTCAAGTGATCAATAATCTTGCGAACTTCTGACTCTTCATTGTTTTAAATTTTTTTTCCCTTTTGATTCTAACTTTCATTCGTATTTATTCTGTAAATTAAATGATTCACGGCATAGAAAAGAATAAGAATGCCAGAATTGAACCCTCTAATGAACTTACTTGAGACACCTAACAGTAATTCTCGATGGAATAATCTGCCATATAATATTCAACATAATAGTCAAAAACTTTAAAAATGATATCATTACTAGGTTATAAACATCGAAGTGTTCAGTAATGTTCCATCGGCTTGGCCACCTACACCTCCAGTTTCAGTGTCCTCTGCGGATGCATTATGGTATGGCCATTATCATGTGTCCTGTCCTAACGTTTCTCTGGAGGTCTTGGGCTTGAAGATAAGCTTTGGAAATATGTAGATGACTCATGTCGGCTGAGATTTCCGTCTAGCACTTTAAGTTAATCCTGTCTAGCCCACTTATTTATGACTATATGCGCAACTTTTCTTCGGCGCTCGACTTCCTACTCTTTATTCGGTAGTTTTCGGGCAATTTCGGAAACGACAACATTGAGACATGTACGCTAAGGTTTCATTCTGACTGTAGAACCCAGAGTTCACGCACACGCACATTTCATTTAATATTTCAGCTAGTTTGCGATAAATCAGATAATCTATTCACCATAATTGCCGAGAACCTTAAAGAAAGAACATTTTTTTAATTAAAAACTCTGCGGAAAGACAGACGGACGAGCGAGCTCTTCTTCCCTAAAACTATCAAAGGAATAAAAGGTGCACGCATAGTAGATCTTTAGTATGAAAACTACCGAGCAGTAGTCCAGTTGTTTGTTTTTTATGAGACCAAGCTTTCGTTAGTTTGTTGCTAATTGTTTTAACGTAGAATAAGTGCCTAAGAGCATTAATATTACCAAATGTTCACAAAAACAGTTTTTCTTGAAGTATTTGTTTTTTTACATGGATTTGTGAATCTTTAGAAATCTCCTTAGTTATACAAGGTATATTAGAGCTTATTCCGGTTTTATACGGTTTTATTATATAACTATTTATATTGTTAATGTTAAAATGTATCCATATTTGTTATTTTAAAATTATTACAAAAAACTGGATCAATGCAACTGGAATTCTGGCTTGGCTCTGGTTGAAGATGAAATAGTTTGAATTAGTAAATATTTTAACGAGGCTTTTGTGGAAAATATATCTTTGTTGGAAGAAAGTAAAGAAATGACGGAGGGTAAATTAATTTCTATATTTTTTGTGGAAATTTATTGTTATTTTCTCTAGCCCGTGAGTACATTGTACATAGTGGATAGAGAAGGTACTATATTCCACCCAGAAATTCGATATCGAGATTTCATTTGAAATACATGTTTTGATAAAGAAGATATCACATGGTGTTTAAGGAAAACTTTATATATACATTTTAAGTTTATTACCAATGTATCAGTTTTATTACCTAAAAATAGAGCAATGTTTTTACAAAACAAACGGTGGCGGTTGCCTTAGGTATGACAGAAATTCCTTGAAAATATTAATCTTATATTTATAACAGCGTGTGTATAAACTTGACATTTATTACATATTCTATTTTCCTTTCTGGAGTTATGTTCACAGACAGACTGACTGGCTGGTAAACTAAGCACGTCCACATGGAACTTTTTCCTCCTAAATGTTATATTTTTATTCAGTGGGCCTGAAAACCTAAATTTTTATGTAACCTTATTATCCTTCTTTTATCTTAGATAATAACCCTTAAACATCACTTATATTTAAAAATATAGGTTTTCAAAATCTTTACCACATACAAAAATAAGAAACAAGTTGTGCATATGGTTAAAATAATAGTGCAGTTTGCATATCAATCCTATCGAGTTGTGTCCTGTGCAAAGAATTCTATTCAGGGCTTTATCTGTTTTCTATATTCTTTGCATTCTTATTGTATTCCACCCCAAAAATTCGATGAGATTTCACCGGAAATATATTTTAAGAATCCCTGAGTCCAAAAAAGGTATTTTTTGAAAAAAAATTGTGGGCATGTATGTCTGTGGGTAGAATAACTCAAAAACGAAAATACCTACTGCTAAAAACGAAACATGCTATTTATGTTGGTATCTTTGAAGGATGCGACATAATAATTAAAAAAGTCCCCCGCCCTGTAAACTACCCTTTACATGGAACATTTTTTTTGAAATATTTGTTTTTCTCAAAAATTGCTCTAACGATTTTGATTAAAATATCACTGTAGATATTTACATCACAAATAAAATGTATATTTTGATCTTTCCTCCGAAGACCTCTTTATGTTTTGCAAAATATTGCATAAAGCTTAAACCGTAAGAGATAGACAAAAATTAACACACACACACACATACAAAGGCATATCTCTTGAAATTTATGTCATAAACGTTTTTTTTTTGTTGAGTTGTCCCCTTTTGAGATATTCGTTTTCATTGGTTTCAGTTTTAAATTACCTAACTTTTCTCAAACGGGACCATATAAAGCGAATCAAATCTCAATTGTTTCACAAAGCCATGTATTCCCTTTTTTCCCTTCTTCTTTCAATGAAGCAAGTAATAAGACCAATTCTGCTATGTTTATATCGATTAAAATACTTTTTTCAAGAATAGTTTGTATTTGAAACAACTAGAGAAAAGTATGTGAATGGAATATAACAAATGTTTCGCATATGCTATGAAGCCTGCTTAACCCATGTAGCTTAAAGACCACCTCAGAACCTCTTTCAAAAATTATATACCTGAAGTAAACAATTATAAACAGAATGATCTAGCTTTAAAAACTTCAGGCCTAAAAATTAATAATGATTTTATTGAAAATAATATTCTGCACATTATATTATACTTCATAGAATCAACACATTGCAGCTATCGTTTGATTGATATAAAGCCAATAAGTACTGTATGCCTTATGATGGCTCTAAAATCCTATACTCCTTCCAAATTGAACAGATCGAACAATGAATACATCATATCTCAAAAAAGTTACCTCAAATAGAGGCGTGTATTTAAGAGATCTACCTTTTTTTGTGCAGTTCTTTTTGTCTATCGTTAAACGGTTCCCAGTTATAGAAGATTACATAAAAGTTCTAACGAATGAAGAGGACTTCATAGCCTATTCTCAGAAAATTCAAGAATATTTTATTTTTATGTAAGTATCGTTCATAAATGGCATTTTAGGATAATTAGAGCTATTTTTGGGAAAATGCAGAATTTCGAAAATTTCCATGATACGTTAGTTGGGTTGATATTCTTAAAAATCTTCTTGTTTCACCTTTGAAATACACTACGAGTTTGGTATTTATCCAAATTTTAACATGAATCTGGTATTATTTAAGATCAGCATCTTATAAAAATGCGAAACTAAAGTTTTAAAAAAAAATTCTCATTTTTATTCGGAAAATTTATAGTAGATTTTGCCTCAAAAATAATTCTATGGATTTTGATTAAAATACCATATGATTCTCCTATTTTTATGAAAAATAAGATTTAATCTTAAACCGTATAGGGATAGTCTTTGTAAACTGTAAGACAGAAATCTTACTACAGTAAATGGTAGACCCTATTATAGGAAACAATGTATTATATCAAAACATAATTTTGTGGTTTTAACTATTCCCGGGATTTTTTAAGTTAACGTTTTGAATGTTCAAATACTATAAATTTTTAACTACGAGTAGCTGTTTTTCTTCCTTTTCCTTGCTCCTTCCCTTTCTTTCTTTTTCCCTTGCATCCTCGCTTTCTTTTTTCTCTCCCTTTATTTCCTTCTTTCCTTCCTAGTTTTTTTTCTTTCTTCCTTTCTTTCTTCATTTTCGTTCAAAGAGAACGATCTTTCTAAACATTCACATAACGACCACGGTTGAAAATGTTTGGGAATCGACTTGACTTACTGTGTTCTTCTTATACCCACAACAAAATGTGTACATGAGTAATGACAGTTTATTTGTATTAACAAGACGAAGATAGAAAAACTATACTTTTCTAAGAATAGTTTGTAAGGGAGTACATGTACTAAAACAACTTTTTTAACAAAGTGAATGAATCTTGACGATAAATACTAAAGGAGGTCTCAATCTCGCTCCATCCACTCGCCTGATCCTGACCCAAACATCAAAAGTAAATGAGATTACAGGAAAAGTTGAACAGGAAAATCCAAGGTATAATATTATACACCCCTGGATTCGCTTATATACCGAGAAAAATCGTGAAAAATCCCAAGGTCTTACTGGCTCTCCCAACAGGAACTGAAGCCGGTATTTCCGAATACGAGTCACATACGTTACCGCCGAGGCGTCTCGCTCAGTATTTGAATTTCAAAATATCCACAGAAACACTCCTGGATGACCTTGGCCCATAAAAGTTTATTTCTTAAAATATAATATTTACTATGTTTGTTTATTTCTTGGTTTACCTTACTCATTTGGGACATTCACCCCCAAGACTTACAAGCCAGCGCCTGTGACCATACGCCTGTTAAGGAGCAGAGGCTCTAGATCAGAGCGAAGCCAGGATGGGCAATGGTGAGGGAAACTAGAGAGCCCTGAGAAAACTCGTCCAGATCCGCTTCGTCAACATCAAATAACATATGCTGTCCACTGGGATCGAACCCGAGCTGCCTAGGTGAAAGGCAAATAGTCTGACCACTCAGTCAAAAACGCTCATAAAAACTATTCTTCTATTCTTAGTTTATAAATCCAATTCCGCGTCTTTCTTTGATCTATATGTGCCAGATTATTGTTATCGAACTATGATTAGCAACTCCACTGTGAGCATGGGGGAGTCGTAGTGCGCGTTTATAATTAAACTTTCAGTTAAATATTCATACTGTTGGATGATTTTAAACCCTGCCGACTGTAACACAGGTTCTAACAGTAGATACAAGCAAGTGATACTAAAATAATTATAGCCCGCAGATAAACAGCGTTTCCCACTGAAATAAAACAGGATTGACCCCTTCCTAGGGTACATTTTAATGAACTAACGTCATGTTCTTCTCAACCTATTTCTGCCCTAGAACATGTGAATCTGAAAGCCAGCATTTACACCGTTCCGCTTCTTCAAAATCATTTTAACCTACTACATTTTTATTAACATTACGAGAAGTGTAATGACAGTTTGTCTCACTTTAACATTATTTAGAAGAAAAGCCTTTGTAGACTCATTTGATAGCTTCTATTTTCTCTAACCATTATATAGTATGTGGAGGATGTGTTGTATCCAAAAATTAAGGTCCCCTGAATAAAACAAAACATGATGAATTCCATTCACATGATTTAGAAATGTTTATTCTTTTATCTACGACATACTATTGAGATAAACATTAGCAGAAATCGGTCTTATTACCTGCTTCCTAGTATGTAGAAAAGGAATAAGGGATTAAACTAGGCTAAAGCGATAGTAACATATTTTAAAAGCAATTGCTGTGTGAAACAATTGAAAATCGGCTCTCTTTTGAAACGAAAGTTGATTTTCCGCTTGCGAAAGTATACTTAATTTAAAGTTGAAAGCAATAAGAAGGAATACCTTGGAAACAGTTAACTCTACAAAAAATGTGTGTGACAAATCCTGTGTTTTAATGAAATCTACATTTTGTGTACAGTAAATTTTTGTCCATCTCTTATGGTTTACGAGCTATACAAAAGACATCCAGATTAAGAGGTATCTGAAGAGATTATTCCTAGATAATTCAAATTATATATTTAATTTGTCATGAACTTATCTTATAATTATGGCATTTTAATCAAATTCGTAGGAGCCATTTTTGAGAAAATCAAAACTTTCGAAAAATGTTCCATATAAAAGGTAGTTGGGGTGAGAGAATTTTCTGAAAATTTTCGTGTAGCACCACATAAAAATAATGAATTTAAATGCCAAGTTTTATATTTACAGACTTATACCCTCCCCTCCACACACATATGAATATTTTTTTACAAAATGCATTTTTTTCAAATGTTTGGTAGAATACAGTACCTTCTCTATCTATTGTGTATATTGAACATTTCTGCTAGAGGAAGAAATAACAAAACATTTTTAGAAAAAATCAAATGTTTTTCACTCACAGATTTTCTCTAGCTGATATAAAAACTTCTTTAAAAGATTATTTTTCTTTCTACTCCATGCTAATCGAGATAAACTTTATCAGAATGCTCTTATTACTTAGTTTCTTATAAGTAGAGGGGAATCAAAGGAATGCGCTTTGCTAAAGTGATAGTCAGATGTTTTAAAAGCTACCACATGTGATTGTAATTGTAATTTACTTTTTTGCTTGAAGAATAAAGCATTAAAAAAAAATACCATGGGCTACTTGCTGTCTGAGAAAAGAAAGTTGACTTCCTGCTTACGAAAAGTGTAAGTAGTTTAGGTTGAAACCAATAACAAGGAATATCTCGGAAACAGATGACTCTACAAAACATGTATATGACAAATTCTGTGTTTTAATGATACCTATATTTTTGTGTAGCAAGTTTTTGTATATCTTTTACGGTTTACCACTGATCAAAAGTCATCCGGAATGAAAATGACTTCAGAGGTTATTTTAAGAAATTCGAGATATGCATTTTATTTGTGATGTAAATATCTTTAATATACGCTATATTTTAATTAAAATTGATAGAGCCATTTTTGAGAAAATCAAAAATATTGAAGATTTTTCCATGTAGAGGTTATTTAATATACTACTGATTTTACTTTCTCTATAGGTACTAGTGTATAGAGAAGGTATTGAATTGCACCCAACAATTCGATACTGAGATTTCACCGGAAATACATGTTTTGAGACCCCATAAAACCAATTTTTTTTAGAAAAATGTCCATGTGTGTCTGTCTGTGTATATGTGTGTGTGTCTTTGGGCAGCATAGCTCAAAAACGAAAAGACCGTTAAACACCAAACTTGGTATTTAAGTTTAGTATCTTCCAAGGATGCGACACGAAGGTTTTCAAGAAAATCCTCCCATGCTCAACTACCCTTTCCATGGAACATTTTTCGAAAATTTTGATTTTCTAAGAAATCGCTCTAACGATTTTTATTAAAATATCTTATATTTAATATACTAATGTAACAAATAAAATGTATATCTTTAATTTTCTGGGAACAGCCTCTGAAGACATGTTTATTCTGGATGATTTTTATTCAATTTTACATAACTGGCAAACCGTAAGAGATACACAAAGACTTACTACACAAAAAATGTAGATCACGATAAAACACAATTTATGCCGTATATAGTTTTTTTCGTGAAGTCTGCTTTTTAGATATTCCACGTTAATAATTTCAGCTTTAAAAACTTATACATTTCTCATCCAGGAATTTGCCAACTCCAGTCCCTACAAACAAAGAAATTGCAGTCACATATCAACCAGCTTTTGACAATCACTTTAACCTATAGTACTCCGTTATTTCGCTTCTACTTACAAGGAAGCAAGCAATACGACTATTTCTGCTAATTTTTCTTAATTAGCATGAAGTAAATAGAATCATAAGCTTCGTTGCAGAGATGTAGAGAATGTCGTGTGATTGGAACACAACAGAATTTTTGTTGTCCACAGACACAGAGAATGGCAGAAAGACATACAGATACACACAAACACACACAGGCAGAAATTTCTCTGTTTTTTCTTGTTTTTTTGTTTTTTTGTTTCTTTTTTATGCTAGGGCTCTCAAGCATATATTTCTGGTGAAATCTTGGTTGGAATACAACACCTTCTCTATCTAATGTATACGTTGTACCTATGAGTCAGAGAAAGTAAAAAAAAAATGTGTATGCGTATCTGTGAACAGCACAAGTTTACAGTTAAGATCAATACCTTACAAGGGTGCAACACAAAGATTTCCAAAAAGATTTCCCAGCTCAAATGAAATTACTCTTTACATGGACAAAGTTTCGGAAATGTTGATTCTTTCAAGAGTAACTCTAACAATAATTATTAATATATTATTTTATAAATTTATTTACATGACAAATAAAATTTACATCTTGCATTTCCTGGAAATACCCTCTACAGTCCTATCCATTCTGAACGACCTCTGCATAACTTGTAAACCATAAGAGATAAGCAAAGAATACTTACTACACAAAAAATTATATCTAGTCAAAACACACAATTTATGTCAAATAAAGTTTTGTTGTATAACTAACCATTTCCGATAGCTATTTCTGGTTATAAGTTTCAATTTGACGATGTTAATACTTTTCTCAAATAGAAAGTTGTTATTCATATTTTTTCATGGTAGTCAAGTTAAGAAAACGACATTTCAATATCACATAGCGACTGGATCTTGAAAGATTTAGCTATCGCTTCAGCTTATTATACCTCTTTATTCACATAGTAATAAAACTGTTTCGGCTAATGTTTACTTAGTTAAGCAAGATGTAAAAGAATAATCTTTTGAGTTTTTGTAGCACGTATGTGCACTGTATGTAGAGAAATTATCTTATTCCACCCAAATATTTTATACCGAGGTTTGACCAAAAATACATGTCTTGATGTAGCTGAATTCAAAAAGTATTTTAGAACCAGGTCGATGTGTGTGTGTGTGTGTGTATGTGGGCGTGTGTGTTGACAGCGTAGCTCAAAAACCAAAATATGGTTAAATACTAATCTTGGTATTTATATTTAGTATCTTCCAATGATGCTCCACGAAGATTTTTAAGGAAATCCCCCCCATTCAAAAACTCCCTTTACATGGAAACATTTTCATACTTTTGTTTTTCTTAAAATTGTACTAACAATTTGGATCAAAACAATGTGGATATTAAGGATATCCACATAACAAATAAAATGTGTATATTGAATGTTTTGGGAACAGTCTGTCAAGACCTCTGCAGTCTAGATTGATTTTACATAACTGTTTTAGCCCGATGGGATAGGCAAATACTTACTATACCAAAAATATAGATATCGTTAAAAAAAGTTTACGATATAAGACTTTTTTGTAGAGTAAGCCGTTTCCGCGATATTCCATGTTATTGGTTTCAATTTTAAACTGCTTAAACTTTTCTCAAACGGGAAGTTACCTTCGTTTCGTGTCTTTTGTTTTATTCCTGGCCTGCAAAGAGAACCGAATTTAAGTTGCTTACATTACGGGCAGTTTTTGAAGGGATTGACTCGCTTTAGCCTAGTGTATTCCGTTATTTCCCTTCTACTTACAAAGAAGCAAGTAATGAGACCATTTCTATAACTCCATACCACGACAGCTCACAAGGAACCTTAGCCTACCTCCTGGCCGCTGCGTCTCCCATCTCGGTCCATAGCAGCCATCATGGATGAAGCACAGTATTGGAGGGTAAGTCGTAGTTAGCGACTCGAACCCCCCAGCCGGTTAATGCGGTCCTCATGACCTGGAGCCGCTACTTCTCCATCAAGTAGCTCCTCAATTGCCCCGCCCCCAGGGTTCTCACGAGGCTGAGTGGACCCAGACCAGGTCTTCCAACGGGAAATCGAATCCAGGTCTCCCACTTAGTAAGCAGGTGCGCTAACACCGCGCCAAGGACACGACCTGAGGCCAATTTGGGCAAATTTTATTTTAATTAGCATGACGTAGATCAAAGAAAAGCCTTTTATAAGGAACAGCTATAGAAAGTCATATGAATGGAACACATCAGCTTTATAAGTATAGTTTTCTGCAGCATAGGTAGAAAAAAAAATGTAGATGGCGTGTTATTTATGGACGCTCTTTAACTACTGTTGTTCTCAGCGTCCCATTCTAAATTGGGCGTGAACGACCGCTTAACTTTGCTCAGAGGCCTCTCTATCGGGCTTGAGGTTCTTTTACGTGCCGTAAATCTACGACACGGGACCAACGGCTTTACTTCCCTTCCGAAGGAAACCATGCTAAGAATTTTTTAAACCCGAAAAAATCATCGTCCTCCGCCGGGTTTGAACCTTGGGTATATGAAGTTAGCATGGTAACCATTACACCACAAAGGGCGACGTAGCATAAGTAGAGAAATCTATGTGAATGTAGCTCAACAGATTTAAGGAGCATACATACATCCTGTAATTCTGTGCGCCAACAGAAGCTAAGCAATCGGTGCCAATAGGCAAGTTTATGTTTAGCCAGCTTGTGAACCTAGCCACCTTCGCACAGTAACTAACGTTAAAGGTGTGTTGACATTCGCTAAACTCCGCGTTAGCCACAAACGCATGCACACTACCGTTCGCCAGATGTTACAACTTAATCACGCAGCCCACAAGTCGACGAAACATGTTTCGGTTGCGGTCTTCTTGAGAAGTTTCGTATCGTCACCTTGTTCGGCTTAAACACGAATTAGCATCTTAGGTTGCAATGTTTGTAACTACTGTTTAGAAATTAACACAATAAACCATTAATGCGATACGTCTGCGAAATTTGGAAAATCCACAGAATGTAAAATACCTTATTGTTATTGTTATTATAAACAGTAATACTGATATTTTTACTACGAATCAAAATTCTAGCTTCCATGGATATTTAAATAATACTTCTCTTTGTGTGCGTATGTTCTCTTTGGACAGATTAGCTCAAAAAAAATTAAATACCAAACTTGGTATTTATATAGGATGCGACATGATGTTCTAGAAAATCCGCCACCACAAAGTACCCTTTAAAAAAATTTGAAAATGTTATTTTTATCAAACATGATTTTAACGATTTTAATTAAATGCCATAAATTAAACATATTTACATAAAAAATAAAATGTAGCTTTTGAATGTTCTCTTTATTCTGGATGAATTTTGCATAATTTGCATTATGGTTTAACCGCACAAAAATTTAGATTTCGATAAAACACACAATTTATGTCATATACCCTTTATCATAAAAAAAAGGCTGAGATATTCCTTGATATTAACTTCAATTATAAATTACCTAACTTTTCTCAAACGACCATGCAAAACGAACGGAATCTTAATTTTTTCACAGAACTACCAGCTTTTAAAATATTTGACTATCGCTTTAGCCTATTATTATTATTATTATTATTATTATAATAATATTATTGTTGTTGTTAAAAAGCTATGCTTCCATTTATTTCATGCTAATCGAGAAAAAATTAGCAGAAATAGTGTTATTACTTGCTTCCTTGTAAGTAGAAGCGAAATAACGGAGTACCATAGGTTAAAGTGGTGGTTGCTATGTGACTGAAGTTCCTTTGGTTGTATGGACAGGAGTTGACAAATTCCCGTATGAGAAAAGTATGTTTTTTAAAAGCTGAAACCAAAAACAAGGCATATCTAAAAACGATGAACTCGAAGAAAACTTTTTATATAACATAAATTGTGAGTTTTAATGTGCACTATATATTTTTTTTGTATGGTAAGTTTTTGTCTATCTCTTACGGCTTAGCAGTTATACAAAATTCCGTAAAATTTATCTAGAATGAAGTAATCTTCAGAGCCTATTCCCAGAAAGTTTTAAGATATACATATTATTTGTCAGGTAAACATTTTCAATATACGATCTTTTAATCAAAATCGTTGGAGCCATTTTGAAAAAAATAAAAACTTTCGAAAAAGGTTCCATATAAAGGGTAGTTGAGGGTGGGGGAATTTCTTGAAAATCTTCGAGTCGCATCCTTGCAAGATACCAAACTTAAATACCAAGTTTGGTATTTAACGGTCTTTAAGTTTTTGAGCATAGTTCACAGACACAGACACACACACACACACACACACACACGCACACACGGACCTGTTTGCAGAAATGCTTTTTGGATTTAGGGGGTCCAAAAGATGTATTTCCGGTGAAATGTCGGTATCGAGTTTTTATGTGCATTTCAATACCTTCTCTATACACTTGTACATAGTACGTGTAGAGAAAGTACTAAAAAAGTTTTAAAATTTTAGGCATGTTTAACATTTTTATTATGCAATATACTTACACAAAAATGTATAAGCAAATATGTATCTCGTAAAGCATTTATCCGATTTAAATGAATTTGTTATAAATACTAACATAACAGCAAGGTAATCAGGGTAAAATGTTCGCAAAACTCTATTTAAAGTTATAGATATTCGAAATGTTACTCCCAGGGTCCTTTAAATGTCGGCAATTTATCGTATTTGTCTTAAGGTACAAGCATTATATATACATATATTTGTTTCCAATGATTTTTCACTTTCTCTACCACGTACATAGTAGTTATAGAAGATATTGCGTTCCATCCAAATTGTATAATGAAATTTCACTGTAAATGCACGTTTGCATGTCCTCTGAACCCCAAATAGAAATTTTAGAAAAAGGTCCGTATGTGTGTGTATGTGTCTCCATAATTAAAAAACGAAAATTTGGTTGAATACCAAAACTGATATTTTAGTTCAGTATCTTTCAAGCGTGTGACAGGAAGATTTCAGGAAATCCCTCCACCCTTAATTACCATTGCATGGAAAACACTCGAATACTTTAATTTTATCAAAACTGGCTCTAACGATTTTGATTAAAACACCACCTGATTAAGACTTTTTTTTATCATAAATAAAATGTATATCTTAAATTTTCTGTTGATAACGGCCTCTATATTTTGAATGGCAGACTGGGTCTTTACCTCCTGCTGGATCAAAGAGAAAGGTATTGAGGTTTCAATCAGCTGCACATAAAATTAGATCACGTAAAAACACATTATGTCAAATACATTTATTGTGAGGAGTTAAATCATTTCAAATATTCCTTGTTATTGTTTTAAAGTTTCTATATTATACTTCTGTAAATGGCAAATCGTTATTCGTATTTTTTTTTTTTTTTTTTGCTCGCTGTGTAACGATTTGATTATTGCTTTAACACAGCGTTATTTCCATATTCCCCTTATACCTATAAGACTATAGGTATAAGACATAAGAATATGAAATGATACCATTTCTGTTAATGTTTAACACGATTAACATGAAGCACGTAGAACAGATTTTTTGTTTATTGTGATTAAGTAGACAAAAGTCATGTGAATGTAACATCAAATTTTGCACTTTATCTACAATGCACACACCGAGCAGAGTAGGTATTGTAGTCCGCACAAAAATAGATATCAAGATTTCACTGATAATACATTTTAGAGAAAGGTCCCTCTGTGTGTGTGTGTGCGTGTGTGTGCATTTTCAAAGAATACAACACGAAATTTTTCAAGGAAACCGTCCCACCCCAAGCTGTCCTTTACATGTAACATTTTTCGAACATTTTGATTTACTCAAAATTGGACCTTACCATTTTTATTAAAATAGCATATATTTAAAATATTTTTATGCCAAATGAAAGTTGAAGTTCGCTTCATTCTGGATGCTTTTTGAGTCAATGGTGAAGCATAAGAGAAAACAAAAACTTAGTACACAAAAATACAGATTTGTTAAACACACAATAAATGTTTGTGGAGATAACCATATCCGAGATATCTTTGCTGTTGTTTCAATTTTAAAATATAGTTCATCAAATGAGGATTCTTGATTCGTTTTATTTATTTTTTATTAATGCTTTAATGCTGACCATCAAAATGGAACGACATTTCTAAGCCATTTCATAGCAACCACATCTTAAAGCTTTGGACTGTGATATTAGCTGTTACGGAGGGGAATGTAGATATTTTATTATTGCCTAGAAAGTGTCAAGTGTGTTAGTAATAAATTCATTAGTGCCAATGTTTATTTTGATTAGCATGAAGTAGAAGAAAAAATAAACTTTTCTAAGACTATATTGTTGCAGAATAGGTAGAGAAAGTCATATGATGCATTACTTCATAGTTTTTGTAGGAGGTAAGAAGATATATTTTATTTCATTATGAGCGAGATTTAACCGGAAATATATTTCTTGGGGCTCTATATCCTCTCTCTTAAGCATTTTGTATCGCTGGGAGTATGCAAGTAATATTATATCTCACTTCAGGTTTCGTTAGAGTTTGTACATCGCTAAGCTCCTGGGTTATTGTACGTATACACGTTCTCTTTAGCCTATCAGGCACCAGCATTGTCTGAAGGCCAAAGACTTTGCCAAGTTCCTCACGATTAAATAGAATGACCTATATACTGCATGGAAATCAAGCTAGCTGACGTGAATAGAAATACAATGAAATGTCCTTACTAGGCCAACTCTACTAAACCCCTCTGACCAAAAAAGGTTGGATCAATCATTGAGGATAGATTTATCACCATGTTCTTTATTAACCACAAAATAAATCTCCCGTGAACCAAAAATCACAACAGTTTAGCTTAGTGAAACATTTGCGAGCCACGCTTCGTTGAACACATGGAGTTAAAAACCCTGTGTTCATTCTGACCTCAAAAAAACAGCGGAAGCGTAAATAACGTGAAAGCGGGGGGCATGTATGGAGGAGAAATGGGCTGCGAAAACCAAGTGAAGGAAAATCATGGCAACAAAGAATTGTATACAAAGGAGAAGAAACTTACAATGTCACAGAAGACAGCGAGAGAATAGAATGAAAAGAGCACTGTATTTTTAAAAAAGGTATAAAACGTTCTTTTTATGAGCAGAATAGAAGATTGCGCATTTAACAGAAGGTTCAAAGAATAATCAGACACTTGAAAAGGTTCCTATGATAAATGAAACAATAGTTTTTTTTTTTACATTTCTTTCTTACCTCATTCTTATAAATACCACTCTATGTATGTAATTTTTACTAAAGTTTATTCTTATTAATACTTCTATAAACTAGCGAATGAGTAGGTATATTCCGTAATAAAATAGAAATACGACTTTTACGACTCTGAAAATGAAATGTTTTACTTATGGACGCTCTTTAACTGCTGTGAGTCTCATTCTATACTGGGAGTGAATACCACTTAATTTTGCTCAGAGGCCTTTTCATCAGGCTTGAGGTTCTTTTACGTGCCGTAAATCTACAACGTGGGACCAAGGCTTTACTTCCCTTCCAAAGAAAGCCATGCTAAGGATTTTTATGTCCGTGGTAGTCATTACACCACGGAGGGTAACCTTTACAACTCTGTCAAACATACATCTGATATTGGATGTTCGAACTCTACTCGTCTAAGTCAGGTGTACTCAACCACAAACCTCGAAGCTGGTTAGAAATAAATCGTGATAGCCAATACGTTACTAAGTGAAAGTCATAGCACAATACTTGCTCTTACTGTCAATTATTCCCAACAATAAGTTTACCTCAATTCCCAGCTAAATTACACACGAGGAGTGAGTCACGAGGTTCTCGTTGCTCCTTTGGCGCTCATCAAAGTTGGAACAGCCTATTGAAAAATCTGATGAACACCATAGTTTAAAGTGATAGTCAAAAGCTGGTTGTTATGTGAGTGAAGTTCTTTGTTTATATGGACAGGAGTTGACAATTTCCTGTATGAGAAAAGTATAAGTTTTTCAAAGCTGAAACTAAAAATAGCCTCTGAAGACTACTTTATTATGGATGAATTTTACGGAATTTTGCAAAACTGATAAACCGTAATAGATGGACAAAAACTTACTACACGAAAACTGTAGAGCACGTTAAAACACACAATTTATGTTATGTACATTATTTTTTCGTGGAGTTCATCGTTTTTTACACATTCCTTGTTTTTGGTTTCTGCTTTGAAAAAACTTATACTTTTCTCATACAGGAATTTGTCAACTCCTATCCATACAAACAAAGGAACTTCAGTCACATAACAACCAGCTTTTGACTAATTTTTTAACCTATGGTGTTAAATTCGCTTCTACTTACAAGGAAGCAAGTAATAAGACTATTTATGGTAATTTTTTCTGATTAGCATAAAGTAAGTAGAAGTATAGGCTTTTTAAGAATACTTTGTTGCAGGGATATAGAGAAAGTCATGTGAATGGTACACATCAGATTTTTATATTTATTTGTCCCTTTAAAGATAGGCAGAAATTAAATTATATTCTATTAATGTACCAATCATAATAAACATGCTTAACGGTATCTCTTGTTAGCACTATGCACACGTCTTAGAATATTTGCTGGTATTGAAGCACGCATATATTTTCTTTAAACATTTATAAATTTGCTGGTTCCATTTCATAAACTCTGGCTCTTTCTCAACATTCAGCGCATTCTGGATGAAATGCAAATAAAATTGTCCAACACGTCTAGGAGCCAAGGAAATTGGCGGAATTATGTCATTCAAGGAGATGTCACATCGAAAAATATTCCGAATAAGACCTTCGAACCTCAGCCGCATTTCGAAGCGCCATCCAATAGATCATAGCCATACCCATGTAGGTATTTGTTGCTGGTGAAATATGTTAACTGTTTGCCTGAATGACCTGGTTAGAACTGTAAGCAAGCGACCACGTGGTGGTTATTAGTTCGATAGCTCGAAGTAAACTTATGCAGGGAGCAAGTACTATCTCATCACTTTTTTTTTTACCCCTTTTTACATTTTCCTAAATTTACCATGTTTTGTGTTTAATTTTTGTTTAGCTGTTCCAATACAAACACACACATATACATTTCACAAACATATAAACACCAATGCTCAACACCCACGATCCCCTGCGCCACGAAACACCAAAACAAGACAAGACAATTTAGCGAGCGCGGCTGGCAACTTTCATTTTTACCTGCACTGCCTCTTCGAAAACCGTAACGCGGCAACTTGTTTTGCGATTATGTATGTGGGAAACACAAAACAACAGAACCGGTTGGTTTATGCCATCTGCAATAATGCAAATATGAAAACGAAATTAGATTTACCATTTTCGAAGGATTCTGTGCTGTAAAATGCCATTTTCTCCAGGTATAAATAAACTTCAAACTGCTGTTGGATAATTATTTCGCCATCGGAAAGCATTGTTCTTCCAAAGGAAATAAGAATTATAATTCCCTTTAATTTCTATCCCAAAATGAGTAAGTGATTAAATAGGATTTATAATGCTTGTAATTAAAATATAAGCACAGCAAGGCAGTAAGATATAATAAGATATAATAATTTCAAAGAAGACTTTGATTTTTCATCAATAATACCATGGAGATGATACTTTTATTATTATTGTTATTACGCGGAACTGTGGGTAAAAATAAGAGAGAGATGCAGCATTACGCACCGATAAAATAGCTCGGAGCAGAAGAGGCAGCAACGATAAATGCAACGATAATTTAGTTTTAACGTCGTATAAACGGTTAGGTCATTTCGAATGGTGACTGAACAAAATGTTGAAATGAAGTTTAAATGAGACCGGGGTCCTTAAAACTTAAGAATTACCCGACATTTGTCTTCTCGGAATAAAGAAACCTGAGAAAGCAAACTGATGTGTTCCATTCATATGACTTTCTCTAGCTGCTCCACAGGCTTTCCTTAAAAAATATTATGCTTTTATTTACGTAATGCTAATCGAGATAAATATTAACAGAAATAATGAACTTATTACTTGCTTCCTTGTAAGTAGAAGGGAGATAAGCAAGTACACTAGTCAAATCTTTTAAAAGCTAGTTGCTACGTGAAACAATTGAAAATGGATTCTGTTTTGCATTTTCAGGAGTAAAACAAAAGCGTTGAAACGAAAGTCAATTTCTTGCTTCAGAAAAGTGTAAATAGTTTAAAGTTGAAACCAATAACAAGGAATATCTTGGAAATGATTAACTCTACAAAGATGTGTATGAATAAACTTGTATTGTAAGAAGGGCTGCATTTTTTGTGTTGCAAGTTTTTGTCTATGTCTTAGAGGTTTTCAGAGATTAGTCTCAAAACATTCAATACAATCATTTCGTTTGTCATGAAGATATCTTAAACATGACATTTTAATCTAAGTCGTTTGAGTCATTTTTGAGAAAATGAAAAATTTTGAAAAATGTTGGAAGTAAAACTAAGTTGGAGTGGGGGATTTTCTTGAAAATTGTTCCTGTCACATTTTCGAAAATACCAAATTCGGTATTTAACAGATATTTAGTTTTTGAGCCCTGCTGCTCATATAAACACACAGAGATGTTTATAAAATGCTTCTTTTTTGGATTCGAGTCTCAAAATACACATTTCAGGTAAAATATCGTTATGCAGTTTTTGGGTGGAACAAAATACCTACTCTTCACTCAAAAACACACAGAGAAATTTATATAAATGCCTTTCAGGAAGTCTCAAAAAAACACATTTTTGGTAAAATATCAGTATGTAGTTTTGAGGTGGAATACAATACCTTCTCTATGGACTATGTAGATATTACATACGTGTCAGAGAAGATAAAACACTTATCTATGTAACTTATCCTAAGCAAGATTCGAACTTGCAGAGAGGAATAACGTGTACTAAAAATATCTTTATGTGCAGTATCAATATGCATTTAAACAACTTCTGCCTGTAAAAGCCTGTCAAACATTTACGAGATTGTAATGGGTGGAGAAAATAGCGTGACGTCAGACACCAGCATTATAAAGAATTCTGCACATTTCCCTGATTTAGAATTCGTTGTTTATCAAGCCCTTTTTAATTCTTATTCACCCCCTCTCTTCCCCAGTAACACGTTCTCTTCTTTTATGCTGTACATTTCCATTTGCTGGAGCTGCTTCTCTTGGCAGCGTGTTTGTGTATTTTTTCTTTTCGCCAACATGTCCGAGAAATGCAAATGCCACTTAAAATGCACACGAAGCTGTTTCTGCCGGACAGTCAGTCTGTGCGTATGCAGCGCACGTTTCCAAACGCCCTTTTGCACAACTCTGCCTCCAATTGGAGCAGGGCGACAAGGAAAGAGCAATGCCCTGCCTATAAGCCTGAAACTAAACTGGTTTAAATGCGAGAGCTTACACTTGAAATAAAATGCTGCACCAATTCAACTCCACAGCAGCGCAAAACACCACTAGCGTGAGAAGTGCTAATGCCAAGCAGCACTGAACATGTTCATTAAGAGTGGGTGTCTGTAACACACTACTAATGAAAGTATTTGAGAAATCTTCAAATATTCTTTTTACTTGCACTACACGTACTATATAATTAGTAAATAGAGAAGATATTGTATTGCACCCAAAATCAGGTTTTTTATTGTTATGACATACGCTGCGCTGAGTCAAAAAAATCTGATGTGTTCCATTCACATGACTTTCTGTACTTCTGTGTAACAAATTATTGTTAATAAGCTTATTCTTCTATTTATTTCATGCTAAAACATAAGCAGAAAAGGTCTTATTATTTAGTTCATTGTAAGTAGAAGGAAAATAAGGGAGTACTCTATGCTAAACTAACAGTGAAATGCTTTAAAATATAGTTGCTATGGGATTGAAATCTATTTTTTGTGTGAACAAGCGTTGACAAGTTCCCGTGCGACTGACTCCATGGTCGAGTGGTCTCACTCGTAGGTCCCGGGTTCGATTTTCGGCTGGGGCAGGGAATTTTTCTTTAGTGAGATTTATTCCCTATCCCCCACACAGTCTGAAAGTATGTGAGAGTGAATGTGTGTGTTTTTGAGGAAAATGGAATTATGTAAACCAAACCTACCGACAACAAGTTGTTTCAAGTGCAAAGCCCCCGATATGACCCTAGATATTAAAGGGGCTACATAAATGAAACAATAAAAAGTTCACGTGGAAGAAAAGTATTATGTATTTTAAAACTGTATTCAATAACAGAGAATATCTTAAAAGCGGTCAGCTCTAGGAAAAATGCATAAAACATAAATTTTGTATTTTAACGAGCTCTATATTTTTAGCAAAATTCGGAAAAATTAATCCAGAATAAAGAGGTCTTCAGAGGCTATCCTCAGAAAGTTCAAGATATGCATTAGATTTGGGATGTAAATATCTTTAATACACGATATTTTAATCAAGATCGTTAGTCATTTTTGAGGAAATGAAAATTTTCGAAAAATTTTCAGTATAAAGAGTAGTTGGAGGCGGGATTTTCTTGAAAAGCTTCACGTGGCATCTTTGAATGATACCAAACCTAAATACAAAGTTTGGTATTTAACGGTATTTTCGTTTTTGAGCTATGCTATCCACAAACACACGCAGACAGACAGACAGACAGACAGACAGAGACACACAAGGACTTCTTTTTTTTTTAAATGCTTTTATCGAACTCAGGGGACCCCAAAACATTTTTTCCGGTGAAATCTCGATACCACATTTTTAGGTAGAACACACCTGCTCTATCCACTATGTACATTTACATGCGGGCGGAGAAAGTAAAAGAACGCATTTTTAGAAAAAGGTCCGCGCGAGTGCGTATGGTGTCTGTGGATAGCATAGCTGAAAACCTAAAGCCTTTAAATACCAAACTTGGTATTTAAATTTGGTAGCTTACAAGGAAATGGCACGAAGTTTCTCAAGAAAATTCCTCCACCCCAAACAACGCTTTGCATGGACTTTTTTTTTTTTTTTTTTTTTTTTTTTAAATTTTGACTTTCTCAAAAATGGCTGTATTGATTTTGAATTAAAACACCCTACATTAAATATATTTACATAATAAATATGATGTATGCCTTGAATTTTCTGGGAATAGCATCTAAAGACCTCTTTACTCTGGATGAATTTTGCCCAGTTTCGCATAACTGGTAAACCGTAAGAGAAACAAAACCTTACTACACAAAACATATAGATCTCATAAAAACACCAATTTATGTTCTTTATAGTTTTGTAGTGGTGGTTAACGGTTTCTGAGATATTCCTTGTTATTAGTTTCAAATTTCTCCGTCAGGAAGTGCCGTTTTTCTTTTGTTCTACTCCTGGCCAAGCAAAGAAGCGAATTCCAATGACAATTGTATAAGTATTGGAAAAGTTAAACCTATAACAAGCAATACCTCAGAAATGATTAGCTCTACAACAAAAGTGAATTTGCCTGCCAAGGTACTTATTGATAAGAGGGTGGGGAAGTGTATCTGCCTTATATTCAAGAGGTCGTGAGTTCTTATCTCGCTTTTGGTGAGTTACCCAGATAAGGTTTTTTTTTCGGGATTCTCCCTGATCCTGAGAAGACGAATGCCGAGTAACATTAAACTCCATTGGCCAGGAGATCATTTGAGTATGTGATTCATCGTTCGATTTTATCAACCAAGTTAAAGGACTTTAAGAAAAGGACAAATAAATTGATAGGTTTTGAGAGAAATCAATTTTTCGTGTAGCAAGTTTTTGTCCATCTCTTGCGGGTTACTAGTTATGCAAAAGACATTCAGAATGCACAGGCCTTCAGAGGATATTCCTAGAAAATTCAAAATATAGATTTTAAATGTCATGTAAATATCTTTATATGTGGCATTTTAACCAAACTTATTAAGGAAACTTTTGAGAAAGTAAAGTTTTCTTATAAATTTATGGGGAGATTTTCTTGAAGCATTTCGTGTCGCATATTTAGGAGACACTGAACTTAAATATAAAGTTTGGTACTTAACTGACTTTTCTGTTTGAGTGATCTGTTCACAGACACATACACACATACCCGCACGCAAATTGATTTTTTTTAATTCAGGTGAACATAAAGCATTAATTTCCAATGAAATGCTGGTATCGAATTTTTGGTTGAATACAATATCTTCTCTACCCTATGTACTATGTATGAAGAAGAGAATCAGGAGCTTGAATTATTGATATTAAAATGCACAAACCTAAAGCTGCTTCACAAACCACAAAATATAAAAAAAAAAAAGTATATATAATTCTCCTTTGATTTTTAATATATAATACTATAAAATAAATAAAATCCAATCTTATTAAGTCATGTAATAAGCTTTTGTATAGCCACAAATAAACTTAGAGGGTAGAGAAAGTCATGTGAATGTAACATCAGATTTTTTTCATTACAGATTGAGGTAGGACAAGACTAGGCTGCATAGATCAATAGAGCTGGAGCAGCGGCTGGCAACTAGAGGCGTAACCTGGATTCACTAAGGGGGAGGGGGATAACTTTGTTTAAAAAAACAAAAAAAAACTTACCGTATCACAAAGTCAAACCCAGAAAGGTGGCTCCGCGGTAACTTGTAAGGCTCGAATTCGGGAGATTCCGGATTCGATATCTCGGGCCTGCCACTTTACCATGTTATTTTTCGTGGTTTGCCCGGGGCGAAAAGCGAATGCATATTTTTATACGACGAGATTCTTGTCCATCATTTCCTTTCATTTACATCAGATCATCTGTTTCAAGGTTGTAGGCCCAGGCGACCGCGGGTGGATGTTTTATCAACACGGTGGAATGTGTACTGGAAGGGTTACTTCCTGACTTTTTGTGGGATTGCTAGAACCCCTTCCTTCCTGGCAGTGTCTCGGTGGAATGTGTGTACTGGAAGGGTTACTTCTTGACGCTTTGTGGGACTTCTAGGCCATCTTCCTTCTTGGCAGTGTCTCGGTGAAATGCTTGTACTAGAGGGATTACTTTCTGACGTTTTGTGGGACTGATAGGACACTTCCTTCCTGGTAGTGTCTCGATGGAATGTGTGTACTAGAAGGATTAATTCCTGACGTTTTGTGGGACTGCTAGAACTCCTTCCTTCGTGGCTGTGTCTCGGTGGAAGTTGTGTACTGGAAGGATTATTTCCTGACGTTTTGTGGGACTGATAGGATCCTTACTACCTGGCATTGTCTTGATGGAATGTGTGTACTGGAAGGAATACTTCTTGACGCTTTGTGGGACTTCCAAGTCCCCCTCCTTCTTGTCAGTGTCTTGGTGAAATGTTTTTACTAGAGGGATTACTTCCTGACGTTTTGTGGGACTGATAGGACCCTTCCTTCCTGGCAGTGTCTCGGTAAAATGTGTGTACTAGAAGGATTACTTCCGGACGTTTTGTGGGGCTACTAGAACCCCTTGCTTCCTGTCAGTGTCTCGGTAAAATGTGTGTACTAGAAGGATTGAACGTTTTGTGGGACATCTAGAACTCCTTCCTTCCTGGCAGTGTCTCGGCGGAACATGTGTACTGGAAGGATTATTTCCTGACGTTTTGTGGGACTGCTAGGACCCCTTCCTTCCTGGTAGTGTCTCGGTGGAATGTGTGTACCAGAAGGATTACTTCCTGACGTTTTGTGGGGCTACTAGAACCCCTTCCTTCCTGGCAGTGTCTCGGTGGAATGTGTGTACTAGAAGGATTACTTCCTGACGTTTTGTGGGGCTACTAGAACCCCCTCCTTCCTATCAGTGTCTCGGTAAAATGTGTGTACTAGAAGGATTGCTTCCTGACGTTTTGTGGGACTTCTAGAACTTCTTCCTTCCTGTCAGTGTCTCGGTGGAATATGTGTACAGGAAGGATTATTTCCTGACGTTTTGTGGGACTGCTAGAACCCCTTCCTTCTTGGCAGTGTCTCGGTGGAATGTGTGTACTGGAAGGATTATTTCCTGACGTTTTGTGGGACTGCTAGAATCCCTTCCTTCTTGGCAGTGTCTCGGTGGAATGTGTGTACTAGAAGGATTACTTCCTGACGTTTCGTGGGACTGATAGGACCCTTCCTTCCTGGCAGTGGCTCGATGGAATGTGTGTACTAGAAGGATTACTTCCTGACATTTTATGGGACTGCTAGGATCCCTTCCTTCCTGGTAGTGTCTCCTTTACACCTCATACACGAAGCTGTGAATGATAAAGGTAGGGCTAACTGATGTAAGGATTAGTGCTATATTTGAATAACTAGGGACTCCGTCCTTGCTAGCGCATATCGTCGTCCACAATTGATCATCCTTCGTGTCTCCTCTTTTTTAGACATGTTGGGTCTTTTAGATCGGTGACGTTTCTAAATCCCAAAATATTTCACTGAGGGTTTTGAATTTTTATACAAATGGTATGTGTATATAAAAAGTATGGATGTTAATTTGTTAATAAGTCGTTCATGATTTATACGTTTTAAACATATATTTATGATATTTTCCAAACTATGTTCATTGCGATGATATGTTCATACTTTTTAAATAACATTCCTTTGTGTTAGAAAATAAGTTTGGTAAGACACGTACTTCTAAATTAATTGGTTGCTTAACAAATACTTTTGTTTTAACTTTTGAAAAAACAAAGTAAAACTTGGATGGCGTAACAGATTTGCCTTATATTAATAGCTACTTAATAATAGTTAGCATATATAGGAAAACTTATAAAAGTTTTATTCTGATAATTTCAAAGGAGCATTTTATATGACGAAGTGTAACATATGACAACAGAGTAAAATTTCACGAAAAATTTACTCACAAAAACCTGTTTGAAAATCAATTCATTATTTAGAAAGGATTTACAAATGTCCTGCAAATTTTGCAAGACTGTTCAGGAAAATATATTTCAAATATCAGAAAAAGCCTCAAATGCACAACAAATTCTCTGCTTTGAGGTTATTAAAATCATCACGTAACTCATTTTACTCCGATAACAAACATATTGTGACAGAACGGCTATGGGCAGAGCTTGTCGGTGGCTTGGCGCCGGGAAATTGACATAATTGAGATGCCCAGCACA
The DNA here is from genome assembly GCA_030762935.1 of Hymenopus coronatus. Lineage (NCBI taxonomy): Eukaryota > Metazoa > Arthropoda > Insecta > Mantodea > Hymenopodidae > Hymenopus > Hymenopus coronatus. The sequence continues at coordinate 93,645,382 of CM060895.1, read as the reverse complement.
AACACCACAGCGGTATCGTGAGATAACCAGACACTTCTGGAAGTTTCCCTTCCTCCCGGTTCCAGAACAGATTAGAATGCTTTGTGGAAATTAGCAACGGCCATATAATTAAGCGCTCTCGCGAGTGAGTCATTTTGTTAGTTGGCAAGTGGTTTCCGTTGCGACATCAAGGACGGCTTTAGAGTGCGTTTTGACGACGGTTGTGACAGGCAGTGAGAGTTCCTTTTCAGGAGATTAGAAAGGTCTTGTGTTCAACTCCTTAGTGAATAAGAAAAACGAAGAATAGGGCCCGTCGTATGAACTTCATTACGCCATTAATGAAAGGAAATTGAAGTGACTGGGAACGTTGTACCAGATCACATTAATGTGTATTTATTGTAACTATAAGCATGATAAGTAGAAATATATAGCAATATATTCCACCCAGCAGTTAGAAATCCTTAACTGCCTAATTTCAAAACCTGGGATAGATTAAACATGACATTTAGAAAGAATATGTACTCACCATTCCATTTCCTTCATTTCTCAACACCCGCTTGGAACAATACGAAAGCCAACTAAGCAAGAACGGCGAAAGATCAGCATATTTTCCACACTTCACTGCCAAAAAACAAGTACAACTGGTAACACAATTACAACTAATTTTGAGAGAGTAATAGGCAGTAAAGAATTACTATAGCAGGGTTTTCCAGCACTCGGACCGTCATTAATGCACTCCACTCCCTATGCTGGTCAGGTAGCAGAAAAATGGTCATGTTTCAACATAAACCTCATGCATAATAGTGAAGCAATAGTGAAATGCAGTAACTTTCTTAGTAAACCGTATATAATTAATTAAAACGCCCAAATTATAAGTTTATTTCAACTTTTACTCGGTTTTCAGCGTTTGCGCCCAGGTTACTGGAGTAGAGCAGCGGATATAGGCCCTTGCCGCCTGTTTCCTCTTACGTGATGCTTAGGGGCGTGGGATGAGAGAAGAACCCTGAAGGGTGACCGGATCCGGATCAAGACGGGCATTGGCATGATCAAGGTCCCTAACGGCTATAGTTGGTACGCCTCTGACGCCACCCTAGGCTCTACTCACGGGCCCCGAGCCTCACAGCAGACCTCAGAGGGAGCTTCAAACCCAAAGGCTGAGTGTTTCTGAATGACGACGCCATATAACCTTTTACAATGCTGAATCCACTATCCAGCTGCAAACTGCCGAATACCATTACAATATCCTTCAACCCTGAAACAAAGATGAGGAAATGGAAACAGGAAATGGTGGATCGAAAAATTCGAGGGATGTTTTTTTTTTGGGGGGGTAGTGTTTAATTCCCGCTTTTACTACTCTGGCACCGTAGGTGATGACACTGTTGATACATGGATAAAAACGGAGCACCGGTGGAATGTGGTGGCGGGGGAAACAGGAGAACCCGGAGAAAATCCGTCCCTGCGCCGCAAATGTCACATGTCGTCGCTTGGGATCGAATCCGGGCCGTCTAGGTGAGTGGTCTAACCACTCGGCCACGGCGCGGCCTTCGAGGGACGTCATGAACCTACCTGCATTCGCATGGGACAGGTAGACTGACCAAGGAATCGCACCCGCGCCCTCCCGAATGGGGGCAACAAATGAAACCACCTGAGCCATCTGGGTAATTTGAAAATTAATGTTAGTAATGTTTAGGCAATACGCCTACGTTTTACAGTTTTTTACTTTCTTTACACGTACTAAGTACCGAGTGTATAGAGAAGATATTGTATTCCACCAAAACATTCGATACTGAAATTTCACCGGAAATAATGTTTTAAGACCCACCGAATCCAGAAAACGCATTTTTAAAAAATGTCCGACGCGCGTATGTGCACTATAGCTGAAAAACGAAAAGTCGGCTAAATACTAATGTTGGTATTTAAGTTCAATGCATTTCAAGAATGCGACAAAGTTATTCAAAAAACCTCCCCACCCCCAAATACACTTTGCATGAAAAAATCTCAAAATTTCTATTTTCTCAAAAATGGCTATAACAATGCTCATTAAAGTCGTATACTAAAGATACTTACACGACAAATTAAATATATAACTTCAATTTTCTGGGAATAGCCTGGAAAACCTCTTTATTCTGGATTACTTTTACATAACTAATAAACCAAAAACTTACTACGCAAAAATGTAGTTCTCGTTAAAATTCACAGGCTCTATATCATATACGTTGTTTTGTAGAGCTGACAGTTTCTGAGATATTCCTTGTTATTGGTTTCAGCTTTAAAATATACTTTTCTCATACGGGGACTTGCGAGATACTGGCCATACAAAAAGAGGAATTTTAAGCACATAGCAACCAGTTTTTAAAAGATTTGTCTATTGTTTTAGCTTATGGTACACACTTATTAGGAAGCAAGTAATAAGACCATTTCTGCTAATTTGATCTCGGTTAGCGAGAAGTAGAGAGAAAAATAAAGTTTTTAACAATAATTTGTCACAGACATGAACAGAAAGTCTTGTGAATGGAATATCTCAGATTTTTTCTTTCCTTTAAGTGTCTAAACTTCCTAAAATACATAAGATATGTGTCTGAATTTACCTGAAGAGAAACCACAAGAATTCTGATTATATTCATGCACTTCTCTAAGTAAGCTTAAGAGAAAAAATGTATAAAACGTTAATTAAAATAAGATTTTTTGAGATTCATTTATATATTATTAGTGCCCTAACCAAGCTAAAAACAAAAAGCTTTTACTGCTTATTGTTAGTACCAATTAAGTGGAACTATGAACGGAATTTCCTTAAGAGAAGATAAAATGGTAAAAATTACAAAAAAAATTATATTCTTTGTTTTTTTTAACGAGACCTATGAACTGAAATTCCTATTTAATTTGATACATATTCTATCAGTGTAGCAACTTCTTAATTTTAAACATATTTTTAAAATGAAATTTCATTACCTATTTTGAATTTTGGATTCTGCGCCACTGTGGAAATGAATCATAACTGTTACACATTTTCGAGTTGATTGACGGACTTAGACCATATTTTAGGGAAGCTAGCTCAACAATTTGTATTACCATTAAATATGACACTCTGTGTGCTCAAATCATGACTTATTACTTTCTCTATACGTACTATGTACATAGTGTATAAAGGAAATATTGTGTTCCACCCAAAAATTCGACACTGAAATTTCACCGGAAATACATGTTTTAGGACCCCCTGAGTCCAAATAAGCATTTTTACAAAAAGGTCCATGTGTGTGTGTCTGTCTGTCTCTATGTGACTGTGGACAGCATAGCTCAAAAACGAGAAGACCGTTAAAGCCCAAACTTGGTATTTAAGTTTGGTATCTTCCAAGGATGTGACACGAAGATTTTCAAGAAAATTCTCCTCTCTCCAAACTACCCTTTATATTCTAAAAATTTTGAAAATATTTATTTTCTTAAAAATTGGTCTAACGATTTTGATTAAAATATCGTATATTAAAGATATTTACCTGACAAATAAAATGTATATCTTGAATTTTCTGGGAATAGCCTCGGAAGACTACTTTGTTCTGGATGAATTTTACGGAATTTTGCATAACTACTAAACCGTAAGAGATGGAAAAAAAAACCTACCACACAGAAAATGTAGCTTATGATAAAATACTGAATTTATGTCATATACATTTTTTTCGTGTAATTGTTCATTTTTAAGATATTCATGGTTTTTAGTTTCAACTTTGAAAAACATACTTTTTTTCATACAGGAATCTGTCAACTCGTGTCCATACAAAGGAACTTCAGTTACATTGCAACCAGCTTTGGACTATCACTTTAACCTATGGTACTCCCTTATTTCGCTTCGACTTACAAGGAAGCAAGTAATAAGACTATTTCTGCTGATTTTTTCTTGATTAGCATGAAGTAAATAGAAGCATAAGCTTTTTAACTACAATTTGTTGCAGAAATGTAGAGAAAATCATGGGAATGGAACATATCAGATTTTTTTTCTTTGCAAGTATATTCAGGTTTGTTTTCTTTCGTCTTAGTCTGAATAGCTTTTTCCGTGAACTATATTTTTTTGAATAAATTACGATTTCTTCAGAAACGTTTGAAAATGGATAAATTAAAATTTAGAATTTTAAAACAAACCGTAAATGCTTTTATGGATCCACATAAATATTAATAAATGGCTAGTCTTTTCCTTCTATGGCGATATTCGTTGTATTTATAGTTTAATAAAACTTTTGGTATTCGTATGTCTTTCATCTTAGTGAGTACTAGAACTTGGTACCTAGTGGGTACCCGGTTATTTTTATTATCTTTGATTTTAACATGATTTTTTTTTAAATCACTGTTAACGTAATTTAATAAAAATATAGCATAATTATGAACATAACCTTAAGGGCAATAGGAAGGCAAAGGAAGGACGCACTACTGGCACTGTGTCCTGTACGATATATTGCGACTAACATCCCCCGGAGGGACTTAGGCCGCAGGTTGACAGTCCATCAGAGGCGGAGCTTCTTCTTCGTCTCTTAAGGATGGCTAAGAAGAGACAACGCAGACTCGCCGCTGCTAAGGCAGCACCCGACGCCTCTTCCCCGGCAGCCGCCAAGGAGGTAGCAACTCCGAGGCCACCGGTCCCGGCAAGCCCTGCTTCGCCGGCCGCCACCGCAGTCTCGCCGCAACTGCAGCCGCAGTTGCCGCCAACACCTCCACCCAGCTCTACGACGCCGCCCCGGTTCAGTGCCGTGGTACGGGGGGTCCCTAGGGACCTTACCACCCGGCATCTGCTCACCGCCGTGCAGTCGCGGTGGCCTTCATGCTTGAGGGCCACCCGCATTTACTGCGACCGGGGACCAACGCCGCTCGTCCGTCTGGAGATACAGGACCAGGCTGAACTGGAAGCTGCCTTGGCGTCAGGGTTGCCCTTATTAGGGCGACTTCTGGTCGTCGAGGCTAGCCGACAGGAACGCCATCGGCCCTGCCGACGCTGCTGTGCCTACGGCCACACAGCTGAAGTCTGCTCTTCGACACCGAGGTGCCACTACTGCGGTACCAACTCCACCACCACCGAGTGCACTGGGCATGATCTCCGCCGACGCCGCCGATTCTGTGCCACCTGTCGTGGCACAGGACACTACACAGGGCAAGCCCAGTGCCCTCTCTACCCAAGAAGCAGCACTTCCTCACCACCTCCTGCCCGCCGTACCACTCCACCGCAGACAACCACTTAGGCCTCACCACCTGCAATCTCAACAGACGCAGCGACGCGAGAAGCCATTCAGGACCTCCACGCGGAGATCCTGAACGTCGGCGCTCGACTAGCTGCCTTGGAAGAGACATGCAGTCTCCTCACACAAAAGCTGCAGGAATTGCAAGCTTTTAACGCCGCAGCAGCCACCAGCCAGCAGACTACAGCCGCCGACCTGTCCACCAGGATCGACGCCCTCATGCAGCCTCTGAGGCAGGTTCTCCTGCAGCAAGCTGCATACTCTGCTGAGCTGTTCCAATCTAAACGACAGCAACCCAACACTGCTCCTCCTCCTGTAAAGGCTGAGGGGCACACACAACGGCCACCCACACAGTGGAAGACTACCGGGAGCTTCGTGGAGCAATTCCGAAGCAGGTATAATCCATAAGATCTACGTCCTATTCTCTCCTCTATATCCACCCTTTATTTCCTTTCCAATATCACCTTCATTCCCTAGGCTGCAGTCAGGTTCCATGGCTGTCAGCCTAGAAATAACCTTTCACCCGCTCCCGCACATTGTGCGGCAGCTTCCTACCTCTCGACTACTAACGCGGGTGCATCAGCGGGACCGCGCAAAGCCACGTGATTCTCAAGAAACTACTGTTATAACGTGAAGGGGTTTTTTAGTGGGTATGCCGCATGAGGAAGCGGAGAGTCCCACATATCCTCCCAGCCATTGCACCTCGGCTGGGGGTTGAATGCGTAATGCATTTTTCCCCTCCACGGTAAAAAAAAAAAAAAAAAAAAAAACCATCAGAGACGCACTGAAGTTCGAAGTTCCTAACTTTTCCTAGTCCACTGACCTGCCCCATTGCCAGGCCTAAAGAGGACACGCAAGCGACCAGTCGAGCTGGTAGCCACTTAGTGTCCATTGATCATGAAACCACGCCACCTGCCCGCACTGTGAGACAGTACATGTCTTGGCCAGGGGCAAAATTATATTTTTAGAAGAGAAAATATAAATGTACAATGAAAATGGGAAGGGTAGAAAGACTTGTAACACGTATAAGTCACGAGCTCGGCGTACAAGATCCCGTTACCTGCCGTGTATTGAACCGAAGGGGTGAATATGAATGGACCCTGCCCGAGGCCACTAACGGGACAAAACTATGCTCGCTGTTAAGGCGACATTGTAAGACACTTGGTGAAGGACCTCTGAACAACCAAGATGTGAAATTTAGAATCCGTAATGGAGCCTAACAGGCTACCTTTTAATTGTGAGACACTTGACGAAGAAGCCTCGCACGACCAAGATGTAATATTTGAGCGCGTGGTGTAACCCTTAGTTTTGACGGAAGTAAGTGATTTTTAGACCGATATGAGACATAGCACTTCATCAAGCGAATAAATAATAATAGTCGCGTGCAGTTAAAATGTAACGTCACAATAGAAAATTAAGAAGTATACGCGTGTGTTCTACGGCGGAAAAAGGCCGGATTCAATTAATAAAGCACTTGTGTCTTACCACTACCTAGAAGTGTCTCCAGGCTAATAAAAACCCTGAGCTAATTCATAGTTCCACACCATTCCAATACATGTACCCTGCGCCCGGGATACGAACTCAGTACCGCCCCAACTGCCATACACTACACATACCTAAAAGATGAGAGGGAAATGGAACAAATAGGGAGTTATGAAAGGGAAGTTGTAGTAAATGAGCAACCACCCCAGCGTTCACCTTGCAACCCCGGAGAAATAACGAACAGTCCAGTGATCATCGGGGATCAAATGTGAGTTTCCCTCGTGACCTCGGCACCATCTAATCCGTATATAATCCTATTTTCCTTACAAAAACTTGATTTTTGGAACCTAGGAATCATTCATCTACATGCCGTAAAAATTTAGTATCGTACCTCAAGTAGTTTCTTTCATTATCATGAATTGAACAACCTTAACATTAGTAGGGTAGGACTTTTAATCTTCTCTTAATTTTAAACACTTCATTTAAAAGAAATCTTGAATATGCTTTTTGAAAAAGTGTATTTTTAAAAATAATATTTAATATATAAAAACTTTATTAACCGATTCATAATATGGTAAATGAAACTGATAAAATCTTATATGTTCCATTCACATGCCTTTCTGCATATCCCTGTAAAAAGTATTGTTAATAAGCTTATCTTTTATTTATTTCATGCTAATCGAGAAAAAATAGCAGAAATAGTCTTATTTCTTGCTTTATTGTAAGTAGAAGCGAAATAAGGGAGTACCATAGGTTAAAGTGAAAGCCAAAAGCTGGTTGCTATGTTCCTTTGTTTGTATGTACAGGAGTTGACAAATTCCTGTATGAGGAAAGTATATTTTTCAAAGCTGAAACCAAGAAAAAGGAATATCTCAAAAACGATCAACTCCCGGAAAAAAATTTATACAACATAAATTGTGTGTTTTAACGTGCTCTACATTTTGTGTATGTTAAGTTTTTGTCCATCTCTTACAGTTTAGTAGTTATGCAAAATTCATCCATAATAAAGTAGTCTTCAGAGGCTATTCCCAGAAAATTAAAGATACACAATTATTTGTCGGATAAATATCTTTAATATATGATATTTTAATCAAAATCGTTAGAGCAATTTTTTGGAAAATAAAAATTTTCGAAAAAAGTTCCATGTAAAGGGTAGTTTGGGTTGGGGAGATTTTTCCTCAAAATCTTCGTGTGGCATCCCTGGAAGATACTAAACTTAAATACCAAGTTTGTTATTTTAGCTACTTTTCGTTTTTGAGTTATCGTGTTCACAGACACACGGACACACGGACACACGGACCTTTTTCTGAAAATGCTTTTTTTGGATACAAGGGTCCTAAAACATGTTTTTCCGGTGAAATCTCTGTATCGAATTTTTGGGTGGAATACAATACTTCTCTATCCCTATGTACATTGTACATATGGGGCTAGAGAAAGTAAAAACAGCCTGTTTTTCGGGAACACAGCTAATAGATATATTGAATAAAAAGTAGGTACTAGATATCTGCAAAAATAACTTAGGTGGCTTAGAGATGAAGCTGCGTTGTACAAATGGAAGTACTATTGACGATAAACTACGCATACTCAACTGCCAAACAGCTCAGTTGTTGTCAAAATCATTTCAGAAGCACTTGAAATGTGTGGCATCCTTTAAAGAGGAAAACGCTCTTCTCTGCTCATTAAACCCCTAAAATCATGGGGTATTAATACCTAGCAGATTGTACAGTGCTAATCACCAAACTGCGGAACGGAACACAAATGAAAACTCTATCACCTCTGATGTTTGTCACAATTAATGAAGCTCATTGGTATACAGGTTGCTTTCACTGACGTCATACCGGAATGACGTTCCACATAGAAAGGGGCCATTAGATAATTTCTCAATAGAGTATAATTCAAAGAGTAAGGCAACAATTTATCGTAGGTAATGCCAAAAATATTTTATTCTGAAATGCTTATGGTATTAAGCTCAATTTCCGAGTGAAGCCTTTTAGATCTATTTATTGAATAAAATAGAATACGTTATAAAAAAATCTGATGTGCTCTATTTACAACACATTCTCTACCTATTCTGTAACAAAAGTTATTCTTTTATCTAACGCTAATCAAGAAATTATCTTGTTATTAAGTTCCTTATAAGAAGAAGGGAAATAAGGGAATACTAGGCTAAAGCGATGATTAAATATTTTAAAAGCTGGTTGCTATGTGGTTGAAATCCTCTCAGATGAAATAGTTTGTGCTACTGCACGTAATCCCTCTAACAATGTATAATTAGAATTTGAAGAATAACCATCTAATAATACTGCATAAACACCTATGCTTGTACAAAAAAACAAAAAACAAAAAAAACTATATTAAAGCATTACCAGGAGCAAACAAAAAAAAAAAAAAAAAGAAAAGAAAAAAGAAACAGGAATAACAAATTCCCGTTTGAGAAAAGTTTTAAGTATTTTAAAATTGAAACCAATAACACGGCATACCTAAATGGTTCATTTAAAAATGTGTGTGTGTGTGTGTGTGTGTGTGTGTTTTAACGAGATATTCATTTTTGTATGGCAATATTTTGTCTATCTCTTATGGTTTACCAATAATGCAGAATGATGATATTTTCAGAGGCTATTCCCGGATCATTTGTATGCACATTTTATTTACAATGTAAAATTTAACGTACGGTAGTTTAATCAAAAACATTACGACCACTTTAGAGAAAATCCACACTTTGAAGCTTTTTTACCCATGGTTTTCTTGAACATCGTCCTTTCAATATAAAGACTCCTTTTTGGATTCGAAGGTCTTCAAAGCATTTTTTTCTAGTGACAGTTTGGTGTCGATTTTTTGGATGAAGTACAATAAGTGCCTTCCCTATCTACCATGAACATTGTACATATGCACGTGTTGAGAAAGTAATAACTTATTCTGCAAAACCATATGTTAAACGTAGAAATTCTCCAAGTAATTGTAAACTTAATGTGCAATGCATAATTATGTGAAACAAAAGTTTATCTTAAACCAAAAGCAGATTAAAGATTGTGTCATAAAAATGGTTTGAGGATTTCCGTTCCTTACACAGTAAGCAGAAGAAGTACTTTACCTGAGATTCTATTGCATTTTTTATAGGCTCTCTGAATCCCAAAAATACATATTTAGGAAAAAGGTCCTTTATATGTGCATAATAGCCTTACTCAAGAAAGAAACGTCGTTAAAATACCAGACTTGATATTTAATTTAAAGTCTTCCAAGGATGCCACACGAAGATTTTTAGGAACATCCCTCATCCAAACTACCCTTTACAAGGAGAACGTTTCGTCATTTTTGATCGTTTAACAAATGGTTCCGACTATTTTGATTAAAACATTATATGTTTAAGACATTTGAATGGCAAGTGAAACATATCCTGATGTGCTGTTCGTTGAATTTCTTTTGTGTAATGGTAAACCGTAATATCTCAAATGGAAATGGGGATGCCACGCTGCAAAGATTTATAACAAATGGACTTATAGAACAAGCATATTTTATTTTTATAAAAATACAGTTCCGGAGGCTTGTCAGGACTCCGGTGCTGTATTCCTTTTTTCCCTCATTTTTCCAGTTTCCTAAGTAGACATTATTCTTAACGTTTTCCTTTTACAAATACATACACAACCATAGACACATTTACAAACACGGAAACACCCATGCCCAAGGCGGGACTCGAACCCACGATCCTGTGCACCACGAAGCGCCAAAGCGAGTCAATTTAGCGAGCGCGGCCACCGGGATCGGCAAAAAACATATGGGACCCATAACAGGAAGAAGTTGCATGGGCAGACAGAGGACCAGATGAGTACTTATTTAAGCAGAAAGTGTGAAATCTGTGGTTTAGGTAAGCAGGAGAGGTAAATACTATTTTAATGTAAAATATGTACTACGAAGGGAAAGAGACAGCTTCATAGGGAAGAACTTTCATAAGTTTGATGCAAAATAGTCATAATGTAAGATTGTATTCCAGATAGAAGAGCGAAATGTACCCCTTAGGATTACATACGCTAATGAGTCTTTGTAGCACACACTGCCAACATTCCTTAACTCTTAAGGAATAAAACACGTAATATAACAACAGAAAGAGATAGTCATAATCTTAGTATACAAAAATAAAACTCTCGTCAAAACAAACTTCATATTTTGCTAAATACAAAAATGTATGGCGCTACCTCTCTGCGAGATATTGTTTGCTTTTGGTTTGAATATTCAAATATATTTACGTTAATCATTTTGTATTTATATCTTCCATGGTAATGCTAAGAGCATGGGATTTCAACGCCATAACCTAGCGACGAGCTTTTCAAAATTCTGGCTATTGCATTAGCCCAGCTATACCTACAATATATGTGTAATTAAAGTTTATCAATAAACTAGGGAGAGATAAATAACTTTTGTGTGACCTATAGAAGAGAAAGTCATGTGAATTCAATGTATTTTTGTTTTCTACCGTTTAATCAAGGGTGTATGTGTTTCTTTCTACTCATATACTCGATATCAGTATTTTATTTATGTGTGCTCCTGAACGTGACCACGCAATTAGAAAAACGTAAACTTTAATAAATATCATTATATAGATACAATTAGATGTCTTAGCTAAGACAATTTTAAGTATGCAAAAGGATGGTTTAGAAGCAGTCTCCCATTTCAAATAATAGTAGAGCTTGAACAAATATTTTTATTTTCTCTAAACCGTTTCCACATCATTTGAAATTACATACGCTTAGAATATATTAATGTTGAATAAAATACATAGAATTTCTAATTTTCTGTAAATATCCCTTCAATTTCTCTTCATTCTCATTTTCTGCAAACAGTTCCCACATCATTTGAAATGTTATAAGCTTTGAACATAGGTTGAATAAAATATACAACATTTCTAATTTTCTGTAAATATCTCTTTAATTCCTCTTTATTCTCAATTGATTGCACTGGGGAAAACAAGAGATTACAAAATCTTACCAGTATTAACAATAAAATCTTATGAAGCAGTAAAATATTATGACAAAAATATTAATTGATTTTGTAGGGTTAAGTTTTACAATTTGAAGTCGAATTTGACAACCTATTTGGTTGATCCAGGAAATCTTGACTGTTTCCGAACTCCCGCCATGCAGGTAGTTATTGGGCTTCCATTTAAGATAGAATGGTTTTCCAGATTTATTTTCTTCATTTTGTATGAATGTCATTCAAGATCATCATTGTGCATTCTGCGATTGTTCAAAATTAAAAGACCCATCATGAGATGAGAAGTAATATTAGGAGTTTTAAATCCTGGGTATTCACACCTGCAGACATTTATCATTAGCTAAAATAACTTTATGCAATACAGTAATAGAGAAATAACTTCAAAATAGTGAACTGTTCAACAAAAGACGGATAAAAGCGTATGACCAAATTCTATTCGGACGTCCTTCGCTCATCACAGATGATTTGAAGTTTCAAGTGAACAACAAAATAGTTCAAAACAAACGTGCAGATGAGCTACCTGTAATGACTTTCATAACATGTATCCAAGCTCTAATACATGACAAGAAAGACAATCTATTTCTATTCAGATATCCAGAATATTGCTAGCATACCTTGCAATCAAGCTTAGTTGAAATTAATGGACACTGAGACTGGATTCACTAACTTTTTAAATATCATATAAAGTTATTTACTGGAATGTTCGTGCACTTTATATGAGTAACTAAAGAATTGAGCGTGCAAAAGCTAAAGTTCTCGCTAAAACAATACAATTCCAATTTTCTAAAACTCCATCGTGCAACCATATGAAACTTGATGGTGAAACTATTTGATACTTTAGTAAAGTTGAAAATGAAAGTAAACATTTGATTTAAGTTAATATTAATTGTACAGAAATAATATTTTGTTTCTGTGACGTTGTTAGTATTATGCTTTTTCTTTTTTTCACTCTAAATTAGTTTTTTGAGCCATTAAATTGGGAAATAATAAAATGCATCCTTGTATCTTTATATAGCTCATCTGAAATAATATATGTAAGTTTTTCATACAAACCAAGATTTCTACCTACACCTCAACAGTATTAATCACCGCATCCAGTTCACCATGGAAAAAGAAAAAGACGGACAGTTAGCTTTCCTGGACGTCTTGGTCAAGAGAAATACCGACGGGTCTCTTGGGCATACGGTATACCGGAAGCCCACCCACACTGACCGTTACCTAAACAAGGACTCGAACCATCATCCCAGACAAAAACGAGCAATGATCCAGACACTTAAACATCGGGCTACCCGCATCTGTGAACCGGAACAGCTACAAGATGAACTCAAGCACCTAAGACAGGCATTACATTCAAATGGTTATTCCGTCCAAGAAATCAATAGAGCTTTCCGTCCTGCCAAGTTTCAGTCCACATCTCAAAAGCCAGACCAACCAAAAAGTAAGGGCACGGTGTTTCTGCCATACTTCTATAATATCACCGACCGGATCGAGCACATATTGCGACGTCACAATGTAAAAACGGTTTTCAAGCCCACGAGGCAATTAAACAATTTACTACGCTCATCCAAAGATCCCCGGGAGCCGCTGTCATCAGCCGGTGTGTACCGCATTCCCTGTTCCTGCGGCTCGGTATACATCGGAACCACACAACGCAGTGTTACTACTAGAATCAAGGAACACAAAGCAAACTGTCGACTAGGCCACACAGAAAAGTCCGCGGTCGCCCTGCACGCTATTGAGGCAGAGGGCGAGCATATTATAAATTTCCAAGACACCTCTATCCTCTCATCTACAACACACTACCATGCACGACTACAGCGGGAGGCTATAGAGATTTACAAGCATCCGAACAATTTTAATAAGAAAGAAGAGGCACTAAAACTCAATAGGAATTGGCATCCCGTCATTGAAAGCAGGAAACGTCATCAAACGAGAAGCAACGGTCCAATCAGAAGCCACATTCGCCGGAGAGCCCAAGCCCCGCCCCCCACTTGCCAGTATAAAAGTTTGTTGCGCCGGCTGTCTTGCAGGAGGGGCAGGTGCAGATGTTGGCGCCTCTGCCTCACCTTGTGCCACTTTCCACGCGAGTGGAGGGAGGCCCGGGTGATATGCATCTTGAAGCCGGGGAAAGACCCGTTACACCCATCCAATTACCGATCCAACAGTCTCCTATCAGTTCTCTCGAAGGTTCTCGAGAGGCTAATACTAGCCCGCTTGTCCCCTCTCTTGGGCGACATTCATGCCATCCCAGATCACCAATTTGGTTTTCATCCTGGGCATTCTACACCCCAGCAACTACTGAGAGTGGTGGAGGCCGCTGCCCTGGGCTTCCAGGACAGAGCCTACACTGCGGCGGTGTCGCTGGACGTGGAGAAAGCCTTCTCTACGACCTGGCACGCGGGTCTGCTCCTCAAACTCATCCGACTGGAGCTCCCGACACACATCATACACCTACTACACTCATATCTTAAACACAGATTTTTTGTAGTTTCAGTTGCGGGACACAAATCAACACCTAGGCCAGTAAGAGGCGGAGTCCCCGAAGGCTCTGTACTTTCCCCTACGCTCTTTAGCGTCTACATGGCCGACCTACCAACAGTGCAGCAAGTCAACATAGCTCAGTATGCTGATGACGTGCTGTTATACTGTACAAACAAACACCCACGCAGAGCCTTCAACCCTATCCAGAGACACCTCTGCCTCATCCAAGAGTGGTGCGAGCGTTGGCGATTGTCCATAAATCCGGAGAAAAGCCACGCTATTCTCTTCACCAAGCGCCGCTTTCCCGCAAACTTCCCCACATTCACGTACCTCAGACGAAGGATACAATGGACCAACACCATCACCTACTTGGGGGTGAAGCTTGACAGGGGCGTCACTTTTAGGGAGCACGTCCGGGGGCTGTGGTGCCGGGGCAATGGGGCTGCGGCCTCACTGTACCCGATGCTGAGGTCCTCGATGACGGTTCCCATTAAGTTGCGCCTTTTGAGGGCTCTCATTATCCCCTTAATAATCTACGCCTGTGAGATCTGGGGCATGGCGGCAGACTCCAGTCTGCTGTTGCTTCAGCGGGTACAGAATAGGTGTCTCCGGGCTATCTATTCTGTGCCTCGAGGCTTTCCAACGAGACTCCTGCACGAAGCCTCTGGTCTACCATACCTGGAGGACGACATTAGGCGTCGGGCAACAAAATTCAACGAAGGGTTACCATTCCATCGGAGCGCCCTCGTTAGGTCTCTTGGGGATTACGATCCCACAAACCGCCGCTTCAGGCGATACCGGCTTCCCCGCATGGCTTGCGGGCATCCCCGGTAACGAAGGAGCACCACCAACAGCTGCTACGGCTAAGCTCCTTATTATCCTTCAAGAGTTGCTTGGATTCAAAATTTAATCTCAAGAAACATTTTGATAAAAACACACCAGCGGTGCACAAGGGCCGTTGCACCATCAAGGCAACCGTCGAGGAGCAATATTCGCCTCCTCCTGTCACTCCACAACCCCAATACACACCCGCCATCCTACAAAACCCACAATCCCGTCAGAACGTGGTTAAGTTCTCTCTGAGAACAGGGACACGTCTAACACACCTCGGGCTGCCCTCAGCCTGCCAATCACACTGGACTGGACTGGTCAACGCTTCAGACGCAGCGAAACCTTCTCCTAGAAAACTTCGACCGCGCCACTGAAGATGTCCACCGTAGTTGTGGACGAAACGTCTGGTACTCCTAACACCAGCAGACCACGGCAAAACAGCCCGGAAACATTTCTTAGTTACAATTATTAGCAAATGTTGATTTTCTAAAATGTTTAACAATTTGTATTACAATACCCTTATATTAAAGACAACATGTATCTGGAATTTTATGGGAATATTCTGTGAAGCTCTCTTATTTTGAGATGTATTTTATATAACCTTGTGTAATTTCTGAAGTTTAAGCGATAGACGAAAACGCACTACAAAAATGTGGAGGTGTTTAAAACGTAATTCTTTTTAAGATTATCGTACTTACACTTGGTTGGTCATATCGTTTGATGGATGAATGAAATCGCTGAAAATATGTTAAAATGATCTCGGGATCCATGGAGGATAATGGAAAACCGCGAAAAAATTCTTGTCACGGAAAGCGAGATTCGAACTCGCGACCTCTTGTATGTGAGACAGACATGCTACTTTCACGCTACCGAGGCGGGCTTTAATGTTTTGTTATTGCTTTAAAGCCCTGCCTATTTGCAGTTATTTCTCACCATTGCATGGGAAGAGATATGGACTTTAAAGACAGAGGAATGCGCCCAGTTTTTAACTATTTGATTATCGCTGATCTATTTTACCATAACAAAATATGTAAAGTTAATATTTCTGCAAATATTTATCTCGAATAAAATGAAGTAGATCGAAAAATAAGATTTAATAAGAAAAATCTTATGTGTACCATTCACATGACTTTCTCTACATCTCTGCAGAAAATTATTCTTAAAAATCTTATACAACTATTTACTTCATGCTAATCAGAAAAATTTTATGTTTTAAATTCACAAGACTTTGTCTATATCTCTGCAACAAATTATTGTTAGAAAGCTTACGATTCTATTTAATTAATGCTAATAGAGAACAAATTAACAGAAACAGTCTTATTACTTATTCCTTGAAAGTAGAATCGAAATAAGAGAGTACCATAGGTAAAAGTGATAGTCAAAAGCTGGTTGCCATGTGACTGAAGTTCCTTTATTTGTATGGACAGGAGTTGACAAATTCCTGTATGAGAAAAGTATGATTATTAAAGATGAAAAAAAAAATCTAAAAAATCATCCACCCCACGATAAAATGTATACAACATAAATTGTGATTTTAACGTGCTCTACATTTTTGTATAGTAAGTTTTTATCTATCTCTTATGGTTTAGCAGTTATGCAAAATTTCGTAAATTTCATCCAGAATAAAGTAAGCTTTTGAGGCTATTCCCAGAAAATTGAATATATACATTTTATTTGTCGGGCAAATATCTTTAATATACGATATTTTAATCAAAATCGCTACTGCCATTTTTGAGAAAATCAAAATTTTCGAATTTTTTTGCATGTATAGGGTAGTTTGGGTTGGGGGGATTTTTCTCAAAATCTTCATGTCGCATCTCTGGAAGATACTAAACTTAAATACCAAGTTTGGTATTTTACCGAATTTTCGTTTTTGAGTTATCGTGTTAACAGTCCACGGACGCACGGACACACACACGGACCTTATTCTGAAAGTATTTTTTTTGGATACAGGGGACCCTAAAACATATATTTCCGGTGAAATCTCGGTATCGAATTTTTTGGTGGACTGCAATACCTTCTCTATACACTAAGTACTTAGTACGCGTAGAGAAAGTAATAATACAAGAAAAAAACTTATATCACAATTTGTCATAATTTTTTTTGTGAAGTTTACTATTTACAGGAATTCCTTGTTATTGGCTTCAGCTTTAAAATATTTGTACTTTTGTCGGACAAAATGTCGCCAATATTTCTTTTGTGTTACCCCTGGCCATGCAAAGAAGTAAATTTAAATGATAATTCCATAGCGATAGCTTTTAAAACATTTGTATTACTTTAGCATAGTGAATTCCTTTAGTTACTTTCTATTACATTCTACTTGTAATGCCTATCTCGAGTAGCATGGTGTAGAAATAAGAATAGTTTTTGTACGTAGTTCGTTAATAGAGAGAGTAATGTGAATGGAGCAAATAAGACTTTTTTATCTTATGCTCACAATAGTGTAAATCACGGTTATGGGTCACCGTGAAATAATACAAAAGATACAAGTTGAATATAAGCAAATATTAATTAAATCCAAGTACTGGATCGATATTATGATTAGCTTAGCTAACCGAAACAGAGTTCGCTCTCCGCTCTTTACATTTGCAGTGGTTTTGTATCGACGAATCAACGGATGTGGTTTAATGTCTATTAGTATCGAATCGTGCGCTGTATCGATAGCCTTAAAGGGGATGCGCATTGTAGGAAATATATGAACTTTGGGACATCAAATGGAGGTTAATTTTACCGAGGAAAAATCATCTAATTGCAATCATTTGATATTATCGTTTATTAATATAGGTTATAAAGACTATTTCTTATTTTTTTCGACTGCTTGTCCTCTTCTTGTGAGGGATTACATCCCCCAGGCTTAAAAGCTAATGTCTGGTATCACATGTCTTTTGGGGTGGAGTGAACTCCGGATCAGGTAATAGTACCCAAGGGTGAACGTTACGAATTGGATGGTATAAAATGTAAGCGAAATGGATGATAGGAATGTTGGTGCTGATTGGTGGAATGATTGGCGGGGGATGCCAGAGGAATCGAAAAAAAAAAAAAAAAACTATCCAGATGCCGCTTCTTCCTACGCGCGGGCACCTGGTCTAACCACTCTGCCACGGCGTCATCCTTAAATTACTCTCACGATATTTTATTTGCTTTTATACTACGAATAGTAAGTACGAAAAGCACTGTATACCACCAATAAATTTGATGTCGAGATTTCTCCATCCGTCCGAACCATCTTTCGAAGCGATATGTCAGGATCCTAAAGCAATTTAAGTTACTTTAATAAAAAGCATACTTGCACAAGTTTAAAGTAATAGTCGACTCAACCTGTCCCTGCAATCTAGGAAAACAGATAATAGACCATCTGATACATGACTGCTAACTACTAAATAGATAACAAAGAAGTTACCACAACAGGCAGGAACTGGCCAATTACCAACATGTTCTAATAACAAACCACACCAAGGTATTCTATAAATTTGTGAATTCAATAGATTTTGACAATTTAAAATAACACAGATATTCAACAAAATGTAAACAAAACATAAAAGGAATCTGAAATGAAAGACTATAGATCACAAAAAGTGAGAACCTTCTTATGTAAATTTAATATCTGCATTTGTAAACATGTAGTTATTTTAGAAATTACGCTTAACTTAATAGAATTAATAATTTTCCACATCTATACTTGATGTTTTACATATTTAAAAGATACACACACTTGATTCAATAGAAACATAACACTAAAAGAAACTAAAACATGTAATATTATTTTGTAGCAGAGCATGTTGTTATTCAAAAGAATTTAATTAATTTAAATTCCACTGTAAACCTACAAAGAGACCTCAAGATTTTCGGTTTTACAGGTTAAAATCTGCAGTTTTAGTTTAAACGACAGAACCAACGATTTCATTTTCCTATTTAGATGCTTAATGAGATCGACAGTGATGAAAATTTTCTACAGATGATTAGTTTAGCGATAAGTGGCGTGGATATGTTCATCATAATGTCAGGATACGAGCTTATAAATAAGACCTCGGTTTTGGGTTCCAAAACGCACACAGTTACAAACACACAGAGCAGTCATCGGTAGTAAGAGAGGGTAGTGGGGAGGGATTTGTAACGTAAACATGCACATGCTGAAGTATAATCTGTTCCAAAAAATATCCCCATATACTGGCATTATATGCATTGTTCCGATTCATAAAATATCAGAATAAAGCACTTATTTCAAAATATTAGTAAATAAACGCGCCCTGTACTTTTACAAATAAAATATAAAGCTTGATACAATAAGTTCAGGATAATAATATGCATAGCTTTGGAAAGACAATGAACATAATTCAAACTCACTACTCAGAATTCATTGCAGTAAATTACAATTTACATCTTTACTGTATGGAAAGATAAGTGTCAATATACTTTGAATCATTCAAAAGTGTGTTCAGTGTCAAACGTCTATCCTTTCGAATTTTCAATCTGCGCCCTGTTTCAGTGTTCATTGGTTTATCTACCATTTGCTGATCCCCATAACCGCACCCGCTAAAGTGCCTAGTTTTGGTGTTTCGTGGCGCAGGGGATCACGAGTTCGAGTCCCGCCTCAGACATGGGTGTTTGTAAATGTGCATATGTCTGTTTATCTTATGTAAAATTGAAACAAATAGGAAGACAACAGAAACGTAGGGATTAATATAGGAAAAAAGATGAAAAAAGTAGCAGGAACTGAACGAGGTCAGGCATAGCGCAACATGTTTCGAATACAGACTGTAGAGACCATGTCTATCACGTGATAGTTATACTTTGTGTGCACCGATCCTCAATCTAGCAATTTCATGATCCCGGACCGAGCTCTACATATAAACGTCCACGTGCCTACATTAAGTATGCACATAACCCCATAGCAGATTGTCACGTCAAACAACTGCCATAAATTGCAGGAAATTTAATATTTGAAGAATATGGCTGTCCTCTACACTATGGCTAAGTTCTTCGCGAGGTATCGGATACATGTTCTCTTTACTGGATAAAAAGCGGAGGGTTCAAGATATAGCCACCACGATCCCCGGACCTAGATATCTTACACTTTCCTTTATAAGGCTACGTAATGCAACTATGTACCCTTTTCGTATCAACGAGATTAACTCTTTACAGGAGAAAATCAGAGATATTGTGCTACCCTTGGTGTCCTAAGATGTGCATGAGACAAACTAGAATATTTATTAGAAGTGCGCAGAGAAACAAATAGAAGCCACATCGAACTGCAATATAAAGGTATCCAAACTCAAAAGCGATTTTGTTTCATTTGGCGACGGTTTGAATTTCCATCTTGTTTCACTGCTTTTCTGTAACCGTGCAACATATTATTCACGACTTTAAGGAAAAATTTTCCTATATTACAAATGACATAACTTCAACATAGTCGTGATTTACATGGTTTGTGGTTTTCTGTCATAACTATAAACTTACTTTTATATAAATCCTTCCACATGGCTTTCTCTACATCTCTGTAACAAATTATTGTTAATAAGCTTATTCTTCTAACTGCTTCATGCTAATTGACATTAAACATTAGCAGAAACTGCCTTTTTATTTAGTTCCTTATAAGTAGATGGGAAATAAGAGAATACACTAGGCTAAACCGACAATCAAATGTTTTAAATATAGTTGCTTTGGGATTGAAATCCGTTTCTCTGCGTGGCCAGGAGTTGAAACATTCCCATAAGTGAAAAGTTAAAGTATTTTAAAACTGAAACCAAATACAAGGGGTATCTTAAAAATGATCAACTACACTAAATGTATCTGATATAAATTGTGTCTTTTAACAAGTCCTACATTTTTAATAGGTTCTTTTCTGTCTCTTACAGTTTATCAGTTATGCAAGATCCAACAAAATTCAGCCCAAATAAAGAGGTCTTCAGAGGCTATTCCCAGAAAATTAAAAATATACATTTTATTTTTCATGTAGATATCTGTAATACACTTATTTTAGCCAAAATCAATAGAGACATTTTTTAAAAATAAAATTTTTCAATATTTTTCCATGTAAAGTGTAGTTTTGGTGTGAGGATTTTACTCAAAATCTTTGTGTCGTATTCTTGTAAGAAATAAACTTAAATGACCAAGTTTGATATTTTACTAACTTTTTGTTTTTTATTATTGTGTTCAAAGAAATACGGATATACATGAACACCCACGAAACTTTTTCTAAAAATGCTTGTTTTTGGATACAGGGGACCTTAAAACGTATATTTCTGATGAAATCTCTGTGTCAAATTGCAGACAATAGGCGTTGAAAAAGTAAAATAACGCCTAGATGTTGTAACTATCAATATAATCATATTTAACCTCTAACAGAATATTCTAGTAATAACATTGTCATAATAGGGGCTCTTTTTACATTATATGCAAGTACCCGTCACATGGTCCTGAAAATATGACTATTTCTAGCACAAATGACGGAAGGCATACAACTGTTCGCCTGAGTTTTGTTTTGGCATTGAATAACTTAAGGGGAGTCTAATGGAATTTTGTATTTTGGTCTATTTTCATGTTTTAATTGCATACGCATATTTCGAATCTCCTGCTCATTTTGCCGTAACTGTAATAGCGGTGGGATAATTGTAAATAGTTTAAAATATTGCTGAAAATAATCCTGCGTAATAGCTCTTTGGAACATTTTGGTTCACTCACATGGTAAAACTTTGTAAATATTAGTGTTAGAGAAGAGATATTTTTTTATTTCAATCGAAAAAATTACTTTAGCTTTTGGCAGCATTCTCATCCCAATCATATTGCCTTCGTGTGGGAGTTTCGAAGTACTGCTAAATTATGTTTGGAAAAATAAGTTACACTGTTTTTTTAATGTTATGTTTGAAAGCAATTTCTATACAAATTCTCCATTATTTCAAAAATTGATTGTCACAAAGGGCTGAAATTTTTACTAAACATTTGCATCTAAATATTCTTTATTTTAACGCAAAAGTTTTATGTATATGGATTAGTTGTTTTTTTAAATTTAAAAATGACCATTTTTCAATATAAGTTTTAGAGATTTATTTCAAAATGGCATACCAATCCTTCTAATGAACAGAAACATTCTATTTTTACTTTCTCTAGCCCCGTATATACAATGTATTTTTTTTGGTACTGTTTAACGCCCGCTTTAACTACTTATGGCACCGCAGGCGGTGACACTGATGATACATGAATGAAGATGGAGCACCGGTGGAATGCGATGGCGGGGGGAACCGGAAAACCCGCCACAGCGCTGCTTTGTCCACCACAAGTCTCACACGGGGTCTCTTGAGATCTAACCCGCGCCGACTAGGTGAGAGGCGAGTGGTCTAACCACTCGGCCACGGCGCGGCCCATAATATACAATGTACATAGGGATAAAGAAGTATTGTATTCCACCCAAAATTCGGTGTCGAGATCTCACCGGAAATACAAAAAAAATATTTTCAGAAACAGATCAGTGTGAAGTGTGTGTGTGTGTGTGTGTGTGTGTGTGTGTGTGTGTGGTGTGTGTGTCTGTGGACAGCATAGCTCAAAACCGAAAAGTCGGTTAAATACCAAACTTGTAATTTAAGTTTGGTATCTTCCAAGGATGCGACAGAAGATTTTCAAGAAAATTCCACCACCCTTAACTACCCTTTATATGGAAAATGTTTCGAAAACTTTGTTTTTCTTAAAATAGCTCTAACGATTTTGATTAAAATAACGCATATTAAAGCTATTTCTATCACAAATAAAATGTTTATCTTGAATTTTCTAGGAATAGCTTCTGCAGACGTGTTTATTTTGGATGAGTTTTGCTTAATTTGGCATAACTAGTAAACGGTAAGACATAGAAAAAACCTTACAAAAAATGTAGATCTTGTTAAAACACACAAGTTATGGCATATACATTTTTTCGTGGAGTTTACCGTTTCCGAGGTATTCCATGTTATTAGTTTCAATTGTAAAGTACTTATGCTTTTCTCAGACAGAAATTGCCCGTTTTTCTTTGCAATGACAATTGCATAACGACAGCTTTTAAAACATTTGACTATCCTTTCTACTTATAAGGAACTAAGTAATAATAACATTCTGCTAATGTTTATCTCGATTAGAATGGTGTTGAAAGAAGAATTGTCTGTTGTAAGAACTTTGTTTTAGAGCAGCTAGAGAAAGTCATGTGAGTGTAACAGATCAGAATTTTCATCAATCAACTGTAATGATATTATTGAATACCTTGACAAATTTTGCTCATTATCTTAAATAGTTTCTAAGATAATGGGGTCCAGCTTTAGCATTGTCAAGAGGGCATTTCGGCTCCCCTTAAGGCTGAATAGATAATAGATTACCTGCCTCTAACTTCTAACAATTCTAACTAAGAATGTCTCCTAGTTAAGATACAGACGAAACATTCTCTAGGGAACAGGAAGAGTATATGGCGAATATATTCAGTGAGTGAAGTTAGAGAGAAAATAGCAAATGCAGAAACGCGATCTGCGAGTTGATTCTGACGTAATTATCCAATTAGGAGAGTAGTCGTAGCGTGAACAAGAGCAGTTCCCCTCCCTCCTGCACACCTGCTTGCCACGTGTGTAGGGTGTTCGTGAAGCACGTGACAGGGAGAGAAACGTCCCCTTACTAAACTGTATGTTGTAAAGTGGCTTTGGCCTTTAGGAAGCTTCAGGGACATCAACTGTTTAGATTACTATCAGACCAAATGGTGGTACTGAGATTGCAAACAAACCTTAAATATTCATAGTGTTGTTGCTTTCTCTAGCAGGTATGTGTAATGTATGTAGTGGAGAGAAGTTATTGTATTCCACCCAAAATTTCGATACCAGGACTTCACCGGAAATATGCGTTGAGACCCCATGAATCCAAAAAGGCATTTTATGTGAAAAGCATAACTCGAAAACGAAAAGTCCAATTACGAAACTTGTCATTTAAGCTCAATACCTCCCAAAGATGGGGCAATAAGATTTTCATGAAAAACCTCTCATCCCAAACCACCCCTCATTGGAAACATTTTCGAAAGGAGGTTGATTTTTTTCTAAAATGCCTATTAACTTTTTTATTAAAATGCTGTATATGAAAGGTATTTACATTGTAAATAAACCGTATATCTTGAATTGTTTGTAATTAACCTCTTAAATCCTCTTCAATTCTAAATGACCTTTACATAATAATGTAGATTTCTATACAATGACATTTAAATTTCGTTCTCCTTGCATGGCCAGGATGAGAAAAGAGGGAAACGAATGACGACTTCTCATTTGAGAAAATTAAGTATTAAAACTGGAAGCTAGTATTAAATAATATCTAGGAAATGGTTAAATTGACAAAAAAATTTATCTATCATAAATTACGTGCTTTAAGAATATGTGTATTTTTTTGTATAGTAAGATGTTGCCTATCTCTTACGGTTCAGCAGTTATGCAGACGTCATTCAGAACGAGGAATACTTCAGGGGCTGTTCCAAAAGAATTCAAGATATGTCTTTTATTTGCCATGTATGTACCAACTTACAAGTTACAATTTAAACATTGGATTTTCATCCTACATTATAGTGATCAAACAAACAGCAACTGTTGTAAACAATAATCCGTATATTAATTGACTCATACGAATTGCATGCTGGGAGACTTGTAACCTTGTTTAACGGTATACATGAGCGTAATTACTCTCTTTGGTATTTGTATAGAAAATGATGTCAACTACCACTGCGCTAAGGAGAAACCTTAATATATCCAATTCTTTTAAGCCGTGTGTAATGAGTTGCATATGTAAAGTCAAAATAATCCAATGCCGTAGCCGATATTTTAACTACGGATGTCCCGTCCTATATACGGTTGCTCTGACCACTGAGCTATCATGGCAACATACCGAAACAGCATTACATTCTTCAACTGACTCGAATCGTTCCTGGTAAACCCAAGAAGACAGACATACCCCAATGACGACTTAAATGTCGTAAACACTTTTAGTCCCGGGGTGCATAAATTTAACCAGCTGTTAGGTGAATTAGCTTTAATTAATTGGGGTTTTCTTTACCAAACAAGTCATATAACTAATAAATCCATGGTACGACAGCTCACGGGGAACCTTGGCCTACCGCCCGGCCGCTGCGTTCCACATCTCGGTCCATTACAGACGTCTTGGATAGGGTGCAGAATTGGAGGGTGAGACGTGGTCAGCGCCTCGAGCCCCTCGGCCGGTTAATGCGGTTCTCATGACCTGGAGCCGCTACTTCTCCATCAAGTAGCTCCTCAATTGGCCCCACCAGGGACCTTAAGAGGCTGAGTGCACCCCGGGCCAGGTCTCCCAGCGGGGAATAAATCCCCACGCCGGTTCTGGGGTTCGAACCCAGATCTCCCGCTTGGTAAGCAGCTGCGCTACCACCGCACTAAGGAGTCAAGTCATGTGTAGGATAGAAATTGAATAACTAGGGTTAGTTCGACTCTATCTCCAGTATATTCAATTCCACCGCTGAATCTTGGCACTTCATAGTTCAGGTGATTTCGCGTAATGCTGGTTCTATTGTAACTGTGACGTTGCCAGAGTTACTATTTAACAACAACAGCTGATCATGAACTGCACACCTTTTAGTAGCTGCTGCAGTTATTTTATTTATTTGACAGTGTTTAACGCCCTCTTTTACTGCTTGTGGCACCGTAGGCGATGACACTGATGATATATGGAATGAAGATGGAGCACTGGTGGTATGCAAGGGCGGGAAAACTGGAGTACCCGGAGAAAATCCGCTCCTGCGCCGTTTTGTCCACCACAAATCTCACATGCGGTTGCTTGGGATTGAACGGTGAGAGGTTTAACTTTAATGTTTTTTTTTTTTTTTTAATCTCTGTGTCCAAGTTCCTCAATTTTATTAGATATGTAAGTATTTCCCTCTCGATTGGGAGGCGATGACCCTATAGTAATACAAATAAAAACCAAATAGGAAGAAGTGTTGTGTTTTTGAGTTAAATAATGAGCTTATGACAATATATTATATATTGTCTATTCTTATGTATAAATATAAGCAGCACAAAAAGAAACCGAAAAAAATTGATGCAAATGTTAGAGATCACAAACCGAAGCACTTGTTTGGAAATATCCAGATCAGACAACACAGCCGCTTCTAGTTCCGTTTACGATTCGTGACCGAACGACCGGAATGTAGTCTTATGACTGGAGCTCAGTATGGGGTTACGAAATTGCTGGATTGGCTTGGTCAATACTGCCTGTTTCGAAACGTGTTGCAAAGTCTATCATTGCCTACTGCCAGGCCTTGTTCACTTCCTGCTTATAGATAAACCAGGGAACACTGAAAGAGAGTCCACATTGAAAAATATCGAACATTCGATACTGATTAAGGCATATTTTGAGTGACAGGAGGAGAGCATTTTCTTTCAGTACAGTAAAGATGTATTTTGTAATTCAATGCAATGATTTCTGAATACGTTATGTCTAGTTATGTTCTTTGTCTGTTCAAAGCTCTGCACATTATTATCCTGAATCTATTTGTGAAACTACAAGGTGTTTTTCTTTAATAATCATATTATGATATAATTGTTTTAATTACTTTATGAATCAGAACGAAGCGTATAGTTTCAACACATGTAATGAGCTACTTTTGAAACAGATAAACGTGTGCATGTTTACCTAAAAACTCTCCCCACTACCATCACTTTATACCGCTGACTTCTCTGTATGCACTTTTTCTTTTTTGTTAGATGCAGTTTTGTCAGGACTCTGGCCTACTCCTTTTCTCTCAGTTTCCTACATTTCCTTTGTTGAGCTATTTATTTAACGTTTTCTTTTTACTTCATCTACACAAACAAATATACGAGTACATTTATAAACAAACACCCATGCCCAAGGCGGGACTCGAACCCACGATCCCGTGCGCCACGAAGCAGCAAAGCTGGGCACTTTAACGATCCCAGCCACGAGGACTGACTTTCGCTTCGGAACACAAAACCAAGCTTTACTTATGACTGGTTCAGGAAGTCTATTGGCTATCTACATTGCATATTATAGTTCAGTTTTAGATTTGGCTCTGCCATTGGTCGATTGACGAACATGCCTGCCCATGCACAAGCAGATAAAACGAACGGAAAACTGTGCATTTCGCATTGGAAAGCAGAACTGATTTTCAGCAAGTCCAGTTTTACTCCTTATTTCGATCTAGTTCATTTACATACACTTAATCTAACCTAACGTAGCCTAACCTCGAAATTTCGAAACCTGTCCTTCACCTCTCACGTAGCCATATTGTCTCCGTAACCAATAGGAAAGGTTCAGGAAAGAGCCTTGGTCTAAAACTGAACTAAAATCTGCAATCTTGCTAGCGGGTAAGCTTTTCATCTGCTTTTTGTTTGTTTGTTTTGTTTTATTTTTACGAGTGTACCAACTTAAGTGGTAGCTGTCAAGTGCACAGATTCAGCGGCGGGGGTATATAGTTCTTAAACCATATTACTTCTTTCTTTTGACTTCTAAGGTCTCCATTATGGGATCGGCAATTGTTAGTCGTCATAAACTGCGGACTGCATACATCTAAATCATAAAAGTCCGGTGGAAAATCGCCAAATACGTGCTTGTGTAAAAAAAAAAACAAAAAACAAAAAACAAAACAAACAAAATACAATGGAAAACCTCCTCTCTATAGTGTTTTGGTTAAATTGTAGATTTCAGCATACAGTTTCAGTGGACAGAGTGAAACGACGAGATTCACGAATCTAATTGCCCGAAAGCTACCGCGTCAGAAAGAGGGCATTATCTGTGTTTGACGTCCTCATTTCAAATGAGCAATTTCCCGCTTGCCGTTTCGTTGAGTTGACCATGTGTTACCGTTCTTACTAATAGAGCGCTCGCACTCTTCCGGAATTGGTGGGAACCAATGGGTGACCCGTGATCCCGAGAGCTATTATTATCTCTGCTGCCAATACTCGCAATTATAAACTGGAGCAGTCGGCCGCATGCATGCAGCTGTCGACTTCAATATCGCAGCAGCGCCGAGCGGCTGCTGAAATTTGATTACAGGAGGCTGTGACAAGGATGCATGATGAACTATATAGAAAGAGAGAGCGGAATTAAACCTGATTAGAAGGCTTCTTGCGTTTTGCTGCTTTCCTCTACCATCAAAGCGGATGGAGCTATATTTTCTCTCACTCTCTACTTCGTTATCTGTTTATTAATTCATCTACGTGGATTTTTACTTTCTCTAGCTCTTATATAACCAAAGGGAAGTAAGTTTGACCTAAATATTCAATGCAGATTTTCACTACAGGTTGAAAAAATCTGATGTGTTACACTCATATGACTTTCTCTAGCTGTTCTACAAACTTCATACATAAGATTCTTCTTCTTTCTGCACCTTGCTAATCGTGGTACTCATTAGCACAATGTTCTTATTATTTAGTTCTGTATAAGTAGGAAGAAAATAAGGGAATACACTAGGCTAAACCAATGGTCAATGTTTTAAAAGCTCTCGTTTTGCGATTGTCATTACAAGTCGCTTCTTTTCCTGGCCAGGAGTAGAACAAAAGAAAAACGGACACTCCCGTCTGAGAAAAGTATAAGTACTTCACAAGAAACTAATAACAATGAATACCTCGAAAACGGTAAGCTCCACGAGAAAAATGTATATGACATAACTTGTGTACTTTAACAAGACCTACATTTTTTGTATAGTAAGTTTTTGTCTGTCTTATACGGTTTAATAGTTATGCCAAATTAAGCAAAATTGATCCGGAATAAACAAGTCTTCAGAAGCTATTCCCAGAAACTTCAAGATATACATTGGATTTGCTGGATAAATATCTTTAATATATGATATTTTAATCAAAATCATTATAGCCATTTTTAAGAAAATCAAAATTTTCGAAAAAAGTGCCATGTAAAGGGTAGTTTGGAGTGCGGGGATTTTTCTCAAAATCTTCGGGACGCATCCCTGGAGAATACTAAACATAAATACCAAGTTTGGTATTTTAGCTACTTTTCGTTTTTGAGTTATCGTGTTCACAGACCCACGGACACACACACACATACACGGACCTTTTTCTGAAAATTCTTTTTTTTATACAGGGGGTCCTAAAACATGTATTTCCGGTGAAATCTCGGTATAAAATTTTTGGGTGGAATACAATACTTCTCTATCCCTATGTACATTGTACATATGGGGCTAGAGAAAATAAAAATCTGATGTGCTACACTAACATGACTTGCTCTAGCTGTTCTAGAAACAAACTTCTTACAAAAGATTATTCTTCGATATACACCATGTTAATCCAGATAAACATTAGTAGAATGTTTTTATAGCTTACTCCTTTATAAGCAGAAGAGAACTAAGGGAATAAACTAAGCTAAACCGACAATCAAATGTTTTAAAAGCTGTCGTTTTGCGATTGTTATTGCAAATCGCATGGACTTTGCTTGGCCAGAAGTGGAACAATAGAAAAACGGGCACTTCCTGCCTGAAAAAAGTATAAGTACTTTATAATTGAAACGAATAACAAGGAATATCTTGGAAACTTTTACCTCCACAACAAAAATGTATATGACATAAATTGTATATTTTATCGTGATCTATATTTTTTGTAATAAGTTTTGCCTATTTCTTACGGTTTATGCAAAATTTTGCAAAATTCACCCAGAATAAAGTAGTCTTCAGAGACTATTCAAGATATGAAGTTTATTTTAATCAATACCGTTAATCATTTTTGAGAAAATCAAAAATTTTCTAAAATTTTTCCATGTAGTCGAAGGTGCGGGAATTTTCTTTAAAATATTCGTGACGCATCCTTGGAAGATACTGAACTTAAGTACCAAGTTTGGTATTTAACGGATTTTTCGCTTTTCAGTTATGCTGTCCACAGACACACACACACACTCACGAACTTTTTTCTGAAAATGCTTTTTTTTGGTTACAGGGACCCTAAAAGGTATATTTCCGGTGAAATCTCGGTATCGAATTTAAGGGTGCAATACAATACCTTCTCCATACACTATCTACGTAGTACATGTAGAGAAAGTAAAAAGTTAACTGAACATTAAAGATGATATACGCTAGCTGTTACGGCTTCCGTAGTTAACATTGAATAAACCGAACGAGATGAGACCGGTAACACGTGCGACTAGAATTCGCGAGGTGCCGGGTTCGATCCTCGGCTCAGCTCGCCCTGATTCTTGAGTTCTTTTTGGGTTTTGCGGGTCGAAAGGTGAATGCTAGTGTGGTTTCTCATTTACAGTATTTTTATTCCAAAATTTCCCCTTCATTTCGTTTCTGTATCATTTTTACTCTCTCTACTCGTACATAGTGTATAGAAAAGGTATTGCATTCCACCCAAAAATTCGATACCGAGATTTCTCCGGAAATATATATTTTAGGTTCCCTGTAACCAAAAAAAGCATTTTCAGAAAAAGGTTCTTGTATGTGCGCGTGTGTGTCCGTGTGTCCATTTGTCTGTGAACACGATAACTCAAAAACCAAAAGTCGGTAAAATACCAAACTTGGTATTTAAGTTTAGTATTTTCCAGGGATGCGACACGAAGGTTTTGAGAAATATTCCCCCAACCAAACTACCCTTAACATGACATTTTTTTCGAAAATTTTGATTTTCTTAAAAATGACTGACGATTTTGATTAAACTAGAGTGTGTTAAGATATTTATCTGATAAACAAAATGTATACCTTGAATTTTCTGGGAATAGCCTCTTTATTCTGGATGAATTTTACGGAATCTTGCATAACTGCTAAATCGTAAGTGATTGACAAAACTTAACACAAAAAAACTGTAAAGCACGTTAAAATACACAATTTATGTCATATACATTATTTCGTGGAGTTGATCGTTTTAGAAAATTCCTTTATGTCAGTTTCAGCTTTGAAAAAATTAAACTTTTATACTTTTTTCATACAGGAATTTGTCAACTCGTGTTCATACAAACAAGGGAACTTCAGTCACATAGCAGCCAGCTTTTGACTATCACTTTAACCTATGGTACTCCCTTATTTCACTTCTACTTACAAGGAAGCAAGTAATAAGACTGTTTCTGCTAATTTTGTCTTGATTAGTATGAAGCAAACAGAAGAATAAGTTTTTTAACAATAATTTGTTGGAGCAATGTAGAGAAAGTCATGTGAATGGAACATATCAGAGTTTTAAAGTATGTTACTAGGTTTTGAGGTATTGAGCTATCGTGTTCACAGACACATGGACACATACACATGTACCTTTTTCTAAAATATGTTTTTTGTCCAAGATACACTCTAGTACCTTTTTCTAAAAATATTTTTTTATGTAAGAGACCCTCAAATGTCTATTTCTTCTGAAATCTCGATATAGAATTTATGGGTGAAGTACAATACCTTCTCTACCCACGTACCATGTACTATGTAGAGAAAGTAAAAATGAGTCCTTTAGTATCAATATTGTAGGAAATCTACATTTCAGCTTTCACTGCCCTTAAGCCATAGAATCGCAAGGAAATGCAAATGTCACTAACACAATTACTAGATATACGATTTTTAAAACTCACATCTCTGTAATAATCCACATCAGAGCACGAGAGTGTTATGCACAAATAACAGACATTACCTACTCGACAACACAGCGCACTAGTGTGGGGTATTTCGAGAGCTACGTAAGCACCACAGGGTTTGCAGGCAATACTTAGAGCCCTCGTGTTTGGAGTACCTCTATAATTATCCCCACGGACCATAGTTCTAGTAAACGACATGTCCCTAATGCCTACGTGTTAGTTAAAACTATACAGAAATGAATGTATGGATGCTGCAGTATTTTAAAGGCATATGTAGTTGCATCAGTGCTCAAAAAGAAATATTTGTCAGCAATGGAAGGCAGCAAAACTGGTATCTAGCTCAAAAGTACATAATCTAAGTCATTATATAACATTAATTTGTTTTAGGAAAAAACAATGTCAATTCAGAGATTAAGAAATAACGACTTTCAAATATTTCGATACTTTTAGGTGCAGTATTCCACCCAAAAACGTGAAGATTTTGTTTTGAAAATCAAGTTTTGAAGACGCCTAAGTTTAATAAGCATTGCAATTAAAAGTATTACAGTCAATAAAAATTTATGTATCTATGTTTAACCTGGAATATACACTTTGAAACCCCCTAAACAGAGAAAACATCTTTGAAAATATCTGTGAAAAGCATAACTCATAACTTAAAGGTTGGTAATTAATTTCAGCTCTTTCATTTTTAATAGCCGCCTTCCCCAAAATACAATTTAACATTTTTGGAAAATTTAAACGCTCTCAAAAAAGGGTGAAATAATTATTATAACTTCATATAATCACTCTACTTAGAGCTTTTAGAGCTTCCTAGATTTTAGGATTGCGCCAATGAAAAAGTAAATTCAAACTGTCTTAACCTACAAAATGATAACAGGCTTAGTGTCTAAGCGAACTTTCGTTTTTGAAGAGAAATTTAAACTCACATACAAGATCACATACATGCAATACAATACATAATTACATTACATACATAGGGAGAGAGAGAGAGAGAGAGAGAGAGAGAGAGAGCGAGAGAGCGAGAGAAAGAGAGAGAGGCGATTGTCTAAAACTTACTTTTGGATTCACTGAGCTTCAAAACTTGTATTTGTGGTGAAATTTAAACAACGAATTTTTGGATGCAGTGCAATACTTTCTCTGCATAGATAGTAGTGATGTAAAATTGGTAAAATTATATAAAAATCTTACGTGTTAAATTCACATGATTTTTTCTATCTATTCTTCAAAAAATATATTTTTTAAAGTGTTATTCTTCTATCTACTATCTTTTATCTACTTCACATTAACATAAATTACTTTATTATGTATTTCTTTGTAGATACTAAGGAATAAAGGGATACAACAGGCTTAAGCGATAGTCAAATCCTTTAAGAGGTGGTTGCCAATAAGGTTTTTAAAATTCTTCGACGCCCCCTCGACGAGGCGGACCGACTTCCCGTCATCCGACCCAGTGAACTCCAGGGCGCACTCCGGCGCCTTAACCCCAAAAAGGCAGCGGGTCCTGATGGACTAACCCCCGCCATGCTCCGATGCCTTCCCATCAAGGCGGTACTCTTTCTAACCAAGGTTTTCAACATGTGCCTCACCTTGTGCCACTTTCCACGCGAGTGGAGGGAGGCCCGGGTGATATGCATCTTGAAGCCGGGGAAAAACCCGTTACACCCATCCAACTACCGATCCATCAGTCTCCTATCAGTTCTCTCGAAGGTTTTCGAGAGGCTAATGCTAGCCCGCTTGTCCCCTCTCTTGGGCGACATTCATGCCATCCCAGATCACCAATTTGGTTTTCGTCCTGGGCATTCTACACCCCAGCAACTACTGAGAGTGGTGGAGGCCGCTGCCCTGGGTTTCTAGGACAGAGCCTACACTGCGGCGGTGTCGCTGGACGTGGAGAAAGCCTTCTCTACGACCTGGCACGCGGGTCTGCTCCTCAAATTCATCCGACTGGAGCTCCCGACACACATCATACACCTACTACACTCATATCTCAAACACAGATTTTTTGTAGTTTCAGTTGCGGGACACAAATCAACACCTAGGCCAGTAAGAGGCGGAGTCCCCGAAGGCTCTGTACTTTCCCCTACGCTCTTTAGCGTCTACATGGCCGACCTACCAACAGTGCAGCAAGTCAACATAGCTCAGTATGCTGATGACGTGCTGTTATACTGTACAAACAAACACCCACGCAGAGCCTTCAACCCTATCCAGAGACACCTCTGCCTCATCCAAGAGTGGTGCGAGCGTTGGCGATTGTCCATAAATCCGGAGAAAAGCCACGCTATTCTCTTCACCAAGCGCCGCTTTCCCGCAAACTTCCCCACATTCACGTACCTCAGACGAAGGATACAATGGACCAACACCATCACCTACTTGGGGGTGAAGCTTGACAGGGGCGTCACTTTTGGGGAGCACATCAGGGGGCTGTGGTGCCGGGGCAATGGGGCTGCGGCCTCACTGTACCCGATGCTGAGGTCCTCGATGACGGTTCCCCTTAAGTTGCGCCTCTTGAGGGCTCTCATAATCCCCTTGTTAATCTACGCCTGCGAGATCTGGGGCATGGCGGCAGACTCCAGTCTGCTGTTGCTTCAGCGGGTACAGTGCTTCTTCGGGCTAACTATTCTGTGCCTCGAGGCTTTCCAACGAGACTCCTGCACGAAGGCTCTGGTCTACCATACCTGGAGGACGAGATTAGGTGTCGGGTAACAAAATTCAACGAAGGGTTACCATTCCATCGGAGCGCCCTCGTTAGGTCTCTTGGGGATTACGATCCCACGAACCGCCGCTTCAGGCGATACCGGCTTCCCCGCATGGCTTGCGGGCATCCCCGGTAACGAAGGAGCACCACCAACAGCTGCTACGGCTAAGCTCCTTATTATCCTTCAAGAGTTGCTTGGATTCAAAATTATAATCTCAAGAAACATTTTGATAAAAACACACCAGCGGTGCACAAGGGTCGTTGCACCATCAAGGCAACCGTCGAGGAGCAATATTCGCCTCCTCCTGTCACTCCACAACCCCAAAACACACCCGCCATCCTACAAAACCCACAATCCCGTCAGAACGTGGTTAAGTTCTCTCTGAGAACAGGGACACGTCTAACACACCTCGGGCTGCCCTCAGCCCGCCAATCACACTGGACTGGTTTTTAAAATTCGGTAGCAAGAAAAATGATCTTCCATTTCAGTAAGGTATAAGAATTTCATAACTGAAAACAATAACAAGTGATATTTCAGAATTGGTCAACTTCACAATAAAGCTAATTGACATAAAAATTGACAATTTAACGATATCTACATTTTTTTGGTAGCGTATAACGTCCACTTTAACTACTTATGGCACTGCAGGCGATGACACTGATGATACATGAATGATGATGGAACACCGGTGGAATAAGATGGCAGGGGAACCCGGAGTACCCAGAGAAAAACCCGCCCCAGCGCCGCTTTGTGCACTACAAATCTCACATGCGGTCGCTTGGTATCGAACCCAGGTCATCTAGGTGAAAGGCGAGCGGTCTAACCACTTGGCCACGGCGCGGCCTACAGTTTTGGTGTGCTTAGTGTGTGACTCACTCTTATGGTTTGCGAGTTATGTGAAAATCGTTCACGATCCGATATTTTGCCACTGAACACTAATCAGAGTTTTCTACGAGATCATCGAGCACGCGGAAAAATTTATGTTCTCCATTCAACGCCATTTCCTTAAGTATTACTGCTGAAACCTTGCAGACCAAAGGAGGCATACTTTGAGAGTTTACCATTCAAAACACATGTTTCTTAATACGATGTTTATTAGATTTCATGGAAATTACCAAATCCAAGCCCAGCATATTCTGCATTTCCACTTAAATTTCTGTACCGAAAATTTGGGTGAAACAAAATACTTGCTCTACCTATTATATATAGTAAACAAATAAAAAGCATGAAGCATTTTTACCTTCTCTATACTCACTATGTACATAGTGCATAGAGAATGTATTGCACTCCACCAAAAAATTCGATACCGAGATTTCACCGGAAATATATGTTTTAGGGTCCCCTGTATTCAAAAAAGTATTTTCAGAAAAAGATCCGTGTGTGTGTGTCCGTGTGTCTGTGAACACGATAACTCAAAAACGAAAAGTCGGTGAAATACCAAACTTGGTATTTAAGTTTAGTATCTTCCAGGGATGCGACACGAAGATTCTGAGAAAAATCCCCCCACCCCAAACTACCCTTTACATAGAACTTTTTTCGGAAATTTTGATTTTCTAAAAAATGGCTCTAACGATTTTGATTAATATATCGTATATTAAAGTTATTTACCTGATAAATAAAATGTATATTTTGAATTTTCTGGGAATAGCCTCTGAAGACTACTTTACTCTGGATGAATTTTTCATAACTACTAAACCGCAAGAGATAGACAAAAACTTAACCCACATAAAACACACAATTTAGGCTATATACATTTTTTTCGTGGAGTTGATCGTTTTTGAGATATTCCTTTTTCTTGGTTTCAAATTTGAAAAACATACTTTTCTCATACAGGAATTTGTCAACTTCTGTCCATATAAACAAAGGAACATCAGTCACATAGCAACCAGCTTTTGGCTTTCATTTTAACCTATGGTGCTCCCTTATTTCGCTTCTAATTACAATAAAGCAAGAAATAAGACTATTTCTGCTAATTTTTCTCGATTAGCATGAAATAAATAAAAGATAAACTTATTAACAATAATCATTTACAGAGATATAGAGCAAGTCATGTGAATGGAACACATCAGATTTTTCTAGATGAGCATGAAGTAAATAGAAGCATAAGCTTTTTAAGAATAATTTGTTGCAGGGATATAGAGAAAGTCATGTGAATGGTACACATCAGATTTTTTAATATTTATCTCACAGTATAGTGACTGTTTTTGGTGAAGTTACACATTTAGTTAAATTGAAACGCCAAAAAGCTTCTTTTTAAATGTTTACTTTCTCAACACATACTATGTGCATAGTGGATAGAGAAGGCATTGTATTGCAACCAAAAATTTGATACCGACATTTCACCGGAAATATGTTTTGAGATCTCCTGAATACAAAAAAAAAGCATTTTAAAAAAATGTTTATGTGTGAGTTTGTGGGCAGCATAGCTCAAAACGAAACGTCGTTAAACACCAAACTTGGTATTTAAGTACATTCTTCCAAGAATGGGAATCGAAGATTTTCAAGCAAATCCACCCAGCCCCAACTACCCTTTACATGGAATAATTTTGGATAATTTTCACTTTCTCAAAAATGGCTCTAACGATTTTTATTAAAATGTCGTATATTAACAATATTTATATGACAAACAAAATGTATATCTTTAAATTTCTGGATAGCTTTTGAAGACAGCTTTATTCTGGATGATTTTTGCGGAATTTTGCTCAGTTATACAAAATTCAGACAAATTCATTCAGACTAAAGAGGTCTTCAGAGGCTATTCCCAGAAAATTCAAGATATATGTTTTGTCATAAAAATTTCTTAAATATGAGATATTTTAATTAACATTGTTAGAGCTATTTTTGAGAAAACCAAAATTCTGGAATTTGTTCCATGAAAAGGTAGTTGGGTGGAGAATTTTCTTGAAATTCGTGTCGCATCCTTGGAAGATACTGAACTTAAATATCAAGTTTGTTGTTTAACAGAATTTTCGTTTTTGAGCTATGCTGTCCACACACACACACACCCACACACACACACCCACACACACACCCACACACACACACACACGCGCGCGCGCGAGCGGACATTTTTCTAAATATGCTTTTACTGCACTTGGGTTCTCAAAACATATATTTCCCGTGAAATCTCGGTATCGAATTTTTGGTTGCAATACAGTATGTACATACTACTTGTAGACAAAATAAAAACATCAAAATATAGGCGGTTAGACCTCTCGGCTCTCACCAAAGCCCAAGATGAAAATGGGATTCGTGGTGCTCAAAACGCCGTCGTTGCGGGTATTTTCTGGGTTAAGCGTTATCTGCTGCCATTCATACCACCACCTGCTCCATAATTACCTTTACTTACGTTTATTTAACCGTCATTTCATAAGTTCTGTCTCACATTCAAACCAGACATCAGACTGATTATCGATCCTGGCTGGTCTTTCTGATCCTGATTCCGTTTGCATCTTATATGCTCACAAAGCATATAAAGGGACAATTGTACATAATATTATAAATATATGGTTGTGAATATTTAGTGGTAGAAATATGCATAAAAGCGAGTTGTAGCTAAGGTAATTAAGGCAAGGCGAGCTAACTTAATTCCAGGTAACAGTCCACCAGCCACCACTTGCTAATGATCACAGGTTTAGGCTAAGTAATGTAACATAGAAAAGGAAAGATATAGAAATGAGCGAAATAGGAATAGTGACTTGTCCTCCAGGAAGCACAGGGAATTGGAGAAATAGACAAAGCAAGCAGGAAGTGAAAGTGAGAGGGAAGTCTTGGGTTTTCCCAAACGCGTCATGTGGACGCGATGCCAGCAAAACTTGACATAATTTATTTTCGTAGCATGTGAAGTGATGCTAATATATAGCGTGCATTTGAAATTGCTATTTTCTCTTTACTTGCAACGAAATATGTAGTGTAGCTATTTCAGTATGTATTGTATGTATTTATTCTCTGCAATGCATTACTGTCCGGTAGTAAATTTAAACGTACACAATTAACTTACTATAATAATCTTAGTTAATAATAGTAATACAATTTTAATAATGGTACATACAAATTAACAATAGTAATACAACTGATATACTGATATGTACATGGTTTTTAAAATATCTAACCACTTATTATTCAGTAGAGCAATACTTATGTTAATTAACAACATGTTTATGAACAGTTATTATGAAGCCTCAACATTAATAGTTACCCAACAGTTTTTGATATCCCTAATTACTCAATATTTACTTTAATTATCTAACATTTAAACTCTTTAAATTACCCCTAAACTTATTTAAGGTCAGAGGGCAGCCCTGAAAGGCTGCTACAGGCAATTCATTCCATTCAATGATCCTATTAACAAAAGAAAAATTTCCTAATTATAATTAATTTTATACAAATGATCCAACCTTCTGGAAAGGTTTTTAAATTACAATGAATTAGAAAAATTAGCTTTCGTAAGAATAGTTTTTATAGCTACTAGTAAACAGTGGAGGGTTAGAGAAAGACATGAGTGTGACACGTTTAGATGTTTCCAAAAGGACTGTTCGTATATATGATGGTTATCTGTTTTATTTTGCTTTTTGTTTAGCACAAAGAATGAAATGAACGTTCTGTTAAGGCTTTATCTGATTTATTCGGGATAAAAGGGAACTTGCAGGGTAATCTCCCCAGTAAAATCCCTGCCGTAGAGATGTAATTTGTGCTATCAGGTAGATCTGGTGTCATTACTTGGTGCAAGGAAGTGCAAGATGGATGGAGTTGCCGTTTGACAGGCTCTCTTGTTCCGGTTGTCA
The DNA here is from genome assembly GCA_030762935.1 of Hymenopus coronatus. Classification (NCBI taxonomy): domain Eukaryota; kingdom Metazoa; phylum Arthropoda; class Insecta; order Mantodea; family Hymenopodidae; genus Hymenopus; species Hymenopus coronatus. The sequence continues at coordinate 93,606,400 of CM060895.1, read as the reverse complement.
GTTCTATAAATTGGAGTTGAAGAGTTGATTGTACTCTGCAGAGTAGAGGGTTAGTTTGTAAATGTAACGGGGGTGAGGAAGAGACATCCATCTCCCCATTTGAGGTGTAAATCGGATTCAGGTCGACGAGCGTCACACGGAATTTGCACCGTCCACTCGCGCTGCAGTAGAGGCGTTTGATTTCATTATGGAGATCTGTAAAGCGGGAAATAGAGGAAGTGACGAAATATTTGATGAACGAGAATTCCAAAAATAGACATTCAAGTCCGAGATAAATTAACTGCAGGTGATGTAATGTGATATGATTATTTTACTAAATGAAGCATGAATTTGATTAATTCTGTCACGACGAAACGTTTTGTGAATTTAATTATGAATAAACTCCATTAATTTTAAATTCTTATTAGAAAGAACAAAACCTGATGTCTCCCATTCACATAACTTTCCGTACATATCTTTAACAAATTATTGTTAAAGCTTATTCTTCTATCTACTTCATGATAATCGAGATAAACATTAGCAACAATTGTTCTTGTTATTTGGTTCCTTGTAACTATAAAGGTAAAAAGCTAATGTGTTCCATTCACATGATGTCCTCTAGCTGCTCGACAAACAAACCTTTCATTCAAACATATTAATCTATTATCTGCATAATGCTAATCAATATAAACATAAGCAGAATTAGTCTCATCATTAGCTTCCTTGTAAGTAGAAGAGAAATAAGAAAATACACATGCTAAAGCGATAGTCACCTCCTTTAAAAACCGGTCGCTATGTGAGACAATTGAAACTCCAATCTCTATCTTTACCAGGAGTAAACAAATGAGAAACGAGAAAAAAGATGTCTTCTCGTTTGAAAAAAATTACAGCGGCTTAAAATTGAAACCAGTAATCCGGAATATCTCGAAAACAGTTAACTTTACAAAAAAAAAAGTATACGATATAAATTGGAAGTTTTAATGAGATATACGTTTTTTGTGTAGTAAGTTTTTTGTATATCTCTTACGGGTTGCCAGTTATGTAAAAGTCATCCAGAATGAAGAGATCTTCCGAGATTATTCCCAAAAAATTCAAGATATGTATTTCGTTTGTCATAAAAATGTCTTATACATAAGGTATTTTAATTAAAATCGTTAGATCCATTTTTGAGAAAATCAAAATTTTCGAAAAATGTTCCATATAAAGGGTAATTTGGGGTGGCGGATTTTCTTGAAAATTTCAGTGTCGCTTCCTTGGAAGACCAAACTTAAATATCAACTTTCGTATTTAACAGTATTTTTGTTTTTGAGCTATGCTGCCCATAAACACACACACACAAACACGCATACGCGGACCTTTTTCTAAAAATGCTGTTTTTGGGTTCAGAGATCCCAAAATATGTATTTCCGGTGAAATCTCGATATCGAATTTTTGAATAAATTATAGTACCTTCTCTATACACTATGTGCATAGTACGTGCAGAGAAATTAATTAATAATGTTTCCACATTTACTTTCATTTATTTTTTCTCACTTATTTATATAATAGTTTTATATAAATAAGTGAGATGACAATACGAGATCTCACTGAAAATACATGTTTGGCGAGGTCCCTGATCCAAGAAAGCATTTTTAGAAAAATGTCAGCGTGATGTGTGAGCAGAATAACTCAAAAACGAAGTAAAGATAAATACCAAATTATTATTTATGTTAAATATCTTCCAAAGATGCGTCACAAAGATTTTCAAGTAAATCCTTTTTACTTTCAACTAACCTTTTCAAGGATACTTTTTTGAGGTTCATTTTCTTAAATACTGTTCTAACGATTTTGATTAAAATACAAGTACCACATATTAAATATGTTTACATGAAAATAAAATTTATATTTTGAATTTTCTGGGAATAGCTTTTGAAGTCCTCTGCATTTGAAAGAAATCGTATGTAATCTGGCACATGTTATGTGATAGACAACATAAAAACTTAGAGCTTTTTAAGAGACACAAATTATTGAAAATAATTTTCAATGTATCAGTAATTTAAAATATATCCGATATTAACGATTTGATTTTTTCAATTCTTTAAGTCCCTTGACATTAATTTGTTTCTGAGAGTAAAGGAAAATTTTGAAATTATGATTAATATTTATTCTAATATTTCAATTTTTGCAAAGGAACCATTCATAAACGATAGAAGAGAAAGAGTCAAGTTACAAGGGAGGGGTTAAACAGAGGAGGAAAGAAGATGAAAGGATAACCACATTGATGAAACAAGGGAGAGTTGGAATGTTTTAAGCTGGGAATTATACATATGTTGGCAAGGAAACATGATAAAGGTGATAGCAGGTATAGAAATAGAAGTAGGTACTATTTGATATTTATTGGTATAATTGAGGCAGAGTAGGAAAGGAGACGGAGCAGCAAAAGGAGATGAAGGAAGAATGAGGTGATGGATATTGAAGTCGAGAGACGAGAAAATAGTATAGTAGGAGAGGGAAGAGAAGAAAAGAAAAGTAATGAATACTGGCGTGAATGAAATATAATTGAACTTAACTATTGTGGTTCTCAGCGTCCCACTCTACTGGGCATGAAAGAATGCTTACTTTTGCTCAGAGGCCTCTTTATCAGGATTGATAATCTTTTATGTGCCGTAAATCTACTATAGATGCTAAGAATCTTTTGGCCCGAAAAAATCCATCGCTCTTATTCGAATTTAAACCCGCTATCTTGGGAATCAGAGGATAGCATGTTACTCCTAGACCTCGGAGGACGACAAAGGGGCGGGGGAGGAGGAGGAGGGAGAAGAATTAGTGAAGAAAGGAAGTATATTATTATAAGGATTAGTGAATAGAGTACTATGCAGTATGTATTCTCCGAGGACAGGGCAATCATTATAGTGAAGAATGAATCAGTGAAGTGCGAAAAACATTTTGAATATATTAATTTGGACAAAGAAACTATATACTCTTAATATTAATTATGGAAATCAAGAACTTAAATAAAATAATTATATTTCAGTTGTACGATATTGTAAATTATACATTTTAAATCATTTCCTGAGTATTCGTTTTGAACATTTTGAAACTTAATACTGGTTAAATTGAAGTAATTGTAACATTAATTAATATTTCAACATTATTTAAATTTTAAGCACTAAGTAGTTGAAAATATTAGTTATGAATCGGAAAGTTTTAAATGTATGAAAGATATTTTAAAATTCTGGATGAATAAAGTAGTTACTGGATATCAGTAGCTAAAGCTGCAGAACGTAGTTTGGAATTACTAGAATTTTGTTAGTATTTTGTTTTAGTTAATTAATTTTATTTTTATTGTATTCTAAATGTACACGTTTTTGGGAAATAATATAGTTTGTAAATGTCGCTTAAATTTTAAATTAATTGTTTTCTCTATTACGCATAGGAAAAGGATTATATTGCACCCAAAAATTCGATGTCAAAATTTCGCCAGAAATATATGTCTTAAGACCTCCTGAAGGCTAAAAAAAACATTTTATAAAAAATTTGCATTGTTGTAGGAGGGGCGTATTGAATCTGTTTGTGAGGGGCATATTAAGTAAAATAAAAGGCCTAGCCTCCAAATAAATCATATTTTAGCCCAAAATTCAATTTAAAATTCCTTTAAAGTGCTGGTTTACTTTACATACTACTTTGTATATTTATACTATTACATACAACTAGTGTGTGTGTGTGTGTGTGTGTGTGTGTGTGTGTGAAGCGCATAACTCAAAAACGAAAAGTCGGTTAAATAAAAATCGTGACATTTAATTTTGCATCTTCCGAAAATATTAACTTCTACTGTATCCCCACCTTCAACCAAGCTTTACAAGCAACATTTTTTCAAACATTTTCGTTTTTTCAAAAACCAGACTAACAATTTTGGTTAAGAATCCATATTTTAAAGATATTTTCATGATAAATTAAATGTATGCCTTGAATTTTCAGGGAATATTCTCTGAATTCCTCTTTATTATGAATAACTTTTGCATTACTAGTAAACCACAAAAGACATATGAAACCTTACGACATGAAAAATGTAGACTCATCAAAACAATTTATGTCATGTAAATTTTCTGTAGTCAACGATTTCCGAGATATTTCTTGTCATGGTTTCAATTTTAAAACGCTTATACGTTTCTCAAACAGAAAATTGTCATCAGTTTTTCTTTTGTTTTTACTTCTGGTCATGAAAAGAGAACCGAATTTCAAGATCAATCACGTTTAAAATATTTGACACGATTTAGCCTAGTGTATTCCCTGATTTTCTATCTTCCTATTAGAAATTAAGTAATAATACCGTTCTGCTAATGCTGCTCTCGATTAGCATAAGTACATACAAGAATGCTATTTAGCAAGGATAGTTTGTTTCCAGAACCGGTAGAGGAAGGCATATGAATTCAACATATACGATGTTTTTCTATGTACTTGAACTCAGTCGTAGGTGCAATAATTAACATTCGTGTATGCTTTTAAGAATTACTTTCAATTTAAGGCAGTTATTAAGAGCAAAATTACTAATAACTGTGCTCTTTTGTTTTACAGAATAGTGTTACAGAAAACCTTTAAGTTGTGAGGAGTGCCTATGAACTTCTCAAGTAAAATGAAACCTTTATAGAGTGAGGATATAACCCACATCCAAGACCTCGCCTTAACTTCTGTATTATCGACCAAGTAAGGTCGATATTTCAGAAGCGACGGAGATTAAAATACTTTCCCTAGAAGTTTCTTTCCAGGATGAGGTAAATTGAATTTTATTACATTTTGATAAAATCTCATAGAAGGTGCATCACCACAATGGCCGAAGAGCTGCTGGCGGTTTGGGTTGTGTTCTCAATTGGATAGGTTACCAGAATTTTATTGCTTCCTCTCTTAACAATAGAGATTTTGGCTATATTAAAATTTGTACATCTTTGTATAGAATGCTGGCAAAGATTATTTATTTGACTATTAGTTTGGTAAATATATTACTGTCTTAAAAATCTGATGTGCTACACTCACATGACTTTCTCTAGCTGCTCTACAAAAACATTTCTTGCAAATTGTTCTTCTTCTTTCTACACGATGTTAATCGGGATAAACATTAGCAGAATGTTGTTATTACTTAGTTCCTTTTAAGTAGATGGGAACGAAAGGAATAAGTTATCTAAACTGATAGCCAAATATTTTAAAAGCTGTCGTTGTACGGTTGTCAATGTAAATCGACTCTTTGCTTGGCAGGAGTAGAACAAAAGAAAAACGGACACCTCCTATTTGAGAAAAGCATAAATACTTTACAAATTGAAACAATAACACGGAATCTCTCGGAAACGATTACCTCCATAGCAAAAACGTAAATGACATAAATTGTGTGTTTTGAAGAGATCTACATTTTTTTTGGCAGTAAGCTTTTGTCTGTCTCTAACGGTTTAGCAGTTAAGCAAAATTCGGCAATATTTATTCAGAATAAAGATGTCATCAGAGTATATTCCCAGGAAATTCAAGATATACATTTTATTTGTTATGTATATATCTGTAATACACGATATTTTAATCATAATTGTTAGAGACATTTTTGAGAAAATCAAAATTAAAGCATGTAAAGCATAGTTTGAGATTGGAGGATTTTCTTGAAAATCTTTGTGTCGCATCCTTGGAAGATAACAAACCTTAATACCCAGTTTGGTATTTAACGACATTTTTGTATTTGGGCAGCACAGGCACACACAGACATTTTTCTAAAAATGCTTTTTTTTTTGCAATACAAAAACATGTATTCCCAGTGAAATCTCGGTATTGAATTTTTGAATGCAATACACATACCTTCTCTATACACTATGCACATAGTACGTGTAGAAAAAGTAAAAATTTGATGTGTTCCATTCACATGATTTTATCTACATCTCTGCAACAAATTATTGTTAAAAAGCTTATTCATCTATTTACTTCATTCTAATCGAGAAAAAATAGTAGAAATAACTTTATCACTTGCTTCCTTGTAAGTAGAAGCGAAATAAGGGAGTAACAAAGGTTAAATGATAGTCAAAAGCTGGTTGCTATGTGACTGAATTTGTTTTGCTCGTATGGATGACAAATTCCTGTATGAGAAAGGTACACATTTTTCAAAGCTGAAACCAAAAACAAGGAATGTCTAAAAAACGGTCAACTCTACGAAAAAAGTATGTGTAACATAAATTGTGTGTTTTAACGTTCTCCACATTTTTTGGTAAGTTTTTGTCCATCTCTTGCGGTTTATCAGTTATGAAAAATTCCGTAAAATTCATCCAGAATAAAGTAGTGTTAAGAGGCTATTCCCAGAAAAGTCCAGATATACGTTTTATTTATCAGGTAAATGCCTTTAATATACGATATCATAATCAAAATCGTTAGAGTCATTTTTGAGAAAATCAAAATTTTCGCAAAAAGTTCCAATAAAGGGTAGTTGAGATTGGGGTGACTTTCTTGAAAATCTTCGTGTCGTGTTCTTGGAAGATTTGGTATTTAACGATTTTTTTGTTTGTGATCTATGCTGCCCATACACACAACACACACACACACACACACGAAGGACATTTTTATAAAAAGTGCGTTTTTTGATTCAGGGGATCCAAAAACATATACTTTCTTTGAAATCTCAGTATCAATTTTTTGGGTGATTTACAGTACCTTCTCTATACACTATGTACATAGTACGTGTAGAGAAAGTAATAAAACAGCCACGGCAAAAGTCAACAGATAAATCCAGTCTAAAAATAGCCATAACTAAAATAGTTATAACTAAAGATAAACATACAAAAATAAAAATAAAACCATCCTTGGCAAAATTTAAAAGCATGAATCTAAAACTAGAGGAAATTATGGAACAAAATGTGTGTAGAGAAAAGTAAAACGAACCGCAGAGCTAAAGTCACCTGTGATAAAAATTAAAAAAAAAAGATCCACCTACCGTTCCACGAACGTCTGCATCGTTAAATCCTTATTGAAAAAGAAAGTTGGGATAAAAATAGAAAGAACAGGAAACGTAAATACAACATAATTAGTGTTCTGTTGCATTTAGCTGTACGTTACTATTATTAAATATTTTTGTCTCTATTAAACATAAATGTAAACGACAATATTTCATCTCGAAATAATTTGAGATCACTTTGTGGTTTACCTGGAAACATGCGAGTCAGTTGAGAAATTCAGTGCTATGCCGGCATGTTTCCATGGTAGCTCAGTGATAGAGCAACCGGCTAGAGACCGGAAGGTCCCTGGTTTAAATTCCGACTATAACATTGAATTTTTCAGTCTGACTCTACCTATCCAACTCCTGTCCTACTCATGGTTTATGTAAGAAAACAATTAAATTTTCACAGCTGTCCGTAATAGTTGAAGTACTTATGGCATTGTAAGTCGCCATTGGGGTTTGTCATCCCAAAATAATTTGAGATCACCTTGTGGTTTACCGGGAAACATACGAGGCAGTTGAGAAATTCAATGCTGCCATGTTAGCTCAGTGGGAGAGCAACCGGTTAGAGACCGGGAGATCCTTGATTCAGATCCCGGCTATGGCATTGAATTTTTCAGTCTGACTTTACCTATTCAATAATGTTTCTCGTACCCATGCATATAAAATTCGATGTGTTCCATTCACATGACTTTCTGTACATCTCTATGACACATTATTGTTAAAAACCACATTCTTCTATCTACTTCATGATAATCGAGATTAGCATTAGCAGAAATTGTCTTAATTACTTGTATGTAAAAGGAAAATAAAGAAATACATTAAGCTAAAACGATAGTCAAGTCTTCTAAAACCCGGTTGCCATGTGGATGAAATCTGTTTCTATGAAAGGCCGGGAGTTGACAACTTTTAGTGCGAGTTTTTAAGTTTAAGTATTTTGAATCTGAAACAAATAAAAGGAATATCTCAGAAATGCTCAATTCAACGAGAAAAACGTATATGACATAAATTGTGTGTACTAACGTGATCTACGTTTTTACGTAGTAAGGTTTTGTCTATCTCTTACGGTTTACCAGTTTAGGAAAATTCATTCAGAATAACGGGTCTTCAGAGGCTATTCCCAGAATATTCAAGATATACATTTTATTTGCCCTGTAAATGTCTTTAATGTACGGTATTTTAATCAAAATCTTTGGAGCCGTCTTTGAGAAAATCAAAATGTTCTAAATTTTTTCCATGTAAAGAGCAGTTTGAGGTTCGAGGATTTTTCTCAAAATCTTCGAGTCGCATCCCTGGAAGATGCTATACTTAAATACCAAGTTTGGTACTTTACCGAGTTTTCGTTTTTGAGTTATGGTGTTCACAGAAACACGGATACACACGGATCTTTTTCTGAAAATACTTTTTTTGGATACAACCGACTTTAATATTTCCGGTGAAATATCAGTTTCAATTTTTGGAATAATTTCTCTATACACTATGTATATAGTACATGTAAAGATTGTAAAAAAGAAAAAAAAATAACTTCAAATAAAATATAATTGAATTTATATCATATACGAGAGATGATCAGATTATAAGGTTACAAGACCCATATTCTTGATGTTTCGTCTTTAATAGCGAATTTAGTAGTTGTGTGCAGTAATTGAATACAGAGTCAATTGACACCTACAACGCTTTTTTAAGGTAAAAATAATGGTGACTCGTTTGGAAAACTGGTCTGGAATAAATCCGCTCAGTTATTCGATTTCTGTGAGCGAAAAATGTAACTATTACCACCGACCCGTGTTTTAAGACACTTATACTGTAATGATTCGCCAGCATGTCGCTGAATAGTGTCGCAAGTTTGCGGCTGGTATAGAAAATATCACGACGAGGGTCACAGAAGTCGACCCAGCACGACATCCACAGATTTGAACACAGCTTGTGTGAAGGAGCCGATTCAGGACAACAGGAGGATCACGTTATGACATAGCGATAGAACTGGGAATGTCTTTCGGAAGCATTCATCATATTATTCAATATATGCTGCAGTACCGGAAAGTTTGTGCCCGATGGGTTGCATGAAGGAGAAGTGCATGGGGGCAAGTCTGCAACTTTTGCAACGGTTTTACACGGAAGAGCACAGTTTTCTTCTCAGCATTGTCACGGAAGAGAAATATGGATCCACCACTATAGCCCGAGCAGTTAGTTGTTGTCAGTTGAGTGGAAATACGCCTGTTTTCCAAAGATAAAGAAATTTAAGGTGGCTCCGCTTGCAGGGAAGGTGGTGTCTACGGTAATCATACTTGTGGAAAGAGGAAACCCACTGCCGGTGACCGATACGCATGACATGATTGCGCGAAGTAATCAGAAGGAAACGTCAATATTCCTCACCGAGGGTTTCATCTTCATATAGCCCAGAAGATCACTACGCTGTTGAAGCAGCTTCGCTGGGATATCATTGACCATCCTCCCTAAAGGCCGGATCTCACTCCAAACGGTTTTCACGTTTTTCCTCTCTTGAAGGAACACCCAGGAGGCCAACGATTCGCTTCAGATGAGGAGCTGCAACACTTAACGACTAAGTAGCTTATTTTACGGGGAAGGAATATTCAAATTCATCCCACGAAGCGAATGGCACCTCAACCGATATGGAGACTGTGTGGCAAAATAACCTAATATATGTACTATTAGATTGCTGTATTGATTGTACGAAATAAAATATACTAGTTTCACTGCAAGCTTTATAATCTTGGTTTCTGATCATCCTTGTATAAAGTTGCCGATATGGGTAGCTAAAATGAGTGCAGTCAATATTGATTACACCTGAGTTTCCATCGTAATTAGTTTTATTTTAATATCGGTGGGACACTCCGCGAATGTACCTTATTAGATATGTGCTTCGGATTCCAATAATACTATTTTATTTGAATTTAAAGAAATAAAAGTATGCAACCATTTTAGGTGTTACCTTTATATGGCTTTCTCTACCCTGCATCCTTTATTAGTGTGCACAAAGCTATTCTTCGAATACTTATTCATTGGTACACTGAATTTTAGTGTGATAAGCCTTTACAAAATAACTATAACACCCGTTTCGTTATAGATACAAAAAATTTTGTTAGAAGTTTAAAAACTAGACATTATACAAATTCCATACGCTTTCTATGCAATCGCAGGAAACGGTTGTTGAACATCGACTTTAGAAGAATAGCAAGGTATTGAACAATTTAAACCATCAATAAGGGACATCTCGAAAATGATTTATATTACATATGTTATTTGAAATAAACTGTGTGTTTTAAAGAGATCCATATTTACCGTGAAGTACGTTATCGTCTACAGACAAATTGTTATACAACATTATAGAAATTCTTTGCGAATGAGGAAATCACAGACTTTACAAAATTCAGGATATAGGTTTTGACATTCAAAAATTCTAAATATACGATTTTTAATCAAATCATTAGAGCCATTTTTAAAAATAAAAAAATTAGAAAATTGTTGCATGCAAAGGGTAGCTTATGGTGTGTGACTTTTTTTGAAAAACTTTGTTGCACCTTTGGAAAATATTGGACCTAAATAGAAAAAATGGTATTTATGGACATTTCGTTTTTGGGCTGTGCTGCTCTCTAACACACACACACACACGCACACACATAAATGTTTGTTTATTCAGGAGGTCTGAAAGCATCGGATTTTTGGTTTGGAATGCTGTTACTTTTCTATCTACTATATATTATGCGTGGAAGTAAAATGAAAACGAACTTTGTACACATTTGTACTTTCTCTACTATTGCATTCCATTCAACAATAAGATAGTGAGATTTCACCGTAAACATACACTGAGGTTTCTTGAATAAGAAAAAAAACAACATGTTTAAGAAAAGGTCTGGGAACATATGTGCGTATGTGCATGTGTATGATCAACACAATTCAATGGTCGCGCCGTGGCCGAGTGGTTAGACCACTCGCCTCTCACCTAGACGGCCCGGATTTGATCCCAAGAGACCGCATGTAAGATTTGTGGTGGACAAAGCGGCGCTGGGGCGGGTTTTCTCCTGGTTCTCCGGTTTCCCCCGCAATCGCATTCCACCGGTGCTCCATCTTCATTCATGTATCATCAGTGTCAGCGCCTGCGGTGCTATAAGTGGTTAAAGCGGGCGTTAAACACTACCAAAAAGAAAAAACCACAACCAAAAAACAAAAATTCGGTTAAATACCAAACTTAATATTAAAGTTCAGCACCTTTCAAGTGGTGAGCGACTCGAAGATTTAAAAAAAAAAAAAAAACTCACCCGAAACTGCCATTTTATGTTGAACATTTTTCGAAAATTCTCAAAAATGGCTCTAACGACTTTTGAAAATATTAGGAATAAGAAGAGAGTGAATAAGTCCACCCCAAACATTTAGAATCTTTATGAATGTCTATTTTTCTTCGAAATAGTATTTTATGCAGTCTTTAAGTGATACTTTGCTATGTACTTAACTAAAACGTTTTATATCCTTTTATCGTTTCTTTTATTGCTAAAATATTAAAATAGAACTTCCTTTACAAAGTTTAAGCCATTTCTAAGCAAAACTTAGAAATGTATGAAACAAACAAATACATCGTTTCTTAATTCCATAACATTTAATTTGTAAGTATTTACTTGTTTGTAAAGTATAATTTTACAAACTCCCGTTATGAAATAGATTTTTACGAATTACAAAGTTTACAAGGCTGTACAGGGATTGAAAACATTGTGAAACGGGTCCAGGAGACACGCAAACTGCAGGAGTTCTAACTTAATTTTCAGCTCTGTGCTGTATGAACGCACCCAAAAGACCCAACAGAGCCAACAGACCGGACTATTAAAGGAGGGCAAACACAGCCAAGCATCTGTTGGTGTTATCTTCACAATATAATGTGGAATCGATACAGCAGTAAAGAGAGAAAATCGGTGGCTAAGGGGTTACCACTTTACAGCTCTCCTGCGACAGTCTTTTCCCAAAAGGATGGCCTTTGTTTCTGTTTTCTTTCGTCCACCTGGGACCGATAGAAGGTTTTCCATCAGCTATAGCCTTTTTCAAGCTGATAAAGCGGCTTTAGTTCCCCTTTCTTACGTAATGGCCAAAATAATAAAATGCATACGGCGGTTGTGGTCCTAAAATGTTCGGTTTCTAGGCAACGCACTATATAGGGTGGGGTAAAAGGAGCTTGTACACACAAAAAGCTCTAAGTTATTATTAGTTTACTTCCTTATACTTTAGTTAGAGTAAGAACCAACTTTCTGTATCATGGTAGCAATAGAAATACACGGTTTCAGGTACCCAGAAACCTTAAGAGAGAAATTAACTTTTGGAAATGTTCGCACATACGCTTATGTGTCAAAACGGAAAAAAATATTAAAAAAAACAGGAAGAATTAATTTGAAATTAATTATAGATTAAATTAATAATTTATGAAAAATGAAAGATTTAAAAATATAAGTTTATTTAGATAAATAGTAAGAAAGTATTATTAATAATTAGATTTTAAGCTTTGTAGTTAAAATTTTTAAAATTTTAAGTTATGTAAATTAAAATAAAGAGGCATAATTTAAATAAATACTTTTTACATGAATGAGTAATACAGGGTGTCCAGAAAATAGGTATATATTTTGTAGAAACGAATACGTTATGACCAACATTGTATGTGGTAGATCATTGCTGGAACATTTAACATATTGTAGCTGTAATAGGTTGCCTAATATCGTGCATGCTACCAATTAAACGTGTGTTTCATTGTTTACAGAGTGAATGCGCAGGATGTTTACCGCAGAAGACTCAAGGCTACAGAGGCTTACTTTCAGCAAGATGGGGCACCATGTCATTATGCCTTAGCTATATGCACGTTTCTGAATTCACATTTCCCTGTTAGGTGGATTGGACGCGGAGGCCCCATGTCGTGGGCAGCACGTTCCTCACGCCAATGGACTTCTTTGTGTGGGAATTTATCAAAGAGCGTGTGTTCACTCGACGCATTACCACACTGCAAGAGCTCAGGGGCCGCATTACAGAAGCTGTTATGCCATAAATCTCCTAATGCCTCAGAATGTGTTTCGTGCCACTGCTGAAAAATGGCAACTGTGTCGTGATATTTCAAGTGATAATAATAAGCTGTTAATATATTTTGATTTATTATTGTAAAGTAAGGATTATATAAATTTATCTGTAAAACAATGATGAAAGATATTTTAAACGTGCGAATAAATGATAAAGGTATGATATTGCAATTTTTTATTTGTTTGCCCAAAAACAAAACTAAGATAACTACCAAATTTCATATTTAAGTTCAGTCAAGAGACACTACTTTATAATAAAAATATGGATTTTTAATTATATATGAGTATTCTATGGACAACTAAAGATCATTTTAAGTGAATATTTTTCATGATCCGCCATTTTAAAGCACCCATATGTTACTTTTTAACTCTATATCTCCTCTATGTATGTGGATTTTTCTAAGGTTAATTTTTGCCCGCAAAATTAATTCTTTGCGTTTCAGTTTTACTCTGATTTGTATGCAAATTTACAATTATAATCTCAAGTGTGATATAAAGTAGGTATGGATATGATTCCTTTACTTATTTTCTAAAAAGAGCATAATTTGTAGTGAATAAACACAACTAAATCCTTATATTTATTTTAATGTTACTAAATTATCAGAAAATTTCTCTGGCGAATGTGAATGTACAAGGTGGTTTATGAAAATCTTAATTTTTTTTCGCTAATTATAAATATTTAATTGTTTATCTGAAAAAATTGAGTTAGGGCTTTTCGCTGTTATTTCTTTCTTAATATTAAGTGTTTCTATTTTCAAGTAAGTAACTTAAGTCCATCTCAGTAGTGCGGGGGTAGCTGTCTGCCTCACATTCAGATTTCGAGAGTTCGAAAAGAAATAAAAATTAAATAGAAAATTAAGTCATAGTCCCAACGTAGAATCAATTTTTTACTTTTCTCCCACACACTTTAGCCGAAGGAAGTTCCGCATTGGACCAACCACCTTGTATCAAGGCTGCAGTAGAAATGCATGTCCTAAGGCAATCCTTTCACACAGTAAAAGCTGTTGGAAGATCAAAATAATTGAAATCACTGCGATTTACCGGGAAATTTACGTCAGTTGAAAAATTTAATGCCGTTTCGGCATGTTACGATGGTAGCTCAGTGGTTAGAACAACCGGATAGAGACAGGGGATTCTTGGTTCGAGCCCGGGCTATGGCTTTGAATTTTTCAGTCTGATTCTTTTATTTTTTTTTTTATTTTTCGTAGTTTAACGCCCTTTAACCTGGTTGGGCATATCGGACGATAAATGAAATTGGTGAAGTGGTGCTCAAATGATCTCGCGGTCCATGGAAGTTACTTGACATTCGTCTTCTCAGGATAAGGGAAAACCCCTGAATCCAAAAAAAGCATTTTTAGAAAAATGTCCGTGTATGTCTGAGGGCAGTATAGCTCATAAATGAAAAGTCCGTTAAAAACCAAATTTGGTATTTATGTTTGATATCTTCCAAGGATGTGACATGAAGATTTTCGAGAAAATCCCCCACCCCCAACTACCCTTTACATGGAACTTTTCTCCAAAGTTTTGATTTTCTCAAAAATGGCTCTAACAATTTTGATTAGAATATCGTATATTAAATATATTTACCTGACAATTAAAATGCATATCTTGAATTTTCTGGGAATAGCCTCTGAAAACTACTTTATTCTGAATGAATTGTACGGAATTTTGTATAACTGCTAAACCGTTAGAGATGGTCAAAGGCTTACTACATAAAAAATGGAGAGCACGTTAAAACACACAATTTATGTAATATACATTTTTTCGTGGAGATGATTGTCTTTTGAGATATTGTTTCAGCTTTGAAAAACTAGTACTTTTCTCATACCGGAATTTGTCACTCCTGCCCATACAAAAAAACGAACTTCAGACACATAGCAACCAGTTTTTGACTATCACTTTAATTTATGGTACTCCCTTATTTCGCTTCTACTAATAAGGAGGCAAGTAATACGACTGTTTCTGCTATTTTTTCTCGATTAGCATGAAGTAAATAGACGCCTAAGCTGTCTAGCAATAATTTGTTGCAAAGATGTAGAGAAAGTCATGTGAATGGAACACATAAGATTTTTACATTCTGTGCTACCTACCTATGGTAACTAGAGGAAGTTCTTGTCACCGGAATTATCTTATTAAATTAATCATTATTTTATACAGAAATAATGGGAAAATGAACAAATAACTACAATAAATAATTTTACAAATTAGACTCTATGTAAAATTTAAAAATCACGGATCTCTCAGTAGGAAGTCATTAGGAAGTTGATTGTCGGAGCAAAGTAATATAAAAATACCAAATATGGTATTTAATGGACTTTTCGTTTTTGAGCTATGCTGTCCACTTACCTAGAGACAGACACATACACTGATCTTTTTCTAAAAATGTTTTTATAGAAGTCATATTTCGGGTGAAATCTCATGGAATTTTGAGTGAAATATAATGCCCTCTCTAGCTTCTATGTACATTGTATGACATAAATGCTAGAAAAAGTAAAAGAAAAGTAATATTTAGGGTAATTTTCTGGAGATTAGTTGTAAAGTACAACATATTGATTATATTGCACGATAAATATCTCATTTTGAGAAAACGTAGGCTTTAATCCTCAAAATAGTATACTGGATGCCGAAATTGAGGACATTTAAAATTATGCTGTTTATGCTGTTCATGATGTTGAAGCGTTATAATCCCAGAAATTAATAAGTTTTAAGTTCCTCTATTGTAGCATGCAGTCATTATTCTGATTTTCAAATTAGATACAATATAAAATAAAATATGTATATATTGTGACAATGCCGTCTTATGCAATGGTTCTCATTTTCGCCTTGGTATGCGAGTTCCCGCATTCGGAATGCGTAAACAACACGGAAGAGCGGCGCGACGTAACAGGAATATTCGGAACGAGAGACTCTTCTCGCGAGAACGTGACGCTTCTCGATGTTTCTCCAAGCTTCGGCTTCCAGTGTCTTTGATAAGTGTCCAGAAAGTTGTGACGTTATTTTCTAGATATAAAAGGAGAAGGATTGCGGTGTAGTGCTGCTCTGCTGTGTTCTGAATTGCACTGAGTCATTGCACTGGATTATTAGAGCGCAGTGGTGCGTGAGTAATGGACGACTTGCAGCTGTAAATTGTCTACGCGTCGTAACAGTGAATGAGTTATTGGAAGCAGTGAATCAAAGACGTTATTTGTAAAGAATATGTGGGTCAATAAAGACATTTGTTACAATATATTTACAAAATTGGATCAAATTAGCTCTTAAGAGTCAAATTTGCTCTAGTTTGTGATAAAACGTATTATGTTAACACTTTCTGTCTATAATATATTATATAAAATAACACTGAATAAGGGTTTAACGCAATATTGTAATTTGAAGCTTATTTTCATCAAAAAGTGTCCAGAATTAATTCCACTAATTTATATTACAGAAAGTTCAATTTGTAAAACTTGAAACACCATGAACTTCGGAAAATGTGGTTTAATTGTAGCTTCAGAAGCTCTTCGGTAAAGGGAACAAACTTTCTCAGTCACGCATTAAAACTAAAATAATAAAACTTCTTTAAGACAAGTAAAGTTTAGCAGCATTCAAAGTTACACAATTCCGCCATTATACAAATTGACCATTAAATCTGACCTACTTCGTACATCAATTTATACCACTCTATCAATTTGAGTACATTTCTAGAACTGCAGGGTCATATTAGACTTGTCGGCCGTAGATAAAGGGGACAAAATCCCTAGCTATTACCTTTTACATTACGTCCACCTATTGTCAATAGCCCTCTAGATAAAGTACATCTCTTCTCCGTTCCAGGATTCTAGGAAATGGAACATCCTTGCAGTATTGTCTCTATCATTAAGTCGATATCTACAGTTGACCTCTGGCGCTGCAATTGCTGTGTCCAGAAAAGTTTCATGCAATGATATACGACAGAATAGTTCAATCCTAGACTCAGGGGCCAGGAAATAGTCCAAACTGACTTTTTAATGACCCACCAATAGATGTGAATCTGCTAAATTTGAAAAAAGCACATAATTTTGAAATTTATAACAATTATTACACACAGTAAAAGTAATTTTTTGCCTTGTTTCAAAATTCTAGCTATCATAGGTAACTAAATAATAGCTCTTATTTTATAAACTCATTGTTGAAATAAAAGGCTCCACATAATGCATTTTAAAATAATTACATTAGAAATTAAAGTACTTTACAAATAGATAAAATATCAGCTATTTTTAAAATTCGTCCATTAATTATTGTAAAAAGAAAAAAAAAAAATGTATTTTGCTCTCCAAAACATTTGCTTTTGCGAACGTTAATCATTTTTTTTTCAAAACTGGGGCATTGTTTTCGAAAGGTATAAGGCTATTTTAATGTAATTTTGAGAGGCAGAACCACACATTTTGAAACAAAATTTTAAAGTTGTAGTTGGCTATTAATAGTCATACGCCACTATGTTTATAGTTCACTTAATTTGGAGTAAATGTCAACTAGAAAAAATGATATATTTTCATAAGCTTTTGAGTGAATATCGTTTTATTATGAAAACTAAATAAAATTTTTAATTTTTAAATCTTTGGTTCAGTGAGTCATATATGGGGCAGAGACTTGTATAACAGAACAAAACTTACGAAGCAAGAAAACGAAGAAAATTAAAGAAATTATGGACGCTAAAGATAAATAATATTATTGAAATAATAGAAGAAGAAAACTTAAATGCGTATGTGTGTTTGTGTCGGGTGGAGCTAGCATAAGCCTAAAACGAAAAATCCACTAAATATTAAAATTGCTATTCAACATAAGTATGTTAAAATGATGCGAACTCATGAAAATCTTTTCAACCCAAATAATCCTTCACATGTGATTTTTCTCAAAAAGAGCTCTAAAGATTTTAATGAAATTATCACATTGAAGCATTTACGTGATTAATAAAGTTTATATCTTGAATCTTCTGGCAATATCGTCTGAAGTATTCTTCATTCTGAAGGACTTTTATGTAAGTAGTAAATGGAGTGAAATATTCCATTCAAATGAATTTCCCTACCTGTTCTGCATAAAAACTATCGTTACGAAAGCTTATTATTCTTTCTCCTTCATGCTAATCAAAATAAACAGCAGAAATTGTCTAATTACTTAGTTCCCTATAAGTAGAAGAGAAATAAGTGATTACACTTGGCTAAACCGCTAAAGCTGATTGCTATGTGATTAAAATTCAGTTCTCTTTATATAGCCAGGAGAAGAACAAAAGAAAAAGGAATGACAAGTTCAATTTGAGAAAAGTTTAAGAATTTTAAAATTCAAATGAATAACAGAAATGTCACTGAAATGGTTTTGAGACAAATTGCGTATTTTAATCAGAGCTTAATTTTTTGTTAAATAAGTTTTTGTCTATCTCTTACGGTTTACTAGTTTATAATTTTCTCCAACATCTTTTAATAATTTATTATATCAATATAAATTATTCTATAAACTTATATGAACATTTAGAAACCAGATTAACCTTAAATCTATTACCCAATATAATGTTATATTAAAAATAGAAAAGCTATCGAAATGAAGTCTTCAAGGCTATTCCCAGAAAGTTCAAGAATATCATGAAATTAATGAAAAATCCCAGAACATGTCTTTATTTGTCATTAAATATCATGAATGTTGAGTATTATAATTAAAATTGTTACAACCATCTTTGAGAAAATCAAAACTTTACAAAACCTTACTAAGTGATGAATAGCTTGTAATTGAGATATTTCTTGAAAATGTTCGCATCCTTAAAAGATGCTGAACTTATTTAGCAAGTTTAGTACTTAACTGTTCTTTTTTTCATTTTCTAGTTAATGCACTCGAACACACGCATAGACGCACCTTTTTCTAAAAAATGCTTTTCTTTTATACAGGGGAACCTAATGCTTGTATTTCAATTGAAATCTCGGTCATGGATTATTTTGGTGGTGTGCAATGCCTTCTCTTGACTATGTACTATGTATACAAAATAGAGAAAAGAAAGATGTAGATATCATTGAAACACATAATTTGTCATATACATTTTTTGTAGAGCTAAAGATTTTCAAGATATTGTGTTATAGGTTTACTATATCCAATTCTTAGATTTTTCTCACATTGGAAGTTATTGAATTTTTTCATCCCGGTCAAGCAAAGAGAAGGAAATTTCAATGCATCACATATATTTTAAAATATTTGATAACGTTACCCTAATCAAACAATTACAATTATTTTGTTGTTAACGACGCTGTCAATTTCATGAACAATTATTAAATCAAAAGATATATACAATCCTCAAATATTTAATATTATTAATCCTTCAATTATAGCCCTATATGCGAGTATCATATCAGCGTCGGCAGTCTGCGGGAATTCTCACCTAAAAGCATCGTTTCGGGCCGGGTTTGAAGCCGCGATTAGCACCCGACTGAGCTAACCAGACACTTTAACCTAATGCATTCTCTAATTCCCCTTTTACTTAGAATGAGATAAGTAATACAACCGTTTCTGCTAATGTGTATTTTGATTGGCACGATTTGGAAAGAAGAATAAGCTGTTTTAAGAAAAATCTGATGCATTTCATTCACATGACTATGTATCTGTTAGAATTCATTGTTAAAAGCTTATTATTCTTCCAATTCATGCTAATCGATATAAGCATAAGCAGAAATTGTCTTATTTTTGCTTCCTTGTACGCAAAAGGGAAATAAGGGAGGACTGTGGGTGACATTCAAATCTTTTAAAAGGTGATTGCTATGTTTGTAGCCAGGAATTGACAAATTCCCATATGAGAGAAGTATACAAATAGTTTTAAACGTTAACTAATAACAAGAAAAATCTCACAAACGGTCAGCTCTACAAAAAAGAATCGTACATGACACAAATTATGTGTCTTAACGAGATCTTGTGTAGTAAGCTTTTGTTTACCAGTTTTGCAAAATTCATCCACAATAAAGTGATTTTCACAATTTATTCCCAGAAAAATAAAAATATACATTGTATTTGTCATTTAAATATCTTTAATATAGGATATTTCCATCAAAATGATTAGAACCATTTTTGAGTAAATCAAAATTTTCACAAATTGTACTATGTAAGGACAAAAATAAATAAATAAATAGATAAATAAAAATCTGTATAAAAATCCTAGTACATAATTACTTATATGCCAGATTCCTATAATTTATTTAACGATTAATTTAAATCTACATTGTTTACAGATTGTTAAGAAGAAAACAACAAAATACCCATTACACAAAAATATATAAATACATAAAACATATAACTTCAACTACTAACTCTACTAAAACAATTTAAAATATACCACAACTACACCACTAGACATAAAAATATAAATAAAACCAAACAATAAAAAGAATATAAACCAAATTAAAAAACAAATTAAATCTAATCAAATAAAAATAACTTAAAAATAATATAATACATTAACCACACCATAACAATCATATAAACAACTCTACACAATACCCTAAACTACATTTAACCCATAAACTAATAACTAATAACAATAATATATATATATATATATAAACTTAAATTAAATGACAGTTGGGAGTGAATTTCGCATCCTTGGGAGATACTAAATTTCAATACCAAGCTTAGTATTTAACGAACTTAAACGTTTTTGAACTATGCTGACCACAGAGAGACACAAAACACCCACACACACTCAGAAAGTGACCTTTTTTACATACTTTTTTGGATTCAGGGGGTCCCAAAACATGTATTTCCTGTGAAATCTCGGCACCGAATTTTTGGATGCAATACAATACCTTCTCTATACACTATATACATAGTGTGTGTAGAGAAAGTAAACATTTGTTGCAGAATAGGCAAGGAGTGAACGTATACATTTTTTTTATCCAGGATAGGAAAGCTTTGCGTCCACAAATCAAAGGCCCTTTACTGCGACCAGCATGTTCCCTTTACAGCGGCGGGGGCATTAATCTATTTCACGCAACGTTTTTACAGTCCTGAAGCTGGCAGGATATCGCCGGATCAAAAAATGCAGTGGCAGTGGCGAAATCGTTATATATTGCCCGGATAGCAGGGGTTTGAGTTTAATTACCATCAGCAGGCATACGAAGTAGGTAATCCCCGCTCCACTGTAAACATTGCATCATTGTATACCAAGGGTAACTCTGATCGCAATCTCCTGTGTCAATGGTGCTCCAACTCTTGTGGAAATATTGCCGACTGTTGTGCTGCTAAATTAGTGTATTTGCGAAAATGGCCGTCTTAACAGAAATTTTACTTTCTCTACTACTACTAATAAATAAATAAAATTTTAATGTCCTACCCCGGCACCCTGGTTACTATACCGGGGCATATATTCAAACCTTACATTTATTTCCCAAAAAACAATGCATAAAAGTTACAATATATATATATATATATATATATATATATATATATATACTTTTTCCAGATAATTTAACCAATACAACTTATAAAGCAAAATAATTTAAAATAATACAAAGAAAAGAAAAAAAATACAAATAAAGCTAAATAAAGTAAAACAGTAATAATTTACTTCCAAAAATTAGAAAAAATAAATATTTTATTACAGTAAATAAAACTAGATGACAGGGAGTAAGTTAAAGCAAAAATAATAAACGTATAAATACACTTCTATCTAATATTTACTGGAAGCTAGTAAATGCAACTGGTAACCTATTACACCTAACTACAAAAACTAACTTCTTTGCACTGGAAGCCAGCGGAAAATGTGCTGGAAACCAGCACTCAACTAATAGATTAACCTACATACAGTTCGTTTCTATGTTAAGTTTATTAATTCCACAAAATAACCTTTATTATTTATTTTTATTATTGTTAATATTAAGATTATTATTATATTCATTTCTCATCTCAATCTACTTTCTCTCTACTTCTACTATGTACTTAGTGTATAAAGATGTTGCATTCCACTCAAAAAATTTATACTGAGATTTCACCGGAAATATATGTTTTAGGGTCCCCTGGATCCAAAACAAGTATTTTAAAAAAAGACCACGTGTGTGTCCGTATGTCTGTGAACACGATAACTCAAAAAGAAAAGTCAGTAAAATATCAAACTTGGTATTACGTTTAGCATTTGCCAGGAATACAACGCGAAGATTTTTGAAAAATCCTCCCCCACCCCAAAATGACCTTTACATAGAACAAATTTCTAAAATTTTGATTTTTTTCAAAAATGGCTCTAACGATTTTGATTAAAATACCGTCCGTGTATTAAATATGTTTACATCACAAACAAAATGTATAAGTATCTTGAATTTTCTGAAAATAGTTTCTGAAGCCCTGTTTATTTTCGAAGAATTTAGCTGAATTTTTCATAGCTGGTAAACCACATGAAACAGACATCTGCATGAAACCAAAAGAAACCCTTATTTTACCCCTCTTGTTTATCAGCAAAAATGATGACTGGGTATCATCATTGAGAGGGGTAAAATGAAGGTGGCGGATGCCAGTTCCTCACTGTTTAATTTGAAATAACCTTACCTTTAACAGAACAACTTATATACTTCCATGTTCTTTCAATATTTATTATTACCATAATTGTAACCTCATTAGGTTATTTAATGTTATCATTAATAAAAATAACCTATAGATCGATACGTAATAGACGTAAATACTTTCTCTGAACAATTTTACCTGAGCTGCAACTCTTAACGCACATGTCAAACACGAGAAAGTTTGGGCACTATGTATTCGTAAGCGCAGTTTGTTTGCCTAGTGAAAACGTTGTAAACGATAGAGAGAAAAAAAAAGCATATCAGTTTAACATAACATATTTTACAAACATTATTTTATAGGCATGACAAACAGGAGCAACACTAATTTTCACTGTGGAAATATAATAACAGACTTGAGAGAGAGAGAGAGAGAGAGAGAGAGAAAGAGAGAGAAAGAGAGAGAGAGCGCGCGATGTGACACGGACATTAACCAATTTCCAATATTGAACTGAGTGAATTTCAAAATTTGCATTCAAGGGAATACTTTCTGGGCTACTTATAATAATTTTTCTGCCATAATGAGGAAACAGTAAAAGTAAATCTTAAAGATGAGTTTTTGATAACGAATCACTCTCATCCTGTTAACTCAAATCCTGTGTGGACAGAATGTCACAAGTTGAAAATGAATAAAACCTACATACCATATTTGCTTACTTCCTGAGATTAGGCGTTGGCTAGTCACTATATAAATACCATGTAACTTAAGACATTAGAAACGTGTGATGAGTTAGATGACATATGACTTCAAAGGCTGTGCTGATTACGCAGCAAAGGAGAAACGAACTCAGGACACACATGGACACTCCACTCTGCTCCAGGTTAAATCATTTTGGTTTATAACGCTGGTAATCACAGTTTCTTTCTTGCATCAATGGAATGCTGCTCACTAAATTCCTCATTATTATCATTACTACATATTATTATATTAATTCCATAATTTTTGTTAAATAAGTGAAACTATGCAAGTTGTTCTAAATCTTACGCTCCCTTGTGATGTCGTTAGCCACCCCCAAAGTAAAAACGTCACAATACTAAATTTCGTATTTTAGTTAATATCTTTCCTTTATACGGAAAGAAAATTCTGATTCTCAAAAATATCTTTAAGGATTTTGATTGTAATACCGTATATTAATGATATTTACATGCCAAATAAAATGCATATCTTGAATTTTCGGGTAACAGCCTCTGAAAACCTCTCAATTCTGAATAACTTAATGTAGTAACCGATAAATAGTAAGAGATAGACAAATTTTGCTGCACAGAAAACACAAATATCGTTAAAACACACAATTTATGACTAGTTACTCCTTGTTTCAATTTGAAAATATTTAAATTTTTCTCAAACAGGGGTTTGTCATTCCTGTTTATTTTAATTTACTCCTGGTTATGAAAAGATTAGTGAATTCCAATCTTATAACAGTCAACTTTTAAATATATTTGTCTAGCTCTTTAGCCCAGTGAAAGCCTTATTTATTTTCTACCTATAAGGGAATATTTATATAATCAACACCATTTCTGATAGTGTGTGTCTCCAAATAGATAGAAGAATACGTTTTTTTAAGGAGAATTTATTAGAAAATAAGTATAGAAACTCATATGAATAGTAATATTGTTTTAGAGCTGCTTATACATTTTACTTATATTCTTATAGTTAACACGTAAGGGTTTATACATTAGTTAATTTATTTTCCATAAAGAACATTTAAAAATATTAATATTTTAACTGCAGCATGTGAGTGGAGCACTAGCTTTTGGTTTTTTGTATTTCAGTATTAAGACTTATGCTCTATTAGATTAAACGTGATATTTAGGGTTCTGCAGAAGCAGTAAGTTAATTTTATATGCAGTATACATGATTTAGTTAGATAAGTAAGTTTGCTCTGGGTACGATTTTCACTATTAAGTTAAGTTACAGCCTCATATGAGGTAAAAATATCGCAAATAATTTAGCTTTTCACTGGTAGATAAATAAGACCAAAGCTGTCATGAAAATTTTCACCTGATTGAATGATTTAGGTGAAAAATCCCCGTTTAGTTTGTATAGAGGATCAAACGTTGCACTTGTCCGCTTTGTACACACGATCCATGCAAGAAAAAAGGGGTGGGGTCTCGGCTTTGGGTTTGTTTCCTGAGCACATAGCATGTTTGTTTTGCTACGTTTTCAACACGGCTACTGCCCCATTCTATTCGGCCAGCTGCTAATGTTCTTATGCTATTTACACTTCCATTATTTAGTGCACCCAGAGCGCACATAGAGAAATCAAATAAATGTTGTTATCGTGGATTAGCTGGTTTCACCAGAAGAAGAATGGAGCTACGAAAAGGGCGAGCAAACGCGCACGCCGATAAAATTTAATGAACAGCAGTAACGTGGAAACCAATAAGAGAAAAAGCAAGGAGATCATGAAAGATGTAGTAGGCTGTGGAACATATGGACTGAACCTCTTTTCTAACTTACGGTTATTTCATTGGCCCTCTCCTGCCTTGGACAAATGTATGTTTTATAATTTGATGGACCGGGCCCTCTGTACTTCCTTAAAGTTGTTACTTCGTACATTTTATACGATTAAGAGCACTTCGGAGCGTTTATTTTTTGACTTAAAATCATTAGATATATTCGTGGTAACCAGGTTTTGCTATGCAAAGATAAAAATCTAATGCATTCCATTCACATTAATGTCTCTACATCTCTTCAACAAATTATTGTTAAAACGCTTATTCTTCCATTTACATCATGCATGCTAATTGAGAAAAAAATTAGTAGAAATCGTCTTATTACTTGCTTCCATATAAGTAGAAACGAAGTAAGGGAGTAGCATGGGCTAAAGCGATAGTCAAAAGCTGGCTACTATGTGGTTGAAGTTTCTTTGTTTTTATGGACAAGAGTTGACAAATTCTCGTATGAGAAAAGTATAAGTATTTTATAGCTGAAACCAATAACAAGAAATATCTAAAAACAATCAACTCCACGAAAAAAAGATGTATAACATAAATTGTGTGTTTTAACGGGCTCTACATTTTCTATTCAGTAAGATTTTGTATATCTCTTATGGTTTACCAGTTATGCAAAATTTCGCAAAATTTATTCAGAATAAAGATGTCTTCAGAGAATATTCCCAGAAAATTCAAGATATATATTTTATTTGTATGTAAATACCTTTGATACACGACATTTTAATCAAAATCGGTAGAGCCATTTTTGAGAAAATCAAAATTTTCGGAAATTTTTCCATGTAAAAATAGGTTGAGGTGGGAGGATTTTTTTGAAAATCTTGGTGTCACCTCCTAGGAAGATGTTGAACTTAAATACCAAGTTTGGTATTTAACAGACTTTTCGTTTTTGAGCTATCCTGCCCACAGACACACACATACATAGATACAGACAGACAGACTGACAGATAGACAGACACACACACAAGGACATGGTTCTAAAAATATTTTTTTTTTGTTTTTGATTCAGGGGATCTCAAACATGTATTTCCTGTGAAATCTCGGTATCGAATTTTTGGGTGCAATACAATACATTCTCTTTACACTATGTATATAGTACGTGTAGAGAAAGTAAAAATCTAATATGTCCCTCTACATTACTTTTTCTATCTACTTGGCAATAATTTATTATTACAAAAACTATTCATCTATATGCTTCATACTAATCAAAATAAGCTTCAGCAGAAATGGGATTTATTGGGTTAAAAGTAGAAGGGAAATAGCAAAAGGGATAGCCAAATTTTTACTTTCTCTGGCAAGTATATACATAAAAGGTGCATAGTAGTTCGAGAAGGAATAGTATATTACCCGAAAAGTCGATGTTAAGATATCCCCGGAAGTGCACGGTTTGATGTCTCCTGACCCGAAAATACATTTTAGAAAAACGTCAGTGCATGCTCTGTGTGTGTATGTCTGCAGACAGCATAGCTCGAAAACGAAAATACCGTTAAGTACCAAACTTAGTATTTATGTTTAGTATTGCCAAGGATGCGACACGAAGATTTTAAAGAAAATCTCTCCACTACAAACTACCACTTTAAATGGAAATCTTTTTGAAATTTTGGTTTTCCTCAAAAATGGCTGTAATGATGCTTATTAAAATACCTTATATTAGGGATACTTACATCTCAAATAAAATGTATATTTTGAATTTTCTAGAAGAGGCCTCTGAAGACTTCTTAACTATGGATAAATTTTGCAGAATTTTGATATAGGCAAAAACTTATTACATAAAAATGTAGTTCTCGTTAAAATACATAATTTATGTCATATACATTTTTCTTGTTCAATTGGCAATTTTGAGGTGCTTCTTTTTATTTGTTACAATTTTAAACTACTTAAACTATCTCAAATGAGACCAGACAAAGCGAGCAGAGCCTCAATTGTTTCAGATGGCGACAAGCTTTTAAAATATATGAATAATGTTTTAGCCTAATGTATTAACTTATTACAGGCAATAAGACTTAAGTATGCAAGCGATTAACTCGATTAGCATGATGTAGATAAAAGAATAATACCTTTTTAAAAAAAAATATATTTGGAATAGCTAGAGAAACTTATGTGAATAGAAAAAGGTCTGTGTGTCGTGTGACTTGTGACCACGATAACTCAAAATCGAGAAGTCAGTAAAATATTAAACTCGGTATTTAACTTCAGCATCTCCCAAGAATGCGACACGAAGATTTTGAGGAAAATCCCCTTCCACTCCAAATTACTCTTCACATTTTTATTGAAACATTTTTATTTTCTCAAAAATGTCTTTATCGATATTGATTAAAATACCGTATATTAAAGTCATTTATGTGACAAATATAATGTATATATTGACATTTCTGGGAATAGTTCTAAAGACCTCTTCATTCTAGATGAATCGTAGTAGACAAAGCTTACTACTCAAAAACTGTAGATCTCGCTCAAACGTATAATGTATGTCATATACATTTTTACGTTGAGTTGTCCATTTCCAACATATTCCTTGTTAATGGTTTCAGTTTTAAAATGCTTAAAACTTTTTGAGGGATACGGGAATATGTAATTTGCAAAGAAACTAATTTTAATTATATAGAACCCAGCTTTTAAAGCATTTGATTTACGCTTTAGCCTAGTGTACTTCCTTATGTCACCTCTACTTACAAGGAAGCAACTAATAAGAACGTTTATGCTAATGTTTATCTCGAATAGCATGAAGAGGATAGAAGAATAAGCTTTTTAGCAATAATTTATATTAGAGATAAGAACAAGTCCTGTGAATGAACATCTCCGATTTTTAACTTAGTTATTACTGCTAACATACTTTAAATTTATTCCCGTTAACCAGATTTTGCAACGGAAAGATAAAAATTTTGATGTGCGCAATTCAAATGACGTTCTCCCTTTCGGCAACAAATTATTCTTACGACAGCTTATTTTTCTGTCTGCTTCACACAAACTTGGAAGAATGGTTTACTATTGGTCGCTTAAAAGTAGAAGAGGAAATAAGGAAATAGGTTAGGCTAAACGGTTAATAAAATACTTTACAAGCTGTCCCTATGCGTCCCCCTTTGCTTTGTGTAACAATTATACAAAAATAAATGAAAATTATGAAGATAAATCAAATTACAAGAAACATTTTGGAGAAGAAAATGTGGGCCAACATGTTCTAAAAATAATACAATGGTTCTGTTACTTGAATTTTATATTTTATTTACATTGACCTTAATACAGTTAAATATTAAATGCACTCATATTTAATGCTGCCTTCATACTCTCCAGCCCAGTTGAAAATCGAACTCGAGATTACTGAGGCGAGATAAAATATTGCTGGCTAATCGACCAGAAGTGCAGTCTCGGAAAAATTTTGTTACTAAGATCGGGACTTAAAATTTTGGAATTTTTGCGATTGTTGGGTTTGCTATTCTCTCTCTCCCTGACACACTCAGAGTATATTCAGAAAATTTTCAATACCAAATTTTTGAATGCGATGTAAAAAGTTCTATACTATTAATAGGTAAACTACAGCGAATTAAAAAAAATCTTTTATATATACGCAACTTCAGCTGTAGAGAAAATATGACAGCCAGTCAAGGGTTTTCTAAGTAATAAAGCCGACTAAGTATTAAGTATTAAAGCGAAGGAATTAAAGGCAACTTTATCCAAGGACATCATAGGTAACAATTGAGGCCTATCGCTCATACAAGGTGTCGACATTTGCAGAAAACACTAACCGGGGCGTGTTTACCTGCCATCTATGACTCTTGGCCGCTGATGTTTGCATTCTTTGTAATTTAATATAGTTTGAATGGAGACAATTTGAAGCTGATTAAGAATACTTATGTCTGGATATGCAATATATAAATATTAAAATTGCAATTATGACTTATACTGAATAAACCTTATGCAAATAAATATCTCCGCCATAGCAGTACCTAAGAGTTTATGCTTATGTGAAATATAATCCAAATTATGAGTATGCCAGGATAAATCCTCAAAATAAAAGTATATCTTCAGCATTTTTAATGTAACCTAAATAATCCTACTGTAATATTATTTATAGAAATGAGTAATCTGGTAACAGTCAAGTGTGAACTATTGTCGTCACCACAGATGTAATTAAGTATGAACGATTTAAAATATTTCGCTTCTAAGCTTGCTTTTATCTATAACGTTTAACGAATTTATATTTTTGTTGCATTTTAAAACCTTTTGGTTTTAGCTGTTATGAGCTGAGCAATTGATTTAATTTGTAATGTATTTTATAAGGAAAATTAAATAACATTTTAGTGTTGAAAGATTTGCTTCTAATATAATTCATTCCATATAAACTTATATTCCCTATTGCAGAAAACTATCTCAATGGTTTATTACTTCATGCTTAATGTTTTTTTAAGTACATCAAAGTAACACTGAATAGTCAAAGAATTCTCAGTTTGAGGAATACATAAGTAGTTATGAGTTAAACCGGTGCATCTTCATATAATTTATATTTATTACATCAATTGCCTTTTATTACGCTTTTTAGAAATATTTTATTACGTAACAATATTGTAATAATTACTTTAGCTTTCGAGATATAAAATAACATGTTTAATTCAGTTTAAAATTGAGTAACATGCAGAATAAAGTTAAGAAAACAATACTTTATGAAACTCTAAGTAATGAAAGTTATTTTGAAACATTTAGAAATATTCTGTTTGCATGGAAACGCATAACGTTTGACTGAATATAAATTAGGCTCATACTGGATATTAAATTTAGAACATGATTGATGCTTATTCGGTGTAAGTCAGACAGGAATACTAATGAACCGGAGAGACTAGGATGTTTATTAGCTTCAAGCTAATTGGCAAGCAGTTTGATGATTCTTGTTACCTGTGTACGCATTGCGTGATAATATTTCAACGTCTTGCGCTAGCGATAACTTCTTCACCGTCTTTGCATTGCACGTTATCTATAGAGCCTGGCTAACCAGTAATTCGGGCGCCTAATGATTCGGCAACTTCTTCAGCATTATGAGTAAGGCTTGTTGCATATAAAGCACGGGTAAAGTCCAAATATAAATAATCAAAGAGACACAAGTGACAAAAAAAAAAATCTTTGTATTCTACTCAAAGATTTCTCTGCTTATTCAGCAACAAATTATTCTTAAATGCTGTTGATCTATCTAATTCATACTAACCAAGATAAATATTAGAGTCGGCTATTATTTAGTTTGTTATAAGTAGAATTAAGGGAATATTGTTGGAAAAGGGAAAGTCAAAACTTTTAAAGCTGGTCGCTATATAATGGTTTTGAATTTCCTTTCTCTTAACATGATCAAAATGAAAAAGGTGAATAACGACTTTCAATAGAGAAAAGTACACATAGTGGAAAATTAGCTGCACGAAAGAATGTATTGCCATAAGTGGTATAGGAAGCTTTAAACTATCTCTTACGGTTTACCCCTTTTGCAAAATTCATTCAGAATAAAGAGGACTTCAGAGATTATTTCCAAACAATTCTGGATATACTTTTTAAATATCTCTAGTATATGGTATTCACTAGAACTATTGTTTAAGAAATCGAAAATGTGGAAAAAGCTTCCATGCAACGGGTAGTTTGGGATGAGGGGACTTTCCGCAAATGTTTGTCTTACATTCTTGTAACATACTAAACTTAAACACCAGGTCTGATGTTTAGCTTTTTGTTTCTGAGTTATACTGTCCACATAGACTTACAGATTTATACACAGTAAACAGACACACATACACTATTTTATACATATTTTTTAAACACAAGGGTTCTCAAAACATGTATTTCCAGTGACATCTCAATATCTAATTTTTCAGTGGAATACAATACCTTCTTCACTTAAAAGATATTTACATAATACTGTTAGTGAAAATTAAAAGAATAAAGAAAGAAGGAAAAGAATGGATATAAACTGCCATTGACAAATTCAATAAATTTGTTCTGCTTTCATGCCTTTTAGCCAGGAAATTGCTCATGTTTTGTCAACTCCTCTATTCAGTGAGTAGATTCAAACATGCCAGAACCTAAAATATGCACCCAGCCGTTATCCAAAACACAGAATGGACATATAATCTTGCCAGAATCAGCAGTCATTTTCTGTGTTCTCTCTTAAGCCTAGTAAATACTACGAGTAAAGTGATATTTTGCATTTTCTGGCAGTTACGGAAATATTATTTTAGAATAAAATTCTACCAGCCTCCGATTACAAAGTAATGGAATTTAAAATTACCTTGTATTCGTTGAGGGTTATAAATATATATTACCTATTTATGCAAGGTATTTATTCAAATGATGTAGTTCTAAATGAAGCTCCATATAACGTCTTACTCAGTATCAGAGAAGAGTATAAGACAAAATAATGAATTTCTTCTTCGAAGCTATTTACGAAACTCATTCAAAATTCATACATTTTTAAAATGTTCATAGGTCAATTGTCCAGATGTCATGTCTGACGCTTTAAGTGATTATCTTTTAAATTCCTATTCGGTGAAACCATGTAATACGTCCTAAAGTCGATATCTGTAGTGCATCTTTAAGGAACATGAAATATTTTAAAATATGCCTTATATTCTAAGTCCTGTTTATCGAGTCCTGTTAGTTACAGTTTGAAGCTTATTAATATATTGTATCACACACTCATAAGTCATATATATGACTTTTGATGTTACAGCTGTTTTGCTTATGTATGGATGATAACGAAAAATTGTATATATTTATTCTAAAACGTTTGAGATGCACAAGTTCTTTAAAGTGCTCTTATAGAAGCATTGCCATTACATCCCATTTAATTTTTCGGTATTACATGGAATTTCAGTTGGAGTACAACAAATTAATACATTTACATTAAAACGATCCTCTTGAAAGCGTTTGATATTAAGAATTATCATTCTGAAAAATATATACACTTATTGTTATACGCACAAGAAAAATATTCTAAATTAAAAGTATATAACTCAAGCTGTTAAAATTAGCTTTGATACATCAACTTATTGTTTTATATTGAATAATAAGTACATTAGGAAACCGAAAGCATGGTATTTACTATTAGCATACCTATTCTTTATTGACAAAATCGTCTTAAATAGGGTTACTAGGGTATAGTTCTTAAAATCTTTTACCATTTCTACCCATCCCATATATTTTGCTCTTGCAACTTAGTCATAGGCCAGGATTTGTTGTTCTGAAGACATAACAAATAGAGGGCAGCGCTCGCGATACATTGAGATAATTCTGGAAGCTGCTTCGTTCTTTTCCTCTCACGAACCTCCGGAAGTTCTCGCAGTTGTATATAACCGAGCGTGTTGTCATTGGGATAGTGAGTTGTGATATAAAATGCTTATTTTTCATTGTGTTTTAACGAATTTTGACGTCATTGTAAACGAATAATGTGTATAAGGATACATTGTGTTCCAAACTGTCTCTTTTCAGTAAACTAAAAAAAATTAATGAATGACGGTGAAAACTGTACTAAATAATTGGATACACTGAAAAATTCAATGCCATAGCCGGGATTTGAACCATGGATCTCCCGATCTCTAACCAGTTGCTCTACCACTGAGCTACCATGGTAACATACTGACATAGAATTGACTTTCTCAACTGACTCGCATGTTTACAAGATGATCCCAAATTATTTTGAGATGACAACCCCAATGGCGACTTACAATGTTGCAAGTACTTTAGATCCAGGATTAATATGAGTCGGTTGAGAAATTCAATGCTATACCGGCATGTTAGCTCAGTGACAGAGCAGCCGGCTAGAAATCGGGAGATCCGTGGTCGAAATCCTGGCTATGGCATTGCATTATTCAGTCTGACTCTACCTATCCAACTCCTGTCCTTTATTCCAATAAACTAAATAAGTTAGTCAAAAACAGTGAAAAAACGTCTCATGAGTTGACTATCACTTTAGCCTAGTGTATTCCCTTAGTTCCTTTCTACTTATAAGGAGCTAAATAATAAGAGAATTCTGCTAATGTTTATATGAATTTCTCTATATCTCTATAAAAACTATAATTAAAACGCTTATTTTTCTATTTACTTCATGCTAATTGAGAAACAAATATCAGAAATGGTCTTATTACTTGCCTTCTTGTAAATAAAAGAGAAATAAGGGAATTCACTAGGCTAAAGCGATAGTCAAATCTTTTAAAACCGGTTGCTAGTGATTGAAATACCTTTGTTAGTATTGCCAGGAATTTATAAAATTCCAATAAGAGAAAAGAGGAATATAATACCAATAACTAGGAATATTTTAGAAACACCCAGCCGTGCAAAATAATATGACATAAATTATGTGTAACGAGATATACATTTTTGTGTAGTACATTTTTATCTATCTCTTACGGTTTAGTAATCATTCAAAATTCATCCAGCATAAAAAGCTCTTCAAAGTCTATTTCTACAAATTGTAATATAAATGCATTTAATATACGTATTTTGATTAAAATCATTAGAGCCATCTTTGAGAATGATAATTTTCGAACATTTTTCCATATAAAGAGTAGTTTGGTGTGGAGCATTTACTTGAAAATATTCGTATTCTATCCTTGGGAGATACTAACGTTAAATTCCAACTTTGGTATTTAACAAACATTTTGCTTGAGCATATTCACACATACTGAACTTTTTCTAAAAATGCTTTTGTGCATATATTTTTGTAAGTAGCAGTGGAAACTGAATATAGTATCGGCGTGTTTTGTAAACCCTGTAACCTCTTTTGCATACTTCACAATAAAGTGCGGTTAGGAATTTCTTTTGCAGATGAAGCCTGAAAGAGGCTTCTTCGCCAAAACTCAGACCGACATTAAAACAAATATTCACTGCTTGTTCATTTTAATGGTTGTCCTCATATATGCATTACATACTTCAGCATAAAGCGAGTGGTTTTATATTTCCACACAAACAATTGAGTGGTAGATCAAAAGACTTGTATCATTTTCGTTGCCCTAAATCCACAATTTAGAGCGGTGTGGAGTTGCAGTAAAATCAGCATTGTTTTAATTGCGACGAGGAACGAGTGTTTAGATGGAGGGAGGCTCACGTTAAAACAATATTGGATATCCACTGTACATATATGTGTAATCTCTCCCCTGGGGTACCACGGGGAATGGAAAGCTGAGGCACGTATAAATTATTGGCTAGCCAGAACGTC
The DNA here is from genome assembly GCA_030762935.1 of Hymenopus coronatus. Lineage (NCBI taxonomy): Eukaryota > Metazoa > Arthropoda > Insecta > Mantodea > Hymenopodidae > Hymenopus > Hymenopus coronatus. Next base: position 93,572,248 of record CM060895.1, on the reverse strand, counting down.
GAGACGCTGAGCGTATTCTCACTTATAAATATTCTGGAGCAACTCCAACCGTTATCCCATGGAAGAGTAACATTCAATATGAAAGCAATGCTTATGCCATAATACATACAGACCTAATAAAAAAATCTTATGTGTTCCATTCACATGACTTTCTCTTCATCTCCGCAACAAATTATTGTTAAAAAAGCTTATGTTTATATTTACTTTACGCTAATTGAGAAAAAAAAATAGCAGAAATAGTCTTATTACTTGCTTCCTTGTAAGCAGAAGTGAAATAAATGATAGTCAAAAGCTGGTTGCTATGCAATTGAAGTTACTTTGTTTATATGGACAAGAGTTGATAAATTCCTATATGAGAACAGTATACTTTTTTTAAACCAGAAGCAAGGAATACCTAGAAAAGATAAACTCCACGAAAAAATTTATATAAATAAATTGTATTTTAATGTGCTCTACATTTTTTATGTGATAAGTTTTTGTCCATCTCTTACAGTTTAGCAGTAATGCAAAATTCCTTTAAATTCACATAGAATAAAATAGTATTCAGAGGCTATTCCGAGAAAATTCAAGATATACATTTTATTTATCAGGTAAATACCTTTAATATGCAATATTTTAATGAAAATCGTTAGAGCCATTTTTGAGAAAATCAAAATTTTCGGAAAAAGTTCCATGTAAAGGGTAGTTTGGTGTGGCGGGATTTTCTTCAAAATCTTAGTGTCCCATCCTTGGAAGATACCAATCTTAAATACCAAGTTTAGTATTTAACAGTCTTTTCGTTTTTGAGCTATGCTGCCCACACAAACGCACGCGCGCACGCACACACAGACAGACACACAGACGGACATTATTCTAAAAATTCATTTTTTGGATTCAGGGGGACCCAAAACATAGTTCCGGTGAAATTTCGGTATCGAATTTTTGGGTGCATTACAATACCTTTTCTATTCACTTTGTACATAGACGTGTAAAGAAAATAAAAATCTGATGTGTTACACTCTCATGACTTTCTCTAGCTACTCTACAAATATTTTTACAAAAGATAATTCTTGTTTCAACACCACGCTAATCAAGAGAAACATTAGCAGAATTCTGTTACTTAGTTGCTTATAAGTAGACTGGAAGTAAGGTAATGTACTAGGCTAAGTGACAGTCCCTGTAAAGGGTAGTTAGGGGTAGGGGGATTTTCTTGAATATCTCCGTGTCGCATCCTTAGAAGATACCAAACTTAAATGCCAAGTCGAGTATTTAACCGTCTTTTCGTTTTTGAGCTATCTCTTGCGGTTTAGCAGTTATGCAAAATTCCGTAAAATTCATCTACAATAAAATAGCCTTCAGAGGCTACTCTCAGAAAATTCAAGATATGTAATTTATTTTTCAGGTAAATATCTTTAATATACGACATTTTAATCAAAATTGTTAGAGCCATTTTTGAAAAAATAGACATTTTCAAAAAAAGTTCCATAAAGAGCAGTTTTAGCTGGGGGATATCTCTCTTTCGTGTCGCATCCCTGTAAGATACAAATCTTAAATGCCAAGTTTGGTATTTTACCGACTTTGAGTTTTTGAGTTGTGTTCATAGATACGCGGGGACCCTAAAACATATATTTCCGGTGAAATCTCGGTATCAAATTTAGGGTAGAGTGCAAAAATAGCTTCTAGGAATTATAAAGAAGGATATTTTGTTAATAATGAGTAAAGATAAAATGTATATTATTATTGTTCTGCCAGTATTCCCAATAACATTACTAAAAGATCTCCTGCAATTACATTAGTAGCTAATTGAATTACTAAAGTTTATTCACCCATCTACCTCATGTTAATCGATGAAAAAGTTGCAGAAACGGTTAAATTACATATTTCTTTGTGGGTACAAAGAGACTAAGGGAATACACTGAACTAAAGCGACAGCCTAATATTTTAAACCTAGCGGTATGGCTGAAGCTGTAACGTCCTGGAGGTCCTGAATTTAAATCCCATGGGCAGACCAGTTTGGCTGATATTGTTTCGCGGTTTACCACAGTCGCCAAAGTCAATACAGATACGATAATTAATACCTCCTTCACTCTGCAACAATAGCAAAACTGAAAAATATGTGTAACTGCACCTAAGGATTTATTTAAACTGTTTGTTAGTGGTTCCCGGTATGTGGCGCTTCCCTTCCTCGTGCTCGGCTGGTCTCAGGCTTGAATCTCGCTTCTGCAGAAGGCTAGAGTGGTTTCTGGGAATGCGGGATCGCTAGAGTATGGATTTGGATCCTGGTAAGGATGTTAGCGGAGATCTCACTAGTGAAATGAGAAGCTCGGTACTTAGGTTTCTCTATTAACTTTTTCGCGAATCAATAAATTACACTTCTTATCACAAAATTCCTCATAAGTCCTGACTGCAGCTATAAACTGGCTGGTTTGATTTTTCTGATAGTTGACCTTTGTAACTTCGGGGTCTCAAAACGCCCAACAAAATCCTCTAGCGCCAATTTTGTACTAAGCCAACGGATTTACAACACAATATTATTGCAGAGGCAATTTCGTAATCCAAGCAATAGAATTTCGCGCTGCTCGCTAATTAGCTGTCCGCCGCTCTTAATAATTTTGCGACTTACTAAAATGTAAACGTAAGCCGCACATCCTGCGTGCGCGTTCCCGTCCCATCTGGACATAGCTCCGCCACCAATGTCTTCCAGAAAAGTGCGGGCTGCTCTAATTCTTCCTCCCTTTTTATATTAATTTGACATTTGTAACGTTCACGCCTTTACTTTTGCGGGATTAGTGGATTTTTCGCGCTATTTTTGGCGTCACTTTATTCCCATCACACGATTCGACTATTTAATTTCGTCATGTGTCCATTCTCCATTACTTTGTGCAAGTTCATCGGCCTACGTGACTTTAGCTTACCCTTCAGATGTTTCCTTTTTCACCCTCACTGAAATACAACAGACCGGGCACCTACCTAGCGACAACATGCGCGACTCTGAGTGAACCTGCTACTTCTACAGATTCATTCCAGCCAATTCTTAACTTCAACACTTAATAACTTATAAGTTAACCCAAAATATACTCAACTTATTTACATACCCTTACATATATTTCTACTAATACTTAATCAGATAACATTAATTTAATATGCAGGTTTATATCTTGTCTCATATAATAATTGCGTTTGCATGCCATATATCCGTAGATGGTGTAAGCAATAGACTGGAAGACGTCATCTGCTTGTCGGAGAGCAAAGTAGTAGGTATGGTGTGAGGAGATTGTACCCTAAAAGGTCAGCTGTACTTTGCCGTCTGGATGTGAACGGTAAAACAGCTGGACTGGACGGCCCTCCAACAACATTTGCATGGTGGAAAGCAAAGATGAGAGTGAATGTGGACCATTTATTAATGTTTTTCTGCCCAAGACGTTTACATTCTTCATGAAGTTTATTAATATGAGGGTCATCAGAAAGTAACAGACCATTTGGCATATTTACATAGTAAGGCAAGTTATCAGCACACAACTCTCTCCCGCTTGGTAAGCAGCTGCGCTACCACCGCGCTAAGGAGGCGACCAGTTTTAACCAATATTCCTAGAAAATTGATGATCTACATTTTATTTACATAAATACTCGCTAATAATGTTTTAACTAAGAGAATTCCAAAAAGTGTCTTTCTACTGAGGTACGTCCAGAAAGTAAGTTCCGTTTCAATTTATCTCCGCTGCAGCGCTGCGATCGCAGTTCCGCACATGCGCGGTAGACGCTCTGTATCAAGGAGAAGAAACGTGCGCAATTTTGAGATCGCTGTAAGCCAAATACGCTTTGTTGTGCTTGTTTACAATGTCGGTGTTGATTGAAAATCCCGCCGATTGTGAAATCAGATCTGTGATTCGTTTTCTGAATGCTAGGAAAGTGAAACCAATTGAAATTTATCGGCAAATTTGCAAAGTTTACGGACAAAATGCGATGAGTTATTCAATGGTGAGAAGATGGGTCCGACAGTTCAATGAAGGACGTAGTGAAGTGCTCGTTGAAGAACGAAGTGGGCGTCCATTTTTGGTTACAGAAGAACTGGTTCACGCGATAGATGACAAGATCCAGAAAAACAGAAAGTTTACAATTAGTGCTCTCGCTATGGAATTTCCCCATAGCTCACGGTTAGTAATTCATGGAATTGTTACCGAAAAACTGAAATTTCGTAAATTTTGCTCACGTTGGGTACCAAATATTCTTACTGAGTAACAGGCGGTAAACTTCTATGAAGAAGGTATACAAAAACTTGTGCCACGCTATGACAAATGCCTGCAAGCTTTCGGCAGTTATGTGTAAAAGTAGATTAAGAGTTGTAGAATTTTGTGCAATAAATAATTACTCTGTGTCTGTACACAATTTAATTTTATTACCAAACGGAACTTACTTTCTGGACGTACCTCATATATCGAATTTGTAAGTAGATTCAACACTCTCTCTATCCACTAAATACATGGTGTAGACAATAATACATAATATACATTGTTACTGTGCTGCTTTAAAATATTTTTTTATTTCGGAAACCTCTCAAGTGTTGCAAAACTCATCTGGAGAATAACGATTTGTTTCCTTTCATTTACCATACTCGCATGGTCATTGCTGGAAGATTAGCTATCTCCGAGATTAAACAATGCATTGCTGAGGTTTCACATTGAACTAGTGAGCTTGTCGCTTCAGCCAATAAAACAAATAAATAATTCAACTCCATGTAGGGTCATAAATGTTCCAAGAAGCTAAACAAGCTTCGTGTTAATCTTTAAAGCACTAGAATTATATGTATAATATCACAGACTACAGTCTGTTCACACGACTCTACTTTGTGTTCAGTTCATTTTTACTGCTTCACATTCCTTAATTGAACGTAGCGTTTATGTTGGCACTGACAAAATCTCGATCTACCCTCTGTAAACGAGACCACCTCTTTTTCACCGAGTACAATTCTAGCCACTGGATTTGCAACTGCCCAAAAATACAGTTGAAGGGTAACATAGATTCTTAGACCTTGTATTTTCATGCTATATTCTCGCATTTTATTTTCTCTATTTAGTACATAGTACGTAGATAGATAAGTATTGCATTCCATTCATAAATTCCATAAAGGAATTTCACTCATAATACACATTTTAAAATCTCTTATACAAAAAGTATTTTTTTATAAAATATTTCCTGTATATATTTATGGACGACATAACAAAAACTAAACAGTCAGTTACGTACCAAACTTTATAATTAAGTTTAGCATTTTACAAGAATGCGACACGACTAATACATTCCCTTATTTCCTTTCTCCTTATAATAAACTAAGTAGCAACACCATTTCTGCCGATATTTATCTTGATTAGCATGAGGCAGATAGAATAATAAGTTTTTATAAGAATAGTTTATTACAGAATAGAAAGAGAACCATAGGCCTGGTTATTCCCATACAATAGCTGCAATAGCTTTAACCTTAGTCTCCATGTTGCTGATGAAGGCTCTGATATATGAAAGTGTCGTAGCTGTTATCCAGTTTAACCATACATACAAGTAATTAATACCTTTCTTTTGAATGCCGAATAATGGTGAACTTGGTTTGGCTATTTCTTATGCACAAATCATAGTAAAACTGCCGGGTTGTGGCTGAGTAGTTAGACCACTCACCTCTCGTCAAGGCCGCCCGGGTTCGATCCCAAGCGACCGCAAGTTAGATTGGGGCGGGTTTCTCCGGGTTCTCCGACTTCCCCCGTCATCGCATTCCATCTTCATTACAGCTATTATCAGTTTCATTGCCATATGCAGCTAAATTAGGCGTTAAACATTACAAAACAAACATTATAAAGTAAGTTGCAAAGTTGAACGGTATTCAGCCCACATATTCATTGGTTAGTTCTTATATGTATGCTCATTTTTCAGGCCAGTCTCATAAGGAATTGCTACGGGCTGGGAGGAATCAAAGCTTGATTATCTAAAGCCTTACTTAGAGAAAAATAATATAAAATGTCTACCTTTTATGTTTGCCAGGGAGCAAAAATTAAAAAGTGTGCATTGCACCGAAAAAAAATCTGATGTGTTCCATTTGCATGATTTTCTCTATCTATTCCACAATAAACTATTCCTACAAAAGATTAATATTTTATCTCCTTAATGCTAATCGAGATAACATTAGCAGAACTGCCGTTATTACTTTCTTCCTTGTAAGTAGCTGGGAAATAAGGGAATACACTAGGCTAAACCGAAAGTCAAATATTTTAAAAGTTGGTCGCTATGCAAATTTATTAAAATTAGGTTCCCTTTGTAATACCACGAGTAAAACACACGGTACGAAACGAAAGATGACTTCTCCTTTGAGAAACGTTAAATAGGTAGATTAAAATTGAAACCGATCAAGAATATCTTGGAAACTGGTAACTACATAAAAAGTTGTGCAGGAAGTTTATTTTTTCGGTTTACCAGTTATGCAAAAGAATTGTTTAGAGGCTATTCAAAGAAAATTCATGATGTATATTTATTTTGTCATATGTTATTTCAAACAAAATGTTGATCACTTTTTTAGAAAATTAGTTAAAGGAAGGGGTTCCTGAAACATCTGCGTGTCGCATCCTTGAACTTAAAGGCCAAGTTTGGTGTTGAACCGACTTCTACACATACACGTGCGCGCATATTTTTTTACTAAAAGCTCTTTTTTCGATTAAAGGGACCTTAAAAAATATTTCCGGTGAAATTTCCATATCTAATGTTTGGATGCAAATCTTCTCTCCGCACTATGAACATTGTACATACATGTTCAGAAATATAATTATATACCATTATTTCACAGTAAATGCATATTTTGAAGTCTCTCAAATAAATAAAATTGTTTTACAAAGGTCCTATGTGTGTATCGGTGTACAGCACAACTCAAAAACGAAAAGTCAATGAGGTATCAAATTTGGTAGTTAAGTTCAACATCTAAGAATGCGACAAAAAGAGTTTTCTCAGAAAAAATACCACCCCAAACTCTCCATACCATGGAATAGTTTTCCAGTGATTTGTTTTTTTCATAAGTGACTAACGACTTTTATGAAAATACTATCTGTTTAAGATTTATATGACAAGTAACTTTATACATGTCTTGAACTTTCTGAAACCTCTTTCTCTGCATTACTTTTGCATGAAGGGCAAGACTGTGTGTGTGTGTGTGTGTATGAAAGAGAGAGAGAGAGAGAGACAGGGAGAGAGTGAAGATGAGGAAAGAGAGAGAAGGAGATGCCCCTTAATTATATAAAATATGTAATTAAAGAATATCTTATATATAAATACCTTTTTGTGTGGAAATAATCTTTCGAAATATTCCTTTTTATTGTTTTCAGTTTAAAAATACTTGAAATATTCTCAACTGCAAAGTCATTAGTTTTGCTTTTCTTCCTCCTAGTCAAACAGAAATAGAACGTAATTTTAAAAATTCCATATAACAACCAACTTTTAAAAGGTTTGACCATTGTTTAAGTCTATTGCAGATATTCATCGATTTGCAATGTACCTACAAGAAAACACATAATATACACATTTCTATAAATGTTTTTCTGGATTAATATGAATGATATAGAGCAATACGTTTTTTTTAAATAATAGTTTGTTGATAAACGGGTGAAGGAAACCAATAGATATTTTTCTCCAAATCAGGCAAAGAGAATGTATTTTCAAGCTATCATATACCCACTAGCTCTTAAGAATTAATTATCCTTTAAGCCTACTGTATCACCCTTCGTAGTATAGTGGTTATCATGCTAACCTCTAGTAGATCAGGTCGCAGGTTCAACCCTGGTGGAGGGTGATTGATTTTTTTCGGACGTAAGGATCTTTAATGTGGAAATATAGCTGTGGGTCCCTTTAAATGTTTATTTACTCGTAATAGAACTCCATACCTTGAAAGAAAAATTCTAAACTTTTCACGTCCGCAAAGCCATTATTTCGTCCTTTGGTGTCGTCTATTACAGATGAGCGGTGTACAATACCATGTGCACATAGTGGTGAAAACGCGAATTAGAAATCCTAATCAATCAAGAAAGAGGCCAGGTATCTCAAATAACGTCGACATGGACTGTGGAACGTGACTAATCCTACTATATTACACTGTATCCTTGAATCTACTAATAACATGTTATGTTAATTTTAATGATAATATATAATTGTATACAATATTAATATAAATGCAATGCATTAATTGTATATAATATTAATGTTAATAATATAATAATGTTAATTATTCTATAAACCTATATGCATATTTAGAAAATTAACTTTAAATCTGTTATTTATGCACATATTTATCTCTGTTAAAAAAATAAAATTTTGCTTCAAAATATCAATGATATGCTGAAAAAATGTATTTATTCTTAACGCTTACTCGTATATGAGTACGTATTTAATATTATAGATCATGGTTATTACTCTCTGGATTATTATTACATTACACCCAAAAACTTTGCATTTAGATTTCATCGAAAATGAACCTTTGAGGTTCCCTAAAACCCCCAAAAAGACATTCTTTAAAATAAAGGCTTTGTGTGTGTGTGAGTGTGTGTGTGTGCATAACTGACAAAGAACCTAATTCTATACACGTTGCAAACACTTTAAAAGGTTTCTGTGTCATCTATGTTCCTTATATAGCTGAACTTAAATACCTCTCAATGCATAAATTTTACATAAGAGTGTGCGCCATATTTGTTGTACACAGTGTCAATGAACTTTTATTTTATTCACTACGTCAACACCAATCCTTTCTGTTTCGCTTTCTTCCCTGCAAGACGCTAACCAGGACATTCGTCGCCGCGCATCCGGATCTCTGTCTACAGGTAAGATGCCTATCTCCTGCTTCGACCCAATGTTTTCCAGGTTCGATGCTGAATATTTTAAGTTACAAACAGTAGCTTATTGTTTGGAACATGGGCTTGTTATACCTCGCAGATGTCACAGGAACATTTATGAAGTATTTGCTAAATAAATATAGGATAGTTCTTTTTATGGAGGTCAAAATGTCCGATTAATGTCAATTTGTGCTAAAACCAACATTTTACAAAATTCTAGGAACCCAACTTGGAAATAACATGCTTTTTTGCTTTTTATAAAAGAGTTCCAATGATTTTGATAATAATCCCATTTGATTGAAGTGTTCAATTTTCTATACAACAGTGTCAGTCAACGAATGCTCTTTGACGTCATAGAAAACTGCTTGCCAGCTAATCGGCACCGAGAAAGGAATTCACTGAGAAATGAAGGACAGATGAGTGAAAAGTGAAATCGAGGTTAATGAAAAGAGATGGCATTGAGCTTTACATTCCTAAAGCTTCCCTCCGCAGCAATTGCTACGTCACAAAGGCATCAATATGTATTTGAATTGTTGGACTCTGGAATAAATAGGCGGCAACATTCTCTTCATTTTGTTTAATTCAACGTAACTGCAAATCATATCAGAGAAACCAAAGCTTAGTGCAGATAAAACTGTAGGATTCATTAAAATGTAGTTTTTTTGTTGCTTTAGCGTTTCCGAACTTCTCTAGACATTAATTAACTTATATGAACATTATCCTTATGGAAATAGGGATAAGGTGCTTTCGGAGAAGAATCGGTATCGATTTAGTGATGATATTGCACTTTTACCTCGGAAGAGGCGCCCCCGGGAGGGAGGAAAAAAGATTGAGGTGGGAGGAGACACTGATTGGCCGGAAACAGCCGTTTTGGGAAAGAAATAACGGGGATAATAAATTTCCACAATCGAAAAGTGTTTGTCCTTTTCCCTTCCACGCTGCACCGAAACGCCATCTCGGACACTTCTAACACTACAGTAGATCTTATGGAGTGCAGAATGGATTAAAATTACTTATGGAACGATATGGAGAGGCAGGAGCTTCAGGGGATTAGATAAGCCACTCCAGCATTCGCCTGAGGACGAGGAAATCTCTTAGTTCATGGTGGGTAATTTCCGGAAATAGAACAAGGGATCACCAGAATGCATCTCGCAAACACTACTGGGAGAATCCATGGGGAATACGCAATAATGGCATGGCTAAGAGAGGAGAGTGAAAGGGTCAGTGAAATAATCTGTTCACAAGGTAAAGCCATTATACAGGAGAAAAACATGACAAAGTTTTTAAAACGCAGGGAAACTGAGACTTATAGTAAAGAAAGTGTCGAATTAAAACGAATAAAAGCTTACATAAATACAAATTTAGGCAAAAACATATGAACATGTGACAACATTTATAAAATTTAAAAAATAAATTAAAATGGGCTGTTAAAAGAAGAAAGAAACAGTGATGTATGATAATATATTGAAGAACTGAAGATGCAATACGAATATATTCGGTTGAACCTGAAGATAGGCTGTCTAATAGATGTTATGTCTTAGTACTCCAGCAATAATAATAATATTAATTATGATAATAATAACTAATAATACATCCGATACTGTGCAATATAACATTTAAAATAATACATTTAAAATATCTTAACCATCGATAATTTTGCAAAGAGATTAAAAGTGTCGAAAAATATTTATTAATTTATAGAGGGTGCATCATAATTAACAACGTAATCCAAAACGGATAAAAATACAGGAAACAAAATCAAAACAATTGACTGCCTCCTTGGCCGAGTGGTCAGCGAGTTGACTTCTCACGGAAGTCACGGGTTCTATTCCAGTCTGGGGCGGAGAGTTTTCCTTTAACCAGAATTATTCCCTATCCCCCACAGAGTCTGGAAGTAAGTATGTGATAGTGAATGTGTGTGTGTTTGAGGAAAATAAAACTATTTAAAACTAACTAAAGAACCTACAGTCCACAAGTTGTTTTAAGAGCAAAACACCCGATATGACCTTAGATATTAAAGAGGGCTATATAAATGAAACAATAAAAAAAATCTGATGTGCTCAATTCATATGACTTTCTCTAGATATCTGCAATAAATTATTGTTAAAAAGCTAACGGTTTTATTTACTTCATACTAATCGACAAAAAATTTGCAGAAATAGTCTTACTACTGCTTCCTTACAAGTAGAAGCGATATAAGGGAGTATCATAGGTTAAAGTGATAGTCAAAAGCTGGTTGATATGTGACTGAAGCTCCTTTGTTTGTATGGGCACGAGTTGATAAGTTCTTGTATGAGAAAATTATAAGTTTTTTAAAGCTGAAACCAATAACAAGGAATGTCTCAAAATTGATGAACTCCACGAAAAAAAAAAATGTAACATAAAATGTGTGTTTTAATGGGCGCTACATGTTTTGTGTAATAAGTTCTTGTCTATCTCTTACGGTTTAACAGTTATGCAAAATTATGCAAAATTCCGCAAAATTCATCCAAAATAATGTAGTCTTCAAAGACTTTTCTCAGAAAATTCAAGACATACATATTATTTGTCAGGTAAATATCCTATATACGATATTTTAATCAAAATCGTTAATGCCATTTTTGAGAAAATCAATATATTCGCAAAAGGTTTCATGTAAAGTGTAGTTTGGGGTGGGGGATTTTCTTGAAAATCTTCGTTTCGCATCCTTGTAATATACCAAGCTTAATAACCAAGTTTGGTATTTAACGGTGTTTTCGTTTTTGAGTTATACTGTCCACAGACACACACACATGGACCTTTTTCCAGATTTTTTTTTTTTTTTGTATTCAGGGGGTTCCAAAACCTGACCTGTATTTCCGGTAAAATCTGGGTATCTAATTGTTAGGAGCAACACAGCACCTTCTCCATACATCATATAAATAGTACGTGTAGAGTAAATAAAGATCTTTTTTGACTCAGGGGACCTCAAAACATATTTCCGGCGAAAATTCGACATCGATTTTCTGGCTGGAGTACAGAACCTTTTCTAGCTAATATGTATATTGTATGTACGTTTCCGCTAGAGAAGGTAAAATAGAATGTATGCAATCTGTGAAGTATAAAATAATACTAGAAGTATATTTAAGCAAACCAATATATTGAAATACCCTTAAAATCAAATTTTGGGTAAATATGACTTTGGGAGGGCAGGCTTTATTTCTTTTTTACACTCCTCACATACCGATCCAACACACCCCTCACATCAGGTTTTGAATTTCGACCACATTGCGTGTTATTTTTTTGCAAAACAAATAATAATAATAATAATAATAATAATAATAAAGGTAATCGAAGTTCTGTGGACACAATACTTATTGCCAACTTAGTATTTAGAAACTACTAGAAGCTTAGAATTGTAGAGAAAATCCCCATGTATATTTCGGTTTAGCCTGTGCATGGAAACATTAACTGATCATTAAGTTAGTGGCATCTATGATGTCATTACAAGAATAGTTCCCCCATTTCATGACACCACCGAGGATAACAGCATTCATTTGTTTCGCTAATGTGTACACTAATGCTGTTGCATACAACATCGAATTATTGTGTATTGGTTCAGAACGGATATTAAACTAACCGCACCGAATTCCCTTAGAAAACACAGTAAATTACTTCAGGTACTTGAGAGTAATTTACCACTATTGCATTTTTAAACGTGTTTATTGACTTTCTCTACACGTAATATGCAAAAAAAAGAGAGCAGGTATTGCATCACCTAAAATTTTGATACCGAAATTTAACCAGAAATAGACGTTTTAGGGTCTCCAGTATCCAAAAAACGCATTTTTTAGAAAACAAAAAGTCCGTGTATGTGTGTCCGTGAACACGATAACATCAAAACGAAAACTCAGTAAAATACTATACTTGGTATATAAGTTAGTATTTTCCAAGGATGTGACACGAAGGTTTTGAGAACCCCCCCCCCACGCCAAACTACCCTTTACATGGTAAAAATTTCAAAAATGTTAATTTCCTCCATAATGGCTCCAACAATTTTTGTTAAAATGTCGTATATTAAAGATATTTACACGACAAATAAAATGTGTATCTTGACTTTTCTAGGAATAGCTTCTGAAGGTCTCTTTATTTCGAATGAATGTGTCTCGATTTTGCATAACTAGTAAACCGTAAGAGATAGAGAAAAACTTACTGCATAAAATATGGAGATCTCGTTAAAACACACAATTTATGTCATATACATTGTTTTCGTAGAGTTGACCATTTTTAAGATATATCTATATATATATATATATATATATATATATATACATATATTCATATATACTTGCAATGCAAAGAAACGGGTTTTAACTACATGGCAACCAGCTTTTAAAAGATTTGTCTATCGTTTTAGCCTAGAGTATTTCATTATTTACCTTTTTCTTACAGGAAAGCACTTCTGCTTAAGCTTTTTAACAAACGTTTGTTATAGAAATGCAAAGAAACTTATGAGAATGGAACACATCAACATTTTTTTTAAATAATGCATACGAAGATTCGTAAAATTCTGAAAGACTTCTGTAAAATAGTGACACTATTTTATTTAAATAGAAATAACAATCACTTAGGATAAAAAATTATATTGATCTTCGTGGAGTATTTATACTTTCTCTACTTCTTACATAGTATATAGGTAGAGAAAAATTTAATATCGAGATTTTCCTAGAAATACAAATTTTAAGATCCTCTGAAAAATTCATTTTTAGCAAAAGGTCTGAATGTGCCCATGTGTGTGTGTGTCTGAGCAGCATAACTCAAACACGAAAATTCACTTGAAATAAATTTAAGTTCCGAAATTTGCGACACGAAGATTTTCAAGAAAATCCTCCCACCCAAAATACTTTTTATATGGAAACATTATCGAATGTATTGCTTTTTTTGAAAATGATTCCTAACATTATTAAAGATACTTACAAGAGAAATTAAATATGTACCTTTAATGTCCTGGGAATAAGCTCTGAAGTTATCTTCATTATAAATTACCTTTGTGTAACTGGTAAATCATAAAAGATGTACCTACGTTTTTACTTTCTCTATACATACTATGTACATAGTGTACAGAGAAGGAATTGCACTCCACCCAAAAATTTGATTCCGAGATTTCACCGGAAATATATGTTTTAGGTTCCCCTGTATACAAAAAAAAATCATTTTCAGAAAAGGTCCGTGTGTGTCCATATGTCTGTGTGTCTGTGAACACGATAACTCAAAAATGAAAAGTCAGCAAAATACCAAAGTTGGTATTTAAGGTTCGTATCTTCCAGAGATGCGACACGAAGATTTGAGAAAAATTCCCCCACCCCAAACTACCCTTTACATGGATTTTTTTTCGAAAGTTTTGATTTTCTCAAAAATGGATCTAACGATTTTGATTAAAATTTTGTGTATTAAAGATATTTATCTGACAAATATTATGTATATTTTGAACTTTCTGGGAATAGCCTCTGAAGATTACTTTATTCTGGATGAATTATACGGAATTTTGCAAAACTGCTAAACCGTAAGAGATGGATAAAGACTTGCAACACAAAAAATGTAGAGCACCTTAAAACACACAATTTATCTTATATACATTTTTGAGATACTCCTTATTTTTTTGTTTCAGCTTTAAAAAACGTACTTTTCTCAAACAGGAATTTAACAATTCCAGTCCATATAAACAAAGGAACTTCAGTCACGTAGCAACCAACTTTTGACTATCACTTTAAACAATACCACTCCCTTATTTCGCTTCTACTTACAAGGAAGCAAGTAATAAGACTATTTCTGCTAATTTTTTCTGATTAGCAGAAAGTAAATAGAAGCATAAGCTTTTTAACAATAATTTATTGCAGAGTTGTAGAGAAAGCGATGTGAATGGAACCCATCAGATTTTTTGTTGTAGGTTTTTGTCTATCTCGTCAACACATTCAATTTATGTCACATGCATTTCTGTTGTGTAGTTAATTTCTAAGGTACTGCTTATTATAGATTTAAAATTCCCACTGTTTATACTTTTCTCAAATGAGAAGACGTTATTCATATTTTTCATCGTGGTCAAGTAAAGGGAATATACTTTCATTACCATCGCATAGCCGCCGTCCTTTAAAATATTTGACTCTTGCTTTAGCTTATTTCCTTATTTTCATTGTACAACGAAATTATATTGTAATACAAATATTTCTGATAATTTTACTGTAATAAGATAAATAGATAAGATAATAAGCTCGTAAGAACAAATTTCTGCAGCATAGGTAGAAAAAGACATGTAAATGTGGCTCATCGCATTTTTTTTATTTACCGCTTTTTTAATATTTTTGTTTACATGTTTTCTTTCTTTCTTTTTTTTTTTTGATGTTTTCCCGTGGTTTAGTGTACATGTGCATATACACATATTCACATTTAAAAGTACACAAGCACATACATCCGAGGCGGGATTCGAACTCGCGATTATCTGCGCCAAGAAGCATCTAAGCTAGGTACTTTAGCTATGGGGACCGGCAATCTCTTAACACAGATTGGGGAAAGATATTATTATTGTGTTTTAAAAATACGTCTTTTAAGGGTCACGAAACAAAAGAAGTTAAACAATTCTGCTGTGTTCCATTCACATGACTTTTACTCACTTCTTTGTAACAAATTAGTGTAATAAGCTTATTCTTCTATTTACTGCATGCTAATCGAGAAAAACTTAGCAGAAATAGTCTTATTACTTGCTTCCATGTCAGTAGAAGCGAACTATGGGAATATCATAAGTTAAAGTGAATTCAAGAGTTGGTTACTAGGTGACTGAAGTTCCTTTGTTTGTATGGACACGAGTTGACAAATTCCTGTATGAGAAAAGTACAAGTTTCACAAAGTTTTGTGTGGTAAGTTTTTGCTCATTTCTCACGGTTTAGCAGTTATGCAAAATTTCGTAAAATTCACCCAGAATAAAGTAGACTTCAGAGGCTATTCCCAGAAAATTCAAGTTTGTTATTTAACGGTCTTTTTGTTTTTGAGCTATGCTGTGCACAGACACACAGACACACACGCACACACGGACCTTTTTCCGAAAATGCTTTTTTGGATTCAGGTGTCCGTACACTATGTACATAGTACGCGTAGAGAAAGTAATAAGTTAGGAAATCATCTATATAAGTTAGAGAGACGGAGAGAGAGAGGAAGGTTTTTGTAATAAACTTTCCAAATCTAACTTTTTAGGTATAATACAATACTTCCTGTGATATGAAGCAGAGAACTTTTTAACTCATTTTAAGAAGTTTTTGTTCAAAACTGTAAAACACTTTTCAACTATAGGTTGTAATATTGAATTTATGAACAACAGCAAATATGCTTCCAACTTTCCTATATTATAAATTCAGTTTGTATCATTCGACTTACCTTACCTAACAACTAGCTTCCAAGCACCATTTACTCTACAGTTATCTATTTACTTAAAAGGGGGGGGGGCTTGAATTTCGAACTGGTACAAATGCTTCTATTATCGTTTATGTTTATAGCAATACTTTAACTTCAATGTCATACAATTTAGTAAAAGCCCGCCCAGTAGTGTGGTGGTAGCATGTCTGCCTCACATTCAACAGGTCACGAGATCGAATTCGGTTCGCTTAGGGTTGAGGCGGTAACGTGGTTACGGGTTCGTACCCTGGGTGCAGGTTTTGGTTATTTGGAATGGTGTGGATATGAGGGTGCCCTAGCTCAGGATTTTTACTAGCATGGAAACTCTTTCAGAGTGTGGTAAGACACAAGGCTTTGTTCAGTTACCTCGGTCTTTTTCTGCCGTCGAACATACACGCATTCCTCCTAAATTTTCTACTATGAAATTACACTTTACCCGACCGCGACTATTATTATTTATTAATTTTGATGTAGTGATCTCGTCCGTACTCTGGTCGATATTAAAATTAATTATTTCCGTCACAACTAGAGTTACACTACACGCCCAAATAAATGTCCTGCGCCAAGTGCCTCAAGAAGTGTCCCCATGACAAGTGGAGAGAATTGTTTTCTCCTTTCCGTTATGTTCCCTCGGGCAGTGTCCTTTCATCCCCTTCGGGGCAATGCTCTGCCCTAACGGTATATGGTGCTACTAGCTCGTGACTTATACGTGTTTGAAATCATTCTTCCCTGCCCATTTTAAATGTAAATTTATATTTCCCTTTCTTGGTATAATTTATATTATTAGCCATGATTTATCTTTCCCTTCTGAATAACTCTTTAGCCCCGAACGACATATGTACTGTCTCAGGGTTATTTACTCGAATAAGATTTTTTCGGGGGTTTTCCTTTTCCTGAGAAGACGAATGCCTAGTAGCTTTAAGCTCTATGGACCCCGAGATCATTTGAATATCAATTCACCAATTTCAATCATCGTCCGA
The DNA here is from genome assembly GCA_030762935.1 of Hymenopus coronatus. NCBI lineage: Eukaryota > Metazoa > Arthropoda > Insecta > Mantodea > Hymenopodidae > Hymenopus > Hymenopus coronatus. Next base: position 93,555,036 of record CM060895.1, on the reverse strand, counting down.
TATGAGCAACCAGGTTAAAGCACGTTAACCTACAGAATAAGTTAATAAAATTAGTAAAAAAATTGATGTATTATATTGACAAGACATTCAAATGCAATTGAACAGACAACTATTACCACAAAAGGTTACTTTTGATTTACTTCACGCGTATTGATATAAAGGCGGAGCCTTGGCCGAGTTGTTAGACCACTCACCTCTCACCTTCGCGGCCCGGATTCGATCCCAAGCGTCCACATATGCGATTTGTAGTGGACGAAGCGGCGTCTGGTCAAGTTTTCTCCAAATCCTCCGATTTACCCCGCCACTCATTCCAATAATTGCTCCATCATCATATTTTCTATCATTCATTTCGCTTGCATCATATCAACCAGTTCCTCACACTCATGCGTGGCATCGGGCCAACCACTCCTTCCAGGTTCTTCATCTGTGGTTTCGTGTCGTTGGCTCCCCGACAGACTTCTGACCCCTAGAAATTCGCTTGTAAGTCCTAGGGGGGGTGCCAGTTCTAAAATATGGGCAGGGTAAGCCGTCTACAAAAAAAGTAATATAAAATGGAAATACTATATTCACTTAAAATTTGCAGAAATGTATCTATTATACACTTTTTCAGATACTTCTGCAGAATGAGGTGATACATTACGCTAAAGCAAGAGTCGCATCTTTCCCCTATGTGGCACATTGATATTCTGTTCTCTTTGCTTGGCCAGGAGAAAGAAAACTGGAATACGATTACTCACTTGAGAAACGGGTAACTATTTTAATATCCAAACAAAAGACCTAGAATATCTATGAAAGGTTAACTCCACTTAAGAATTAATTTCACATAAATTGTATTGTTTTTATGTAGCGAGATTTTGTCTCTCTCTTTCAGTTTATCGTATTGTAAATGCTATCCAGAACGAAAAGGACTTCACAGACATTTTCCAGCAAGCCTTTATATTTGTAATAAAATATCTTAAAAGATTTTTTGCTTTTGAGAAACGTGGTTTACAGACGTACATACAAACACACGCACGGAAAACGACTGAAAGGCTTTTTTATTAATGAGACCTCAAAACATGTATTTAGGTGAAACATAGGTTGTAATTCTTGGGTGGAACATAATACCTTCTTTACTTACTATCTACATGAATACCAACATTTGCGTTATTTTGTTGTCAATATATACTACTGTTAGTTGATTAAATTAAGGCTTAATAAAAAAAATAAAATAATTAAAGGTATTAAACAAATAAAGTGTTAACTAATATAAAACTAATTAAGTAATAAAGTAGTAAAATTAAATTAAGCATTAAAATAAATTAATCGTTAATAATACCACTAATAATAAAATAATAATAGGTAACAATAAGTATTTGAAATAAATATTGATGGTAGTAATGAATAATAAACACTATAAAATATTTTCGAAAATGTTGAAATTCATATTTTTAGTTTTAGTTTTTGCAGTTTGGGTAGTTTAATTTTTGTCAATTACATGTTATATGGAGTATTAATTCAGATTGGAAATGACAAAATATACGATTTAGAAATGACCCGGTTTTAGAAACTAAGCACTTGGGTATGTTATTACAATTTTTATTTATTTATTTGAACATGGTAGAGAAAATAAAACAAGTTCTAAAGAATCTAATAAAATTTAATGAGGCTTTGGTGCTTTCAGAAAATTTTGTTATGTTGACTTACTCACGTTTGAGAGTTTTACGCAACGATTATTAAACTCCAAACATATGCTTCAAATATCAACCATCTCGCACTGTAAGGCGGTAAAAAATGTGGCTGAATTTAACAGGGGTTTTAAAATACATCTGTATGTTCCCTGCGGCACATAAATGTAAAAAAAAAAAAAAAAAAAAAAACATGCATCGCACAGAAATTGTTGCATTAAAATCGGTGAAGAGTTGGGCCAGCATTTCCTCCCCAGTGACTTTGTTTTTACTCCTCCCCTCATTTGTAATAATACGCATGGAAATGATATTCCCACCCCTCTAAAACAAGAAACTCGAGGCGCGCCCACATTCACTCTAGAGAATCTCCCCAAAAACACATTAAGCAAATTAATGATTACTTTAACTGCTGTTGCTGTGTAAACAAACCGAACTGAGAGGTAATTCAAATACATGTTCCGTTCAAATGGTGAATAGACCAAAGTGCGTTAACATCGTGTGCGCTGGATAAATCTTAAACTTCAAGAAGTTAAAATCTTCTCTCAACATGCCAAAAGATTTCAAGCCAATTTGAACTTGCGAAAACAGATAGATGTCTGTTTAAAATTAATCTGATTTGGTTCATTTACACAACATTCACTACGTCTCTGTAGAAAATCTTATTAAAAATCTTATTCTTCCATCTACTTCCTTGTAAGTAAAAGGGAAATAAGGGTATACATTGGGCTAAAACGATAGCCAAATCATTTAAAGACTAGTGATTGAAGCTCTATGTGCTGTGTGATTGAAGTTCGTTACTTTTAATGACAAATTTTCTTATGAGAAACGTTTATGCATTTTAAAATTTCTCGAAAATGACCAACTTCAGGAAATAAGAGTATGACATAAATTGTGTGATTTAATTAAATTTACATTTTTTCTATAGCAAGTTTTTGTCTATCTCTTATAGTTTATCAGTTATACAAACGTTATCTAGAATGAAGAGGACTTCAGAGGACATTTCCAGAAAATTGAAGAAAATTCAACTTTCTCTAGCACGTATGTACACACATAGTAACTAGAGCATTGCATTTCACCCAAAATTTCGGTGTTGAGATTTCATTACAAATATAAGTTTTGAGATCCCCTGAGTTCGAAAAAAATGGCCCTTGTATGTGTTTGCGAACAGCATAACCTATAAACGAAAATAGCGTTTAATATCAAACTTGATATATTTTTTAGTACCTTTCAAGGATGTAACATGAAGAGTTTCAAGAAAATTTCCCACCACAAATTACCCTTTGCATTATCAAGAATGGTTGTTACGATTTGATTAAAATACCATATATTAAAGATATTTACATCACAAATAAAATGTCCATTTTGAATTTATTGGGAATAGATTCTGAATAACACCTTATTCTGGATGATTTTTGCAAATTTTTGCATAACTGTTAAACGGTAAAGAAATAGGGGGAAAAAAACTTACTACACAACAAATGTAAATATCGTTAAAACACATAAGCTATGTCATATACGTTTGCCATTTTCGACGTGTTCCTTGTTATTGGTTTCAATTTTAAAACATTTATTTACCCACTACTTATACGGAACAAATAATAAGACCCTTTCTTATGATGCTCTTCTCGGTTAGCACGAAGTAAATAGAATAATAAGATTTTTACCTTCTCTAGTTCACTATGTACAATGCACATAGGGATAGAGAAGGTATTGTAGTGCACCCAAAATTTTGATACCGAGATTTCACCGGAAATGTATGTTTTGGGGTCCCCTGAGTCCCAATTTTTTTTTTTTTTTAAAACGTCCGTGTGTGTATCTGTGGACAGCATAGCCATAAAACGAAAAGACCGTTAAATACCAAACCTGGTATTTAGGTTTAGTATCTTCCAAGGATACGACACCAAGATTTTAAAAAAAAAATCCCCCTATCACAAACTACCCTTTAAATGAAAAAATGTTTTAAAAAATTTGATTTTCTTAGTAATGGCTGTAACGATTTTGATTAAAATACCGTATATTAAAGCTATTTATATCCGAAATAAAATGTATATCTCGAATTTTTGGGGAATAGCCACTGAAAGGCTCTTTATTCTGGATGAATTTTGCTTAACAGCTAAACCGTAAGAGATAGAAAAAAACTCACTATACAAAAAATGTACATCACGCCAAAACACACAATTTATGTCCTTTACGTTTTTATTGCGGAGGTAACCGTTTCCGAGATATTCCTTGTTTCTGGTTTCAATTGTGAAGTACTTAAACTTTTCTCAGACAGGAAGTGTCCGTTTTTCTTTTGTTCTACTCCTGGCCAAGCAAAGAAGTGATTTGCATGAAAATCCTATGACGATAGCTTTTAAAACATTTCACAATCACCATAGCATAGCGCATTCCCTTATTCTCTCCTATTTATAAGGAACTAAGTAATAAGAACATTCTGCTAATATTTATCTCGATTAGCATTGTGTACAAAGAAGAATAATCTTTTGTAGGAGGTTTGTAGAGCAGCTAGAGAAAGTTATGTGAGTGTAACACATCAGATTTTGAAGACTAGAGATGTAGAAGAATCGTGTGAACGTAACTCATCAGATCTTTAATATTCTGTATTATACCGTTAAGAACTACTTTTGAGGAAATAAAAATTTTCGAAATTGTTTCCGTGTAAATGCTAGTTTAGGATGGAGAGATTCTCTTGAAAATCTTCGTGATGTATTCTTAGAAGATATTTAAGTTATATAGAAAGCTTGGTATATTACCCACTTTTTGTTTTTGAGTTGTCGTGTTCACAGATACAAACGAACGCACACAATTACATATGACTTTTTCAAAAAATGCTTTTTTTTATACGGAGGACCCTTGTGTATTTCCGGTGAAATCTCTGAGTCGAATTTTTGGTTAGAGTGTAATATTTTCTCTATCTACTATTTACTAATAGAGAAAGAAATAATATCTTGTGTTTTATTCATATGACATATCAATTGCCCTATTATCGGACATAAATATATACAATGTTTCTAATTTTGTTGGTAATTGGTAGTCAAAACAGATAATTGCAACAACAAAAATAATAATGACAATTATTACAGTATTAACATAATAAAACAATAAGTTACTTAACTTGCTCAATACCCTTATAATCACACTGTAACTCCAAATGCATGAGGTTTAATTTATAACGGAAAGTCGAATAGCTTCCATTCGCATGCCTTTTTACTTTCTCTATACGCACTATGTACATAGTGTATAGAGAAAGTATTGCACTCCACCCAAACATTCGATACCGAGATTTCACCGGAAATATATGTTTTAGGGGCCCCTTTGTCTAAAAAAAAAGCATTTTCGAAAAAAGGTCCATGTGTGTGTCCGTGAACACGATAACTCAAAAAAGAAAAGTCAGTAAAATACCAAACTTGGTATTTAAGTTTAGTATCTTCCAGGGATGCGATACGAAGATTTTGAGAAAAATGCCCCCACCGCCAACTACCCTTTACATGTAACTTTTTTCGAAAATGTTGATTTTCCCAAAAATGGCTCTAACGATTTTGATTAAAATTTCGTATATTAAAGATATTTACCTGAAAAATAAAATATACATCTTGAATTTTCTGGGAATAGCCTCTGAAGAGTACTTTATTCTGGATGGATTTTGCGGAGTTTTGAATAACTGCTAAACCGTAAGAAATGGACAAAAACTTTCTACATGAAAAATGTAGAGCACGTTTAAACACACTATTTATGTTATATATATTTTTTCAGTTCTTTGTTTTTGAGACATTCCTTGTTTTCGGTTTCTGCTTTGAAAAGCTTATACTTTTCTGATACAGGAATCTGTCAACTGCTGTCCATACAAACAAAGGAACTTCAGTGACATAGTTACCAGCTTTTGACTACAAGGAAGCAAGTAATAAGACTATTTCTGCTAATTTTTTATGATTAACATGAAGTAAATAGAAGTATAAGCTTTTTAAGAATAATTTGTTGCAGAGATGTAGAGAAAGTCATGTGAATGATACACATCAGATTTTTGTATCGGTTCTGCAAACACACTATTCTTATAAAATATTATTTTATCTTTATCATAATAATCAAGATAAACGTTACCAATAATAGTCTTATTACTTAGTTCCCTATAAGTAGAAGGGAAAAAGGGGAATTTATGTGCTAAAGCGAGAGTCAAATCCTTTAGAAACTCTCGTTATGTGACTATCGTTGAAATTCGGTTCTGTTTCCATCGACAGGAACAATACAAAAGATATATAAAACAGATGAGGCTCCCCGGTTGAGAAAAGTGGCGAGTATTTTAAAAATAAAAGCATTAATGTCTCTGAAACGGCTATCTCTGCAAAAAATGCATATAACTTAAATTGTGTGCTTTATCGAGATCTATAATTGTGGTGTACTAAACTTTGTTTACCTCTTACGGTTTACCAGTTATACAAAGCCATTCAGAATGAGGAGAATTCAGAGGTTATCCTCAGGATACACCTTTTATTTGCTATATACTTATCTTGTATTTTAATCGAAATTGAGTGTCATTTTTTTTTTTAGAAAATCAAACATTTACAATAATGCTCCATATAAAGGCTAGCTTTGAATTTTTTTCTGAAAATCTTCGTGTCACATTCTTTGAAGATACTAAACTTAGATACAAATTCTGGTCCTGAAAATACGTATTTGCAGTAAAATCTCGGTATCTAACTTTTAGTGGAATACTATACCTTTTCTATATAGTATATACATTGTACCTATGTGCTTGAGATAGTAAACATTTTCTCATTTATAGCAGTGAATATGAATAACCATAATGGAATGAATTGGAATCGAAAAAAAAAATAACTTTCCTAGTGCAGAACTTTGCCAAAAACTTAAACAGGTATTTCAACACTTTCTATAAGTAAGAAGGATTCCCCTTACGATAGTCGGATATAAATGCAGGAGTCAATGGCTTGCATATTGGTTTGCATATCGGATAGTTACGCTCAATCTGTGTTACCCCTCCCCTCTTACAGAGAGGTAGTGACTACTAATTCATGTTTCAAGAGAACCAGTCATCTATTTAGTTACATGCACAATGGTGGTATGGTCAAGTTCCCAGTAGACATTTTAAATACTCGTTCTAAGCGAGAAACTGGCATAGGTGTCGCTTTTCACTTATTTATATACTTGACGTGGTAAGAACATCTATTTGTAATTTTAAATTTAAGATAGTTACTCTAAATACATTCCGTTTTGGAGATGAACAATTTGTTCTGGCAGCATCTGAGGTTAACTAACAAAGGGCAAGGAATATAAAAAACTGTATTTTAAGGATCTCGTCAAAGAAGACACTAGTTTTAGCATTTCGTTGAACATCTCAGAGACAAAATTGTAATTTGGAACAAAATCTTAGAACTTATCCAATTTTCTTGATTGTGAGAATACTTATACGCTAAGAAAAGAAGTTACATTAGGAACATGAAATGACTGGTGTAATAAAAACAATGAAAAAGGTAAAAAAAACAACGATCTTGAAATTGTATAAAATCTCGGTTACCTGTGTTACTTTATGATGCAAAAACCTGAACTTTAACAACTAGATTGGAAAAAAAACTAAGCAGCAGAGATGTGATTGGCAAGATTATTAGCAAGTTATTAAATGCAGAATCACAAAAGGAACCAGGAAATTTTGGGAAAACAACTAGTGTTATGGAAATAATGAAAAGATAGACCATTGCAGAAATAAGTGGCATGAAGAACATTATGAATATAAACCCTGACGGAGATGAAGCAGAAGAACAGAAGAAAGAGATCCAAGGATCACCCACTTTTACATCATATATGGATGAAATGATGATGATGATGATGATGATGATGGTGTTTAAGGGCGCTCAACTGCCGAGGTCATTAGCGCCCTTATGACTAAAACTTGACAATAGTCAGTAAGAAAACACCATTGCAAATAAAACACAGGTGAAAGTAGAGCTAAAACAGTAGAAAACCGAAGTAAAAGAATTGTTCAGCCCTGTAACCAGACCCGGAAATAAAACTCCGACTAAAGCCAACGCATTAAAACTAAAAGAGCTAGTTCAGAGTTAAAAAATCTGCTACCACACTAAAACTTCAAGGTAAAAGAAACTTTTGCTAAAAATTTAAAAACCCTGTCCACTGTTCTTGGGTCATCTGCCAGGACCTCCGCAAGAGAGGCCAGCTGACTGAATGTGTGCCAGGTGATCACACTGCAGCAACACATGCCGAACTGACTGTGCCTCCCCACAGAGCGCACAGAGAGGAGCAGGTTCGCGTTTAAACAGGTAACTGTAAGTAAAAATACAGTGGCCAATTCGTAGCCGAGCTAGTACTACCTCCTCCCGGCGGGATAAACAAGAGGAGGTTACCCAGTTGACAGGGAGGTCCTTCACCTCTCTCAGCTTATTACCCCGGAGAGCCGACCACTCCGCATACCAATCCGAAAAAACGGCTCTTCGTACAGCCACCCTAAAATCTTCTGCTGTTAACTGGTAATGGTAACGCTGGGCTCTGTGGCTGCCGATTTCCTTGCCAAATCCGCAGTTTCATTCCCTGGCAAGCCGACGTGTCTAGCAATCCATGCGCACTCAACATTAAAACCAGAAGCATGCAAAATGTATATATGGATGAAGATGGAGCACTAGTGGAATGCGATGGCAGGGGAACCTGAAGAATTCCCGCCGTTTTGTCCACTACAAATTTCTCATACGGTCGCCTGGGATCCAACCAGGGCTGCAAGCGAATGATCTAACCACTCGGTCCCGGCGTGGTCGGGATCAGTTTTGAAGTGCTTGCATAGGAATAGATAAAACTCTCCGATCCGATTTGTATAATAATGAAGAAGAATTTGAATTAATCGTTTCTTCCACATCAGCGTGTGTAGGACAGAAATACTCAGCTGCTTGGTTTTTCCCGGTAAACAATAAAGAAATCTCAAATTATTTTGAGATGTGATATCTCAATAGGGACTTACAAACTCTTTCAGTAATTAAGTCCCAACAATTCGACCGATCAATGTGAATTACTTGTTTCTTCCACGCCATTTAGTAATGCCGTGGCGGTATGTTGCCATGGTAGCTCAGTGGTCAGAGCAATCTGGACGGAAACAGGAGATCCGTGATTCAAATCCGCTATGACATTAAAAGTTTTCTGACACTACCTCTCCAACATGATGAATAATTATTGATTGTCTCATATGGAAACTTAGATTGCTTTGCGTTTTTCTACTAACGTATGAAGGATGGAGTTAGAAATTAAATGGAGTTTTATTTATGGACGATCTTTAATTACTGTGTTCTCAGTGTCCCTTCTATTTTGGGTGTGTAAGATCACGTAATCTGGCTCAGAGGTCATTTTATAAGGCTTAGGTTCTTTTACGTGTTGTAAATCTACGTCACCAACGGTTTTATTTCCCTTCCGAAGGAACCTATGCTAAGGATTTTTATGCCCGAAAATATCCATCGTCCTCTGCCGTGTTTTCATCCGCGACTAGGGAGGGCAAAGATGGAGTTAAAGCTTACATATGTGTTTTCAGTTCACTAATAAGATGTCTCTTTCTAATTTAACGAATGACATTTATACATTTTTCACCTGATACATATACAACAATTTATAATAGTTTGGTAGCTGTATGTTTTATACGAGATACTTGCAATTGATGCATCCAATACGATACAGATTCCTAGTAGCATTTGTTTAGAACGGTACAGTTTGCAAATGTGTTTCCATCGGAAAGCAATTTCTTTCGAGCGTTCATTTAAAAGTTGGGAAACTTTAATGAGGCACGTTCATGTCATTAACGAACGAAACGACTGAATGTTATGCAAATGTTACATGCATGTTGCATCCTAACCGCTCTGCTTGCGTTTATATTTTCGAGAGTATCATTTTACAAATGTTATACGCTCTAATTTTATTTCTCGCATATTCTCGTTTTTTTTTTACTCTGTACTCATTATAACTAAATCGCATACCATCTCGTTATAATTGCACACCGCTGTTAATCCAGAAGTTTTGCTACGATATCAGAACATTTCCAATTTACTTTTATGCCTAGTTTTAAAGCCTTGGAAGGAATCAGGGAGGAGTGAGGTAAAGAAACTTTGCATTTTGATTTGGTATTCAAATGCTCTGGCTTTATCATTCAAATTGTGCACTGAATTTCAACGCTAACTGATTTTTTTCGGACCTGTAAGTAAAAACTTTTCCGTCAATTTGTTTTTGCAAATGCAATTACTTTTCATTCCTTGGTGGAAATTACAAACGTCTTGTTTCTCTCTTCTGTGAGAAATATAATAATGTTATCCATCCTGCTGGCATTATTCAGCTTTTGTGTTTCATTATAATGCTTTATTATCCCACCAGGGGCATATTGCAAGTAATATAATGAAAATGGAAAATGTGTGGGTCTATAGGAAACAAAAAGAGGCATATAAATTTTTGTTTTTGAAACAAAACATATATTAATTTAAATTTAAGCATCCTTATATATCGTGTGCATAAAAAGAGGCCCATTATGAAACTAATCTCTTTATGTTGGCCCTGATAAAATCTCACGCACCAAACTGAAGCATCATTTTAGCTGCTGCAAAGGCAGGGCACTTTACCTCCCCTAAAAATCTGATTGTTCTATTTGTTCTACAAACTAACTCATTACAAAATATTATTCTTGTTTTTACTCCATGCTAATCGAGATAAACATTAGCAGAATGTTCTCATTAAATAGTTCTTCTTAAGTAGAAGTTAACTAAGAGAATACACTATACTAATGCGATTGTCATTGAAATTCACTTCTTATGGAAAGGAATAATACACATGAAACAGGGACGACATCTTTTCTGAGAAAAGCGTAAGTATTTTAAAGTTACACTCAATAACAAGGAATATCTCGGAAACGGTCAGCTCCACAGCAAAAATGTAAAGGGCCTAATTTGTGTGTTTTGACGAGATCTACATTTTTGTGCAGCAACATTTTGTGTATCTGTTACGGTTTACCAGCAATGAAAAAGTTATTCAAAATTAAGAGAACTTCAGACGCTATTGCTAGGAAATTTAAAATATGCATTTTATTTGTCATAAATATTTTTAATAAACTATGATAACCAAAATCGTTAAGAATTGTTTGTGAGAAAATCAAAATTGCTTATTCCTGTAATATAAGCAGTAACATCTAGGTAAAGAAAAACTACATTGCACTTTAAATAGCATTTTCTCAGCTCCTTTTTTCTGCATTTTTCGATATTGTAAAAGCTCCTTAGGTTATAGGTTATAACATTTTTCTCCGAGAGCTTCAGGGAGTACGGATTTCAAAATTTCATACACTAATTAAACTATATTAAATAATCAGTGTTGAAATGAATTATTTTTCTATAAATCACAGAAAGGTTGAATAGTTTATTAACATGTATTGAAAATTCATTTCTTAAATTAATTACATTTAAGAAGTTTCTGCGTAACAATATTTTTATGTTAATATAAGAAACTCAAGTTATAAATTTGGGAGGTGTGATAAACCGCAACGCCCAAGATGCATTTATTATTTCCATATCAATAACTAGTAGATTATTAATAAATATCCCATCTTAGCAATACATTGATATAGCTCGTCAAAACTTTATGTGTACTTCATATTTCAAGTATACTTGACTACGTGCTCAAATGCATTTTGGTCCCGGATTTTTGCAGAAGTGACAGTATTGCTGGAAAGACGAACATGCGCCATGAACCATTTTACATAGCCATCTGGATTTTTATACGTGTCTACCACTTTAGCAAATTAATACGTGCAACAATGCCCCAAGGAAGAAAAAGGTGATGAGCGCCTTCCCTTCCATTCTCAACTGTCCTTACAGCTATATAATAAGAGCAGCCAGGACGAAGAAGTCAGTCGTGACAAATTTTGGAGAGTGCAGTTATTATAGAGAAAGCCAAAGTAGTGGATACCTGAGTGTACGAGCGAAGAAAACTAAAACCGTTCTGCAACAATTAAAATATTAATTTTATTAAAGTAAGATAACAGTATCAAATACATCAGAAAAAATGCGCAGATTTTTTAATTTTTATACGAACTGATTTTCTTTAAACGGGGGAAAAACATCTTAACATCAGAAACATATCCATTCCAAAAACATTGGCGTTGGAATATAGTATTTGTTTTCTAGGTTTAAGAATCATATACAGTCTAAAACCAAGGGAATGCTGTAAATAAGCCTTTATTCACAACCAAATGTTAATCTATACTCATTAAATATTTAGGTCTGTTTGCTAATGATAAGGGATTATCTTAAAATAAAGAAAATCGTTCTTTCAATATTCGAAGGAAAATAAGACTGTTAAACGAAATAGATGAAGACATATATAAAATGGCAATGTGAGGAATTAAACTATATAATAAATTACTATCAAGATTAAATTTATTATCTGTTTCCACTTTTAAATACCGTATCAAAATATTTCTTATTCAACGTTTATACAATTTTAATGAATGGTAAATATTAATGTGTGGTAGTTAGATAAACATATTATAATGTAAATTTATTACTTTCTCTATACGTACTATATACATAGTGTATAGAGAAGGTATTGCACTCCACCCAAAAATTCGATACCGAGATTTCACCGGAAATATATGTTTTAGGGTCACCTTTATCCAAAAAAAGCATTTTCAGAAAAAGGTCCGTGTGTGTCCCTATGTCTGTGAACACGATAATTCAAAAACGAAAAGTCGGTAAAGTCGGTAAAATATCAAACTTGGTAGTTAAATTTAATATCTTCCAGGGATATAACACGAAGATTTTCAGAAAAATCCTCCCACCTCAAACTACCCTTTACATGGAATTTTTTTTCTCGAAAATTTCGCTTTTCTCAAAAATGACTCTAAGGATTTTGATTAATATTTCATATATTAAATATATTTACCTGAAAAATAAAATTTATATATTGAATTTTGTGGAAATAGCCTCTGCAGACTACTTTATTGTGAATGAATTTTTACGGAATTTTGCATAAATGCTAAACCGTAAGAGATGGATAAAAAGTTACCACACAAAAAATGTAGAGCACGTTAAAACACACACTTTATGGGCAGGATAAAGGTCAGAGGGCAGAGAAGGTTCCACCATGTGACCTATTACGTAAACAACCGACTGTCTGAAATAGCGAATAATAGCCAACCCTAAAAATATCATGAACCTAAATTTAGAAAGTAGTGAAAGAAACCGCAAACACTGGATTATCCCATCATTCTCAACGCTAATACAAATATTTGTACTTATTCACATACCACTCTATATATATCTGTGAAATTTAAATGCTCTAACCACAACAATAATGAAAGAATCTGATGTGTACCATTTAATGACTTTCTCTACATCTCTGCCACAAATTATTCTTAAAAAGCTTATACTTCTATTTACTTCATGTTAATCAGTAAAATATTAGCAGAAATAACCATATTACTTGCTTCCTTGTAAGTAGAAGCGAAATAAGAGACTACCATAGGTTAAAGTGATAATCAAAAGCTGGTTGGTATGTCATTGAAGTTCCTTTGTTTGTATGGACAACAGTTGACAAATTCCAGTATGAGAAAAGTAAGTTTTTCATAGCAGAAACCAAAAGTAAGGAATGTCTCAAAATCGACAAACTCCACGAAAAAAGTATATGACATAAATTGTGTGTTTTAGCGTACTCTACATTTTTTGTGCAGTAAGTTTTTGTCCATCTCTTAGGTTTAGCAGTTATGCAAAATTCATCCAGAATAAACTACTCTTCAAAGGCTATTCCCAGAAAATTCAAGATCTACATTTTATTTGTCAGGCAAATATCTTTAACATACGAAATTTTAATCAAAATTGTTAAGAGTCATTTTAGAAAAAATCAAAATTTTCTAAAAAAGTCTATTAAAGGGTAGTTTGAGGTGGGGGGATTTTTCTCAAAATCTTCGTGTCGCATCCCTGGAAGATACTAAACTAAAATACCAAGTTTGGTATTTTACCGACTTTTCGTTTTTGAATTATCGTGGTCACAGACACACGGACACGCGGACACACACACGGACCTTTTTCTGAAAATACTTTTTTTGGATACTGGGACCCTAAATCATATATTTCCGGTGAAATCTTGGTATCGAGTTTTTGGATGGAGTGCAATACCTTCTCTATGCACTATGTACATAGTGCGTATAGAGAAAGTAATAAAAATTACTGTGGGTTGCTGATCTACCCAAGAATGTTATAATACATTTTCTTAGTAGGCATTTAATAATTACAATTTACATTAAATCCTTAAGAGAATAGTAAAAGAATAGTGTCGCCAATGTTAAATCCGCTAAATTTATAACACTATGACCTCAAGAAACTATTTGAGGTGTTAAACTAATATTTTTAAATAATATAAATGCATGTGGTCAAAGCTTACTGGTCTAATAAGGTTGTTTATTACGGTTAATATCTTTTTGAGTAACATTTATCATTACTGATTTTATTAAAGGTGATCAAATATTTTATTAACAGTAAAGTTATCATGTTATCATACCTTCAACATCCCCTGAGTAAACATCAGATTTATATGTTGGATCGGATTGCGAGAGGTGTGTTAAGTAACGAAGGCCTATCCTCCCATTCGACTTTTAGAAGTATTTCAAAACTTTGGTTTGCGCACTAAGCTTCTAGACAATTTCATGCTATACAGATACCATTTTGTTCTTATTACATCCATAAAAGTGGTTGTTGAAGGAAAACAAAGCAAACAATCTCGAATATGTTTTCAAAGACCCTTGACTTAAGGTCACAGGAACCGTCATACCTAACATTGATATACATTTTAGATGGTCTTTCTACTACTATGAAGGGGTTAAATGCAGGGTGTTAGGGGTATACGTACAGCTATTTTGATAATTGGTAGCTTTATATATATCCACACCTCAGTCCATTTGTGAGTTTTCTATTCGTCTAACAATTTTTCTACAGAAACTTCATATTACTTACTACCTGATGTTATCTGTAGGGTCGTAACTGCGTTGCAAAATGAACAACGCCTAGTCATTATAGACTATCCATTTTTCTTTCATGTGTTCACACTTTAATACCTAATGATGTCAGAGACAAGTTCTTTCAGAAAGCGTCGAACTCAGTTAAACAATAAAACGAGCAGCAAATGTAATGGAAGCACAAGTCTAAATATTAAATCTTTAATTAGACTTTTTTAAACTTCTATTTTAATTTCTATTTATATGAAAATGTAAGCTTTAGATAATACTAACAATGAACTTCAACATTCGCTATCACGAGGTCTGCCCACACACCCCTCGCAAGACTCCTGCCCGCGCTCTCGGGGAAAATAAACGCATATGGCTTGTGTGTGCCTCGTCCACTTGGAGCGCTAACAAACATGAAGACATACTGGTTTACTCACCTAGTATTCCCAGACGAAAGTTGAGGGTGACGACAATGACGTGGCCATAGCTAGCTAAGACGCTCCCGTCGTAGGGGTTGCCCGAGTTCCATTCGTACGACTCGCCGTGCACGTAAACCATAACGGCATAGGGCGCCTCCAGGCCCCTGTTTCCTACAAAAAAAAAAAAAAAAAGAAAGAGAGTCAACTCATTACTCTCGGAAGTATAAAGCCATAAACATAATGAAAAATCTGATGTGTTCCACTCACAAGACTTTCTCTATCTGTTCTGAAATCAAAATTATTTATCTTCATCAGCTAATCAAGATAAACATTAGCAGAAATGGTGCAGTAAAATTGTTTCCTTGCAAAGCTAAAGCAACAGTCTAATCTTTTAAAAACTGCCGCTATGCAATTGACATTTTAAATTCGGTTCTGTTTCCCAAATACAAGTGGTAGAAATGAAATACCTTCGAGCAGTAAAAGGATATACCAGCCAAGGTTATATTAGGAACGAAGACATAAGTACAGAATTAGACATATTTTTGTTAAAAGAAAGGATACAAATAAATAGAGAAAAATGGAAAAGTCGTATACAAAGAATGTATAGCTTTCACATTCCATTACAGTCATACAACTATAAACCTTTATGCTACAGAAGAATTGGAAGACAGTAAAAAGATGGGAAGAAATATGAGGCCTGAAGAGGAGAATTCTCCTAAAACATGAAGAGTTAATGATGATGATTTCTCAAGATAGAAACAAAAAATATACGAGAAACATTTAGGAACTGAAACCAATAACAGGGAAAATCTCAGTGGTGGTTAGGTCTACAAAAGCTGTATAGATCTACAACATACTGTGTGTTTTAACGAGATCTAAATGTTTTGTGTTGTAAGTTTTTGTCTATCTCTCACGTTATACCAGCTATAGAGCACTCAAGGCGATGTATAAATAAGTTAAATTTGTTATCTAGACTGTTCCGCACAATACATCAGAATGCAACATAGCACAGAGGGGAGTCAAACAGGGTTATATATTATCCCCGTTACTATTTAATTTGTTTATTGACAACATTGCTAATATGATGTTGGAGGAAGACGTAGGTGCGCCGAGAGTTGAAGGCGAAAAAATACCAATTCTTTTGTACGCTGATTACATTGTTATTCTTTCTAAAACTATAAATGGTTTGCAATCTGATTTAAACGCATTGCAACGATTCTGTAGACAATGTGGCATGGAAGTGAATATTCTTAAAACTAAACACTCGCACTTAAAAATGGTTACGTGTACGGTCAGCAGGAAAATTGGACATACGGGGAGAAAGAAATTATAAATGTTAAACATTTCGATTATTTAGGTATATATTTTGACATGGCAGGAAAATGGCAAAAGACTACTGGGTTTGTGAAACAAAAAGGGATTGGACAACTTTCTGTAATATTGAAGTTCTTGACTCGGATACCAGATATGCCAGTAAACACATTACAAGCTATACACTGCCAGTGGAATCACACTATCTGTATTAAAAGAAAACAAGAAACACAATACTTTAATAAATAATATTCATTATGCTAGTAAGGTGTTACAACGACGTTACTGGACGATTCACTTCAGGTGGGTGAAGGCTCATGTTGGCATCGAAGGTATTGAATTAGATTAACTAAAGAAATCTGTACAAGATAAGACATAATATATAATAATATTCTCAAATCCACCATCAAATCGGAAATTAAAAGGGCAGGTATCGAGGAATGGCAGACTAGATGGAATTGTACCACAAAGGGAGCAGAAACTGAATCCTTTTTTCCGCTAATTAAAGAAAGATTGAAAATTAATCTCCCAACGATTCCAGAAATTACAGCCATTTTGTCAGGCCACGGAAAACTAAATCCTATTTACATCGATTTCATATAATGCAACACAGCCCAACAGTTAACCATCTAATATATGACTGCATAAACACAGAACATCAGAGAGCAATATTAATCAGGCCTGTCAGTAATCAACAACTAATATTCCGGCATTTAGAAGTTTTTATAAATATATTAAATCCATGGATATCTAGACCAAATATATGTATTAATAAATTGTATAATTAATATGTACTAATTCTGAGCACAGAGTAATTTTAAAAATAAATTAAACAGTCAAATGTAATAATATACAATTATTTTAATGACATTTGACTGCAATGAGTTTATTTCTAAAAAAATGTAAATATATATTATTATTATATTTATTATATATATATATATAATAAATATAATAATAATATATATTTACATATATATATGTATAGGTCTTCATTACTATATGGAAGAGAGGTGTGGGGAAGGGATAGAGTAGATAATCTAAATAAAATACAATGTCGTTTCTGGATACGTATTCTGGGATTGGGGAGGGGTACATCGAATTACGGTGTTCTTTGTGAGGTAGGATGCTGGGAAGATGCTGTATATGTTAAATTAAGTGTAGTTAGATACTGTCTAAAGGTGATGAAACAATTTTTAGAACAATATGCTATCGGCATTAGATAAATAACATAGAGCATCCAAAATGGTGGGCGGTGAGGCTACAACGGGGATTATCAAAGATTAGCTTAAATAATATTTGGCAAACGGGTAACGAAAATAGTTATAACGTCGTGAATAAAGTAAAAGACGGCTATGCGATATAAACAGGCAGACAATAGAATATAAATGTAGAAAAATCGTCATTGCAGTTACAAAACATAATGAAAATTGGGTGGGGTAAAGAAACATATGTGTCAAAATTGTGTATGAAACAAAGGACGGGAATAGCGTGGCTGAGATTGGGAGGGTGGAGAACACGTAAGGTAGCTGATGAAGCTGGTTGGCGGATTATGCCGGGATCAGGAAGACTGGACGCATATTTTGGCAGATTGCATGTAGATGGAGGATATTAGGAAAAAAATTACTGCTGGAAGTATTTTTAGCTTCAAACAGACGAAGGACAGTATTCTGGGATTTGATTCTAAGCAGCCAAAACAGGCCAAGCCTGGGCACATACTTAATGGAAATACATGCACTAAGAGATAAAATATTTGTGTAAATATTGTATAGACTTATTTGGTGCTTGAGTAATCTATATGTATGAATACGTGGTGTAGTTGTGCGCAAGTGTGTGTGTGATATCAGAGTGGTCTTTCTTTTATTGTTCTATGGTTCTATTGTCCTAGAACGCGAGCATATGTATGTGTGTATGTGTTTGTGTGTATTTCTAATGCTGTTAAGATATATAAAATAAATATGTAGCTAATATTCTAAATTCAAGTAGTTTTAGACAGCATGTACGGTCACCCGACCCATGCGACTGTGTGATGCAAATGTTGTATTATTGTAAACTTAATAATAAAATACTATTAGTGCTACCCAAACTCCTCCTCCTACTGCTACTGCTATAAAAAGGCATCTAAAATGAGAAAGTCTTCAGAGGCTACTCTCAGAAGGTGCAAAATATAAATTTTATTTGTTATGTAAATAACTGCAATAGTTTTATCAAAATCGTTAGACCAATTTTCGAAAAACTTCAAAATTAACGGAAATTCTTCATGTAAAGAGCAATTTATCATGGGGGAATTTTGTTGAACATCTTGTGTCGCTTTCTTGAAAGATGCTGAGTTTATTATTCAAATTTTGTTTTAAATGACTTTTCGTTTTTGAGTTATATTGTTCACAGATACAGACTCTGATTAGAGGGACATACAAACCTTTTTATAAAAAACATTATATACAGGGGACCCAATATCTTATATATTCAATGAAATCTTGGTATTGAATTTTTGGGTGGAATGCAATACGTGCTAGAGTAAATAAACATGTATATTTTATAAATCGTGTACTACTTTAATGTCCAAGATATTCTTGCGAATCAGTTGGGGAATTAAATAACCTGTTGACAGGTTGCCACAGCAGCTCAATAGTTACGGCTACCGGATCGTAACTAGGAGTTTCGTAGTTAAAAATCTAGCTATGTCATTGATTTTTACTTTCTCTATATGAACTATGTACATAGTATACAGAGAAGGTATTGCACTCCACGAAAAAAATTCGATACCGAGATTTCACCGGAAATATACGTTTTAGGGTCCCCTTTATCTAAAATAAATATTTTCAGAGAAAGGTTCGTGTGTCCGTGTCCGTGTGTACGTGTGTCTGTGAACACGATAACTCAAAAACGAAAAGTCTGTAAAATACCAAACTTGGTATTTAAGTTTAGTATCTTCCAGGGATGCGACACGAAGATTTTGAGAAAAATCCCCCCAAACTACCCTTTACATGGACATTTTTTCGAAAATTTTGATTTTCTAAAAAATGTCTAACGATTTTGATTAAAATATCGCATATTAAAGATATTTACCCGACAAATAAAATGTATATTTTGAATTTTCTGGGAATAGCCTCTGAAGACTACTTTATTCTGGATGAATTTTGCATAACTACTAAACCGTAAGAGATGGACAAGAACTTAACCCACAAAAATATAGAGCACGTTAAAACACACAATTTATGTTATATACATTTTTTTCGTGGATTTGGTCGTTTTTGAGATATTCCTTTTTCTTGATTTCAGCTTTGAAAAGCTTATTCTTTTCTCATACAGGAATTTGTCAACTCCTGTCCATACAAACAAAGGAACATCAGTCCATAGCAACCAGCTTTTGGCTTTCACATTAACCTATGGTACTCCCTTATTTCGCTTCTACTTACAATAAAGCAAGAAATAAGTATATTTCTGCTAATTTTTTTCGATTAGTATGAAATAAATAAAAGATAAGCTTATTAACAATAATTTGTTACAGAGATATAGAGTAAGTCATGTGAACGGAACACATCATACTTTTTATTTTTCAATAATTGGATCTACTTTTGCAATTCCTGCCCTACACATGGCTAGTGAGGAAGAAATAATTAATACACAACGTAAAGTTGCTGCTTCTGTAGATTGGGGTTTAGTATGCTAGCCACAAGGTCTTGGTTCAGATTTCAAGTTTCAGGCTCAGAATTTTTCTTTAGTCAGACCTATAACATCCCAGGCTTGCGAACTGTATGTGAATTTAATGCAATAATCAAAAGTATATAAATCCAAAGTTTAACACAACTCTTTCTTGGCAGAGAGGATGATGGGATTTTTTCGGAAGCAAAATTTTTAGCATGCCTTCCTTCGGAAGGAAAACAATGCTGTTGACCCCTGTAATATTTATTATCATATGAAAGAAAAGGTCTCTTAGCAAAATTTCACCATTTTTACGTCCGCAAATTTGCGATTTGAATAGAGTTCAATTCAATTTATTGCACCTGCATATTTTATTCAAGATTAATAGGCAAAACTTAATAAAAGCTATACAGTGTCGTAGACATAAAATAAAAGCAGAATCAAATTAAAATACAATGCATATTGAATTAATAAAGTACTCTTCAATGGATTATAAATTCAAATACGTAACTCAGTCTTAAACCTTACTAAACTAATATGATGGGCTTCTAGAGGTGCTGTATTGAAGATATCGAGGCGTGTACCTTAAACTACGTCTTATTTGTTGAGCTATTAATAACACATAATTTCTAATTGGATAATTATGTATACTAGTTTGAGTAAACATCTATTTAAGTTGGCCTTTTAATAAATAAAGATAAAAAGATAAAGAACTTATATGTGCCTTTCTTTATGAACAATGCTATAAAATGACAATTCTATGAATAACTAGACAACATGCGGAAAAACTTTTATTCTTTTTGAATGAATAGAATGCTCTTAATACTACTACAAATACCCCAGATATGAATATCATAACTAACTATACTTTGGAGAAAGGCAAAATTTACACTCACGCGATAACCTTTTTCACACTATTTAACATTCTTTCCTCAACACTTCTAAGGATTAGCAAATTTTGTATAACTTTAAATGTAAGGAATAAACAAAATCTTGAAGCTCAAGAAATCTTGTTATTGGTTTGAATGTGTAAAGCTTGTACAGTTTTCTACAAGACATAATAGCCCTGAAACGGGACCGCTCCCCCCTTCCACTAGGCAATAACCATTAACAAACAAAAGACGAACCTGAATTACGGGCGAAAGGCAACGCATAAAATCTGTTTTCTGGAGATACTGCTTGCAAGACGAGAATCGTGCCTCAGTTAAGGGACCAGTAAGTGAAGACTTGGCAACAAGGGTTGATTTCCGACCACAAACCCCGTAATTGCAAACTCTATAGTCAGGCCGACTTTGGAAGAAGAGTGAGGCAGGGTCATCATATTCTGAAAAATACTATACCTTTCTCAGATAGGAAGCCATTATTATTTTCTTCCTGTCATACTGGTCTTACAAAGGGAACACGCTTTTAATTACGTTACACGTAATAGCTCTTAAAGCATTTGAATAACGCCCACTTATAGTTGCTTATTTTCATGGTGTTTATAAGAGGCTATAACAAACCCATTTCTGCTAGTGCTTATATTGATAACTATGAAATAGACATAGGATTAAGCTGTTTTAAAGAATAATTTGTTGAACAAAGGGTTGAAAAAGTCATGTGAATGTAATATATAAACTAATGTTAAGAGATAATTATCTATGCAAAATATGTGCATTTGACGCCGTGGCCATCTGGTTAGACGAATGCACCTAAAACCAATTAATAATAATAATAATAATAACTAGCACAACATATTATAATTGTTATTTGTTAATTACTGTTTTAACTTTTCAGTAAAGCCATTTAAAGAAATTGTTTTGGTCTACATGAATACTTCACTTAAAAATGTTTGGTTAGCAATTTTTCTTTTATTCATTTAAACATATTTGTTACACATCTGCAGGTTTGTCTTTATTAGGTTGTACTGCATTTAAGGTTTATTTTCTTCACTTTAATATGTTTATTAAGACTTTTTTGTTATGTTTAATTACTGCCTTAGAGTGGAAGAGAAAACCTTATGGATGTAACTACTACTAGGGTGAATAAATACATAAATAGATATAGACTTTTTTCTCAAAACTGTTTTTCTAAATTCGGGGGGCCTAGAAACATACAGTAATTTGTAACTAAGAAATGTTTCCGGGCTGTTTTACCGTGGTCTGCTGGTGTTAGGAGTACCAGACGTTTCGTCCACAACTACGGTGGACATCTTCAGTGGCGCAGTCGACTCCGGCCGTGAAAGCCTACGTTCTCTCATACAGTAATTTCTCCACAAAGGGTTTTAGGGTAGAATACAATAGTTAAAAAATCATCCCCCTGATTAATTCTTACTTTCTCTAGCCCGTATATACAATGTGCATGGTGGACAGAGAAGTTATGGTACTCTATACGAAAATGACATATCGAAATTTCACCGGAAACATGTGTTTTGAGTTCCTCTGAGTCAGAGAAAAACATTTTTAGAAAAATGTCCGTGTGTGTATGTGGACAGCATAGCTCAAAAACTGAAAGACAATTAAATGCCCCAAAGATGCAATACAAAGATTTTAAAACAAATTCCCCACCACAAACTAACCTTTGTGAGGAAAAATTTCTGAAATTTTTAATGATTTTGAACAAAATACACTATAGTAAAGATATTTAAATCACAAATAAACTGTATGTTTGAATTTCCTGGAAATACCCTCTGAAAACTTTTTTATTCTGCATTAATTTGCAGAATTTTGCATAACGGTTAAACTGTAGGACTTACTACACAAAAATGTAGATCTCGTTAAACCACATGATTTATGTCATATACATTTTTACGCAGAAGTGACCACTTGTGGAACATTCCCTCTTATTAGTTTCAGTTTTAAACTAGTTAAGCTTTTCTCAAAAGGGAGGTGACGTTTCATTTCATCTCTCGTGTTACTGCAGATCGAACCGAACTTCAATAGTTTCTTATAGGACCAACTTTTAAAATATTTGACTTTCAATTTAACGCATGGTACTCCCTTATTTCCCTTCTACTTAAAAGGTAACAAGTAATAAGACATCTTCTGCTAATGTTTACCTTGATTATCATGTCGTAAATGAAAGAAAGCTGTTTGTATAACAGCTAGGGAAAGTCACGTGAATGGAATACATCAGATTTTTCAAATAGCTCATCTTGGACGGATACACGCCATATTTAAATCTGTCTTGATTCGTTTTGACGACTCTTCTCCTGTATTTTTTTTCTTTCTTTTTATGTAGTGAAAGTCAAACACTTAATTCTCTTGTCACTTCCAAGTTGAACAGGTAGAAGAGAGGGCGGAAACTTGAACCATTTTCTTCAGTTTGCTAAAAGCTTCCAGCCTGACATCTCGCGTTCATCCTGCTCCAGCTACAAAGCGCTTACTTCACGGCCATCAAGATGCCTAACAGGAAAAGTTAACTGAAGCAAAACAACGTTAGTTAAGTTTGGGGAAGGAGCGAAGCTTAGGGGACAGTAAAACAGGGAACTAGGGAAACCAAACAATTTACAGAAGAGTTTAAAAAGTTTTTACAACTTCCGGTTTGTTAGACTCACGTTTATACAAAACTGAAGCGATCTTATACTCGAGCACTCCGGCTGAAGAATTCAAATTCTCATTTTGTTTTTAATTTATTGAGCCATAAAAACTGGTACTATACTTTATTCTTCTCTAACTCAACTTTATTTTTAAAGTTATTCATTAATCACAAGAGTTGTGAAGCTCCCCCCCCCCATTATGAATCGAGCAAAATAATTCAGATTTGGAACGTCGAGCCTAAACTTTCTCTATACCTAACCTAGATTAGGAAACAATACATAGAAGCCCGCCTGGGTAGTGTGTCAGGCTCACATTTTTTTTCTAAAAAATACAGTTCCGGAGGCTTGTCAGGACTCCGGCGCTGTATTCCTTTTTTCTCCATTTTTTCCAGTTTCCTATATTTCCTTAGTATATCTTACTATTCTTAACGTTTTCCTTTTACATATACATACACAAACATAAGACACATTTACAGACACACAAACACCCATGTCCAAGGCGAGACTCGAACCCACGATCCTGTGCACCACGAAGCACCAAAGCGAGTCACTTTAGCGAGCGCGGCCACTGGGATCGGCATTATAATTCTGGCTAAGAAAAATTCCCCGCCCCAGCCGGGAATCGAACCCGGCACCTCCGGGTGAGAAGTCAGCTCGCTGACCACTCGACTACGGAGTCAGTCACATTCAACAGGTCGTGAGTTAGAAGCTCGCTTAGGGTGAGGTTTCCCTTATCCTGAGAGGACAAATGTCGAGTAACTTTAAGCTCCATGGACCCCAAGATCATTGGAGAATCATTTCATCAACTTCATTCATCGTTCGATATGATTACGAGGTTAAAGGACGTTAAACTATAAAACAACAAAAGCAAAAATACATGGTGTTTCATATGTGAAGCAACCAGATTAAAAAAAACAAAAAAAAAAAAAAAAACGTTAAGCTGGAAAAAGAAAAAAAAAATACATAGTGTTTCATAAGTAAACTATAATAGAATAAATATAAAATTAATTTGTTTATGAACAGTTCTAGGATATACAACACTTAATATTTTGAAAGAAGAATTTTATAAAGTAAAATGTGTATTTCATTCACGTGACTTCCTCTAGATATTTCGCAACAAACTATTCTTACAAAAGCTCATTTTTCTATCTCCTTCACATATATCAACATACAAATTTACAAAAATACTGTTATTACATACTTCCTTATATATGCGCGGTAATAAGGTAATACACTAGGTTTATCCGGTATAAAATCTTTGAAGAACTGGTTGCTATGTGATGTTCTTAATATTTCGTTTTCTTTGTATGACCAAGAAGAAAGTAAAAGAATGGTATTTTGCCATTTGAGAAATGTGGTATAGCTAATGGTTAATTATAAACAAATGTATTTGATATAAATTGTGTGTTTTAACAGGATTTAAATTTGTGTTTAGTATGACTTCTCTCTCTCTCTCTCTCTCTCTCTCTCTCTCTCTCTTTATCCCACTCTTACTTTTACCGGCTATACAAAACTATTCAAAAATGAACAGGAATTCAGAGGTTATTCCCGAAAAAGAAATTAAAGACATACATTTCGTTTGACATAATATGTTTTAATTTGTAATACTTTAATGAAAATCATTAGGGACATTATTGAGAAACTTTCAAAAACATTTCATTTAAAGGATGGTTAAGGGTGGGATTATCAATCACCGTATATTATGCACATGTGCGCTTTTTACATTGTTGATTATGGGTGAGAGTATTTTATTGAATATCTATGTGTCCTATTCATAGAAGATTGTGAGCTTAAATAGCATATTTCTATTTAGCAGATTTCATTTTTGGGTTATCCTGCTCTCTCTCTCTCTCTCTCACACACACACACACACAGGATCCTTATTCTAAAATCTGATGTGTTCCATTTACATGCCTTTCTCTACAACTCTGCAATAAATTATTGTTAAGAAGCTTATGCTTCTATTTACTTTCTGATAATCGAGAAAAAATTAGCAGAAATAGTCTTATTACTTGCTTCTTTGTAAGTAGAAGCGAAATAAGGGAGTAAAGTAGATTAAAGTGATGGTCGAAAGCTGGTTGCCTTGTGACTGAAGTTTCTTTGTTTGTATGGACACGAGTTCACAAAGTCCTGTATGAGAAAAGTATGTATTTTATAGCTGAAACCAAAAACAAGGAATATCTCAAAAACAACCAACTCCACGAAAAAAATGTGTATAACATAAATTGTGTGTTTTACAGTGCTCTACATTTGTTGTGTGTTAAGTCTTATGCACCTCTTACGGTTTAGCAGTTATGCAAAATTCCGTAAAATTCATTCAGAATAAAGTTGTCTTCAGAGGCTATTCCCAGAAAATTCAAAATATACACTTTATTTGTCAGGTACATATCTTTAATATACGATATTTTAATCAAAATCGTTAGAGCCATTTTTGAGAAAATCAAAATTTTCGAAAAAAGTTTCATGTAAAGGGTAGTTGGGGGTGGGGGGATTTTTCTCAAAATCTTCGTGAGGCATCCCTGGAAGATACTAAACTTAAATACCAAGTTTGGTGTTTTACCGACTTTTCGTTTTTGAGTATCGTGTTCACAGTCACACGGACACACGGACACACACACACACACACACACACACACACACACACACACGGACCTTTTTGTGAAAATGCTTTTTTTGGATATTGGTGACCCTAAAACATATATTTCCGGTGAAATCTCGGTATCGAATTTTTTGGTGGAGTGCAATACTTTCTCTATACACTATGTTCATAGTGCGTATGGAGAAACTAAAAATGTATTGTACTCAGATCACCTCAATACATATTAATTCTGGTGAAATCCCGATATCGAATTTTGGTTGGAATACAATACTTCCTCTACGGTTGAGGCGCACACGCTCCTACCCGCGCGTGTGTCCATGTGTCTTTAAACTGCATAACTCAAAAATGCAAATTAGCTTAAGTAAAGTTTGGCATTTTCCAAGAATATCCTCCACCCTAAATTGCCATTTACATGGAACATTTTGAGATAAGTTTTAGTTTCTTAAAATTGGGTCTAATAATTTTTATTAAAACACCGTATGCCAAAGATATTTTCATGACAAATAATATGTATATCTTGAATTTTCTGGGCATAGACTTTAAAATTCTCTTCACTCTTGTTGATTGACTTTTGTATAACATCAACCGTAAGTGGTAGACAAAATCGTACTACACAAGGAATAGACAACTTGTGAAAGGATACAGTTTATGACATGCGAGTATAGAGTTAAAACGCTTTGCCTTGTTCTTATTGTACATTTTCGAATACTTAAGACGGAGGCCACCATTCATTTTTCTTTTTCTTTACTCCTAGCCACCAACTTTTAGAAGATTTTGCCACCTATTCCCTTATTCCCCTTCTACTTACAAGCACCTGAGTAAAAATATCGTTTCTGCTAATATTTGTCAAGACAAACTGAAGTAAATAGATGAATAAACGTTTATAAGAATAGTTTGTTATAGCATACGTAGAGAAAGTTATGAGAATGGATTGTTTCAGTATTCTATGTAATAGGACGGTTTGTTCCGACAGTTTTTAGAGGGAAACAATAATTAATTCCTTCTAAAACTATTCCATGAAATCATCAAAACTGCTTCTGTCATACTTTAGAGTGACAAAACAGTTTTAGTAAGAAAAGTGAAAAATATGCATTTTAAATTATGGATAACTGCTGAGGCTAATAGCACTATAAATCTCAGTATTAGCATTTTAATCTTTTAAGATCCAATTTAGATTATTTTTGTTTAATTTAGATTTATAATTATTCTTAAGATTCAACATTAGACAGGTAAACATACAGCGACATTTTGTTCAAAATTTTATTTTTGGGTTCAGGGGGTCTCGTGAAATCTCAGTATGCAAGTTTTGGGTGGAATACAGTACTTTTTCTACTGTATACATAGTACGAGTAGAGAAAGTAAACACAATCTTTTGTAAACATTTCTTGTTTGCAGAACAGATAATAAAAGTAATTTGAATGGGACACATCAGGTTTTTTCTGCTTCCATCCAGTAATTTATGAGGTGACGTACAAATGAATTTAAATACTGTAAGGTGTATAACATGCTGTAGGTATTTGGAAGAGGCTTGAGCGAATGCTGAAATCATTCCACCCTTTTAACGGCATTCCTTTGCTCTTGCTATGACTGCATAATAGATGAGTAAACACAAAATGGGTAGTGGGATGGTCTCTCTTATTTTACGCGATTTTTTTTATAGTCATGGTGTACTTGAAGTTGGCAGAAACGAGTGGGTTACACACAGCCTAGGAAGCGCTTCAAAGTCGACGTGACCTGGCCCTGAAAATCCCTTGAGCAACTTTTTGTTGCAAAGTTAGTGGAAGACACGTAGTCGTGATGTAGCAGAGTTTGTACAGAACGTGTTCCATGCAGCGGTACTTCCCCACGTGAAAGTGTGCAAGGAATGTAAAAACAAACGACAAAACGCTCATGTTTGTAAATACGGGATTCGCTGTTGTCCGCAGCAGTGCTATTCGAGTTCAACAGCATTCCGCTTATCTTTTTCACAGCGAAAATTGAATGATAAGGGAGTTTCTGTTTACGAATTTTCTGAAAATTACATATCACAGTAATTAATATATACTTTTTAGCAGTAGTCCTAAATTCAGCGCATGTAACCTAGCCTGGGTGGGTATTTTATGTATTTAAGAGGAGTTGAAATGTCATATCTTGCCAGTGTTAAAGTTTTACCCTTTACCTCAACAACTGTTTAAGATAATGAGATAATTTTTTTAAAAATATATTCAGCAATGCCTTTACTGTTGATTGTTGAAAAATAGAACATCTCTGTTGATTATAAGGATTATAAGAAAATTTTTAATAAATTTCTTAAAATGATATTGCAAAACGATGATTTTTTAATTAAAAATGACTAATCAATATACATAAACACTTTTTCGTTAAAATAAAACCTACTTAGATACAAATGAGTGGTAAAAATTTCAGCTGTTAGTGTCTGTTTCTGATATAATGGGGCATTTGTATAGACAATTTAACTTCTTCAGAAATTTCTCTCAAACATTTAAAAAAATATATATAACCTAACTTTCCAATCTCTACTTAGCAGTATTTCAAAACTTTCACATGAAGGATATATGAGTGGGATGCCAATGCTACGAATACAGGGAGTCTCGACACATATTTCTGGGGAAATCTCAATATTGCTTTTTGGGTGCAATACAATGTCTTATCTAAACGCTGTGTACATAATACGTGTAGAGAAAGTAAAAATGCATTGAGGCATAAACGATACTCGATAGTTCAATTCAATTAAAATTTTACTTGGGCTTCACCTTCTTTTTATTTTTTAATATTTACTTATGATTTAATTTATATAGCAGCACAGTTGGTCTGGCTTATGTCGAAACATAGGAATACTGCTCACATTATTGTAGGTAACTCTTGACTGCCTAATCCCAAGCTGTACTACTTTCATGCAACTTTCTGAGTAACTCCCCGTGTCGATATTGTAGCTGACTCTGCACTATTTTCAAACGTAGCTCTCTACGTAATGTAGAGTATGTTTGCTACTCAAGTTTTTCGCTGATGAATGGAAGTGTTGAAGTGTGGTAAACTGACAATATCCGATTCACAGGTTATGGAAGCTATTTACCGAAGCCACCAATAATTTCGCTGTTCGAGCTCCAAGAAAACTTCGCTGTTCAAGCTCCAAGAAAACTCAAATGGAAAGCGCATTTGCACTACCGTCATCCACTAACATTACGTAGCAAAATTCCGATGTTTTCCATTGACATTACTTTTACCATCTGTTCTAAAAACAACAATTCTTATAAAATATGTTTACTCTCTCTACACGTACCATGTGCATAATATATAGAGAAGGTATTTTATGCCACCCAAAAATTCTATAATGAGATTTCACCAGAAATACATGTTTTGTGACACCCTGAACCCAAAAAAGGAAAGCTTTTGAGCAAAAGGTCAGAGTATGTGTCTTCCTGTCTAATGTTGAATTTTAATAATAATTATAAATCTAATTAAATAAAAAGTTTCTAAATTGGGTCTAAAAAGATTGAAAGCCTAATTTTGAGATTTATAGTGCTATTAGTGTTATCCATAATTTAACATGCAGATTGTACCAGATTGAGTTTTCCTCATCTTCCAACACCAGCTTGAAACAATGCAAAATACAACAAAATAAACAGGCTAAGGAAATCATGAATAGGAGTTGAATAGGTAGAGTCAAACTGAACAATTCAATGGCATAGCAGGGATTTGAACAGGGATTTCCTGGTCACTAGCCGGTTACCTAACAACTGCGCCACCATGGCAACATACCGGCAATTCATTAAATTCCTCAACTGGCTCGCATGTAGAGTCGGACATTTTTAATGCCTATCCTACACTTGACTTGTGTGAAAAAGCAATAAAATTAATACTAAATGACCTAATAGTTGACTAAGCTATGGAAGCTCGGGACTTAAAGTACTTAGATCATATAAGTCACCATTAGAGTACATCATCCCAAAATAATTTGATATCACCTTGTGGTTTACCGGGAAACACGCGAGTCACTTTTGCCTTCCATTCAAAAATTCGACACCGAGATTTCATGGTTTGAGAATCCCTGAATCAAAGAAATTAAAAAACAAATGTATGTGTATGTATGTGTGGGCGCATAAATTTAAAACATCAAGTCCGTAAAATACGAAACTTGCTATTTAAGTTCAGTATGTTCTAAGGATACAATACAAAGATTTTCAAGAAATTCGCGTCACCCCAACTGCACAACATCTTTCAAAAATTTTGATTTTCTAAAAAAATGGATCTAACGATTTTGATTAAAGGACCATATGTTTAAAGTATTTTAATGACAAATAAAATTTATAACTTGAATTTTCTAGGAACTGTTTCTTAAGTCCTCTTTATTCTCGATGAGTTTTGTCTAACTGGTAAACCGTAGTAAATAAGATCATTATGGATCTCGTTAAAACACAATTTCTATCATATACATTTTTATAGAGTTAAAGTTTTCAAGATGTTCATTGTTATTCATAACAGTTTTAAACTATTTATAGTTTTCTGAAACAAAAGATCAGTTTTCGTTTCATAGTGTTTTTTGTTTTGCTCCTAGATACCCAAAGAGGACAGAAATTCAATTGTAAAGATTTCACTCATGTTATCCTAGCGCATTCCCATTCTTTTCTTCTTCGTACAAAAAAAAAAAAAAAAAAAAAGAAGTAATAAGAAGATTTCTGCTAATGTTTATTTCCATTAGAACCATGTAGATAAAACAGTGACCTTTGGTAAGGATAGTTTGTTTGCAGAACAGGCAGAGAAAGTAATTTGTATAGAACACATCAGTTTTTTTTAATAGTGCTGAAAATTCATATTAAAAAGTCTGACATATTACATTCAAATAGTTTTATCTAGCCACTGTTTCTATTTTATATATGTTTCATAATATTCCGGGTTTACTCTTCGTGGTTGACCTAGTAGCAGCAGTAATCACAAGCGGAGGTTTAAAGAAAACAATAGAAGCAACAGAGAAATGCTGCAAAAAAGTTGGAGTTTAAAACGAATAAAAGTAAATTAAAAATTACGGTTTGTAAAACCGGAAATAAGCTCAGCACAGAATCGAGATGGTTGTTAGAGCGGAGTGAATTTGAAGTTATAAACAAGTTTCATTACTTAGGAGTAAGGCAAAATAGCAATGGAAAATGGACAGAGCAAAGGGAAAGTGCGCAAAATAAGAGGAAATTAGCTATTAATAGCACAAGAACATGCTTAAAGAAAATACAAAATATGAGAGAAAAACTGGCTGAAGAGAATATATGCAGCAACAGTAGAATCAAGCATGATGTATGGAATAGAGATTTGGGGGACTGAAAAAGGATGGGAATGAATAGAGGGATGGGAATTCATAAGTCCTTTGGTAAACTAATATTGGGATACCAAGAATAGTTCCAAATGGAGTAACATTAATTGAATTGGGGAGAACTGGGAGGCAGGGAGCAGTGGTTAAACGGATAGTGAAATACTGGCACAGGAGCCAAGCACTAGAGGAAGGAAATATTCTCAAAGATTGTTATAGGACACAAGTATCAACAAAATGGGAAAGAAATTGGTCAGGAAATTATAAAAGAAGTTGAATTGGGGGAGCTAGATAATCAACAGACAATAGGGGTAAAAATTATGGAACAAAAAGAAAGCGAGGATAGATGATATAAGTAAACAAGAAATAATAATAGCTTAAGGGATAAGAGTACTTTAATATTATACAGGAATATAAGAAGGTATGGGGAAGAGAAGAATATATTAATGGCTGTGGAAAACAATGGGAAGAGGGGGTCTAGCATGGAAAAACAGAAACAATGTTGTTAAAAGGTCTAAAAAGTAGACAAAGATTTTTCTCACTATGGGGCAATGTCGATAACAAAATACACTGTATAATTGAGTGCGAAGAAACTGAAATATGGAGAGAAAAATGTGGAACAAAAATTGGGAAAGGTTAAAGGTATAACTTTTAAAAACAAAAGAAAATATTGGTTCACTAACAATACTTCTAGTATATTTTGTACTCAAAGATTCCATTTTTTCTCTCCTTAAAACTTTTTAGATACAATAAGAAGGAATTTTTTAAACAACTAGGTAATTACACAGGAAAAGTAAGAGAGACATTGGGGAGGAAAACCGCAAAACAAAGAGAGGACCTTAGTAATAAAACTGATGGGGCTGTAAGCATAAAAGGGATAAAAAGATTAACTTGATACAGTATAAAAATATATATTTAGGGGGAATAGTACATATACATAAATAACCAGGGAGTTAAATGTATATGATACCAAATTCAGAAAAATAATCAATCAATTAATTAACTCTGTATGTATGTATGTATGTATGTATGTATGTATGTATGTATGTATGTATGTATGTATGTATGTATGTATGTATGTATGTATGTATGTATGTATGTATGTATGCATGTATGCATGGATGCATGGATGCATAGATGGATGGATGGATGTATGTATGTATGTATGTATGTATGTATGTATGTATGTATGTATGTATGTAGGTATGTATGTATAAATGCATGTATGAAATAAGAACTAAAGCTTTCCTGGTGACGTGTTAATTCAAAATCTTCTCGGGCTTCTAGCCAGGTAAAAACTTGGCTTGACACCAACGTTTCGAAGAAGTACATCTTCCTCGTCTTCAGGGTACTTCTTCGAAACGTTGGTGTCAAGCCAAGTTTTTACCTGGCTAGAAGCCCGAGAAGATTTTGAATGCATGTATGAAGTTTGCAGCCAAAAGATGAAATAAATTAGCTACCTACCTATGTATATCTTTCATAAACTATGCTTACAAATGGTTATTACTTTCTCTGGCACGTACGCACTATGTAAATACGGATAAAGAAGGTATTGTATTCCACCCAAAAATTCGATACAGAGATTCCGCAGAAAATACATTTTTGAAAATCCCCGAGTCCAAAAAAAAAAAAAAAAAAACATGTTAGAAACATGTCCGTTTGTCTGTGGGTAGCCTAGCTGAAAAATCAAAAGTTGATTTAACACTAATCTCGGTATTTAAGTTCAACATTTTCCAAGGATACAAAACGAAGTTTTTCCAGAAAATATCCCCCCCCAACTACCCTTGATATGGAACATTTTCCGAAAAGTTTCATTTTCTCAAAAATGGCTCTAACATTTTTATTAAAATGCTATATGTTTATGATATGTTTATGACAAACAAAATGTATGTTTGGAATTTTCTGAGAATAGCCTCTGAAGTATTCTTCAGAGGCTATTCTGGATTGCTTTTGATTAACTTCAATATAACTAGTAAGCCGTAAGGAATAGAAAAAAACTTACTACAAAAAATATATAGGTCATAAAACACAATTAATGTTACGTACATGTGTATGTAGAGTTAACCATTTTCGAGATATTTTGTTATTGGTTTCAATTTTAAGTTTCTCAAGCTTTTCGCAAATGGGAACACGAGCTTTCTTTTCGCCTTTCTTTCGTTTACTCCTAAGAAGCAAAGAGGACCAAATTTCAGTTGATTCACATAGCCATAGCTTTTAAAAGATTTGACTATTGCTTTAGCCTAGTGCTTTCCACAAGTAATAGGTTCAATTCTGGTAACTATAGTAACATCTGTAATAATCAACACGTAAAGCTTCAAATCTATAATTCTGGTAACGTTTATCTTGATTACATAAAAGATTATGTACATAAAAGAAACATCTTTTGTAACAAAAGTTTTTGTGGAACAGCTAGAAAAGGTCATATGAATGGAAGACATCAGACTTTTCCAGCTATTTCTGTTAAACGAGACAAACGATTGCAGACTTGATTTGCATACATATTTCGTTTCAGCAAAAGGGCTACACAGGAAGTTAATACATAGTCGCTTTATGTGGTCTTTAAAATTCCACAATATTTCAGGAGATAACGAAAAAAATCTGATGTGTTCATTCACATGACTTTCTCTACATCTCTGCAATAAATTAGTTTTAAAAAGCTTATGCTTCTATTAGCTTCCTGGTAATCGAGAGAAAAAATAGCAGAAATAGTCTTATTGCTTCCTTGTAAGTAGAAGCGAAATAAGGGAGTACAATGGGCTAAAGTGATAGTCAAAAGCTGGTTGCTATGTGACTGAAGTTCCTTTGTTTGTATGGACACGAGTTCACAAAGTCCTGTATGAGAAAAGTATGTTTTTTATAGCTGAAACGAAAAACAAGGAATGTCTAAAAAAGAATCAACTCCACGAAAAAAATATATAACATAAACTGGGTGTTTTAACGTGTTCTACGTTTGTTGTGTGGTAAGTTTTTGTCCATCTCTTACGGTTTAGCAGTTATGCAAAATTCCGTAAAATTGAGCCAGAATAAAGTAGTCTTCAGAGGCTAATCCCAGAAAATTCAAAATATAAATTTTATTAGTCAGGTAAATATCTTTAATATATGATATTTTAATCAAAATTGTTAGAGCCAGTTTTTAGAAAATCAAAATTTTCGAAAAAAGTTCTATTTAAAGGGTAGTTTGGGGTGGAGGGATTCTTCTCAAAATCTTCGTGTCGCATCCCTGAAATATACTAAACTTAAATACTAATTTTGGTACTTTACCGACTTTTCGTTTTTGAGTTATCGTGTTCACAGGCACACGGACACACAGACGGACCTTCTTCTGAAAATATATTTTTTTTTTTTGGATACAGGGGACTCTAAAATATATATTTCCGGTGAAATCTCGGTATAGAATTGTTTAGTGCAGTTCAATACCTTCTGCATACACTATGTACATAATACGTATAGCTATAAACTATGTACATAGTACATATAGAGAAAGAAAAAAGAAGGAAAGTTAGAACGTAAAACATATATTTGAAAACTTCAAACTATATCAAAGAAATTTCGCACATGATTATACAAATAAATGTATTTTATATAAAGTGTAATTGAATTTTTGGTGCTGTAATTCTTAGTTTGTCTATTGTTTGCAAGACATTTAAAATTATACATAATTCATTGAGAATAAATACAGCTAAAATGACAATTCGTAGAAAATTGAAGATATACAGTATGTTGTTTTGTAAATACCTTAAAATTCTATTTTAGTCAAACTTTGAAGGGGCTTTAGAGACTTATTTTGAGAAATGAATTCTCTGCAATAAGTTTGGGAGTTTTTTGCTTGTTTTAAATTTTTGTAATCCATCTTTGTAAGATGTTGAAATTAATTAGAAACTTTTCATTATTTATTCCACAACATGTGCTCTGGGTCCATGCTACTTGACTTTCGTCATCATAAGATAAGGGAAAACCCAGGGAAAAAACCTTATCTAAGTAACTCACACTAGCTTGGGACCTCTTGAATGTTAGGCAGTTACGCTACCCCACAGGAGTTTTACTTATTTATTTATTTATTCATTCATTGTGATTTTAAATTTTTAAGTACTTTTTATACTGAGAAGTCCTTACTCATTTTTACTTTCTCTACACTACAATGTACATAGAGTATAGAGAAGTATTGTATTACACCCAGAAATTCAATAACGAGATTTCACCGGAAATACATGTTTTGGGGCCCTTGAATCCAAAAACGTAGATTTAGAAAAGGTCCGTGTGTAAGAGCCTGTGGGCAGCATAGCTCAAAAACGAAAAGTTCGTCAAATACCAAACTTGATATTTAATTTGAGTATCTTCCAGGGATGCGAAACGAAGATTATCAACAAAATCCCCCCACCCTCAGCAACCATTTACACTGAAAACATTTTAAAATTTTTGATTTTCTTAAAAATTATTTACGATTTTAATTAAAATCCCGTATATTTAAGATATATTCATGGCAGATAAAATGTATAATTTGATTTTTCTGGAAATAGCCTCTTAAGACCTCTTTATTCTGGATGAACTTTTTTGCATTTTACATAACCGTAAACACTATTTATGTCATATATATTTGTTTCGTGCAATTGACCGTTTTCGAGATATTTCTTGTAATTAATTTCAGTTTTGAAATATTTTTCTCAAATGGAACTATTACTCCTGGTCACACAAAGAAATGGATTTTAACTCTATAGCATTTTTGACTGTAGGTTTAGCCTAGTGTGTTCCCTTATTTCTCTTCTACTTAAAATAACTAAATAATAACTAACGTTTAACTCAATTAGCATGAAATAGAAGAAAAATCTTATTAAGAATAATTTGTTACAGAGATGTAGAGAAATTCATGTGAATGGAACATATCAGATTTTTACTTTTTCGGCTACGTATATACAATCCACATATACAGTAGGTACAGAAAGTTTTTATTCCACCCTATTTGATACAGAGATTTCAGCGGAAATACATGTTTTGAGACCCTATGAATCCCCCCAAAACCGTATATTTAAAAAAAAGTCTATCTGTGTTCTGTGTGTGTATGTGTGTCTATCTGTATCTACCTATGGGTAACATCACTCATAAATGAACCAAACTTGGTATTTGAGTTAAGTATCGTCCAAACATGCCACACGAAGATTTTCAGAAAAATCTTCCCACCCCAACTACGTTTTATATGAATAGATTTTGGAAAATGATGATGAATAGATTTTCTCAAAAATGGCTGTAACGATTTTAATTAAAATACCGTATATTTAAGACACTTTAACGTAGAACGTAGTGCAATTTCTGAAGTTTTTGGGAACAGAATTTGAAGACCTCAGTCTGTTGACACTTATATAACTGATAAACCGTAGGAGATAGATTTAAACTTGATAAACATATAGATCACCTTAAAACATTACGATTTATTCAATACACATTTATTTGTAGAGTTAACCGTTTCCGAGATATTCCTTGTCATTTGTTTCAATTTTAAAGTACTTAAACTTTTCTCAAACGGAAAGGGATGTTTACTTTCATCTTTCTTTGTTTTGTTTTTAGGCATGTAAAGAGACCGGATTTAAATTGTTTCATATAGCCATCAGCTTTTTGGTATTCCCTTAATTTCCTTCTACCTAAGAGGAACAAGTAATAACAGAACTTCTGTTAATGTTTATATTGATTAGCATGATTTAAATAAAGACTAATACTTTTTATAAATAGTTTGTTTGCAGAACAGTTAGAGAAAGACATGCTATGAATGGAACACATCAGATTTTTTTACAGTCCTATAAAGAGCACGAATTTCAAAGCCACTATGTAGAGATTAGATTTTTAAAAATCTAATTATGGCATTAGCCTACTTATCCTTCTTATACATGCAAAACTATATAACATATAAATGAAAATATGTTACGATTATCATGTAACAGATGGAAGAATATTGTTATAACAGTTTTTAGAAGAGTGAGTAGAGAACGTTATGTAAACGGGATACATCATTTTTTTTTATCGTGTGCTGCACACATAAATTCCACAACACTTTTTGGGAGGAGCTGTTAATTTTAAACTATAACCCAAATTAAAGAGCGGTATGGAACTGGAACTGGAACTGGAACTCTGAATATGTTGACGTCAAGGATGATTTTCCAGTCCTAACATCCTTATAGATGACAGGCGAAGATTGTTAGAAACTTTACGCCAACTCTTTATAAGGAAACTTTCTCGTTACTATTGATTTCATCAGAATGGCTGCAACGTTTACTTTCAATTTTCTGTAAATAGACTTTGAAGTTCTTCCTTCTCTCCTTGAAATGTATGCCACCGACAGACAGCTAAAGATACACAAAAGATACTGCAAGAAGAACTAGAATTCATTAAAGTTTGTTCCCTCAGCTAGTTCTGCAATACTCAGCACTGTAAATTTAAAACTCCTCCAATGGTTTTATTGAACTTTTACTTTCTCTAGCATATACACTGGAAATTCACGTTTTAGGGGCCCTTGATTCTATGTACACACACACACAGTGTACATAGTAGGAAAAGGTAGAGACAGTATTGAATTCTACACCTGAATCCTAAAAGAGCATCTTTACTTTCTCTACGCATACTTGTATGTACATGGTAGGTAGAGATAGATATGTATGATATTCCATTCAAAGTTCAATGTATAGGTTTCATCGTAAGTAAATGTTTCGAAGATCTCTGAACAAAACATTTAGAAAATGGTGCATGTATGTGTCTGTGAAAAAACAGAGCTAAAAAGGTTGGCTAAATACTAAACTTGATAATTGGGTTGAGCATTTTTAACGAAGATGTTCAACTAAATCGCTACACCCCAAACTATCCTTTAAATGGAAACATTTTTGAATATTTTGTTTTTCTCAAAAATAGCTGGTGGTTTTGATTAAAACACCTATAGCCTCTGAGCCCATCTCCATTCTGGAACAGCTTTGCTTAACTGATAAAGCTGAGAGACAGACAAAACCTTAACTACGTAGAGGAATTAACCATTTCTAGATATTTCTGGTTATAAAATAATTATACATTTATCAAACGGAAAGGCAACATTAGTTTTATCTTTTTTTTATTCATGGCCATACAAATAGAACTGCATAGCGACAGCTTTAAAATATGTATTCCCTTATTTCTGCATACAGTAGAAGAGTAAGCTTTTGTGAGAATAATTTGCTATCAAATAGGTAGAGAAAGTCATGTGAAGGAATACATTATCTTTTAAAACTATTTTAGAACTTCACTATCATACCGTTGGCACAATTAAATGGTTTATTTAGAGTTTTTGAGTTAAGCTATTCTCAGACACACACAATGAGCCACATCAGAAAAAACCCTTTTTGGAGAGATTCAAAGGTTATCAAAACTTGTATTTACGATGAATTTTCATTATTGTACTTTTAGGCGGAATTAAATACCTTCTCTACCCCTATGAGTATGGTCGAAAAAGTAAAAAAATTACTGCAAAAAAATATAAATTTTTAAAGCATGGAATTCATGTTAAATAACTTCTTCTGCGGCGTTAACTATTTGTAAAACATGCTTTGTTATTGGTTTGAATTTTAAAAAAAAAAACTGCTATCCGTTTTTTCCCACGTGGCCATTATTTCCTCATATCATTTGTCTATACCCTTCATGTGCTTCATTAATTATTTATTCTATGTTTTTATATATTTCCAGTGTTTTGTTCTGTTCTTATAACAATTAAGTTTTGAATTTTACAGCATTTCATGTGATTCATAATAGGGAGTGATTAGTTTGGCTGTTGCTACTGAACATACGCAATGTCTGCCATTTTCGTTTTTAATCACAAATGTGATCAAAGGTGTGATGGTGGGTATAACTTTTATCACAGAAGTATGTCACAGCTAGATGTGGTCAAAGATCCTATATTACACGTAAAATGTTTTATCATATTCATTTAATCTCATTGGCCTAAGACGTGTTGTACAGCAAGGGAATATTTCAAACTCTCTGTTCATAAACGGCTAAACTTTTAAAATTGAAACCCTATAGAGAGACTACTGTTCATGAATTACAACATCGCGACGAATAATGCTGGGAATTTCTCAATACACTTTCAACACCACAATACTAGTTTCATTATAATACATTTTATTGTCACTCATGTTTTAGAAGAACCCCCCCCCCCTCCACAAGTGCTATAGGCAGTACACACCCGCGTCCTCCGCGCCCGTCACTGTTTTGAAAAAAACATGTAATTACTTTTTAAAAAGTGACACTGGTTTGACTTGCTAAAAGTGTCACCATAGTACAAAAGAATGCATAGTGAGATGTGATGGATGGACCGACAGAAATACGTACTGATGTAAAATACATAAAGCTATTACACAAACATTTAATGCATGGGTCGTTGAGCGTGCATGCATATTTTAGATACAAAGCAAAAGGAACAAAAAAGAAACAAAAGAGAAAAGTAAAGAATACAGAAAAAGAAAACCACAGTTACATTTAACTCTAACTAAACAAATTTGATCTGACTTTGGACACATAAGCTAAGAAATCATCCATGTTTTGCCAGTTTCCCTGGTCGGCCAGTAGATCCCAACATGCATATTTTCTTCTAGTGCGGCTTAAACATTATCTTTTAGTTTAATTTTACGCTGGTTTTCCCACTATGCACATTCCACCAAAATGTTGTAGAAATACATGCACGGTATTAGGGGTATACATATAGATATTTAGATAAATGGTGCCTTATTGAGTACTGGTTTTTTTCTCTTCATTTAATAGTTTTTCCACGAAACAATCACATAATTTACCACGTGATGTATTTTGCATAGCCTTAAATGCGCGAGGAAATTAACAACTCTGTCAGTGTAGACTATCCGTTGTGTCAAAAAGTTTTCAAACTTCAACACGTGACCGGCTGACCTAGTAGTGTGGGGTTATTTGCTTGAAGAAGCCATTCAAACTCAGTTCCGACACAACTTTCGTTATAGTGAGGCCCACCTACTCAAGGGTAAGTTACCGACCCGTGGACTCAGGGAAAATAAGCATTATATCCTCTGCCTGCCACGCGTACTTAGAGGTAGAAGCCAATTTGAAAACATACTACTCTTAAGAAGTAAAATTATAAGCTCACAAATGAAGCAAATATTGATGTAATGTTGTTCATTACAATATTTTTAATTACCAA
Source organism: Hymenopus coronatus (assembly GCA_030762935.1). NCBI lineage: Eukaryota > Metazoa > Arthropoda > Insecta > Mantodea > Hymenopodidae > Hymenopus > Hymenopus coronatus. The sequence goes on along the minus strand of CM060895.1, from coordinate 93,514,434 downwards.
TACAAAAATCTGCATACATGTCTCCCCTAACAGCCTGTATAAACGAATTTTTGCAGGAATGGTTTTTTGTACAGATACAAAAATAAATTACAACGAATATTGCGTTCACATGATTGCTGCACTCAGATTTGTAACGTCCACTCCACTCTATGGAAGAAGGAAAAACGCCAAAATCACTCTCCGAAATTTGCACATAACATCAGTTTATTAACGTGATATTCAGCGCGTCGTTGTAATGTAACTGCTATTTCAACCTGATCCCTTGAAAGTTGATGCCTCTACATGCTAAATTAAAGCAGATTGATGAAAGCTGCCGTCATACTGTTAAAACGCTGTTGAAAATGAGATTAAAACGTGGAAATGAAAAACATAGATGTAGAATTGCATGGTTTAAAAATAAAAACGTAACGCGTGTTTATTCTGTTTTCATCTCGATGAATTTTATTTTAGCATATATCTAACATGTACTAAATAATGAAAATATATGTTTGTAACGCAGTAATAATATTTACTTTGTCTGTCCCTATCCATCAACTAAGGTAGAATTAGTACTGTAGTTATTTAACATAACGAGCAAAAGCCTGCGCTTGTGTCTACCCATTATTCTAACATTTAGAGAAAGAGGGCAATGTATATGAAGTTGGTCTTTCTCTAATAAAAACGTGTACAGCGATGCCTTGTTTATGAAGCTATCACAGCTTGGTTAGCGGACAATAGGATACTGTAAACTCCTTACTGAATACATACGTAAAACTTCTTTTTTTTAAATTGTTTTATTTTACGTTGCTTTAACAACTCGGTAACATAGCGACGGAATTATTCGGTCAGGTTTTAGTTTATAATATTTATAATCACAGTTGTTTTCATTTATCAAATGTATCTCACCCAATTATTATTATTATTATTATTATTATTATTACTATTATTATATTAAATCCATAAACGTTATTTCTCTACACGTACTAAGTACATAATGTATAGAGAAGATGTATTGCCCCCAACAATTCTATAACGGGATTTCACTGCAATACACGTTTTGAGATCCCGTGAATCAAAAATAACTTTTTATAAAAAGTAAGGTAAACGTGTGTGTCTGTGAACAACACAGCTCAAAATTGAAAAGTGCGCTCAATATAAAACTTGGTATTTAAGTTTAGTATCTCCCAAGAATGCGACAAGAAGATTTTCAAGAAAAGCCTCCTACCTCCAACTACCCTTTACATGGAAAAATGTTGGAAAGTGTTAAATCTTAAAAATAGCTCCAACGATTTTGATTGAAATATTGACCATTTCTGTTAATGTTTACTTCGATTAGCATGAAGTAGATAAAAGAATATGTTTTTTAACGATAATTTGTAACAGCGATGTAGGCCACGCCGAGGTCAGACCACTCGCCTCTAACCTAGACGGCCCGGGTTCGATCCCAAGCGACCGCATGTGAGATTTGTAGTGGACAAAGCGGCGCAGGGGCGGGTTTTCTCCGGGTTCTCCGGTTTCCCCCGCCATCTCATTCCACCGGGGCTCCATTTTCATGTAGCATCAGTGTCATCGCCTGCGGTGCCAGAGCAGTAAAAGCGGGCGTTAAACACTACCAAAAAAAACAGCAATGTGTCGCATTCACATGACTTTCTCTACCCCACATTTTTGTTGAATAAGTTTAATTCAGACATATCTAGACGTCTTTTGTCATCCCCAAAGTATAGACGTCACAATATATATATATTGGTCAGAGCGAATTATGAAATTACCTAGGAGCAAAGTCGCGTGTCTGGCCCACGCAGGTGGGTTGAGGAAGACTGAGTCTAGCAGTGTCTTTGTAAACATCTATTCTGTATAGTGGCTCGCTAACATTAAGGGATTTCTTGTTTTAGGAAACCGTGTTATACCTTTAGCTAACTGTTTATCTTCCAAAATACAATTTCATAATAACAGACAATGAATGAAAGGGAAAGATTAAGCAACTAACCAGTGGGATGCTATCCTTTAGAGGTAATTTTACGTTAGTGATCTTGAGGATGGAGGTAAGTACTTTATAAACAGAATACTACAAAAGGATTGTACACTATATAAAGTTAAACCAAAAATAAATAACCTTTGCAGTGAGACACAAATTTTATTTTGGTGTCTTTAAATTGCAATACTAAATGAAATATTCAATAACAGTCAATAACAAGTCTTAGTTGATATTTACAGTAAATTGTTGAGGGTTTAGTAATAGAATAATTAAAATAATTAATATAATAAGTATAAGGTGCTCGTTAGAGCAAAATAGAATATTTCGCATTCAAGAGCTACTTCGAAACTGTCAGTCATAAGTATTCTTTTGAGTACTTACAGTAGAGCGGACTTCCTGATGATGAACAAGGAGAAACCCCTTTGATTTCATGACACGTGCTTGACAAGAACACCATCTCAGGTGTGATTATATGGACATTACAAACTAGTGTTTCGTGCGCTGCCTAATTTTAAAAGTGTAATTTTCAACGTTGCATAAAAACATACCCGAATGAGTTTTGAAATCGCAAGACCAAATTTCGGATAAGTTCAAGCATAGGCCATAAAACTGTTATATTCGTTCGATGTCGTTTAGAAAAAACCTGTATATTGGTACTACCTTATAAATACAGCTCGATTTTGGGTTCCAAGCGCACACGATTATGAACACACAGAGCAGTTAGTAGTATAAAGAGAGGGTAGTGACATACACATGTACACGTTGAGATATAACTGTTCCAAAAGTAGCTCATGACATGTACTGACATTATGTGCATCGTTCTGCTTCATAAAACAATAATTTCGTAATATTAATAACAAATAAAAGCATGTTGTACTTTTACAAATGAAAATATAAAACTTGATACAAAAACAAAAGAAATCAGAATAATAATGTGCATAACATTGAAAAGTCAATGAACATAAATCAGCCAAACTAACTCAGAATTCACTACAGTGAATTGCAAGATACATCTTTACTGCACCGAAAGAAAAGGCTGTCCTCCTGTCAGTCAAAATATGTTTGAATCATCCATAACTTTGTTGTGTCGAACGCCTCCCTTTCATATTTTCGATATTTTACATCTGCGATCTCTATCAGTGCTCATTGGTTTATCTACTAGCAGGGACTGAACGAGGCCAGGCGGTTAGCAATGCTAGATATGTTTCGAAACGGGCTGTAGAGACCACGCCTACTTCATCACGTCATAGCTATATTCTGTGTAAACCAAACCTTAATCAGTCAATTTCTTGACCTATACTTATAACAAACCTCGATTTCATAATCGTTCGTCATCAGGCTAGGCTTTTTAATTCCGCTATTAATCGCTCTTACTGTACACATAACATTCATCATGCATGAAAATAGCCCAAAACAGCTAATCATCCGCACAAATTGTATACGTGATCAAGTGAGCTCACTAAGGATATGTTACGGGTCTTGAATCTATTGCCAATGGAAATCCCAATAGAAAGGATGCAATTCGCGGCAGGAACTGTAAAAGGATTTACGTAGTGTAATTTATGAGCAAACGTCCGAATAGGCGTCGCAAAATTTGATAGCCATTATTACAGGTGACGGCATAATTTAGCTTGATGAATGCTGCCGGACGTGTAGCGTTTTGATTGACGATATATCCGGCCATATCGTAATTTAATGAGATGATACATAGCTTATAAGCGAAGTCTTAAACGGGCGTGGCAATAACTGAATCGTCAAGAACATAAATTTCATACCATGTCTGTAAACAGCTACACGAACACGAACACGCTAATAAATACAAGATTATATGCAGATTGTTTACAGATAGTAGCTGAAGAATATTTTATGTAAAATATGGACCATTTTTACTTTCTCTACACGTACTATGTACATAGTGTATAGAGAAGATAGTGCATTCCACCCAACCATTCGTTACAGAGTTTTCACCGGAAATACACATTTTGGGTCCACCTGAATACAAAAAAGGCATTTTTGGAAAAAGGTCCGTATGAGTGCGTGTTTGCGTGTCTGTGTGCCTGTGGACAGGATAGCTCAAAAACGAAGAGACCGTCGAAAATCAAACTTGGTATTTAAGTTTTGTGTCTTCCAAGGTAGCAACACGAAGATTTTCAAGAAAATCCACCCCCACTCCCAAATACTCTTTACATGGAACTTTTTTCGAAAATTTTGATTTTCTCTAAAATGACTCTAACAAGTTTCATTAAAATATCGTATATTAAAAACTTGACAAATAAAATGTATATATTGAATTTTCTGGGAATAGCCTCTGAAGACTACTTTATTTTAGATGAATTTTGCGGAATTTTGCATAACTGCTAAACCGTAAGAGATAGACAAAAACTTATCACACAAAAATATAAATCACATAAGAATACACAATTTATGTTATATACATTTTTTGTGGAGTTGATTGTTTTTGAGATATTCCTTGTTTTTGGTTTCAGCCTTGAAAAAATTATACCTTTCTCATACAGGAATTTGTCAACTCTTGTCTATACAAACAAAGGAACTTCAGTCACATAGCAACCAGTTTTTGACCATCACTTTAGCCTATGGTACTCCCTTATTAGCTTCTATTTACAAGGAAACAAGTAATAAGACTATTTCCGCTAATTTTTTCTCGATTAGCATGAAGTAAATAGAAGCACAAGTTTTATCATTAATTTGCTGCATATATGTAGAGAAAGTCATGTGAATGGAACACATCAGATTTTTATTTCTTATTCTTCTTCTATCCGTAATCTGCAAAGTAAATTAATTTATGATAATATTGGATAATCATTTGTAAGGCAACGATGTAAAATCTAAGTCCATAATTATATACCAGGGGTAAGACTCAGTTGTCCGCACCCTCTTTTAACCTTCTCTAGCACATATCTACAATGTACATAGTAGGTAGAGAAGGTCTTGTGTTCCACACAAATATTTTATATAGAGATTTTACCACAAATACATATTTTGAGGACCCCTGAATTCAGGAAAGCAATTTTAGAAAAAGGCTCATGTGTATGTGAACAGCATAACTCAAGAACAACTCCAATTTGGCATTTAATTTCAGAATATTTCAGGGATGAGACACGAAGAGTTTCAAGAAAATCCCTTACCCCGACTGCTCTTTACATTGAAAAAATTTTGAAAATATTGATTTTATATAAACTGGCTCAGAAGATTTTAATGAAAATACCGTGTATTCAAGATATTTACAGAAATGAAATGTATGTCTTGAATTTTTTTGGGAATAGTCCCTGAGGCATCTTCATTCTGGGTGACTTTTGCCTAACTCCTAAACCGTAAGAGATAGACAAAAACGCACAATACAAAAATGTAGACCTCGTTAAAGCACACAATTTGTCAGATATTTTTTTGTCAAGAAAACCATTTCTGAGATATTCCTTATTATTGATTTGAATATTAACAATATTAAAACCTTTCTCAAACGGGAGCTGATCATTCCTGTTTCTGTTTTATTCCTGAGAGCCGAATTTTAATCACATAGCAATCAGCTTTTAAAAGATTTGACTAACGGATTAGCGTAGCCTATTGCCTTATACTTTCAAGGAGCAAAATAATAAGGCAATTTCTGATAACATTTATCTCGCTTACAGGAAGTGGAACAATCTTTTATAAGAATAGTTATTTTTCTTTTATTTGCAGAACAGATAGAGAAAGACATCCAATGGAATACTTTTTAGTTGGTCACATTCCAAATGAGACCCCCACATATACTCTCAGCAACTACACTTCGGCTGGAGGTTCAATGCAGTAATAAACTTTCCCCCCTCCACTTGAAAAGGGTAAACATTCAAAGACGATTACTTCTGCCATGTTGAGCAAATTTTCGCGGTGGTGAGTTACTAATGACATACCGAGGACACTGCAGTAAAGCGAACTATGCATTTACGCTGCGACTATAAATGAAACGCATTGAAGGTTACTTATTGCAACTTAAGTGTATAAAATAGGTATTGCAATACAAAAATATTTTACCGAGATATCCAAAATACAGTTTTAATGCTCTAAACGCCAATCCCAAAATTATTTTTAGAAAATTGTCAGTGAGTGCGAATGAATGTATGTAGTTTCATGTTTAAAAGAGCCTATCTAGTTTATATTTCTCAATAATTAATGTAATAATTATTATTATATCAGCTTTAATTTTAACCGTGCTTGTGAACTGCAGAAATTCCTGAATTTTCTGGGCATAGGCTGTAAAATCTTATTCACTGTGACTGATTGACTTTTGTATAACTGGTTAATCGAAGTGATAGACAAAATCTTACTACATAAGGACTAGATAACTCATTAAAGGTCACAGTTTATGACATGCATTTTTATAGAATTAAAACGATTTGCCGGATAGTCCTTGTTCTTGACGTAAGTTCTCAAAGGCCAGGACTTTTCTCAAACGAAGGCCACGATTCATTTTCATTTTGGTTTAGTCCCCCAATTTTTAGACAATTTTGATACCACTTTAGTCTAACATATTCCCTTATTTCCCTTCTACTTACAAGAAATAAGTAACAAGATCGTTTCTGCTAATATTTACCAAGTCAAACTGAAGTAAACAGATGAATAAACTTTTTTTAAAGAATAGTTTGCTGTAGAATAGGTAGAGAAAATTCATATGAAAGGTTTTAGCATTTTATGCAATACGGACTGTAATATAACTTGGTTTTATATTCAGAATCCTCCAAGAATTGTGCACGAAGAAAAATTGATAAGAAATTCCGCTTAACTAAAATTAACCTTTATATGGGAAAGTATTTGTTAAACTTGATTTACTAAAAAAAGGCTCAAACGGTTGTGATGAAAATCCCATAAGTTTATTTTTTTACAAATAGTATTATCTTGATTTTTTTGGGAATAACGTGAGAGACACTCTTCATTGTGAATGAGTTTTGAATAGTTTGTGAACTACAACAAATTTTAGTGCACAAAACATATAAGTCCTGTTAATTAAAACTAATGTCAAATAAAAGGAATTATTAAGGTTATCTATTCCGAGATATTTTTTGTTATTCGTTTGAATTTTCGAAGGTACATTTCCTTCAACTGGAAAAGTATGTATTTATTTGTTTTATTGTTATAATGCAAAAACATGTAATTTTAAAGTCATTATACAGTGACACACTCTTTAAAACCCGACCCACGGTCCATACGAATTCGAATTGAAAGTACGTCTGGATATACAAAATGTAGTTTTGAAAGAATAGTCTGTAGAGAAGGATGTGCAACTTTTTCTTCCAAGAGATCTTGAAATTGTATTTTTTATTTTCTCTAGAGTGTACGTAGAACATACATAATAGATAGAGTAAGCAATCGAAAAATTAGATACCGAGATTTCCCAGGAAATATACGTTTTGAGACCCTCTAAATGATAATAAAAAACATTCTCAAAAAGGGTCTCTGTGTGTGTGGACTCAAAAAAGAAAAGTCGGTTAAATACCTAACTTAATATTTAAGATTTGTATCTCCAAAGGATGCGACACGAAGATTTTCAAAAAATCCCCTCACCTCTAAGTAGTTTATGTTGAAAATATTTCGAAAATATTGATTTTTCTCAAAAATGACTAACGATTTGGATTAAAATACCGTATATTAAAGATATTTACATGACAAATAATACATATATAATGTTTTGATAATAGCCTGTGAAGTAACTCCATTCTTGATACATTTTGTAAATGATAGAAAAAACTTACTATACAGAAAAGTAGATCTCATCAAAACATATAGTTTATACCTATACATTTTTGTTGTGGCGGTATCCTTTCCGAGATATTCCTTGTTATTGATTTTAGCTTTAAAATACTTGCACTTTTCTCAGGCAAGAAGTCGCCCGTTGTTTTCTGTTTTACTTCTGGCGAAGCAAAGAAGCGAATTTCAATCACAAATGCATAACGACATTCTCTTTTAGAACATTTGACTATCGCTTTAGCATAGTGTATTCTCTTAGTTCCCTTCTACTTATAACTAAGTAATAAGAACATTCTGCTAAATTTATCTCAATTAGCAAGGTGTAGAAAGAAGAATAACGTTTTGTGAACAGTTTGTAGAACACCTAGAAAAAGTCATGCAAGAGTAACCCATCATATTTTTTAAGTGCAGAACAAAGCTATATTCCAGTTTTTATATACTCATCTAAAACTTTTAAATCTATTTAGTCCAACACGAAAGCTGTTTGTTTATTTGTTTAGTTATGATAAGCTGACAAAACTCTGTTTGTTCTAAACGTGTGTTCAGGAATAATATTGTTTTTTCTGTATCCTGTCGGCGCTACCAAATACGTTTGTGGCGTGTGTTAAAGCCGACACGATGTTCTTTTTTTCTCAGTTTTGTTTCATTTTACAGTGCTTACATGATATGTCCGAGTTCACGGGTTAACCTGCATTCGTGCTGACATGATACTGTAATTTTCAGTAGGATTTAAATGAGCTAATTAGTGTAATGAGCAAATGAGACAGCTCGGTTCATGTTTTTGTTTGATAAATTTGCATTAATTGAAGTTTAGCTTCCATTTATTATCTTGTACAGGATGTTTAAGAAGGATCATCGTTCTGCTTTGAGAAAATGATACTTCAAAAAATCTGATGTGTTCCATTCACATGACTTTCTCTACATTTCTCCAACAAATTATTGTTTAAGAAACTTATGCTTCTATTTAATTCATGCTAATCGAGAAACATTAGACAAATTACTGTATAAGAAAAGTATAAGTTTTTTAAAGCTGAAACCAAAAACAAGGAACATCCCAAAAACAATCAGCTCCACGAAAAAATGTATATAACATTTTTGTGCAGTAATCTTTTGTCCATCTTTTACGGTTTAGGAGTTATGCACAGTTTTGTAAAATTGATCTAGAATAAAGTAGTCTTCAGAGGCTGTTCCCAGAAAATTCAACATATACATATTATTTCACATGTAAATATCTTTAATATGTGATATTTTAATCAAAATCGTTACAGCCATTTTTGAGAAAATCAAAATTTTCGAAAAAATTTCTATGTAAAGGGTACTTGGAAGGGGGGATTTTTCTCAAAATCTTCGTGTCACATTCCTGGAAGATACTAAACTTAAATACCAAGTTTGGAATTTTACCAACTTTTCGTTTTTGAGTTATCATGTTGACAGACACACGCACACACTGACCTTTTTCTGAAAATGCTTTTTTTGGATACAGGGACCCTAAAACGTATATTTCTGGGAAATCTAGGCATCAACGTTTTGGGTGGAGTGCAATACCTTCTCTATACACTATGTACATTGTACGTATAAAAAAAGTAAAAATCGGTGAAGTGGTATCCCCTCATTTGGGGTTAAGGAGGAGCTCCGGAGCCAGGGTAAAGGCTGTTCTCCTAAGGGAAGAAACCCCTACAGAACATCGACTGTGCAAGGGCTGGTGACCCCATCACAGGAACTTTAAGTAACTCAGTAATCAATAAATTCCAAAATTGAAAAATATCAGAACCAGTGGATGCGACACGTTCAAAGATTGGCAGATGCAAGACTACCAAGGATTGCATTTGAATGTGACGGAAGGAGAGATGTCGGTCAACCCAGAAAAAAATGGAGGAAACAACTGTGAGACGGAAGTGGCGAAGAAAAAGAAGAAGAAGAAGAATAAGAAGAATAAGAAGAAAATCTTTGGCGGCAGCTTTGGGAAAATCCGGTAATTTGGGTGCAAGGAATTTCCTAAGCATATTTTCTTCTTTCGTCCTTAAAGATGACCAAATTACAACTTCTCACTTCACGTCTTCTGTTCCTCTTTTGCCTTTCACAGATTCAACCTATTGACCTGTTCGGTCTCAGTTTTATCTTTTAACCAATCGTACTATGTCCTTTTTTGCGTCCCCTAAACTAACTATGCACATAGTGTATAGAGAAGGAATTGTATTCGCTCATAACTTCGATACCGAGATTTCACTGGAAATACATATTCTGAGAGCCCCTGAATAAAAAAGGAAATTTTTACAAAAATTGTCTGTGAATAGACAGCATAGCTCAAAAACAAAAAAAAAAAAACCGTTAAATTATAAATTTGGTATTAAGTTTAGTAGGTTACAAGTATGCGACACGTAGATTTTCAGAAAATTCTCCCACTACACTTTACATGGAAAATTCTGATTTTCTCCAAAATGACTCTAGCGATTTTGATTAAAATACCGAATGTTACAGACATTTACATAGAAAATAAAATGTATGTACTGAATTTTCTGGGAATACCTTCTAAAGTCTTGTTCATTCTGGATGAATTTTGCTGAATTTTTCATAAATAGTAAACCATAAGAAGTAGGAAGAAAATGTAGATGTCGTTAAAACACACAATTTATGTGACAGACTTGACCGTTTCCGAGATATTGTTATAGAAACTTTAAGCTACGTAACTTTTCTCAAACGGGACCACCTTGGGTTTCATCTCTTTTGTTTTATTGGCAATGCAAAACGAACCAAACTTCAATTGTTCACATATCGACCAGCTTTTTAAGAATTTGGGTATCCCTTTAGCCAATATTATCCCCTTATTTTCCTTCTACTTAAAAGAAAGCAAGCAATAAGACAATGTCTGATAACGTTTATCTCGATTAGCATGATGTATACAAAAGAATCTGTTGTAAGAATATTTTATTTGTAGAACGCTTAGAGAAAGCCATGTGAATGGAGGACAAGATGTTTTTTTTTGTAGAGAGTGATGAAGTTGCTTCTTCGTTCCGCTGTATCATATACGATATTTAAATAAAATCTATAGGAGCAGCTTTGGGGAAAAAGGGTGATCTGCAGGAAAGAATATTTTTGTCTTGCATCCTTAAAGGTACCCAAGGTAAAGCTTCTCATTTCACGACCTCTTCTTCTTCTTCTGCTTTCATGATTCGGGTTATTGACCTGTTGTGGCCACTGTTCATCTGTCAACTAGTGATCCAATGTATCTTTTCCTTTGGGTTTGAATTATAACAAAATCTCTTTTTATTCCAACAAACAACTCTCTATTTGTTCTACAAGCTAATTACAGTAAGAATCTGTTCACAAATGCTGTACTCCTTTAATGCTTTCGTAACAATCCTGCCCTGTAGTTTCCTTTCGACGTTCGCTGCGGCGGGCACTATTGCACTCTATGAATTTCCTGTCGAAACTCGCTCTCTTGCACCGAGATTTCACCGGAAATATATGTTTTGAGATCCACTGAATCCAAAAAAAAGTCCGTGTGTGGCTCTCTGTTAGTATGTGTCTGTGTGCAGCATAGCTCAAAAACAAAGAGTCCATTATGTACAAAACTTGATATTTAAATTCAGTATCTTCCAAGAATGTGACACAAAGATTTTCAAGAAAATCCCCCCACACCAACGTACATCTACATGGAAAACATTTTGAAAATTTTGATTTTCACAAAACTGGTTCTAACGATTTTGATTAAAATATCGTATATTAAAATACTTAAATACTTACAAGACAAATGAAATGTATGTCTTGAATTTTCTAGGGATAGCCTCTTATGACATCTTTATTCTGGGTGATTTTTGCGGAATTTTGAATAACTGGTAAGGCGTAAGAAATAGAAAAAAGTTACTTAACAAAAATGTAGTGCTCAATAGAACACAAAACTTATGTTTTATACATTTTTTCGTGGATTTCACCTTTTTTGAGATATTCCTTGTTATTGGTTTCAGTTTTTAAATACTTGTGCTTTTCTCATACGCGAATTTGTCAACTCCTGGCCATACAAACATAGGGATTTCAATCACAGAGCAACCAACTGTTATGAGATTTGACTATCGCATTTGCATATGGTATTCCCTTATTTCCCTTCTACTTGCAGGGAAGCAAGTAATAAGACCAAGTCTGCTCACGTTTTTCTCAATTAGCATGAAGTAAATAGAAAAATAAACTTTTGAACAGTGATTTGTAGCAGAAATGTAGGGAAAATCGTGTGAATGGGACATACCACATTTGGATTGCAGGAAACTTTCTGAAATAGTCATACGTGCAAGCTCACCGCCGGTTTCTCACAGCTTACTTAGGTACAACAATGGGCAGCTTCGACGACAAAAGAACTTGCCGCACACGTGTCTACTATCGGAAGCGTAACAAAGATGCCAACAGTCACCTATGATTTACAAAGCCAGCGTTCACACACGTTCGGCGATTACATTCGAAGTAGTTCCAGTACTGTAAGGTACTCTTATGAATCCTTGATTCTTTCATTCGTTTCAGATGTTCCCTCCATCTTTATGTTCTTCTATTTCACAATTTGCTGCAACAATTATATACGCTTATTGTCTAATATTTTCATTAGAAATCCTGTCTAGCTTACTGGTCCTCTGACTTCTGGGAAATATTCATTTCAGTGGTGTGAACATTACTTTCAGCCTCTTCATTAGCCATGATTCACCGTCACACATCACATTATGGAATTTCATTAATGTGTCTCTTTCGCTATTATTTTCTTTGGCACGTATGTACAATGCACATAATAGATAAAGAGGATATTGTATTCCACCCAGAATTCGTTACCGGTAATTAAAATATATATATTTTGCGGGTCCCTGAATAAATAAAAGTTGTGAAAGATCTGCGTGTCTGTGGACAGCTTAACGCAGGTTAAATACAACAATTTGTATTTAGTCAGTATTTTTCAAGATGTGGATTTTCAGTAAACTTTCCCCACTCCCAAACTGCATTGCATGGAACATTTTTCAAAAGTTTTTATTTTCTCAAAAATGGCCAACTATTTTGATTATAATCCTATATATTAAAATATTTTATTACAAATGTAATGTATCACTTGTATTTTCTGGGCAAACCTCTGAAGACCTCTTCATTCTGGATGACTTTTGTATAACTGGCAAACCGTAAGAGAGACAAAAACTTAAAACACATGTTGTAGTAATTTTTGTGTAGTAAAACACTTATGTCATTTGCATTTTTTTGGTAGAGTTAACCGTTTTTTTTTTAGATCTTTCTTGCCATTGTCTTGGTTTTAATTACAGCTATATTAAAATTACAATCTCTGCCAATTAAGTTTAAAAGATGGATTGAGATTTGTATTCATAATTTGTCATTAATGCGATGTCGTTCAGCATTTAATAGCATGATAATATATTTATTCTTGTTTTTATGGATCCCTTCTGTCGATCTCTCTCTCTCTCTCCCCATTCTCGAAAGACATCGGCTCTATAAATATTAAAAAGAGTGGGCGAAAAGAACACCTTGCCTCACAGATTGATTTATTGTAAGCTCATCCCTGGTGTGATTGGAGACTCAATTTTAATAAAAGTTAAATTATACGGAATCTTGATGCAGTTTAGCAATTATACGGCTTCTCGTTTTTAGGAATATTAAATAAGTAAAGTATATATTTCTCGCAGAAATTCGATCTCGAGATTTCACCGATTATATATGCTTTAGTTATCCTTGAGGTAGTATTTTAGACAAAAGATTCCTGTGTGTGTGTGCGTGTACAGTATAGCTCAAAGTTTATATGTCAAATTGTCATTGAAGTTCTGCATCTTCAAACAGCACAAGAAGAAGAAAACTCTTTATAAGGAGCACTTTTCAAAAATTATAATTTTCTCAAGAACATCTAAAGATTTTGTATAAAATACTTTATGTTTAGGATATTTTCATAAAAAATGAAATGTATATCTTGAAGTTTATGGGGAATATCCTGTGAAATCGTTTTTCGTTCTAATGCTTTTAGGATAATTGATAAACCTTAAGAGATAAGCAAAATATTATTCAAAAATGTAAATCTCATTAAAGCACGTACTATTTGTCAAATACCTTTGTGAAGTTAAACATTTCTGAGATATTACTTGTTATTGTTTTAGGTTTTATATTGCGTATACTTTTCAAATGGAAGGTTTTATTTGTTACTTCCCCTGTTGGTCATAAAAAGAAAATGGAATTTCAAACCCATCACACGGTGGACAACACTGACTATTCGCATATTGTCCTTGTGACTACAAGGAAATATGCTATATGACAATTCCTACTGGTTCAAATGTAGGTAGAAGAGCGTCTGTAAGAATATGATGTATATACAATGTAATACAATACACTACACTACACTACATAATAAAATACAATAAAATATAATACAATATAACCTAATGTAACCTAATATAATATAACCTAATATAATATAACATAATATAACATAACATAATATAACCTAATATAACCTAATATAATATAACCTAATATAGCATAACATAAACATAACATAAACATAACATAACACAAACATAACAAACATAACCATAACATAAACATAACATTACATAACAGAATATAATATAATGTAATAAAACACAACATAATATAATATAATGTAATATAACATAACATAATCATAATATAATATAACATAATATAATGTAATATAACACAACATAATATAATATAATGTAATACAACATAACATAATATAGCATAATATAACATAATATAATATAGTGTAATATAACATAATATAACATAATATAATGTAATATAATAAACCTCTGTTGTATCGATTGTAAATGTTGTTGCAACTTTGCGTATTGTTGCTCCATGCTAGATGGTACATGTGCTCCCATAATTGCATTAGTTTCCGTTCGTTTCTTGACAGGTATGAATGTTTAAGCAAGATGCTCGAGGATCAGGTGCTAGTGTTACCGTGTCAGTCAATGTCCAGGTTTTTCGGTGCATCGCTTACAGTAAATTGAAACGGGGTTGGCAGGAACGAGCGTTCTAGTTGTGTATGCAAATTGTCTGGTCGCATGGGCACGCCGCGAATTTAAAGTGGAAGAGAAGGAGTGGGTTCTTCACGGTTCATGGGTTACCTTTATTTATTGTGATGTACGGCAACACTGCTCCAATTGTGGAAAAGCAGGCAAAGTGTAATCAATGTATTAAACTGACTTATCATCCCCCTTCCTCATGAACCTGGTTTCGATTTCCAAGCTGATTAAACGCCTCTCCTCGGCCCGCAAACGTGAACCAATCAAAGATACGTTTTTCCTGTGTTCTGCAGCGGAAAGGCAAATATCTGCTCTTTGGCTTTCATGCAAATTGAAGAGCACTTGTTTGAGATCTGTCTGGCAATTGCACAATTGAGGACTCGAGAACTGTTATATGTATGCCCCCTGGATTCCACCATAGAAAGCTACGCATAATAAAGTCTGTACAATAAATAGCTTGTATTACATACAGAATACTATATTAGGACGAAAATTGTGACGAAATATAAAAATAATTTGTCAATAACTTGTCCATATATATTTCAGGCCGGTTCAACACGCGTCCCGTTGGCTGTGGCGCTATTGTTCGCCCAAACCGCGGCACACCAACATATCTCTTGAAGTTGTGTCGCCCTCAGTGGTGTAGTGGTTACCATGCTAACTTCATAACCCGGCGGATGACGATGGATTTTTCGGGCGTCAAAATGCTTAGCATAGCTTCCTTCGGAAGGGAAGTAAAGCCGTGGGTCCCGTGTCATAGATTTACAACACTTAAAGAATCTTAAGCCTGATATAGAGGCCTCTGAGCAAAATTAAGCGGTCTTTCACGTCCATTATAGAATGAGACGCTGAGAACCGCAGTAGTTAAAGAGAGTCCATAAATAAAAGTCCATTTCATTTATTTTCATTTCACTTGAAGTTATGAGATTACATCAAACACTCCAAACAAAGGGCAAATGGCTGCACCCAAAAGTCGCATCACTGAATCTCAGTTCTAAAAATATGATGTGTTCCATTCAACATTATTGTTAAAAAGCTCTTGCTTCTATTTACTTCAGGCTAATTGAGAAAAAATTAGCTTATTAGTCTTATTAATTGCTTCCTTGTAAGTAGAAGCAAATAAAGGAGTACCATAGGTTAAAGTGATAGTCAAAAGCTGGTTACCATTGACTGAAGTTCCTTTGTTGTATGGACAGGAGTTGAGAAGTCCCATATGAGAAAGGTATAAGTACTTAGAGCTGAAACCAATAACAAGGAATATCTAGAAAACAATTAACTAACATTAAATGTACATGTCATAAAGTTTGTGTTTTAACGTGATCTACATTTTTATGTAGTAAGTTTTTTCAAGTACGGTTTTCAAGTTATGTAAAATCCCGTAAAATTCACCCAAAATAGTCTTCAGAGGCTTTTCCCAGAAAATTCAAGATATGCATTTTGCTTACCATAAAAATATCTTTAGTATACGATATTTTAATTGAAATCGTTAGTCATTTTTGAGAAAATAAGAAGTTTCGAATTTTTTTCCATGTAAAGGATAGATGAGGATGGGGAGATTTTCTTGAAAATCTTCATGTCGCATCCTTGTAAGATACGAGCCTTAAATACCAAGTTTGGTATTTAACGGTGTTTTCGTCTTTGAGCTATGCTGCCCACAAACACACACACACACAGTGGTCATTTTTCTAAAAACGTTTTTTTTTTTGTTTTTTTTTTATTCAGGAGTTCTCAAAACATGTACTTCCGGTGAAATCTCGGTATCGAATTTTTGGGTGCAATACAGTACCTTCTCTATACCTACACTATATACACTATGTATATAGAGAAAGCAAAAACGAGATGCTATAAATCAACGTTTCAGCGAGATGATTGTGCTTCAAAATTTACATTTTTAGAATTTCAAAGCAGTCTGTAAGATAAGTCACCGAAGCTATCAATGTACATTTTATTGAATAAAATACTGCAACATCTAGCAATGTTCTACCCACCCACTAACGCCACTATAACACTCCAGGAACCATGACAACCGTGGCTACCACCATAGTATTGTCGTTGGACCGGCCTAGTAGAGTTACACACTACGTGCCCACCATTTCTTTGTCACTAGATTTGCAAGTTAGCGAGGGCCAGGGGGAAGATGAGATAGCTCATCCGCTTGTCTTTCCGCAGCGTTGTCAACGACAGAAAGCTTTTTCTTTGAGTCCCTTAGCCATTATAGCGAATAGGTTATTCAATGTATCGTGAACTAACTGAATTAGAATGTTTCTTACTGCTTAGGGCCTGGTCCGGTGGCAGCGCTGTCAAGTAATAATAGTGCAAAAATTATGATTTTCTTTACTTATTGATATTAATACATTGATATTATCATTGGTATTAGAAAAAACAAAAGCGAACATAAAATCCCTTTCTTCTAACAAATACATAACTTTATTCTGCAACAAGTTTCCAATATCCAGTTAACACTTGGCATGCCAATCAGCGTTTATTTTATCTTCACCCATCCCTTCCTTTATCACAGTGGCACTGTAACGAGGATTCCAATCTAGGTTACATGAAATCTGTTGACATTTGATATTGAAATCTTTATTAGTGAAACAATATAATGTTTCATAGTAATAAATGCAATATATTAAATCTATCCTGACTATAATTTATTATTAAGTAGTCTCTTTTTAAAGCTATTTAAACTTTGAGACAAAGTCTTCAGTAATTATGGTCATATTTATCTCGATTATAGATGGAAGTATAAGCTTTTGTAGGAATAGAGTTGCAAAACAGGTAGAGAAAGTTATATGAATGGAGCACGTTTTTTTTTCAGGATGAACAGAGAAAGGCAAAAAAAAGTCCAGGTACTTTTTTACCTGCAGTAATTTCCCAGAATGTTGCGAATTGCTTCTCATTAGCAAGCCTGAAACGGAGTGGGATTACATTAGAATAATTGTATTTCTGTAAAAAAGAAAAAGGCGGGGAGAAACTAAGGGTCCTGAAGCCCTGAATAACGATCCCGGTTTATGTTTGAATAATGGGTATCGGAGAAAAAGAGGGAATTACTTGCAAGAAAGTGCACGACTGTTAAAAGGCTTATTTGGACTTAATAGTTTCGCGTACGCATTAGTCGACACGCTGTGAATTTGTGCGTAGCGTTTAATCCTCTGCCTGGGCAATGGCTAGCCAAACAGAATCTCTAATGCAGTTAATGGCGATGACCTTTGTCTTTATCCTGTCTCTATGCGGGAAAGGGGATCATAGCAAAGGCAATGACAAATTGCCTGTTTGTTTACCCGCTTAACAATGCGATTCTTGACCTAAGATTTAGAGTCTGCATTTAAATGACTCGGCTTTGCGTTCGGTTACATATAGGTATAGTCACATACACAATTACGGGTTTTGACATGAATGTTTTCATAAATGTGTAAATATTTCGGTTTGTTATTTTTTATTTTTAGCCCGTATGTACAATATATATATTATATCTCTTAACAGCATACACACACACTCACAACTACAGCACGTATTCATACATATAGACTAGTCAAACACTAAATAAGTCTATACAATATTTGCATAAATATTTTATCTCTTAGTGCACGTACTTCCATTAAGTGTGTGCCCAGACTTGGCCAATTTTGGCTGTTTAGAATCAAATCCCAGAATGCAGCCCTTCGTCTGTTTGAAGCTAAAAATACTTCCAGCAATAATTTTTTCCTAGCATCTTCCATCTGCACGCAATCTGCCAAAATATGCCTCCAGTTTTCCTTCATTCGATCAACACATCTTCTTAACTGAAATAAATTATTCAATCCAAAAGTTCGATAACGAGATTTCACCGTAAATACTTCATTTAAGACCCACTAAATCAAACAAAGCATTTTTAGAAAAATGTCTCTGTCAGAGGTGTCTGTATGTGGGTGTGTGTGTGTGTGTGTGCGCGCGCGCACGTGTGTCTAGGGACAATATAGCTCATAAACGAAAATTCAATTTAATACCACACTTGTTATTTAAGTTCAATGTCTTAAAATACCACATGTTTAAAATATGACAAAGAAAATGTATATTTTGAATTTTATGGGTATAGCCTCAGAGAGCCTCTTCATTCTGAATGACTGAATGCAAATAGTAAATCATAACTACATTTTTTTCGTAGAGTTAAGATACTCCTTGTTAGTTTCAATTTTAAACTATTTTAAGCTTTTTTCAAGGGAAAGTCAACTTTCGGTTCATCTCTTTTGTTTTATTCAATTGTTTCATATAGCAACGAGGTTTTAAAAGATTTGACTATTGCTTTAGCTATTGCTTATTGATTAGTATGACGTAGATAAAAGAGCAATCATTTGTAGGGAAAGTTTGTTTTTGGAACAGCTAGGGAAGGTCATGTGAATGGAACACACAAGATTTTTTTCTGTTCGTGTAACAGTTTTTCCACAAACCAATTACATAATTTACTACCTAATGTCTTTTGCATGGTTTTAACTGTGCCGCAAAATGAAAACACCTGTTAGCATAAACTAATGCTTTGCTTCCACGTTTACACACCCCAATACATGACCTTTGGCCTAGGTATTGTAAGGTCATTTTCCTTGCAGAGAGCATTCTCAGTTCCGATATAGCACTCATTACAGCGAGGCTGCATACTCACGGTTACGCTTTCCGACCCGCGGTCTCTGGAGTAATAAACACAATATCTTGTGTGCCAGGCCTATCTCGAAGTTCTAATCAACCTAAAAATGAACTACTCCTAATAAGTAAAATTATAAGTCCGCAAACGAAGCAAGTATTGCTGTAATGCTATTCATTACACTGCTCTTAATTACCAATCAAATATATGCGCAAATATCTGCCCTAAGAGCCTGTATTTTCCTGTCGTATTGGAATCACAGTTATTCTGTTTTTACCTTCTCGACTACATACCCTGATAGTAGGCAAGGCGGAGGGATCTCGGCACTAATCCGATGAGGTTACTGTATCTATGACCCACGAGAGGGGGCGCTCGGGAGGACTGTCATCCTCCGTGGTTCAGGGGTAATATGCTGCACTCTGGTTTAAATCTACTAGAAGGGCAATGCATTTTTTAGGCGTAAAGCTTCTTAGGATGGTTTTCTTCAGAAGGGTAGTAAATCCGGTGGTCCCATGTCATAGAGTTACCGCGTATAAATGAACCTCAAACCTGAAAGAGGCCCCGGAAATGTAATTACTTTTTCACGCCCAAATAAGAATGGAACACTAAGAGGAATATAATTTAATGAGCACCCATAATACAGATTAAATTTCCTTTCCCTGAGGGAGGAGTGAGACAGAGTTCACAGTAGTGGCATGTCCTTACATAGTCGGACAGGAGCGGCAACTCCGACCACATTTGGTTCAACGCCCCGACAACTTACCGAAAGCCGGGGAGCGGCGAGTGTTCCAGAGAGCATATTTTCCCCTGCCACGTCGCATTGAAGTACCATCGCTGACACTTTCCGCTCTGAAAGAG
Source organism: Hymenopus coronatus (assembly GCA_030762935.1). Lineage (NCBI taxonomy): Eukaryota > Metazoa > Arthropoda > Insecta > Mantodea > Hymenopodidae > Hymenopus > Hymenopus coronatus. Next base: position 93,494,249 of record CM060895.1, on the reverse strand, counting down.
ATAAACGTGGTGAAGGATGAGTGAAAAAAAAAAAATAGAAAACGACATGGTAGGGCAGGAAACTAAGAGGATCATAGAAAATTCTCCATCATTCATGGTATAATCTGAAAAAAACAACAATAAAACAAAAAACAAACGAAAACACCATAAACCAGATTGGGCGCCCGCCGAGATTTGAGCTTGGAACCTCTCGAATGCGAGTTTCACACTTATCTGGAAAACGCAAACAGAAGAGGTGTTGCAACGACCCAAAAATTTGAATGCGAGGTTTCTTAGAATTATATTTTTGAGGCTTTTTGAAAAAACAATAGAAAAATGCTATTGTATGTGTGGGAACAGCATAACAAATGGAATTAGATTAGTAAAACACTAGACAACGACGTTCAGTATCTTCTAAGTATGCCATCAGAAGATTTTCACAAAAGTTCTGCAGTACAAAGTACCCTTTTCATGGAACATGTTCGTACTTTTTTTATTTAAAGATGTTCATATAAGTATGATTATGATACCATATATTTAAGAAATTTTGATGAAAAAATGTACAATTTCAATGTCTGGAAATATCCTGTAAAGAGTTTTTCAACAAACAAGTAGAAATTACATTTACGAATGTGTGGGCACCAATGTGATTTGCAACGACTAAACGAGTGGGATAAGCTGTGTTATTTCAAGTGGTAACAGAAACTCAGTAGAAATGAAACCGAACATAACATAAGGCCTGCAGGGTTAATAACTCATGTAAATTTTTATTTAGTGAACGAAGCGATTATAACTTCTAATACTTTACGTTATATGAAAAATCTTTTCGTAAATCAGGCCAAGAAATATATGTATTGAAGGTTTGGTTAAGCGAAGTTGATTGATAATAGCTTGTTCTTGAGTTAAATATTTTAGATTTCTTAAAGCAGAGGTAGATTCAATTACAATTACACTACAGATTTCTGATCATTGTCCATAAAATACCCCAGGACGATTAAATTAAAAACGGTTGTGGTATATACATGCATTTCTTAACCACGCTTCTAGAATCGTTTTAGAATTCTTCTCACACAAATGCTTATTCTTCTATGTACTCATTTCTCATTTAAGTATTTAATAGGTATAAGAAGAATACTGTAGGTTTAAATATTATCAGACGTTTATTATAAAGATCGCTATGCAGGTAATAGCTTTGAAATTCCATGACCAACGAATAGCGAGTTACCGCTTCAAAAGAGCATAAGCATTTGAAAATTCAAACCAAATACAAATAATATCTCAGAAATTGCTAACGACACAGAAACGTTACTTGACATAAATTGTATACTTTAACGATATTTACATTTTGTGTGAAGAAGATTTTGTCTATTTCTCACGGTTTACAGCTCTCTGGCCAACTTGGTCTTCCGGCGGGGCGATCTCTGATCTCCAGTCCCCTCAACCCCTAACCTCAGAAAATTCGAAGTATACATTTTATGTTTTATTCAAATAGCCTAAGCATTTGCATTTTTATCAAAATCGTGATTATCTTCATTCTGAATCACTATTTAAAAGTATTAAATTGTAAGATGGAAAGGATAAAGAGCAAAGGAGAATCAGCACTTTAATCTAGAAATCTTTTGTACCAATGCAGGGTACTCCGGAGACAGAGGGAGGCCGTTCCAAGGAGTCACGACAGAGCAGAATATAGGGTTCCTATCGTTTCCAGAGTGAAAATTCTCGGGTTAGCTTGAACAACCGGTGGCTGCCTTTTTTTCTCTGCGGGTTTAGACTGCGCTGTGGAGGGTGTTAGTTATAACCTTTAATAATTGGATTAGATTCAATTAAATATATTGATTTAGGTTGAAGAGACATAACTCATTACCACTTTCAAAGAATTTAGTACATTTTCTTTTTAACGACACAGCGCCTTTAAATAATTAAAGAATGAAAATATCACAATGCCATCAGTTAAGAGTTTACCGATGAATATTCTACCGTAATATGACTTACGGTCGTCAAATTAAAATGCATTTCTTAATGAGGATTCTAAAAAGGGGGAGTGTAAAGTCCATGGAGATAACCTAAAAGTCCTTAGTGCAGCAGGTTAAGGAGTATGGTGTAGCATATTGCGACCTGTATACTGAATTAAAATGATGTGTTAGAAAAGATTCAGAGAAGGGAGAGACACAAAAAACGGTAAATATTTTGAGTCTGTGTCAGCAGTGTCCCGAGTACAAGCGAACCCGGTGTTGTTCTACTGTGGTAAGACTGCAGGTGTCCTCCAACCACTCCAGAGGACTGCACCCATATGCGAGTACGCTGCTCCTGTACCAACGACTAGCTGGAAACGGGCAATAAAAGGACAGGAAGTAAATATTTTGGGTCTTAAAAGGTGGAGAGATTAAATGGGAGTCGTTGAAAGGGCGTAAGAAACAGATGCTGGTTCAAATCCATGGGGGAAGTTAATGACAGATTAGAAAATCTAACATATTACGCACAAAGCGATCATTTGTCCAAAATTAAGGGTTGAACGTACAAAACCTATACGAAGGAAAATTCTCTTTTGTTAATAGACATATTAAGGAATTGAGAATTGCCTGCAGCAGCCTTTCAGGAGTGTCCTCTGTCCTTGAAGACACTTAGGATAATCCAAAGCAATACATTTGGATAATATTGTAAATGGTATCTAAGTGTGTGTGATTTCATGTTAAAAATCCTAATGTTCAACTGATTAGATATTTAAATGGTAATAATAAAATAATGACTTCAAGTTGTCTGCACGTATTACATATTAGTTGTACATATTGGTAGATATACTATTTTTGAATCCGTTTGTTCAATTATTTTATTAACTGTTTATACAAGTCTGTCTGGGTAGCGTGTGTGTGTGTCTTTTTTTTTTTTTTTTTTTTTTTTTGGCTTTGCCTTATCCTGAGAAGACGGATGTCGAGTAACTTTAAGCTCACGAACCCTGAAATCATTTGAGCGTCATTTCACCAATTTCATTCATCGTCCGATTTGACCAACCAGGTTAAAGGACGTTAAGCATTCCTCCCCAAATTGCTTGTACACTTAATGTTTTTAGATTCCTAGTTGGACTGTTTTATTCATATGCTTATTTATTGTTCATTACATTATTTTTTTCTGATATTAGTTTGTATATTTACATTTATCTGTCACAGGATAATACACACTTATAGTGAAATATATACATACATTACATTTCGTACATATTGTGACTACCGTGTGCAGTCGTTCTCACGTTCGCTTTGGTATGTGCGGTGGAGGGGCTGGAGACCTTGAAATGCAGTAACACAGGAAGTGCTGCGCCGGTAACCGAAAGCTTTGGAATGCGAGACATCGACGCAACTGGCACATGTTAGAATCTTCCACCACTTTCAAGAAACTCTGTGACGTTATTCACACCTATATAAGGAAGAGTTGCAAGCCAAGTTAGTCAGTCGTAAGCCAATCTTCGATTGACTTGTCAGTACTGTGGAGTGAGAAATCTGTCAAGTGTCTTCGCGACGAAACGTCCAGTAAATTGTTTGCTGCAATGAATTAAAGACTTTATTTGTAACCAATGTTTGAGTCAATAACTCTGTTGCAATACTCATTTACATATTTTATTGACAGTTTACGTGCAACAAACAGCCTAACGTATCCGTAAAAATAAAGTAAACATTTTACTGGCGTTTATAAATTCTAATATTACAGTTATTTTCAAGAGAAGAACACAATATGCTTACGTCAAATGTAGTAAAATTTCTTAGAATTTTCCCTTACCTTTGGGCTTTTGGAGTATTTTTGAATAGGAGCAGATTTTCTTTCTTTAGGCGGGTACTATACAGAGTCATGAGTGAAATATAGCACCCGTATTTATGAATTCAACGGATGTTTTCAATGTAATAACATAAAACTGACGCTAGGAACAGTTTTTCCCCACTTAAATGGAAGTCACGCGATACTGAGAGAGTGTTTATGAAACGAACTTACTTAATGAAGGTATATTCCCGTTACCATAACGGCATGTTTACTTCAGAGATCTTTGCAAGCACTTTAAAATAAAAGAAAGGCCCGGCTTTAAAAGGTACTCCTCCAACAAAGGGTAGAGAGTGGCTTTTGTGGACGGAGGCAGCACTTAATTTACTCCCCCACATCCATCCACCTTGATTGCTGAAAGGCTCTTTGCCCCGCAACGGACGTGTTTTATTACGTCAGAAGAGTTAGAAGCGGAACTGGTCGAGCTCCTCGATAGACAAACAGTGCTCTGCGATTTTGTTTGTAAACTTCTCCATGTTCCCAAGTTTACACAGAGCCCTAGTCAATTAATCCAAACATTTATTTGTTCAAGAGGAGACTTGTCCCACCACATCTGAAAACCCTTGTTATGTCTTGGACTTCCACTCCTCTTGTACACTTTATGGTTAAGAGTTCATCAGTGTTCTTCTAACTAGTCTCGTTCAAGTGGACAGGGTGAGCCGAAAACAAATGCTGCATTTTATCCATGGATTAAAAGGCTTTGGGTAGTAAACACTGTGTGTTTTATTCAAAGTACATAGGGTGTCATTGTTTTGAGTCAATTTGTAAGCGAATGCCATCTATAAGGAGAAGAACGTACGTTAGTGCACGTGTGATGGAGAATTTGCCTGACAAGCAAGGCGTTCAATCGAGGAATAATAATGCGTGTTAGTCTTGAGGCGCAGAGCTCGCATTGCATCAACTTTAGCCAAATAAACAGCTAAACATGTTACCTTTCTCACATAACTTTTCCACGTCACTTCCACACATGTCTTAATTTACTTAAAGTAGCTACAACACAGTTTGTTGACATCTTTTTAAATTAATTCAATAAAGTAATTTAAATATTCCTAAATATAAAACATGTATTATTGGCCACCAGGCGCCATGTTTAAATGCCTTAAGTCACTGGAGCTACATCAAAGTTTTAGAGGTGAGCCTGAACTGGACTCGTCAAGAAAAACTTCGGCGAGATCTCATTCGCATCATGCAAAGTAAAAAAACTAAATTATGTTGAAGAGGCTACAACCCAGCAATATGGTGGATTTTAATGTGAGCCTTGCATTAACATACTTCCTTGTCTTCTCATTATTGATATTTTCACCATTGTTATTCCTTGCAGAGCAGTTTTTACTTTCTCTAGCTCCATATGAACAATGTACATAGGGATAGAGAAGTATTGTATTCCACCCAAAAATTCGATACCGAGATTTCACGGGAAATACATGTTTTAGGACCCCCTGTATCCAAAAAAAGCATTTTGAGAAAAAGGTCCGTGTGTGTGTCCGTGTGTCTATGAACACGATAACTCAAAAACGAAAAGTAGCTAAAATACCAAACTTAGTATTTAAGTTTAGTATCTTCCAGGGTTGCGACACGAATATTTTGAGAAAAATCCTCCCACCCAAACTACCCTTTGCATGCACATCTTTTCGAAAATTTTGATTTTCTTAAAAATGGCTCTAACGATTTTGATTAACTTATCATATATTAAAGACATTTACCTAATAAATAACATTTATATCTTGAATTTTCTGGGAATAGCTTCTGAAGACCTGTGTATTCTTGATGAATTATACTTAATTTGGCATAACTAGTAAAATATAAGAGATAGACAAAAACTTACTATACAAAAAATGTAGGTCTTGTTAAAATACACAAGTTATGTCATATACATTTTTCTCGTGGAGCTTACCCTTTTCCAGGTATTCATTGTTATTAGTTTCAGTTGTGAAGTACTTATACTTTTCTCAGACAGGAGTGTCCGTTTTTCTTTTGTTCTACTCCTGGCCAAGAAAAGAAGCGATTTGTAATGACAATCGCATAACGACAGCTTTTGAAACATTTGACTATTGGTTTAGCTTAGTGTATTCCCTTATTTTCTTCCTACTTATACGGAACTAAATAATAAGAAAATTGTGCCACAATTATCAAGGTGCAGAAAGAAGAAGAATCTTATGTATGAAGTTTGTAGAACAGCTAGAGAAAGTCATGTGAGTGTAACGCATCAGATTTTTCTGTTACACAAACAAAATTTGCTGTTCATGTTCATAGAGATACACTGAATAAGAATGGCTCTAGGGTTAACTGCCAGATGTATTTAAGCATATGTCTTAAATTTTCAAACCTAAATATTGTATTTTAATGGCAAAAAACACACACATTCAGTTTAAAAACTTTTGCAGGCTAAACCAAAGAGATACAGAGAAATCTGGGGCAATTTAAAAATAAGATGTATTCTAAACACAGGGTAAAATATTAGTCACAAATTGTAAATATTTAGCCGCAAGGGACATTTTTAATGATGTGACAAAAAGATAAACAAATTTGATCATAACCTCCACACCATTAGAACAAAATGGGTGAAATTTTCACTTAATTATGTGCATTATGTTACACCTATGGTATAAATTTCAAAAAGCTAGCATTATTAGTTTGGAATTTTAGACCTTCAGTCATAGATGTTCTTAAGGATAATAGTGCATGCAGCCATGCCAGTTACACAATCAAAATAGTGGATTTTGTGTTGTGTAAAGGAGTTCTGTCTGGTGCTTGAATGGGCAGCTAGTGTCAGTTTCCGGGACGGGGGTTTCGTTCCCTAAATCTCCGACTTTATTCTCGCGCCTGTGTCAGGAATGGTTAGTGACCCCGTCTTTTCCAGCTCGCATTATCGTTCGGATCTGCTCTCCTTTCATGTTCTACCTTCATCTTTCCCTCCCTTATTGTGTATACTCAGGTGCTCTAAAATGGTTTAAAATGACAAATATTTTACTTTAAACTATATCTTTTAGGTTATTAATAATTTATTATTATAATCTTTTACGAGAGATGTCGAACTTTAGTGGCTGAGTGTCCACACTGAATATTCTATCCTATTTTATTTTAGGTAGACCATACTACTGCAAGTACCTTTATGTACCAAAGATGTATTTTCTGTTGTATTTCTGTACACTTCTCAAGTATATCAATGAACTTTGACTTCAGCAAACTCATATACCTCATAATTCAGCAACGATACCAAGTGCAGAAGCTTTTATGTGCCTGAAACCTCTTTATTAAATGCATTGCTAGATGCAGGGCAACCATTTGTCAGAAGTTTTGATAATATTCTCATATCTCATTACAAACTGCTTATCGTTGTCAGAACTAGGAAATGCAGTGGTGAACAGCGAATTTTGTCCTAGTCTGGTGATATTGCTCTTCCATATGCAATATCAGAATTTCATGGCTTTTGAAACTAATATTGACGAAGACCACTCAGTGGCGAGTAATTTACTCCTCTGTCGGGGATCTCCCTTTTCCAATTGTGCCAGATAACTATACTACTGGAACTATAGTGACCTGTGATGTGCAAAACAAAACAATAATACACTAAATTTACACTGTACACGTTTACGAACAGCCACACAAATATGGAAACAATCTTAATCGAAAACAGCGTCTACTAGTATAATTCATTTGTTTAAGGGGTAAGTCAACTGAAAGTCCGAGGTTTTGGGCAATATGAATTTTTATGATTAAAAATTCTTTGTTTCTTTCTCTACTTAAAAGTGGTATATTTTTAATTTCTCTATACGTACTATGTACATATGTATAGAGAAAGCATTGTATTCCACCCAAAAATTTGATACCGAGATTTCACCGGAAATACACATACACTGTATCAAAAAAGAAAAAGAAAGAAAAGAAACATTTTTAAAAAAAGGTCTACTTGTGTGTCAAAGTCGGTAAAACACCAAACTTGGTATTTAAGTTCAGTATCTTCCAGGGATGCGACACGAAGATTTTGAGATAAAATCCCCCCCCCCTGAAAATTACCCTTTACATGGAAAAAATTTCGAAAATTTTTATTTTATTGATAACGGCTGTAACGATTTTGATTAAAATAAGTATATTAAACATGTTTACATGGAAAATAAAACGTATATCTTGAATTTTGTAGGAATAGCATATAACCTCTTCTTTATTATGGATGAACTTTTCTGAATTTTGCGCTACTGTTAAACCGTAAAAAACAGACAAAAACTTATTATACAAAAATCAGATGTCGTTAAACCACACAATTTGTGTCATATATGTTTCTTCCCGTGGAACTGACCATATCTGAGATATTCCTTGTTATTTGTTTCAGATTTAAAATACCTACTTAAAACCTTTTTACCACAGAAAGTTCAGAAATCTGTGGTGCCAACCTATTGTAACTGAATCCACTTATGCCCTGCAAAGAAACGATTTCGTGGACTTGGGAACCGGCTTTTAAAATATATGAGTATCGTTTTAGCCTAGTGTATTCCCTTATTTTCCTTCTACTTACAAGGAAGCAGGTAATTAAGGCAATTTCTGCTAATGTTTAGCTCGATTATCATAAAGCAGATAGAAGAATGTGCTTTTTAACAATAATTTGTTCCAGCAATGTAGACAAAGTCATATGACTGGAACACATTAAATGTTTATGTCTGAATTTCTATTTAAAGATTGTAGTGTGCTGCATTTCTCGTGATTAGCGGATTCCATTAGCTCCGTTTCTTGAAACTTTTCTTCATATAAAAAAAATTCCTTGCAGATTGGTATAAAATTTCCTAAGAAACTTTGTTTTATAATTTGCTATAGATTTGACAGTTATTTGATAATTTATGTGGCAGTAAATATGAATTACAAACGTCTTTTTTAAAAATTAAAAATTGCTGAAACTTTTGCTTTCATTATTTAAGGCGTTTCGGAGGTAACTTCAAAATTTCAACTCTTATAAATATTATCATTACGATAGGATAAAACAAAAGAACTCAGATACTAGTTTTGGTTTTCTTTTGTTTTACTCAGTTCACCGTTACCATGGGTACAGTTTTGTTGAATAAAACATTATTTTCATTCATACTACTATAAGTCACATATCACTCGATCATTAAATGAAATCATAATTGCTATTATAAATGCTAGGGTTTTTCTCAATGTCTAAGAACATTTAGAACTCTTAACAATTTAAGAGCAGGCTGCTCAAGCTCCATTCGTGAAGTTCCAACAGAGTGGCTTGACGTCCTCCGTGTGTAATGCTAACTTCATATACCCAAGGTCGCGGAGGACGATGGGTTTTTTCGGGTGTAAAAATTCTTAGCAGGGCTTCCTTCGGAGGGGAAGTAAAGCCGTTGGTCCCATGTCACAGATTTACGGCACATAGAGGAACCGATAAAGAGGCCTCTGAGCAAAATTAAGCGGTCTTCACGCCCAGGATAGAATGGGACGCTGAGAATCGCAGCAGTTAAAGAGCGTCCATAAATAAAACTCCATTTCCATTTCTAACAAAGTGTCCGCGTGATCTCCAGCCCTCAATCCGACCTAATATTGGTTGTGGGGTTATCTTAAAGAACGACTGTTCCTGACACATCCAATAACCCAATAGCAACTGAAAGATACTATCTCGCAAGAAATTACCAAAATTCCAAGTCATCATCTGCAAAATGCTGTGCATGGAGTCGCAGAAAGAATGAACAATAGAACCGAGGACAACTTCCCAATGTTTTGTAAAATCCAATTGTTTGCCCAGTTAGTGACTATCTTTGTTTTATTACTTTCTCTACACGTACTATGTACAAAGTGTATAGAGAAGGTATTGCACTCCACCAAAAAGTTCGATACCGAAAAATCACCGGAAATATATGTTTTAGGGTCCGAAAAATGTATTTTCCGAAAAATGTCCGTGTGTGTGACCGTGTGTCCATGTGCCTTTGAAATTCAAAAACGAAAAGTCGGTAAAATACCAAACTTGGTATTTAAGCTTATTATCTTCCAGGGATGCGACACGAAGATTTTGAGAAAAATTCCCCCACCCCAAACTATCCTTTACATGAATATTTTTTCGAAAATTTTGGTTTTCTTAAAAATGGCTACGATTTTGATTAAAATATCGTATATTTAAGATATTTACTTGACAAATAAAATGTATATCTTGAATTTTCTGGGAATAGGAAGACTACTTTATTCTGGATGAATTTTACGGATTTCTGCATAAATGCTAAACCGTAAGAAATGTACAAAAATTTAACACACAGAAAATGTAGAGCACGTTAAAACACACAATTTATGTAATTTACGTTTTTTTCGTGGAGTTGATCGTTTTTAAGATGTTCCTGATTTTTGGTTTCAGGATTGAAAAACATACTTTTCTCATACAGGAGTTTGTCAACTCCTGTCCATACAAACAAAGAAACCTTAGTCACATAGCAACCAGCTTTTGACTATCACTTTAACCTATGGTACTCCCTTTTTCCCTTCTACTTGCATGGAAGCAAGTCATAAGACTATTTCTGCTAATGTTTTCTCAATTAGCATGAAGTAAATAGAAGTCTAAGCTTTCTAACAATAATTTGTTGCAGAGATCTAGAGAAAGTCATATGAATGGAACAATTCAGATTTTTTTTGTTTTATTTTTCTATCTCGTTCTTATAGTATTTATAACGGTTTAAAGTTTGAAATACTTTTGAAAGACCGTATATATAATCCAGACCAAACTTTGTTTGGTTGATTATTACAAAAAATGTTTGCAAATATTATGCACAAAAGAAAAACATTTTCTTCAGAGGCATTTTATACCGAGCTAATAAAGCTAATAAAGTTGAAACTATTTGAAGTAGATAGCTGAAATTTTTCACACAAACTGCTATATATAAGAGAAATACGTATAAAATGTTTGAAATTTCTATTTAAAATATGGAATTTAGCATTTGCACATTACTGTCCTGTTATAATAAGAACCATTTTACTTAATAAATATTTTTCTTTCTAGCAAAATGGGTTAAATTTCTATATTTTACACATCAATTTTACAGAACTTCACGTGTGAAGAGAGAAAATACATACTTATAGCGTTTCATTTGTTACTGATTTATTATATTCCATTACATTAAGAGCCAGTCCAACCATTTAAGTCCTTATTCATTTGTAAACGCAAAAAATAATAACACTATATCGTTAATGATTATTACATATGAAATTAAATATGGAAACTTGTGGTTATAGAAAAAAGGGAAGTCTTTTGAAAGTATTGCAGTTATCAATTCCATGCTCTTACAAATTTAAATTACATAAATAGGTTTATTCTTCTTTTGTTTTTATTTTTTTATAGTTAGATGCCAATTGGTTTGAATACTACAAAATTAATGCATTTTTATTTTTTGACGACTGATAGGAGCTCAGTTACTATAAGTCAGTAAATTGAATTTCTCAATAATTACAGTAAAATAGATTGGCAAAACTGTAATATCAGTGTTTTTAGTATCACACATGTTTAAGTAATATTTAGATATTTATAAAAAAAGCCCACTCCGTATCGATGGGGTGAACAGCATTCACTTCATTACTGAAACATTTAGAACGGGGTGCACCTAGTCTCGTGAGATCCCTGCTAACCAACTCAGTAACTTTTCTTTATAGATAATTAATGGTTCCATATGCGGAAACTAGAGAAATGGCAGCTTTCAGACCAGATGCTTGCTTCACTATAGCAGTTGCTCTGTGTGGATAGAAACGAAGATTGCAGCCGCCTTGGGGTAGACTTTGGCCAGATTGATTGTAGTAGAATTTAGTTAAATTCTTAAACATAGTGATTGACTACTTCATTCGATGTCACGTAATTGTCTTTGGCCAATAATATTTATTAATGCTTTTAATATCAACAAATCACGGTCATTTATATTATGGCGTCAAATCGTTAGCGAACCGTAATGATACTAAACAAACATTTTCAGCCTTTATTGACCGAATTATTTTGCTACAAATGCCGCTCTTCCAAAATAGGCTTTCTTATTCCTTCTGAATTCACCACTACCGAAGCGGTTTGAATAATATGAGGATTAAGGTGATAGCTACTGGACTGGCCATCCACTCAAAGGCAAACGTCACGAGTTTGATTCGCAGCAACTGCATTCAAATGTGTCTGTGGTGAAGAATGGGGAGGTCCCAAGTAAAATAATCGTTATAATGACGGGCCTATCTGACGAGATTATATTTGACTTCAGCTGCGTTTCTTGTAAAAAGAAACAACTGACTACAACTACATTAAAAGGTTTATATTTTTAATTCCTCTACGCGTACTATGTACATAGTATAGAGAGAAGATATTGTAATGCACCCAAAAATTCTATACCGAGATTTCGCCGGAAATATATGTTTGAGACCCCCTAAATCCAAAAAAGGCATTTTTAGAAAAATGTCCGTGTGTGTCTGTCAATCTGTGTGTGTGTCTGTCTGTGGGCAGCATAGCTCAAAAACGAAAAGACCATTAGATACCAAACTTGGTATTTAAGTTCGGTACCTTCCAAGGATGCGACACGAAGATTTTCAAGAAAATCTCCGCACCCCCAATTACCCTTTACATGGAAAAAAATTCGAAAGTTTTGATTTTTTAAAAAATGGCTCTAACGATTTTGATTAAAATCTCTTATAATTAAGTCAAATGCATATCTTAAATTTTCTGGGAACAGTCTCTAAAGAGGTGTTTAGGATGAATTTTGCGGAACTCATATACCGTAAAATATACGCAAAAATTTACTTAAGAAAAAGAGTAGAACTCGTTAAAACGAACAATTTATGTTATATACATTTTTTTCGTAGAGTTAATCGTTTTTGACATATTTCTTGTTATTGGTTTCAGCTTTGAAGAACTTATACTTTTCTCATACAGGAATTTTTCAACTCCTGTCCATAGGAACAAAGGAGCTTCATTCACATAAAAACCAGCTTTTTAAACATTTGACTATCGATTTAACCTATGGCACTTCCTTATTTCCCTTCTATTTACAAGAAAGCAAATAATAACACCGTTTCTGTTATTTTTTTTCCTCGATTAGTATTAAGTAAATAGAAGAATAAGCCTTTTAACAATAATTTAGAGATGTAGAAAAAGTCATATGAATGGAACACATCAGATTTTTACAGTATAAAACAGTCTTAATGTTTTTATGGCTGAAAATTAATTTAATTTTAAACTAGCTCTATAATATTAACCCTATTTCTATATTAGACTTTAAAGGAAGCTTCAATAAAAGGTTAAAATATTCTTAATACAAAATGACAAACTTGCTTTCACAGAAGCTTTTTTTGAAAATAAATATTTATTGTTTGGCTTGTCGTGTTTGTCAGAAATAATGTAGAAATATATAGACTGTAACAAAATACGAAAGGTCATACATTTTTGTCCTGTACAAACTACACCACAGTGGTTTCATTTTACAATGAAGTATTTCATAAAATGTGAACCATAAAGTAAACATTCCAACAGAATGAGCGTTTCATATTGAAGGCCTTTGCTGGAAAATGCTCTGGTAGGTAAAACACTAACCGCCGGTGTTACTGCGGCCATTTGCAATAATCGAACACGATCCTCGCCAGCAGAGAAAGGATGCAATATTAATCAACGATACACGGGCTTATCCCAAAAGATAACATAGCGCCGTGTCAGAGCACTAAGCCCTAAGAATGCTATATTCCGTGATATAGTGTTGTACCGACCACAGCTTAACAAACGAAACTGTTGACCGTGGGATTACGTAATTACTTGAATATAATACCAAGGAGTGTGGTGTGAGCGTATTTAACGGCCATAAACAGGCACTACACGACTTCCTGTGTCCATACAATTTAGTTTCGTGCCTATTTTACAGCTATTCGTGCTCGTACACTTCGTCGTGCTATTCAGGCTTCTTTTTACTTCTCTTCTGCTTACGTAGGGTAAAAATTCAGCACCAAGAACTCAAACTTTGAAACTACTAGATCCAAAAATTACTAAAAAAAATCTTATGTGTTACATTCACATGACTTTCTCTATATCTCTGCAACAAATTATTCTATTTTAATCTACTCGAGAAAAAAAAATAGTAGAAATAGTCTTGCTTCCTTGTAAGTAGAAAGGAAATAAGAGAGTATCATAAGTTAAAGTGATAGTCAAAAGCTTGTTGCTAAGTGATTGAAGTTCCTTTGTATGTATGAACAGGAGTAGACAAATTCCTGTAAGAGAAAAGTATGCTTTTCAAAGCTGAAACCAATAACAAGGGACATCTAAAAAACCATCAACTCCAGAAAAAAATGTATATAACATAAATTGTGTGTTTTAATGTGCTCTGAATTTTGTGTGTGACAAGTTTTTGTCCATCTCTTACGGTTTAGCAGTTATGCAAAATTCCGTAAAATTCATTCAGAATAAAGTAGTCATCAGAGGCTATTCCCATAAAAATAAAGATATAATTTTATTTGTCAGATAAATTTCTTTAATATAGGATATTTTAATCAAAATCGTAATCGCCATTTTTTATAAAATTAAAATTTTCGAATTTTTTCCATGTAAAGGGTAGTTGGGATGGGGGATATTTTTGAAAATCTTCGTGTCGCATCCTTGGACTATACCAAATTTAAATACCAAGTTTGGTATTTAACGGTCTTTTCGTTTTTGAGCTATGCAGCCCACTGACACACACACTTACACACAGAAGACAGACACACACGCGGACATTTTTCTAAAATTGCTTTTTTTTTTTTTTTTTTTTTTTTTTTGATTCAGGGAGTATGAAAACATATATTTTCTGTGAAATCTCGGCATCGAAATTTTGGGTGCAATACAATACCTTCTCTATACACTATGTAGGTATATAGTACGTATAGAAAAAAGTAAAAATCTTATTTATGTCATTCACCCTACTTTCTCTATAAACTAGTGTTTACAAAAGATTTTTCATTTATCTATTATCGTGATAACCGAGAAAAAAATTGCAGAAATGGTTGTATTTCCTTCTAGCTAGAAGAGAAATAAGGTAATTCACAACCCTAAAGCGATAGTCAAAACTTTTAACAAGGTGGTCGAGATGTGAAACAATTTAAACTCCTGCAGAACCAGGAGTAAAGCAAAATGGCGATAAAACGAAAGCTGATCTACCATTTGAGAAAAGGTCAATTTAAGTAGCTTAAAATTGAGACCAATTACAATGAATATTTCGGAAACGGCTAACCAAAAAAAAAAAAAAAAAAAAAAAAAAAAAAAAAAAAAAAAATTCAATGATCCATACTGTGTATTTTAACGAGATCTACATTTTTTTGCAGGTCATACAAAAAACTTAAATAACAAGTTTGGTATTTTACCGACATTTTGTTTTTGAATTATCGTCTTCATACAAACACACACGCGCGCGCGGATCTGTTTCTAAAACTGTTTTTTTATAAAAGGGACCATAAAACGTGTATTTCCAGTAACATGTTGCTATCGAATTGTTGGGTGAAGTGCAATAAAATATTGTCATTTTCATGTAAAGAGAGAGAGAGAGAGAGAGAGATAGAGAGAGAGAGATAGAGAGAGAGAATCTAATATGCTCCTTGCACATTCATTTCTATGTCTAATGTGCAACAACTTATTCTTACAAAAGCTTATTATTCTGCCTGCTCTTTCCCAGTAGGGGGAAGCTCCAACCTCTTCAACTACTTTGTGCCAGCATTGCCCTAGCACCCGTGGTATTTTTGACGTTACTAGAAGCATGCTGGGCCGAATATTTTGGCAACTCTCGACAGGGAGCCTTAAGATTGGGGTGGACTCGGCGGGGCAGTGATAGCTACGCGGATTGTGAGACACCTCAGTATCCTCCAGCTGGAGAGCTTAGAAGGCAGGAAGTACTAACTGTCGCCCTCCCCCCAAAGTCTTGATAGTCGTTCTCCTATAGAATTGACGCATTAAATTGCATACCCACTTCCGTCCCTGCATAATGAAGGCCGGGGAATTCCCTGAGGGGAATGAGGCACACATGAGACATCAGGTCACTGCTTCGTGGTTTCATAAGTCTCATGCTTATCAACGAGATAAGCATTAGCAGAAATGGTCTTCTTACTTATTTCATTGCAGGCACAACAAAAGAAGATAATTCACTGACTAAAGGATAGCAACATCTTTTAAAAGCTGGACGCCATGTGCTGACATGAAAATTCAGTACTTTTTTATTTCTTAGTTTCAAAATAGAATGATTTCCAAAATTAACAGGGATCTAGATTTTAAGTAAATCAAGAACTTTGTTTCAAATTAAAAAAAAGGAGATTAAAATCGTATATTTTTACCTTCTATGCTATCTTTACTTTTTTTCTGATACACCACTATTTGTGTTTAATCTTCCTTGTGCTGCTATTCTTTTTACTTTCTCTACCAATATGTGGCAAATAATCTCAAATACATATCAATAAAAACCTATTTTAGAAAAAGGTCCGTTTGGTGAATGTATGTTAGTCTGTGAACGGCATAATTCAAAAATGAAAAGTCAGTTAAGTAACAAACCTGGTATTTAAGTTTTATATGTTCCAAGGATGCGATAGGAAGATTTTCATGCAGTCCTTCCACCCTTTAATCCTTCCTTTACATGAAACATTTTCGAACATTTTTATTTTCTCAGAATGGCTGTAACGATTTTGATTAAAATACTGTAAATTACATATATATATATATATATATATATATATATATATACACAAAGATGTAATATAAGAAACAGAAAAATAATGCAGATATGTTAAAACATTCAATTTATGTCATTGTACATATTTTGGAGTTTACCATTTCCGAGATATTCCTTCTCATTGTTTCAATTTTAAAATATTCATACTAAGTTTTTAATTGTAATTCCTGTTTCTTTTGTTTTACTATTGATAGTGTAAGGACAGCCGACTTTCAATTGCATAGCGGTTATCTTTTAAAATGTTTACCTATGTGTTTACCCTATTGTACTCTTTTATTGCTCTTCTAGCTAGAAGGAAGTAAGACAACTTGATTAAAATGAAGCAGATAGATACATAATTTTCTGTTACGGACATTTTGTTTTACAATAGTAGTTTCTGTATTTTTTGGTACTAAAATAAACTAATTTAAAAAAGTTACAGGGATTTAGGTTGCAACTATTTTAAGGATTTTAGTTTGAAAGAGAAATCTTCATGAAGTCCTATTTATATCAACTTTATTATTTTTTTTTTCTGATGACCTCCAGTTGTGGTTAATCTTCTCTGTGCTGGAATTCTTTTTTCTGTAGTACGCGTGTTGGTAGCATGTGGAATCAATGCGCAGGCGCTGCCGGAAGGGGGTTTGAATACTGCACAAGGAACGCACGACCAAGTATGAATAGTGCACGGCCGTGCTGTTTGGCCACATCCGTTTTTCTTTCTGCCCATCCCCCCGAAATGACGTTGTGGGGAGAACAGGAATATTTGTGACTCTGCCGCTGCTCAAAAAAATGCAAATGCTGAAAATACAAGGATCTCGTGGAAATTATTCATACGCTACATCATGTATTTTATGACGAGCAGCACCGCTCCCGGTGATTTGCTGCCTGCATTTGCAAAGGTCGTAACTTTGATTTCCGTTTGCTGGGCAACCGAAATGCTTTAATTGTTCTCTGGGGTCTCCAGTCATCTTCATGCGGGGCACACGACACGCGCATGTACAAACAGAACTATGGATACACCTTAAAGCAGAAGTGACCAACCTATTTTGTACTGGACCAGTAAATTGTTAGAATATTTTAGACACACTAACTAAATTGATCTATTATATTTATTTAATGCTATAATCATTAGCTAAAATATGACAACAATACTTACAAATACGGATAAATAAATTCAGGCATATTCAACAATTGAATTTCAGTCAAAGAGGAACAGCTGTAGAGGTGATTGGAGTCCATGTTCCCCTGGTTGCAGAGTGACAGTTTGGGTTCCAGAATATCTCGATGTGATACAAGTGTTTGGCTAGGCTCTGGGTGCTTAAACAGCGCTCTTTGAGCGGGAACGCTCGGTAGGAGCGGGTGAGCCACAATGACAGTTGGCTGTGTGATAGAGAAGAATGACGTAGGCCAGTGGACTGTGTGTTGCTAACGCTCCCTGCTTACGTATCCTTCTATAATGGAGGAATCTAAAAGGCGGATAAGTGACCATCAGGCAAGTGCTTTCAACGTTGCGTGGGACAGCGATTACTTTTTCATAGCAGCTGGAACAAATTCTCAGTGCCTTATATATCAGAAACATGGCATACTTTCCACCCTTACAAACGGTGTCAGTGATTGCTTTGAAGTATTAATTGAAATTCAAAATGAATTCGATTCTAGATTTCAAAACATTGATTCACATGGGAAGGAATTTCAAATTCTTGCAATTCCTTTCTCAACATCGGTTGAAACGGTGTCTCATGATTTGCAGCTTGAACTTATTGATCTTCAGTGAGATATAAGAGCTAAATATCTTTTCAACAATACCTGAATGCTTTTTACAAGACTTTACCTCAACAAAAATATCCACGACTGTACAGGCTAGCTGCGAAAATGATCTCAATGTTTGGTTCGACATACGCCTGTGAACATCTGTTTTCTATCATGAACTTAAATAAAAACAGATATCGGAGATCTATGACTGATGTTTCTTTAAGATCAGTACTTTTTCTTTCAGCTACCAATCACATAAAACTACATTTTGATGTATTGATAAAGAAAAATAATATATAACTAGTTTTACGCGGATTTGATCTGCTATAGAAGGCAATAATTTGATTAAAATGAATATTTGTCCTAACCATAAATTAGTAAAATAATATTTTGAGATCATTTATGAAAGCTTGCACTTCTTTTCGTGTACGTACAGTACGATACCTCTCCTCTCTGTCCAATCTGCCAGTATCTGTACTCCGCTCGCGAATTGCGAGCCGGCTTCGGGAGCACAAACCTTCAGCAGGACTGGGCTAGGCAGTCATGTTCTGTGGCTAATCTAAATTTAGCAATTGTTTCTCATCTTGGCTCTTTGGTAAAAGACGGATTAGGTATTTCCATTGATAGTTTCTGATTTTGCTATCTAGGAGATCAAGGTGGGCTTTCAAAAGTTTTGGTATATATTGGATGCTGTTCTGGCAAACGGAACTTCGCTGTGGTAGAGACAGCGTGTCGGCCACCTCATTGCCAGCAGTGCCACACTAAATTGATATTTATAATATTATGACATTGAATTACATTTTTAAACAGAAAATAGGCAAGGAAAATCTAAATTAAATTAGCTTATTCCTTTAAAAGAAATTGGACATAAAAATAGTTACTTTGAAATAACATTTTTCTACAGAGAAAAAAATTATAAAGGCTGTAATGTCATCCACAATAGTTTTATATTTTAAAATATTGTAGGAAATTCAGAGTGGGGTAAGAGTTACCTCTACATTGGGCATCTCTAGAGGGCAATAAGTTGAGAGATATAGCTGGTGCTCGCACACTATGTGAGGGAAGCAGGTGGCCGAGGGGTTTGAAATGCAGGAGGAGGTGCATTTGGGGAGAAATTGGGTGCTGTAAATAAATACACCAAGGGTGCGAAGAGCCTTTTTTTTCAAGTTGATGCATTTTAAGTAGCATGCTTAGGGAGCTAAAGAAAAGAAAACCCAAGGAGTTACCCAAATTCCACTCAACTCACCTGGCGCATTGTGATATTCTTGAAGTCAGCATTTTAAAATAAATATTAGGTCCTTTCAGTGGACGTTGGTTCAGAGTGCATGCAGTTTTCTCTCTATTTGGACTGAGGTAACACTTTTTAAATGAAGTGGGACAAGAGCTGGTTGGAACAGCTAGAGGAAATCTTAAAGAAAATATGGGTGGGCAATATTTTGAGAAATGTAGAAGAAAATGAAAAAGGACTTCGGCGGAAGTCGGTGAGAAATAGGATAAAATGCATAGAAAAACTGAAAATTTGGGGTAAACTAAAAATAAAAGGTCGCTTTGTTTATACAGAAAAATAAAGAAAGAATGATTAAGAAAGTGGTGTGTCGATGCATCTTAAAAGGAAGAAAGGGAAGGATTAGCGTGGATGAGAGCATGAGCAATACTTTTGAAAGGGATGAGGGGCAATGAATTAGAACGTTGTATTTGATTCGGGGAGAAAGACAGTATTGTTTACTGTACAACAAAATGTAAAGAGGCAAGAAATTGGGAGCACAAACAGGATAGTATATCAGCAGAGATGGTAGCCATGAAACTGTTAAATGGCAAAGTAAAGAGAAGAATTAAATAAATGAGGCAATATCTGAGAAAGCTAAAAGAAAAGTGAATAAGAAAAAGGACAGAACAGGAGGGAACACGCAGAAATTAGGTTGGACTAGGTAGCACAAACCAAAATGACCTACACTAGCTAATAGCCAAGCTAAGTAAATGTATGACTCAAACCTACTTATACATTAGGATAAGTAATATAGCTTAAGTAACAGGATAGATTTTGTAAATAATTGTAAATGTAATCTAAGTACAATAAATGTTATATTATAAAAATGAAATAGATATATTCATCTTAAACGATAAGGGAAAACCCCGGGGCACTCATCCTAACGAGATTAGAACTTTGGATCGATTGAATATGAGGCGACACCACGCTAGCCCTACACCACGGAGGTGGGCTTCAGTTATCTTGTTCTTAAGATTTCAGGCTATTATGTATTTGGTGACAGCTGATTGACAGGGGTTTACCAGCTTTTTGGATTTGTTTAACTCACTCAGTGCAACCTGATTCCTTTAATAACCCCTTAAAGGATCAAAGGGCGAGAAAGTTTAATTTTATGGGCTCTCATAGTAATGGGCAATTTCCTAGTTTTGGAGCCTTACTGCCCAAGAATGTCTGATAATCCTTGACCCTTTGATGCAAAGTGTTAATCTCAACAGTCAAAGGTAAAGTATACTTCGGGATGAAGTGACTTAATGAAGTAGGGATTGAGTAATTTACTTCTTTGAGTACTGAAAATTACCTCCTATTATCCTGGAATGTCACCTATATGTCAGTTCTAAGGATTGCCAGCGATATTTGCAGTTTGATGACCAATTAAATTGGTGAAATGATGCTCAAATGTTCTCGGGGTCCATGGTGCTGAAAGTTACTCGAGAGTCGTCTTCTCAGGATAAGGGAAAACCCCGAATAAAACCTTATACGGGCAATTCACCCTAAGCAAGATTCGAATTCTCGACCTTTTGAATGTGAGGCAGACATGCTACCACCACACCACTCAGGCGGGCAATATTCCTTTCTGTTTTCCACAATGAATCCAAAGCATTCCTAGAGCTATCATCGGTTCCTCTAGAACAGCAATGTCTAAATTGAAAGAGCAAAAGTGAAGACATTCCACTCCGTATGAAGCGTTGGGACATGCTACTATGTGACATAATGAAATGTTTTTTAAACACAAGGCCTTCCTCATCTGCATCTGCTGTTGTCTTTTTTGGCTTCGGCGCTATGTTTTCTTTAGATGAGTCCATCAATATCTGCTGCTAAGGATGCATACGGTGTTATTACATAGGTGAACCATTTTTTCTTTTCTTTTTACACTCATATTGTCCTTCAGGCATGGCAGAGGAGAGAAAATGACTTAGAACACAAGCATGGAAACAAATCACAAACATATATGCCTAAAGCGGGACTCAAATGGGCGATCCCCTACACCACAAATCACTAAAGCCAGACAGTTTGGCGAGCACGGCCTCGAATCCCTTTGTAATTTATTAGTGGCTATACAAACTATTCTTAAGGAAGCTTACTATTTTCTCTCGTCGTGACTGAGTGCTTCGACCGCTAGCCTCCCACTTAGGCGGCCCGGGTTCGATCCCATGCGCCCGCATGTGGTGTTCGTGGTGGGCGAAACGGCGTCTGGGCGGGCTTTCTCCGAGTCTTCCGGTTTCTCCCAACATTCATTCCATCAATTGCTCCATCATCACTTTTCCTATCATCCATTTCCTCACGCACACGCCTGGCTAAGGACTGACTACTCGTTCCAGATTCTCCATTCTGTTGTTAGATGTCTCTAGCTCCCCAACAGGCTTTTGACCCCTAGTCAGCCACTTTTAACTCCTAGTGAGTGTCAGTCTTAACATAAGGGAAGGGTAAGCCGAGTAAAATAAAATAAATAAAAAACAAAATAAACTATTTTCCCTACACATACTGTGAGAAGTTATTGCATTCCACCGAAACATTACATCTTGAATCTTCATCGGGAATATAAGTTTTGAAGTCAAAGAAACATTTTTAGAAAAAAAAAAAAGTTTAGCGTGTGTGTCCGTCCCCACGTGTGAACGCGATAATTCAAAAACGAAAAAGTAGGCCAATATAAATATCAAACATGAGATTTAAGTTCAGCATCTTCAAAAGGTGCCACAGGATATTTTTCAAGAAAAGTCTCTACATACCCTTTATATGGATAAATTGACGAAAATTTTGACTTTCTCAAAAATGGTTCTAATGATTTTGATTAACATATCCTACATCACAGCTAATCATATGACAAATAAAATGTATATCTTGAATTTTCTGGGTATAGCCTCCAAAGTCCTCTTCATTTTGAATGGCCTTTGCATGACTATCCGTAACAGATAAAAAAAAAAAAAAAAAAAAAAAAAAAAAAAAAAAAAAAAAAAAAAAAAAAAAACTTACAACATAAAAGATGCAAATCTTGCTAAATTTATTTCCGAGATATTCCTTGTTATTGGTCTCAATGTTCTGAAACAGGAAGTCGTCCGTGTTTCTTTTGTTTTACTCGTCTTCATGGAAAGAAGTGAATTTCAATACTAATCGCATAGCGTCAGCTTTTAAACGATTTGAGTGTTGCTTTAGTTTTCTGTATTCCGTTATTTCTCCCCCCCCTACTTACAAAGAAGTAAGCAATAAGATGATTCCTGGCATTGTTTACCTCGAATACGTAATATAGATTAAAACAACATTTTGTAAGAATAGTTTGTTTGCAAAATAGGTAGCGAAACTCATGTGAATGAAAATTCTATGCTTTAACATGTGGTATATTAACAAAACATCTGATGTCTCATTTACGTGATATTCTCTACCTAATCTGAAGCAAATTATTCTTACAAACATGTATTTTTTACCTACTACCTGCTAATCGAATAACATTAGCAAACATGGGTTTATTACTTAGTCCTTTCTAAGTGGAAGAGGGATAAGGGAATTCACTAGCCCAATGCGATAGTCTTATATTTTAAAACTCGACCGGTATCTGATGCAATTAAAATTTCCCTCTGTTTGCATGACCCGGATGAAAAACTGAATAACAACATACACCTGAGAAAAGTTTAAGTGTTAGAAATTTTAAAATCAATAAAAGGAATACCTTGGAAATTGTCTAAAAATTAATTATATCACATAAACTGAGTCTCTTTAGAGATCTAAATTTTTGGCGGAGGAAGTTTTTGTCTCTCTCTCTCTCTCTCTCTCTCTCTCTCTCTCACTCTCTCTCTCTCTCTCCCTCACGGTTAAGAATGAAGGGAACTTCTGAATCTATTCTAAAATATTCATTTACATTTACATTTTAGTTATCATATAAATACCTTAAATAAACCATATTTTAAACAAAATCGTTAGGACAATCTTTAAGAAAACCAACAATTTTAAACTTTTTTCATGTAGGTGATGACTTTGGATGGGGGATTTTCTGGAATATTTTCATGTCGCATAATTAGAGATAGTAATCATAAATACTAAGGTTACTATTTATTCCACTATTTTTTTAATTAAATGTCCCCTCTCTCTCTCTCGCAACACACACATACACTCACATACGGACTATCGTCTAGCTTTTCTTTCTTTTTCAGAGGCGCTTAAAACCTACATGTTTTCAGTGCATCATCGACTTCGGAGATTTTGGGATGAATACAATTTTTACTTTCTCCACACGTACTATGTACATAGTGTATAGACTCTTTGGTACAGCTCACTAAGAGCCTTGGCCTACCGCCCGGCCGCTGCGTCCCCCATCTCGGTCCATTACAGACGTCATGGATGAGGTGGAGTATTGGCGGTGAGATGTGGTCAGCACTTTGATCCCCCCCCCCCGACCAGTTAATGCGGTCTTCACCACCTGGAGCCGCTACTTCTCTATCACGTAGCTCCTCATTTCGCCCCCCAGGGACTTCACGAGGCTGAGAACACCTCGGTCCAGGTCTCCCAGCGAGGAAAGATCCCCACGCCGGTACTGGGAATCGTACCCAGGTCTCCCACTTGGCAAGCAGCAACGCTACCACCGCGCTAAGGAGACATGTTTTGAGACACCCTGAATCCAAAAAAAGTTTTAGAAAAATGTCCGTGTATGTATCTGTTTGTCTGTCAGTGGTATTTAAGTCGACTATCTTTCAAAGATTTGACATGAAGATTTTCAAGAAAATCCCCCCCCCACGAACTACTCTTTACATGGAAAAGTCTTCGAAAATTTTGATTTACTCAAAAATGGCTCTAACGATTTTGATTAAAATATCGTATATTGAACATACTTGCACGACAAATAAAGTGTATATTTTGAATTCTCTGTGAATAGTCTGTGAAGACATCTTTATTCTGAATGAATTTTGCGGAATTTTGAACAATTGGTAAACCGTAGAAGATGATCAAAAATTACGAAATAAAATGAGTAGATCTCCTTAAAACACACAATTTATTTTACATACTTTTTTTTCGTGAGCTGACCGTTTTTGAGATATTCCTTGTTATTGATTTCAGTTTTAAAATACTTATACTATTCTTATACATGAATTTGTCCACACTTGACTACGCAAGGAAACCGATTACTTTACCACAGCAACCACATTTTAAAACTTTTGAGTTTCGGTTTAGCCTAGTGTATTCCTTTATTTCCCTTCTACTCAGTACTACAACCATTTTCGTTAATTTTTATCTCGATTAGCATTAAGTAGTCAGAAGAATAAGCTGAATGACAAGTTGTTACAGAGATGTAGAGAAAGTCATGTGATTGGAGCAAATCAGATTTTTCCTCTACTTACCATATGTGGTACAAAAATTGAAACAAAATATTTCTGTATTCACCACGGATACTCATAACTATTAAAATATATAATTCCGACTGATATGACTGCGAACTTGATTCTATTTTCTTCCACTCCTTCCTATAGCATTTATAACATTTTGAAAAATACCTCAAGGGAGCATTCCATATCTACATAGCTTGTTAGTTGCGGAAGGAAGGCCTGCCGAGTTCTGTTTGATTAAAAAATAAAGTAAACGAAGTCAAATCCCAGAATTTGGGTAAGAGAAATTAAATAAGAGTTTACCCTACGTTGAAATCTGGATAGAATTGGAGGAGGATATTTATAATCGTAATTTTTCTCAGAAAATGGGAACTTTAATTTGATAGCCGAAACTTTAATTACATTTTTCTCTCCGCCGTTTTTCTCTCTCTGAAGCTGCAGCTTGAATCAAAGCTGGTTTGTTAATTGTATACGACAATGCTGTTCAATATAATAGGGGCGTTGAATAATAATGTAAACGAAGAATTCTTGCTTGTGCATAAAGATTTAAGTTAGAGAATTAATAAAGATTTAATAGCGACAAAGGTGTAAATTTTCCTAACATCATTTCATATAAGATGGTATTTTAATTCCTTTAAGGTATTTTTTGGAAATTTACGTAGGACCACGACTGAAGGAGATGGCGCCGCGGTGGGTGTGCTACTCATATCTGGGAGTTACCGGGTTTGAACCCCGGTGTCTGCCCATTTTGACCTATAGGTTTCTTGGATTGCTTGCTGTTAGCAGGAGAATGCGGTGAGATTTCTTATCTACCACGATTTCTATCTATAGTGTCGCCTTCGTTCAATTTGTTTCTAATCTTTCAGGTATGTTTCCACATTCGAGGTGAACGACGGTGCGGGCAGATAGCATGGATTCAATGCTTAATGTAAAGAATATTCCCAGTGGACGCTAAAGAGCAAAATAGATCAAACTGATTGCCTCTAACGATTTTAATTAAAATATCGTATATTAAAGATATTTACCTGGCAAATAATATGTATATTTTGAATTTTCTGGGAATACCCCCTGAAGACTACTTTATTCTGGATGAATTTTCGAAATTTTGCATAACTGCTAAACCATAAGAGAAGGACAAAAGCATACCACACAAAAAATGTAAAGCACATTAAAAGACATAATTCATTTTATATACATTTTTTTTCGTGGAGTTGATCATTTTGAGATATTCCTTGTTTTTGGTTTCAGCTTTGAAAAACTTATACCTTTCTCATAAAGGAAATTGTCAACTCCTGTCCGTACAAACAAAAGAACTTTTGTCATCTAGCAACCAGCGTTTGAGTATCACCTTAACCTATCGTACTCCCTTATTTCACTTCTACTTACAAGGAAGCAAGTAATGAGACTATTTCTGCTAAGTTTTTCACGATTGGCATAAGTAAATTGAAGCATAAGCTTTTTAACAATAATTTGTTGCAGAGATGTAGAGAAAGTCATGTGAATGGAACACATCAGATTTTTAGAAAAAGGTCCGAGAGTGTATGTCTTGTGATCAGGATAACTCAAAAACGAAAAGTCGGTAAAATACCATACTTGGTATGGTTTAGTATCTTCCAAGGATACGACACAAAGTTTTTGAGGAACATGACCCCCACCCAAACTACCCTTTGCATGAAAAAAAAATGACACTATTGATTTCAATTAAAAGGTCGTATATTAAAGATATTTATACGCCACATAAAATGTATATCTTGATAGTTCTGGGAATAGCCTCTTCGTTTTCGGTTAATTTTTTGTAACTGGGAACCTGTACGAGTTGGACAAAGTTTAGTACAAAAATAATGTAGATCTCGTTAAAACACACACTTTACGTCATATACACTTTTTTCGTGGAATTGACTATTTCCGAGATTCCATTGTTATTGGCTTCAGATTTAAAATACTTAAACATTTCTCATAAGAAAACTTCTCAACTCCTAGCCATGCAAAGAAACGAACTTCAATCACATTGCAACTAGATTTTAAAAGATTTGACTATCATTTTAGCCTAGTGTATTTTCTTATTTCCCTTCTGCTTACAAGACAGCAAATAATAAAACCATTTCTGCTAGTGTTTATTTTAATTATACAAGAACAATAATTTGTTACAAAGATTAGGAGAAAGTCATGTGAATGGAACACATCATATTTTTACTTTCTCTACTAGTATGTACTGTGTACACACTGGGAGGAAAATGTATTGCATTGCATCAGAACATTTGAATCCGAGATTTGGAAATAAACACATGTTCTGAATTATAAAGAAAATAGAAAGGTCCGAGCTCGTGTGTGTGTGTGTGTGTGTGTTTGCAAACGGCAAAAATAAAAAACAAAGATCCATTAGATACAAAACTTGGAGTTTCAGTTCAGCAACTTTCAAGTATGCGACTTGTACATTTTCAAGAAAATCGACTCCATAACTACGCTTTAACTACATGAACATTTTTCTGAATATTTTGATATTATGAAAAATGACTATGTTGATAAAAATACCGTATATTAAGATATTTTCTCATATATAAAATTATATTTTGCATTTTGCAGGAATAACTTCAATCTGGATTGCATGACTTTTGCATAACAGTAAACTGAAGAGACAAAAATTTGCTACACAAAAATGTGGATCTCGTTAAAACATTCAATTTATGTCTGATATATTTTTGTGGAGCTATTTCTGAGATAATCCTTGTTATTGTTTTTAATTTTGCACTACTTAAAATGGGAAGTCTCATTTGTTATTTATTTTCGCTAAACAGCTTTCTGTTTATAAAGAGGTAGAGAAAGTATTGCTTTCCACGCAAAAATTCTACACCGAAATTTCTCCGGAAATACACGCTTTAGGTTCCTCTGAATTTAAAAAAAAATAGTAAAAGGTCGCTGTGTGTCCATGTGCCTGCGATAAAACAAAAACCAAAAGCCGGTAAAATACCAAATTTGGTATTTTAAGGTTAACATCATCCAAGGATGCGACACGAAGATTTTGAGGAACATCTCACCTTGCACTCCAAACTACCCTTAACATTTTTATTTACTCAAAAGATCTCCAACGATTTTGATTAAAATATCGTATTTTAAATATATGTAAATGATAATGTGTGTCTGGAATTTTATATAAATAGCCGCTAAAGAACTCTTTATTCAGGATGACTTTTTCATAACTGGTAAACCACAAGAGAGCGACAAAAACTTACTGTATACAAAATATAGATTTCGTTAAAACACACTTTATGCCATACATTTTTTATTCCTTGTTTTTGATTTAAGTTTTATAATACTTACACGGTTCTGTAAGGCGAATTTGTAAAGAAGCGAATTTCAATCCATACCAACCAGCTTTTAAAAGATTTGACTATCGCTTTAACCTAGAGTACTCTCTTATTTCCATTTTACTAGCAAGAAAGCAAGTAATAAGACTATCTAATGTTTATCTGGAATAGAATGAAGTACACAGAAGAATAGGTTTTTCAACAATAATTTGTTGCAGAGATATAAAGAAAGTTATGCGGATGACACACATCAGATTTTTTTCTCATTTTTTCATCCTGGTAACATAAGATGAATGGAACTTCAACTGCATTACATAGAGACTAGCAGTGATAAAAATTGACTCGCTTTAGCCTGGTGTATTATCTTAACCCTTTCAGTCCTTTATCCATTGGAATTGACATAAGTTTCTACAGACTATGTAATACATTTAAAAGCTGTAATTACTATTTAGATCACTTGGGGGTGTGACCGTATGTTTTTCCAGTTTTGTGCTGCTATCTTTGGCCAAGTTTAGAACTACTTTGGAACTTTTGTTACAAGATGAACAAGGAGGTTTTCAATGCTGCATAAAAAGTCAGGTCTGAGAGGGTTAATCCTCTGGTACCTACAACGAAATAAGTAAATAAATCCATTTCTGCTAAAGCTTGTTTCGAAAAATATGAATTACAGAAGAAAACTTCTTTTATAAGAAAACTATGTTGTACGAGGTCCTTTTTTTTCAACCTCCGATAGGCTATATATAATAGACAAGTTGATAGAAAACAATTATTTTATTACCAAAGTTTTTGTACACTTATGGTTACTTTTAATTATAATCACCGAAAAGATTGAGACATTTATCGTACCTGTGCACAAGCTTTGCAATACCCACTTCAAAAAATGTTGCCGCCAATGATTTCAAATGAGTATTGACCTTGTATTGAAGATCTTCGTTAGTTTAAAAGTGCTGCCCTCCTAGTCACGTCTTCAGTTCAGGGAAAAGGCGAAAGTCGCTGAGTGCCAGGTAAAATGTCCCATTGAATTTGTTCAAGTAGCCGATGGGTTGTGCCAGCAGTGTGTGGATGAGCGTTGTTATGGATCAACATAGTTCCTGAAGTCAGCATTCCTCTTCGTTTGTTTTAAAAGACTCTCCGCAAACGTAAAGTACGAAGATCTTCAAAACAACGTCAATGTTCATTTGAAATCATTGACGCCAACATTTTTTGAAGCGGGTATTGCAAAGCTTGTGCACAGGTGCGATAAATGTCTCAATCTTTTCGGTGATTATGTTGAAAAGTAACCATAAGTGTACAAAACTTTTAGTAATAAAATAATTGTTTTTTATGAACTTATCTTTTATTTATAGCGAATCGGAGGTTGAAAAAAACGGCCCTCGTTGAATTGTTAGAGGAAGTCATGTGAATGGAACACACAAGATGTTTGTGATTCAGCAAGCATCTAATTGGGGATCTTTGGCAAAATATAATCCTTAAATTTTCCTGTGGAATACCATACTTCAATTGCAGACAACTATTATAAAATTATTACAGAGAAAAGCGTGCAACCTATTTTTACTTTCTCTATAGTCACTATGTACATGGTGTATAGAGAATGTATTGCACTCCACCAAAAATTCGATACCGAGATTTCACCGGAAATATATGTTTTAGGGTTCCCTTTATCTAAAAAAAAACATTTTCGGAAAAAGGTCCGTGTGTGTGTGTGTGTGTGTGTGTGTGTTTGTGTGTCCGTGTGTCCGTGTGTCTGTGAACACGATAACTCAAAAACGAAAAGTAGGTAAAATACCAAACTTGGTATTTAAGTTTAGTATCTTCCAGGGATGCGACACGAAGATTTTGAGTAAAATCCCCCCACCCCTAACTACCCTTTACATGGAACATTTTTCGAAAATTTTGAGTTTCTCAAAAATGGCTCTAACGATTTAGATTAAAATTTCGTATATTAAAGATATTTACCTGACAAATAAAATGCATATCTTGAATTTTCTGGGAATAGCCTCTGAAGAGTAGTTTATTCTGGATGAATTTTACTAAATTTTGAATAACTGCTAAACCGTAAGAGATAGACAAAAACTTACTACACAAAAAATGTAGAGCACGTAAAAACACACAGTTTATGTTATATACATTTTTTTCGTGGAGTTCGTCGTTTTTGTGACATTCCTTATTTTTGGTTTCTGCTATGAAAAACTTATACATTTCTCATACAGGAATTTGTCAACTGCTGTCCATAAAAACAAAGGAACTTCAGTGACATAGCAACCAGCTTTTGATTATCACTTTAACCTATGGTACTCCCTTATTTCACCTCTACTTACAAGGAAGCAAGTAATATGGCTATTTCTGCTGTTTTACTCATTAGCCTGAAGTTAATAGAAATATAAACTTTTTAAGAATAATTTGCTGCAAGGATATAGAGAAAGTCATGTGAATGGTACGCATCAGATTTGTTGTTCTCTCTCTCTCCAAATGTGATTTAAGGATTACGTTTCACTATTACTTAAATCCAGACAAACCTTGATTTATATAAAGCAGAAACTCAAACCAGTGGGTAAAAAAAACAAACGAAATACGAAATGCTCCACTCTTTATCAATATTTGTTCTCTCTGTGTTTCTCCGAGTTTACAGCTGACATTTTTGAATTGAATTTTTTATTCACTTGAATTTCTGGCATGATATGTACGTTAGCAAGGGATTCCATTGTCCATCACAAGCCTTTGTTTTTGTTGGGAGGAGGGAGAGGAGGGGTAGAACTGAAGCGTCATCAGTTTTACGTAGGCAGGGCGGAATCTTTTCGGTAGATGATAATTTTAAATCTGCAGCTGTAGTTTCCTCGTATTTTGAGGTGAACGATTAATGTAGATTTATATCATAAACCCACATTTCGGTTATGTAGAAAAGCTGATTTCAGTGGTTTTGTGCTCATATTTTAACATCGCCACAGGCATCAGCTTTCCCCTTACGTAAGGACATAAAAGATTAATGACCAACAATGATCTCACTAGACTTTTTATCTATGTAATATGTGAGAAAACTTAAAAGCCACAGTCTTTTGTCAGTAGAATTACTGGTATATAAAAGATCTCCTGATGAACGAATTCCGGCATATTGGGCGCTAATAAGAAGAAATAATTTAAAATTGAATTTTTTAGTGGAATACATGGAGAGATTTAATTAGGTATTTTACGATTAGAAGAAATATTGTAGGTTATCTGATATGGTCATTTTGTGTAAGTTATATTCAACTTAGGAAGAAATAATATTGCACCAGTTTGAGCAACCAATGTTAGTAGCAAGATGTCAAAATGCTGACATAGCTGTGTCCTCCTAAAACAATACTGGCGAAGCATGGGTTTTATTATGAAGCTTCAGTAACTAGGTAAGGTGAGCCTTGTTCATCTGAGTTGCATAATTGTATTAAAAAGCGTAAACTGCAAGATTCGCAATGATCAGGTGAGCTGAATGGGTTCTCTCACCCCTGGCCACACCTTAGTTTTTAACAGTGAAAACCCTCGGTCTCCTCGTATTTTTTGTATTTATTTATTACTCCTGATCTTTCTAACCAAAGGCATATCCTCCTGCACCTTAAACCCTTTGGCCACACGCTTCCCTCTCGCAGGCGCGAACGGCTCTACCTCTGAAGTTATTACCCCTAGGATGCGCAGTGAAAGGATGAATCCTACCCCACACTGGGTATACTCACATAGATCACATATTATACCACTGTAACATGATGAACAACCAAAAGAAAAATTACGCACACAAATAAGAAAGAACGCAAGAAAATAGCGAGAAAGTAAACCACCACTAGTATTTTTGTGAATATGTGAATACCGTTAACCACTAAAGTTTATAATATCTAAAAAAATCTGTAACTTAACCTCACGTAAACAAAGAAAAAACAAATTCTCAAAGCTTATGTGAGGGAAAACAAACATTAAACACAGGAAATCAAACATATATTATTAATAATGTAACGGAACATGTGGGGCCGCGCCATGGCCGAGTGGTTAAACTACTCGCCTCTCGCCTAGACCCCGAGCGACCGCACGTGAGATTTGTGGTGGCCAAAGCGGCGTTGGGATGGGTTTTCTCCGGGTTCTCCGGTTTCCCCCGCCATCGCATTCCACCGGTGCTCCATCTTCATTCATGTATCATCAGTTAAAGCGGGCGATAAACGCTACAAAAAAAAATGGAACATGTGAATGAATAAAGTTATACTCCAATATTATTCAAGGTGTTAGGCCAATAGGTGCAAACTTTTGTATCAGTTCTGAGGACAGTTTGATGATCCAGTATTTGTAGGGTTTTTTTCTCGCTATTTTATAAACTAATGTTTATGGGGAAAATTTCATGCTCTTTCTTAGACGTTGGGTTATTTACGAAACAGATCTCATGGTTGATCCTCTTCTGCCCTGTTCGACTAAGGTGGAGTGATGTATATAAACACAACCGAGACATATCTCAGAGCCGTTCAAAACACCTGACAATTTCGCTTCATTTATCACGATGGTATTAGTAGAAAAAATGAGATATATATATATATATGTGTGTGTGTGTGTGTTATATGTAATGTGTTTTACTAAATATCAAATCATTTGCACGTATTCACCTTCCATCCTATATATACGAATATGTAGATTAGAATAAATCCAATAAAATTAAGGGCCGGTTTCACACTTTAAGCTTAAGCTACGGATCGGGCTTAATGGAAGCTTAAGCTAGAGTTACAATGGAGTTTTACAGTATGTAGTTCAAGCGTAAGGTAAGTTTATTCGTGATTTGATTACACCGTGGGTATTGAACAGCAATTTAAGCTAAGGGATTCCCATATTATTATCTTAAGATGATATTAGTGATGAAAAATAATTTTACACATATTCACAGTAGAAGACTATCTAAAATGTTCAGAACGCGAAAACGTCAAAGCTGTTTCATCGTAATCCCCACATCAGTTTAGTTTTTCTTACTCCAATGTATGCGATTGTTTGCACTTTATTAGATGATTTTATGCACTTCACAACTTGTAGAAGTATGCTTAGTTCTTGAGAAGTATAGTTCATTCTACGTTTTTACCTGAACTTTAGGGAACTTTAGCTCCTTGTTGGTGTTAACCTACAAAAGTTTAGTTTAGGAACGTCACCATAAGCAAACGATAGAAATTCACTCGATGCTCATGCGCAATCGTTACCGAGTTTACCTTGTGGCGGGGTGTTCAACTAAGTAAAACTAAACCTGGTTATCCTACTGTTAAACTCAAACCAAAGCACAAGGATGGCTTAATTGGCATTTGGCTTAAGCTTATACTGTAAAACTGGCCTCAAACTGTGTTAAGAGTATGTTGTTGTAGCATATCATCATTACAGAGATTGGGTTGGATGGTAGGAAACACATTTAAGATCGCAGAACGTGTGAAATTAATTAAATTAATTAAAACTGTAATACATTACAAAGAAACCATATTTTCCTTAATTTTGGTTACAGCTTTATATAGATTACTTTACACTAAATTATGCATTACGCGACAAATGTGTAAATATTTCTGAAAAAATTAGAGAAAATTTTGTTCAAGTTTAAACTTTCTTTGTATATCTTTAAAAATAAATTTTAAAGACTTCTTAATATGGTACATACTGTTTAATGAATTATAGAAAAATAATTTATTGTAAAGCATTCTTCTGTTCCTATCTCTAGATTTATTAAGACTTTTTTTAAAATAGTATTACAAACTTTGTGTGTTTTCCTGTGTGCATGGATATTTATGAAAATAACATGTACATCAGAATAAGACAAAATTCGTGATAGAAGGAGAACACCTCAGCCTTCGCCTACGCACCTATGGTGAGAGTAAGTGTCTGAAGGAATTCGAACCCGGATCTCTGGAATGCGAACATCAAATTTCACAGCGAAGCCAATCACTCGGTTGATTTGTTTTGGTTTTCTGCGTTCTTACTAGATATCAGAATAAAATATATACATGTTATTCAATATTTATGTTTTATTTGAAACAGGAATGTCTGACGTGTTCCAATCACATAACTTTCTCTAGCTGTCCGTTATGCAACCTATTATTAAAGGAATATTCTTTAACTAACCTTGCTGATCGAGATAAACATTAGCAGAATGTATCTTATTACTTGTTTGTTTACGAATAAAGAGTATAAAGGAAATAAGGGAAACTTAGGCTAAAGCGATAGTCAAATATTTTACAAGCAGGTCGCTATGTGAAACAGCTGAGATTTGGTTCGCTTTGCATGGTCCTTTTGAGAAACGTTAGGTAGTTTAAAATGGAAACCAACACCAAGTAATATCTTGAAAACGGTCAAATCTATAAGAAAAACATATATGACATAAATTGTTTCTACAAGATCTACTTACGGTTTAACCCTTATGGAAAATTCTGCAAAACTCATCCTGAATAAAGAGATCTTCAGATGCTATTCCCAGAAAATTCAAAATATACATTTTAATTTTGATGTAAATATCATTAATATACGGTATATGAATAAAAACCATTAGAGCCAGTTTTCAGAAAAAATAACTTTTAAAAAATTTTTCCATGTAAAAGGTAGTCTGTGGCGGAGGGATTTTCTTAAAAAATTTCGTGTCGCATCCTTAGAAGATACCAAACACAAATACCAAGTTAGGTATCATTGGTTTAAAGCTATGCTGTCCACACATACACACGGAGCTTTTTTTAAGGGAGTCTCAAAACATATATTTACAGTGAAATTTCGACATCGATTTTTTGGGTGGAATACCTACAACACCTTCTCTGTTCACTATGTACATTATACATACGGGCTAGAGAAAGTAAAGAGAATATTAACAACAATCAAAATTACATTACTGATTCGAAGGTATGTTTTTAAGCATACTGTTTATTTACTGCTAAAGCCTAACAGAAACGTTCAACAAACCCATCCTTAATTATTCTACGTATTGGAGTCGTAAATCAAGCACGTCGAAACGAGTCCACTGTGTTTTTGGATACAGTATTTTTAAAGGGAGCGCATATTTCACGGACAGGGCACGTTATGAGCCCAGGGCAAAGTTGGACAGCTCATTTGTAACTTGTTTGTTTGTGTCACTGTGTCTCCATTATTTTTATTTTAATCGCTTTATCTGTTCGAGAGATAAATACGTGTACAGCCCTACTTAACCCGGTCTTTATCAGCCTCACTTAGCTCCTATTCGATAGATTTATAGCCGGTCGAGTTTTGTTGTGGCTTGCAACTCACAGCTTATAAATTCCGTTTAAACGTATCTTTAAATTGATATAATATGTGCTAGTGATCTGATTTGTGCGTTTAGAAACTGCACCATATCTTCAATAATACTGTGAGATAAATTTCAGTCTTCTAATAGCTATGAGAGCGTTCAGAAAGTAAAAACATTTTTGGCATAACTAAATAATAGCAAAAGATAGCAACACAACTTTGTTAATTTAATTATTACTTTCTCTTCACGTATTATGTACATAGTGTATAAAGCACCCACAAATTTGATACCGAGATTTCACCGAAAATATATGTTTTGAGACCCCCTGAATGAAAAAAAGCATTTTTAGAAAAATATCCATGTGTGTATGCGTGTATTGGGGCAGCATAGCTCAAAAACGAAGAGACCGTTCAATACCAAACTTGATGTTTAAGTTTGGTATCTTCCAAGGATGAGACACAAAGATTTTCAAGAATATCCACCCACCCCCAACTGCCTTTTACATGGAAACATTTTCGAAAATATTATTTTTCTTAAAAATGACTCTTAACGATTTTGATTAAAATACCACATGTTAAAGTCATTTCTATCACAAATAAAATGTAAATCTTAAATTTTCTGGGAATAGCCTATGAAGACTACTTTATTCGGAATGAATTTTACTGAACTTCGCATAACTGCTAAACCGTAAGAGATGGACAAAAACCTACTGCACAAAAAATGTAGAGCATGTTAAAACACATGCATGTTTTTATTATATACATTTTTTAGATATTCCTTGTTTTTATTTTCAGGTTTGAAAATCATACTTTTCTCATATAGGAATTTGTGAACTCCTGTCCATACAAACAAAGGAACTTCAGTCACACAGCAACCAGCGTTTGACTACCGTTTTATTCTATAGTGCTCCCTTATTTCGCTTCTACTTACAAATAAGACTATTTCTGCTCATTTTTTCTCAATTAGCATGAAGTAAATAGAAGCATAAACTTTGTAACAATAATTTGTCGCAGAGATGTAGAGAAAGTCATGTAAATGGAACACATCAGACCTTTTTTCACACAAGCCGTGTGTAAGACAGAAGTTGAATAGGTAGAGTCAAACTGAACAATTGACTACCATAACTGGGGTTTGAATCACGGGTCTCCCGGTCTCTAGCCGGTTGCTCTACCACCGAGCTACCATGGCAAATGCCGGTAGGGAATTAAATTCCTTAACTGACTCGCATATTTTATGGTAAATCACAAGGTGTTCTAAACTATTTTGAGATGACAAACCTAAATGGCAATTTACAATATCGTAAGTATTTTTAAGTCCCAGGCTTCAATGCATAGCCAACTATTATGGTCACATAGGTTATTTTAATTCTATTTTCGCACAAGCCTTGTGTAGGACAGAAGTTGATATCTAGAGTCATACTGAAGAATTGAATGTCATATCAAGTTTCTCCACCACTGAGCTATAATGGCAAGATGCCGGCAGGGCATTAAGTTCCTTAAATGACTCGCATATTTCATGGTATATCACAAGGCGTTCTCAAATTATTCTGAGATAAACTCCAATGACAATTTACAATGTCGTAAGCACTTTAAGCTCCGGGCTTCATAGTATAGCCAACAATTATGATCAAATAGGTTAATTTAATTACTTTTTTCACACAAGCCGTGTGTAGGACACATGTTGGATAGGTAGAATCAGACTGAAAAATGCAATGTTATAGCCGGGTTTTGAAACACGGGTCTCCCCGTTTATAGCCGGTTGCTCTAACCACTGAGCTACCAAGGAAATATACGGGTAAAGTAGATACTAAATTCCTCATCTGACTCACATGCTTCCTGGTAAACCACAAGATGTTCTCAAACTATTTTGAGATGAGATTTTTGAGGCTTATCGGGTAATACGCCAATCAGTTGAGCAATTTAATTCCCTGCTGGCATGTTGCCATAGTAGCTCAGTGGTAGAGCAAACGGCTAGAGACCGAGAGATCCGTGGTTCAAATCCCGATTATAGCACTGCATTTTTCTACCTATCCAGCGCAAAGCTTTATTCACAAAGTTATACCTTATTCATCATCATCATCATCATCAACATCAACAACGACTCTTCATGGATTAGAGAATTCTCAGGTTCCGATCTCATATTTCTTCCCATCTTTTAACTGGCCTTCCTATTGTTCTGTAGCCTAGAGGTTTATATTTGTATGACTGAAATGGAATGCGAGAGTTATCCATTCTTTTTAAATGACTTTTCCATTTTTATCTGTTTATTTGTATATTTTCTTTTAAGGAAAATATGTCTAATTCTTTCCTTATGTCTTCGTTTCTAATATGATCTGGTCTGGGGCATCCTTTTACTGCTCGGGGATATTTGTATTTGGCTCCAATCTTTCTTTTTGAGTGTCAATGTCTCCGAACCATATAGTAAAACTGGAACCACCATTGTCTTATAGAGTTTTAGGTTTGCATCTTTCTGGTTTTTTTTTTTTTTTTTTTTTTTTTTTAAGAGCTAATTACTCCACAAATCTATTGGAACTTACTCACTTTATTATTTATTTCTCCATTGTTTTAAAGGTTATATTACAACCTAAGTAATTACATTTTCCCACCTCTTCTAATACTTTCTTGTTTAACACTATATTTCCTCAACGTTATCGCCATTGCTCCCAAGGCATTTAGATAATGTAATGTGGTACATTAATACCAACATCGCAGCGCTTGAGTTCATTCTACTGGACCTCACAGTGCGTGTATCTATTTACGTTTTTGCGCACGCAGTGGCATTCTATTTTATGTGCTCAGTTCTAGATTATTCACATATGCATATATAACTGAGTAATAGCTTTAAATGTCATCGCTTATAAAACATTGTTTTTCAATTTTCTCCACGAGTGAATGTTTTTAATGAAAAAATAATGTTAAACCTTTTACTCTAAAACAGGAATCATTTACCAAACGTTATTGGGTTTCGCGTAGATTAGACTAGGAGCATAGTGGATGTAAAAAAATACTAACAAGAATAAAATGATAATCTATCCTATTACAAGGAGAAAAATGAGGGGACTTATATACGAGGAATGGAGGCAAAAGTATTTACCACGCTCCTCTACCACCGCGAATGGAGAGTTAGGAGCATGTTGGACGCTACTGAAGAGTGGCGGGTACGGAAGAGTGGGGATAAAGGAACTAAAAGGTGATTATAATGTTTTATATATTTATGTATTCATTTTCGGACATTATTTTGCTGTGGTGTGAGTATCTCTCTTCAGTGCATTTATTTACTATAATGGGGTAGATTAACACATCTATGGTTTATTGTGTGTTGCAAATTTAAGATGCTTTATTCGAATATATTAACTTCTTGATTTCGTGTCTATTTTTCATGTTTCTTTTTAATGTTTTAGTGTTTTGAGTTTTGCAAAAGCACGTACGTTCTGTGGATCCGTGAGATTGATGAAAATCAGTGGTATTTAAATAAATACACTTATTCATTCATACTATACTTTATTTTAGTAATCTGCTGAATCTCTATTCCTGCCCAGTATCAAAATCACTTAATTGGAATTGCCCTAGCAAAGTCCTCAAATGGCGCATTGGCTTCCCACATACTCATAATTAGGGATAGCATCTTAGGGACCGATAGCGGGACTCACACCAGTGACCGAACTGCATTGGCGACTGCACGCACCGCATGTAAACAATCTGTAGTACCACATTGGGGAACGTGGCTCGGCACAGCAGTATACTATGCTGTACATTACAATACTGTTTCACAGGTAATTAATGCCTTCAATCAAGATAGTAACATCTCTTGCTTCAAATGGATTGCTTGCACATATGCAGTTCATATAGAAGAACTTTATAGATATATCTACGACAATAAAACACATATGGAAATACCTCGAGCCCTGAAAGCTGTCGATAAACTTGTGTAAGCAATTAATCAGAGACCCGTGACATCTGTTTCAGACCGTAAGAGAAAGAAACTGAAATCAGTGTTTGGAAAGAAATGTCGGATTTTTAATAATGGGTGAAATACGAAATGTGTTACAAGATGCTAATTAATGAAATAATTACTGATGGAATATCTTACCCGATAGTCGATTATGTGTCCTATTTCCGTTTTGCTCCAATGACATCTCCTGATGTGGAGCAAAGTTATTAACTTCACATTGTCCTGTTTGCCCATTGGAGACAGTTCACCTTTGAGACGTTACGGATGTATGTTGTGCATTATAATCTATGTATCTCGAGAGAAAATTAAACTGATGCTAATGACTTGTTGTAAAACAGCAATTGAATGAATGTGAATTTAAAACTGTTAGTTCCCGTAAAACAGTGGTATTTATGTATACCACCCACCTAACCTCAATCGCCTTCCACTGCTAGTGAAAACATCACAGTCTGCCACGCAACCGCTGCCCCGTTTTCCTTCTATTAGTACCAGTACTTACACACTGCACTGTTAACATATCACAACTGCGTTAACTTCGATTCTATCCCGCCCTGCTATTGGACCCCAAGATGCTATTCCTGTTATAATTCTTCGCCGATGCACCCCCGAAATATTTGCTTACATCACGTTAGAGGACTACCGTTAACACACACCAATGATTGAACAACGACAGAATCGTCCTGAACAACGACAGAATCGTCCAATCCATCCATCCATCCATCCATCCATCCATCCATCCATCCATCCATCCATCCATCCATCCGACCGTCCGTCCGTCCGTCCATCCACTGTCCCTCCCTCCCTTCCTCCATCCCTATCTATTCTATCCTATCTATTCTATCCTATCAATCTATCAATCTATCTGTCTGTCTGTCTGTCTGTCTGTCTGTCTATCTGTCTATCTGTCTGTCTGTCTGTTTATCTGTCTGATCAGTTAGTGAGGTAGTGGGGAGGAGTTTGTAGAGTAAACATTCACAGTTAAAGTATACTCTGTTCCAAAACACAAAACACTGTTTATGTCAAAACACTGATATAAACTAACACAATTAAACAATTAATAATCTAAAACGATTTTACAAATACAAGTATAAAGCTTGAAACAAACAATTCAGCATAATAATGTGCAGAGCTTTGAAAAAACAACGAAACTCACTCAAATTCATTGCAGTGAATTACAAGATACATCTTTACTGTAGCAAAATAAAAGGTTCTCCTTCTGTCAGTCAACATATGTTTGAATCATCCGCAAGTTTGTTCAATGTCGAAAGCATACCCTTTCGTATTTTGACACTTATCAATCTATGCTCTCTTTTAGTGTTCACTAGTTTATCTGCTAGCAGGAAAAATCGCTAATGAGTGAGCTGTTGAGCGCCCTTAAACCCTAATCATTATCAACATCGTGATCATCCTAGCAAAAGCTGAACGAGGCGTGGCAGTGAGCAATGTTAGATAGTTTAATACATTTCGAAACGGATTGTAAGACCACGCCTGCTCCTTCGGATTGAGGTTCGCTGCTTTGTGTGCTGGGAACTTAAACCCGTTAATTTCGTGACCCCGAACAGAGCTCTAGCCATATATACGTACAGAGGTCCCTAGGAAATCAGAATGTCACACTGATGTCTCAGATTGAGCTGGGATTTTTATAGTGAAAGTAGATCAAAAATAAAAATACCCATGTCGGATTTCTTCCCCATAGAGATACTAGTAGGGTGAAAAAAGTTGTAAGATATTAAGTATAATCGGATGATTTAGAACTGTCTTCCACGCAACGATCATCTGCCTGTATTTTTCTTGGCGCTGATAATGAATTTCACCCGCATTTTACCTGCACCAATACTACAAGTATCTGCGCGAAACACTGCACTAAGCAAGATTTCATGTCGCGAAGACAAAATCGACTGCAGTTTCTTTTTATTATTGTTTCCTCTTCGGTACTATGCGCAAGTAGGTAGCCCATAATTCGATGTCGAGATTCCCTGATTAAAAAAAGTACTTTTAGAAAAAAGTTACTATATGTGTCAGGTTTTGGCATTTAAGTTTACTGACATCCGACGATGTGCCACGAAGATTTTCAAGAAAATATCCCCACCCCAAACTATCCTTTACAAGGAACATTTTTTGAAATTTTTGATTTTCTTAAAAATGTCTCTAACGATTTTGAATAAAGTATCGTATATTAAAGATATTTACATAACAAATAAACATATACCTTGAATTTTCTGGGATTAGTCTCTGGGGCCCATTGTATTTGGACCATTTTTGTATAACTGGAAAACCATGAGATATAGACAAAGTCTTACTGCATACAGAAATGTAGATCTCGTTAAGCCACACAATCTAAGTCCTATGAATTTCTTGTGAAGTTAACCATTTAAGAGATATTCCTGGTTATTGGTTTTAATATTAAAATACTTATACTTTTCCCAACTGGAAAGGCGTCATATCTAATTTGTTTTACTCCCAGAGATGCAAAGAGCTGTTAAGCGATTTGACTATAAGTTTAGCTATGTTTGTTTGGATTTCCTTTTTACTTACGAAGAAATAAATAATAAAACAAAGCAACTAATTATTTTATCAATTAGCATAGAGCAGATAGAAGAATAAGCTTTTATAAAAATAAGTTAATGCCGAGTAGGTAAATCTTTGAAAACATTTGAAAACACGTCATAGTTACTCGAGAAAAGGACGCCGTACTTCGGGAATGTCATGATCAATGAAAAATACCCCGAATGGAGCAATTACAAAGATGTTCTTTCCCACAGTTAAAACAGACTAAGTCCCGATATTCCCGGAACTCACTACTCTCTTAACAGGACATGGAGGAATACGATCATACCTACATCGATTCACATTAATAGACAATTCGCTCTATACGTGTAGTCAAGGTGCGCAAACAGTCAGACACATAATATAATACATTTTATTGCAGTTAAATAGCCTGGATTAAAGTAAGAATACATTTAAATTTTAATGTTTGTATATTCACATGTATTTCCACATAGCATACATTTACAATCTACAAGATGTTATTGAAGATGAGATTGTGCACGTGACTGATATAAGTAATTTGAGATCGGCGATGCATGATCCCCGGATAAACATAACGCAGCTACATAGCGTTAAACGTGTTGGTATCAGGTGCTGATGAGTCGGTGTTAAAGCAAAGCAGGTTGAAAAAATGGCTTAGAATGTCTTTAAAACTGCTACCCGAGTATAGAAATAATGATGTTTAGCAGCTCTTACTAGCGTTCTCAAGATTTAATGTCGTAAAAATCAGTAACATCTCGAACTAATCATTTGACAGTGCGACACTGAGCATTCATTAACTATGTAGCCTACTCTGGAGGCGTTTTTTCAACTGCTCTGGTAGCTTAATGCAAAACGCGGGAAGTTCTATCTCAAAGGTCATGAGTTCCATTTCTGTCATAGAGTAAATGTTTTTTATTATTATTTTTTTTTTTCATTCCAGACGAAGTGCCGCGATACTTGAACGAGACCCGAACTCGGAAACTATCTTTTCACTTGAAAGCCAGTATCTTAACCACTACGCTAGTGAGGTACGCTGAAATAAGTTCCTTCGTTTTTCGTGTTATGCTCTCGAATGGTTGATAAATTAGCCAGTGGCGTACTGGCACTTCAGAAACTTATAGCCGTTACTTTGAAATTTCAATAAACAGTCCATAAGTCTATCTCAAATTACTTATTTAAGTAATCCACATA
The DNA here is from genome assembly GCA_030762935.1 of Hymenopus coronatus. Taxonomy (NCBI): domain Eukaryota; kingdom Metazoa; phylum Arthropoda; class Insecta; order Mantodea; family Hymenopodidae; genus Hymenopus; species Hymenopus coronatus. The sequence continues at coordinate 93,451,287 of CM060895.1, read as the reverse complement.
TTCTTGAAATTATTTCGGTGTAGTTCATTAGCATCCTGTATATTTGTTCATAGAATTTTGTGTTCTTGCACTTCAGGTGGTGGAATCCGTGGACTCAAACCTAGTGATGACGTGTCTCATTTTGAAATTTTCCATGGTCTAACATGCTGTAGAATTCTGGGCGTATTTCTTCTCTTTGCCTATTCAGTGTTGCTAGCAGCTTCTGTCATACGCTGGTGCTGGGTAGGAACGCGTATGCTTATTCCGAGGTCGTCAATGAGGAAAGTTTACTTCGCCAGTAGGTATGTGAGTCTTGACTTCATCACTTTTGATACTGCTAATACTTCTTTTATATATCTCGCTTTGGCCCTTTTTAGAGAGGAAAGATTCTTCATTGTTAAACGTGTTTAGATTTTTTCTATACCGTCAGACATATAATATATAACTGCAGAAATTTAACAAAGCAAAGATAGGAACTAGGAAAAGCAATAAAAGAAAATGGAAGCTGGCCTCTGATCCCTGATCAACTAATGACTAAAAACACCTTAGAGCATTTGTAAACTTCAAAAAATCAATACGTTTAGTGACATGATAACCATCCATACTATGATTAAGAAACTTCAGGTACCACCTGAAACGAGTAGAAAAACAAACTTGTGTATAGGTAGAAGTTACACAATATATGTAGTAAATATTACTAGTTGTAAAACCAGTTTGTAATATTCAATATAAGGAATATAACAGAATATAATAGAGTAACATTGTAAACTGAACATGTAATTACATTGTAATGGGGCATGCTGTCAATAAATAGATAATAAAGGAAGAAAAGTAGTGTGACTAAGGAAAGAAAAAGTGCATATTTTAAATTTCTCTCATTTAGTGTTTTTAAACGTCAATGTGTGCAACGGATAATTATTATTATTAGTAAATTAGTCTAGCTTATAAATATTTTTGGTATCAAACTGGACTTATGGAAGAGAAAGCCGAAATGCCGGTACTTTTATTTTCGATGTACTTTCGTTGCAACAATTCCGTATCATCAATGAGACAATGCCCGTTGTAAAAAATAATCTCTTTTATTTCCTTTATTCGTCTCATTCCATTTCTTATACTATATTTTTTGACATCACATCACACATGATAGCGTAATAAAATCGAACAGTTTATTCAAATTTACATCGGAACACTAGTAATCAATAAAACATTCATATTTCCAGAGTTTCTAGAGGTTAACACATTTTTCTTCTTCAACTTAATAGCGAAACCTAGAGGTTCAGTCTTTAATTTGAGTCAGAATAATTTCCTAACCTCTAGAAACTCTGGATATGTAAATGTTTGATTGAACACGGGTGTTGCTATGTAAGTTTGAATAAACTGATTGATTTCACAATACTATTAGACTTAGCAGTTTGAAAAAATGGCTTAGAATGACTTTAAAACTGCTGCCCGAGTATAGAAATATCGATTTTTAGCGTTTTCAAGATTTAATGTCGACAAATCAGTAAAATCTCGAACTAATCACTTGACAGTACGACACTGAGCATTCATTAACAACGTTCTTGAGGTAGTCTACTCTGAAGGCGTTTTTACAACTGCTGTGGTGAACGAGACCCGAACTCGGAAACTATCTTTCACTTGAAAGCCAGTATCATAACCACTACGCTAGAGAGGTACGCTGTAATATGTCCCTTCGTTTTTCGTGTTATACTCTCGAATGGTTGATAAATTAGCCAGTGGCGTACTGGCACTTATAATTTATAGGTGTTACTTCGAAATTTCATTAAACAGGCCATAAGTCTCCTATTTCAAATTACTTAAGTAATCTATATATTCTGTGAAATTATTTTGGTGTAGTTCATTAGCATCCTGTATATTTTGTTCATAGAATTTTGTGTTCTTGCACTTCAGGTGGTGGAATCCATGGACTGCAAACCTAGTGATGACGTGTCTTATTTCGAAATTTTCCATGGTCCAACATGCTGCAGAATTCTGGGCGTATTTCTTCTCTTTGCCTATTCAGTGTTGCTAGCAGCTTCTGTGATGCGCAGGTGCTGGATAGGAAGGAGCAGGGGCGGCTCGTCCTTACGTGCTGAAGAGCTGCAGCACGCTACTTTTTTTTCTTCTAAATTACATAACAGACATGCTGAAGGACCATGTAACAAACATAACACATTATGGTAGGAATAAGAAAGGCAGCACTGCCAATGACGAACTCTCGAAGCAAGGTAAACACGCAAGTTTAGCTAATGGAATGCATCCACGTGCTCAAAGCGATCAAGCACGGTAGGTGAATATTGCGCTTGCGTAGAACCTTCCCCTCTTACCCCCCCTGACGGTCGCTGTCCCATCGTTTTCGCACTGCTACGTGCTGCGTTTGGCTAAAGCACGGAATCAATGAAATCGCTACGAGTGTTAGTTTTTTTCCTTATAATCGTTTTGGCAGCAGACGAAACAGCCCTGCCACACTCACCTAAGTGCCACACTAAACATCAGAATTTAGTGAAATTAATTAAAGCGTATTACAACGTTTTATTTTAGTTATAATAACTAATTATATCTTTGTGATACAAACTGAGCCATAAAAGGACTATTATCTCCATACCTTATTCACATTGGAACGTACAGAACATTGTTTGTTATATTGTTGTTAACATTGGTAACCATAAGTCCATATTGGCGCAATGTGTTACTTCCGCAAATGTGAAATCTAACAGGCCCACGTGTATCACATTGAAACAAAGTGTTCTGTTGTGTAAATGTTATTCAGTGTCAGTTTTCAGTTTATTTCCAACTGTGATCGCACTTTATTATATTTCAGTATCATTCAGTGTAGGTTTGTGTTACTTTCATAGGTAAGAAAACTTTAGTCATACATAATGAATATAGTTGATGAGCTGTTAAAAACTCCCTTTTCAAGGCGATCGTTAGATGAAAAGATCAGGATAAAAAATTTAGGGCGACCTACTCCTGATCTAAAAATTGAACAGAAAGCAAAAGGAAGTAAAAATTCTATTTACACAAGAAAGTTTAACACAAATATATATGACAACAGTGACTAGATCTGTGGTTGTGAAATCAGAAACGCGCTCTTTTGCTTTCCTTGCCTCTTGTTTGGAAGTACAGATTCGTGGTCTACGACTGGTGTTAAAGATCTAGGTCATGTTAATGAATATATAAAAAAACATTCAAATAGCAAGAAGCATATGAAAAACTCGCTTGACTTCTCAATGCTTGGAGGTGTAAATATTGCAACGCAGCTAAGCAGGGCATATCAAGATGCTACACAAAAACATAATGAACAGGTTGAGAAAAATAGATACATATTATCCAGGATAATAGACTGCATCAAATTTTGTGGGGCTTTGAGCTTGCTTTGCGTGGATATGATGAGACGGAAACGTCAGATAATCCCGGCGTGTTTTTAGGCCTTATAAATCTATTGGGCAGTATAGACAGTGCGATGAAAGAGCATACCGAAAGCAATAAGGTGTTCAAAGGATTATCTAAGACCATCCAGAATGAACTACTTGATTGCATGTTGGAAGTGTGCCACGAAGAAATTGAAAGAGAAATGAAGGAGGCAGCCTATGTTGCTATAATGGCAGACGAAACCACTGATATCACTGAAAAAATTCAGTTGGCATTAATTTTTAGATATGAAAGGAACGGCTTTATTTATGAACGGTTTTGGGGATTTTTTAATCCATCTGATCAGACCGCTAATTCTATTGCCGGTTGTATTTTGAAAGAAGTGGACACCCTTTTTAAGGATGATCGCCATAAAATCATCGCCCAGACTTATGACGGTGCGTCTGTAATGAGTGGCAACACAGGAGGCGTGCAGATCAAGGTGAAAGAACACTATCCTCTCGCACAGTATGTACATTGTTACGCCCATCAATTAAATCTGGTTATGGAGAAAGCAGTTTCTCAAAATCAGTCCGCCAGAATATTCTTATGCAATCTCTCAGCTTTTCCAGCATTTTTTTCAAGATCTCCACAGCGTTTAGCAGCATTGGAAGCAACTGTTGCTCGAAGAGTTCCTCGAGGATCTGCAACAAGATGGAATTTCAAGTCTAGGACTGTTAACACCGTATATGAACACAGAGAATCTCTGATCGATTGTTTTGACGAATTAGAACAATCTTTATCAGATAGGACAGTGCAAGAAGCTCGTGGCCTGCGGCATAATTTGGAGGATGGAGAATTTAATTTCTGGCTTGCTTTTTTTTCAGAAAATAATGCCACATGTAGACATTTTGTATAATCAGCTACAAGCAAGACAGATGGATGCAGTGAAGGCAAAAAATGCAGTCCAATCTTTTGCCAAAGCAATTGATGCCGTGCGAAGTAGAACGGATGATATAGCACACCAGATTCAGACATCTAACGTCCACGTTACAAAAAGACGTCGTAGGGAAACTAACTTAGGAGTAGATGCCAAGGAAGTATGTGACCGAATAATATCGGAAGTACACAGCCGCTTTGAGTCCACAGAACATCTTGATGCTGCAAAACTATTGGATGCAAAAAACTTTGAATTATTTTCTCAAGTTTTTCCTGAAACAGAACTCGGCATTGTCTGTGATCGATACAAAGATCTCGACAAAAACAAGCTCCGAACCGAACTTAGCATTTTATATGAGCATCCGGAATTCAGGAAAGTAGAAGGTGCTCTTCCACTCTTGCAGTTGACACTAAAAAATAATCTGCAAAAAACTTTTAGTGAAGTGACAAAGGTTTTAAGAATTGTTGTGACTATTCCCATGTCAACTGCAGAACCAGAACGATGTTTCTCCTCTTTGAAGAGGATAAAAACCTTTCTGAGGAACACCATGTGTCAGGATCGCCTTACCTCTCTGGCCATGCTATCCATAGAGAAGAAATTCGTTACAAATATCAGGGATTTCAACGTCAGAGTGATGGACAAATTCTGCATGAAGAAACATCGGCGTATGGACTTCATTTTTCGAAACTAGGTGAGTTGCATGCATTTTTTTCCCCCGTGCAGCACGCTACTTGTTTTAGGCACGAGCCGCCACTGGGAAGGAGTGTGCTTGTTCTGAGGCCGTCGATGAGGAAAGTTCACCAAGTCTAATAGTGTTGTGAAATCAATCAGTTTATACAAACTTACATCGCAACACTCGTACTCAATCAAACATTTATACATCCAGTTACTAGAGGTTAGGAAACTTTTCTGACTCAACTTAAAATATGAAACTTAAACCACTTTCGGTTTGAGAATTCTCTAAAACTTTGAAGCACACCTTTACTCCCTCATTCATCTTGTTAGAGTTTGCAGAAGATATGAAATGAGACTAATTAGGGAAAATTACGGGACAACTAATTCGAAATCTTGTAATCAGAAGTTAACAAGCATAAAAATTGGGCAGGGAGGCCAGTCGAATTAATTACTGGCTACATCGTAACGTTCTACTTCCTGCTTAAGTATTTCAAAATTGAAACCAATAACAGGGCGTATCTACATAAAATGTATATGACATAAACTATGTGTTTAAACGAGATCTACACTTTTGTGCAGTAAGCTTTACTGCGATTCATCTGTTATGCTAAAGTAATTTTGAATGAAGATAACTTTCCACGGAAATTAAGGATATACATTTAATTTGATCAGGAAAATATTTTAAACATATCGTATTGTAATCAAAATGATTACTGCCATTTTTGAGAAAATCGAAAATTAAAAATATTCCATATAAAGGGTAGTTTGGGATGAAAATGTTTTTCAGAAAATCTTTGTCGCATCCTTGGAAGATACTAAACTTATATACTTAGTTTGGTATTTAACTGACCGTTTTCAGTTATGGTTCCTCAGTCATACACACACATACACACTGACCTTTTTCTAAAAAAAGAACTCCCTTTTAATTTTGCAACCTCAACTCCTATATTTTCGGTGAAACATCGGGATGGAATTTTTGGGTGGAATACAATACCTTCTCTATCTTCTATGAACATTGTACATATGTACTAGAGAGAGAGTAAGCAATGATGTTTTGAAGTTTCAGTCACCCATCTTCTCGAAAGGGTTAGAAAACCAACTGTGACTTGTACAATTTGTATGCTTTCTCCATAGTAAGTAAATATCCGCTATTTTCAATAGCATAGTTACTTGTACCTTACGTGTGGATGTCGGTTCGAAGCCCTGTATGTTGCAAAAACCACTTGGAATTGCAAATTGCATTCTTGAGACGCGGCGTTATTGGAAAACCATTGAATGCTTGGGATCCCCAGGGTTATGTGCACCCTGGCACATTGCCCTGCTAAAACCTCGGCATCTTGTTCGGCAGTAACACCACCCTCCCACATTTCCTGTCTTCTCTATGTGACACATTTCTGTCCTTCGTTCCCTAAAAACCATTTTATGTCCCTCGAGAAGTTCACTTCAATGCTGGGCTACGAAACCCTGCGGTGCCGATAATGGCATTCTGAGTTAGAATTTTGTTTTATTTTCAACCTCTTGCTGTGAAATGAATTAGTTTTAACATATCGCATGTGCTTTATTTAAATACACTGCTTGGTTGAGATGTCAAAAAGTATTTTTTTCATTTTCTCTGATAAAAAACAGAAAAACAATCATCAGATTTAAAATGATGTGCATAAAATTAGACTTATTGTCGTTAGATTGCAGATTTATAAATGGTGGCACAGACATATTTTTCTTTCTTTCGTTTTTTTCGTAACTTAGTTTTTTTTATAATTGAGTTGTACTTTTCTCAAAAGGTATTAAAGATACGAGAGCCGTTTTTGTCAACCTTCGATAGGCTATAAATAAAAGATAAGCTCATAGAAAACAATTATTTTATTACTAAAGTTTTGTACACTTATGGTTACTTTTCAACATAATCACCGAAAAGATTGAGATATTTATCATACATGTGCACAAGCTTTGCAAAACCCGCTTCAAAAATTGTTGCCGACAATGATTTCAAATGAGCATTGACGTTGTTTTGAAGAACTTCGTTGGTTTGAAAGTGCTGCCCTCCTAGTCACGTCTTCAGTTCAGGGAAAAGGTGAAAGTCTCTGTTTGCCAGGTTAGGATTGTGTTGCGGATGATCGAAAATGTCCCATTGAAATTGTTCAAGGAACTGATGGGTTGTGCCAGCAGTGTGTTGACGAGCGTTGTCATGGACCAACACAGTTCCTGAAGTCAGCATTCCTCTTTGTTTGTTTTGAATGGCTGTCCGCAAACGACGTAAAGTTTCAAATTAAACAGCTGCATTGATAGTGGGTTATGGGCTGCATCATTGGCGGCAACATTTTTTGAAGCGCGTATTGCAAAGCTTGTGCACAGGTACAATAAATGTACGATTGTTTTCTATGAACTTGTCTTTAATTATAGCCTATCGGAGGTTGAAAAAGAAAAACGGCCGATACCACATAAAGAGAAACAAACAACCTGTGGAAATTTGGCTCCCTATGGTGTTCTTATTTTCTTTGCCCGTATTATCAACATATGTACATTATAGAGAAGATGTTGCATTTCACCCAAAAATTCGATACCGAAATTCCACCGAAAACTTTTTTGCCGTACCCTGAGTCCAACAAAGACATTATAGAAAAAGATCCGCACAAGTTTGTTGACACCATAGTTCAAAAACGAAAATACCGTTAAATAACTAATTTGTATTTAACCTAAGTACCTACCAAGGATGCGACACGAAGATTATAAAGAAAATTACCTTAGCCCAAAGTAGCTTTTCTATGGAACTCTTTTTAAAAATTTTGTTTTCCTCAAAAATGGCTCTTAAAGATATTTACCTGGCCAATAAAATGAATATCTGAGAACCCCTTTATTCTGGATGAATTTTGCATATATGATCGATAAACACAAAGAGATAGATAAAACTTAGTTCACAAAAAAGTAGATTTCTTAAAACACATACATTATTTCATATGTATTCGTTGTTATTGGTTTAAATGTTTAGCTACTTACTTTTCTTAAACGATGGCCATCTTTCCTGTCATCTCTTTTATTTTACTCCTGGCCGTACAAAGCACACCAAATATTAATTGTTTCAGATAGCGATCTGCTTTATAAATGATTTGCCAATCGTTTTAGCATAGTGAACCCACTTATTTGGCTTCTAATTACAAGAGAGTAAATAATAACAATTCAGCATATGTTCATCTCAATTAGCATGTTGTAGATAAAAGAATAATCGTTAAAAAGAAAAGTTTGTTTGTGGAACTGAGAAAGTCGTGAGAATGGAACACCTCAGATGTTTTCCCTAACTATCCATTCAGGTCTAACTGGGATTGGCTCAACCCTGGAGGAGAGGATGAGATGAGTGGAATTTCAAAGGGCGGGCGATATCCGGACAGAGAAGAACCATCTTGGAGGGTCCGTAACAGCTCACAAGCAGTTCATCTCCACGCGGGCAGCGTCAGAAGCCCATGCCTTAGTTCCGGATATGCCACCTGAGTCCGCACACAACCAACAGCGCCATCAAGCCGCCGAGAGATGAATTTCTAGAGCGCAGTCACCACCGCAGAATGGCGCTTCTGCTGCAGTCCTCCATAACACTTACATTCTTGGGATGGAATGAAGGGGCAGAATGAAACATTCTTCCCAGTATTCGCCTAATAACACGGGGAAACTCCGAAAACCCATGAGTCAGAGAGGTCGGCAGTGGGTAACCAATCTCACGACGTCCCGAATGCCAGTCACAGACAAACGCCTGAGGCATCTGGCTCGGTGGATCGTTCCTTAATACTTTGAAGCCCAAGCCCGAGTATAACTCGGGTGGTGCAAAATGTTCATGAGGCCCACGCCTGAGGATAGCTTGGGCAGGTTTTTCTAACGCTTTTAATGCAATTCCACGACCTTAGCTCGGTCTTGGGAAATGCGGCAACGAACTTATTTCAGTTATCGTTTAGTTGTCTGAATTGAGCTGTCATCTGTCCTTGTTATAATCAACTATTAGGACATTCTGCCATTTTCCTTGAAGGTGGTGATCTGTTTGTTACGTTTTGTGTTCTTAAATGTTAAAAAGCTGCATTTTCCTCGATTTCTGTGAACTGGAGCAGAAATTCAATATACAAATGAAGGTCTGGAAAATTCTGATTCCGAAGGAGAGTTTTTCGAACTTTCAATAAATATAGTGTAAGCAACTTTACGCTGATTTTTTCAAAACTCATATTTTATACTTGTAAATTTAAAATAGAATATTAATACGAAAGTTATGACTATTTTCTTACCTGTTGAGAAATCATTGATTACCAAACTTTTAGATTGTCCCAATACTTTTTGGCAGATTTCATTAATGTACTGTAAATAATTACTCAAATTAGGCGATCCAACTAAAGAAACGCCTGGGCTTCAATGTGTTAAACACTACAAAAAATTCAAACACATAGAACACTCTTTCGGATGAGAATCAACTATAACTCCTAGAAAGAAATACTACGAAAACTTCATTTTCGCAGCACTCTGACATAAAATGCACACATCAAACCTTGTTTTTGTAACAGACATCAAAGGGTGTCATAGCAGAAGCTTTTCTAAAAATAATATCAGCACTTCGCTGCCACTTTTCCTGACGTTAACTTTGACGTTTCATGCAGTAAGAGAAGGGTGCTTGTGTTGCAAGTTTAATTTAAAACAGCCTTCATGTTGCAGAAACGTGCCAGAAGATTGCGTGACAAATGTTTACTACTGATACTTTTTCCAGAGAAATTATTTCAGCTACTGTAAAATTTTGCATTTCGGCTGAGAATAAACTTTACACTGTAAAATACAAGTCAATGTAGAATATGGCTTGGTAATAAAAGTCTTAGTTTTACTGAGGCTACTCTCGAGTATTTTCATACTGTGAAACATTTCTTGTAGGTAGTCTGAAGCATTCTCGCATGTTTGCAAAACACGGAAATGCTAATACAATTCTATTCTTAAGGTAATCAATTCGTCAAATTTAACTAAAACTGTGAAAAATTAAATTTAAAAAATCTGATATTTTACATTCAAATGACTTTCTCTACATCTCTGTAACAAATTATTATTAAAAACGTTATTCTTCAATCTACATCATGATAATCGAGATACACACTAGCAGAAATTGCCCTTATTATATCTAATTAGTCCACTAGCTGTTCGGTAAACAAACCTTTTTTCAAAACATTAATCTGTTATTTACAGCATGCTAATCAAGCTAAACATAAGCAGAATCAGTTTTATTACTAGCTTCCTTGTAAGTAGAAGAAAAATAAGAAAATGCACAGTCTAAAGCGGTAGATAACTCCTTTAAAAACCGGTCGCATGTGAACCAATTGAAATTCCAATCTATTTACTTGCCATGAGTCACAAAGAGAACAAGGGAAAATATGTCTTCCCGTTTGAGAAACGTTTAAGTGGCTTATAAAACGCTTAACTCCTCAAAAAATATATATATATATATATATATATATATATATATATATGCCATGCACCGTGTATGTTTTTTATGAGATCTTCATTTATTGTGTGCTAAGTTTTTTATATCTCTTACGGTTTGCCAGTTATATAAATGCCATCCATATTAAAGAGGTTTTCAGAAGCTATTCCTAAACAATTCAAGATATGCATTTCGTTTGTCATAAACATATGTTATACAAGGTATTTTAATCAAAATCGTTAGAGCCGTTTTTGAGAAAATGAAAAATTTCGAAAAATGTTTCATGTAAAGGGTAGTGTGGGGTGGCGGATTTTCTTGAAATTTTTATCGTCGCAGCCTTACCAAACTTAAATACCAAGTTTGGTATTTAACGGTCTTTTCTTTTTGAGCTATGCTGTCCACACACACACACACACACACACACACACACACACACACACAGAGAAATGCTTTCTTTTTCCACAAATGTTTTTTTTTGGGGGGGGGGGAGATTCAAGAGGTCTCAAAATATGGTGGTCCCGGTTAAGGCGGATTGTCGCCCAGATGAATAAGCGCATAGCCTATATTTTTAATTGATTAAATTGTTTAGGTTAGTTATTATGTAACATCCTATATTTTATGTATTTTGGATGTTCAGAGAGATTGTTCATGGAAAGCGTTTCTAACTTGAACCCGAGAGTTCTCCAGCGACGAATTCAGTTGTTTAAGCTATTTGTATATTGCAAGAGTGGAAAAACGTCATTATGTAGTCACGTCTCTGAAAGAAAAAGTGGAGGTGACATATAAACACGAGGAAGTTTAGTTCAAAAATCACGTGAAAGACGCATTGACCAATTAGAATTAATCACGTCACGGCAGAAGCGCACTCCAAGCTAATTTCGGCGCCAAAATGGGCCAATGAGATTACAAATTGAGAGCTTTGCGCGTGGGTAGAATTTGCTATAAATGTGGAGTATTCACCCTAATTTTCAAGCAATTGGAACGTAACTACAGGCGGAACCTATGACGCTCGAAACAAGAATCCGCGCAAATATAGTAAAGTTATTACAGTGATTCAAGCAGTTGGAATGTAACGGAACCTGTGACCCTCAAAATAGGAATCTGCGCAAATATAGTAAAATTATTATTGTGATTCACGCAGTTGAAATGTAACGTCCCGCGGAACCTGCGACGTCGGAAACAAGGAAGCCACGGTAGAAAGTTGACGTGTCTACAATAATTCTGCACGTAACAGTTGCACTCGTCGCCGCGTAAATTTTAGTTACCTTTGTGCGCAATACGCCCTTGTTCGAGGGAAATTACCGGATCACAATCGCGCCAGGAACATTCTCGGGAACGCTTGTAAAGGGAAATAAACCTTTGACTGAACCAAAAGTACCGACGCTTATTTTAAATTAATTTCTTGTACCATCCCCTTGAGATCACTGACACTCAATACCTGAGCTAGATATAAAGAGTTCTCAATTGCTCGTCGCTGAGTCCACAAATAGCCCAGGAGCATCAAGAATCGACTTCAGCACTGCAACGCCGGAGAGAGGACCAGTCGTCGCTGCGCAGCCCAGCTCCAAAAGGTAGTCTCTCAGATCTTCCCAGGTCATACGCCTACACGGTGAAATCTCGGTATCGAATTTTTGGGTTCATTACAATACCTTCTCTATACACTATGTACATAGTACGTGTAAAGAAAGTAAACATTAAGTTTGCTAATAAAATAATAATAAACTCAAAATTAAAGAAAACATATAGTTTTTCCGCTTGGCGCGTTTGAAGGATCAATTAACGAAGCTATGAAAGGTCACACGCATGCTTATTAAGAGACACATCGCGAAGCTTTTCAGCACTTTCACAATACTCCACACGATATAATTCTTTTACTAATTTGTTACAAACTTTTTGTATTAACTCTCTGAAGTACATTAAAGAAAATTATCTTTTACCTTTTTTACTTTTTCTAGTAGGTATGTATATATACCGTAAATAGTAGCTAGAGAAGGTATGGTATTTCACCCAAAAGTTCGATTTCGAGATTTTACCGGTAATATATGGTTTGAGGCACCCTGAATATGGAAAAAACTGTTTTTAGAAAAAAATGAGTGTGTGCCTGTGGACAATAGCTCAAAAACAAAAAGTCTGTTAAAACCAAAATTGCCATTTACGTTAACTATCTTTCAGAGATGCAATACTAATATTTTGAGGAAAATCCCCCACTTTAAACTACCCTTTATGTGGAACAATTTCGAACATTTAGATTTTCTCAAAAATGCCTCTAACGATTTTAATTAAAATATCGTATATTAAATATATTTACATCATAATATGTATATTTAGAATTTTCTGGCATAATCTCTGAAGACATCTTTATTCTGGATGTGTTCTGCAGAATTTTGGATAACGGTGAAACCGTAAGAAATAGACAAAAACCTATTTCACAAAAATATAAATCTCATTAAAACACACAATTTGTCATATTATATGTTTTTCTTGTATAGTTTTCCATTTTTGATATTGGTTTCAATTTTAAACTACCTAACTTTTTACACACGAGACCATGCGAAAAGAGCCGATTCTCAATTATTTCGCACAGCGACCAGTTTTAAAATATTTGACTATCACTTTCGCCTATGTAGTCTTGTTATTTCCATTCTACTCACAAGGAAGCAAGTAATAAGACCAATTCTGCTAATGTTTATATAAATTTGCACGAAGTATATAAAATAATAATCTTTTATAAGAAAATTTGATTTGGAACAGCCAGAAAAAGAATGTGAATTTTTAAAACTGCGGTTCAATTTAAAGAAATAAATAAATTAATTTGGAAAAATCAATAATTTTGAAGAGTGTAAAAACGTGATCATTTTTTACAAAAAATAAGAACCTGAAAATATAATACGATATGATAGAATTTTTTTTGCAAATTCATGTATGTAAAATCATACTTTTTATATGAATAGCGGTAAAGCAAGATTGCGTGGAGCCGTCGCCCTCCATGGAGCTATGTTTCATATACCCAAGTTCGGGGGTTCAAACCCGGCGGAGGACGATGGACTTTTAGGGCGTAAAAATCCTTAGCATGGTTTCCTTTGGAAGGGAAGTAAAGCCGTTGGTCGTGTGTCGTAGATTTACAGCATTAAAGAACCTCAAGCCTGATAGAGAGGCCTCTGAGCAAAATTAAGCGGACTTTCACGTCCAGTATAGGATGGAACACTAAGAACCACAGCCGTTAAGGAGCGTCCATAAATAAAGCCCCATTTTATTTTCATTTCATCGCGTGAAACCCTTTTATTAGGTGTTTTGGTATTCCATCCAGTTGCTCTAATCTTTTTACCAGGAAACGTGCGAGACAGTTGGGAAATTTATGCCGTATCGGCATATTGCTATAGGAGCTCAGAGACTGAGTAGTCAACTCAGATATGCGTGCCACCCAGGGAACAAATCCGTGGGGCTTTCCATTAGGCCGGTACTTACACCCTCCTCCCTGCATACTGTGACAGAAGTGGCTACACTACGCCAATCCCGAGGATAAGACTACCGAAGACTTCGGTGGGGGTGGCCGTTACCAGCTTAGGTCTACTAACTTTCCACGTTAGTGCCGGAGGATATTAAGGCGTCTCACAACCCCGCCCAAACGTACCCAATCACCCATGGGTATCGGGGCTACTGCCACGTCGAGTCCAACCCAATCCAATCATTCTTGGTGTTCAGCCCGACTACTTCTAGTAGCGTTAGAAGTAACATGGGTGCTCGGAGTCTGCAGCGCTCGCACTAGAGTAACTGAAGAGGCGGAACATCTCTCCTTACGGACGACAGGAGATCCGTGGTTCAAATCCCACTCTAGATTTTTCAGTCTGACTCTACGTTTCCAACTCCTGACTTGTACACGGATAATGGGGAAGAAACAATTAATTGTCCTAATAATTGGTTAAACTATGAATCATGGAATTTAATTACGTAATTGCGACGTTGTATATCATCTGAAAATAGTTTAAGACCAACTTGTGATTTACCGGGAAACATGCAAGTCCGTTGAGACATTTAATGCCGTGCTGCATTTTGCCATGTTAGCTCAGTTGTTAGAGCAAGTTATTCAGTTTGACTCTAGTTTTCCATCTCAAGGCTTGTTTTAACGCTGGAAGAAAGGAGGAAAGTGATTCACGAAAGTGAGAAAGCAATTTCTGCGGGGAAATTTTCCACATGTTCAAATGCGATAGAAGAAACAAGTGAATAACATTCTAAAAATTAATGTTATTTGTTACATTCACATGACTTTCTGTCCCTATTCTGTAACTCTTCTTATAAAATTGTATTCACCTTACGTCATGGTAAACAACATAAACATGGTTGTATTCTATACTTTTTGTAAGTTCAAGGGCAGCACATTACAATAAAGTGGCAGCAAAGCTGCGCCGTGGCCAAGTGGTTAGACCAGTGGCCACTAACAAGGCGACCCGAGTTCGATCCCAAGCGACCGCATGTGAGATTCATGGTGGATAAAGCGACGTAGGGGCGGTTTTTCTCCGGGTTCTTCGGTTTTCCCCACCATCGTATTTCACGGGTGCTCCATCTTCATTCTATGTATCATCATGTATCATCGGTGCCATAGTAGTAAAAGCGGGCGTTAAACATTATAAGAAAAACTAAAGTGACAATAAAATAAATTAAGAGCTAACCGTTATGTTATGAATTGAAATTCTATTCTATTTGCTTGACCAAGATTAAACAAAATAAATAATGAATTCCCATTTAAGAAAATTAAAGATGTTGGAAAGATTAAACAATAACAAGGAATATCTCAAATGTTTTTAATCCTACAAAAAGGAAGTATTTCACATAAATTTTATGCTTAATGACGTATGAAAGTTTTATGTAATAAGACTGTTTATCTCTACGGTTTGAGATGTGCAAAAGAAATCCATAATACGGAAGTCCAAAAGGGTTATTTATAGAAAATTCAAGATATGTATTTAATGTCATGCCTTTATTATATGACATTTTAATCAAAATCGTAAGAACTATTTATGAGAAAATAGAAAATTTCGAAAAAACTTCCATGTAAGACCCGAACTTAAATAGCAAGTATGGTATTTAAGCGACTTTTAGTTTAGATTTACGCTGTTCACAGACTCTGAGCTTTCAGGAGTCCTAAAGCAGTATTTCCGGTGAAACCACGGTATCGAATTTTGGAGTGGAATGCAATAACCTCTCCACTTACTGTATTAATTTTGCGTGGAAGGAAAAGTAATAAAGAAGGCATTTTAAAGGAGTGGAAAGAAAATAAACGAAATGAAATGAAAAGAAAAAATCAGATATGTTCCATTCACATGACTTTCTCTACATTTCTGTAAATATTTATTGTTAAAACGCTTATGCTTATATTTACTTCACGCTAATAGAGAAAAAAACATAAATAGTCTTATTACTTTCTTCCTTGTAAGTAAAAGGGAAATAAGAGAGTATAAAAGGTTAAAGTGATAGTCAAAAGCTGGTTGCTATGTGACTGAAGTTCATTTTTTGTGTGGACAGGCGTTGACTAATGAGAAAAGTACAAGCTTTTCAATGCTGAAACGAAAAGCCAGGAATATTTTAAAAAATGATGAACTCCACGAATAAATTGTGTGTTTTAATGTGCTCTACATTTTCTGAGTAGTAAATTGTTATCCACTCATACGGTTTAGCAGTTATGCTCAATTCCTTAAAATTCATTCTTCAGAGGCTATTCTCAGAAAATCCAAGATATACGTTTTGTTTGTCAGGTAAATATCTTTAATGTACGATATTTTAATAAAATCATTAGAGCCATTTTTAAGAAAATCAAAATTTTCGAAATTTTTTCCATGTAAAAGGTAGTTTGGGGTGGGGGAATTTTCTTGAAAATCTTCGCGTCGCATCCTTGGAAGATACCAAACTTAAATATCAAGTTTGGGCTTTAACGATCTTTTCGGTTTTGAGCTATGCTGCCCACAGACACACACACACATACACGACACATACACATAGACAGACAGGCACAAACACGAGCATTTTTCTAAAAATGTTTTTTTTTGGATTCAGGGAGTATCAAAACATGTATTTCTGGTGAAATCTTGGTATTGAATTTTTGGGTGGAATGCAATACCTTCTCTATACACTATGTACATAGTTCGTATAGAGAAAGTAAAGAAAAGTCGAAATAGGTTAAGTAAACGATTTCGTTTACAACAGTCATAAGTGCTCATGTGATTATAACCTGTGATAAATAGTGCAGATATGGTACAGAAAAAAAACTGTTCCATTCACGTGACTTTCTTTAGCTGTTCCGAAATAAACTGTTCTTACAAAATATTATTATTTTATCTACATCATCATACTGAATAGCAAAATTGTTTTATAGTATGTTTTAGCGAAATATACATTTTTTGCGAAGTAAGCTTTTGTATGTCTCTTAGACCACTCGCCTCTCACCAAGCGACCGCATGTGAGATTTGTGGTGGACAAAGCGGCGCTGGGGCAGGTTTTCTCGGGGCTCTCCGCTTTCCCCCGCCATCGCATTCCACCGGTGCTCCATCTTCATTCATGTATAATCAGTGTCACTGCCTGCGGTGCCATAAGTAGATAAAGTGGGAGTTAAACACTACCAAAACAAAAACCTTAGAGTTTACTATTATGCAAAAGTCATTTAGAATGAAGAGGAATTCAGAGATTATTTCATTTGTTTATCTAAATATCTTTAATACACAGTACTTTAATTAAGATCGTAAGTGCTATATCTGAGAAAAATTTTCGAATACTTTTCCATGTAAAGGGTTGTTTGAGGTGGTGGGTTTTTTTTTTTTTTTTTTGTTTTGGAAATATTCGTGTCGTATCCCTGAGAAATACTAAACTTCATAACTAAGTTTGGTATTTAACAACATTTTCGTTTTTGAGTTTACTGTCCACAGACTCACACACGCACAAAGAGACATAGCCACACTGATCTTTTTAATTTTTTTATTGGATTCAGGTGATTTCAAAACATATTTTCGGTGAAATCTCAGTATCAAATTTTAGGTGGAATGAATAAAGGTAACATGAAGATGGCAAGTGCCTCGTATATACTCG
Source organism: Hymenopus coronatus (assembly GCA_030762935.1). Classification (NCBI taxonomy): domain Eukaryota; kingdom Metazoa; phylum Arthropoda; class Insecta; order Mantodea; family Hymenopodidae; genus Hymenopus; species Hymenopus coronatus. The sequence goes on along the minus strand of CM060895.1, from coordinate 93,433,837 downwards.
GTACCCTTAAGTTGGTCAGGGGTTAATCGACTTCACGATTGCTAGCAACTACTCGGACCTTAGCGGTATACGTAGTCGCCTTCCGATACGTCAATCATAGCTAAATAATAATAATGATAATAGCAATAATACGTTTAATTAAATTTAAACGGTGAATAATATATATAAAAATATGTGTTCCATTCACATGACTTTCTCTACATCTGTGCAAAAAATTATTGTTAAAATGCTTATGCTTCCATGTAGTAAGTAGAAGGGAAATAAGGGAGTACCATAGGCTAAAGATGTAGTCAAAAGCTGGCTGCTATGTGCCTGCAGTTCCTTTGGTTGTATGGAGAGGAGATGACAAATTCTCGTATGAGAAAAGTATATATAAACGGCGCTGGGGCGGGTTTTCTCCGGGTACTCCGGTTTCCCCCGCCATCGCATTCCACCGGTGCTCCATCATCATTCATGTATCATCAGTGTCACCGCCTGCGGTGCCATTAGTAGTTAAAGCGGGCGTTAAACACTACCAAAAAAAAAAAAAAAAAAGAAAAGTATACGTTTTTAAAGCTGAAACAAATAACAAGGAATATCTAAAAAACGATCCACTCCACGAAAAAAATGTGTATAACATAAACTGTGTGTTTTAACATTCTCTACATTTTTGTGTGGCAAGTTTCTGTCCATCTTTTAAGGTTTACCATTTATGCAAAATTCCGTAAAATTCATCCAGAATAGAGTACAGAGTCTTCTGAGGCCATTCCCAGAAAATTCAAGATATATTTGTCAGATAAATATCATTAATATACGACATTTTAATCAAAATCGTTAGTCATTTTTGAGAAAATCAAAAATGTTCGAAAATTGTTCCATGTAAAGGGTAGGTGAGAATCTTCGTGTGGCATTTTTGGAAGATATTGAAGTTAAATACGAATTTGGTATTTAATGGTGTTTTCGTTTTTAAGTTATGCTGTCTACAGACACACACACTCGAACCTTTTTCCAAAAATACTTTCTTTTGTATTGAGAGGGACCCAATACATGTATTTCCGGCGAAATTTCGGTATCGAATTTTTGGGTGGAATGCAATACACTATGTACATGCTTTCAGTGGTCATTCAAAGCACGTTGGCATGAACAACAATATTTAAATACTTGATATAATAATGTATAATGCGTAACGGAATAATAATAATAATAATAATAATCGTCAGAGGACGAAGAGTTTCATTAGTCCTGATCTATCCAAACTCAGGTAATATGAGGAAAGAGTTTTGTTTGGACAAAAATAACTTACAAAAAGTAATAAAGCTACCTATTTGTGCAATCTACCAGTTTTTTTTAAAAAGAACTTTTGCAAGCTTCATAAATTTGATTTAATTTTACACCCCTAGAGCAGCATCGTAAATCAACATTGTTCATTTAATCAAGTTTTGAGATCCAGTTTTATTCCTCAGTAGACGATGATACGTAATTTCATGAACTGCTCACAGCGTTTTTATTCTATTATACATCACTAATTAATGTTTGGAAGCAATTCTGAAATTACAGTTTACTCTTTCTTACATTTTATGCTCAGTCTGAGGCAGAATTTAATTAACGGTGTTAGGCACAAAGTTCGTGATAGCTCTTGTGCTTTAAAACAGATTTGTAAATATTGATATCCTAATACTGTTATAGCTTAATTGCTTAATTCTGTTTCTCTGGTTAACGATATTACTTTCTATTCTTCCATTAATCAGGTCATTTAGGTTTCTCCCTCCTCTATTTTCTTACTTTATCTCTAATTTTACTTTCTCTATATAGTACATATGTAGAGAAGGTGTTGCAAGCCATCAAAATTTCGATACCCAGATTTAGCCGGTAATACGTTTTAGCGTTCCCTGTAACCAAAAATAATATTTTTTTTAAAAAAGGACCATGTGTCTGTGAACAGATAACTCAAAGACGAAAAGTCGGTAAAATACCAAACTTAGTATTTTTAAAGGATGCGGCACGAAGATTTTGAGGAAGCTTACCCACCCCAAACTATAACGAGCGATTTTAATCAAAATACCTTATATTAAAGATATTTACATAACTAAAATGTATGTATATCTTGAATATTCTGGGAACAGTTTCTGAATACCTCTCTATTATCCGGATAAATTTTACTGAATTTTGTTTAAATGGTAAACCGTTAGAGATACTCGAAACCTTACTACACAAAAAATGCAGATCTCCTGAAAGCACGCATTTTATGTCACATTTTTTCGTGCAGTTGACCATTTCCGAGATTTTCCTTGTTATTGGTTTCAGTTTTAAAACATATACGGGAATCTATAAAGATTCCAAGGCCAAACAAGAAATAGATTTCAACCATAGAGCAACCAGCTTTTAAAAGATTTGACTATTGCTTTAGACTATGTATTCCCTTATGTCTCTTCTACTTACAAAGAAACAAAGAATAAGACAATTAGCATGAAGAAGATAGAAAATACATTTTTTTAATAATTAATCGTGACAGAGATGCAGTATTGTGACTGGAACCATCCTTTTTTCGTTCTTTCTCTCAGGAGAGAGAAAGAGTGTGAGAGGGAGGGAGAGAGAGAGAGAGAGAGAGAGAGAATGTAATTTCTTAGTTTCAATTGTATACATTTCGTTATGGAGAAGTCTTGTGCTGCATTCATATACCTTTCTCTACCAATTCTGCAGCAAAATATTCCTAAAAAAGCTACCCCATGTTAGTCTCGAAATAAACATTAGCAGAATGCTTTTAATACCACTTCCCAGCAAGTAAAAGGTAAATAGTGGAATAAACAGGCAAGCAAATTCCTTAAAAGCTGAATATATAATGCAACTGGGTGGGGCAAAAACTGGCACTAGAGAGAGTTCAAAAAAGAGCAGCTAAATTTGTAGACAGAAGTAAACGTTTCGAAAATCATACCAGCACTGCTACTTCCTGGGAAACACTAGAAAAACGTAGGAGACAAGCAAGGCTATGTGCAATTTTTAGAGCCTGTAAGGAGGAACCTGCATGGAAAGACATATCCAAACGATTATTAAAGCCATTATACTGTGGGAGGAATGATCACTCAGAAAAAATAAGAAATAGGGAACAAAAAACAGACCTGCAGACTACTGGAGAATTTGCCTCAAAGTGTAAATAGTTTTAAAGAGAGACTAAAGAAGAGTGATTTATAGTCAGGATAGTAAATAAAAATATTGCCTTATTATTACTGTTGTTACAATTATGTATGAATTAGTATAGTATGATGTCATTGGCATTTTAACAGTGTATTTATTATTCACATTATTGTTTATTTAACTCAATTGTATTGTATATTGTATTATTACATTGACAGCGCTACGACCGGGCCACGCCCTAAGCAGTGAAATAAGGCATCTATCTAAATTCGGTTCCCTTAGCAAAGCCAGGAGTAAAAAGATGAGATATGAAACGATTGACGATTTCCCTTTTGGAAAATATAAATATCTTCAAACCGAAAACGATATTTAGGGACATCTCGGAAATCGTTACCTTAATTTTTTTTTAAAAAATTAATATGACGGTTTAACAAGATACACAGTAAGATTTTGTCTCACAGTTTACCACTTATGCAGAAGTGATCCAGAGTGAAAAGGACTTAAGGTGTTTTTACCAGAAACCGATTTTTCGTTTATGAACACAGACACAAAGACTCACACACACACATACACACCAGGACCTCTATCTTAAAAAAGCTGTTTCTTTTTGCTTTCAGGTAACTTCAAAACATGTATTACCGCTGAAATTTCCTGTATCAAATTTTGGATGGAATACAAAACTTTCCATCAGCCCACCTGCATATATTGGCGCCTTAAATCCTTAAAATTGGCCTTATTTCCATATTTTTGTACATACAATATTTTATATGATGCAATAAACAAATTAGTTTAGTATATTATTATATAACGTAACATTTAATTTCATCAAAAATAATCACTGAGCCCATCTGGGTTGTGTGGTGGTAGCGTGCCTGCCTCGCATACAACAATTCGCGAGCTAGAATCTCGGTTAGGCAAGTTACCTGGGTAAGGTTCTTTCGGAACGGGAAGACGAATATCGAGTAACTTTAAGCTCCATGGACCCCAAGGTCATTGAAGCATCATTTCGCCATTTGCATTCATCGTCCGATATAATCAAACAAGTTAAAGGACGTTAAGTATAGTACATATCATTAAGAGTAGTTCATATAAGAATGATATTTAAGAGATCGTCATTTTTGTCATCTTCGAAATAATTATGTTCAGAAGTATAAAAAATTAGGTAAATAATACAATCGCGTAATATCCACAACAAGTGGTATCTACTGTCTGCAAGATGAAGCTGCTGCTTTTTGAAGAATTTTGAGGATCAATTGACATGCTGTTAAGAGAATGAAAACCAAATTGTTTGAAAAACTTAAAGTAAATTAAAGAGGTATTACATGAAACTAAACTAACAAAAGATATGCTAGGTAAGTGTATTTAAATGTCTACACAAGAATGATATAATGCAAAAGGATCATTACAAGAGAGATTAACGTCATGATTTACTTAAAACTGTTCCAACTTAACTCCTCTGGTTCAGAATACTCGCGCGTACTCAACAGCATACCTCGGAGCACAGCAGCTTCGACACCTGACCGCAAGGCATGTGCACAGCAATTGAACTTTTGCTTCTATGTGCCTTACAGATAAAAAGTTGAGGTCCAGCATACTTATTTTTATTATTTATGGATAGATAACAGAATATTTCGCTATTACCACTTATTTTTATTACTCTCTCTATACGTACCACGTACGTACTGTATAGCGAAAGTATTGTATTTAACCTAAAAATTTGATACCGAGATTTCACTGTAAATACTAGTTTTGAGCCCCCCTGAATCCAAAAAAAAAACATTTTTAGAAAAATGTCCATGTGTGTGTCTCTCTGTCTGTGTGTATGTGTGTGTCTGCGGGTAGCATAGCTGAAAAACGAAAATACCGTTAAATATCAAACTTGGTATTTAAGTTCGGTATCTTCCAAGGATGCGACAAGAAGATTTTCAAGAAGATCCCCCACCCCAAATACCTTTGACAAAGAAATAAATTCGAAAATTTTGATTTTCTGAAAAATGGCTCTAACGATATTGATTAAAATCTCTAATATTTAAGATATTTACATGACAAATAAAACGTTTATCTTGGATTTTCTGGGAGAAGCTTCTGAAGACATGTTTATTCTGAATGAATTTTGCTAATTTTGCGTAACTGGTATACTGTAAGAGATATAGAGAAACTCGCTACACAAAAATGTAGATCACATTAAAACACACAATTTATGTTCTTATCGTGGAATTGACCATTTCTGAAATATTTCTTGTTATTTGTTTCAGATTTAAAAATGCTTAAACTTTTGTTAAAAGCTGTAAACTCCTGGCCCTGCATAGGAATGGATTGTAATCACATGGCAACCGGCTGTTACGATATTTGACATTTGTTTTAGCCTGGTGTATTCCCTTATTTTCCTGCTGCTTACAAAGAAACAAGTAATTAAAAAGGTTTTTGCTAATATTTATCTAGATTATCATAAAGTATATAGAAGAATATGCTTTTTAACAATAATTTGCTACAGCGATGCAGAGAAGGTCATGTGAATGGAACACATCACATATTTTTTACTTTTCCTACTTCGTACATAGTAAGCATTATAACGATGTAGGTAACAAGTAAAGGATTTTTAAAGACTTTTTAATTATGATGGGAGGAAAATCCGGGAAAACGGTCCATCAAAGGGGTCGTTTGTGCTGGTATTTGAACCCCAGACCTCGGTTATGAGTTTGTGACACAACGATCTTGGTGTGTGGCCCAAAATATTGGAATTTTTGTTGCATTTGCCATATAAGGTACACATAAAAAGAGGTGCATGCAAAGGGGATAACAGTTATAACTTTGTGGGAACTGTATGTTGGCAAACTGCCAGCTGTTCTGCATGATTTCGACAGTTACAGTTTGCAACTTGATGTAACTCTCGCGCTTCTACAGGAAGAGGAAGCTGCCTGTTAATGCTCGTATGTATGTATAAAGTCGCATCAGATTTGCAAGTCTCTGAAGACCTAACGAAGTAACGTGCATGCGGAAGACTTGCAGAATAAGTTTAGGTGTTGACAAAATCCTTATTTCCTTAGCACACACCTTCAAGTTTACACAGCAGCTAAGCGAAGCTTGTATTCAGAATGATTAATGAATGGCGGAAAGCTAAGCTGTGCACAAAAATAGTTTACTTTAAGGCTTATAATTTTTATCTTTACACACCATTCTCTAAACACCATAGAAAGTGGTCAATTGTAAATTATTTTATCCACTTTATTTAGGTGATGTGGATTTTACAATAAAAAAATAACAACTAAACAACAATAAAACAAAAGGTTTGTAAGCATATTTATCACCTAACTGGTTTCGTAATGTTATTTCATTATGCATCTAGTTTCGTAATGATACTTCATTACGCCACTAGTTTCGTAATCAAGTTTCTATTACGCAACGATTTTTGTTATGTAACTCTTACTTGAACGTTTTTCTTCAAACACCAATCTCTAATTTCTCCTTAATACGAAGTCGGAATTTCTTAGTAATAAATCAATAGAATTAGCTGCATTTGCAGTATCTTCCTCAGCACATATTTTTCAAGGTTTATTTAATTTATTTAGTACTGATGTTGTTCTGTTTTAAACTAAACTTAAGAAACAAATGGTCTATCAAACCATGAATGGCAGACTACACACATGTACAAATTACGTATCAATGTATGAACGGTTTTGTGATTCCTCATACTGCCTCTGAAATAAAAATCTGAGGTGTCCCATTCACATGACTTTCTCTACAGATCTGCAACAAATTATTGTTAAAAAGCTTATGCTGTTATTGACTTTATGCTAATCTAGAAAAAAATAGCAGAAATAGACTTATTACTTGCTTCCTTGTAATTAGAAGGGAAATAAGAAAGTACCATAGGTTAAAGTGATAGCCAAAAGCTAGTTGCTATGTGACTGAAGTTCCTTTGTTTTTATGGACAGGAATTGAAAAATTCCCGTATGAGAGAAGTATAAAAATTTTAAAGCTGAAACCAATAACAAGGAATATCTCAGAAAAAGGTATGTAACATAAATTGTGCGTTCTAAGAGCTTTACATTTTCTGTTAAGTTAACCTTTGTCTATCTCTTACGGTTTACCAGTTTTGCAAACTTCTATAAAGTTCATCCGGAATAAAGTATGTTCAGAGGCTATTCCCAGAAAATTCAAGATATACATTTTATTTTTCAGGAAAATATCTTTAATATAAGATAGTTTAATCAAAATCAGTATAGCCATTTTTGAGAAAATCAAAATTTTCTAACTTTTTTCATGTAAAGGGTAGTTTGGAATGGGAGATTTCTTGAAAATCTTCGTGTAGCATCCCTGGAAGATACCAAAATTAAATGTTAAGTTTGGTATTTAACGGTCTTTTGGTTTTTGAATTATCCCGTTCACAAACACACGCGGACACACACGGATCTTTTTCTGAAAGTACTTTTTTTTTTTGGATTTAGGGGAACCCAAGACTTGTATTTCCGGTGAAATATTGGTAACTAATTTTAAGATGTACAATTACAATGCCTTCTCTGTACACTATGTACGTACAAGTATGTGTAAAGAAAGTAATAAGTAAACACCGTGACAAGTGGCTCCAACATATGAATGCAAAAATTGTGTTCAATTATAAAGAGACTTGCACGACGGATATAGATAGGCCTGAAGGTTATGGCAAGAGAAACTGTGATTTCGCCTACTCCGGTAGTGAAGAATGCATTCAAGTGCAGAACTATGGTAATGCATCTACAATAAATATTCTTTGAACTTGGGCATTCTCTGTCATATCAAGTACATTCTTGATACTGGATAGTCCACATCATAATAATTATGCATTAATATAGTAATTTACGACACGAATATCGTAACGTATCACATTATAGTATGACATTGGAAAATTGACACCAGGCCGAGTTTGCCAACCATCGAATGAATATATGTACTATGTAGCTGCCTCGTTTTATCCACTTTAGTTGCGAAATATAGATTTCTACATACTTTAAAAATTAAATTTTTACTTTCTCTACACGACGTACGTAGTGTGGTCAATAATCATTAGCGGCAATGGTTTTACTACATACTTTTTGTAAGTGCAGGGGATGTAAGGTGAAATATTAGGGTACAATATCAAATCTTCAAAGAGCTATACGCTATGTGATAACTTTGAAATTCCGTTCTGTTTGCATGACGTGATAAAAAAGCTGAAGAAAGAAAAACGAATGGTTTCTCATTTGAGAAATGAATAAGATTGGAAAAAAGTAAACAAATAAACAAACAAACAAAACGGAATCTCTCGGAAATGCTTAATTCCACAAAAATGTATTTGGCTTAAATGTACACTTAACAAAACCTAACTTAGTTTAACAGCTATACAAAAGTCAGGTTATACATTTTATTCGTGACATAAACATATTTAATATATGGTATTTTAATAAAAAGTTGGATATTTTTGAGAAAATAAAAATGTTATATTTTTTCCCCAGTAAAGGGTAGTTTGAGGTGGAAGAGTTTCTTGAAAATCTTCGTCTCATCCTAAGAAGAAGGTAAACAAAGATTTCAATTTTGGTATTTAAGCAATTTTTCGTGTTTGACTTATGCTATTCACACACACACACACACACACACACACACACACACACACACACACACACACCACACACACCATACATAGGACATTTTTAAAAATGTTTTTCTAGATTAAGAGGATCCTAAATCTTTAATTCTAGTGAAATGTTGGTATCGGATTTTTGATACTAATGCACTTTGTAGAAGTAGAGAAAATAAAATATTCGACTTCAGTTTATCGTTTGTTTATTTTTTTACGACAAAACATATGTTTAGATATTCAAGGGTTTTAAATATTTGCTCTCTGTTGACCATTGATAGCGGATTAATTTAGAAACATGACGTAATGGAATGAAGAAATGTATCACTTTCTTTACATGGCACATAGTACATAAGGTAGAGAAGGTATGAACTCCACCCAAAAGTTCGATACCGAGATTTCACCAGAAGGACACATTTTAGGGTCACTTGAATCCAGAAAATGCATTTCTAGAAAAAGATATATGTTTGTGACAGTGAAACCATATCTCAAAAACAAAGTCGGTAAAATACAAACTTCGTGTTTAAGTTTAGTATCTTCACGGCTGAGACACGAAGATTTTGAGAACAATTTCCCGACTCCAAGCAATCCTATGTATGTAAACATTTCTGAAAATTTTTATTTTGTCAAAAATGCCTCTAAAGATTTTGGTTAGAATACCGCATATCAAAGATGTTTTCATTAAAAATAATATGTATATCTTGAATTTTCTGGGGATAACATCTGAAGATCTCTCTATTCTGGATGAATATTACTGAATTTACATAACTGGTTCACCAGAAGAAATAGATAATACCTTACAACAATAACAAACAATGTAGATCTCATTAAAACACACAATCTATGTCATGCACAACTTTTTCGTTGATTTGATCATTTTTGAGATATTTCTTGTTATTTATTTCTGTTTTAAAATACTTTCTCATACGGGAATTTGTAAACTCTGGCCATACAAAGATGGTTTTCACATAGCAGCCAGATTTTAAAATATTTGACTATCGCTTTAGCCTAGTATATTCCCTAATTTCCTGTCTATTTACAAGGAAGCCAGCAATAAAGAGAATTTCTGCTAATTGTTACCTCGACTACAATCAGATAAACAGAAGAATAAGTGTTTCAACACTAATTTGTTAGAGGGATGTAGATAAAGTCTTGAGAATAGGCCACATCAGAAGTTTTATATTGTAATACAGAAATATAATTAGGCACCTTAATTCATTGTTAGACATAGAAAAGCAAACAGAGGCGGGGCATTGACTTTTTACGTTAAATGCTTATCCATTTATGTTCTTAAAGTTTAACGTATTTTGATTGGCAGGTCATATGGAACGTTGAATAAAATGGATGAATTGATGCTCAAATGAGCTTGAGGTTCTTAAAACCCCAAGGGATATCTGAAACTTATTTTCTCAGCATAAAAAAACTACGGAAAACACTTATTTGGTTACCCCATCCTAAGCTATATTCGAATTCGGAATTCTTGAATATTAGATAGACACAATAACTTCACACTAAGAAGGTGGGCAGGTTAATACTGAAATGGTAATACAAAGTAAGATTATTGATTGACTTTTATTTGGAAATCATTTTGCTTTTCTTTTGTCCCTAAAAATTAAGATATGGCGGATATAATTCTTTTAGTCCTGAGTTTCGAGACATGGAACTCGCTGCAAGGCACACAGAACCTTTTAGTTACAAAGGTGTGTGTGCAAGATGGCGGAGGGGATTCCACATTTTAACCATTGCCTTTCTGAACGTAAGACCCCAGGAGGATGGGATGATATGAGAGTAATTACAACGGGCGGTCGAAACGGACAGGAGGGAAGGAGCAACCCTGGAGGGTCCTTAACAAAGTCCAAGCAGTTCTTCATCTCGACACGGGAAGCGCTAGGAGCCCGCGTCCCAGATTTGACTGAATTCCTTGATCTAATAGACGACTTCCAAATCTACTCCAAAGCGCAGTCATCACCACGGAAGGGCGCCGCCACCACCACCACAAGTATCTTTGCCGACACTTACAACCCTGAAAGAGACCGGTTGGACGAAATGGAGGGACAGCAAGTTCGGTTGAGGGAAGAAACCTCCCCAATATTTGCCTAGCGACCCTAGAAAACCCCAAAAAAGCGTATGGGCCAGAGAAGTCAGCTACGGAAATCGATTCCACTACCTTCCAAATGCCTGAGCCACCTGGTTTGGTTAGTTGGAATGGTAGTATCAGATTGAGTAATTCAATACTGCCGCAATTTGAACCACGGATCTCCTGGTCTCCGTCCAGGTGCTCTAAGCATATAGCATTAAACTTCCCAGCTGATTCTTGTTTTTAAGTCTTTGTACTTTAAATACTTACCTAAGACTTAAATATTTACCACAATTTAAATCACCATTGAGGAATGTCATCTCAAAATAATTTGAGATTAGCCTGAGTGGTTTACTGGAAAAACGTACGACAATTTAAATCACCATTGAGGAATGTCATCTCAAAATAATTTGAGACTTGCTTGGATGGTTTACCGGAAAAATGTACAACAATTTAAGTCATCATTGAGGTTTGTCATATGACAATAATTTGAGATCTGCTTGGATGATTTACCGGAAAAACCTACGACCTTTAAATCGCCATTGAGGTATGTCATCTCAAAACAATTTGAGACCTGCTGGAGACTTTCATCGGGAAAACGCGAGTCCTACACCGGCTAGTGTGGAAGAAACACTAATTTCACAGAAGCTTTTACTTTACAGTATCAAAGCACAGTATTGTTGTAGAAACTCCTGAAGACAAATTTGCACGGTGATTCACTTCTGGAAATTTTCTCGGAATGCAGCAGCGCCTTTTACCAAGTACAAAACGGCTTTCTGCAAGGCAATTCGCAGTTACAACTTTGTTACGGGCAGGCGTTTAGCTCCAGGTGTGCCAACCGTCCATCCAGACCACTTTACATAATGGCCCATTCTACAGGTTAGTAACTACTCTTATGCAAATGTTGGCAGTTTCTCTCCCGGTGTTTGTTATCATCCCCCCTCGCTCCCACATCTTCAAACGCTTTGATTAAAATCTTAAACTCACAGCTGCTTTGAGCATAATTAACCTCGCCAGTGCTAGTCTCTCTGCAGCAAGGGAATACACCCACTCCAAAAATGCTTAGCTGTGATAATTTGCCATCCCAGAGGGCATCTAACGTGATAATGCGCATTACGTTTAAGAAATACTCAGTGCAAAACTCCAAAAAAATCTGATGTGTTACATTCACATGACTTTCTCTATATCGCTGTAACAAAATTATTGTTAAAACATTTTTCTATCTACCTTATCATAATTGAGATAAACATTAGCAAAATGCCTTTAATTACTTGCTTCCTTGTCGCCCTTCATAGTGTAATGGTTACCATGCTAACTTCATACACCCAAGGTCGGGGGTTCAAACCCGGCGGAGGACCATGGATTTTTTCGGGCCTAAAAATCCTTAGCATGGCTTCCTTCGGGAGGGAAGAAACCGTTTGTCCCATGTCGTAGGTTTACGGCACGTAAAATAACCTCAAGCCTGATAGAGAGGCTCCTGAGCAAAATTAAGCGGTGTTTCACGCCCAGTATAGAATGGGACGCTGAGAACTACATCAGTTAAAGAGCGTCCAAAAATAACATTCAATTTACATTTTTTTTATTTACTTACTTCCTTGTAAGTAGAACGGAATTAATGGAATACACAAGGCTAAAATGATAGTCAAATCTTTTAAAAGCTGGTTCCCATGTGATTGAAATCCGATTCTATGCAGGCCTAGGATTTTACAACTTTCCGTATGAGAAAAGTTTTAAGTTTTCTAAATCTTAAACAAATAAAAAGGAATACCTCAGAAATGATCAATTCTACGAGAAAAAAAGTATATTACATAAATGGTGTGTGTTAACGTGATCTATACTTTTTGTGCAGTAAGTTTTTGTCTATCTCTTACGGCCTACTAGTTACGCAAAATTCATTCAGAATAAACAGATCTTTATAGAGGCTAATTCGAATTATAGATAATTTTATTTGCCATATAAATATCTTTAATACATTTTAATCAAAATCGTTAGAGCCGTTATAGAATTATGGTGTTTACGGACACACATAGACCTTTTTCTAAAATGCTTTTTTTGGAATACTGAGAACCCTAAAATGTGTATTTCCGTCAAATCTCGCTCTCGAATTTTGGGGGAATGCAATACCTTCTCTATACACTATGTACATAGTATGTGTAGACAAATTAAAAATCTTATGTGTTCCGCTCACAACATTATAAACAAACTATTCTTAGAATAGAGTATTCTTTTATCTTACTTACTCCATAGCTTTACAGCCCTTTAAGGGCTAGAGACTGCCTCGCTATTGAATCCCATTCTTTTCTATCATGCATTCTCCTCCTTCATCCTCTCATTATCAAGTTCCTTCATGTCCTCTTCTATATTCTCTATACAATTCTTCCCATATGTTTTATTCCACTGGTTTTCCCTTCGATATTCTTTGCAATAGGGAGCTCTCCACACTTGTTTTACTTTCTCTATACGAACTATGTACATAGTGTATAGAGAAGGTATTGCACTCCACCAAAAAATTCGATACCGAGCTTTCACCGGAAATATATGTTTTAGGGTCCCCTGTATCCAAAAAAAGTTTTTCAGAAAAAGGTCCGTGTGTGTGTGTCCGTGTGTCCGTGTGTCTGTGAATTTTTTTTTTTTTTTGGGTAGTGTTTAACGCCCGCTTTAACTGCTAATGGCATCGCAGGCGGTAGTGTGTCTGTGAACACGATAACTCAAAAACGAAAAGTCGGTAAAATACCAAACTTGGTATTTAAGTTAAGTATCTTCCAGGAATGCGACTCGAAGATTTTGAGAAAAATCCCCCCCACCGTAAACAACCCTTTACATGCAACTTTTTCGAAATTTTTTATTTTCTAAAAAATGATTAACCATTTTGATTAAAATATCGTATATTAAAGATATTTACCTGACAAATAAAATTCATATTTTGAATTTTTTTTGCATAAATGCTAAACCGTAAGCAATGGACAAAAATTTACCACACAGCAAATGTAGAGAACTTTAAAGCACACAATTTATGTTATCTACATTTTTTTCGTGGAGTTGATTGTTTTTGAGATATTCCTTGTTTTGGTTTCAGCTATAAAAAAAGTTATACTTTTCTCATACAAGACTTTGTGAAGTCGTGTCCATACAAACAAAGAGACTTTAGTCACATATAAACCAGCTTTTGACTATCACTTTAACCTATGGTACCTCTTATTTCGCTTCTAATAACAAGGAAGCAAGTAATAAGACTATTTCTGCTAATTTTTTCTCGATTAGACGAAGTAAATAGAGTAATTTGTTGCAGAGATGTAGAGAAAGTTATGTGAATGGAACACATCAGATTTTTCCTACATGTCCTGCCCATCTAGGTCTTGCCCTTTTAATAAAACTCACAATTAGGGTCATCATAGAGCTCATAGGGTCTTTATTAGTTCTAAATCTCCATTCCTCATTTACATACTTGGATCCATAGATTTCATATAATACATTTATTTCTCATACTGCTATTCTAAGCTCGTTAAGACTTTGACATACAAAAAAATTCTGCTGCATAAGTCACTACAGGCTTTATTATTGTTTTATTTATTATTTTCCTTTTTCTCTTCCTGGAAAGATCTTTGTTATCAAAAGGCCCAATAACATATATTTCCCATTTTTACTTTCTCTACATGTGTAGTGTATAGAGAAGTTATTGTATTACATCCAAAAATTCGATACCGGGATTTCCAGAAAATACATATTTTTGGTCCCCCTGAGCCCCCAAAAAAAAACATTTTTGGAAAAGGTCCGGTGTGTCTGTAGACAGCATAACACAAAAACTAAAAGTCCGTTACGTTTGTAATTTATGTTTGTTATCTTCCAATGATGCGACTCGAAGATTTTCAAGAAAATCCCTCATCCCCCAACTACCCTTTACATGGAAAATTTTTCGAAAATTTTGATTTTCTCAAAACTGGCTACAACGACTTTGATTAAAATATCTCTTATTACAGGTATTTACATGACAAACAAAATGTACATTCTGAGTTTTCTGGGAATAGTTTCTTAAGACATCTTTATTCTAACTGAATTTTTTGGAATTTTGCATAACGGGTAAACTGTAAGAGATAGACAAAAATTTACTATACAAAACTTGTAGAGCCCGTTAAAACACAATTTATGTTACGTAAAATTTTTTCGTGAACTTGAGCGTTTTTGAGCTATTCCTTGTTAATGGTTAAAATACTTATACATTTCTCATATGCGAATTTGTCAACTCCTGGCCATACAAACAAGAAACTTCCATCACATAGCAACCAGCGTTAAAAGGATTTTACTATCACTATACTATCACTTCTACTTACTAGGAAGCAAATTATAAAGACCATTTCTAATGTTTTTTTTTCTCAATTAGCATGAAGTAAATAAAAGAATAGGTCTATTATCAATAATCACACAGAAATCAGTGTTTAAAAGATTTTACTATCACTTTAGCTATGCTACTCCCTTATCTCCCTTCTACTTACTAGGAATAATTAATAAGACCATTTTTAATGTTTTCTTATCAATTAGCATGAAGTAAATAGAAGTATACGCTTTCTATCAATAATTTGTTGCAGCTATGTAGAGAAAGTCAGGTAAATGGAACACATCAGATTTTTAATTTTTAACTTTTTCGTCTATTCTGATATTTCCTGTTATTATTGAACTGAAGTCAAGGCTTCAGGGTATTTACGAGAAGGCAGTCAGTCAGGTGACTGTGTACAACCCATCGAATCTTCTCGGAGGTTGCAGCAAAGTTACAAGGTAACTCAGAAGAACCTCTTGACTATCCTCTAAAATAAACTTCTTGTTATCAACATAATTCAGTTTTATTGATATAATAACAAAGGCTATATTGAAACAATAATAAATTCATGTCACGTATTTGACAATGATATACTTGTAACTAAAGCTAAAGGGAAAAAGTCAGAAGCAAAACAGAAGTGAATTCTTTATTTGTATTAAAATACAAAAAGGTACTAAGCAACAGCTGGCGGTATGCCAGAACAGCTCGCGAAACCGCAACATGGCCAAGGTCAAAAGGAAATTACTCCGTAAACAAAACCACTGTTATACGATTTACGACTAAACTTTAAGTCACATTCTCCAAACAAATATGATAGTTAACAATTTACCACGCAATAAATGCGAAAAATAGCAATTAACAAACTATATAACCAATAGGTATGATAATATGGCGAAAGTAACTATTGTGAAACACGAGCATCGTACCGGCCATACTCTTTTTACTTTCTCTAGCTCCGTATGTACAATGTACATAGGGATAGAGAAGTATTGCATTCCACCCAAAAATTCAGTGTCAAGATTTCACCGGAATACATGTTTTAGGACCCCCTGTATCCATAAAAAGCATTTTCAGGAAAAGGCCCGTGAGTGTGTGTGTGTGTGTGTCCGTGTGTCTGTGAACCTGATAACTCAAAAACGAATAGTAGCTAAAATACCAAACCTGGTATTTAAGTTTAGTATCTTCCAGGGATGCGACACGAAGATTTTGAGAAAAATCTCCCCACCCAAACTACCCTTTACATGGAACTTTTTTCGAAAAATTTTATTTTCTTTAAAATGGCTAACGATTTTGATTAAAATATCGTATATTAAATAGAAAAATAAAATGTATATCTTGAATTTTCTGGGAATATCTTCTAAAGACCTGTTTATTCTGGATGGATTTTATTTAATTTGCCATAGCTAGTAAACTGTAAGACGTCCACAAAAACTTACAGTACAAAAAATGTAGGTTTTTTTAAATACACAAGTAATGTCATATACATTTTTCTCGTGGAGCTTACCGTTTTCGAGGTACTCATTGTTATTAGTTTCAGTTGTGAGGTACTTATACTTTTCTCAGACGGGAGTGTCCGTTTTTCTTTTGTTCTACTCCTGGCCAAGAAAAGAAGCGATTTGTAATGACAATCGCCTAACGACAGCTTTTAAAACATTTGACTATTGGTTTAGCCTAGTGTATTCCCTTATTTTCTTCCTACTTCTACGGAACTAATGAGAACATTGTGCTAATGAGTACCTCGATTAGCAAGGTGCAGAAAGAAGAACAATCTTATGTAAGAAGTTTGTAGAAGAGCTAGAGAAAGTCATGTGAGTGTAACACATCAGATTTTTTAACAAAATTTGAAACATTCCTTAGCTCTTACATACACCTACTGGAATTCACTGCATTACAAAATTAATAACTTGCCGTCTACTTGTGCCCAAAAACGTCGCCTTCAACCATATTACGGCTGGCAACAGACACAACACAATTTACACCAAGCTAAATACCAAAATCCACCATCAGAAGGACTCAGGCTATAAAAATCTGGTGTGTACCATTCACATGACTTTCTCTATATCCCTGCAACAAATTATTCTTAGAAAGCTTATATTTCTACTTACTTTATGCTAATCAGAAAAAATTAGTAGAAATAATTTTATTACCTGCTTCCTTGTAAGTAGAAGCGAAATAAGGGACTACCATAGGTTAAAGTGATATTCAAAAGCTGGTTGCTATGTCAATGAAGTTCTTTTGGTTATATGGATAGCAGTTGACAAGTTCCTGTACGAGAAAAGCATACGTTTTCATAGCAGAAACCAAAAATAAGGAATGTCTCAAAAACGGCGAACTCCACGAAAAAAAAATGTATATAACATAAATTGTGTGTTTTAATGTGCTCTACAGTTTTTGTGTAGTAAGTTTTCGTCCATCTCTTATGGTTTAGCAGTTATTCAAAATTCAGTAAAATTCATCAAGAATAAACTACTGTTCAGAGGCTATTCTCAGAAAATTCAAGATATATATTTTATTTGTCAGGTAAATATCTTTAATATACGAAATTTTAATTAAAATCGTTAGAGCCATTTTTGAGAAAATCAAAATTTTCGAAAAATGTTCCATGTAAAAGGTAGTTGGGGGTGGAGGGAGCTTTCTCAAAATCTTCTTGTCACATCCCTGGAAGATACTAAACTTAAATACCAAGTTTGGTATTTTACCAACTTTTCGTTTTTGACTTATCGTGTTCACAGCATCTCGGTATCGAACTTTTTGGTGGAGTGCAATACCTTCTCTATATATTATGTACATAGTGCGTATGGAGAAAGTAAAAATCAGCACTCAGCTATTATTACACTTAACTAGAATTTGCAAGAAAACTCTACAGCCTCTGGGTAGGTACTAAGTTCTCCCCGATTCTCACTCGAGAAGGCTGGCATCTCTAAAAATCCTAGAGCCGAAGTTCCTAGCGAGTAATTTTGACGAAAAACAATTTTAATAAACGTCATTATCAGACATGATCTGTCATCTGGCGTACTAATCTGGAACATTGAATCAAAACGTTTTTATTCACTGTGAGATTAAAACTAGTCTTTAGTTGGTAGAAATTACGAAACAAAATATAATTTATATAGCAACAGCAGCAAAAATATAGTTTGAGTCAGAAAATTAAGTTTCGCAAAAGTGAACATAATGTAGACTAGAGTTCTTTAACTCAGGATATTAAGCTTAATGAATGTTCTCCATAAACGAATTCTACTGTAATGCAGCCAGTTCAGCTGTGTATGAACGTGCATTGACGCAGTTCTCTAAAGGTTTCCCATGCACTCCAGTTAACCTGTCTAACCCATTTCATTTTGGCCTGAACGCTCTCAGTTTAAATGATAGGACTCCAGCGACTACATTGTCTCGACTGTATCGCTGATGTCATTGAAAGTCGCAAATTAGTACCGGTCGTTAAAAATGTCTGTCCATAGCATCAGGAAGCGCGCATCTGCTGATCCGCTGCTGGGCAAATGCGGGAAAGAACACAAGCAAAGACCGCTAATTACTGTGCCGTATCGTGGCCATTAGCTGCCAGAACCAAAAACACAGCGGCGCACAGAAACCTTTAGCATCATTTCCACGTCTCACTGAGGAAACCTTCCACCCTCCACCTCTCTAGGTTTTAAAAGGCTTTAAAGGGATACTCATCAACCCCCTGCCAAAAAAAAAAAAAAAAAAAAAAAAAAAAAATCATATTTTAGGCTTTACGGGGATTTTCAAACCAGGATACAAGTAACCTATATTTTAGTATACGATATTCAAAACATATGAGTGGTGTAGTGGTTACCATGCTAGCCTCATATCCCCAAAGTCGTGGGCTCAAACCCGTGCGGAGGACGATGCATTTTTTTGGACGTGAAAATCTTTAGCATGCTTCCTTTGGAAGGAAAGTAAATTCATTGGACCTGTGTCGAAGATTTATGGTACGTAAATGAACCGCAAGCCTGATAAAGAGGCCTCTGAGCAAAATTAAGCGATATTTCACGCCAAATATAGAATGGGAAGCTGAGAACCGCAGCAGTTAAGGAGCGTCCATAAATAAAATTTCATTTATTTTCAAAACAGCCGTGTGTTAACGTGTCAAAAAATAGGAACTATGACAATAAACTCACCATAAATACCTTTAATTTAATGTGTCAATTGCTATTTGCACAAAAGCCCTGTGTAGGACAGAAGCTGGAAAGGTAGAGTCACACTGAAAAATTCAATACCGCTTGAATCACGGGTATCTCTGTCTCTAACCCGTTGTTAAAACCACTGTGGTACCATGGAAACATACAGACATGACATTAAATTCCTCAAATTATTCCCTTGTTTCTCGGTAAACTACAAGATGATCTTAAATAGTTTTGAGATAATATACCACAATGGTGACTTACAATGTTCCAGGCTTCATAGTTTAACCAACTATTAGGTCAATTAGTTGTTAACTAATTGTTTTTAACACAAGGAATATGCAGGTCAGGAGTTGGATAGGTAGGGTCATACTGGATACTTCAATAACATTGCCGGGATTTGAATTTCGGATCTCCCTGAGCAACTCATTCTAAATGCTTGGATAGGTAGAGTTCACACTGACAAATTCAATGCCATAGCCGGGATTGGAACCACGGATCTCCCGATCTCTAGCCGGTTGCTGAGCCACAGAGCTACCATGGCAACGTGCTGGCATAGCATTGAATTTCTCAGCTGACTCGCATGTTTCCCAGTAAACCACAAGGTTATCTCAAATTATTTTGAGATGACAACCCCAATGGCGACTTACAATGCTGTAAGTACTTTAGACCCAGTATTCACAGAATGGCCAACTATTATGGTCAATTTGTATGGAATAACTGTTTTTTCACATAGCCGTGGGAAGGACAGGAGTTGGATAGGTAGAGTCAGACTGAAAAATTCAATGCCATAGCCGGGATTTGAACCACGGATCTCCCGATTATCATGTTGCCATGGTAGCTCAGTGGCAGAGCAACCGGCTAGAGCTCTGGAGATCCATGGTTCAAATCCCGGCTATGGCACTGAATTTTTCAGTCTGACTCTACCTATCCAACTCCTGTCCTTCACACGGCTATGTGTAAAAAAAACAAAACAAAACAAAAAAACAGTTATTCCATTCTAAATGCTTTTACGTATCTGGTAATCTTAAGAGAAAATCTTCCTTCACGAAAATGTAGATCTCTTCAAAATAAACAGCTTATGTCAAAAACATTGTTTTCATGGAGTTAACGTTTCTGAAGTTTTCCTAAGTATTGGTTTCAGTTTTAAAATACTTATACGCATCTCAATGAAAAATCGTTATTCATTCTTCTTTTCCTGGCCAAATAATCTAAAATAAATATACAGTTCCCAGAAAATTCAGAACACATTTTATTTAGTATAACATGAAAAACATATGATATTTTAATTATTGAGCCATTTTTTAGAAAATAACTTTTCCAAAATTGTTCCATGTAAGGCTAGCCTAGGGTGGAGGATTGTTTGAAAATCGTCCTTTCGCATCCTTGGGAGATGCTGATTTTAAATATCGACTGTGATATTTATCGAACTTTTCGTTTTTGAACCATGCTGCTCACAAACCAACACACACGCGGACCTTCTTTTTTAAATACTTTTTTTTTGGAATTAGGGAATCTCAAAACACATACTTCCGATGAAATGTTGGTATCCAGTTTTTAGATGGAATACAATAGCTTCTCTACCATTTAAGTTCCTTATATATTGGTAGAGAAAGTAATAAATGCTCTGCGATAAAATATAGTAATCGAATGTGTGTTATTAATCAGTGTAGTAGGCTAATGGGCCACTATAATACATGCTCTACTATATTGGCTATTTGAATATTGAGTACTATTATCATAAGTAATACCTCGAATGTTTTCATCTTGTCGATAATTCACGATCTGAGTGAATTGTCCTAAGAGATGGAAACACGAGTTTTATATAATAAGACAATTCAGAGAAATAGACTATTAATAATTTACAATACATATATGGAGGGAGATTTTATCAGGTATTATTTGTAACACTTACATTAGTTCTCAAATAGTAGATGAAGCATTCAACCATGTTTATTTACCAAATGATTTTTTTTTTATTTCTTCACTGCCTCCTATTACAGGACATTAAACAAACGAACGTCAGTTCCGACAAAATTTTAAAAAAAATCAAATACGTTCCATTCACAAGACTTTCTCTACATCTTGCAATAAATTATTGATAAAAAGTTTATTCTTCTATTTATTTAGTGCCAATCGAGAAAAAGTTGACAGAAACGGTCTTATTACCTGCCTAATTGTAAGTAGAAGGGAAATAAAGGAGTACCATAGGCTAAATCGATAGTCAAATCTTTTAAAAGCTGGTTGCTATGTGATTGAAATACCTTTGTTTGGAGTTGAAATTCCCGTATGAGAAAAGTATAGCTATATTAAAGCTGAACCTATTAACAAGGAATAGCTAAAAACGGTCAACTCTACGAAAAAATGTATACAACAAATTGTGTGTTTAACGAGCTTTACGTTTTTTATGCGGTACGTTTTTGTCTGTTTCTTAAGGTTTACCAGTTATTCAAAATTCCGAAAAATTCATCCAGAATAAGCATGTCTTCAGAGGTTATTACTAGACAGTTGAAGGTATACATTTTATTTGTCGCATAAATATCTTAAATATAAGATATTTTAATCAAGATCGTTAGAGTCATTGTTGAAAAAATAAAAATTTTCGAAAAATGTTCCATGTAAAGGGTAGTTGGGGGTGGGGTGATTTTCTTGAAAATCTTCGTGTCGTATCCTTGGAAGATACCAACCAAATTTAAATACCAAGTTTGGTATTTAACGATCTTTTTTTTTTTTTTTTGAGCTATGCTGCCCAAAGACACAGACATACACACGGATATTTTTCTAAACATGCTGGTTTAGATTCAGGAGGTTTCAAAGCATGTATTTCCGTTGAAATCTCAGTATCAAATTTTTGGATGCAATCAATACCTTTTCTATAGATTATGTACATAGTCGTATAGAGAAAGTAAGAATGAATATCAGCTGCAATAAGATATTTCGACAATATCGCTCCAGGTCAGATGACCGCGATTGGTTGAAATAGCCTAATATCGATCATTGCTTTAGGCTTTAATAGTTGAGCTAAATTGTCATCGAAAATAATTTTTCTTCCCAACATTTAGATATTTTGAACGCAACAAAACAATTTAAAGAATGGAATGAGTGAGAGAACTGTTGGTTAGAACGAACAATGTTGCAGTTCTTGTGAAAGTGCTCATACCATCTGCCTGTTCTCACAGTAACGAGCCCCATTCAAGAAGCTGGTTACCAATTGAAACATCCGGCAAGACAAAAGGCTATTGCGTGAAGCGGCCTATATTTCACAGCGCTCGATTGAATTACTCCGCGGAACAGCCGATCACCATTCATCATCCACCCTATTCCTCGTGGAACAAGGATGCAGCCTCCAACTTCTGCTGCTGCATGAATAAAGCATTTCCCTCGCATAGAAATGCACAATGCTCCGGAATTTGTGGGGCAATATATTATCTATCTCTTGACGATGAGTAAAAATATTCTACTTTTAAAAATATTCTAACAAGTGCATACGCTTCTAGATGGTTCAAGCATTGCGTTTATTTGCATATGTATTAACAGAGCGAGGGTTAAAATCAATGCTTACGTAAGGTAGAAAAGGGAAAATAATGGAGATAGAGTCCTAAGAAGGTATTGCCATTATATTCAAGAGGATGTGTTGTTGAAATAAAAGATGCTGGCTAATTTTTCAAGAGGTTTAAAGCCAATTACTTCAGTTCAAATAAAATTGAATTTGTAGGATTCTACAGCCTTAAAGTTATTGATATTAGAAAGTAAGTAAAGAACCTCCACCACCACCACCACCACCAATAATAATAATAATAATAATAACAACAACAGTATTAGTAATAATGACGAGTATCGTATTCGGGAAATACTAGGCCTTGGGTTTTTTCGCGGGTAGGTAGGCAAATACTAAGTTAGTTGGCTTATGTAATAGAATGAATTTCTCTATCCTTATTTCCTGTCACTTAATTCCCTTGTCATGTTGAGATTCGAAAAACCAGGACAGAGGACGACGTGGCAAGACAGGTGGCGGTGAAATTAAATTTGAGAAACTGTTATTTCATTCAGTGTGTGTGTGTGGGAGAGAGAGAGAGAGAGAGAGAGAGAGAGAGAGAGAGAGAGAGAGAGGGAGAGAGAGACAGAGAGAGAGAGACTGCTCTCCTAGGAAAATTCTCTTTGAGCGGGGAGGATCGAGTGTGAGGATTCTCGTACCTGATGAATTAAAGCACCTCTCCTGCTAGGAACCTGTAACTCTGGGCCTTGTCACCCAATCTGATTTTCGTTCTCCCCTTCCTCCAGAAGGTTCAGTATGTGTAATGGGGTTCCTAAGCACTTCCGTGCCAAAATTCTCCTCCAATGTTGAACCAAAACAGCACGCACTACATATAATTTTATTTCCGGTATGACAAACGCCAATATTGTGAGCATTATTTCCCAATGCATCTGGTATGTCCAGGTGTAGCGCGGTAAAATGTGCAACTAATAGAAAATGTCTCAACGGAGGAATAACAGAAAGTCATTGCATACTATGATACCTACATTACTATTCGCCTTCCGGTTCAGTGATGGTTTGCTCTTTGCTAAGAATACCGTACTTATCACAGAGTTGCCAGCTTTTTTCTTTCCACTGTACTTAACAAAATGTAGCCAAAATGTCGTTAATTTGCCAATATTTCTCCATTATTTAAATACATGACCAGCACTACTAATTTAATTAACTCCACAAATTCCAACCTAGTATCTTGAGTATTTCCTCCATAACGTCACCAATTTTACTTTGAAAAACTTCTTTAATGAATACTTTAGTAATAATACAGTAATTTACGCCATGAACATCGTAACGCATCATATTACAAAATGAGTTTGTAAAAATGACAAACGAGTTCGTAGGCCGGAATATGAATTTTTAATATACTTTTGTAAATTACATGTTTATTTCAGATGCAGCATTAGGAATTACTACATTGATACATAATTGATAGTTTGTATAGAGGGCCATGAATGGCTTGATGTGACGATTTGTTTATTAGGTTTTTGTTTATAACAAAAGAACATAGAAAGGGGGAAATTAAATAAACATTGAACGGAGAAATTGCTTCAGCTATAGATAGTTTATACATAAAAAAATACTGACTTCGGTATGAAGGGCAATTTAAGATTTAAAGATTTGAGTTTGAAGAAACATGTTCAAAGTAAGAGTTACATTACGAATATCGTTGCATAACAGAAACTTCATTACGAAACTAGTTGCGTAATAAGGGACCATTACGAAACTGCCTAGGTAATGAATATATTCACAAATTTTGCGGTATATAAAATTCATATTAGCTAACTTAAGTAGATAAACAATATGTACATACAATTACAATCTACAGGCAATATGACAATTGAAGTTAAAAGTGGGGTGTAAATGACATAATTAAAACATCTCGAGTTAGTTAATGTGTAAGATTATGATTAGATGAATCAATGCCTCATTATTAGTAGTATCATGTTTTTCACCCATACTGGAAGCTAATATAACTATTTATAACTTCCAATCAATCAAATTTAAGATAGTATTAAAAACTTAAGTTTATCTTTCCTACTTTTTAAATTTGATTTATTTTCTGGAACTTTGAATTAAATAATGCATAATGTTAAGCGCATAAAGCAATAATGTGAGCCTAATGCAAAGATAAATCCGTCGGTTTGCACACAATCAACATAAACATTGTTAACAACTTCCTTATGGTAAAGAAATACTTATCAGTTCTCCAAAGTTACAACGCACTGCAGAATCACTTATGAAGATGCTAAAGATGTCAGAAAATGTATTAATTACTTTGAAAAGTCAGATAGTAGCCATAAATTGGAAATAGATTTTCTGTGAGATAAATTTAATCACCATTACCACTTTTTTAAAATTGCTGCTTTCAAAGAGAAAACGTTGTCAAAAATGCAAAAATTTGCCTTGCCAATCGCAAGCCTAGCAACCCTGCAGGTTCACCAGATAAACAGAGGTTTCCGGACGCCATGTATGCTAACCAAATGAATTTCAGCTGCAGTATAATGCAAGCTGTACACTCAAAGACAATAAAAATACTCCTGACGCAAATCTAATTCAAATCTCGTATATCTCTGACTTGAATTATTTGCTAATATTATGTTGAACTCCCTGGCCAGCGCTGTTTTTCTTTCTTTTTAGGTAAAGCTTTCCGTGGCGGAGTTTTTAAATATAACAGTGGAAGATGAAAACACAAGTGAATACCTTGATATCATGGAGTCATTGAGAGGGGTAAAACAAAGGCCGCTTTCTCCATTTCTCCATAGACGGTGTTTAACTTGAAATAACCCCGTAAAGTTATGCAGCTCTTTTTAACCCAAGAAGGGATATCTGCACACGTCAAATACCGCGCAGTGGACTACCTGGCAGAAGAATAACATTTTATAAGATAATTACTCATATATGAGGATGAACAGAGACGCTAGTTTAAAGTCATCACATAGCAATTAAAATATCAGACCCTAGATTAAGTCTACTTGATTTCCCTTGTACGAAATGTGTAACAAAACAATGTCTGTAAATGTTTATTTCAACATGAATAAGAAGACTAAGCCTATGTAACAATCGTTTTAGTAGAATGAGTAGAGAAATCCATGTGAATGTAATTTATTTTAGATTCTCTACCACGTACATAGCAAGTAGAGAGAGTGTTGCATTCCCACTAAACATTCGATACCGAGATTTCACCGGACGTATTTTTTTTTCAGGCACCTTCAATCCAAAAGGTACGTTTAGAGAAACCTGTGTGTGTGTGTGTGCGTCAATGTGTGTCTGTGGTGTGTGTGCATATCTAAAATGATAAACCAAAAAACACTTCGATGTACCCAACTATCCTTTACATGAAACACTTCTCTAAAATTTTATTTCTCAAAAGCACCAGTAACAATTTTGATTTAAGTATCGTATGTTAAGTATGCAGATTTATGTTAATTTTTATGTAAATAACTGTAAAGTCTTCATTCAAAGGAATTTTGTATAACTGGTAAACGTGAAGCGATAGGCGAAAACTTTGTACATACTATATGCAGATACCATTAAAACTTAGAATATACCTTCAATACATTTTTGGTGACACGAGTCATTTTCAAGGTTTCCGCCATTAAGGGCCGTATTTATATGTTCATTTGTTATTCTTTTAAAGTGCTGTATAGACAGCAGGAGTGGTCAGCTTCTCATCCAGAGGTTCCGGATTCGATTCTCGGCTACGGCGGGAAATTTACCTTTAACCAGAATCATTCCCTATTCCCACAGAGTCTAAAAGTATGAATGAGGTATTGAATGTGTATTTCAATATATAAAACTGAAAACCCAAAGCTAAGAAACCCTAAAATTCAGCACACATAAGAGAATAATTGTTTTTCAAGTCAAAGCCCCTGATACGCACACAAATTATAACATTTCTCTACATCTCTCTAACAAATTCTTGTTAAAACTTTGATTCTTCTATTCATGTTAATCGAGATAAGCATTAGCACAATGGTTTTAACACTCAGGTCTTTAAAAAGCCGGTTACTGTGTGATTTAAACCCATTTCTTTGTATAACCAGGAACTGACAAATTCCTGTATGAGAAAATTTTAAGCATTTTAGAACTGAAACAAATAATAAGGAATAACTCGGAAATAGTCAATTCCAAGAAAAATGTATATGACATAAATTGTGCATTATGACAAGATCTACATTTTTTGTGTAGCAAGTTTTCGTCTGTTACAGTTATGCAAAATTTAACAAAAGTCATCCAAAATGAACAGGTCTTCAGAGGCTCTTTCTAGAAAATTCAAAATATACATTTTTGTGTGATGTAAATATCTTTAATTCACGGTATTTTAATCAAACATTTTAGAGACATTTTTGAGAAACTGCAAAATTTCTAAATGTTTTCCAGGGTATTTTGGGGGGAGGGGTTATCTTGCTCAAAATCTTCGTGTTGCATCTTTGGAAGATACTAAACTTAAATGCCAAGTTTGATATTTTACTTGGGCAATTATGTTCACAGCCACACAGGTGCACACACGCACACACACAGAGTTGTTTCTAAAAATGCTCTTTATTTGTATACAGGGACTATAAAATGAATATTTCCAGTGAAATCGCAGTATCGAATTTTTGGGTGGAGCGCAATACCTCTTTACCTATGATACTATGTATCAAAAAGAGAAAGTAAATAATGCCGCTAATATTCAGCTATTTCACTGCATGGAAAGAATTCTAAAACTTCATACATGGCGCCCAGTTCGTAAACCTATGACTATATCTATTCTGTGTGCTGTAGCTGTTTATGCAAAGGGTTAAAAGTATAGAATCTGATGTGTTCCATTCACATGACCTTCTCTTTCGGCAAACAAATTTTTCTTACAAAGGTTTATTCTGTTATCTACATCATAATAAGCCTTAGCAAAATTGTGTCATTGCTTGCTTCTTTGTAAGTAGAATTTAAATAAAGGAAAGCACAGGCAAAATAATACTGAAATGTTTTAAAAAAGTTGTTATGTGAAACTATAATTCAATTCTCTTAGCTTGCTAGGGGTAAACAAAAGAAAAACTGTAAGAAAGATATTTCCTGTTTGAGAAAAGTACCTTAAACTGAAAGCAATAAATAATATAAGACATTTGTCCATCTCTTACGGTTAAAAGTTATACAAAAGTTATACAGAAGCCATTCAAAATGAAGAGAACTTCAGAGGCTATTCCCAATTCACTTCTCGTATAAATTTCCTTTGTAAAGAAGTTATTTTAAACAATCAAAATCGTTAGAGCCATTTTAGAGAAAATCAAACTTTTAGAAAAATATTCCATGTAAAGGATAGTTAAGGGTGGGACGATTTTCCTGAAAATCTTCTTGTTGCATCCTTGGAAGATACCTAACGTAAGCACCAAGTTTGGTATTCAACTGACTTTTTGTTTTTCAGCTATGCTGCGCACACACACATACACACGCGGGCATGTTTCTTGGATTTAAGGGGTTTCAAAATATGTATTTTCGGTGAAATCTCGGTATCGAATTTTTGGTGGAATATAATACCTTCTCTATCCATTATGTGCATTGTACATGCGTGCTAGAGAAAGTAAAAATAAACTATCGTAGGAATTGTTTGTATAGCCACTAAAAACGATATGGGGAGAAAAAATCATGTGACTTTAAAACATAAGGTTTTATAAACATGTATGTGAAGGCTTTATAAGCTGTAGTAATAAAGAAATTAGTGTAGAAGGTGAAGATGTGGATATGATTTGTTTGCGAAACGCACCTTCTGGGATACCGCGCCGTTCCAGAAAAGCCTCTGGATTTCAAGCTGTGCACTTGAGCTAAGCACGGCCCGTTTAACATCAAAACAACATTAGATGTGCTTGCCTCCCGAGTCGACGAGGATTCCACCTCGCTCTAAGTGAAGCCTTTGCTCAAGATGCCTCGTGGATTAAGTTTCAATTCCTACTTAAGGCCCTTTTAAGTCTTTGAAAGCCATCGTCACATCAAACAACAATTTGGGCGGGGACTGAGGATTAATTCATCCATGTCTGTGGATGATGAAAACGCGGCACGTTTCTACGCTTACATTAAGCCATTGAGAGCGGCACTACTGGCTGAATTTGTAAAACGGTCGTCACAGAGAGAGCGAGGGAGGAATGGGATAGATTATCTCAAAATTATATGGCAAGGGAAGAAACTACCAGAATTATTGTGCATTCAGAACTGGGTTCTCCACGTCACGTTTTGGGGATTTTTTTGTCCCCTTGTTGGCAACTCTTCCTGAATAAGAAGCGGCAAATGTCCTCCGGAAGGCACTTAAAAATATAAAATAATTTAACTCGATGGCTGACTATATTGAAAAGCATTCATTACTTTTGAGATAAAACATGACTTCCATTGGAATGATGCACACAGAAGTACTATAAAAAGTTGATGTGACACAGTTGCAGGAATTTCTATAGCCGTTGATTCTATTGAGTGTACAAAAAGCTTATATTCTTAAGGGTAGTGGGAGCCATTAGGAAGTTAGGAAAGTTAACACTAGACACAATTTTGAATTCTGGTTACACAATAACTAGTGTGACAACCAATTGGAGTTGGTTAACATTTGATCTATTTCTGAAAATAATTATCATAAAAATAAAAAGATGATTCAAAATCTTCTCGGGCTTCTAGTCAGGTAAAAACTTGGCTTGACACCAACGTTTCGAAGAAGTGCATCTTCCTCGTCTTCAGGGTGAACAAGTTTTTACCTGGCTAGAAGCCCGAGAAGATTTTGAATTAACACGTCGCCAGGAAAGCTTCAGTTCTTATTTTAAAAAGATGATGTTCTCTTTTTACGTAACTTTCTCTACATATTCTGAAACAAAACTAATATGTAAACGTTTATTCTTCTATCTACATCATACTAATCAATCGTTAGTGAGGTAAACATTAGCAGAAACGGTCTTATAGTTAGTTCCTTATAATTGCAAGGGAAACAAGGAATGGGATAGGCCAGTTCTGGGAACTGGTAAACGGAGGGGGAGTGTGAGTTCTTCCCACTCCACTGAATGTTGTCATTAAGAGTGTTGCTCGCCATATAAAGTGAAGTAGTGGCGGAGTTGGCCAATTTTAAAGGTGAGTGGCAGAGTAATTTACATTAATAATAATAATTAATAAGAATAAAAACTAATAATAATAACACGTTATTTGAGTGCTAGTTTCAACACAGTGTATTTTGAAGTTTCTAAAAGAGATTTTGAATCTAAAGACATCAGTAGATAATTTTATTGATATTTAGATGGTAATAGAAATATTAATAACAATCCTTTTCAGCCCTATTTTACATTCAAAGGATGATAATTTATCTCTCTATTAGTTTTATGTTAAGAAGTTTGAATTATAACAGGGACTATTTTTAGCAATACATCATACTGCAACCCCTTGTGGCCCAGCCCAATATCTAGGTATGTTACCAACCCGTATTTTACTTATGTATTTAATCATTATTACTATCTGTACCATAAAATTAATTCACAATGTGCCTTTCTTCTTTCTTTCTTTCTTCTCAAGTGGCCGAGTACATATATCTTGCAATCTCCTTAAAAGAGGTTTCACAAACCTTTTATTGGGCTATATTAACACCTTTCCTCAACACAAATTTATCAATATCAGGCTTAAAGCTAGACAGAGAAAGAGAGAGAGAGAGAGAGAGCAAGCAGGATTGATAGAAGGATTGATATCTTCATTAAATTGAAGCGCTAGGAGTATAGGAATCAGGAGTCATAACTAATGCATAGGGTGCGAGGACGCAGGGCTTTTACTATTAAATAGATGTGTGTATGGTTAGGGAATTGAAATATAATACAACTCTAGCGTTACTCAAACTCCATTCAACAGTCTCCTGTATATTGTAAATATTAAAGTTAACACCTTTTAAATAAAACAAACTTGTTCGGTGGACCTCGGTCTGTAGTACGTCCGACGTCAGCTACTCAGACGAAGAAAAGTTTTGGTGACCTATTTATTTGAACTTTTATAATAAAACACGTGCTTAAATATGTCCTCTTAAAGCAATACTGGCATATGTCAGCATTTTGATATAAAATATGATTAATGAAATTGGTGGAGCATTACCTCTTGCTAAATGAAATATAATTCGTTTAAATTACTATATTAGGTACCACACAGTATAGTTAAGCTTTTTATAATCATACCAGGCAAATAGCATGTTCGGAATTAAAATATAATTTTTATTATACTTTTTCATGTAGTACAGCTGTTTAGAATAAAATAAAATACGTTAAGTGGTTTTATAGATTTTGAACACAGAAATAATCAATTTCCCATTCTACGTGAAGTTTGTATCTACCACTCACGTGTGCCCTCCTCAATGAAATGTCACCTTGTTGTTATTCGTCACGTAAACAGCTAAGCGTGAACAATGGAATGGCTAAGGAAGGGATGTCAATGTTTTTACACAAATGTGAGCTAGCTCCCCAGGCCTGGATTAACTAAAGCGATAGTCAAAACTTTTAAACGCTGTCACTACGTTATTATATTGGAATTGCGTTCTCTTTGCATGGCCAGGATTAAAAATAATAACGACCTGTCATCTGAGAAAACTTAATTGGAAGAAAACCAAAATAATAATACGAAATATTAACTACTAATAAAAAACTAATATAAGGAACATTTTGGAAATGGTTAATTCTATAAAAATATAAATTGTGCGTTTTAGAAAGTTTTGCATTATTTATGTAGGTACAAAGTTTTTGTCCATCTTTTATGGTTTATCAGTTGCAAAAGTCATTCAGAATGAAGAGGGATTTAGAGGCTATTCCGAGAAAGTTCAAGATATATATATTATTTATGAATAAAACATTTAAAACAAGGTATTTTAATCAAAATTGTGTGTAATTTTTTAGATAAATCAGTAGTTTTGAAAAAGCTTCCATGTATAGGGTAGTTTGGGGTGGGAGACTATCTTGAACAAAGCTGAACTTAAATACCAACCAAGATATATTTCCGGTGAAATCTCGATATAGTATTTTTGGGTGGAATACAATACTTCCTGTATACGCTATGCACATAGTGCGTGTAGAGAAAGTAAAAATTGTACTTTTAGGCCATGCTGGATAAAAAATAATTTCATTTTACTCTTCATTTCGAGTTAATGAAATTTTCTCGCCTGTAGTTAGTTGTATTACACCGAAACGCACGAAAGGACTGCCGGGGCAATTAAGCACCGGCAATATAATCTGATATAATTCCCGTAATACAGTCACAGACACATCATGAAGCTCGCTGCAAATATTAGTATACTCAAGTGAGGTGATTCTCAACCACCTGCGGGGTTCGGTTTTCAAACGTCTCTTCCAACTAAATTAATTTTTTTGAATTTATTTAGACTCGCTCAGCATTAATTAGAATTGGAATAAAATACGTTATAACTAAAGTAACAATGGATATTATAACTTGTGAGGTCATCCACATGAGGCCCCTCTGGCACTACACAGAGATGGTTTTACATATTCGTTCACTGAAACGTCTTAATCGGAATCACTTCATGAAGAAAACAGCAAATACTGTGGGAGACGACTCTTTATTTAAGGAACTGCATCAAATTTTTATTCCAACGGAAAGTGCGAGCCTGAGATCGAATATGTGCAGAGATGATACTGAATCTAAGCTCATGATGTAGCAGTGTGTTGCTGACATACCAAGGTGCATTCACTATAATCCTTAAAACTTTATTTTGAGAAACCTGCAGACGATTAATTTGTTTGCGACTGCACCTCCCCAAATTAGTGGACGGAGCAAATATTTTATAAAACATAACCACTTGGACTTTGCAAAGAAGAATTGCGGTTGAGTTCCAGGTCAATCGGTGATCAAAATGTAGGTCAACATATTTAACAGTGTCATCAGCACGTTTCCAAAATATGGGAATATTTTTTAAAGTAATAAGAGGGAAACAAAAGGACGACATAATGTAAAAACCATGGTTTCACACTTCTTGTGGTTCAAAGAAATCCACCATTTGTCACGCTATGATACAGTATATTAAGAGAGGTCTGTAAACAGCGGTATCAAGTTCATAGTGCGCTGTGAAAATGGCGATAGCCTCAGCGTACATAGGGATCTTACCATGTGATAAGATGAGGTATGTCAAGGTGAAGACACTGAACATCAGAGGCGCTAAAATGGAACCTTGAGACACTCCCGACATTATTGGCCGCACAGAGGATAGAGTAGACCCAACCCGTACTTGAAAAGTACGATTCGAGAGAAAGCGATAGATCACATGGTAAAGATAATCCGCAAACCCAAGCTCCGAAGTTTATAGAGAAGACCGGTATGCCACACTGCATCAAAAGAATCTTTTAAAAACCTATAAAAGACAAAGAAGTGTTTATAAACTTCCCACTATCCTTAGATTTAAAACACGACATCTATATCCCTTCCCGTAGTATATGTCATATGGTGCAGCACATTGTGTAAGGCAGCAAAGGTATTGCGTTCTGAAAAAATATTCAATACCGAGATTTCACTGGAAATACACGTATAAAATTACGTGTGTGTGTCTCCCGTCTGTGAGCATGATACTTTAAAAATGAAAAGTATGTTAAATAACAAACCTGATATATAAGTTCAGTATTCCCCAAGGATGCGACACGAAGATTTTCAGGAAAATTCTCTCACCTTAAACTGCGCTTTATATGGAAGATTTTTCGAAATTTTCATGCTACTAAAATTGTTCTAAAAACTTTGACTAAATTATCTGTATTAAAGATATTTACATGTCAAATAAGATGCACTTCTGACTTTCTAGGGAATATCCTCTGAAGGCCTCTTCATTCTCAATGATTTTTGTATAACTGGTAAACATATGGGCCTGTTCTATCGGTTTTGGGAGACTCGGTGGCTCTTTTTAACTCTTAATCAAAAAGTTACTACATCAAAAATGTAGATCTCGTTAAAACACAAAATTTATGTGTATAACATTTTTTTTATAGTTAACGATTCCTGAGAATTCCTTGTATTCCTAGTTTTCGTCAACAGAAATTTTCCACACGTTTAGTATCTTTGTTTTACTCCTAGTATTGCAAAGAATATTACATTTCACTTCCATCACACAGCAACCAACTTTTAAAAGATTTGATTATCGCTTTAGCCTAAAGTATTCCCCTAGGAATACTTACAAAGAAACAACTAATAAAACTATTTCTGTTAATTTTTATCTCAATTAGCATGAAGTAGAGAGAAGAATAATCTTTTGTAAGAATAATTTTGTTCAGAATAGGCAGAGACAGTCAGATGAGTGAAACACATGAGCTATTTTTATTATTTCATTTTCATAGCCTCCTTTAACTTCTATGGTCATGATTTTGCTGGGTTTTGACGCTGAACTGTACGATTTCTTAACGTTGGGTTTTGCAATGTTATACCATTAAACACACACACACGTGCGCACACACATGTTTACATTCATACTTGCAGCCTCTGGGGGATACAGAATTATAAATGATAAAGAAAAATCCCTCGCCCCAGCCAGGGATAAAACCCGGGACATCTGGGTAAAAAGTCACTGACCACCCAATTAAATTTGATCAAAATTCAAATAAACGTTGTTGTTTTGAACCAATAATACATTATTATACACGAAGGTGAACGTTAAAGGATGCAAATTCTTTTTATATTACTTTCTCTAAACGTACTATGTTCATAGTGTATACAGAAGGTATTGTATTCCTCCCAAACATTCGATACCGAGATTTTAGAGGGAATACATGTTTTGGCTCCCCTAAATCCAAAAAAAGTTCATTTTTGGAAAAAGGTCCTTTTGAGTGTGCGTTTGCGCACGCGCGTGTGTGAGCGTGTGTGTGTGTGTGTGTGTGTGTGTGTGTGGACGCATAGCTCAAAACGAAAAGACGGTTCGATACCAAACTTGGTATTTAAGTTTGGTATCTTCCAAGGATGCAACAAGAAGATTTTCAAGAAAATCACCCCACCCCCAACCAACCTTAACATGGAACTTTTTTCGAAAATTTTGATTTTCTCAAAAATGTCTCTAACGATTTTGACTAAAATACCGTATGTCACAAATAAAATATATATCTTGAATTTTCTGGGAATAGTGTCTGAAGAGTACTTTATTCTGGATGAATTTTACGGAATTTTGCATAACTGCTAAACCGTAAGAAATGGACATAAACTTACCACACAAAAGATGTAGAGCACCGTAAAACTCAAGTTCACGTCATATACCTTTTTTTCATCGAGTTTATCGTTTTTAGGTATCCCTTGTTTTTGGTTTCAGCTTTGAAGAACTTACACATTTCTCATACAGGAATTTGTCAACTCCTGTCCATGCAACCAGATTTTGACTATCACTTTAACCTATGGTACTCCCTTATTTCACTTCTGCTTACAAGGAAGCAAGTAATAAGGCTATTTCTGCTATTTTTTTCTGAATTAGCATGCAGTGAACAGAAACATAAGCTTTTTAACAAACATTTGTTGCAGAGATGTAGAGAAAGTCATGTAAATGGAACAAATTGTGCATTCAGTTATGTAACATTCAAAGGAGTGAAAAGAATAAACAGAAGTTCACAATGTTCAAGGTATAGGGGTATGCAGCGAAAAGTCTTGCACTGCAATCTACGAAATATTTGTTGGGGCTTCCACCTTCAGGAGGAAGAGATAAACTGAAGGAATATTTACAGGTGGTAGGCAGACAGAGACGCGCAGAGGTCCCACAGTTCCTGGCTCGAATATTCGACACACGACTGGTATTGGAGAGAGAGAGTGAGAGAGACGAGCTTCAACCAAGCATCCCTCGAATATCTGAGAAGAATACCTTCTCCTTTGAGGCAAGCACATATACCATCTGCCCGGACTGCTGTGCACTACGAAACATAGTAAAACACCAAAACCGTAAGAATAAAACGAATAAAATGGAAATGGTGGAAAGGAAATCGGGGAATCAGTAGCCTACCGAGCCAAATGATGGCCTTGAAACACCGATTTTCTTGTTTTGATTAGGAGAGGGAAAACCGAATGTCTTCCAATTTGAGAAAAATTAAAGTTTTGCTAAATTGAAACCAATAAAATTCAATACATCAGGCTAACTCCGTCAAAAATGCATATGAGCACTGTAGCTTTTAACAAGATCCATACACACACGCATGCACTCACACATACATACACACATAAAATGCTTTTGATTAAGCAGACATGACATTATATATTCGGGTGATTTTATCTCCAAATATTTTTTTAGATGGAATACAAAAAAACGAAATCCAAGATAAAGGGGTCGACCGCAATCGAAACCACGACCTCCTAAATGCGATGTTACAACAGAGTCATCTGGCTTAGTAAATTGAACGTATAGTAGTCATATTCTTCGTCTTATTACTTTCTCTATACGCACTATGTATACAGGCTGTTTAAAAAATACAGGGCATAATTTCAGGTATGTATTTCCCACAGATAGACAATCAAATTAGTTCATTATAACATGTGTCCGGAAATGCTTCATTTCCGAGTTATGGCCTTCACATCATTGAAATTCACTGGAACGTTTTTCTTTCCGCAGGTTGTTGTCATTACAGAAGATGTTCAAAATGTCCACCTCCTGCTTGAATACAGACCTCACATCGATGTCTCATTGACCTGCGAACACGATCCCAAACTCCAGGAGTATTGCGTATGTCCTCACAACTTGCCACAATTCGATTCCAAAGGGATTCCAAATCCGGCACCGGAGACGAATAAACCAATGATTTTAAATGGCCCCACAAGTAGAAATCGAGAGGGTTCAGATCAGGTGAGCGTGGAGGCCAAGCAATTGGGCCACCTCTACCTATCCATCGATCAGGAAGCCTTCGATCCAAGTACCGGCGAACCGTAAGACTGAATTGTGCAGGAGCGCCATCATGCAAGAAGTGAATATGTTGATGATTGATCAATGGAGTGTCTTCGAAAACGTCAGATATGGTGTTTTACAGGAAGTTTGTGTACGCCTGCTCCGTAAGTCTGTTTACAAGTACATGGGGTCCAACTAATCGATCAGCAATGATACCGGCCCACATGTTGAGGGACAACCGCACCTGGTGATTAGATACAACAGTTGCACGTGGGTTTTCATGCGACCATACATGCTGATTGTGAAAGTTTGTTATGCTATCTCTTGTGAACTGTGCTTCATCTGTAATTAATACGACGGCAGAAAAGTTCGGATTTACACCACACTGCTGCAAGAACCACTGACAGAACCTAACTCGTGCAGGATAATCTGCTGGTGACAGGGCCTGTACACGTTGCAAATGATAAGCATACAATTGATACTCGTTCAACAGTCTCCAGCCAGTCGTACGAGGAACATTGACTTGCAACGCTAACCGTCGTGAGCTGATAGAAGGAGTCCTGTCAACAGCCTCCAGAATTTCCTCCTGCACTTCTGGAGTTGTAGATCTTGGTCGTCCCCTTCCCAAACCAGGAGAGGTGAATGTTCCATACTCGCACAGACGGGAATGGAGACGTACAAATGTCTTCCGATCTGGACATTGTCGCTGTGGGTACCTCTCCTGGTACAAACGACGAGCCAGCGCAGAATTGCCGTCCGCCTTACCGTACATGAAGTGTATCTCTGCCAGCTCTTGATTTGAATACATGTCGCACAGTCTTAACGCCTAAAGAACACTGAATGTAACCTTCCTCAGAATGAACTATCAGAGCGCCCTCCTAATGTCTCCTTTGACGGCAAAGACCTGCGGAAAGAAAAACGTTTCAGTGAATTCCAATGTTGTGAAGGCCATAACTCGGAAATGAAGCACTTCCGGACATGAACTATTTTGATGGTCTACAGGTGGGACTTTCAATGTTGTAAAGGCCATAACTCGGAAATGAAGCCATTCCGGACACCTGTTATAATGAACTATTTTGATTGTCTTCATGTGGGAAATACATACCTGAAATTATGCCCTGTATTTTTGAAACACCCTGTATAGAAGATATTGCACTCCACCCAAAAATTCGATAACGAGATTTCACCAGAAATATATGTTTTAGAGTCCCCTGTATCCAAAAAAAGTATTTTCAGAAAAAGGTCCGTGTGTGTGTCCGTGTGTCTGTGAAAACGATAACTCAAAAACGAAAAGTCGGTAAAATACCAAACTTAGCATTTAAATTTAATATCTTCCAGGGATGCGACACAAAGATTTTGAGAAAAATGCCCCAAATCCTAACTACCCTTTACATGGAACTTTTTTCGAAAATTTTGATTTTCTCAAAAATGGCTCTAACGATTTTGATTAAAATTTCGAATATTAAAGATATTTAGCTGACAAGTAAAATGCATATCTTGAATTTTCTGGGAGTAGCCTCTGAATACTACTTTATTCTGGATGAATTTTACGGAATTTTGAATAACTGCTAAACCATAAGAGATGGACAAAACTTACTAAACAAAAAATGTAGAGCACATTAAATCACACAATTTATGTTGTATACATTTTTTTCGTCGACACTTTTCTCATACAGACTTTGTAAACTGCTGTCCATATAAACAGAGGAACTTCAGTGACATAGCAACCAATTTTTGATTATCACTTTAACCTATTTCGCTTCTACTTATAAGGAAGCAAGTAATATGGCTATTTCTGCTAATTTTATTCTGATTATCATGAAGTAAATAGAAGAATAAGCTTTTTAAGAATAATTTGTTGCAGAGGTATCGAGAAAGTTATGTGAATGGAACACATCAGATTTTTTTTATGGATTAGACCTGTTGACCTGTTCCAGCTTAGAATCTTAATTTGTTCCACTCACATTACTTTCTGAAGTTGTTACATAAACAGTTACTTAACAAAAGATTGTTCTTTAACTGCGGCATGTTAATCAAGGTAAACATCAGCAAAAATTACCATATACTTGCTTACTTGTAAGTAAAAATGATATAAGAAAATACTGTAGGTAAAATCGATAGCCAAATCTTATAAAAGCTGGAAACAATTGAACTTCGGTTCGCTTAGCATGGCCTGCAGTAAAACAAGAGAAATGAAACGAAATGTCACTTCTCGTTTGAGAAACGTTTGGAAACCAATAACAAAGAATATTTCAGAGCCGGTCGACTCTACATAAAAAATATATTACTTAAATTGTGTGTTTTAACGAGATTTAAATTTCTTGTGTAATAGGTTTTTTTCTTTCCGGCTTAACAGTTATGCAAAATTATACATAACTCATCCAGAATAAATATGTCTTCAGAGGCTTTTTCCATAAACTTCAAAATATATATTTTATATGTGATGAAATTATCTTTAGTATGCGGCGTTTCAATCAAAATCATTAGACAATATTTGAGAAAAACAAAAATTTCAAAACATTTTCCATGCAAAGGTTAGTTTGAAGATAGTTAAGATAAAAACCAAGTGTTTTCGTTTTTGAGTTATGCTGTGCACAGACACATACACACAAGCACAGACCTTTTTCTAAAAACGATTCTTTCGGACCCAAAGGATCTCAAACCATATTTCCGGTGAAATCTCGGCATAGAATTTTTGAGTGAAACACAATACCTTCTCTATTCACTATGTACATTATGCATACGGGCTAGAGAAAGTATAAATTAATCTCTCCATGTTTCTTAGGCCTATCTTGTTATTCCTATCTTCGTGGTCTATAAGTTCTCGTTATTGTTCTATGTAGAATTTGCTGTATTAAACATATATATATATATATATATATATATATATATATATATATTGAATGGTTTTTAACGCCCGTTTTACTACATTTGGAACCACAAATTGATGACACTGATGATTAAATGAATAAAGATGGAGCACCGGTGGAATGCGATAGAGAGGGAAACCGAAGAATCCGAAAAAAAACCGCCCTACGCCGCTTTTTCCATAACAAATCTCACTTGTGGTCGCTTGGGATCGAACCCGGGACGTCTAGGTGAGGTAAATAGTCCAACCACTCGGCCTCGGCGCGGCCATTTGCTATGTATGCTACTTTGGTATGTTTTAACTATTTTCAAAATTCTTTGTATATTTAATATAATTACATTTTACTTTCTCTATCCCATACTATCTACACAGTAGTTAGAAAATGGATTGTATTCCACCCAAAATTTCGGTGACGAGATTGTACTGGAAATATGTTTTGAGATCCCTGTTTGCAAGAACCTTTTTTTTTTTTTTAAACGGCCGTGTGTGTATGCGTGCGTGTTTCCATGTGTTTGAACAGCATAACTAAAACGGAAATATGTTGTCACCTCAAATTACCCATTAAACGGAATGTTTTTCGACATTTTTGATTCTCAAAAATTTCTCTAAGGATTTTGAATACAAAATCCACCTCATTACACTTATAAGGTGAGAAATATAAGCAGAGACTAAAATTAAACTTCGACACTTAAAAATCTTCAAATTGGGAATCAAGAGAATTGTTGCAGTGAACGTTCGTCTTTTGGGAAGATGGCTATTTAGAAGTCGCAGCTGGTACAGCCCTTTGGAGCAATGGCAGATTCCTCAATTGCGCGGTAAAGAAAATGAATATCTTTTAATACAGTATAAGTAAAGTCATTCATTACAAATTAAATGAATAAGTATCTGCTAGTTCATCATAGGTAAAATCATTCATTAGTAAAGGAAGATTTGCGACTGAATCGGTTCCGCGTTTCTTCTGTGTGTCACATAAATGTAGGTCGGCTCTGTGCGAGTTGTACTAAACACAAGAGCTGCTGTTGCAAATGGAAATGAAAATGGAGTATTTATGGACGCTCTGTAACTACTGTGGTTCTCAGCGTCCCATTCCATACTAAGCTTGAAGTATCACTTAATTTTACTCAGATGCCTCTTTATCAGGCTTGAGGATCTTTTACGTGCCGTAAATCTACGACACGGGTCTAGTATCTTCACTTCCCTTCCGAAGGAAGCCGTCGAAGGAAAAATCCATCCTCCTCCGCCAGGTTTGAACCACGGAGGGTGTTGCTAATGCATGCGAACACAGAAAAGACATAACGCAGGGTCATTAAAAACAAATTATACTCGGAAATTTGTGTTTCATTTATGACAATGCCATTAGTAAGCGGAAAATGAGATACACTGCTTATGTGTTGTATGCATTGTTCTCTACTAAATGTTAAATTATTTTCACTTATTCACCTCCCTCTATATTTATACACACAAACACACACTCTCTCTCAATCACTCTATCACTATCTCTCTCTCTCTCTCTCTCATACATAAACACACATAAAGAGATTGCTCTGAAATACTTCTCACACAACACATTTTAATATGCAATATGGTTATATTTTATTTTGAAAACCAGTACCAAATTAGCATTAATCAAAGGAACGAAAAAGCAAAATACTTAGTGACTCGCCGTTTTGTTTATTTGGAAGCAGACAAGTTGGCCAGTATATAAATTGTCCTTTCATAGAAACCGCATTGTTTTATTAACATGCAGTTATATAGTCCAAAAATCTTAACGTTACGTGACGTTTTATGAATAACTCAAAGGAGTACTGAAAAAGAAGGTAAGAAAACCTTAGAACTCACTCGGTCTGTCGCCAAAACCAATTTTATTGCAAAGAAAAACTGTTCTCGGCTCAGAGTTAAAATAGTAGTGGCATATAGTAGTTTTTATGAAGTGCAAAGGGCTGAAATCAAAACTTGCCTCCTTAGGGGCTATTCAGAAATGTTTATGAATGAAAAGTGTTGCGCTCTTGAATTAAAATGAGTTTGAAATAAAATAATGCTAGGTTAGGTCTCACAAGAAGTGAAATAAAAAGACTTCTCTGCAGAAATACGGACTTGCAGAGAAAAAGCAAAGCCTTTCTTTTTCTGTATTTCCTTTGTGTTATCGCCATCTCTCTCTTTTTTCTGGTGCTGGGAAGGAGCCTAGTCCTGCAGGCAGGCTGATTGTGTGCCGCGCGGTGCACGACGGGTAATTAATGAGGCTCGGGGGGAATCACAGAAAACTGCCTTGCGCAAACGCAACAACCGTCTCGAGGGTTGTATCCAGAAGAAAGAGAAAGAGAGAAATGAATTAGCTATTCCGACGGCAGTTCCATACCCGCTTTTCTTGTCCTTTTTCTTTCTTATTCATTCATTATTCTTGTTAATTTTTCCTCTCTTTCATCCTATTCTTTGCGCCACAATTATACTTGAACACGCATCTAAAGTGTTTGGTATTAGAACCTGTCGCAGTAATTATTAGTTTTCGTTTTGTTTTCTCCTTTTTCAACACTCTCCACTTGGAATTGTGTCACTGTGTGCCCTCTTGCAGTTTACATAGTTCCAACAGGAACTCATTGGAGTTCCTCAGTACCGTCCATATTCACTAATGTAACTTTCAGAAAATTAAATGAAATTACAAAAATATATGAATAATGATTTTGTAACGTTTGACTGTTTTATTATACATGATCAATATCGGATAGGAGTGATTTAATTGTTTTTTTTTTTTTTTCACACAAGGAGTAGGACAGGAGTTGGATAGGTAGAGCCAGACTGAAAAATTGAATGCCATAGCCGGAATTTAAACCACGGATCTCCCGGTCTCTAGCCGGTTGTTCTACCACTGAGCTACCATGGCAACATGCCGCCATAGCATTGAATTTCTCAACTGACTCGCATGTTTCCCGGTAAACCACAAGATGATCTCAAATTTT
The DNA here is from genome assembly GCA_030762935.1 of Hymenopus coronatus. Taxonomy (NCBI): domain Eukaryota; kingdom Metazoa; phylum Arthropoda; class Insecta; order Mantodea; family Hymenopodidae; genus Hymenopus; species Hymenopus coronatus. The sequence continues at coordinate 93,391,431 of CM060895.1, read as the reverse complement.
TTTGAGATGACAACCCCAATAGCAATTTACAATGTTCATCCCAGGGTTCATAATATAGCCAACTATTATGGTCAGTTGGGTAGGTGGAGTCAGACTGAAAAATTCAATGCCATAGCCGGAATTTGAACCCTGGATCTCCCGGTCTCTAACCGGTTGCTCTACCACTGAGCTACGATGGTAACATGCCGGCAGAGTATTGAATTTCTCCACTGACTAATAGATTAACGAATAAAGGTGAATTTAAGTGTTACTTTGTTATTCTGTGAGCCTGTGAAAGTCAAAGTAGATACTCATTTTCCTTATATTGACAATGTTCCGAAAGTAAAATATAAGGTTTTAATTGGGAATGTTCGAGCTATTGTTGTTGTTGTTAGATTTTTTAGGGATTACATGAAATGAAAAAAATTAGTTATTTGAAATGGAGAGGGATTTCGAATTCTAAGCTAGACGGTACTTTTTAGCTTGTGTTAAACGTTATGTGTGACAAGTTTGGTCTGAGTCGGTGTAACGGATAGAAGCCTATAAAGAGCATACATAGCATTACATACATATATACAGACAATAATCATACCTATTTACCTACCTATCTATCTAAAAACTTTGACCTCTTATACAAGGTGGTTCACCTGTCCCTTATTCTCTGGTTTTATGCAACCCGCAGATTACAGTCTAACCTGAAAACATCGTTCCCGAAACCCATCTTCTGCATACTACATTATAGATTCTAGCGCTTCTTGTTAAAGCTAAACAGTTGCGTATTTAGCGAACGTACGGTGTTACTCTGAGTTTCAAGATGCTCGATTCAGGTTCGAATCTTACCAAGACATTGACAAATTGTTTCTCCCCGCTTTCTTTCTTCCTGATTTGGCACAAAGTTAGGTGGGATAGCAGAACATTTTTAACTTGCTTATTTGTTTCTTTTGTTGTTGTTCTATTTAATTATGTTTAATCTAACTTTATCAGTCCAGTATTATTTAAAGTCTTAGTAAAGTTTCTTTTTCAAAACAATTAGAATGATCGCAAACTGAAGAACAAGTAAAATAAACTGCCGTTTGTTCTTAATTCGTATACATTTTAGTTTATACCTACATTTATTAGTGTGATAAACACTGAACTAATTTTGCACCTTGATGGATAATGTGTAAGGAAGAAAAAAGTGCACGCGGACTGTGGAATCTGAACCGCTGACACGCTGGAGGTGATGAGGAAACATGAAATTAACCAGTTGAGCTACAATCACTGCTGCGTTAAAACTCGTAGGTATAGTGTCACAAATGTCTCCCTCTCCGCTTCTGATCTCTTTATAATCGTTGTGTGACTCCTTTTTGTAGCTTAACCCGCTTGTTTACATTATAATTTACGTTGCAGAACTTATGACAACGATCCTTTTGATATAACATGTACTGTAACATGTTTTTGTTACAGCGCATGTTTTTGGAATGGACGTAACTATTGCTGCTAAGGTCTATTTTCCTATGAAAAGAATGCTAGATTAGTGTGGTTACCAAATGGTCGACGAGCATGGTAATTTCGACCTTATTGCTTTCAGAGTATGAAGTGTTGCCTACTTCCAAAAATAAAAAGGGACAGGTGAACCACCTGATATGTTCTTGAAACTAAGGGAAGAATAGATGGCCAAAATTAAAAAAAAAACAATGGAATTTCTTATTTAATATTTTATGTGTTTTATTATTGTAGGTACAATATTTATGTTTCAAAAATAGCTTTAAATGACACTCAATTACCATTTTGTACTGTGATCTCTGCACCTCTTAATATAAATGATACATAGCATTCCCATTATCTGCTCTACCTATTGCGCAACAACTGTTCTTACATAAATTTATTCTTATCTTTATTTCTTTCTCTGTTTTCTTTTTTTTTTTTTTTTGGTAGTGTTTAACGCCCGCTTTAACTACTTATGGCACCGCAGGTGGTGACACTGATGATACATGAAAGAAGATGGAGCACCAGTGGAATGCGATGGCGGGGGAAACCGGAGAACCCGGAGAAAACCCGCCCCAGCGCCGCTTTGTCCACCACAAATCTCACATGCGGTCGCTTGGGATCGAACCCGGGCCGTCTACGTGAGAGGCGAGTGGTCTAACCACTCGGCCACAGCGCGGCCTTCTCTGTTTTCCTTCTTCGCTTACAAGGCAGCTGCTGGGATCAGACGCTTGTTGAGAAGTAGAGGCTCTGGATCAGATAGAAGCAAGAATGGGTGATCAGCCCAATGCCTTATAGAAAGTGAGGAAGTGGATGATATGAAGTGATGGTGAAGTGGTTGTCAGCAAAGATGATTACCGAAAAGAATATATCGATTGATGTTAACTTCATAAGACATGCATTATCTGTTTTAAAGAGCTTTACATTTTTGGCATGGTTAGATATAGTCTATCTATATATACCAGTTAGGCAAAGTCGCCAAAATGAAGAGTGGTTCTGGAGATATTCCCAGAAAGCACAAAATATGTATTATTATTTTTTACTTTCTCTACACGTACTATGTACACAATATATAGAGAAGGTATTGTAATACAGCCAAAACTTCGATACCGAGATTTCACCGAAAATACATGGTGGAAAAAGGTATTTCGGGAAAAAAGGTACCAAATTTCTTGGTATTTAAGATTGCTGTCTTGTAAGGATGGGACACGAAGATTTTCAAGAAAATCCCCCACCCTCAACTACCCTTAAATGAAATTTTTTTCGAAAATTTTGATTTTCTCTAAAATATCTAAAATGATTTTGATTAAAATATCGTATATTAAATATATTTACCTGAGAAATAAACTGTACATCTTGAATTTTTTGGGAATAGCCTCTGAAGACTACTTTATCCTGGACGAATTTTGCGACATTTTGCATAACTGCTAAACCACACTAAAATGTAAAGCACAATAAAACACACACCTTATGTTATGTAATTTTTTTTTTCGTAGCGTTGATCGTTTTTGAGATATTTCTTGTTTTTTGGTTTCAGCTTTCTCATACGGAAATTTGTCAACTCCTATACATACAAAGGAACTTCAGTCACATAGCAACCAGCTTTGACTATCACTTTAACCTATGCTAATCTTTTGTTTCGCATCTACATACAAGGAAGCAAGCAATAAGATTATTTCTGCTATTTTTGTCTGAATTATCATGAAATAAATAGAAGCATTAGTTTTTTAACAATAATTTGTTGCAGAGGTGAAGAGAAAGTCGTGTGAATGGATCATATCAGATTTTTTTCTAAATATTTGTAATACATTGTGTATTAATCAGAGTTGTTAGTCATTTCTGTTATGAATTTCCTTATTCTTGTGCTCTAAATATACTTTAGTAGTTTCTTCACAGAATATGACATGCTGATGAAATTGAACAAAAAATGATCTCAGAGCCAGAGGGACGATATAAGATGGAAGGGTTAAAGCATGTCCTTTGTCTCATCAAATATTCTGAAGGAAGCGTGGGATGATGGTGCTATGTGCATGTGTAGGTGAAATAATAATCATTATTTCTATGGCTAATCTGCATCAAATTATGAAACGCCTATATCTTTGGGAAATACAAAGTTTTTTTCCATAAAATCTAAAAACATTATTGATGATTGTGAGCAAAGAATACCTGAATTATAATGTGGGATTGGGTAGTGTAAATGTATTGACCATCCTTAGCAACCTATCTATATGCTACTACGAAGCAAGAAGTGCTTTTGGAATCACTTTCCAAATGATTTGAATATGTCGTTTGTTAGTTTTTGAAAATGCTTGGACTACCAGTAAGAAAGCTAAGTTTAGGATATAAATAACAATGTCTCTATAGTAAATTCAACTAGTGTAGTTTAGTGTAGTGCAGTGTTAAATGTAATCAATTTAATTTTCAGTGCTATAGTGCACTGTCTGTTTCCACTTTTAAAAGTCATTTGAAGGACTTTTTTATTCAGAAATACTTGTATAACCTTAATGAATTGTAAAATATTAATATGTAATATTTAAGACAGATATTTTATGACAATTTATTGGTTTTGTTTATTTGACATTTTTATACTGACGAAGCAAAAATTCTGTAAAGAAACTACAACATATAAACTATAAATTAAGTTCTGTATTTAAAAATAAATCTGATGTGTTTCGTTCACATAGGTTCCTCTATATGTTATACAAACAAACTGTTCTGACAAAAGATATTTCTTTTATCTACTTCATGCTAATTGAGATAAAATTAGCAGAAATTGTCTTATTACTTAGTTTCTTAATACGAGTAAGTAGAAGGGAAATAAGGAATATATGGACTAAAGCGACAATAAAATATTTTAAAAGCCCCATTAAGCGTTGACATTAAAATTTTGTTCTCTTTCCATTGTCAGGAGTAAAAGAAATAAGAGATAAACCACCGATTTCTACAATCTTAAATAAATAATATTTAAAAAAACAACATATTTCCCGGTTGTGGAAAATTTAAGCATTTTAAAATGTAAACAAATAACAGGGAATATCTTGGAAATAGTTCCCTGTAGATAAAAGCTGTATACCATATACATTGTGTGTTTTAACGAGATCTACATTTTTAGTGAACTAAGTTTCTATCTATTTCTTAGGATTTACAAGTTATGCAAAAGTCATTCAAAATGAAATGGAATTCACGGGTCATTCTAAAACAATTTCAGGCTATTTTGTTATATATCATGTAAATATTTTTAATGTAAGGCATTTTAATCAAAATTTTCAAAATCATTTTTTAAAAAACCGAAAATGTTGAAAAAAAACTTCCATGTAAGGGGTAGTCCGGAATGGGATGATTCTCCTGACGATCTTCATCTTGCATCGTTCCAAGATAATGAACTTCAATACCAAGGTTGGTACTTAAAGAACTGTTTTGTTATGCTTGTTGTCCACCACACACCCACTTACGCATTTATTGACCCTTTTCTAAAACATCCTTAATTTTGGATTCAGGGATTCTTAGAACATGCATTTCCGATGAGATCTCCGTATCGAATTTGGTTGGAATACAATATCTTCTGTACCCTCTATGTACACTATACATATGCGCTAGAGAAAGTAACAGTTTCACTAAAATGCTCCCAAACGGGAACGAGAAAAAGGTTGAAAATAATATTTTAAAACTCTAATTATTGTACACATATATCTCTTTGGTGAGGCCCAGCATAGAAACGCAACAAAGATCTCAAACTTTCTAATAGGATCCTATGTTCCACAGAGGCTGTCCCTGTACCCGGTAATCAACCGAAAGCCAATTCCAAGCTGCACCGAAACTCCATCATTGGTACTTTAAATCATGTAACGGACCAGATGGGGTGAAGCATGAGTGAAAGAATTAATTTAAAATTACGGAGGGGCAGGAAACTTGGGGAAAAAGATAAACTATTCCAGCATTTACTTGACGATCCGAATCAGAGAGAGGGCACTAGGAATTGAACCCGGGACCTTGTGAATGCGAGTCGCATACGTTGTCACCGCTCCGTGTCGCTAGGTGAAGTTTTAAACAAGAGTTGTTGTATATTTAAATTGCTGTAACCATATCACGAATGTTTATTAATTGTATGTTTCCTCTCCTGCAGTTGTCATTTTGCTTCTGCGTTTTTACCTTTCTAGCCCGTATATAACAAGTAGAAAAGGTATTGCATTCCACCTAAAAGTTCGATACCAATATTTCAGTAGCAATACATTTTTGGGGTCTCCGAATAAAAACACAGGCAATTTTAGGAAAAGTTTCTGTGAACGTGTGTCTATAAACAGCCTAATCTAACGAAAAGTCTTCAATTACCAAACTTGGCTTTTAAGTTCAGCATCTTCCTCTCACCGCAAACTATTCTTCATGTGGAAAATTTCTAGAATATTTCGATTTTCTAAACTAACAATTTCGAAAAAAGTATGATATATTTAAAATAAATAAATGTATTTCTTTAATTTTCTGGAGTAATCTCTGAATACATAGTTATTCTTGATAACTTTTGTATAACGTAAGAGATAAACAAAAGCTTACTTCACAAAAAATGTAGATTTCGTCAAAATATATACATTTATGTCAATCACATTCTTTGTCAGGTTAACCGTACCTGATATATCGTTTGTTACGATAATTTCCTCAACTGGAAGGCGTCATTCGTTTTTATTTTGTTATATTCTGGTTATGTAAACAGTATTGAATTTCAGGGTCTTCACATAATGACAAGCTTTTAAAAGATGTGACTATCGTTTCAGTCTAGTGCATTCCTTGTAAAAACTCCATGACTCAGAGCTCACCGCCCAACCGCTGTGTCCCCCATCTCGGTCCAGGACAGACGTCGTGGTTGGGGTACAGTATTGGAAGGTGAGACGTGGTCAGCGTCACGAGTACCTCCCGGCCGGTTAGTGCGATCCTCCTGACCTGGAGTCACTACTTTGCCATCAAGTAGCTCCTCTATTGGCCCACAGGCCAGGTCTCCCCACGGGGGAAAAATCCCCCGAGAATCGAACCCAGGTCTTCCGCTTGGCAAGAAGCAACGATGCCACCGCGCTAAGGAGATTACCGTGCATTCTTTGTATCTGCAAGGAAATACTTTATAAGAACATCTCTCTTAATGGTTATATCTATTAGAATGAATCAGATAGAAGATAAGCTTTTGTAGGTATACTTGTTTCAAAATGGGTAGAGAAAGCCATGTGAAGAGAAAATCAGTCTTTTAGATGTGTTTACTAATATCCTAGTATTAACTTCACTTAAAACAACATCACAAAGCATCTTGTCTAAAACGTAACGTTATGTGTTCATTTATCACCTTGTGACTTTTTATTTTCCCATAGAAAGACACAAAAAGAGATTAAAGAAATACTGCATGATTTACTCAACATTTGTTTTATCAGCTGTTACACTGGATTACCATAAAGGACGACAACAACAAAGCCGAAAGAGGCAAATGGCTCTTCACTAAGGCCATCTGAGCTCGTATTTATCCCATTAGATCCAAAGTGCTGGCTTCTTGACCTCTCGACGATACATCACAAACTGTAGTGTCAGCAACCAAAGCCCCTGAGAAGCAGTACAGGCTCAGGTTACTAATTACGATTCCTTTCTGGGAACCAGTTCAACTCTGAGACCTTTTAATTGCCTTGAATTACTGTGGTTTTCCTGCAGGCCCTCCAAGGCATGATTCATATAAGAGTAGAGGACCAAAACTGACGTAGCAAAATTCTCTTTATTAATAGAACCATTAAAAATCTGACGTGTTCTCTACAGAGCTGTAACAAATTATTGTTAAAAAGCATGTTCTTATACTTCAAAATAATCGGGACAATCATTGCCAGAAGTTTTCTTAATTATTACTTCATTGTAAGTAGTAGCAAAATAAGGGAATACACTAGGTTAAACCGATAGTCGAAGCTTTTAAAAGCTGGTTGCCATGTGGTTCAAATCCGTTTCTATGCAGTGCCAGGAGATTACAACTTTCCATGTGATCTGAAACAAATAATAAGGAATATCTCAGAAATGGTAATTCCACGAAAAGACCGTATATGACATAATTGTATGTTTTAACGTGATCTAAATTTTTGTATACTAAGTTTTTATCTATCCACTTACGCTTTACCAGCTGCGCACAATTCAGCAAAATTAATGTTGAATAAAGAACTCTTTAGGGGCTCTTCCCAGAAAATTCAAAATATGTATTTTATATGCAATATAAGTATCTTTAACATATGGTATTTTAATCAAAATCGTTAGACATTTTTGAGAAAATCAAAATGTTCGAATTTTTCTTTCTCGCATCCCTGGAAGATACTAAACTTAAATATCAAGTTTGATATTTTAGCAAGTTTTTGTTCTTGAGTTATCGTGTTCACATGCACACGGACACACATACACGAATCTTTTTTAAAATTGTTTTTTTTTTTTTTGGATACAGGGACTTTAAAACGTGTATTTCCGATGAAATCTCGGTATCAAAATTTTGGGTGGAATGCAATTCCTTCTCTATACACAATGTACATAGTACGTGCAGAGAAAGTAAAAATAAAATGATTTGCCTGCTTTCAGGACTGTTCTCTGCTCTTGAGGCACTTAGGAGAAATGTGAATACAATAAATTTTGGATAATATACCATAAATAAAACTTAAGAACTTATTTGTCAACTAAGAGTGATAGGATTAGATAAATAATTAATGGAAACAGCAAAATTATTAATATCTTCATATTTGTCTGTAATTAATCAATACATCTAGTTGTAAAAAGTCATAAACTGATAGCTATAATAATCTCTTTCGAAGCTGTGAGTTTATATACTTTTTATTAATTGTTTATAAACTTAATGTAACTAGATTCGTAGTTGGACTGTTTTGTTCATATATTTATTGTTCATTGCATTATTCTTGTGAAATTATTTTTAGATATATTTAGCTCCGCCACCGGGTAATACCCACTTGCAGAGGAATACATACATACCTACATTACATACATTACACGCATTAAATACATTTCATAAATTATTTACATAACATACATTATATACAAACATACATGCATACATATCTCTTTCAGTTACATAGCTATACATACTTCTAACTGGCTTTACAGAATGTAATCTTTATTGGTGTGAAATATTTCGAGAAGGCCCTTCAAACATCAAAGCAAGGAAGACATGTGTCTGCAATTCATTTATTGCTGAGTTACAATACATATTTAAACTTACAGCAGTTGCTGACGTGGCTTCCTGCAATCGACTGCCCTCCATTTTATTGTAAACACTTGCAAATTCTGAAGTGTTTTATATTTGGTCAAAACCTGTGTCAACACGCTCTGTTTTCTCATGACTTCGGAATATTGACACCAAAATTGATAAACTTTATCCTTCCTCATAAACCGCAAAAGATAAAACAAATATTGTCGTATATAATTGTTCCTTATTATTACTGTATACTAATATAAAATATAAATACAGTTAAAAGCATAAACTTAAATATTTCTGCGCAGGAGTCCCAATAATTAGGGACTTTAAATGTCCGCAAAAAATGTAAATGTCGTGTTATTAATGGACGCTCTTTAACTAATGTAGTTCTCAGCGCCCCATTTTGAGTTGGGAGTGAATGACCGCTTACTTTTGCTCAGAGGCCTCTCTTGTCAGACAACACACAACAACACGGGACCAACGGCTTTAGTTCCCTTCCGAAGGATGCTATGCCAAGACTTTTTACACCCGAAAACAATCTATCGTCCTCCGCCGTGTTTGAACCCACATGGTTAGCATGGTAGCCGTTACACCACGGAGGGCGACCAATAAATTTCTTAGATTAAAATAAGAATTATTGAGAATCTATGTAGCCAATCCCCTTCCATCAGTCCGTCTGTGCGGAAACACTGTATGTACTGTCCAACTGAAATGTGTTGGTGCACCATCGTGTAATAACACATTCTTTCGACGTTGTTCAGAGGCTTATCATCAATGGAATGATGCAACTGGTTTATAGAACTCTTAGATACTATTTGTGTTCAGTGAAAGACATTAAGTTCAATAAGGTGATGATTGTGAATGCTTCCACCCAACGTGTAGGTGGACTCTGTTGATGTCTGTCATTTCGTATTTTATGCTCATTTTCATAAGGTCAGTTATGAGTATTATGAACATTTAGAATACTGTTGCAGTGAATAAGGGACATGCTAAGTAATTCATGCACATAGCACAATTCTATATTATGCGATGGCGTAACGGTCTTCTTGACTCGAAGTTTATCACACTATCTACATTGGATCGGTGCTGAGTCCCTTTCTAAAAACGCCCTGTACATACAAAGCACTATAGGAGAAACAAATGTGATGCCTTCCATTCACATAACTTTCTCTATCTGTTCTGCAAACATACTATTCTTGCAAATACTTGTCTTAATGATAATAGTTTCAAATCAAGTTGCGATTGAACATTTTCTCGCAGTATTAGCGTTTTAACAAAATATTATCCTTTTATCTACATAACACTAATCAAGAAAAACGTTAGCAGAAATAGTCTTATTAGCCAGAGCTCGGGGCACCATTCCTTTACATTTTTTTCAAAACCTGGAAGAAGTTTGGACTGAAGAAGGGAAAAGGTTCACTTTCTCTTCTTCCAAATCATTTGTATAATAACCATTTTTAGTATTTCCTCGGTCTATATTTCTTTTATATAAATGATTTACTATATGCTAATTTTATATTATTTATGTTTAGTAATCCTTTTGCTGATTTTAGTTTCCTTTTCGACTGCTATACAATGAAAACTATCAATATTTCATTATCTTTTAGAAGAGTTTCAAGTTTTTTTCGTTTTTTTATATAGTTAATTTATAATTTGGCAGCCCATAAATATGGGGAGTTATTGTTTCAACAAATAAATATAAAATATAAAGTAAATGGGCAATAAGGAAATACATTAGGCTAAAGTGACAGTCAAATGATTTGCTATATGTTTGTCATTGAAAATTGGAGCTATTTCCAAGGTTAGAAATAAAATAAAAGAGATGTGAAACGAAAGATAGCTCCCCGTTTGAGAAAAGTATGTTAAAACCAATAAAAAGAAATATCTCAGAAACTGTAAAGTCTACAGAACATGTATATAGTATAAATGATGTGTTTTCACGATATCTACATTTTTTGTTTATTCAGTCTTTGTCTATTTCTTACGGTTTACCATCACTCACAATGTAGAGGTCTTCAGAGGCTTTTCCCAGAAAATTGAGGATATACATTTCGTTTGTAATAAAATATCTTAAGCATATAGTATTTTAATAAAAATCGTTAGATAAATTTTTGTGCAACTCAAAATGTTCTAAGAAAGTTCCATGTAAATGATGGGAAAGAGGAGGATTCTGTCTTCGTCGCATTGTTGGAAGATACTGAATCGAAATATTAAGTTTGGAATTTAACGGGCTGTTCGTTTATGAGGCTATACTGTCAACAGATACATACACACAGACATACACACAGGCAAACAAGGAGCTTTTTTCCTTCTTTGGATTCAGGACTTCTATAAACAAGCATTTCCGGTGAAATCTCGTTATTGAATTTTTTGATAGAATACAATATCTTCTCTATCTACTATGCATTGTACATATGCGCTAGAGAAAGTAAAAGCGGGAGAAAAGAAGTGTTAATTAACACCAGTTTCACCTGAACATATCCTTTAAACTGTAGGTCATTTCGGATGATGAATGCAATCGGTGAAATGATGCAAAATAAACCCATGATCCAATAGTTTAAACTTACTCAACGTTTTCCCTCTCAGGGTAAAGGAAAACCCAGGAGTTACCTCATCCAGGTAAGTCACTCTAACCGAGAATTTACAATTATGCTATCAATAAATATTGAATGATCATGGAAGTATATCTTGCAAATCTAAATTTTCTTGGGTACACGTGTATAAACTTAAATCCATTGAACTAATCTGCCACACTAGAGTTACTTAGGACCTCTTGAATATGTAAACTAGTTTGCATAATGGATTAATGACAATAGTTTCAAATCAAGTTGCGATTGAACACTTTCTGGCAATATTAGCCTTTTAAGTACTGTGCAATTATGTATATAAACATGCTTGGTAAATGTGCTTCTGCTTTGAACAGCTCCAGTCTTTAATTTGCAGTTAAAACTGTGATTGGCTTCTGGTTAGCTCTATTATTAGCTAATGTGCATGCAAACGAAATCAGGTGCAGCAGTAAGGAATCAAAGTTTTAGCGCTACTATTAAACACAGGCTCATGGAAAATCTGTGAACTGGTTAAGCTGAGAGTAGAAATTAAAGAGATGATAGAGCAGGGCCTCTCAAACGCGTAAAATTGCATGAGTGCAAACCGAGGTGCAGCGTACATCGATCCGAAATGGCTGGCCTCGGGACAATTCGAAACAGCGATAACTCTAAGGAGAGAGAGAGAGAGAGAGTGTGTGTGTGTGTTTCTGTTAAATAAAGAATTACCGAATTATGTGACAACAGAGGATGATTTACATGCTCGGGAAATAATAAATATAATGAGTTTACAATATCAGAATACAAGGGCTACATAATATGATTTCGACTAATAATACAGAGTAAAAATTGGAACAACACAACTCTACAAAATTTTAAACACTATAAGAAACTGACTTTAAAGTGCCTAATTTGTAGTAATTTTGCCATGCAATTTCGAATCTGCCATCTGTCTTTCCATCACATGAGTTCTTTTGTTATGATACCCTTTCTTATTAAGGGGTTACGTCAATCCGTATCTCTCTAATGCTATATTATTGCAGATAATACTAGAACTATGTGCGTAAAATTTATATCATACAATTCAAGTAATACAGTGAGTATATGAAATAATTTTTATTGAGTTTTATCTGGTTCATAATTTAAAAAGAAATAATATGTCAACTTTTTTAAATTTTAGAAATTCATTAAGAAAATCATATTTTTTATTTTATTAAATTTTTATCATCAAAACAAAGTAGCACACTCAGAAAAAATGCATAAGCATTCTGTAAAAATATCACATCTATATATCTCGTATGTTCTGAATAAATACAGTTCAACATGCCGTGTTTGTTGTGAAATGGTCAAAGGGTGCTGTGAAGGAGTATAATGATTTAAGAAAACAATAATATAAATAGGATTAAGAATGCCGTTACCTTCAGCAGGCGGAGCAGTTTTCCGCGTAGCTTCGAAGAAAATAATAGGATTTGTTTGCCATGGATGCACAAATAGACCATTCTATTACATGTGGTTATGGAGGCTAGAAAAGGACAACATGATTGGCCCATTGAACAAGTTGGCACATATGACTCTAAACCTAACATGTATAATGAAAAGCTAACTTCTCTAACTTTCACCTGCTGCTGAACTGTTAGGTCACTGTCGTTATTTTCCAATACATCCAAGATTCTACACGTTAGACTGGCGAAGACGTCAAGTAGAAACTCAGGGAGAGGTTTTACAGACAGAGACAGAAAAATGTGAATGGAATGTAAGTTGACATTTATTATTTTATATGTGGCAAATGTTGTATTATTGAATGTGAGATGATGTTGGAAATATATGCTCTGTTTATAGCTGTGAAACGTGCACTGTACTGAAACATTGTCAAGTGGATTTTGAATTGGAGTACTAAATCAGACTTCATAATTAATATAAGGCAAGTTAAATAGTTACTTGTAAAGCCACTACAAGGTTAATAAAGTAATGAAGATCTACTTTAAAAAAATAAATAAATGACTCAGTAGTAAGTAGTAAGGTAGGTCTTGACTCATTATTTGGACTACAGAACGTTAAAACTGATAAGAATTTGTAATTCAGATAGTACAACTATACCTATGCCTCTCTACTTCAAAGAGGTTAAGAGTTTTTCTATGATGTGGCGTTGAATTCAGAGGAAACCACAGTAAATGTAGCTTACAGGTGTGACCTCATTGGCCATCAGGGGAGAGATAATGACTTAGAGAGAGCACAAACACAGAAATAAATGCCAAACACCTATGCCCCGAAGCAACAAAGATAGACGAGTGCGGCCATGGGACCGGCGTGAGTTTACTTGATAGTGACTTTGAAGTTGGTATGCAGTGAAACCTGAGAGAATGGAAAACCTTACAGTATTACCCTCTCTTGACTGGAATTTAATTGTCCAGTAGAGAATGCTTTCTGATGTGGCCCACTTGAAAGGTAGGGATCAATTGGCATATGCATGGTAAAGATCCAGGAATCAAATTAGTCATAGGAATAAACTTGAATACTGATCTGAAAACAAGCACATGACTTCAGATGTACACCTATCATTAGCTCATCTAAACTAGTTATCATTACCCCAGGAGCCTGGCAATCTTTAGATTTTCTATTCCAAAAACAGGGTAATGCACAAGTAATAATTTAGCATAGGTATTTTAAACAGATTATTTTCTCAGTGAGATTTAGAAGAGACAAAATAAAGAGAATTAAAGCAGCAAAGAATATGTTTGTAGTCTCTTAAATTGGAATTCTGTCCCTAACCTTTTATTGATTTTACCGCGGTAAGCATAATACTTATACAGGGTTACTACAAAAGAAATAGACAACTTCAACTGCCTGTAAAACAAAAACTATTAGAGATAGCAACCTAATTATTTTGGAGGTATGTTGAGAAACTCCCAAAGTTTCGTTTGTTACTATTGGTAATGCTGTAGTGTTTTGTTTGTTGTTGCAGAAGCTGAAATGGCGGAAAATCCTGTGGAAAAGGCATATTGCGTGTTGGAATTTGCTAGAACGCAATCAGCAACTGTTGTCCAACGACATTTTAGAACATTTTAGAACGATATTGTGAAGTGACAAAAATTTGGTGGAAACGAAATGAGGCCAGTAGAAGTATCAACAGGATTTTTTTTCCGTTGCCAATGTCTAATAAGCGCAAAAGTCTTCGCAGTGTAGCATATATTGTCGGTATTCTGAAAAGGACGAAGTCGGCGCACCAATAAGGCAGTTATTTTTTTGGGTAGTGTTTAACGCCCGCTTTAACTACTTATGGCACCGCAGGCGGCGACACTGATGATACATGAATGAAGATGGAGCACCATTGGAATGCGATGGCGGGGGAAACCGGAGGACCCGGAGAAAACCCGCCCCAGCGCCGCTTTGTCCACCACAAATCTCACATACGGTCGCTTGGGATCGAACCCGGGCCGTCTAGGTGAGAGGCGGATGGTGTAACCACTCGGCCAAGGCAGCGTGGAAAGGATAACACATGCAGTTAACAGCGCGGGTAAGCAAGGATGTTCCATAGTGTGGCGGGTAAACGCTGAAATAGGTAATGGAGAAAGTCGCAAAGTAACATTCCTGCTTCTTCCGAATCTCTTTCTTTCCTTTACTTATAATGTTCTGCATCTCTTTCTTTATTTCCTTCTATGTAAAAACATCCATTTTTAAGGCTAACAATGACAACTAAAGAGCAAACTTTGTGTATTAAATTTATCCATTTAACCCAAAATATTACTTGATCAAATGTATTAATAGCGCCGCAATTGCAGTGTAATGGTGACGGCGTATCCTCATGTTCTGATGAAATCACCTGTAGCTAGCTCATGTACCATGTAACCTCAAATAACCAACATATGCAATAGGAAGTTAACCTACAAAGGGTTTACTATCCAGGTCCCGCCATTTCTCCACCATGTTCAGATTCCCAGAAGAGATATTGGTTATGTGCATACTTTATAACTTGTTCATTTTAAAGAATTACCACAAAAATACTTATTTCTTATTTCTTTATTTAATCAATGTGACCAAGCAAACGATAGTTAGTACATAAGAAATATATTTGATTTTCACCGTTATCTTGCATCATTGACTCCATATTCCCTTAACATTGAATGGGGTAGAAAAATTGAGCAGTACTTCGGTCATCTAGCGGCAAATAAATAAGTACTTACCCTAGGTGTTCGTTGACAGGAAAGCTTCTTTGCTTCTTTGTTTTAAACAATAGCATTAAGGAAAGGACAGTTAATACATAAAAATGTATTTGAATTTCACTGCTGCGTTGCGTCATTGTCTCGATAAGCTAGTGCGTTAACTTAACATTGAATGTGGAGGGAACTGTTATTATTCACATTATGAGACTTTAAAAACTTTCCCTTATTATTTTTAAACAATTTGTTTTCCACAAACCTTTTCGTGACAATAGCGAACGAAAAAAAAAAGTTCAATTTAGTACATGCACTTCGGCGATTCATTTATTTATATATATATAAAACGGCGCTTTAATATCTAGATCAAATCTGTTCCGTAGGATAACTTGTTGGCGGTATGTGATGGACAGTAGCCTTTCAGGATTATCCACCTACGAGGTCCTCATAATACACAGGTAATGAACTACACCGTAATCATTTGCGAGATTGTGCACGTGACTGATATAAGTAATTTGAGAGATGCATGGTCCCCGGATAAACATAACGCAGCTAGCGTTAACTGTGTATCAGGTGCTGATAAGTCGATGTTAAAGCAAATCATTTTGAAAGAATGGCTTATAATGTCTTCAAAACTGCTGCCCGAGTATAGAAATAGCGATTTTTAGCAGCTCGTTACTAGCATTCTCAAGATTTAATGTTGCAAATATTATTGTTAAACAGATCATGCTTCTATTTACTTCATGCTAATCTAGAAAAAAATAGCAGAAATAGCCTTATTACTTGCTTCCTTGTAAGTAGAAGGGAAATAAGGGAGTACCATAGGTTAAGTGACAATCAAAAACTGATTTCTATGTGACTGAAGTTCGTTTGTTTCCATGGACAGAGTTGGCAAATCCCTGTATGAGAAAAGTATGTTTTTCATAGCAAAAACCAACAAAAAATGAAAACCTAAAAAACGATCAGCTCCATCAAAAAAAATGTATATAGCATAAATTGTGTGTTTTAACGTGCTTGTGTGGTAAGCTTTTATATATCTCTTACGGTTTAGGATCTATGCAAAACTCCGTAAATTTCATCCAGAATAAACTAAGCTTCCAAGGCTATTCCCAGTCAATTGAAGACATACCTTTTATTTATGAGGTAAACATCTTAAATATACGATATTTTAATCAAAATCGTTTGAGCCATTTTTAAGAAAATCAAAATTTGGGAAAAAAGTTCCACGTAAAGGGTAGTTTGCGATGGGCGGATTTTTCTCAAAATCTTCGTGTCGCATCTCTGGAAGATACTAAACTTAAATACCAAGTTTATCGACCTTTCGTTTTTGAGTTATCGTGCTCACAGACGCACGGACACACACACACACACACATACACACACACACACCTTTTTCTGAAAATGCTCTTTTTGGATACAGGGGACCCTAAAAATATATATTAATTCTCGTGAAATCTCGGTATCGAATTCCTGGGTGCAGTACAATTCCTTCTCTATACACATAGTGCGTGTAGAGAAAGTAAAAAAGAATTAACTCGTGAAAATGTTCGTGCGAAGATTTATTATGATTTTCGAGTAGTTTATCAAGACAAGAATGGTTTTATCTGCTTACAACTACATTTGGCGATGAAGCTCTATCCTATGACACTGTGAATACAGAGAGTTTAACCGTGGATGCCATCCGCTCTCTGACGAAATTCGTAAAGGTCGTTCAAAATCAATTACTGAGCCAGAAAATCTTGATGATGTGCAAAAGTTGATAATGCAAGATCGTCAAGCCACATACTGTGAGATATAGGCAACCCTAAGTATTAATTCCACCTGCATATATAAAATATTTCATGATTATATAGCCATGAAAATGACTTGCTCTCGTTGGAGTCCACATAATTTGACACAATCTCAAAAGGATGGATGCTCTTGTCGATTAACGCATAAAAATGCTTACAAAATAAAATGTCGGGGCGTCAAAAGACGCATATAAGATTGTAACAGTAAGGAATAATGGATTTATGCATAACAGCCGGAACGCAAACAAAATGTGTGTTTCAAGAATCCAACAAAAGTTGTTCGCACTCAAAGCACCTCGAAACAAATGGTTGTCATCCTATGCGGCAACAGTGCATTTAGAAGAACATAAATCGGTTAATTCTAAATGGTAGATAACCATTTGATTGTTGGAAGTCTTTGGTGAAAAAAGGAAACAAACAAGTGTCAGGGATCGTTCAACGGGACAATGTGAGGGCTCACACATCTCTTCTAACAACCGGCAAAAATAGAATTGATGACTCATCCGGCGTACAGTCTGATTTGGGACAGAATGACTTCTTTTTGTTCCCGAAAATCAAGAATAAAATACAAGGACACGATTTCGTCGGCAGAAAGAACAGTTAATGCGTTCAAAAACCAAGTTTTGGAGGTGCCTCTAGCAGAAATGCTAGACAAATGGTTATACACTTCAACAAATTTATTGACCATTAAGGAGAATATTTCGAGAAACAATAAAGCAGATTCCATGACAATTTACTGTTTCTTACTTTCTCTACACGTACCTTGCACATAGTGCATAGAGAAGGTATTGCATTCCACCAAAAATTCGATATCAAGATTTCAATGGAAATATATGTTTTAGGGTTCCCTGTATCCAAAAAAGGTATTTTCTTAAAAAGGTCCGTGTGTGCGTGTCCGTAAACACGATAACTCAAAAACGTAAAGTCGGTAAAATACCAAACATGGCATTTAAGTTTATTATCTTCCAGGGATGTGACGCGAATATTTAGAGAAAAACCCCCCACCCCAAACTACCCTTTATACTAAACTTAAATACCAAGTGTGGTATTTTACCGACTTTTCGTTTTTGAGTTATCATGTTCACAGACACACACACACACACATACGGACATTTTTCTGAAAATGCTTTTTTTGGATACAGGGTGTCCTAAAACATGTATTTCCGGTGAAATCTCGGTATCAAATTTTTGGGTGGAGTGCAATACACTATGTACATAGTGCGTATAGAGAAAGTAAAAAACGCACAAATTGGTTTGGCCATGGGATTTGAACCCAAGACCACAGAGGGTCACAGACAGGGGCCACAGAGGTCACCGCCTGAGACATCCCGCGGTTAATTATAATAGTTTGTTGTAGAATGGGGAAAGCCTCGACTTCATCAGAATGAAACTCTGAATACTTATTTTCCATTAAAATGCGGGAATTCGGTGACATTTATGTTAATTAAAGCTACAGCTAAGCTAGGCACTTGTACAATAAGGAAAAAGGAATACTTAAAAGGTGAATGAAGCATATAGGGTTTTTCAAAAATCTCTTCAAAATTTAAATCGTTATAAATATTTGAGATAGGAATAAATTAAATAAGTTATATGCAGGCAAGCAATGTTTGGTGTTCTGTTGTTCTTTTTAGTACACTATTACCATAGATACAGTTGTTGAATAAAATTATTATTTTATTCACTCCGATATAAGAATTTGTAAATTGCAAATCTTGGTACTACTATTAAATGACAGAATACGGCTGAAATGCTATTAGAATCTCTTCGTGGTTTAAAAGCTATTGTTTGTATGGTTTCAATTCACAATTCATTATTGGTCCATATTTCTTCGAAGAAGACAACAGTGAAATAAGACACTGTTACTATAAATGGTGAGCCATTGGGATGGGGTACATTTGGATGGCGGGGCAGCCAAGTAGGCAGAACCGCCTGTGATATTGACAGACAGTAAACAATTGCGCAATGCACGGAGAAGGTTTCATTAGAAATACAGTCTGGGCTAAAATCGGAGTGGTGTATGGAGCAATACATCAAAACAGATACCAAACTCATTAGAGAGAGGCTCGTGTGGATTAGGCTAGGAGCATGGAGGAGTACAAAAACTGCTGACGAGAATGGTATGAGAGAAGGAAGAGTCGTGGACTCATATCTTGGCAAGATGTAGGGCTACGGAGGAAAGGCGGGAAAATATTTACAACTCGACTGCGACTGAAAGAAGCTATCTCGCAAGAAATTGCTAATATTCCAATACATCATTTGCAAAATCAGAAAGAGTCGCAGAAAGAATGGCGTACGTTGAACACGAGAACGGTGGGCATTTTCCCAGTGTTTTATAAAACCCCATCGTTTGCCCAGTATGTGACTTCGTTTTTTCTTTTATTTCCTATTTAACAAATTATAATATTTGTTACGGTTTCACGTTTAAATTGACTTTTGAAAGACTACTTTGGCTTATTTGGAATATGACTACTAAATCCCCATGAGGCAAGTTTTGTAAAAGATTAGTAGTTTACAGAAATGAGGACATTATAAAATATCGCTTCGCTAATAAACTAATAATTTGGAAGACAGGACAAGATCGACAATTGACAAGATAAACGAGCGGTCAAGGGATGTGTGTGCCTAGCGCGAGGCAGTAAGAATGGTGCGCAATGCGATGCGCGTGTGTTTAAGTGGAGTCAATGCTCGACGAATGGTGACGGGAAAATAAAAGTAAAATAAAGTAGAACATTGGAATCATACACCGCCACAGACGAAAGATCTATCCATCCTGAACTGAAAATTGAACCGCATTAATCACGACCCGAACCCAGTACATATTCCATGAACTTTCCATGTGCTGGCAACCGAAGGATCTTCACGCCGCATAGGATCTCAAAATGTACAAGCGCGCGCGTACACACACATTCGCACACATGCGCGCGCTACTTTGTCCTAAACACACCTTCCTTCATTCAGGAGCTCTCCAAACGTGTATTTTCCGTGAAATCCCAACATCAAAATGTTGAATGGAATGCATTACTTTATTGTAGGTATGTAAGTATGTAGACAAAATAGAAACACACTTCGTACACTGCTTTATGCAACAGATACAAATATTTTTTGTATAACATTTACATAACCTTTTCTACCTTTCTGCAAATAACTATTCTTACAAAAGCCTACACTTTATTCACTTCAAGCTGTGTTTTATTACATATGTATTTGTAGGTATAAGGGATACAAGAGAATACAGTAAGCTAAAGCGATAGCCAAACCTTTTAGAAACGACTCGTTATGTGTTGGTATTCCAGTTCTGTTCTCCTTACATCACCAGTACAAAAATTCTGATGTGTTACACTTATATGACTTTCTCTACAGCTCTGCAATAAATTATTTTTAAAAAGCTTATGCTTCTGTTTGTTTACTTCATGCTAGTCTGGAAAAAATTAGCAGAAATAGTCTTATTACTTGCTTACTTGTAAGTAGATGCAAAATAATGGAGTGCCATAAGTTAAAATAATAATCAAAAGCTGGCTACTATGTAACTGAAGTTCCTTTGTTTGTATAGTTAAGAGTTGAAAAATTTCTGTATGAGATAAGTATAAGATTTTAAAGCTGGAACCAATAACAAGGAATCTTTCACAAACGATCAACCTCACGAAAATATGTGTATGACATAAATTGTGTATTTTAACGTGCTCTACATTTTTTGTGCGTTGAATTTTTGTCCATCTCTTACGGTTTAGCAGTTATCCAAAATTCAGTAAAATTCATCCAGAATAAACTACTCTTCAGAGGCTATTCCCAGAAAATTCAAGATATACATTTTATTTGTAAGGTAAATTTTATTTTAATCAAAATCCTTAAATAAAAAAAAGTTAAAATTTGTCTATGTAAAGGGTAGTTTGGGGGAATTTTTCTCAAAATCTTCGTGTCGTATCCCTGGAAGATTTGGTATTTTACCGACTTTTGGTTTTTGAGTTATCGTGTTCACAGTCACACGAACACACACTTACCTTTTTCTGAAAATGCCTATTTTGGATACAGGGACTCTAAAACATGTAATTTCGGTGCAATCTCCCTATCGAATTTTTGGGTGGAATACAACACATTCTCTATACACTATGTACATTGTACGTGTAGAGAAAATAATAAATAATGATTTTTAACTTCAGAAAGGTAGACTTGCAAAATTTAAACATAACATAAACATAACAAGCAATATTTCAGAAAGATATGTCAAGAATATATTTGACATAAATACAACATATTGGTCTTTTTTGTGTATTATATTTTGTATAACTCTTACGGTTTACAAATAATCGAAAGTCATTCAGAACGAAGAGGAATTTGCAAGCTATTCCCAGTGAATTCAATACATACATTTAATTTATCAAAAAATATCTTAAGTATACAATATTTTCATCAACATCATTTTGAGAAGATAAACATTTTTGAGAAATTATGCATAAATGTTATTGAAAATCTTGGAATAGCATCCTTACAAGATATTGAACTTAAATATCAAGAATTATACGAATATTCGTTTTTGAGTTATGCTATTAGCATAAACACACACATACGCACTCATCTTTTGCTAAAGTTTTTTTTTTTTTTTAAGATTTCTAGTGTCTTAAAACATTCACATCCAGTGAAATATTGACATCCGCTATTCATTATACATACTAGAGAAAATAATACGATAATACGATAATGATATTCGGAAACCATGAAATTACAATCACAGGTATCTTATGTGGTAGTATAATGATCAGTATCGTTAGAATCGATCTCTAAATAGACTAGTAAGGTGTTCGTCAAAAGGAGTTTAAAATAACTCGGGTTATCATCAAAATGGTAGCAGCCATTAAAGTATTGTTTCTTAATTTACCTAGTGGCAAAAGTCGCAAATATATAAGTCTTACCTAGTGGCAAAAGTCGCAAATATATAAGTCTTACCTAGTGGCAAAAGTCGCAAATATATAAGCACAGTGCAGGGACTAAACTCTAGTTTTAGTCCCAAAAATGTTATACCAATCCCTTACTGTGATATGAAAACTTCGCTTTCCAAAATAAGCAGGAAGCAGGTTCGAGTTCTACATTGAAGAATCTGGTGACAGTTCTACAGCTTCTTCAATTTGCGTATCCTCGCTTTCAGAATTAAGTTTATTGGTGACTTGTTCTGCAATTTTACTGCTTCTCACAGGTCTTGAGTTTTCATTTCCGGATACAGAGACATTTTAATAATGTTATGGATGCACGTTGCTGCTTACCAATCGAGAGACCTGGGCTCGATTCCCAGTTACAGGCGTGGAGATTTTTCCCCCACTGGGTACCTGGACCGAGGTGCAATCAGCCTCGTGAGGTCCCTAGGGGGGCCAATTGAGGAACTACTTGCTGGAGAAGTCGCAACTCCAGGCCATGAGGACCGCATTAACCAGCCAGGAGGGTCGAGGCGCTCACCCTCCAATGCTGCACCCTATCCATGACTTCTGTCAAGGATTGAGATGGAGGACGCAGCGGCCGGGCGGTAGGCCAAGGTTCCTTGTGAACTGTCGTGCTATTGATTTATAATTTAGTTATGGATGTGATTGGTATTAATTTGTTGCTATTATGGAAACACGGTACCATCTTGCTAGAACTAAGCGTTTCGTGATATCTACATATTGCCTAAACCTAAGCAATATAGTTCACCATTTTTTTTTTATTTTCTTCAACTATTTCCTTTTGTAAAGATAAATTTTATTTCTTCTTTTCTTTGGGATAATCCCCAAACTCTAAAATTTTCTGTCTAGCTTTCAAATTCACCGACCTTTTACTTTCTCTAGCACGCATATACGTGTACAGATAGAGAAGATATTGTATTCCCTGCAAAATTCAGAACCGATATTTCTCTAGAAATACATATTTTGAAGTTCCCCTTAATCCAAAAAAGAATTTTAGAAAAGGCAGTGTGTTTCATCGAAACATGTTTGTGTAGTAATTTGTTGTATATATTATTAGGGTTTATGGCTATAAAAAATTCATTTTGCCCGCCTAGGTGGTGTGGTGGTAGCGTGTCTGCCTCACATTCAACAGGTCGGGAGTTCGAATGTTCCTTAGGGCGAGTTACCCGGATAAGGTTTTTTTCTGGGTGTTCGTTTGTCCTGTGAAAACGAATGCTGAAATCATTCACTGGCCGATATGACCAACCTGGGTAAATGACATTAAGCTAAAAAGAAAAAAAGAATCACAATGCAGAGGACCTCAAGGGCTATTCCCAAGAAATTCAGGATGTACGTTTTGTTCGGCATGTAAACATTTTTAGCTTATGGAATTTTAATCAAAATCGCTGTAGGCTTTATTTATAAAATCGTACATTTTGAACAAAAAATAATTTTTCTGAAAAATCTTCGTATCGCATCTTTGAAAGATACTGAAATTAAATACATAGACTTTTTGTATTAATTTTTAAGCTATGCCGCGGCCCTCCCCCACACATGAGTTTCTGCAATGATTTATTTCGACTTAGGCTCCTCAAAACATGTGTTATCTCGGAATCGAAAGAGTGCAGAATATTTTCTCTACTTACCATGTACATTGTATAGTATTTGTAGAGAAAGTAAAAACTATTTAAAACTCCCAATTTATTTACAATACTTTTATTTGTGTTTTAAGCTTTTTCTGAAACATTCATTATTAACGGTTTGAATTATACAATATTTGTTCATTTTCACCAAGTCCTTAAAATTTCATTTGTTTCTCGCGATTGTATGCACAGAGAATGACATTTTAAGACTATTATAAATAGCGTCAGTTGTCAGCAGTTTGAATATAGCTATCTCTTTGCATCTTTGCATGAATTGTTTTCTGTAACTATTTATACAAATAGTGTGAACTGCATAAATATATAAACTTTCGTTTGTATACCCACCAATAAGTGACAGCAGGTCGAGATTGTCATGTGAATGCAACACATTAGATTTTTACTTTCTCTTCACGTACATGTATATAGTGAAGGAATTTTATTCCATTCAAAAATTCGATCGAGATTGCACCTGCAATACATTTTTTGAGGACTCATTAATCCAAACAACATTTATAGAAAACAGGTCAGCGTGTGGTGTGCTGTGTGTGTGTGTGTGTGTGTGTGTGTGTGTGTGTGTGTGTCTAAAGATCATAGCTCAAAAACGAAAAGACTTTGTAATACAAAATTTGGTATTTAATCTAGTCTCTTCCAAGAATGAGACATGGAAGATTTTTAAACTATTCATCCACCCCAAACTAACCTTTATTCGGGAAAAATTCCAAAATTTTAATTTTATAAAATGGCTCTAACGCTTTTGATTAAAATACCGTATATTAAAGATTTTTTCATGACAAATAAAATGTAAAGCCCTCTAAGTCCTCTGCATTCTGAACGACTTTTGTATAACGGATAAAAAGTAAGAGAGAGAGAGAGACAAAAACTTACTACTCAAAAATGTAATATCGTTAAAAAACACACTTTATTTCATATACTGTCTGTTCGGCGGTGTTTTAGCTAGTGGGATGGTAAGTAGGGGTTTAACAATTGGATGGAGGTAGTGTTTCCTTAGCCTTGAAGCAAGTGAGGTGTAAAGGCGCGTGACAGAGTGGAAGAAGGAAGTTCTGTTGCCGATAATATTTGTGTGTTCACTGTGTACCATCTGATTCCTGTAGATTTTGAAGACTCGTCGTCCGTCTCTGAGAACCTCAACAATAATCGTATAGTGATAGCTTTTTAAAACATTTGACTATCACTTTAGGCTCACCTTATAACCCTTCTAATTATAAGGGAAAGTAAAACTACCATTTCGGTAATTGTATCTTGATTGGAATTATGTAAATTGCAAGAATAGTTTGCAGAATAGATAGAGAAATCCATGTGAGTGGAACACATCAGACTTTTTTGAATACCTATTAGGGTTAAGCCAAATATTAAATGCAATGCGACAGGCCTTTGAGAAATGCAACTATTTTGCAGTATGATTATAAATTATATAGTGTATGAAGTATATAGAAATATAAACTTTTATTTGTATATGAACTAACAAACTATAGCGGGTGAAGAATGTCATGTGAATACAACACATCAGACGTTTAATTTCTCTACACGTACTTTGTACATAGTATTTAGGGAAGGTATTGTATTCCATTTAAAATTAGATATCGAGATTACACCGGGGATGAATGTTTTGAGGGTCCCTTAATAAGAAAAAATTATAGATAAAAAAAGTACTTTGAGAAATACAAGCGTCTTGCAGTACACAATTATAAATTACAGAATACAACCTGAGATACATTTATTGGAAACACATAAGCGTAATTCTGTGCTACACCGCGTTAAGATTAGTAACGCGTTTAAGTAAAAACTACTTGGAAGACTGGTGTGTTAATAAGAAGGTAGAGAAGCTTCACATCCTGACTTTACAGGCCACTCGCTTACGTAACATTCCTGATTCAAATTAAATTTTAATTAGAGCTCTTGGGCTGTAACTGACAGTTAATTATTTTGAGATCTGTTCATGAAGTTTGGAGCAAGCTCGCTAATCGCTAGTTCAAATTACATTCCTGACCTCCTTGAGATAGTTTCAATTACACACAGTAGTTTCGCTTAACAAGCAGCACGAGTCAGATGCTTCTGCGATAATGTGTGAAATTCGTATTCGGGAGGTACCCTTTGTATTATTGGCGACCACCCACTTCGACCTTGGCTTTTTTTCTGGTTTCCTTGGATCGGTAGGCCAATGCTGAGGATATTCCTCTTCTTCTACGACTTTTCCGTAATTTATTTCCTGGGACCATCATTTTCTCCATCATCTACTTCAGGGTTAGTATTTTTTTTTTATATTTACAGTGAAACCGATTTTTTTTTTTTTTTTTTAAGTTTGAGTCTTCAGCAAATTCTTTCATTGACAGATTAGGCCTTTGTTTAATTTTACTCAAGTCTCCTCTCACCAACCCCTAAATGAATTCTCTAAATTCTATATTAATAAACCTATAATTTTAATATTTATGCCGCAAGTAACACAACAAATCATAAGTATGTAAATGCACTTTCGTTGCAGTATCTCTAGTGGTTTTTATGTTAATTGTTTAATTGATTATTCTAATGGTATACAAAGGATACCTCACAGGATGAAAACATTAACATTTTGGTGATATAAATATCTCTTTCAACTCTAAGAAATATTTAAGAACAAATGTTGAAAAAATACTTTTATAAACGTTTCAGTTTTTGAGCAAAAACGCAAGGGAACCATTTTTCACTAATGCCAGTGCATTATGTAGATATTCTAATTAAAATTCCTCCAGTGACAAACGATACATGTACCTTCTTATAGGTGCATCTCTGAAACAATTGAATAAAACTGAAGAAAAATGGCATCGTGTAGATCATTTTGAACAATGTAGAAAAAAAAAAAAGCAAGAAAAACAGCTTGGTAATTCTAAAGGTTTGTCCAGCCTAGCGCACAAGGCGTATTTTAAAATCTCTCAGGTATAGCTTATTTCTAACGAACAGTAATAGACACCTTAAAACAGATCATTAAACTAGACCATTCAATCTTAATAATACGTACTTATGAACAAAAAATTGACTTTTCAAGGATTTCCCTTAGTTTTCGCCAATGGAACAGCAAAATGAAATAGCGTCGGTTTTTGCGGTGTTGTAGATGGGCGGTGGAGGTTATCTTTGCGAAGTTTTGCCCCTGGGATCGGTTGGACTGCTTACGAATCCGCCTCTGGTGCTATTGGTGCAGTGAACCTCCGAGGGATAGTAGCTTGAATGATACTTCTTATTCGCATATGCTATTTTACGATCTATTCCTAATAAATTAAGAGGTGTAATTAGGAGGTGGTTAAGCTTGAGCCGCCTCAACCTGGACTGGAAACGTTAAACACCCGTACGTCTTAAAACAGTTTATGTATTTATTATGTACGAGGTACGTCCAGAAAGTAAGTTCCATTTGGTAATAAAATTAAATTGTGTACAGATACAGAATAATTATTTATTGTACAAAATTCTACAGCTCTTAAACTACTTTTCCACACATCTGCCGAACTTTTGCAGGCATTTGTCATAGCGTGGCACAAGTTTTTGTATACCTTCTTCATGGAAATTTGCCGCCTGTACCCAACGTGAGCAAAGTTTACGAAATTTCAGTTTTTCGGTAATAATTTCATGAATTAATGATTGTGAGCTTTGGGGAAATTCCATAGCGAGAGCACTATTGTAAACTTGCGGTTTTCCTGGATCTTGTCATCATACGCGTGAACCAGTTCTTCTGTAACCAAAGATGGACGCCCACTTCGTTCTTCAGCGTGCACTTCATTACGTCCTTCATTGAACTGTCGGACCCATCTTCACGCCATTGAATCACTCATCGCATTTTGTCCGTAAACTTCGCAAATTTTCCGATAAATTTCAGTTGGTTTCACTTTCCTAACATTCAGGAAGCGAATCACAGATCTGATTTCACTAGCGGCGGGATTTTCAATCAACACCGACATTGTAAACAAGCACAACAAAGTGTATGTGGCTGACAGGGATCTCAAAATGGCGCACTTTCTTCTCCTTGATACAGAGCGTCTACCGCGCATGTGCGGAACTGCGATCGCAGCGCTGCAGCGGAGATAAATTGAAATGGAACTTACTTTCTGGACGTATCTCGTATTTCACGTGTGATGTTAAATCATTTCCAGATAGTCTTTGTTATTATTTTGAATTTTCAAATGTGTCTCAATTGTGAAGCCATTATTATTCTTTTGCCATTATTCGTTATCTTTAATTTTTTCGTATCCATTTTTAAAATATTCGCCTGTCGCTTTAGTCTTCTATATTGTTCTTATACCTATATAAAAATGCATAATTAAGTAATGATGATTACCTTTATTAACAAGAAGTAAATAAATGAATGCAATCTCTAAGCGAGGTTATCAATATAAGTGGAGAAGCTATAAAGATTTTCTCCCATTTTTGTTCTTCTTTCCTCATCACATGCAGTAAAATATTTCCTTTTTCTACTATGCATAATATGTTGGAGAACTATTGTATTCCATCCAAAATTCCACACGAGAATTCACCGGAAAACATATGTTGAGACTCGCTGTAACAAAAAAGGATTTTTAGAAAAATGTCTGCTTCTCTTTGTGAATAACATCACTAAAAAAACTAAAACTAAATAGCTAAATACTAAACTTCATATTTAAGTTTAGTATCTACCAAAGATTGTATACAAAGATCCCAAACTGTCACTTACTTACAAGGTATCTTTTTTCAAAATATTTGAATCTGTATAAGAAAGGTCTAATAGTTTCGATTAAAGTACCATATATTCAAGATATGTTCACGAAAGAGAGAATGGTTTTCTTTAATTTTCTCAGAATATCCTGTGAAATTCTCTTTCTTTGTAAAGAACTGTGTATATTGTTTTATAACTGGCAAATGTAAAAATATAGACGAAAAGTGTACGCAACAAATGTGGATTTCTTTATAATATACAATTATATTAATTACCATTTTTGTCTGTAAACCAAATACGATGCATGTGCTGTTAATTAATAGATACTTGTCAATACTTGTCATTCTTTCAAAGCGCTTAGGATGTTCAGTTGCTTCTCGCGATTGCATGAAAACATTTCACTTATTCTCTTCCTCACGATCATGCCTGGCTACGGGCCGACCACTCGTTCCACGTATTCCAATCTCTCGTTTTCGTGCTGTTGGCTCCCCGACAGACTTCTGATCCCTAGGGCTCCTGCTTGTAAGTTCTAGGGGGAGTCAGTCCTATCTATGTGGAGGATAAGCAGGCTACTAAAAAAAACTTAGCACTTATTTCGGAAGGGAAGTAAAGCCGTTAGTCCCGTGTTGTAGATTAACGGCACATAAAAGAACTTCCAGCCCGTTAAAGAGGTCTCTAAGCAAATTTAAGCGGTGTTTCACGCCCAGTACAGAATGGGTGGCTAAGAAGAGCAGCAATTAAAAATTGTCCATAAATAAAATTCAATTTCATTTTTAGCTTTTACTGCAAAGGTTTATCTTAGTTAAGTAGACGAAAATGTAAGCTACAAGCTATGCCGATTGGGAGGATCTAGTAAAGCGTGGAAGATATTTTACTTCGTAATGAGAATATTGAAAAAGGGGAGCGCAAAGACCAGGGAACTTTCATACAAGTCCTTAATGTGGCCGCTTATGGAAGCGATTAGCAAGCTGAAACCCATACGGAAGGCGAACAGAATAAATGGGAGACTAAAAGTTAGGGCTAAAAGGCATAGGCTAGTCGCACTATTTAAAGCTTACGCTGTTTTAAATGCATGGGTGGACGTCAGAAAGAAGTTAGAAACCATATATACTACGGGTGAAACAATAGCTTGTATAAAATTAAGGGTAGAAGGTACAGAATCGACGTAGGAACATTTCCTTTTGTTAATAGGACCATTAAAGAAAGGCATAAATTGCCTGTAATAGTCTTTCAGGGCTGCCCTCTGACTTTAAAGATGTTCAGGAATAATTTAAGGAGAATAAATATCAGATAAATACATTAAATAGATTGAGGTAATTAGTGACCTCAAAAACTGTTCTGTAGCTATTAATGTTGAGGCTTCATAGTAGCTGTTTATAAACATGCTGGTAATTGACATAAGTATTGCTATACTGACTAATAAGTCATTAGGTATTTCACAAACCTTGAATATATAGCATGTTATTTGTATTAGTGTTAGTAATTGTATTTACAATTATTAACTGCAAGATGACTATTACTGTAAGTGAACTTTGTACATTTAACTCTGCCACCGAGCAGTAGTACTCAATTATAGAGAGCAAATATATACATGCACTTTGTCTAACTAAAAGGGAGTAAAAGTCACGTGAATTTAACATCAAATTTTCTTCATCTTCACTCTAAATTCAGTTGTCAGACCTCCATCTGAATCCGTTGCCCAACACTAGCGACATTGACTGTACCGCAGGAAAGTAACAACGCCATCTGTTTTTAGCGCCGAAAATGGTTCAGGTAGGGTGTAGCTTCTTGCGTGTTATGCAAAACAAAAGCCATGAAGCTCTGTAACCCATACACAAATTTAAATCGGGTAGCGCAGTGCAATTTGTTTTTGTTTCGCAAACAGTAAGGGAATGGTAGCCCACAGTGTAAATCTTTACATTCGAAATGAATGTTGCGCCCTAGTACAGTGCAATGTTACGCTCCAGCAGGTGAAAGGAAAACACGACCTTCTGGAGCGTAGCCATCCTGGCTTGCATCCTTCACTCCAGTCATGTAACGCGCTGCTAGCTGCTACCTATTTGTTTTCATTTAGCCAATACCCGTAGCTCTTCACGACACCGGCTCGATTCAACTAACACGGCACATCCTGTCGACTCGCTTCAAAACATTTCTACAAATTTGGTCGAAAAGTGCAACTTAAGACAAAATATGATGTGAATAACTGGCACAAATTTCCCTATCAAATACAAATTCACAAACACATATCCCATATACAGGATGTATCTTTATTGGTGTCATGTATTTGGGGGACATGTACCTGACATCAAAACAGTAAAAAAGGTTCATAGATGGATGGCTGGCTGGATGGATGGATGGATGGATGGATGGATGGATGGATGGATGGATGGATGGGTGGGTGGCTGGATGGATGGGTGGGTGTATGGATGGGTGGGTGGATGGGTGGGTGGATTGGTTGGTGGGTGGATGGGTGAATGGGTGGGTGGATTGGGCTGATGGGTGGGTGGGTGGTTGGATGCATGGGTGGGTGGATGGATGGGTGGGTGAATGGGTGGGTGGATGGGTGGGTGAATGGGTGGATGGATGGGTGGATGGATGGGTGGGTGAATGGGTGGGTGGATGGGTGTATGGGTGGATGGGTGGGTGGATGGGTGGGTGGATGGATGAATGGGTGGGTGGATGACTGGATGGGTGGGTGGATGGGTGGATGGATGGGTGGGTGGAATGAATGGGTGGGTGGATGGATGGATGGATGGATGGATGGATGGGTGGGTGGATCGATGGGTGGATGGGTGTGTGGATGGATGTTTATTGCCAAAAACTATTACATTATAGCAACATCATAATTTAAAAGTTAGCAAGCTATATTGTAAAAATCATTTATAGAATACAATGGATTAGACTCCAATGTATTGCGTATATCTGTAAGGGTACATTATGAACATAGGGAATCAGTATTAACTAGCAACATAAGGAAATGTATATAATTTAAGTATTACTTGTATAAAGGTACTATGTTAAAACATGTAGAAAGCATCGGCTTGAAACCGCTTAACGGTGCAGGTTTGGACAGGTTATACAGAAAGGTAATTTGCAACCATCTGGCTTAGCTGGATTTCCAGGTAAACATGGAGACCAGGTGTTCCTGGAATTTTTGAGTAGTAACTTTGACGATGTTTGAACCAGAAGTTTGTCATGCCAAGCACCTAGCAACGACCTGACAACCAATCAGTTGGCATCTGACGCTCGAGGCGCCAAAGCCTAGCGTCATCCTCTAGATGTATAAATTCAGCGTGCTACCCCGGGGCGCTCTCTTCTGAAACAAATCTTCAAGCAAGTGACAGTGCGGTAACGTGTGTGTGCTAGTTGACGTTGTCATGTGTTGGGCAGGCGATAGTAGTTCAGCTTAGGCTCCTCTAACCAAGTAATTATCAAGGTTTATTCAAAGTATTTATATGGTTTACGGGAATTTAGAAATCAAGTATTCTAAGGGAATCAGCTAAGCCGTCAACATTCAATTAGTTGCACTTTAAGTCAATCAACGTGCCTTTATTAAGGGGAAATGCCAGTCTCGTTATTTTGCCTCACCCACAATTAGAACCCTGAGAAGTAAGTGAGTTAGAACTTAGGATTGAAGATCATCAATCGACTGGATTAGCCGAGGATCCAGCAATGAGGAGCCGTGAGCAGAGACAGCTTTCCAGCCACGTGGTTTGAGAAGGGAACAACCCACACAGCTCATTTTCCCACCACATATCATTTTGAAAGTTGAAATAGGGAGACCTCTTAATCTTTGGGGTAAAATGTTATACATTTTAATAGAAGCAACTATAAAGCTGTTCTGAATTTTCATAGGCTTACATTTTTTATACATAAATTCTGACAATTTTGTGTCGTTTAACTATGACTATTCGAGTAAACTGTAAAACTGCTAAAATTTTCGTAAACATAAAAGGGACAGTTCAGCACATACACCGATGGCATAGTTAAGATACCTAAATCAATAAAAAGTAGTGTACAATGTTCTTTTTTGATGAACTCCACAAATTAATATAGCAGCCCTTTTTTGTAATAAAAAGATCTTCGTTGTCAAGGACCGATTCCCCCAAAGAAGCAAACCATAATTAGTATGCAAATAAATATGAGCATAATACACCTTCATCAGCACATCCTTAGTAACACTATGGCTTAAGATTCACAACATACAAGTTCCTGTTGTGATTTATTTTAAAAATATGATTAATATGCGTTGACCTCCAATGTCTGAATCAATATGAATACCCAACATTTTTATGGACCTTCCAAAACAACCAATGTTAAATTTATATTGAATATCAGTAATCTTTCCATTGTATGTTCAAATTATTGACGTTGCACCAATTGTTAACAGCTGATGTTAACGTATGTAGTTTAGGTCTTAATATGTGTTCAGCTTTGTCAGACCCATATGGACTTTTCAGAGTTACAACACAAAATGGAAATATACAAAAATTGCTTGGAGTGGCTTGTTGCTTCCATGTATGCAGTAAGCCTGCGTTCCATGCTCCGGCGTATTCTGTTGTTCAGAGAAAGCCTCAGTTGATGGTATCTTACTCACGAATGAGGCTGGTTTTACTCGTGACGGGGCGTCGTCTGCGGAGTTCTGGGGAGCTCCAACTTCAAGGCCAGAGCAGTTACCCTGGCGATGAGAGAGAGGAAGAAAAAGGGAGAGAGAGCCGACTCTGTGGAGGTTTGAGAATCTCCGAATTGAGGGACCGAGCAGGTAGGTGGCAACCAGTAAGGAAGTACGGCTACACTTTAATACCCCTCGCTACTCTGGTTTAACTCCCTGCGGTTTTTATGTCGTAGGAGGGCGTTAAAAGAGAAGATCAACAGAATAAATCCACGCAAGTAAATCTCGGATACTAACTTTCCAAGCGCGACAGCTCAAGCGGGTTTGACTGTGACCCGCATTAGGGAGGTCACGGGTTCGATCCCCATGTCGCCCTATCTGACCCATGAGTATTTTCTGGGGTTTCATCGGGTCACCAAGCCAGTTTGGGTAGGTTTCTTTCATTCCCTGCATTTCCTATCTCCCAATGTCGTTTTCATTGCCATTTATTTAATAATTCATCCCGTTGGTTTCTTTAAAGGTGGATGTTTCAGCCATGTGCTCATTGCAGCGGGGCATGCTCATTGTAACTCTTTTGTTCCCCGAATTCGGTTGGTTGCTGGGATGAGAAACGGTCTGTGTGCGGCTGGTTCCTGGTCTAACTGTTGGACTGTCAGGATGCTTCGAACCGTCACTCCTAGTGTGTGCTCCGTGTATCCTCTCATCTCATCCCTCCTTCCCTCCCTTCCTTCCTCCCGAGGGCGCCTCCTCATGAGGCATGATACAATAACCAAAGAAGGATCGGTGCCGGTTCCTCTCCCTATTCTTTATCCTAAATCCTAACGACGTAACTCCAAGGCACGACAGTCCACATGGGACCGTGGCCTACCGTCCGGCCGCTGCATGATCCATCTCGGCTCGAAGGCGTCATGCTGAATAGGGTGCAGTGTGCTGGAGGATGAGGCGTGATCAGCGCCCAGAGACCCTCCCGGCCGGTTGATGAAGCACTTCTCAATCCAGTAGCTCTTCAATGGGCTCCCCAGAGATCTCACGAGGCTGAGTGCAACCTAGACCAGGTATCCTAGAGGAGAAAAATTTCTTACGCCGATACTGGGAATCGAACCCAGAGCTCTCGCTTGGCAAGCAGCCGGGCTACCACCAAACTCCTAATATTTTACCAAAATTGCTACACACGACTTACGAGGGGAAAAAAAAAGCTCTGATGTATCGCATTCACATGACTTTCTCTACATATCTGTAACAAATTAGTGTTGAAAAGGTTACTGCTTTCTCTACACGTACTATGTACATAGTGTATAAAGAAGGTATTGTAATGTACCCAAAATTTCGATACCGAGATTTCACCGGAAATACATGTTTTGGGTCCCCCTGAATCCAAAAAAAAACATGTTTACAAAAAGGTCCGCGTGTGTGCGTGCGTGTGTGTGTGTGTCTGTGTGTCAATGCACAGCATAGCTCTAAAAGGAAAATACCACTAAATACCAAACCTGGTATTTAAGTTTGACATCTTCCAAGGATGCGACACGAATATTTTCAAGAAACCCCCCCCCCCAGCTACACTTTACATGGAATTTTTCCTAAAATTTCGATTTTCTTTAAAATGGCTCTAACGATTTTAATTAAAATGTCAAATATTAAATATATTTACCTGACAAATAAAATGTATATCTTGAATTTTCTGGGAATAGCCTCTGAAAATTTACTTTATTCTGGATGAATTTTACATAACTGCTAAACCGTAAAAGACGGACAAAAACTTAACACACAAAACATGTAGAGCGCATTAAAACACCCAATTTATGTCATGTGTATATGTTTTTTCGTAGAGTTGATGTTTTTGGCATGTTCTTTGTTTTTGGTTTCAGCTTTGAAAAAATTATACTTTTCTCATGCAAATTCCTGTCCATACAAACAAAGGAGCTTCAGTCACATAGCAACCATCTTATGGTTATCAGTTTAGCCTATAGTACTCCCTTATTTTCCTTCTACTTACAAGAAAGCAAGTAATAAGACTACTTCTGCTATTTGTTTCGATTAAAGTGAAAAAATAGAAGCACAAGCTTTTTAACATTAATTTGTTGCAGAGATGTAGAGAAAGCCATGCGAATGGAACCATCAGATTTGTTTACTATTCACTTCATGCTAATCGCCACAAAATTAGAAGAAACTGTTTTATTACATGCTTCCTTGTAAGTGGAAGGGAAATAAGGGAGAACCATAGGTTAAAGCGATAATAAAATCTTTTAAAGTCCGCCTGGGTACTGTAGGGGTAGCGTGACTGCCCCACATTCAAAAAATCGCGAGTTCAAATCTTACTTAGGGTGAGTTACCCGAATAATACTTTTTCGTGGTTTTCTCTTATCCTGAGAAGATGAATGTTGAGTAACTTTAAGCTCCATGGACCCCGAGATCATTTGAGCATCTTTTCACAAATTTCATTTAACGCTCGATATGACCAACCGGGTTAAAGAATGTTAAGCTAGGTACATTAAAAAGCAATTTAAAAACTTGTTGCTGTGATTGAAATTCCTTTGTTTATATGACCAGGATTTGACAAATTTCTGTATGAGAAAAATATAAGTATTTTGAAGCTGAAACTAATAATAAGCAATATCTCATCAACGGTCAGCTCTATTACATAAAACAAATATCTACAAAAACTGTGTGTTTTAACGAGATCTACAATTTTTATGAAGTGAAGTGTTGTCTATTTCTTACGGTTTACCAGTTATGCAAAATTCAGAAAAATTCATCCGGAATGAACAGGTCTTCAACAGCTATTCCTAGAAAATTCAAAATATACGTTTTATTTTTCATGTAATTACCTTTAATATACGACATTTTAATAAAAATCTTTTTAGCCATTTTTGAGACATTCAAAATGTTCTATGGAAACGATAGTTTGTATTTAGAGGATTTTCTTGAAGACATACGTGTCGTGTTCTTAGGAGATACTAAAGTTAGGTGTCAAGCTTGACTTTTAACGGAATTTTCGATTTTGAGCTATGCTGCCCTAGACACACTCACACAACATACACTGATTTTTTTGCGTTCAGGAGTCCCAAAAACAATTTCCAGTGAAACTTCGGTATCAAATTTTTGGGTGCAATACAATACCTTCTGTATATAATGTGTACATAGCAGGTGGATCCTTGGATTATTATAAACAATTAGATACAACAGTGAGGATAATATGCGGAGAGAGTTAGATAATTTCTTGTTTGATAGCAGTGTCAGATCACGTACAAGCCTTCTTAGAGAAGAATAAGCCCAGATCACAATGGGTTCTAAGCCCAACATCGACAACTTCAACGTCTCTCTGCTTATCATTCAACTAAAAGCTCAGTAGAAGCTCTCAGGATTGCAACCTCTTCTGGATGACACCGTGTACGGTAGATTTAGGCAAGTAGAATTGTCGCCGAAGACACGAGGCTGACTTTGTGGAACTCCGTCTAATCCCTTCTCTATCTTCTTCCAATGTCGTTGGTTTGCTTGTTGTTTCCTCAGACAAGAGCCGCAGTAATCTTTATAAGCCACTGACGGATACAGTTTTCGTGCGGTGGATCTTTATGATACCCTCGCCTCAACTGTCGTTGGACGAGAATTAGGGATGTGTGCTCAGCCAGCCGCGAGACCCAATGAGCTTTCTCTTCTCAACAAACAATGAACAACCTGCCTCAAAGCATTACCCACTTGTTCCAGTATTAGCCTTACAAAATAGTGCAGGTCAAAAATCTATGGCCGAAAGTGAAAAAATTATGGTAGTTTTATTTCGAATTAGTGTTAAAATTATTACAACTTTAGGGTGAAGAAATTTAGAATTCTTTTAGAAAATTCTCAAGTGTTACTCTCACTAAATGTGTATTGCTAAAAATAATTACTAAACATAATCCTAAAAGGGAACCAAGATTTTGAAATATTTGAAGGTGTTGGTAAATCAACTAAAGCGTTATTGTAAATTTTAATTAGGGGAGAATTTTACGTTATTTATGCACTATTGTTTATTACTTTATCTACCACGTGCATATTAGGTAGAAAAGATGTTGCATTTATCCAAATCATTACCAAGACATCATTGAAAATACACGTTTGAGGCCCGTTGAATCCAAAGAAAACATTTTCAGAAAAAGGTCCGTCTGTCTGGTACGAGATCTAGGGGTCACATGCTAGCCTTTAGTTCCCAAGGTCGCGAGTATAAACCCCGCGGGGGGCGATGGAATTTTTTCAGGCGTAACAATTCTTAGCATGGCTTCATTCGGAAGACACAAGGGTCTCTGAGCAAAATTAAACGGTCTTTCACACCCAATAGCTATAGAATGAGATGTTGAGGAAATCAACAGTTAAAGAGTGTGCATAAATAAACCTCAATTAAAGACGTGACACGAAACTTAAAAAAAAAAAAAAAAATCCAAAAAAAATCACCCATTCTTAAGCTCCCTTTTACATGGAACATTTAAAACATTTTAATTCTGAAGAGTAGTTCTAACGATTTAATAGCATATACTTAAGATATTTTTATGAAAAATAGAATCTATGGCTTGAATTTACTGCGAAGTTCTCTCATTCTGATTTCTTTTGCACAACTGGTAAATTATAAGCGATAGACTAAATTTTCTACACAACAAAAGTAGATCTCATTAAAACACATAATTTATGCCAATTGATTTTTTGTGTAGTTAACCATTTTCGAGATATTCCTTCCTATTGACTTAAATTTTCCAATAATTAACGAGTATATTGTTCCAAAATAAATTATTTTTCTTTCTCCTAGTCATGCTAGTAGAACAGAATATGAAATTTTCACTTAGCGACCAGCTTTAAAAAAGTGGACTAAGCCTAACGTATTCTCTTATTCCTTTGTATGTGCCATTACATATAATTCATCATTTCTGAAGATATTTGTCCCGAATTATAGAAGAAAAGAAAACGTTTCTAGGAATTGTTTTCTGAATAAGTTGTAGAGAAATTAAGTGAATATAACACGTCAGATTTTTAGTTTCTCTATGACACATGTACAATGCACATAGAAGGTAGAGGTGTTATCCACCCAACATTTTAATACCTAGATTTTACCGGAAATACATGCTTTGTGTACACCTGAATAAAAAAAGAATAGAAAAAGATCCGTGTATGTGTTTCTATTTGTGTGTGTCTGTGTGAATAGTGTGACTCAAAAGAAAAAATATTTTAAGTACCAAACTTGGTATTTAAGTTTAATGTCTTCTAAGGATGAGACATGAAGATTTTCAGGAACAATGCCCTACCAAACTACACTTTACATAGAACATTTTCAATATTTTTGATTTGCACAAAAATAACCCTAGTGATTTGAATAAAATGCCATATATTAAAGTTATATACATACCTAATATTGTATAGCCTCTGATACATAACTGGTAGATCGCAAGAGATAGACAAAAATCTAGATCTCTTTAATTCACATAATTTATATCCAATGCCTTTTTTTTTTTTTTTTTTTTTTTTTTTTTTTGTAGAGTTAACTGTTCCTGAGATATGTTTATTTATTGATTTAAATTTAAAAATACTATGTTTTTCTCAAATGGGAAATTGTATGTTTTTGTTTCACTTTTAACCATTCAAAGGTAACGGAATTGCAACAATGTCATTAATTACTTAACGACCAATTATAAAAAGATTTGACTATTGCTTTGGTCTAATGCAGTGTTTCCCAACCTTTTGAAGTTCACGGCACCCTTGGAAATAACATTAAACACTAGGGGCACCCTTCCTTGAATTAAAAGAAAATTAAGCTTAATATGTTATTTTATTGAAATATTATATAATAATAACGTACACTATAACATAATACAGTAAACTTTACTACAATCACTGAGTAAAAATACATCAATAAATTTTGTTCGATTAATGATTAATGTGAAACTTGTGATTGATGCTTAGAGCACAGATATGTGATGTGGGGTCTTACAAGTGACAGTGAAACACGCAAATCATCCTCAAGGTTATTCAGTCTATTTCTTGCTTTGCATTTTGTCACCATAGCAGAGAAGGCTTGCTCGCATAGATAGGATGTTGAAAAGGGCAAAAGTGCGTTAATTGCTTTCTTCATTAGGTTAGGGTACTCCTCTCTCCGTTGAAGCCAAAAACTAGCCACCGACGCCTCTCTCTTGGTGACCTTACCTTTGAGTGTGGAATCAGCGCAAAGGTCAATAAATTCATCTCGTTCGCAAGCAGTGAAATCTATTTCCTCTGCACTATCTACGAAATCAAATGGTGAGACAACACAGTCGAGATTTGTAGTGGAAATAGTTGGAAAGTACGCATCTATTGCATCTTGCAATCTTGATAAGTGATCACAAATGCGGTCTTTCAGCTTACCCAGATCTTTATCTCCTGCCACATTAAGAAGAGATGGAAAGTTCGACAAATCTCCTTTTTGAACTGCAGACTTCCAAGAACTAAGTTTTCTTTTAAAACCTTTCATTTTATTGGTTGAGGAAATTATTGTTTCATGTCGACCCTGCATCGAAACATTCAGATCATTCAGCTTATGAAAAATATCTGCCAGATACGACAGTTCAAAACACCAAGAATCACTTAGTAAGAGCTCATGAAATGTGTCTTGATTTTCATCCTTAAAAAAAGTTTTTAGCTATTCTTTAAGTTCGAGAAACCGGTTCAATACACGACCCCGCGACAACCACCTTACTTCTGTGTGAAGTAACAAAGAGGTATGAGCTGCATCCTTTGCGCGACATAACTGTTCAAAAATTCTGTACTTTAAAGGTGGAGACTTCATATAGTTGACCATTTTCACAACTTGGTTAAACACTTCAGCAAAATCTTCATCACACGCTTTCACGACTAATGCCTCTCTATGCAGAAAACAGTGAGTTATAATAATGGATGGATTTTTATTGAGAGCTCTGGCAGTAAACCTTTAATTTTCCCAGACATAGATGG
The DNA here is from genome assembly GCA_030762935.1 of Hymenopus coronatus. Classification (NCBI taxonomy): domain Eukaryota; kingdom Metazoa; phylum Arthropoda; class Insecta; order Mantodea; family Hymenopodidae; genus Hymenopus; species Hymenopus coronatus. The sequence continues at coordinate 93,351,515 of CM060895.1, read as the reverse complement.
TGCACCATCTGTACATACACCACAACAGTCTTTCCATGAAAGATCATGGTCATTGAGATAGGAATTAATAGAAACGAAAATATCATGGCCTGTTGTTGTAGTCTCCAGCGGTCTACAGAACAGAAACTGTTAAACTGTTCACTAATATCTTTTTCATCAATATATCTGATAAAACCAAGGAGTTGCGGTTTGTCACCAATATCGAGACTCTCATCTACTTGCAAAGCAAATGTTCTATAAGCTTTTATTTTCTCTGCGACTTGTTCGTTGATATTGCATGACATTTCAGATATCCTGCGGCTGATTGTGTTGTTGGACAGAGGAACTTTCGAAATTTGATTAGCTGCTCCTTCGCCAAGTATTGTTGAAACTATAACTTGACATGCAGGGCCAATGATTTCCTCTCCAAGAGTATGAGGTTTCTTTTTTTTTAGCCATCAGTTCTGCTACTTTAAATGAGGCTTCAAGAGCAGTATCACCTATGGTCATTCTCTTTTCCATTCGCACAGCTGTTTTCTTCTCCCCTTCTAATATACGTGAAAAATACATTACACTTTTCTGTGACACACTAGGATGCTTTGTTGTAAGATGACGCTTCAGTTTGCTAGGTACCATGGCCTCATTGCTAAGTGTTTCGCCACAAACTAAACACACAGGGATAGGGTTTTCCTCGTTGTTATTCCACTTAAATCCATACGCTAAGTAACTGTCCTGGTATGTTCTTTTCTTTCGTTTGTCTTCATTATGTGGTGAATTCGACGGTCCGGGAGAAACTGTAAGATTTGGCTTCTTAAAGCAAGCAGTAGGAGCCGACACTTTCACTGTCCTGGCGTTTACGTTTAACAATGAACTTATCCATAGCTAAACACTGTGAATCAACGCGAGGAAGACAACTGAAAGCGCCAAGCGGCGTACACTTTTATATATTCAACTGTCGAAGTCTCGGGAATGTTGGTGAGGAAGCGAGTAGTCTCGGGAATATTCGGCAGGGTATAGCTGTAATGCCATCTGTGGGATACTAGTATAACTGAATTATTGAAATGAATCGACCACTATCACCATCTGCCGTGCACGAGAGTAATTGATTTGACTTATTTTATTTCGAGACCTTACAAGACTTAAGGCTTCAGTAGAAGGTATTTTTTTTTGTTTATCTCAATATCTCGCGGCACCCCTTAGCTAATCACACGGCACCCTAGGGTGCCGGGGCACATCGGTTGGGAACCGTTGGTCTAATGTATTCGTCTATTTCTCATGTAACAACAAGGAAAAAATTAATAAACCATTTCCGTTAATGCTTATTTTAATTAGCATGGAATAGAAGAGTAATTTATATAAGGATAAGTTTTAGTAGAATACGCAGAAAAATTTATGTGAATGGAATATGTCTACTTTTACTTTCTCTATACGTACTATGTACATGGTGTATAGAGAAAGTATTGTATTCCACCCAAAAATTCGATACCCAGATTTCACCGGAAATATATGTTTTGGGTTCCCCCGAATTAAAAAAAAAGCATTTGTGTGTGTGTGTGTGTGTGTGTGTGTGTGTGTGTGTGTGTGTCTGTGAACAGCATAGGTCAAAAACGAAAAGACTTTTAAATACTAAACTTTGTATTTAAGTTTGGTATCTTCCAAGGATGCGACACAGGAATTTTCAAGAAAATCCCCCATCCCCAACTACCCTTTACATGGAATTTTTTTCGAAAATTTTGATTTTCTCAAAAATGGCTAACGATTTTGATTAAAATCTCTTATATTTAAGATATTTACATGCCAAATAAAATGAATATCTTGAATTTTCTGGGAATAGCCTCTGCAGACTACTTTGGTTTTTACCTTTGATAATTTTCTCATATAGAATTTGTCAGCTCCTGTCCATAAAAACAAAGGAACTTCAGTCACATAGCAACCATCTGTTACTATCACTATAACCTATGGTACTCCTTCATTTCGTTTCTACTTACAGGGAAGCAAGTAATAAGTATATTTCTGCTAATTTTTCTTAATTAGAATGAAGTAAATAGATGCATAAGCTTCTTAGCAATAATTTTTTGCAGAGATGTAGAGAAAGTCATGTGAATAGAGCACATCAAATTTGCTTTCTCTACGTGCGCAATACACATAGTGTATAGAGAATGTTTTGTATTGCTCGCGAAAATTCGATACCGATATTTCAGTAGAAATACATGTTTTGAGACCTCCTGAATCCAAAAAGAGGAATTTTTAGAAAGAGGGGAATACAGAGTATCTTTAAGCGTCATGAACCTCGAGATCATTTAAGTATAATTTTACTGACTTCGTTTATCGTCCGACATGATCAGAAAATTTCGTAAATACCAATCATGATTATTTAAGTTCAGTGTCTTCCAAAGATACGACACGAAGATTTTGAAGAAAATTGCCTCACCCTCAACTACCCTTTACATGGAAAAGTTTTCGTAAGTTTTGATTTTCTCAAAAATGACTAGGTTAAGGATGTTAAGATACAGTAAATACATAAATAAAATAGACGGTAGAGAAAGTCAAATGAATAACAGCCTTCAATGGGGGATCCTCTAGAAGAACTTCTAGCAGAAACTGATATCTGATTTTCCATTGTGGATGTCCGTTTTCCGGAACGTAGAGTTACTACCACTTGCATGGTTTAAAGATTTGGCAACCACCGAGCGACTAAACCTCAGATGCCAATATCGGTCTAAAACAGCCGTAAGGCACTTTGAAGTTTATCTGTCGCAAAGTTTTGCTTGAGGAAATAATCTGAGGGCCTGGCATTGTTTGTATCAGCTGCTGGCATATCTGGAGGGAGACATTATACTGGCTAATTTGCGAGCTCGGGAAGATAACTAGCCTTCCATTGTTTCCACTTTCAGTCACGTTCGCTTTGTTTCCCACTGGAGCGGTTCAAGTGTGTGGAAAATTGTGTTTCTCTATTAGAAAAGCACAAGATTATGGCTCGTTGCGACTGAAATACTGCAAGCGCCTCGAGGTTTATTTATGCTCTTCTCCACACTTAAATCACATCTTCATACTCTCCGGAGTTGCCCGAGTGGAAGGGAACATTCAAGGCGGGTACCCAACTTCACTTCTTTACTGCAGTCTTCTATGAGTTACTTTCTCCATTAAGTAGCTTCGTAACTTTACTTCTTAAATATAAATCTCTGCAAAGGAACATAAAAAGTAATTTATTGCCTGTTTAGTGCAACACAAAAACAATGGCATAACCACGATTCATACTAACGCTACAACTCTGTAGTCTTCCATAGTGTAATAGTCAAGCCAAAGGCGCTTGACTGTGTTAATCATAATATACTTTTATAAACATTATCACGCTGATATTTGGGGCAAAAGATATTAAATGAATTGATCCTACTTATCAGGCAGAAAGCAAAATATTATAATAAGCATTTTAAATAATAGAAATGCGTACTCTGAATAATGCTGTACCATAAGGCTCTATACTGGGTCCCTTATTGTTTTTATTGTACGTTAATGATATACCTGCAATATTAAACAACAATGCTTATGCACTTCACTTCCTCCTGATGCAAGTATCATCATTAAAGAACACAAAACCAGTGAGTTTCCAAATTTAACAACAACAACAATATATCTTCAGCATACTAAATAATTGGTCTGAAACTAACAACATTTGTATAAATTTTGAAAAAACCGAACCACATTAATTTTTGCTCAAAGCAAAAAACGTTTTAGACTGAGATCAAATATGAAAGTAATCAAATTACAGAAATTAGCTATGTAAAATATCTGGTTCTTATTATAGGTCGTAAAATGAATAGGAAACACCATATTAATTATATCTTAACACAACCGAGCGCTGTGTGTTTTAGAATTAGATAATAAATTCAGCTTATTAATAAGAGCATTCCAAAAACAGCTTAGTAAGCTTATTTTCATTCATTGATTACCTATGGTATAATATGCTAGGGAAATTTGGAAGATTCCAAAAAGTGTTTATTATTCAAAGAAGGTAATAAAAATAATAGCAGGGCAAGAAAATCAACTCACTGCAAACCACTATTCAAAACGTTTGAAATCCTGTCATTAGCCTGCGAATATATTATAAACCTATTGTCATTTGCAATCAATAATCTAGAAGAAAATTATAAAAATGCAGATATACATAACAAAGGGACCAAATATAGTCAAAACTTGCATAGTTCAACAAATAAATTGATTTAATTCACTTCCATCTCGTATAAACGAATTGTTTATAAACAAAAACAAATTTAGGTCAGAAATAAAACATACCTTATTACTCACATCTTCTATATCGAGGGAATTTCATTCAATAAAGCATTACCAGTTGTAAATATACTATACATGAATGTTCTAAATGAACTGAAAGAATTGGATTTTGGAAAGAGACATGTAATTGTAAATTATGCAAAATTGACACCTTGAAAATTCAAAATCAGACTTAATTTTATAAATGTATTAATAATTATCAAGAGTAATTAATAAGTGCAACTTCTGACTTGATCCACATCCTAGAGTTAGACTTCGTGTTCATCTCAAACAGGATCCACAGATTCCAATGTAATGTAATAGAGAACGCTACGGTAAACCGTGAATGGTTTGGTTCATTCAACATTAATTGAAATCTGTTTCGAAATATCTTTGTTTAAAAACGTAGGCATTCTTTTAATTACTGTCTATTAGTATTACTTCGACATAAAAAAACTGTTTCCTAAAAAATTACATTATGTGACATCTATGCTGGGTCGTTACTGCTATCCATTCACCCTTAATTTGATTCGGTTTAGGATTTAAGTAAAATTCGGCAAAATTCATCCAGAGTAAAGCAGACTTCAGAGGATATTCGCAGAAAATTCAACATACATATTTTATTTGGGATGTAAATATAGTTCATGTACGGTATTATAATCAAAATCGTTAGAGCCATTTTTGAGAAAATCACATTTTAGAACATTTTTCCATTTAAAGGGAAGTTTGTAGTGGGGGGATTTTCTTGGAAATCTTCGAGTCGCATCCTTGGAAGATACCAAACCTAAATACCAAATTTGATATTTAACGATCTTTTCGTTTTTGAGCTATGCTGTTCACAGACACACACTCACGGCCCTTTTTCTAAAAATATTTCTTTCGGACTCATGGCATTCCAAAATTTATATTTCTGGTGAGATCTCGACACAGAATTTTTGGGTGGAACACAATACCTTCTCTATCTACCATGTACATCGTACATGGGGGCTAGAGAAAGTAAGCATTTGAATAACGGCTTTCCATTTGAGAAACGTTTAGACATTGGGAAACTGAAGCCAATAACCAAGAATATCTCAGAAATCGTTTGTATACAACAAAAATGTTTATAGAAATAAATTGTATGTTTTGACGAAATCTAAATTTTTATGCAATAAGTTTATTTCTATCTCTTACGATTACCAGTTACAGGAGCTCAGAGACTAATCCCATAATTGCATTTTATTTGTGGATGTAACACGAACATTTTCAAGAAAATTTCCCACCCCCACTTACCGTTTATACGGAAATAGGTCTAACGATTTTGATAAACATACTTTGTTAGATATTTTTATTGCAAACGAAATGTATATCTAGAATTTTCTGGAATAGTCTCTAAAGATATCTCCATTCTGAGTGACTTTTGTATACCTGGCAAACCATAAGAGATAGACAAAAACTTGCTGCTCAAAAAAAAAAAAAAAAGGAAATATTAGTATCAGTTTTAAGGCACAAATCTTTCTTCTCGTTTCTCTTTTTTTTATTCCTGGCAATAAAAGTGAACAGAATTTCAATTGTTTCACATAGCTACCGGCTTTTAAAGACTTAACTATTGCCTGTACAGTCCCTTATTTCTCTTCTAGTTACAAAGAAACAAGTAATAATACTAATTCTGCTTATGTTTATCTTGATTAGCATGATGTATCTAAAATATTAATCTTTTAAATAAAATTTTATTTGCGGAACAACTAGAGAAAGTCATGAGAATGGAACATACATTATTTTTGAGTTATGTATGCCTTCAGAGACACATACATACGACTCTTTGTTTGTTTTTTCATTCAAGTTTCAAGGAGAATTGTTTTTACTTTCTCTAATATGTACAAACGTAGGCAGAGAATGTGTTGATTTCGCCCAAATATTCAATAGGGATATTTAACTGATAATGCATATTTTGGGGTCTCTAACCCCCCCCCCCCAAATTAGAAGAAGGTCTATAAGTCCGTGCCATGTGTACATATGTCCGTGTATCTGTAAACAACGTAACTCAAAAAACGAAAAGTACATCTAATACCAAAAGTGGTATTTAAGATCAGAATCTTCCAAAGATAATACGACATAAATTTAATAAAATCTTCATCCAAAACTCTACTTTAGACGCAAAATGTTCCCAACATTTTAATTTTCTCAAAAATTGTTTTATCGATTTTTATTAAACCACATACATTCAAGGTAATTGTATCAGAAATAAATTTTGAATTTTCTGCGAATAGCCTTTGAAGACCTCTTCATTCAGAATGTCTTTTGAGTAATAATAAATCGTAAGATACACAAAGGTGTAGACTTGTTAAAACACACAATTTATCTTCTATAACTCTTTTGTGAGTCATAATTTTCTCAAACGGAAAGGCAAAGTTCGTTTAATATATTTTTTGTTTTACTCCTGGGCATGCAAACAGAATCGCATAGTCACAGTTTTTTTAAAAATGTTGAATATTATTTTATACCAGTGAAGTCACTTATTTCCATTTCTGTTTACAAGGAAATAAGTAATTAAATCATTCTGCTAATGTTTATCTCGATTAGTATGAAAAATAAGCTTTTATAAGAGTAAATTGTTGCCAGCTGGGTAGAGAAAACCATATGAAGGAACTCATGAGAGTTTTACTCTATGTAAATATCTACTCTCTCCTGCTGTGATAAAAAGTATCTGAAAATTCACTTTTTCGCTTCTACAGGAAGCCCGAAAGAAGACGGTTATAGTGCTTGTAACTGTATAGGGGTATGGTTTACATCTGCGGATCATTTATGATTCCCTATGTTGGTACAAGGTAGGGTATGTGGTCATAACTGCCTACCCGGATTATCGGACGGACGGACGGGATGTATGGAGCGGATGCGCATCTAATTCTGTTATCGACGCTCAGCACACCATCACGGACGTGTATATCCTCAACCGAGCTTATTGATTTCCAAAGGGCTCTCTTTTTTATTATTATTGTTGGGAAGAAGTGTTTCGCGAAATTTGCATGCGATTATGTAAATTCCTCCTTCTGTTAACGGCGTAGGAGCCTTTCTGAAGACGTGGAAGCAATTTCGAGTCAAAGGCCATTTCCCATTTTCCCATCTTGATTGCGTTTCTAAGGCTGTTTTCTTTAAGCGCAGCTTAAAGAAAATGATATTTTCATTTAATGCATATTTCCGTACTCAATTTTGTAAAAGAAAGCTCTCCACGGAGACATCTTAACAAAGAAGTAAATGCGTGATATCACTGATTATTATTTTTGTATTCTTCCTCTTGTTGAGGTGTTTGATATTCCTTTTTATGGGCCGTACCCCTTCTGCGCACATCCAAAATTAAATCTTCTGGATTAATCTTACTGTTTTGGTACTTTTCCAAGATTTTCAAATGTGTATCATATTCTGAATGACCTCTAAATGCAGAATTTAAATTACTCTATTAAAAATGATATATCTTGAGTTGAGAATATCACGTTACATGTAAGATATTTAATTTAATGATCACAGATAATACAGTCCCTCTATAAAATGCTTCTGAGAAGTTTGAATTTGGCTCATGTGAAGGAACCTTGATTATATGCTATAGCGAAATTATTTGACTAGGGTAGGTACTGTGTTTTAAAACTAGTATGATTATGTTATATCCTGCATTAAAAGTCTCAGCAGTTATTGCGAATAAGAATTAAAGAGTTTGTACCTAGTTTCAAGTTCTAATTTTTACTTCTCTATTGCTCCCTATAAGAAGTGGAGGAGGTATTACAGAACATGCAAAAATTCCACACCAATGTTTAACAGAAAACAATATCATGAGACTCCTTGAATAAAAACATAATTTTTATAAAAAAATTCGAAAAGTTCTGAGTATACGTGTGTACTTGTGCCATATCTGGTATTTAACTACCTCTAAGTATACTACACGAAAATACGCAAGAAAATTTCCCACCCCAATTTATTCTTTATATTACACCATTTTTATTAAAATACTATGTGTTTAAGCTAGTAAAACATTAATTTTGAATTTTCGGGAAGTTGTCTTTATTCTGAATGTTTTTTACGACTTGTAAACTGTAAGAGTTAGAGAAAAACTTACCACACAATAAGCTGTAACTCTCTTAAATAAGGCAATTTATAATAAATAAGCCTTTTTAAGGGTTAACCGTTTCTAACACAAACACACACACATACGGACCTTTTTCCAGATTTTTTTTTGATTCAAGGAGACCCAAAACATGTATTTCCGGTGAAACCTCGGTATCCAATTTTTGGGTGCATTATAATATACCTTCTATATACAATATTTACATAGTACGTGTAGAGAAAGTAATAACCGATAATTTTGATGTGCTCAAAAATGGCACAACGATTTTAATTAAAATTATGTACATTAAAGATATAAAATGTATAACATGAATATTCTGGAATAGCCTCTTAAGTAACTTATTTTTTGAATGACTTTTTCATGACCTGTACACTGCCCAGAAGATAAAAAATTATTACACAAAAATGTAGACTCGTTAAAACACACAATTTACGTTCTATAATTTTTGTGGAGTTAACCATTTTGGAGATATTCCTGGTTATTGGTTTCATTTTTAAAATGCTTATACTTTTCTCAAACGGGAAGGAATCACTCATTTTGTATCTCTTTTGTTTTACTCCTGAAAAAGTGAAGAGAATCACACAGTCACAGCTTTTATACGATTTGGCTATCGCTTTAGAATAGTGAATTTCCTTATTTACCTTCTGCTTACTCGTACAAGGAAATAAGCAATTAAACCATTCTACTTATTTACGAGGGCAGTTTTTTTCAAACTTCGATAGGCTATAAATAAAAGACAACTTCATAGAAAACAATTATTTTATTACTAAAAGTTTTGTACACTTATGGTTACATTTCAGCAAAATCAGCGAAAAGATTGAGACATTTATCGTACTTGTGCACAAGCTTTGAAATATCCGATTCAAAAAATGTTGCCGCCAATGATTTCAAATAAGCATTGACGTTGTTTTGAAGATCTTCGTTGGTTTGAAAGCGCTGCCGTCCTTGCCACGTCTTCAGTTCAGGGAAAATGTGAAAGTCGCTGGGTGCCAGGTCAGGACTGTACGGCGGATGATCGAAAATCTCCCACTGAAATTATTCAAGGAGCCGATGGATTGTGCCAGCAGTGTATGAACGAGCGTTGTCATGGATCAACACAATTCCTGAAGTCAGTATTCCTCTTCGTTTGTTTTGAATGGCTCTCCGAAAACGTCCTAAATTCATTGGCGGAAACATTTTTTTGAAGCGGGTATTGCAAAGCTTGTGTACAGGTACGAAATATGTCTCAATCTTTTCGTGATTATGTTGAAAAGTACCATAGGTATACAGCACTTTTAACAATGCAATAATTGTTTTGTATGAAATAGTGTTTTATTTATAGCCTATCGGAGGTTGAAATAAAACGGCCCTGGTACATTCAAATACCTTTTTTGTATATTTAACTATTTCTGAAATATTCGCTGCAAATAGCTTCACTTTTAATATACTTAAGCTTTTCTCACACATAAAGTCCCAATACATTCCATATCCCTTTTTTACTCCTAGTCATGAAAGGGGAACTAAATTGCATAGCGACAACATTTAAAAGATTTGACTAAAGCTTTAGCCTAGTGTATTCCCTTAATTTCCTTCCACTTACAAGGTATATAGCAATAAGACCATTATGTTAATTTTTATCTTGATTAGCATGAATTAGATAGAAAAAAATCTGATCTGTTCCATTCACATCACTTTCTCTCCATCTGTACAATAAATTATTGTAAAAACCTTATTCTTCTATTTACTTAATGCTAATCGAGAAAAAATAATAGCAGAAAGGGTCTTATTACTTGCTTATTGGTAAGCAGAAGCGAAATAAGGGAGTACCATAGGCTAAATGGATAGTTAAAGCTTTTAAAAGCTGGTTGCTATGAGATTGACGCACCTTTGTTTGTATGGACAGGAGTTGGCAAATTCTTATTGTGTATTTTAAAGGCTGAAACTAATAAAAGGAATATCTCAAAAACGGTCAGCCTCACGAAAAAGAATGTATAGAATATAAATTGCGTGTTTTAAAGAGCCATAACTTTTTAGTGGTAATTTTTTGTCTATGTCTTATGGTTTACCAGTTATGCAAAATTCCGCAAAATTCATCCACAATACCTTAACATCTTAAATATAAGAGATTTTACTCAATAAACATTTTCGTAATTTTTTCCCTGTAAAGGGTAGCTGTTGGTGGGGGGATTTTCTTGATAATTTTCATGTCACACCCTTGGAAGATACCAAACTTAAATAGCAAGTTTAGTATTTAACGGTCTTTTCGTTTTTGAGCAATGCTGCCCACAGTCTCACACACATAGACAGATACACATAAAACACTCGGACATGTTTTTAAAAAAAATCTTCTTTATTCAGAGGGTCAGAAAACATGTCTTTCCGCTGAAATCTCGCTATAGAATTTTTGGTTGCAGTACATTACCTTCTCTATACACTATGTACATAATACGTGTAGAGAAAGTAATAAGCTTTTTAGAACACTTGTTACAGAGAGGTATACAGAAAATCGTTTGTATGAAACATCAAATTTTTATAAACTCTTTCAAGAGTAATATAATAATACTATGAACAACAACTTCAGTGTTAAGGTCTATATACAGCATATTTTATTTGAGTTTGTAGGTAGGCTATTTATTTATTTTTACTTTCTCTATACGTACTATGTACATAGTGTATAGAGAAGGTATTGCACTCCACCAAAAAAATTGATACCGAAATTTCACCGGTAATATATGTTTTAGGGTCCCCTGTATAAAAACAAAGCATTTTCAGAAAAAGGTCCGTGTGTCTGTAAGCACGATACCTTAAAAACGAAAAGTCGGTAAAATACCAAAGTTGGTATTTAAGTTCGGTATCTTCCAGGGATGCGACAGGAAGATTTTGTGAAAAATGCTCCCACACCAAACTAGCCTTTACATGGAACTTTTTTCGAATTTTTTTTATTTTCTCAAAAATGGCTCTAACGATTTTGATTATAATTTCGTATATTAAAGGTATTTACACGACAAATAAAATGTATCTCTTTAATTTTCTGGAAATAGCCTCTGAAGACATCTTTATTGCGGATGAATTTCACGAAATTTTGCATAACTGCTGAATCGTAAGAGATGGACAAAAACTTACAACATAAAAAATGTAGAGCACCTTAAAACACAAAATTTATCTTATATACGTTTTTTTCATGGAGTTGGTCGTTTTTGAGTTCCTCCATATTTTTTGTTTTTAGCTTTAAAAAACATACTTTTCTCATACAGGAATTTAACAATTCCAGTCCATACAAACAAAAACCTCAGTCACATATCAACCAGCTTTTGACTAGCACTTTAACCAATAGTATTCCCTTATTTCGTTTCTACTTACAAGGAAGGAAATAATAAGACTCTTTCTGCTAATTTTTTCTTAATTAGCATGTAGTAAATAGAAGCATAAGCTTTTAGCAATAATTTGTTGCAGATATATAGAGAAAGTCATGTAAATGGAACTCATCAGATTTTTTGAGTAGTATTTAACGCTCGCTTTAACTGCCATCGCACCGCAGGCGAGTCATTGATAATGCATGGAACGAAGATGGAGCACCGATGGAATGTAATGGCGGAGGAAACTGGAGAACCCGGAAAAAACCGCCTCTGCGCCACTTTGTCCGCCGGAAATCTCACATGTGGTCGCTTGGAATTGAACCCGGACCGCCTAGGTTAGAGCCGAATGGTCCAACCAGTATACAAGATAATTAAATAATATAGTCCTAAATCACACATTACGCTGGGCATGTAAATATTTCTTGGAATTTTACATGAAAATGTTTAGTTGAATATCTTTGGGCTACTAATACGACTTGGGTAAAAACGACATGTTGATATGAGAACAAAAGGTGTAGCAATTGTGCAATAAACATCTGAATAACGTTCCCTAACCTCACAAAGAGCTTTTAAATTAAAGTAAGGGCTCCATAACCCTTCTCGGAAACAGGTCACCCATAGGTACTCGAGTATTCCCTGAAGAGCTATTTACTACCTCCGACAATAGCGTAGTAATTGTGTCCAACTTTTAGAGAGTAATAAAAGTATTAAACTGCATTATTCAGGGAAAAACACTTCTTCTGTTCTACACCCAGAGGTACTGACGACCTAAATGTTACCCTTAGGATTACACTGCAAACATACATAGTATAGCGATTGTAAATACCAAATATGAGTTGTATTTGCGGATAAACTTTTAATATATGTTTAGCGCTTTTTAGGTAGCAAAACTTAAAACATATTTTATTCTCCTATATAGAAAAATCATATGTGTTGCATTCAATATTATTTTATCTACATCATCTAATCGCGATAAAGATAAGCAGAGTTATTTTATTACTTGCTTCTTTATAAGCAAAATAAGGGAATAGGTTAGGCTAAATTGATAGTCAAATATTTTAAAAGATGGTCGCTCTGTAAACAATTCGGTTCGCCAGGAGTAAAACAAAAGAGATATGTCTCAGATGAGAACTCTCAGTTTGAGAAAAGTTTATGTAGGTGCTTTAAAATGCAAACCAATAACAAGTAACATCTCTGAAACGGTTGGCTCTACAAAAATATGTATGACATAAATTGTGTGTCTTAAATAGATCTACATTTTCCTGTAGTAGTTGTTTGTTTATCTCTTACGGTTTACCAGTTATGCAAAATCATCTAGAATGAATGGTTTTACAAAGGATATTAGCAGAAAATGCACAATATACATTTCGTTGTCATGAAGATATGTAAATATATGGCATTTTAATCAAAATCGTTAGAACCATTATTGAGAAAATCAACATTTTCGAAAAGTTTCCATTGACAGGTTTGTTGGGGTGGGGACTTTCTTAAAAATCTTCGTGTCGCATCTTGAGCAGAGGTAACTTATACGCCAAATTTGGTATTTAACTGACTTTTAATTTTTGAGCTATGCTGACCTTCTCTCCAACCCCATACATGGTCTTTTTGGTAAAAATGTTTTTATTCTTTTACTCACTGCCTTAAACCACATAGTTTCTGTTGAAATTTCGTATAGAATTTTTGGATGAAATGCAATACTTTCTTTACCTACTAAGTAAATACGTATTCTGCAAATATTTATATTGATATATGTGAAGTAGACAGAAGTTGATTTTGAAGAATATTTTGTTTCAGAATAGGTAGAGAAAGCCATGTGAATGCAACGCCAGCATAAAATAATTGCCAGGAAAGAACAGTTATCTGGGAAACCAGCTGCTCGTACTAAAGCAGTATTGGCAATGTCAGGATTTGAGCAAACGTCATCCAAGCATATCGCTATCAGGCGAAAATTATGTGTCCCCGGGTTTGTAACATTCCGGTAGTTCATTCCCAAGAGGGAAGAGGGGGTCATAGTGTAATTTGTGCTCGTCCGCCGTGAACTTTGACATCCTCCGCCGGGACTCGATCCCCAGAGTATAAAAAGATAGTGGTAGGGTGAGGAGAATATTGTCCAGTAACGCGCATTCGTCAACCATATGCCAGCCGGTCTAAATGAATATTATAAGCTAGGACCTCGTGTGTATCCATGCGGTTGAATCCGTTAAACCTCTAACACATGTGATCTGTAGAGGGTGACCAAAACCACCAACATGCCGCTGTAGTGTTTCCTTCGCCATTTTGGACAGCTTGTTTGGCATAATCAAGCAAATATTCATGAGAAACGTTTTCAAAAGCAATAAATATCTGTGAAATTTGGAAAACCCATATTATGCAACTTTAAGTAAACTATAATTTATTTATTTGGGTACTAAATTCAATACAATGGTAGACCATTATCTGAGTATGCCAACAACCCCCACTTTACATTTATATCACTAGATTTGGAGCATGGCTGATGATAAAAATTACTGACGAGAATGATTGTGAGGAAGACCTATATTTTGGCAAGATTTAAGGGTTCCAGAGGAATGGAGGAAAAGTATTTACCGTGAATAGAGTGTTAGGAGCATGTTGGACGCCACTGGCATGCACGGAAGACGCGAACGGGCTAGGTAAATTTCTACTGAAGAAGTGACAGCTGAGATCTGAGAAGGTTGATAGGGAAGAGGGGGATGAGCGATAAGAAGAGATAAAACGCTATTATAATGTTTTATATATATATTTTATATCATTTTTTCGGTCATTGTTTTGCTGTAGTGTTAGTATTCCTTTAAGTGTATTTGTCTTCTATAATATGCACATAAATACGTTGGAATAAGGCTTATTCTGTGTTGTAAATTTACTAAACTATATTTGAATATCTTTGTTCTTTTATTTTGGTGTTAGCTCTTTTCATTTTTACTTTCTCTACACGTACTATTTACATAGTGTATAGAGAAGGTATTGCAGTCCACCAAAAAAAGTTGATACTGAGATTTCCCCGGAATATATATTTTAGGGTCCACATAACCAAAAAAAGTATTTTGAGTAAAAGATTCGTGTGTGTGTGTGTGTGTGTGTCCGTGTGTCTGTGAACACGGTAACTCAAAAACGAAATGACGGTAAAATACCAAACTTGGTGTTTAAGTTTAGTACCATTTAGGGATGCGACACGAAGATTTAGAGATAAATCCCCCCCCAACTATCCTTTATATGGAACTTTTTCCGAAAATTTTGATTTTCTCAAAAATGGCTCTAACGATTTTGATTAAAATATCGTATATCAAAGACATCTACCTGACAAATAAAATGTATATTTTGAATTTTTCTAGGAACAGCCTCTGAAGAATACTTTAATCTGGGTGAATTTTATGGAATTTTGCATAACTGCTAAACCGTAAGAGATGGACAGAACTTATCACACAAAAAATGTAGACACATTAAAACACACAATTTATGTTGTTTAAATATTTTTATGGAGTTGATAAATGTTTTAGACATTCTTTGTTTTTGGTTTCCGCTTTGAAAAACTTAACTTTTCATACAGGAATTTGTCAAGTCCTGACTATGCAAATAAAGGAACTTCAGTCACATAGCAACCAGCTTTTGACTACCTCTTTGACCTATGGTACTCCCTTATTTCTCTCCTACTTACAAGGAAGCAAGTAATAAGACTATCTCTGCTAATTTTTTGTCGATTAACATGAAATAAATAGAGGCATAAGCTTTTTAACAAGAATTTGTTGCAGATATGTAGAGAAAGTCATGTGAATGGAACACGTCAGATTTTTATTGTTTGTTTTTAATACGCTTGCTATTTTGTGTATTGCAAAGGTACATACGAACTGTGGACCCATGCGATAAATGAAGATAAATTATGCATACTGGTATTTCAAAAATAAATTTATTCATTCAGTCATATTAACTACAAATTAACATTAGTTCACAATATGCTCTCACTAATTAAATCTTCATTTCATCTTAATTTTGCATAAGAATTCCCCTAAATCTTATAACTGCCCTTGGTCCTTGAAGATATTTTCTATCTGTATCTCCTTATCTCTCAATTCCATTTATTCAACTCCACTCTCTATTAAATCGTCCCTTTACATGCAGTTATTCTCCTCCTCCTCCTCCCCTCAAACTGAATTAAGTCCCTGCCTCACTCCTCTCAAACCTTTCAGCTTTCATACCCCCAGTAGGAATCATTCTACTCCCGGTCTCACGTTTATACTGTAAACTTTAAGATATTCTTCCTTTCCTGTAATTTCCTCTACCTCGTTATACCATTGCAACGATTTTTTCTCTGTCATTTGTGCACATAGATTCTGCCTATCCATATCTTTCAAGCTGTCTCCTGTTTCTCTCCAAAACGGTTCGTTATCCATTCTATATCACACATCTCCTAAATCGTTCTTGATGAATTGCTCCTCAATGTTACCCAACCACATATTACTTGCCATACTATTCCCTTAAAGCTATAAAAATACTTTCAGAATTTCCGATTCTGGTAGTTGCTGAATGCGATGTAAGAACTTGATTACCCTTTCCATTATCTGTCCTCTGACACTAACCCTCCCTAATTCTGCATTAACTGTGGGGCTCCTAAATTTAATTTGTAAGAAGTTCTCAACACTAAATGCAATCTTTCCCACCCTTCCTCGATCCCTCAAATTTCTGCTCCACATATCCTCTGTACCTAAACAATGCGCAATATACACTCTTTACTGAAGCTATATGTGAACAGTACAACTGAAAAACGAAAAGTTGGTTAGGTGTAAAACTTGGTATTTAAGTTAAGTATCTTCGAAAGTTTTGACAACAATTTTTAGAAAAATTCTCCCATGCCAAACTACCACATTTTTCAATTTTTTCTATTTTCTCAAAACCAGTTCAAAACGGATTTTAATTAAAATGTATTATGTTAACTATATTTATATCTTGCATTTTCCGGGAATAGTTTTCTTCATTTTTGAAGACTTTTGCATAACAGGTAAACCGTACGAGATAAAGCAAATCTTACCACACAAAACATATAGATCGTGTTAAAGCATCTCATTTAAATGCGATAATTTTGCTGTAATCAACCATTTCCGAAGATATTTCCCATTATTGGGTATAGAACTTCTAATGCATGGTCTTTTTAAATGGGAAATGATTGTTTGCTTTCTTTCATCCTGATCATAGAAGGAGAAGAGAATTTCAACTGCATATTATAGCTACCAGTTTTTAAAATATTTGGCTATCGCTTTAAACTAATGTATTTACATTACCCTTCTACTTAGAAAGAATTAAGAAATAAAACCATTTACGCTAATGTTTATCTTAATTAATATGAAGTGGAGACAAGAATAAGCTTCGTAAAATTAGTGTATTGCAGAATAGATACAGAAAGACATGTGAATGGAACACATCTGACTTTTACTTTCTCTACATAGTACTCCACCCAAAATGTTGATACCGAGATTTCACCGGATAAACACGTTTTAGGATTACCTGTTTCCAAAAAATGCATTTTTAGGAAAGTATCCATGAGTATGTGAACACTAAGTCAAAAACGAAAAGTCAGTAAAATAAAAAATTCATATTTTAAGTTTAGTATTTTCCGAGGATGCAACATGAGTTTGGGAAAATCTCCCTACCCCAAACTGCCCTTTATATGGTAAAGGTTTCGAAAACTTTGATTTACTAAAAAATTTCCATAGTAATTTTGATTAAAATACTGAAGTTAAAGATATTATACCTCTACATTCTGAATACATTTTTGCTGAATTTTGCTTAACTAGTAAACCGTAGGAGATATACAATAATTTATAACACCAAAAATATAGATGTTAAAACACAGAAGTTATGTTAGATGTATTTTTATTTGAGTTAACCAGTTCCGAGATATTTCTTGTTATTGGTTTCAGTTTTAAAACACGTAAAACGTTTCTCATGCCGAATATTTAAACTCCTGGCTTTGCAAAGAAACCAATTTCAACAACGTAGCTACCAGCTTTTAAAAGATTTTACTATCGATTTAGTCTAGTTTATTCCATTATTTCCCTTCTACTTAAAGCAAGCAAGTAAGTAATAATAGCACTTCTGCTTATATTTATCTCGATTAGCATGAAGTAGATAGAAGAATAAGCTTTTTAACAATAATTTGTTACAGAGATGAAGAATAATTAATGTGAATAGAACATATTAAAATAGGCACATCAAATATTTTTTTAAATAAAATAGTTACGACTACATCTATTATATCTTATTTTATATTAATTGCAGAAAATGACTGTTGTTTCAAAACTCAAATCTCTTACACTTAATAATTTATTTTCTTTAAATTGGGCCATAATTTTAAATACAGTTTTTATTTAATGCAATTTTAAGAGATAATGCAACAATTCTCGTATAATTATGCATCTGTACATTTGCAAATTCAGTGAACTAATAGTTCAAATAATCCAAGTGGAAAAAAGAAACTATATATGTTGGTTTTGTTTTCTCTACTACATATGTAGAATGTTCGAGTACTTAGTAAATAGAGAAAGTGTGTGGGTATTTCACATAGCATTTTGTTAATGGGATCTCACCGGAAATATATGTTTTTGAGACCCCCTGAATCCAAAGAAAACATTTTAAGAATAAGATCCTCCTTTTTGTGTGTGTATGTGTGTGTGTCTTTATGAAGCATGACTGAAAAAAGAAACGTATTTAACAGACTTTTAAAGTATTTAAGACAGGTATTTAAGTTAAATACCTTCCAAGCATGCGACATGAATATTTTGAGGAAAATGGGTCATTGACTTTGTCATTAAAATACCATATGTGTAACAAGTTTTATGACAAATGAAATGTATATTTTGAATTTTCTGGGAACAGCCACTGAAGACCTTTTCGCTGTGGATGACGTTTGTATAACTGATAAACCGTAAGGAATGAACTTACAATACAAGAAATGTAAACAATGGAAATAATTTTTTTTTATGGATACTCTTTAGCTATTGTGGTACTCAGCGTCCCATTCTTTACTGGACGTGAAAGAGCGCTTAATCTTGCTCAAAAGCCTCTTTATCAGGCTTGACATTGTTTTACGTGCCGTAAATGTATGACACGGGATCAACGGCTTTACTTCCCTTCCGAAGGAAGTCATGCTTAGGAGTTTTACGGCCAAAAAATCCATTGACCTTCGCCGGATTTGAATCCACATCCTAGGGTATATGAAGTTAGAATAGTAACCATTACACCACGGAAGACGACAAGAAATGTACATAAACATTAACAGAAATGGTCTTATTACTTCCTTGGAAGTAGTAGGGAAATAAGGGAGTGTACTAGGCTAAAGCGACATTCAAATATTTTAAATATTGAAATTCTTTTGTTTGTATGGTCAGGAGCTAACAAATTCTCATATGAGAAATACAATCAAGAAGGCTGGTAAAAATTATGCATTTTTTTATGGAAAAAATTAATTTGTTCTTTAATGGTTGCATTTAACAGAATGCATTTTGTCATGAAGGGAGATTTACTTAAGGTGGTTCTTGGGCTAATATCACTTTTTAATTTAAAAATTTATGAAGCCTTTTTATTTACATTTAAATCCAGACATTTTAACCAGTCATTTTTTGCATTTGAAGTTTGCGGCAAATAGATGTTTTGTTGTTGCGGCCACATAGATCAGGATTCCGGAGGCTGGTAGCACAACAGATTCTCTCTGTTTTTAGTGTCAGTTATGCATTCAGCCTTAACCTTAGAGAATGGGGAGAAAAAAACCTGGCATTAAATGTGAATAAAAAGGCTTCATAAATTTTCAAATTAAAAAATTATATCAGCCCAAGAACCACTTTACATAAATCTCCCTCCGTGACAAAATTCATTTTGCTAAGTGCAACCATTCAAGGGTACATTAATTTTTTCCACAAAACAGTTTTCTTGATTGAGAAATTATCCTATTATCCACAGTTTTAAAGATATAGATTTCTGATTTGCAGCAGAAAACTTCAATTTTGAGATGGGTTTTGTTCATTTATAAACATCTTGAGATTTGACAAAAGTCTAAGGACACGAGTGAAAAGTGTGATATTTATGAGTATCCTTAAACTTTGATAGACACTGTAATACCACTATTAATGTTTATCATGATTAGCTTGTTTGCAGAATAGGTAGAAAAAGTCATGTGATTTTTTTCCAATTGATGCCATCACCTGTGCTGCATTAGATGGGTCTGTAATACCACTATTAATGTTTATCATGATTAGCTTGTTTGCAGAATAGGTAGAAAAAGTCATGTGATTTTTTGCCAATTGATGCCATCACCTGTGCTGCATTAGATGGGTCTGTAATACTTGAGTGTTTTTGTAGGCGAAGCTCTTAACAGCTAATTTACATAGCAGACGCCGGCAGCAAGTTGCACGTACTTAGCGCGATGAAGTAACATTGGATGTCAGTGCTGTACGGTGACAGATGGAGCTGCATTAATAATTAGAGAGTTAGAAATTCAACAAGTTTCGTTAGAGAGCAGCCTGGTGTAGACTCGCTTCAAAGGAGCATGTGCATGTTGGGGTGTGGCCCACCTGGCGACAAGGGACTCAACGGTTTGGTTATCGCAATCACCGAACTAGTGCGATCCTACGAGTGAAAGCTTTCAATGTACAGGGACGAGTAATGAAGGTCCCCAGGGACGACATTCAAAGGGTCCTGGGTATCAGAGGCAAGAGAGTGTAGTGTAACACCTAGATACACATTTTATTCAAACTTAATATCAAACGTATATGATGAAACCGAAATTCTGGATTAGCTCTTTTTTGTACTTGACATTTTATGTATGCACGTTTGTTCCGGATTTCATAAAAGTTAGCTGTAGCAAGGTAAGTCATTTCAATAAAGCTTAACACATATAATAATAGACAGACAGACCGACCGACCGACAGACAGACCCAGACAGACAGACCGACAGACGGCCAGACGGCCAGACGGCCAGACGGCCAGACGGCCAGATAGATGGATGGATGGATGGATGGATGGATGGATGGATGGATGGATGGATGGATGGATGGATGGATGGATGGATGGATGGATGGATGGATGGATGGATGGATGGATGGATGGATGGATGGATGGATGGATGGATGGATGGATGGATGGATGGATGGATGGATGGATGGATGGATGGATGGATGGATGGATGGATGGATGGATGGATGGATGGATGGATGGATGGATGGATGGATGGATGGATGGATGGATGGATGGATGGATGGATGGATGGATGGATGGATGGATGGATGGATGGATGGATGGATGGATGGATGGATGGATGGATGGATGGATGGATGGATGGATGGATGGATGGATGGATGGATGGATGGATGGATGGATGGATGGATGGATGGATGGATGGATGGATGGATGGATGGATGGATGGATGGATGGATGGATGGATGGATGGATGGATGGATGGATGGATGGATGGATGGATGGATGGATGGATGGATGGATGGATGGATGGATGGATGGATGGATGGATGGATGGATGGATGGATGGATGGATGGATGGATGGATGGATGGATGGATGGATGGATGGATGGATGGATGGATGGATGGATGGATGGATGGATGGATGGATGGATGGATGGATGGATGGATGGATGGATGGATGGATGGATGGATGGATGGATGGATGGATGGATGGATGGATGGATGGATGGATGGATGGATGGATGGATGGATGGATGGATGGATGGATGGATGGATGGATGGATGGATGGATGGATGGATGGATGGATGGATGGATGGATGGATGGATGGATGGATGGATGGATGGATGGATGGATGGATGGATGGATGGATGGATGGATGGATGGATGGATGGATGGATGGATGGATGGATGGATGGATGGATGGATGGATGGATGGATGGATGGATGGATGGATGGATGGATGGATGGATGGATGGATGGATGGATGGATGGATGGATGGATGGATGGATGGATGGATGGATGGATGGATGGATGGATGGATGGATGGATGGATGGATGGATGGATGGATGGATGGATGGATGGATGGATGGATGGATGGATGGATGGATGGATGGATGGATGGATGGATGGATGGATGGATGGATGGATGGATGGATGGATGGATGGATGGATGGATGGATGGATGGATGGATGGATGGATGGATGGATGGATGGATGGATGGATGGATGGATGGATGGATGGATGGATGGATGGATGGATGGATGGATGGATGGATGGATGGATGGATGGATGGATGGATGGATGGATGGATGGATGGATGGATGGATGGATGGATGGATGGATGGATGGATGGATGGATGGATGGATGGATGGATGGATGGATGGATGGATGGATGGATGGATGGATAGATAGATACTTTTATTTCACTGCTTAGGGCGTGGCCCGGTGGCTGCGCTGTCAATGTAATAATACAATGTACAGTACAATTGAGTTAAATAAAGAATAATGTGAGTAATACCCTGTTAAAATGTCAATGACATCATAGTATATTAATATATACATAATTGTAACAACAGTAATAATAACGCAATATTTTTATTTACTATCCTGACTATAAATCACTCTTCTTTAGTCTCTTTTTAAAACTATTTACACTTTCAGGCAAAGTCTCCAGTAAATCTGCAGGCATTTTGTTCCATTCGTTTATTGTTCTATTTGCGAAGGAAAATTTATCTATGTCTGTTTTCTGTTTCCTATTTCTTATTTTTTTCGAGTGATCATTCCTCCCACAGTATAATGGCTTTAATAATCGTTTGGATATGCCTTTCCATGCAGGTTCCCCCTTATAGGCTCTAAAAATTGCACATAGCCTTGCTCGACTCCTACGTAATAATAATAATAAAAAAAAAATAATAATAATAATAATAATATTAATAATAATAAAACTGATGTGTTCCATTCAGATGATTTTTAGTTTCTCTAAACGTACTATGTACATGGTGTATAGAGTAGGTATTGCATTCCACCAAAAAATTCGGTACCGTCATTTCACCGGAAATACATGTTCTGGGTCCCCCTGAATCCAATAAAAAGCAATTTTAGAAAAAAGTTCCGTGTGTGCGTGTGTGTGGCTGTGTGCCTGTGCACAGCATAACTCAAAAACGAATCGACCGTTCCATACCAAACTTGGTATTTAAGTTTGGTATCGTCCAAGGATGCGACACGAAGATTTTCAAGAAAATTCCCCAACCCCCAACTACGGTTTACATGGAACTTGTTTCGAAATTTTTGAGTTTCTTAAAAATGGCTCTAAGGATTTTGATTAACATATCGTATATTAAAGATATTTAGCTGACAAATAAAATGTACATCTTGAATTTTCTAGGAATAGCCTCTGAAGGCTACTTTATTCTGTATCAATTTTACGGAATTTTGCATAACTACTAAACCGTAAGAGATACACAAAAATTTACCACACAAAACATGTAGAGCACGTTAAAATACACAATTTATATAATATACATTTTTTCGTGGAGTTGATTGTTTTTTAGATATTTCTTGTTTTTGGTTTCAGCTTTTAAAATCTTATACTTTTCTCATAAATCATTTGTCAACTCCTGTCCATACAAACAAAAATCACATAGCAACGAGCTTTTGACTATCACTTTAACCTATGGTGCTTCCTTATTTCCCTTCTACTTAAAAGGAAGAAAGTAATAAGACTATTTAAGCTATTTTTTCTCGGTTAGAATGAAGTAAATAGAATCAGAAGCTTTTTAACAATAATTTTTTGCAAAAATGTGGATAAAGTCATGTGAATGGATCACATCAGATTTTTTCTAGCTGTTACACAACTTTCTTTAGAAAAGATTATTCTTTTATCTACGACATGCTAATCAAGGTAAATATCAGAAGTAACTGTCTTATTACTTGCTTTCTTGTAAGTAGAAGGGACATATAGGAATACACTGAGCTAAATGATAGTCAAATCTTTTAAAAACTGGTCCTATTTGCAGAAACTGAAGTTCGGCTCACTGCTGTAGTAAAACAGAGAGATAAAACGAAATATCACTTCCCATTTGAGAAAAGTGAAAAGTAGTTTAAAATTGAAACAAATAACAAGAAATATCTTAGAAACGGTTAGTTCTAACTGAAAAACGTATGGGATATAATTTATGTGTTTAACGAGATTTACATTTTTTGTGGAGTAAGTTTTTGTCTATCACTTACGGTTTATACAAAATTCTGCATTCAGAATAAAGAGGTCCTCAGAGGCTATTTCCAGAAAGTTTCAAATATGTAATTTACTTGTGATTTTAATATACGTATTTTAATCAAAACTGTTAGAACCATTTTTTAAACAAATTGCAATTTTCAAACATTTTTTCAAGTAAAGGGTAATTTGGGGAGGATATTTTCTTGGAAACCTTTGTGTCACATCCTTGGAAGATACTAAACTTAAATACCAAGTTCGGTTTTTATCGGTCGTTTCGTTTTTAGCAATGCTGTCCATACACGGACACTCACGAACCTTTTTATAAAAATGTTTTTTTCGGAATCAGGTGACCATAAAACATATGTTTTCGGTGACATTTAGGCATCGATTTGTAGGTGGAATACATTAACTTCTCTATCGACCATGTACCTACATTTACATACGGCTGTACATACTAGTTCTTAAATATTTCTTTATGGTGGTTGTTCCCTTTGAATTCTAATGAAATATTTAATACATATTACGCTGGAAAGATTCATCTCAATTAAAATGTAGTGCCGTAATTTAGAAAAATTACGTTCCACTCACATGACTTTCTCTATCAGTTCCACAAAAAAACTTTCCTTATCGACGTCATACTGATTGAGATAAACATTACCAGAATTTGTATTATAATTTTCTTTTTTGTAAGTAAATAAGAAATACGGGAGCACACTAAGCTAAAATGACAGTCAAATTAAGACGAAAAGAAATATGTGTCTCGTTTGAGAAAATTTTAAGTATTTTAAAACTGAAACCAATAACTAGGAATATATCGATAAAGATTAACTACAAAAAATACTATGTGTTTTAGTGACGCATTTTTTGTCTATTTCTTACGGCTATACAAAAGTTACATGAAAGTGTCCAGAATGAAGAAGTCCTCAGAGGCTATTCCCAGAAAATTCAAGATATGCATTTCATTTGTCGTAAACACATCTTAAACGTATAAACCTTTAATAAAAAGCCTTAGAGCCAGTTTTAAAAAATTCAAAATTTTCGAAAAATGTTCAATGTAAAGGGTAGTTGGGGGTAGGAGGAATTTTTTTAAAATCTATGTGTTTCATCTCATGGAAACATTGAAATTAAATACCAAGTTTAATATTTATTTTTGAACCATGCTATCCAAAGAAACACACACATTCAGACGCACTGATAGACACACACATACATCTACACACACTCATGTTTTAAAAAATGTGTTGTTTTTGGATTCAGGGGTTCCAAAACATGTATTTTTGGTGAAATATCGATATAGCATTTTGGGTGGATTACAAAACCTTCTCTCTCTACTATGTACATTATACAAGTGGACTAGAGATAGGGAAAATAACTTATCTACTAACTAATAAAAGTTCTATGAAAGAGAAAGTCAGGTGAATGCAACACAATCAGATTTTTATTTTGGACATATTTACTTTTTCTACTTGGTGTATAGTACATAGGAAGAGAGGGTATTGCAAACCACCTAAAAATTCGAGACCGTAATTTCACCGGTAATAGAAGTTTTTGGGTCCCCTGTATCCAAAAACAGAATTCTGAGAAAAAAGGTCTGCGTATGTGTGTGTGTGTGTGTGTGTGTGTGTGTGTGTGTGTGTGAACAGCACGATTCAAAAACGAAAAAAAGTTAAATATTGAATTTAGTGTTTAAGTTTAGTGTCTTCCAAGGATCCGATACGAAGATTTTCAATAAAATGCCCCATTCTTAACTACCGTTTACATGGAAAAAAATCGAAAATTTTGATTTTCTTAAAAAAAGATTTTAATATTTGAGATTTAAATACCGTCTATAAAATATTTACATGACAAAATAAAATGTATATTTTGAACATTCTGGAAATAGTCTCTTTTCATTCTAGACAAATTTTGCATAACTGGTAAATGGCAAGAGTTAGACAAAACATTTATTGGACAAAACATGTACATCTCGATAAAATACAAAATTTATGTCATATACAATTATTTGTGGAGTTCACTATTTCAGATATTTCGTGTTATTGGCTGCAGTTTTAAATGGTTTAAAACTTTTCTTATTCGGAAAGTTTTCAACTTCTGGTCATGTAAAGAAACGTATTACATTCACATAACAACCGGCTTTTAAATGATATGACTACCGCTTTAGCCTAGTGTATTGCCTTTATTGTTTACAAGGTAGCATGTAATAAGTTTGCTAATATGTATTCTGGATTATTATGAATTAGAGAATAAGCTTTTTAATTATAATTTATTAAAGAAACGTAAAAAAAAAACGTGTGAACGGAACACATCGGATGTTTAGAAAAAGGTCCTTATGCCTGTGAACACGATAACTGAAAGACGAAAAGTTGGTAAAATACCAAATTTTATACTTAAGTATCTTTCAAGATGCGGTATGAAAATTTTGAGTACAATATCCCGACCCCAAATTCTTTAAATGTAAAAGTTTCGAAAATGTTTTTCTCAGAAATGGCTTTAGTGATTTTAATTAAAATATCGTATAATAAACACATTTACATTACAAATAAAACGTATATCTTGAATTTTCTGGAAATAACCCAAGAAGACTTCTTATTCTGGACGAATTTGCTTAACTAGTAAACTGTAAGAGAGACAGAGATCATCGTTAAAGCATACAATTTATGCAAGGAAGCATACTTTTTTTCATGGAGTTGCCCACTTTGAGATACTCCTTTATATTAGTTTCAATTTGAAACTACTTAAACCTTCCTCATACAGGAATTTTTCAGCTCCTGGCCATGCAAAGAAACGGATTTCAGTCTCATAGCAATTGCCTTTTAAAAGATTTGACTACCGCTTTAGACTAGTGTATTCGCTTATTTCCATTCTACTTCCAAGAAAGCAAGTATTAAAGTATGTTTATCTCGTTTAACATGAAACAGAGAGAAGAACAAGTTTTTTAACAATAATTTGTTTCAGAGGTGCAGAAAAAGTCTTGAGACTAGAACTCAAGAGATTTTTCTAAACCATTTTTTGAATCCAGGGTATTCTAAAAATTTCCAGGGAATTTGTCGAAGTTTTGGTTGAAATTCAATATCTTCTCTACCTATGCAGTATGCACAAACCTGAGAAAGCAAAAATTAATGCTCAATTAAAAATCCATGCTTAGTTTTATTATTAATTGCTTTGGGGAAATGCAATAAAGCTTTCAGGGTATTTCGCTGATAAGGTTACATTTTGGATGTGCATATATATTGTGAAAATTAAAGTCTTAAAAAGTAACCCAACGAAATTAAATAACAAATAGCTATGCCCCAAAAATTACAATGACGGAAATTTCACCCTAGTCGCTAATCATGCTACATTGAGCTAGGCCATTAGTTGTGTAACTAAATCTAAATTTCGTTTCATACCGAGTATAGCATTTCTCATTAATTCATGTTTGTTTCGAGGCAGTCGTAGAGAGACCCGATAAGGACTGTATGCTGGTTAGACAAATGTTGAAGCCCCTAGAGGGCCCACCCTTATCAAGTAGGCAAATGCGTCATTTATGCTCACATGAGATTATTTATTATGATTTATAGGGACTAGATTACGACAAGGGTGCCGCTTATCACCCGCTTTGTTCCAGTTTTATTTGGATGGAGTTACAAGAGAATGGCTTATGCATTTGTGTAGCGCTCGTAGGCTTTCACTGCTGGTACTATTAGTAAAATATAACATGTTGGTATTGTAACCCGTGGTGGAATAATACAATAATTAAAATTATTAAATTTTGACGTTTCGTCCTCAGCTGTGGATGACATCCTCAGAAAGGAAATTTGGTAGGAACGGCTGGTGGCAGCAGATTTATGCTGTAGGAATAGTGGGAGGGGTTGTAATTAGACTGCGGTGTTCCGATTGGAGGTTGCGCTGGCCGATGCGAAGACGCTGTAAGGCAGGAATCCAGGCCTGGTTTAGCTTAAATTCATCTTCTCTATTAAAGTATTAGGATGTTTGTATATATCTACAAATTCTCTGACCATTCTAGGAAAGTTATGATTAGTAGCTCTGAGAACTTCTGTTTTTTACTTTCTCTAGCCCCATATGTACAATGTAAATACGGATAGAGAAGGTATTGTAATGCACCCAAAACTTCGATACCGAGATTCACCGGAAATATACGTTTTGGAGTCCCATGAGTCCGAAAAAAGCATTTTTAAAAAAAAAAGTCTGTGTGTGTGTCTGTGGACAGCATAGCCCCAAAACAAAAAGACCGTTAAAAACCAAACTTGGTATTTAGGCTTAGTATTTTCCAAGGATGCGATACGAAGATTTTCAACAAAAAAATCCCCCCTCCACAAACTACCCTTTACATGGAAAACATTTCGAACATTTTGATTTTCTTAAAAATGGCTCTAACGATTTTGATTAAAATCCCGTATATTAAAGTTATTTATGTCCGAAATAAAATGTACCTATATCTCGAATTTTTTTAGAATAGCCTCTGAAGACTTCTTTATTCGGGATGGATTTTGCTAAATTTTGCTTAACTGCTAAACCATAAGAGATAGAAAAAAAATGTACCTCGTGACAAAGCACAATTTTTGTCCTTTACATTTGTGTTGTGGAGGTAACCGTTTTCGAGATATTCCTTGTTATTGGTTTCAATTGTGAAGTACTTCAGCTTTTCTCACACAGGAATGTCTATTTTTCTTTTTTCTACTCCTGGCCAAGCAAGTGATTTGCAATGACAATCGCATAACGATACCTTTTAAAACATTTGATAATCATTTTAGCATAGTGCATTCCCTTATTCCCTTATACTTATAAGGAACTAATAACATTCTGCTAACCTTTATCTTGATTAGCATTGTGTACAAAGAAGAATAATCTTTTGTAGGAATTTTGTAGAGCAGCTAGAGAAAGTCATGTGAGTGTAACACATCATATTTTTTTTCAAACAATATGTCGTGTTTATCCAAAACGAGGACATAATCTGCAATGGCTGATTTGTCTGTATGGCCGAGGCGACAATATCTTTTATGCGCGGCGATACGGGGTTTTATGCTGAGTTTTGTTGTGCCTATTTAAGATTGGTCGCATGTACACGGTATTTTATAAACACTGGCGGTGCTATTAAAACCTTACTTAAACGCGCCAAACATATTTGTGAGACGCAGTACTTAATGAACTCAAATGACTAAGTTTTCACCCATAATGGCTACTCTAGAAACAATTTGTCGCATCTTTGTAAGATGCTAAACTTAAGTACCAAGTTTCGTACAAGGGCTTTCCCAGAAGTACCCGACCTAACAAAGAAAGTACACAAATTCTGGGGAAAAACATCTTTATTTGTCTACATTGTCTCATTTCAGCTCGATACACCTTTCCCAGCGATGTTTAGCTTTGATACCCTGTTTATAGTGAGAACTATCGAGGAATGCAGACTCCTCCTCTTCATTGTTGGCAAATCCTTTACCACCAAGCCATTTCTTCAGGTTAAAAACAGAAAATAATCAGAGGGGCTAAATCTTGCGAATAGGATGCATGAGGAAGCCATTCGAACTTAAATCATTGAATTTGGTTACAGTAATAATGGAGGTGTGAACTGGTGCATTGTCATGATGAAACAAAACTTTCTTTTTCGCTAAATGAGGCCATTTTTGCTCGATTTTATCACTCAAATACTGCAACAAGTTTGCATAATAATTGCCATTGATTTTTTTCCTTTTTTTGAGATAATCTATGAAAATTATCCAGCGTGTGTCCCAACAAATTGACACCGACCTGGCTGCAGATGGAACTGCCTTCGCCTTCTTTGGAGCCGATTCTCCTCTAGCAATCCACTGTTTTGATTGTTCCTTCGTCTCAGGTGTGAAGTGATGTACCCAAGTTTCATCCATTGTTATGAAATGAAGCAAAAACTCTTTTTAATACATCGAAACATTGCCAAACATTCGACTGAAACTCCTCACGTTCTATTGTGAGCAAACGCGGCACCCATCTTGGACACAACTCCCTCATATCCAAATTTTCAGTCAGTATGCGATGTACAGAACTTTTTGAAGTGCCTGCAATATCTGCTAGCCATGCTTAAACTCTGCCAACCAATATTTCACTGTTGTAAACGAAGGAGCAAACACCCCCAAAGTAGAATCTAGCTCAGCTTTAATATTAGTTGGACTAAGACCTTTCAAATGAAAGTATTGTATCACATAACAATGAATAGTTTATCCATGTTTACAAATTCGCTGAGAGCATTCACTAATGATGGCTGCTAAACAAATGTTAAACCATATAAAATCGGCAAACTTCAAACTTAAGCTTACGAAGGCTGGTACTTTTTACTATTGTTGTTTGAACCAACAACCGCTATCTGTACGTCAGGTTGGGTACTTCCAGGACAGCCACTGTAATTTAACGATTTTTCGTTTTTGAGTTATTTTCACAGACACAAGGACATACGTACATTTACCTTTTTCTATTTTTTTGGACTCAGGGAAGCATAAAACTGTTTTTTTTCCGATGAAATCTCAGTATGGAACTTTTGTGTGGAATGCAATAACTTCTCTATACACTGTATACATATTATGAGTAGAGATAGTAAAAAGATGGAGAGTAGGCCTAAATTTTGATATTTCAGGAGAGGAAGGAAGTGGATAAAAATGTGTTTTTGCATGACTAAATTGTCAGATTGTTATGAAACGTTGTGGGCAGCGAGAATTTGTTTTGTGCCGCAGTGCGCCTAAATACTTGATAATAGACAAGGCATAAAGAAGCGTGGATTTAGTTTTAATTCCCTTTTAGCCCAGCCACATGCGGTTGTAGAGGAAAGCAATAATTGAGGTTTCGTTTTACTGTCCATTCTAACATCAGCATTCCAGCAACACAGCAGATGGGGGAGGAAAAATCGAATAGAGTTGTTGAAAACACCACAGTCCAGTTGCAGGGTAGACTTAATTATTGGAAAACACTCAAGGGCTGTTGGGGAGAAAAAGAGAATTGGCTTCTCGAACAAGGCTTCACTATGTATGTACTTTGTGCATGTATATGGGAAAGGTCTATTGATTTGAAGGAAACTGTAATAAAGTGCCAAACGGAAAAGCTGCACATTTACACTCGAAAATGAACAACGAACAATTCTCCTAATTGCTTACGGATGCGTCCGAGTGGAGCAGGGAATTAGCAGCTATAAATTTTATGATTAAAACTGAGTAACATCAACATGGCTGTCATCTAACTCTGTGCCAGCTCAGTCATTTCGCTTTTCCTGCAGGTGGCTGTGCTTTTACCTACCATGCAGGGTAAAAGTCGGTGCGGTTATATCGTTGACATGCGCCGGTTTAGCAATATGACATTTTTAAGGGTGGGTTCTGTTCATGACTAACTTAGGGTTTCATGGATTCTTTTGTTACATGGATCTCAGGGCTGGTATTCGACGCGACTGGTTGGTTTCATTTTCTGTTTTACTTTCTATACGCGTACTATGTACATAATGTATAGAGAAGTTTTGCATTCAGCCCAAAAATTCGATACCGAGATTTTACCGAGTAGAAGTTTTAGGGTTCCCTGTATAAAAACATTTTTAGAAAAAGATCATTGTGTGTACGCGTGTCTGTGAATACGATAACTCAAAAATGAAAAGTAAAATATTACTTGGTATTTAAGTTTAGTATCTTCCAAGAATGCGGCACGAAGATTTTGAAACAAATCCCCCTCCCAAACACAATTTTTACATGGAAATAAGTTCAAAAATTTTGATTTTCTCAACAACAAAAAATGCCTTTAATTATTTTGATAGGCAGCACCCTGGTCGAGTGGTTAGAATGTTTGCCTGCCTCCTAGTGGCCCACATTCGATCCCAAGCGCCCTCATGAGGGATTTGTGGTGGACGAAACGGCGTCTGGGTCCTCCGGTTTCCTTCGCCACTCATTCAATCAATTACGTCATCATCACCTTTCCTGTCATCCATTTTGTTTGCATTTCATACCATCCACTTCCTCATGCTCATGTATGTTTACGCGCCGACCATTCGTGCTGTTGGCTCCTAGACACACTTCGTATCCTTAGGCATTTGCTTTTAAGTTCTACGGGGAGGGTAAGCGGAATACGATTATTTTGATTAAAATGCAGTGTATTAAAGATATTTACATCACTAATAAAATTCATGTTCGATTTTCGTAGGAATAGCCTCTGAAGACCTCTTTATTTTGGATGAATATAGTAATCCGTAAGAGAGAGCCAAAAACTTGCTGCACAAAAATGTATACCTCCTTAAAACACACAATTTATGTCTGTACATTTCTTTTGTGGAGTTGACTATTTTTAAAAGTATTCTTTACTATTTGTTTCAGTTTAAAAATATCTAAAACTTTTCTCATACGGGAATATATCAACTCCTCAACAATATGCAAAGAAATGGATTTCAATCACATAGCAACTAATAGATTTAACTATCGCTTTAGCATAGGGTACTGCTCTATTTCTCTTCTACTTACAAGGACGCATGTAATAAGACCATGTCTAATTACTCAATTGCATGAAGTTAATAGAAGAATAAGCTTTTTAACAATAATTTGTCACAGAGATGTGGAGAAAGTCATGTGAATGGAATACATTAGATTTTTAACCCTTTAGAGGTATTTTATGACATTGATTAAGAACCAATATTAGATAACCTGACGTCATCTTATTTAATCTAAGATTAGGAATATCGAAATTGAAATTTTTTCTTCTATTACATGTATGCTTATCACAAACTTTTTTAAAACTATCTTTCCCCTGTCAGGTGTAGATTGTTAAATCATAAATATATACGTTTATTACTCTTAATATATTTAATGTTTTACAAATAGGCCTACAATGCTCACACTCAGATTTATTTAACAAAATTCTTATAGTCCTTTTACTTTCTCTACACGTAATATGTACATAGTGTATAGAGAAGGTATTGTAATGCACCCAAAAGTTCGACATCACCATGAGTGTGTCTTTGTGTGTGTGTCTGTGTGCGTGCAGCATAGCTCAAAAACCAAAAGTCTATTAAATACCAAACTTGGTATTTAATTTTAGTATTTTCCAAGGATGGACACGAAGATTTTCAAGAAAATGCCCCAAGCCTTTACATGGAACACTTTTCGAATATTTTGATTTTCTCACAATTTAGATTAAAATATCATATACTAAAGAGATTTACCTGAAAAACAAAATGCATATCTTGGATTTTCTAGGAATAGCCTCTGAAGATTACTTTATTCTGGATGAATTTTACAGACTTTTGCATAACTGGCAAACCATAAGAGATAGACAAAAACATACATAACAGAAGATATAGAGCTCGTTAAAGCACACAATTTATATTATATATTTTTTCGTGGAGTTGATCATTTTTAGATATCTCTTGTTTTTAGTTTCATCTTTGAAAAATATATTTTTCTAATGCAGGAAGTTTTCAACTCCTGTCCATACAAACAAAGGAACTTCAGTCACAGTGCAACCAGCTTTTGACTAATTTTTTAGCCTATGCCTTTATTTTACTGCATGGAGCAAGTAATAAGACTATTTCTGCTAAATTTTTTTAGCGTGACGTAAAAAGAAGCATACGTTTTTTTAACAATAATTTGTTGTAGAGATGTAGAGAAAGTCATGAGAATGGAACACATGAGCTTTCTTTTGTAAAATTAAAACATCTGTTATGTGCCTAAAGTTACCCAAAATATCAAAGAATAAAAGTACCGACTGAAAAAATGCAATATGGGCACTTTTTATTAAACTCTTGATAGTATTATTGAAATAAATTCAACGTTGATGAAAGAATTCGAGAAACCGACGTTTCGTTTTGGATAATTTACAAGTTTTGCGTGGGAAAGAGTTCCAACCGATTAAATTAGATTAGAAAGCATTCTGTAGGTTCATTTAGGCCAGGAAGCCACTGAACATAGAACTTGTCAAGGGATATACATGTATACATATGTTTATATACTATGAAAAGAACAATGTCTAAAACACTATTGCTAACAGCACGGGTTACAAAAACAGCAGAAAGCACATAAAAGCAAATAGTATGAAAAATGAGTGTTAAAATGTATAAATAAATATAATTTCATTATATGTAATACTGATGTAATATCGACATAATAGTTGCTACTAGTAATTATGTAAAACTAAAATATGCACTCTCCATAAATGTCAACAAATTACAATACATATTTACAAATATGTTGTAGAATTTTCGATGCAAAAATTTACAATTATGCACTAGAGTGTAACATTTAAAAGCATCATCAGACTTTACAGACCTTGAATCATTGCTAAATACTACAGAAATTCATTTGAATCATTCGTGTAAGTCAAAGTATACATCAATTTAATTTGAATATAAAACACACACACATTAACCTACACAAAATGCAATGCATTATAATACTTATAAATACAATGATTATTACGGTATTGTCAGACAGATTAGTCACTTAAATATCTATCTACAGAGTAAAATGATTTGTTGCAAGGGTACTCCTTAAGAGAAGCCTTAAAAGCCTTGAAATTCCCAACATTTTCTTTGAGATTATTGGGGAGAGCATTAAATATCTTGGTTGTTCCATAATATACACCTTTCTGAAAGCAGCGAAGATTGGCATTGGGACGATGAATATATCCCTTTTGTCTAGTATTAATGCTATGAATTTCCATGTTTGTTATAAAACTATGTCGATTAATTGAATCGAATTTTAAAATGGATAATATATAAACACAAGGTTTGGTGAGTATGCCCAATTTTTCAAGTAGTTCTTTGCATGACTGTCTGCTATAAGCATTACAGATTATTTGTATAGCTTTTTTCTACCGGAATATGTGTTTATCCACAGAATTACCCGATGAATATCTCAAAGCGGCAGTGACATTTTGGTTCAGATCTTTGGCAGTAGAAGGGTATATTGTTATGTTACAATAAATGCATTGATAACAATGACGATTATTTTCAGAAATAGAATAAGGTACTGTTAACTTTGTAAATATTTTTTTTTGCTGAAATCTTCCGTCAGCTACGCTAAATCATTCTGGACGCCCTCGTACTTGGAGTATTAATTTACCTTCTCAGTTTTATTAAAACTTTGTTATACACGTTTGACTTTCACCACATGCAACAATTTTAATGTTCCAAGCGAACTTGAGGCAGTTTGTTATATTACGTGACTTTTAGTGCGATTTCAAAGCCAGATTGTCCTGCTGTTTTTTTTTTTTTTTTTTCAGTGTTTATTTTTGCTTCACACCTTCCAGACTGTGGCGTGTTTGTATCCATACTTCCGCACCGCAATATGTTCACGGAGGGAAGCTGTCCCTCAGCCCATTATTTGCTGATGGGAAGGGATGTTTACCATGGTTCATGTGTGTACTGCCATGCAATATTGCATCTAGACGAAACTAATATTACCATTCCGTGTTTGGAGTTTCGGCTCAAAGCAGGAGCACGAGATTGGTTGTTACAGTAGGAATAGTAAAAGTTTATGCCCGCAAAAGAGCATTTAAATTCTCTTCTGAATGTTAATGAAGTATTGAACATTGAAACTTAACCATCTGTAATCCTAAAAATCTGATGTGTTCCATTTACATGACTTTCTCTATATCTGTGCAACAAATTATTGTTAAAAAGGCTTATACTTCTATTTACTTCATGCTAATCGACAAAATCTTAACAGAAATAGTCTTATTACTTGCTTCCTTGTAAATAGTAGAGAAATAAGGAAGTGCCATAGGTTAAAGTGATAGTGAAAAGCTGGTTCTTTGTGACTGAAGTTCCTTTATTTGTATGGATAGGAATTTACAACTTCCTTAATGAGAAAAGTTAAGTTTTCAAAGCTGAAACCAAAAACAAGGATTATCTCAAAAACGATCAACTCCACGATACCGAGTTTCACAGGAAATACATGCTATTGGACCCCCTGAACCAAAAACAAAAAAAATCATTTTTAGAAAAACATCCGTGTATGTGTCTTATTTATATGCCTGTGGGCAGTATAGCTGAAAAACGAAAAGTCCGTTAAATACCAAACTGTTTATGTAAGTTCAGTATCTTCCAAGGATACGAGACGAAGATTTTCAAGAAAATTCCCCCACTCCCAACTGCCCTTTTACATGGACAAATTTTCAAAAATTTCGAATTTCTCAAAAATGGCCCTAACGATTTTGATTAAAATCTCTTATGTTTAAGATATTTACATAACAAATAAAATGTATATCTTCAATTTTCTGGGAATAGCCTCTGAAGAATCTCTTTATTGTGTATGAATTTGGCAGAATTTTACAAAACCTCTAAACTGTAAGAGAGAGACAAAATCTTACTACAAATAAAATGTAGATCTCGTCAAAACACATCACTTAAGTCATACACATTTATTTCGTGGTGTTGGCCATTTGGAAATATTCCTAGATACTGGTTATAGTTTTAAAATTCTTTTCTCATACCAGAATTTATCAACTGGCAATGCATAGAAACAGATTTCAACCACATTGCAACTACGTTTTATAATAAAATTGATTCTCGCTTTAGCTAATGTTTCCCTTATTTCACCTGTACTTACAAGTAAGCAATGAGACCATTTCTGCTAATGTTTATCTCGATTAGGTAGGAAAATACAGTTTTTAACAATAATTTATTGCCGGATGTAGAACAAGCTATGTGAATTGAACACATAAGCTTTTTAGTAAAAGGTCCGCGCGTGTCTGTGAACACGATAACCCAAAAACATAAAGACGGTAAAATACCAAATCAGGTGTTTAAATTTAGCATCTTCCAAGGATACGGCACAAAGATTTTGAGAAATATCCCTCCAACCCACACTACACTTTCTATGAAAAAAATTCTGTGACAATTTCGATTAACATATCATATATTAAGTATATTTACATAAAACAGATTTTATATCTTAATCTTTTTGGAAAAAAATCTATGAATACCTCTTTATTCTTGGTGAATCTTGCAGTATTTTGTAGAACTGGTAAACCGAAAGAGATACACAAGTACTTGCTGCACAAAAAATACAGAGCTTGTTAAAACACACATTTTATGTAGTGCACATTTTTTGTGATATTCTTGTTTATTTTTTAGTTTAAAAATATTTAAACCTTTTTCATCCGTGAATTTGTCAACTCCGGCAATGCAAAGGAATGGATGTCAACCACCGGCTTTTAAAAGGTTGCCTAGCGTGTTAGGCTAGTGAATTCCTTTATTTCCCATTCTACTTATAAGGCGGCAAATCATAAGACCATATTTGCTAATTTTTATCTCGATTAGTATAGAGTAGATAGAAGGTTAAGCGTTTTAACAATAATTTGTTACATAGATATAGAGAAAGTCATGTGAATGGAACGC
The DNA here is from genome assembly GCA_030762935.1 of Hymenopus coronatus. Classification (NCBI taxonomy): domain Eukaryota; kingdom Metazoa; phylum Arthropoda; class Insecta; order Mantodea; family Hymenopodidae; genus Hymenopus; species Hymenopus coronatus. The sequence continues at coordinate 93,314,303 of CM060895.1, read as the reverse complement.
ATTGATTTTTACGCCGTGTGTATTTATCCTATCAGTTGGGGGAAAGTATGGCGTGAAGATACGATATACCTTTACAAACCCTAATCAAGCTACATGTGCATTGCTTCTATACAAGGAAGAGGGTAAGTTACTCTGAATCTGCCCGTACCATCACACAGAGAATTCGGCCCGGAGTGCAAGATTCCCATGCAAATGTGCATGCTCGTTAGGGAATTTCAGTATGTGGACTGCATGCAGGATTGTTCATCAGCAGTAAATGGAATATATATCTAGAATAAGCTTATGACCAACACTACAGTTGGTAATATAGGAATATGAATAAATAACTGATGAATCAACTTTAACCAATCATCTGCTTCTAAAACGTGTTTTATTTTCTATACTAGTATATACATAGCGTATAGAGAAGGCATTGAATTCCACCCAGAAATTTGATATCGAGACTTTACAGGAAATACATCTTTGGAGACTCTAAATAAAAAAAAATTTAGAAAACGGTTAGTATGTGTCTTGGATAGCATAGCTCAAAAACAAAAAGACCAATAAAAACCAAACTTGGTATAAATGTTTAGTATCTTACGAGAATTCGTTACAAAGATTAAAAAAATACCCCATCACAAACTATCCTTTACAAGGAAAACAGTTAAAAAATTTTATTTCCTCAAAAAGAGCTCTAAAAATTCTGATAAAGTATCGTATATTAAATATATTTACATCAGAAATAAAATTTAAAGATATTGTTTCCTAAGAATAGCCTCAGAAGACCTTTTTATTCTGGATCAGCTTTGTGAATTTTACATAACAGTTAAATCGTGAAAGATAGATAAAACTTACTACACAAAACATATAGATAAAAACAGAGAATTTATGTCATATACGTTTTTGTTGGAGAGTTGACCGTTTTCAAGATATTCCTCGTTATTGGTTCAACCGATACCATGCAAAGCGGACCGAAGCTTAATTATTTGATACAGCCACCAGATTTTAAAAGATTGGACTATCGTTTTAGCCTAATGTATTCCCTTATTTCGCTTCTATCTACAAGGAAGCAAGTAATAGGACTAAGTCTGCTAATTTTTATCTTAATCAAAATGCCGTAGATATATGAATGTTTGGTAAGCCCAGTTTTATATGCAACAGCTAGAGAAAGTTATGTGAATGGAACATATTACACTTTTTTAGAAGAAGAGGATACATAAAATGCTTATAAGCAGATATATATTTTTATTGATGTTAAATTATTAAAATGATTACACAAAACATAGCATAGGTCGTTGACAGTTATACATATTTTCGCTACAAGATAAAGGTGACAAAAATAAACAAAAGTAAAGAGTAGAGAAAGAGAAGCAGAAAAAATCTGATGTGTTCCGTTCAAATGCCTTTCTCTACATTTCGGTAACAAATTATTGTTAAAAAGCTAATTTTCTATCTACATCATGCAGCACAAACATTAGCCAAAAAGGTCTTATTACTTGCTTCTTTGTTAGTAGAAGCAAAATAAGGGAATACACTAGGCAAAAGCGATAGTCAATTTTTTTAAAAACTCGTTTACATGTGGTTTAAAATCCGTTTCTATGCATTGCAGGATTTGAAAAATTCCCGTAAAGAAAGCATTTTAAAACTGAAACCAATAACAAGGAATGTCTCAAAAATGTTCAACTCCACGAAAAAGAGGTATATGACATAATTGTGTTTTTAACGAGTTCTAAATTTTTGTATAACAAGCCTTTGCCTTTCTCCTACGGTTCACTAGTTATGCAAACTTTAGCAAAATTAATCCAGAATAAAGAGATCTTCAGAGGCTATTCCTAGAAAATTCAAGATAAACATTTATTGGTCATGTAAATCTATTTAATATACGGTGTTTTAATAAAAAACCGATAGTAATTTTTTGCCAAAATTAAAATTTCAAATGTTCTCCATGTAAAAGTGTTGGAGGATTTTCCTGAAAATCTTTGTGCCGTATTCCTGGAAGATATTAAGCTTAAATAGCAGGTTTATTATTTTACTGACTTTTAATTTTTTAGTTATCGTTTTCACATCACACGCGAACATTGTTTTAAATACTTTTTTTGGATACACGGGACCCAGATGTGTATTTCAAATAAAACCTTGATCCCGAATTTTTGAATGGAGTGCAATACCTTCTCTACCTATGCCATGTATTATGCAGAGAAAGTAAAATAAGAAAAATTGACTGTGATCAACTGAAGAAAACTGATTTGGCTTTGAGCAGTTTAGCCAGAACATTTTCCTTGTTCTGTGAGTTGTTCTAATCAACCATTTCTTTATTTAGAAATAATTTTATAATGCTTATAAATGTGTATACGTGTAACAGTAAGAGATACACAAACACTTCAAGTAGCATAGAATGTATATCTCGTTAACAAATTAACTCTCGTTAACTCTTATAAAGTGTTTGTGCCGTTAACTCTTTCTGTTACACTGTTTTCAAATGCTAACTCAATCTTTGTTTTTTTTTTACTTCTCTAACAGGTATTACAATGTACACAGAAGATAGAGAAAGTATTGTATTCCACCCAAAAATTCGATACTGAGATTTCAACCCAACCACATACTTTTGGACACTGATTCCAAAAATGAAAAAAAAAAAAAAAAAGAAAAAAAAAGGAAGTTTTAGAAAGATTTCCGTGTTTATGGCGCACGTGTGTGTTCTTATTTTCCGAAAAATAAGTTTAACGATACTGATTAAAATACCATATATTTAAAATGTCATGAAAAATGAAATATATAACTTGAATTTTCTGGGAATAGCCTGTTAAGCCTTCTCATTATCTAGTATACATCTCTTTTTTAAGTTAACCGTTTCCAAGATATTCCTTGTTATTGGTATCAGCTTTAAACTATTTAAACTTTTCTCAAATGGGAAGTCATATTTCCTTTCATACCTCATTTACTTCTAGCTAGGGAAAGAAAACCGATTTTATTTTATTTGTTTACTTTGGTTTTAGCCTGATGTTTTCTTATTTCACTTACAAGGAACTAAATAATAAGGCTATTTCTGTTGATCTTTATTTTGATTAGCATCAAGTAGTTAGAGAATAATCTTTAAAAGAATAATTTGTTACAGAGATGTAGAGAAAGTAGGTGAATGGAACACATCAGAAGTGTATGTATATACATATGAATATAAATACGATATTTTAAAACTAAATACAGAGCGAATAACTTTTTAAAACATGTTACTATCAGATAAGCCTACTGCTCTTACCTTGTATCTATAACAAAAGGTGCAATAAAGTCTTTTTTGCAAATGTCATCTTTTTATGATGAAGCAGATAGCAGAAAGAGGTTTTATAAGAATAGTTTATAGAAGATTGGTAAGAAAAGTCATGTAGATTTAACTCTGATTTTGAAAAGATATCCTTATCCTTTGATATCTTATTTATCGAAATAGGCTAACTGGCTGACTGGAACCTAAATTTGTTCACTTACGTTATAAAACTCGGTGCAAATAATGGGCTATATTAACGTACTCTACAGGGTAGCCGAAGTCGGTAAGTCACGGAATTTTGAACGGGAGATGTACGATTCAAAATCTTTAAGACAATCCTCCCTGAGTATTCTACGCCTACCATGTACCACGAGAAGGAATTATGTTCCACCCAAAAATTCGATGTCAAGATTTCACAGCAAATACATGTTTTAAGGCATCTTGAGGTATCGTATACTAGCACCTTAAAAACGCTATGGATTTAATAGAACTAAGTCATCTAAAGTCATTTGTTCTTCAGTTGTCCTCCAAGTGGTCTACTGTTCTTCGAGGCGACCATACCAAAAGAACACCCAGGCTTCTGCGGAGTGAAAGAATTGAAGCATTCTTATATATCATAATAAGATAAGTTTCAACACTTCTGCTTTATTCGTTGACTTGTTGTGTTATGTTTTTATATTCATGAGACCCTGAACTTTTGCACTTTAAGTTTGCATCTGAATTTGTTAGCATTTCGAGATCTCAAATCAAATTTCTCTACAGAACAACTCTGTAAAGTAAACGAGCTAGATTTTTCAGAAGCCTTGGCGAAAAGTCGTAGCGAATAAAATTATGTCTAGAAGTGCTTTTCTCTAGTTAAAAAATCTAAGAGCAAAGTGAGTTGAGAGGCACTTGTTCCTGTAAGGAAATGCAAATGGAAAATGAAGGCAGGGCCAGTAATAGTGATAGATGGAAGGAGTAAGGGCCGCGTCTCAAAGAAAAACTTTTGAAATGAAGTTACAATGGAAATGTAGACGAACGAAGAGTTAAGAGAGAGAGAGAGAGAGAGAGAGAGAGAGAGAGAGAGAAAGAGAGAGTGATAATATCAGACACAGTGCACGATCGGAATAGTCCTTCTGTCTGTAGAAATGGAGTCTTACCCACCATCAGAAACTTTACCCGAATTAACAGATTTCAATTTCTGAAATTACGCCATTGCCAACTTAAAGAAGCAGATGTGTTAGGAAGTTCTGGTTGTTATTGGAATCCTATAGAGCATATCATAAATCTAAAACTCCGCTGTCTCTGCAAACATCTGGCAGCATAAGACCGGTTCACTAATTCCTTTTTCCTGTTTCTTTGCTCCAAGTTTCTTCCTTGTTATAATACAATGAAATAGTAGAGTTGGCCGTCTAAGTATAGTGTTAAGGAAGAAATAGAATTATAAAACTTAACACATTTTTTTTACTTGTTCCACGTTCTCTATTACGTACAGTATGTAGAAGAAGTATTGTGTTTCACCCAAAAATTCTGTGTCAAAATTTAATGGGAAGACATTTTAAGGCTAACTTGAACACTATCACCCCCCCCAAATTAATTCCTCTGTATATTTGTGAACAATATAATTTAAAAAATAAAATTTGGTTAAAAAACAAACATGGTGTTTAAACTCAACATAAAAGGAAACTTGTCAAGATTTTCAAGAAAAATACCCAACAAAAACTATCCTTTAATGCTTTTTTTCTTGGAAATCTTCATTTTGTTCAAAAATTGCTGTAGCAATGTTGATTAAATACTTATAGCTAATGAAATGCACGTCTTGAAGTATTTGAGAGTAATTTCTAAATGCCTCTTCCTTCTGAATGACTTTTGCCTAAATCTATTTAAGAAATAGAGAAAAAAAAAGAAAGAAAAAATTAAAGATTCTTTGTTATTCGTTTGACTTTACAAATACCTACACTGTTCTAAATGGGAAATCATTATTGTTGTCCTTTTCTCTCCTGGCTATGCAAATAAAACAGAATTATAAAGCCGCCACATACCGACCAGCACTTAATACACTTTGCAATTAACACTAAAGGACGCTGGGAGTGAAATAGGTTTTATTTTTGAACATCCATAGAGAATCAACATTTAGCTGCCCGCCTTTGTTTCGGGCTCTACAGCCATTTGAAAATCGTGCAATCACTTTTTCTTAAAATACTATTTTATTAAACAACGTTTTTCTCAAAACCACATTTCCACATTTTCAATCTTCACGACACAATGATTAATTTTAGTGAATAGCATTTATAACTTTCGAAAAATATCTAATTCAGTAATTGAAGTTATTTAAATGTCACCGCGTAAAGTTCTTGTGTGCTCAATTAAAAAAAGTTAATTAATTGTCTTACATTTTAAGGCGGGGGCTACATTTTGATTATGTAATATATTTACGAGGGCTGTTTTTTTTTCAACCTGCAATAGGCTGTAAATGAAAGACAAGTTCATAGAAAACAATTATTTTATTACTTAAAGTTTTGTACTCTTATGGTTACTTTTCAACATAATTACCGAAAAGATTGAGACATTTATCGTACCTGTGCACAAGCTTTGCAATACCCGCTTCAGAAAATGTTGCCGCCAATGATTTCAAATGAGCATTGACGTTAATCTGAAGATCTTCGTTGCTTTGAAAGTGCTTCAGTTCAGCGAAAAGGTGAAAGTCGCTGGGTGCCAGGTCAGGACTGTACGGCAGATGATCGAAAATGTCCCATTGAAATTGTTCAAGGAGCCGACGGATTGTGCAAGCAATGTGTGGACGAGCGTTGCCGACTTTTCGTTTTTGAGTCATCATGCTCACAGACACACGGACACGAGGACCCACACGGACCTTTTTCTGAAAGTGCTCTTTTTGGATACAGGGGACCGAAACATATATTTCCGGTGTAATCTCGGTATCGAATTTTTGGGTGAAATGCAATACCTTCTCTATACATTATGTACATAGTACGTATAGAGAAAGTAAAAAAAAAAAGAATTCCCTATAAAATCCGGTCTCTGGTCATCAGTCGTTTGTCTGCTCGCTCATGCGGATTGAAGAACCTTCTGACTCGGAAAAGTTGTTACCCTCCTCGCGTCACATTTTCTAAAGTAACCACCCAATTCTTTAACGGCATATCTATCACAATTTTCTCCACACTTTCATGCTAAAGTTTACATGGTCTCGTCAACGGCTGTGACATTTTCAAGAGTTTAATTATAAAACTCGCCACGGTTGAGTATCTTTTATGATGATCCTACTGGAAGCCGCAGCGTATTCTTACCGTCAAGTTGAAAGAAGCGCTTCTATAGTTTAGAATTTCCGCTATAAAGTGGAGGAAATTGAACCGATAGCTATTAAATGCATAGGTTAGAACCCTGTTTGTGTATTGAGAGTTTTCTAAAAATAAAACTTCCACAAAGGCTGCAGTAAAGAGAAGAATAAATATCGCCATCATCTCTTGGGAGAACCTCGAGAGGAAGATAGATGAGGGCGGCAACAGAAAATATATATATGCATATATAGCATGGGAGAACTCCCCCCCCCCCCCAAAGAAAACAACTCCACAATCCTACCAAACCTTAAAGGAGACTATGCACCATTCTGACAACAGACAGCAAATGAAACATAGATAAATGCATTACCTGTTTCTCTGCCACCAGGAGGAAGTATTGACCCAAGAGCTCAATACCGAGATTTTACCAGATAAACTGCTCACTTGAATTAAGATGAAGAATGTTAATTTAACTGATTTTTAACCTCAACTGTGTGCAGGACAGGAGTTGGATAGGTAGAGTCAGACTAAAAACTTCAATTCCATTGCCGAGATTTAAACCATGAATCTCTACGCGGTCATTCTAACCACTAAGCTACCGTGGCAATATGCCAGTACGACATTACATTCCTCAACTGACCCGTCTAACCTAATGGTTAGATAAACTATGAAGTCCGTGATTTAAAATATTTACGTCATTGGAGCGTATCACCTCAAAATAATTTGAGATCACCTTTTGGTTTACCGGGACATGAGAATCAGTTGAGGAATTTAACGGCATGCCGGCATATTGGCGTGGTAACTCAGTGGTTAGAGTGACCGAGATGTCGTGGTCCAAATTCTGGATATAGCATTGAATTTTTCAGTCTGACTCTACTTATTCATAAACAATGTTAATAACAAGGTGCATGTTTGTGTCTGTGTGTAAATAGTGTGACTAAAAATGAAAAATCCGATTATAAATTCGGAACAGGAATATTTTATGAATGTTCCCCTTCCTAAAATATCATTAATAGAAAAATGTTTGCTATTCAAGTTTTGCGGAAAAATGACTAGAAAGATTTGGATTGAAATACAATATGTATAGGAACAAACAAAATCCATAATTTGAAAGTTCTTCTAATAGTCCTCTTTGTTCTTACTAACTTTTAAATCGTAACAAATTTCAAAGACAACTGCACAAAAATGCCTAAGACTATAAAGTAGCACTTATTTTCAGGAATATTTTTGTGGCATAATATAATTTACAAATGTCCATTATTATAGTTATTATTATTATTATTATTATTTTGTATGCAATACTTTTGTTTTTTTTACTTTCTTTACACGTACTATGTACATAGTGTATAAAGTAGGTATTGTATTTCATTCCAAAAATTCGATACCGATTTCACCGGAAATATATATTTTGAGCTCCCCGGAGTGCAAAAGTTTAGCATTTTAAGAAAACGGTCCATAGCTAAAAATTTAAAGACACTTAAATACAGCAATACCGAACTTGGAATTTAAATTTAGTATCTTCCAAGTATGTCACTTGAAGATTTTCAAGAAAACCCCCCACTTCCAATTACTCTGCACACAGAAGAAATTGTGAACCTGTTGTTTCTCTCAAAACTGGTTCTAAAGATTTTAATTAAAATATCATATTTTATAGATATTTATATTCCAAATAAAATGAACATTTTGAATTTTCTGGGAATAACTTCTGAAGACCTGTTCTTCTGGATTAAATTTGCTGAATTCTCCATAATTAGTAAACCGTAAGAAATATACAACAGCTTTCTACACAAGAAATGTAGACTTAGTTAAAACACACAATTAATGTCACTTGCAGTTTTGTTGTTAAGCTTACAATTTCAAAGATATTCCTTATTATTGGTTTCAATTTTAAACTTGTAACTTTTCTCAAACAGGGTTGCCTTTCCTTTCATCTCTCTACTAGCCTTGTAAAGCGAACCGAATTTCAATTGTTCACATAACGACCAGCTGTTAAAAGATTTGAGTATTGCTTTAGCCTAGTGTATTCTCGTATATAAGTACTTAGACTATTACTGCTAATCTTTATTTCGATTAGTATGGTGTAGATACAAAAATACTCTTTTGTAAGAATAGTTTGTTTGCAGATCGGATAGAGAAAGTCATGTGAATGGAACATGGAACATATCAGATTTCTTTATTTTCTCTGTTTGAAGAAGAAAGAGTAAATGAGTTATATACGAGGATGCAACAATAAATGAAAGAACAAAATGAAAGGTATCATTGTATGAATATAAGACCTTTAAAATTTATAACAGTATTTGGTAAAAGAGAAAATACTTCCTAAATAGATTTATAATCTGTCACTTCTACTTAATAGTACCCATTGGAGTCCACCCGAATATTCAATCTCAAGATTTCACCGGAAATACATGTTTGGAAATTTCCTGAAAAAAACTTAGAGAGAGGCCTGTATGTGTCTTGAAATAGTCTAACTCAAAAACGAAAATTCTGTTAACGGGACAAGGTAGTCTGAACATATGGAAATTACACCTTAAGTGAGATAAATTAAATATATATATAAGCTTTTTTAAAAAATAAGATTATAATAAGATTTTTATATTAGGATTATATGAATTAATTAGAAAGGGGGTTCCAATAATTACATGAAGACCATGAAATCCTGTTGCTACAAAGAAAGAGGAACCGAATACTGAATCTGCAATGGTGAATGGTGCTTCAATATATTCAAAAAGTTGTAAAATATATATATATATATATATATATATGTGTGTATTTTACAGAATTATGATTGTGGCTCAGAAAGTTCAACTATGTGTTGTACTGAAAATTTCAGCTCTCTATTGGTTATACTTTCTGAGAAAAAGATACAGAAGTATTCAAAAATGTTGTTTTGAGAAAACTGAATTTAAAGATACAAAAGGGGAGATATCGCTTAAGGGGAGATTAAACGGCGGAGGTAGCGAAAAATTACTTTTTAGTTTTGGGTTTTAATTTTTGTAATTTGGAATATTATCCTTTAGTTATATATACACACACATACACACATTATAGTTATAAGCACAATGCTATTTCCAAAAGACTGAGCAGGTATATTTTTTTCGTGACAATTCAACTCAACCATTAAGCTGCCAATGCAATGGTCGAGATTAGGCAATTTCAAACTGACTGGAGCAATTTTGGCGAAACATCTTATCACAGCTGATGTCCATTTCTTTGAAACTGTGTCGCACCTGTCGTTTGTTTGTTTAATCTCTTATATTCAGGAGGCAGTGAAGGAGGGAAAAAAAATCGGTAAATAAACATGGTCATCTACCATTTGAGAAGTAACGTAAATATTACAACCATAACCTAATAAAATTTCCCTTCCTATATATTAATAGTCTATTTCGCTGAATTGTCTATTCAAACTACAACTTGTGTTTTCATAGCTTCACTCCGGTCGTGAATGATCAACAAGATGAAAACGTTTATGGTATTACATATGACAATATGTTATAAATACCATCGGGAAAATTTATCTCCCAATTCTTGGACCGTTGAACTCGAAGGAGGTTGTGAAGAATAGATATAGGGTTCCTTATGGCAAAGAGGCGAAACAAATGACTATCTGATGTACTCCATTCACATGACTTTCTCTACACGTTCTGCGAACAAACTATTCTTACAAAAGATTATTATTTTATTTACATCATGCTAATTGAGATAAACATTAACAGAATTTGTCTTATTACTTGCTTCTTTGTAAGTAGACAGTAAACCAGGGAGTACACTAGGCTAAAGCAATAGTCAAATCTTTTAAAAGTGTGAATAACCGATATGCATTGTCAGATAAACGAAAGGTAGATGAAGCAAAAGGACACCCCGTTTGAGAAAAGTTACACCATTTTAAATTAAAACCAAAAACAAGGAATATCTGGGAAACGGTCAGTCGTACAAGAAAAATGTATCTAACATAAATTGTGTGTCTTAAAAAGATCCACATATTTGTGTGGTAAGTTGTCTTTTTCCTATAGTTTATAACTTTTATCCAGCATGAACAATTTTTCAGATGCTGTTGCCTGAATATAGAAAATATACATTTTATTTGTGATATAAATATATTTAATATACTGTATTTATTCAAAATCTTTAGTAGCCATTATTTAGAAAAACAAACGTTTCAAAAATGTTTCCATGTAAAGGTAGTTTGTGGTGTCGGAATTTTCTTGGAAATCTTCGTGTCATATCTTTGGAAGTTACTGACTTATTTGGTACTTAACAGTCTTTTAGTTTTTCAGCGATGCCGTCCACAGACACACACACACACACATACCCACTTACACAGGAACTTTTTTCTAAAGATGCTGTGTTTTGGGCTCAGGGGATTTCAAAATATATTTCCGGCGAAATCTCGGGATCGAATTTTTGGGTGGAATATAATACCTTCTCTATACACTATGTACCAAGTGCGTATACATGAAGTAATATATAGAATAGTGTCAACATAAGAGAAACCGCCACTATTCGGCAGGAAAATGAATCGTCTTGTAAAATTAAACCCTCTCTAGGTCTAGTAATTGAAATAAAATTGAATTGAGGTAAAGAGGCATAAATATTTCACTTAGGAAGAAAGGAAAGATCAGGAATAGAATGGTTTAAGCTGAGAGGTTGGATGATGTAGAAGATGACAGCCAAATCTGCCCATCATGTGGTTTAGATGAATACTGGGTACATAATTTGGCAAAATGTGCACAGTGGGAAAATCAGCAAACAAATAAAGTAAAACAAAAATGTTTTTTCGTTCTACTGGAAAGATGTCGGCATGTTGGGATCTACTGGCTGACCAAAAATCTGACAAAACATGAGTAATTTGATAGTTAAAGTGGGCGAAGCCAGATCAAATTTGTTCAATTAGAGTCAATTTATCTCTATGCTTTGTCTTTTGTTTCTTTTTGTCATATGTATTTGTGGACAACGACCTATACAATAAGTGTTTGTTCAATAACTTTAATAATAATTAGAAGTCCATATAGATACCTGTCTACTTTCTTGTTTGTCTTTATGCAATGATTGCCTCTCGAAATACATACCTTTTCTGCTCAGTATATATATTTATAATGTACGTTGCACTAACCTTATAATTAAATAAGCATTTCCCTACAATTCCATTTAGCGAAAAACACTTTGTACATAGATACATATTTAAGAATTGCCTTGTGTATGTAAATAAGCAACATTTTAAATATTTGAACATTCTCAGAAATGTGTTTGCGTGAGGTGAACTTACATTAGGTAATGGAATATGCTCTGCTTCCTCTTGGTAAAACACAAGTTTGCTAGAAGTTCTGCCTACGTAATTATTTTACCTTTACACGTGAGTGTTGCGGTAGAAAAGTTATTTCCAGAAGCAGGGCGTCTTCCCTCGTTATTTTCTTCTTTACTCGAGTTTGCGTGAAGTTTCCCTGAGGCTAAATCTTTGGCCAAATTTTCATAATGAACCGTTTTACTTCAATACAAGTTGCAGCAGATATCAGGTGTATGATTGCTTTCATTTGCGTTCACTAAAGTTTGCTTCTTCTTACTTGTTATTATAGTGCTCATAAGAACATCTTTTGTCTGGGTGGAAAAAATAAGAAAATGCTTACACGATTTGACTCAAAGAAATGATTGTCTGCAAAGTTTTTATCTTGGATGGATCCTTTGCGGTAAAGAAAACACATTTTTAGGGAATAAATCATTTAGACCTTTGACAAGGATTCTATGAAACTTTTTAACTCTAGCCGGGGATTGCTATTCAAAAGTTTCAACGAGGCACGAGGGAATATTAACTTGCTTCTTTATACGTATTACACTTGAAGTCCAAGAATCATTGTTATGCTAGGATAAAATGAGAAAACCACTAAAGACTTAGCACTTTATAACAAAAGGTAATGGTCATATTGATATTTCAGGTTAAACTCAGTTTTTGAGTGAAAATACATAGAAAACAAAAATATCCACGACTTGGATTTCTGTTCCATACGGTCTTTAGCATTAGGATACGCACGGAGTGGACCGTATTAAGGAATCTATTGTACCTACGTCCTACGAGGGGACGTCACTGGAGGTAGGGATGAGATGAGAGTATACACCGGGCGGCCGGAACCAGGAGCACGGCACCGCAATGACAGGGCCGCACTGTTTCATAATTAAAGCACACCGGCAGACGGACAGGCAGACCTAGGACTTTGCTCACACAGGATCCAGGGATGGTTCTATTTCCGGCGACCAGATGAAAGAGAATCACAATTTTCCCTGCCACGTCGCACCGAGCACCACGTACAACATTGAAAGAAATTAACGGAATAAAGGAACAATGAAACTAAAATGGAAGTGGCATAAGGCCTTTAGAAGGTGTTCCAAGAGAAATAAATATATACATTTTATGTGTCTTGTAAATATTGTTAATATATTGTATTTTAATCAAAATCTTTAGGGGCATTTATGAGAAAATCAATATTTTCGAAACATTTAAAGGGCACTTTTGGAAAATTCTAATTTGGTATCTAACCGAACCATTTAAGTTACGTTGTACTGAATACACACACAATTTTTTTATAAAATCTGTTGTGTCTCATTCACATTACTTTCTGAACATCAATTTAACAAATTATACTTAAAAAGCTATTTCTTCTAACTACTTCATGCTAGTCAAGAATTAGTAGAAATTATTATTACTGAGTTCCTTACAGCAAATGGTAATTCCATTTTCAAAGCTGTCCCTATGTGATTGGTAGTCGTTTTCTTTGCATGGCCAACAGTTGACAAATTTATGTATGAGAAAACTAAGCATTTTTAAATATAACTCGATAACAAGGAATATCTCGGAAATGGTTGACTCCACAAAAAATTGTATATCGCACAATTCGTGAGTTTTAATGCACTCTTCATTTTTATGCAGCAACGTTTTGTCTATCTCTTAATGTCTACCAGTTATACAAACATCATTCAGAATGAAGAGGCTATTACTAAGAAATTCAATATATATATTTGGTTATATTTGTGGGGGATTTTGTTGAAAATCTTCGTGTCACATCCTTGACATTTAAGTTCAGCATTTTCCAATTTTGTTATTTAATCGACTTTTCGTTTTTGAGTTATCGTGTACACAGACACAGGACACATACACACACACGGACTGTTTTTAAAAATGCGGTGTTAGATACAGGGGTCCTAAAATGTTTTCCGGTTAATTCCTAGTGTCTAAAACCTTCTCTATGTAGGCACTAAGTGGAGAAAGTAACAATAATTAATTTAAAGCAAGCATTATACTTTCTGTGATAAGTATTATAAAATTAAAAAGAAAATTATTATTAACAAGAGGAAACTAAAAATCTTCTTTTAGGGGGAACTTTTGCCATTAAGTCTCCCTTTATTATGTTTATTTGTTTGTAGCAATAACATGGTCAATTATATCAAAAGCGAACGCTACTGAAGTAGCCGACTTTGCTAGTGCCCAGATTATAACTCCCGTGAGATATATTATAGCAATAGACATAAAAGCAAAGTGCTCGTTCACGAGAAATTGAAATGACCGGCGCCACGCTGTGACCCAAGGAAGTGAATTCAATGTTTATGCGCTTTATGTTTCTTAAGATCCTTAACGTGTTTTCTGGGTAAGTGAACATAATGAGTCAAAGATTATAAATAGCATACCCAAGGAGCGATTTGAAACACCAGAGTGAACAGGATTCAGCCCTCTTTCTTGAATTTTCTTGAAATCTTTTTTTAGAAAATTAAAGTGAACGCGTGTCCATGTATTTTTTTTTCCTATTCCTAAGTAAATAGCATAATAAAAACCACAATATTAATGGAAAAGATTAGAATATTCTAATCATACTGAAATAAAACATTTAAACCTGTCAGACGAAGATTTTTAGGATATTTTCTCTCTATAAACAACCATAAATAAAAAAAAATCTGATGCGTTCCATTCACATGACTTTTTCTAAATCACTGCAACACATTATTATTTAAAAAGCATATTCTTCTATCTACTATGTGATAATCGAGATAAACGCTAGCAGAAATTGTCTTAGTTACTCGCTCCTTTGTTAGTAGAACGGAGATAAAGGAATACACTAGACTAAAGTGATAGTCAATAGTTTAAAACCTGGTTGCCATGTGGTTGAAATCCGTTTTTATGCATGCCAGGAGTTTACAACTGTCCGTTTGAGAAAATGTTTAAGTATTTTAAATCTGAAACTAATAACTTGAAATATCTCAGAAATGGTAATTCCTTGAAGAATGCGTATATGTCATAAAGTGTGTGTTTTAATGAGATCTATATATGTTATGTAACAGTTTTTGTCTATCTCTTACGGTTTATTAGTTATGCAAAATTCAGCAAAATTCATCCAGAATAAAGTGGACCTTATAGGCTTTTCCAGAAAATTCAAGATTAACAATTTTATTTCCCATGTAAATCTCTTTAATATACAGTATTTTAATAAAAATCATTAGATCCATTTCTGAGAAAATCAACATTTTCGAAACTTTTTCCATGTAAAGGTTATTTTGAGATTGTGGGATTTTCGCAAAATCTTCGTGTCGCATCCTTTAAAAATATTAAACTTAAATATCAAGTTTCGAATTTTACCGACTTTTCGTTTTTTGAGTTAGCTTGTTAACAGACACACGGACCTTTTTCTAAAAAAAAATGGGATACAGGAGGGCATAAATCGTGTATTTCCTGTGAAAGCTCAGCATCGTATTTTTGGATGGAATACAACACTTTTTTTACAATATGAACATAATACGTGTACCGAAAGTAGAAAATCTGAATCTACAAATCCTATTGATAAAATTGTTATTCTCCAAACTAATTGAGGTAATTTAGATAAAACAATAATTTTCTTCAAATCGTAAACAAAATTAGATCTTAACTGTGGTATATATGTATTTATGCATTTATTTATTTTGTTGTTAAAACAGAAATTTGAATACAAAAATGTCAATATTTCATTTTCTTGTAATATTTAATAGGATTCTGATTATCTTTCATGTACTTACTTAATTGTATTACTGTAACGACTGGCTGTAAACCAAAAATTGTATTTATACAATAACCATAAACTTCCTCAACAGAAACACTAAAAATAAATCTGAAGTGTTCCATCCACATGACTTTCTCTAATTCTCTGTAATAAATAATTTTTAGAATTCTTATTCTTCTATTTACTTCATACTAATCAAGATAAAAAATATCAGAAATGGTCGCATTACTTGCTTTCTTGTAGGTACAATGGAAACAAAAGGAATGCACTAGGCTAAAGCGATAGTAAAATATTTTAAAAACTGGTTGAAATGTGGTTGAACTCCTTTTCTATTACATTGCCAGGAATTCACAGATTCCTGTATGAGAAATGTTTAAGCATTTTTAAACTGAAAATGATAACTAGGAATATCTAAACAATTTCCAACTCCACGAAAATATTGTATATATAAATTCTGTGTTTTAACGAGAATTACATTTAAATGTATTACGGTTTTATCTATCTCTTACGGTTTACTAGTTAGGAAAATTTCCCCAAAAATCATCCAGAATAAAAATGTCTTCAAAGGCTATTCCCAGAAAATTCAAGATATACATATTATTTCTGATGTAAATATTTCTAATATACAATATTTTAAACAAAATCGTTAAGAGCCTTTTTTGTGAAAATCAAAATTTTTTCTATGTAAACGGTAGTTGGGATTGGGGGGATTTTCTTGAAAAGCTTCGTGTCGTATCCTTGGAAGATACTGAACTTAAATACCAAGTTTAGTATTTAACAGACGTTTCGTTTTAGAGGTATGCTGGCCACACACACATACACACTAACAGACATTTTTCTAAAAATCCTTTTTTTATATTCAGGGGGTCTTAGAACATATATTTCCGGTGAAGTCTCGGTATAGAATGTTTGGGTGCAATACAATACTTTGTCTACACACTATGTCCATATTACGTGTAGAGAAAGTAAAATGCTATAGAAAAGTACACTACAAAAAAAAAGCGACATTAAACTTATATAATAAGTGAGAACAAAACGTGAAACACAGAAAAGGAAGCACAAAAAAGAAGCGACATTAAACGTATATAACAAGTGAATGAATGAATGAATGAACGAATGAATGAATAAGTGTATTTATTGACATAGCAATATCATACATATAATTTCAGCAATTGCACGGGTCCACAGACCGTACGTGCTTTTGTAATACACATTACAAACAACATTAAAACAACAACAGCAAAAAATTAAAAGAGTAAACACGAAAATAAAAAGACAAAGTTAATACACAGTCAGAAGCAATATTAAAACAACAATAAACAATTAAGAGTGATCCCGAAAATAAGAGCAAAAAGATATTCAAATGTAGCAATTTAAATTTACAGCACAGAGTACACCTTCATAAATGCACCCTCTTATAATAGATAATTACACTTAAAAGACACATAATATATACAACATATATAAAACCATAGCACAACAGTGACCTAAGTATGACATATATATGTAGAACATTGTAGTCACTTTTGTTTATTGATCTTATACCTCCCACCCCCCCCCCCCCCTTCTCTATTGGCAGCCTCTTCAGATCTCAAATGTCTTGCCTTAAGTATACCTTTACCCATCCCGTCCATGTTTTCCGTGCCTGCCAGTAGCATCCAACATGCTTCTAGCCCTACATTCACAGTGGTAAAGAATCGCGGCAAATATTTTTTCCGCCATTCCTCCGTACCACTACATCTTGCCAAGATGTGAGTCCACGACTCTTCCTCCTCGCAAATGGGACAGATTCTCGTACCATTCTCGTCAGAAATTTTCGTGCTCCTTCATGCTCCTAGTCTAATCCACGGAGCCCCTCTCTAATGAGTTTGGTACCTCTTTTGAAGTATTGCTCCATACCCCACTCCGATTTTAGCCCAGACTGTACTTCTAATGACACCTTCTCTGTGCATTGCGCAATTATTTGCTGTCTGTCAATATCACAGAGGTGGTTCTTAATTTTTCTCCAAATACTCCGCCTGTTTGCCTACCCCACCATCCAAATGTATCCCATCCCAATGGTTTCCAACCCTTTCTTTAATTTTGATGCCCACGTCGAATTACCTTCCATTCGCAACTGTTCACGGTAGCAGACTGCCCTAATTAGAGATTGGTTTCCGTGAACGATTCTCATCCAATATTTAACTGCTCTGATTTTGCACTCTATCGTTTCACTATGTGCCCCGAATTCCCTCATTATTTCGCAGTTTGCCGTACCCCTCCCTACACCCAGAATTCCTTTAAAAAATTGGGTCCTCACTTGGTCCAGATTCCCTGTTTGCTCCCACCCCCATATTTCTCCTCCGTATGTCATCGTGGATCTAACTGTCGCTCCGTATACAGTTTCCATTAAGGTTATGGATATATTCGGTATTCTGCAGCGTATTCGGAGGACTTCCGCCGCTTTCACTCTTGCCTTGTGTTTCGTAGAACAAAACCTGAAACACAAAAAACAAAAAACAAAAAATGTATTACTTTCACTACACGTACTATGTACATAGTGAATAGAGAAGGTATTGTATACCACTCAAAAATTCGATACCGAGATTTTACCAGAAATATATGTTTTGGGTCCCCCTAAACATTTTTGGAAAAAGGCCCGTGTGTGTATCTGTGGCTGTGGCCAGCATAGCTCAAAAACAAAAAGTTTGTTAAACACCAAACTTGGTATTTACGTTTGGTGTCTTCCAAGGATACGACACGAATATTTTCAAGAAAATCCGCACAACGCAAACTATTCTTTACGTGAAAACATTTCTAAGATTTTCTCAAAAATAGCTCTAACGATTTTGATTAAAATCCCTCATATTTAGCATATTTACATGCCAAATAAAATGAATATCATGAATATTCTGGGAATAGCCTCTAAAGAGCTCTTTATTCTGAATGATTTTTATTGAATTACGCATAATTGATAAACCGTAAGAGATAGAGAAAACTTAACAAAAACTGAAGATCACGATAAAACACACAATTTATTTCATATACTTTTTTTCGTGGAGTTGATCTTTTTTTACATATTCCTTGTTATTGGTTTCAGCTTTAAAAAACTTAATTTTTTCTCATACAGGAATTTGTCAACTCCTGTCCATACAAACAAATGAACTTCAGTCACATAGCTACCAACTTTTGACTATCGCTTTAACCTATGATACTCCCTTATTTCTGTTCTACTTACAAGGAAGCAAGTAGTAAGATATTTTCCCAATTAGCATGAAGTAAATATTAGCATAAGCTTTTTAACGATAATTTGTTGTAGAGATGTAGAGAAAGCTATGTGACTTTTTTTACTTTCTCTTCTCTCAATAGGCACATAGTGTATAGAAACGGAATGCGTTCATTAATATTACAAAATAGAGTATATGGTTTACATTTTGTATATAAGAAGATATCTTATTTAGGGTGGGTGAGTGAGACAAACTAAAACTGGTCATATTTATTACAAGACGCACGTTCAATGTGAATTTTTATTGCTCAGGTTAGTGTTTTCAAAATTTTCAATCTGGACGTTCTGTGGAACCTTTATCTATCTTTAGTGACTTCTGTCTAATGCGCATTTGTAGTATTGAGAGGTATTTCATATAAACAAAACTCTTTTGTGTGTATTATTAATATTAGCAAGATCTATAACTAAATTAGCAATAGTGACCCTCTAGTATAACTAACACAGTGGCCAGTTGGAGTAAGTAAATATTGCACTAACACCTTGTGGGTTTTTATAGAGAATTGTTTCTTAAAATGATGTTTCTTTCTGCCCCCATAATAATCGTGCCGAAAGACCTCAGCAGCGCTGCTATCTATCGTATATTCATACCATTTCTTCTTTTTTAAATATCACCGTGGTTAAGCAAATAATGCTCTGACAACTTATGGGTAATTATACGTATTTATTTTAAAACCACTTTTTGTTTCATAATAGCATTGGGGAATAACCTCAGCGGCCTGTTATAATCTATTTTCATTCCATTATTCTATATTGTACAACTGACACAGTGTCCCATTAGATTAAGCAAATAATACACTAACACGGAATGGGTAGTTACAGTGAGTTTTCTGCTTTCTCTATACGTACTATGTACATAGTGTACAGAGAAGGTATTGTAATGCACCCAAAATTCGATACTGTTATTTCACCGGAAATACATGTTTTGAGAACCCCCGAATCAATTTTTTTTTACAAAAAGGTTCATGTGTGTGCGTGTTTGTGTGTGTGTCTGTGTGTGTCTGTGGACAGCATAGCTCAGAAACGAAAAGACCGTTAAATACCAAATTTTGTATTTAGGTTTTGTATCTTCCAAGGATGCGACACGAAGATTTTCAAGAATATCCTCCCACATCCAACTACCCTTTACATGGAACTTTTTTCGAAAATTTTAATTTTCTCAAAAATGGCTCTAACGGTTTTGATTAAAATGTCAAATATTAAAGATATTTACCTGACAAATAAAATGCATATCTTGAATTTTCTGGGAATAACCTCTGAAGACTGCTTTATTCTGGATGAATTTTACGGAATTTTGCATAACTGCTAAACCGTAAGAAATGGTCAAAAACTTATTAAACAAAAAATGTAGAGCACATTAAAACACAACATTTATGTCATATGTTTTTCTTGAAGCTGATCGTTTTTGACATATTCTTTGTTTTTGGTTTCAGCTTTGAAAAAAAACACTTTTCTCATACAGAGATTTGTCAACTCCTGTCCATACAAACAAAGAAGCTTCAGTCACATAGCATAGTTTGATTATCAATTTGGTCTATAGTATTCCTTTATTTCGCTTCTACTTAGAAGGAAGCAAGTAATAAGACTATTTCTGTTATTTTTTTCTCACTTAGCATGAAGTAAATAGAAGCATACACTTTTTAACAAAATTTTGTTGCAGAGATATAGAGAAAGTAATGTGAATGGATTACATCAGATTTTTTTTTAAATTGCATTGTTTTCGTAATAGCATTTGCAAATGTAACTGTTCTATAATCTAACTCGTATAATTATCTGTAACTTTAAGTATCTCAGATCATTCCCCATCCTGCCTCTCTCACGGGATTCGCGGGTTTATTTTCCGGTGCGGAATGGGTATATTTCCCCGAACCAAAATTCTTCCGCGCTGCTTTCCGATCCACCTACAGCCCGTGGAAAACAATAGCAAATCACCGAAGTATTTATCCGGCCTAATCGCCGCGGCCAGGTTGTGATCTGGTCCATGATTCTCCGGTTCCAATTAACCTTCGCGTTGACCAGAGTCATCTGCATAACTATGACACACAATGACTCTTAAGTAAAATACTGCACTAACACTATATGATAGTTACCATTAATTCATGTAAAACACAGCATGTTTCATAATATTCTTGGGAAATAACCTCAGCAGCCCTGAAACCCCATTTTGCTAAACTACGATAATGCCTCTTTAGATTAAGTAAATATTACACCAAAATATTATGGATGGTAACAGAACATCATTTTAACTAAAACCGTTTAGTGTTTTATGACACTGGAAAATTAGTTCAGCAGCCCTGTAAGCTGTATAACCATCGGCAATGTTGCCTCAGAGGTCGACCTAAAAATGACGAACGCTGTTATTGCGCAATATCACGTACCAACTCTTGAGCTGAAAGGCCGCTGTGAGAAATGCAGAAGTAAGTAGTTACTGCAGTTGCGAAATGTAATACATAATAGCAATAGAACAGACCACAATAATACATAAAGGCAAAGAAGGCGCGAGAAACCTAAAGAAAATGTAGAAAAATAACCTCCGCGAAGCAGTAAACGAATGCAAATAATCACCGGTAATTAATAAATAAATATAAAACAAATAAATAATGCCAGTTGTAAAGCACACACCTGAAAGATATTTTGTTGGTTATTCTGCAAGTCCCAACATTCTTTCTGCATTGTATCACTATTCAACATTTCTTGGTCCGCAACAATGCGAAGGTTATCTATGTTTAAAGCTAACAAACTCCCGCAACAATTAGTATTCAGAATAAAAGAAATCATCCCAGAATACGTAACCGGAAGCGATGTAACAATCATCACGCATTTAAAAAGCACATTGATATTAGCTTTTTAGCAAGTTTTATTTCTGCAAGATAGTCTACCCGACATTTCGTGGTACCCGCCATGACACGTCGACCTCTGTGGCAACATCACCAATCATATGTTATTGACACAGAAATATTTCTTGTAAAGCTCTTTGTGTCTAATAGTTGCATTGTCAAAAGATCTATAGCCCTGAGACCTTTAATTCCATCTTGTGTAAATATCACAATGGCTCTCTTTAGGTTGAATAAATTTTACTAAAATATCCTGAGTAGCTGCATAAAGATGTTTCATATACAGCAGTTTCGTATTTAATGATAGCATTTGCAAATAACCTCAGCAGCCCTGTAAATTGCGCCATCTTGTATAACTGTACGGTGAGTCTTTAGGTTAAGTGAATGTTACACTAAGACTTTATGAACATTCTCACAGAGGATCATTTTATGTAAAACTGGCTTTCTTTCGTAATAACATCCGAAAAACCTCAGCAGCCTGTAACCTAATCTATTTTCATTTCATTGCGCCATCTTGTATAACTGTACAGTGGGTCTTTAGGTTATGTTAATATTACACCAAGGCTTTAGAACATTCACAGAGGATTATTTTATGTAAAACTGCTTTTGTTTCATAACAACATTGCTGAATAATCTCAGCAGCCCTATAACTTAACCTACCTTCATTCCATTGCACCATCTTGTACAAGCATCCAGTTAGGCCTTTAGGTTAAATGACTATCCCATCAAAACTTTATGGTGATTACAGACATTAATTCATGTAAAACTGCTTTTTGCGGCATGGTAACAGTGGTAAATAACTTCAGCACTCTGTAATCTAACTTCCCTTCATTCCATTACTCATCACGAAGAATTTAAGGTGTATAAACGTGGGACATCTCATTCGCTGCGACACCATTATGGACCATTATGGCTAACACCCCGAAAACCAGAGATGAGCTGAAAGAAATGAAGGTGGTCTTAGGTCCGCAGGCACACTAACGAACAGAAGTCCCTAACATTTTCCGTCGAACTCCCGCTAACCATTAGATGCTCACCCAAAATAGCGAAATGCGAATCTAGCAGAACCCCACTTTGGACACTTCATGGGTATTACACAGAGACCTAAGACCACTTTCATTTCTTTCAGCTCATCCCTGGTTTTCGGGGTGTTAGCCATAATGATCCATAATGGTGTCGCAGTGAATGAGATGTCCCACGTTCATATATCTTAAATCCTTCAAGATGACTAATGGAATGAAGGGAAGTTAGATTGCAGGGTGCTGAAGTTATTTACCAATGTTATTATGCCACAAAAAGCAGTTTTACATGAATTAATCTCTGAAATCACCATAAAGTTTTAATAGGATATTCTTTTAACCTAAAGACCTAACTGGATGCTTGTACCAGATGGTGCAATAGAATGAAAGTAGATTAGGTCACAGGACTGCTGAGGTTATTTGCATATGCTATCATTAAATACGAAACTGCTGTATATGAAACATCTTTATGCAACTACCCAGGATAATTTAGTGAAATATTTATTCAACCTAAAGAGCCACTGTGATATTTACATAAGATAGGATTAAAGGTTACAGGGCTGCAGATTTTTTGACAATTTATTAGACACAAAGAGTTTTACAAGAAATATTTCTGTGCCAATAACATATGATTGGTAATGTTGCCACAGGGATGAATTGAGTAAAATTAAACAAAGGCCCTTCCTCCCCAGAAAGAAAGAATTTTTCCCAAAATTCAAACTTTTAAGAACAATTTTAACTTAAAATCTTTAATATATTAGTAAAATTAAAATGCTAACCAATATCCCTGTCCAAAGATACACATGGACCTTTTTCTAAAAATTATTTATTTTGGATTCAGGAGGTCTAAAAACATCTTTTTCTAGTGAAATCCTGGCATCGAATTCTTGGTTGCAATACAATATTTCTTTATCTACAATGTGCATTGTACACATGAGCTAGATAACGAAAGAGATGAAGACAATATAGGAATATATAAGTCAGCCTTAATTCAATGTGCAAACTATATACCAGAATAATAGATAAAAGAATGAGAATAATAACCGAAGACCTTGTAAGTGAAAAACAAAGCGGCTACAGGTAGGGAATGTCAACATGAGATAACATTTTCATATTCATGCAAATATTGGAGGAAAGAAGAAAATACGACTAGCAGACACATATAGCTTTTATCGGTTTTTCAAACGCCTTCGATAATGTAGATCGAGGAAGGCTGTGGATTATAATGAAAAAAAAATCTGATGTGTACTATTCACATGACTTTCTCTATATTTCTGCAACAAATTACTGTTAAAAACCTTAGGTTTCTATTTAATTCATGCTAATTGAAAAAAAAAATTAGTAGAAACAGTCTTATTACTTACTTCCTTGTAAGTAGAAGGAAAATAAGGGAGTATCATAGGCTAAAGTCATAGTCAAAAGATGGTTGCTATGTGACTGAAGTTCCTTTGTTTGTATTAATAGGAGTTGACACATTTTTGTATGACAAAACTATGTTGTTTAAAGCTGAAACTAAAAACAAGGTATATCTTAAAAGCGATCAACTCCACGAAAAAATTATATGTAACATAAATTGTGTGTTTTAATGTGCTGTTCTGTGTGGTAAGTTTTTGTCCATCTCCTACGTTTTAGCAGTTATGCAAAATTTCGTAAAATTCATCCAGAAAATTCAAGATTTACATTTTATTTGGCAAGTAAATATCTTAAATATACGAGATTTTAATCAAAATCGTTAGAGCCATTTTTAGGAAAAGTCAAAATTTTCGAAAATTTTTTCCATGTAAAGTGTAGATTGGAGTGGGGGATTTTCTTGAAAATCTTCGTGTCGCATCTTTGGAAGATACCGAACTTAAATACCAAGTTTTGTTCTAACAGTCTTTTCATTTTTTAGCTAAGCTGCCCACAGACACACAGACAGACACACACTCACACACGGAGATTTTTCTAAAAATATCTTTTTTTGGATTCAGGGGGTCTCAAAACATATATTTCCGGTAAAATCTCGGTATCGAATTTTTAGGTGCAATACAATACCTTCTCTATATATTATGTACATAGTACGTATAAATAAAATAAAAAATCTAATGTGTTCCATTCACATGACTTTCTCTACTTCTCTGCAACAAATTTTTGTTAAACAACTTATGATTACATTTATTTCATTACTTATTTCTTGTTTCCTTGTAAGTAGAAGCGAAATAAGTGAGTACCATCGTTAAAAGGATATTTAAAAGCTTGTTGCTATGTGATTAAGTTTCTTTGATTGTATGTACACGAGCTGACAAATTCCTGAATGAGAAAAATAATTTTTTCAAAGCTGAAAATAATAACAAGGAATGTCTCAAAAACGATCAACTCCACGAAAAAAATTTATATAGCATAATTTTTGTGTTTTAATGTGCTCTACATTTTTATATGGCAAGTTTTTGTCCATCTATTACGGTTTAGTAGTTATACAAATTTCCGTAAAATTCATCCAGAGTAAAGTAGTCTTCAGAGGCTATTCCCCGAAAATTCAAAATGTACATTTTATTTGGCAAGTAAATATCTTTAGTAAACGACATTTTAATGAAAATCTTTAAAGCAATTTTTAAGAAAATCAAAATTTTTGAAAAAAGTTCTATGTAAAGGGTAGTTGGGTGTGGGGGGGATTTTCTTGAAAATGTATTTGTAGCATCCTTGGAAGATACCAAACTTAAATACCAAGTTTAGTATTTAACGGTCTTTTCATTTTTGAGCTATGGTGCCCACAGACACACACACACAGACAGGTAGACACACACACACACACACACACACAAATGCTTTTTTTAATTTAGGAGGTCTCAAAACATGTATTTTCGGTGAAATCTTGGTATCTAATTTTTGGGTGCAATACAATACCTTCTCTATACACTATGAACATAGTACGTGTAGAGAAAGTAACAAGGCTACCCTAGGTATACAGAGAAGGAGGCGAAAAGTCTATATGGAGACACAGAAATAAATTTGAATTTTAAGAACAGAAATATCACAAGAAATTCTAACTAATGAAGGAGTTTGATCAGGGTGCCCAATGTCACCGACACTTTTTAATATGTATACAAATAACATAATACAAAATATGAGACAAAAATTGAGGCAGACTTAGAAGTAATAGATTAAGTATTTTACTGTACGTTGACGAAACAGAAGACGATTTATAACGTTGAATACATTACCCTAATCAAATGTATTACAATTATAACATCGAAGTATCAAAAAAGAAGACAAAAATAAGGGCGAACTAGGGGGAAAATACCAAAAGATTGGGGGGGGGGATACAAAAAAGATAGAAAATAGTCGCCGATGACAAAGTACTGGAAAAAAGTCTCCTCCTTTAAGTATTTAGGATGTGATATATACATAGATAGAAAATTAGTGAGAAGTAAAACAAATTGTGGAATAATACATAATTCCATAAATAAAACAAAACCTGAAAGAGGGATTTTATAACAGTATGGCAGTTCCTACGTTACTTTGTGAATGTAAAAGTTTAGCACTTACACAAAGAACAATAAGTGGAAAACAAAATTGTGAGATAACATTTTTTAAGAAAACGAAGAGATAAACAAAAGAAGACAGAATTAGGAATGAAGAAATAAAAAGCAACTGGAATTAGAAGCCATTAAGTCAAAAAGCTGATGTCCATTCTCATGCTTTTGTTTAACTGTTCCGTAAACTTTCTTACATAATATTATTATTTTGTCTACACCATGCCAATTGAGTTAAAAATTAGTAGAGTTGTTGTATTAGTTACTTCTTTGTAAGTAGATGAGAAATAAGGGAATACACTAGGCTAAAGCGATGGTCAGATCTTTTAAAAACTAATCGCTATGTGAAACATTGACATTCGATTCTCTTTTCTTTGCAGGAGCAAAACAAATTAGAGATGAAACGAAAGACGATTTCCCGTATGAGTAAGGTTTGAGTAGTTTTAAACTGCAACCAATAACGGATACGGTTAAATCTATAAAAATGCATGTGACATAAAATGTCTGCCTTAACTACCTTAACATTTTTGTGTAGTACGTTTTTGTCTATGTATAAACGGTATATCAAGTTTACAAAAATCATCCAGAATGAAGAGCTCTTCAGAGGCATACTTTTCGTTTCTCATGAAACTAGCCTAAATATATGGTGTTATAATCAAAATTGTTATGAGCCATTTTTGAGAAAATCAAAATTATTGAACAATGTCCCATAAATTTGTCCATAGAAAGTTTGGTATTTAACCGACTTTCGTTTTTGAACAGCCCACAGACACACAAGGACATTTTTCCTAAAATAGTTTTTATTCAAGGGGTTTCAAAACACGTATTTTCACTGAAATCTTGGTATGGAATCTTCAAGTGGAATTCAATATATCCTCTATCACAAAGTATAGGTACAGAATAAGATGATGTTGGAACATGTGAGGAGGGTGATACTAGACTATCAAAAAGACATTTCATTATGTCCCTAAAGGAAATGAAATGAGGCATTATTTATGGACGCTATTTTACTACTGTGGTTCTCAGTATCCCATTCTTTATTGATCGCGAAATACCGATTAATTTTGCTCAGAGGCCTCTTTAACAGACTTGAGGTTCTTTTAAGTGCCATAAATCTACAACACGGTACCATCAGCTATACTTTCCTTCCGAAGGCAGCCATGCCAAGGATTTTACGCCCGAAAAATCCATTGTCCTCCACAGGGTTTGAACCGAGAGCTTGGGTATTTGAAGCTAGCACGGTAACCATTACACCACGGAAGACGATATGCCCCTAAAGGAAAGAGAGCCTTGGAAGACCAAAAAAGAGACCGCAACAGGCACAGTGAAGATGGAACCGACAGTAGCATTACTCATGAAGTGGAGAGGAGGGAGAAGAAGAAGAAAATATGCTCTTTAAGTGTGTCTGTATTTTCCCATCAAAGGAAGCATTTACAGAGTTGTACTAATTGCATTCCTAGAGTAGCAACGGTTTGGTATCCGTTGAAAACAAAAATATACCGAGGAGGAACCAGTAAGAATCTAATTAGACTTATTTCTCTTAATTTCTTGGATCTAGGTTATTTGCCGCACGTGTGCCCTGCAGTTCCGGAAAGTGAGCTTCATTTACTCGAAAGTTATTCATCTGTTTTCCCAGGACGACACCAGCGCCTCGAGTGCAGTTCTTGTAACTTCCGAGTCTTGGTGCAGTGCACTTAGAGAACGAGTAATTTCAAACTTCATGAACAAGTATGCTTTCCTCGCATGAGAAATTTGGTTGTCAGGCAATACTGCATTAGTTTGTGTGTGTTTCTGGTGCTAAATCTATAAGAAGAGCAATACGTTTCCAAAATTACTTTACTTAGAGATATAAAATTCGGATGTGTTGCAATCACATGGCTTTCGCTATAGCTCTTAACAAATTATTGTTAAAAAGCATATTCTTCGTCTACTTGATACTAATGGAAATTAGCGGAAAAGGTGTCATTACTTGCTTCCCTGTACGTAGAAGGGAAATAAGGGAATGCACTAGGCTAAAGCGATAATCAAATCTTTTGCCAAGTGGTTGAAATCCCTTTCTTTGCAATGCCAGGTGTCTACAAATTCCATATTTGAAAAGTTTAAACATTTTAAAACTGAAACCAATGACAAGTAATATCTCGAAAATGGTCAATTCCACGAAAAAAATGTATATGACTAAGAGTGAGTTTTAACGAGATCTACATTCTTTGTGTAGAAAGATTTTGTCAACCTTACGGTTTACCAGTTACACATTATCGAGGATGAAAAGGTCTTCACAGGCTATTCCAGAAATGTCAATAAATACATCTTATCTGTCATTTAAAAACCTTTAGTATACGGTATTTTTAAAAATCGTTAGAGCCATTCCCTAAGAAGATCAAAATATTCGAAATTTTTTCATTTAAAGGGTAGTTTGGAATGAGGGAATTTACCTGAAAATCTTTGTGCCGCAACTTTGTAAGATAGTAAACTTAAATACCAATTTTTGTTGTTTAATTAATCTGTTCATGGACACATGGGCACATGCACATATATGGACAGTTTTATAAATTATTTTTTCCTTGATACTCGGGCCTTAAAACGTGGATTCCTGTGAAATCGAATTTTTGGGTGGAGTGCAATATTTTATTTACCTATGTAGCATGTACTATCTATATAGAGAAAGTAAATAGGTCAGTTTGGCCATTCCTTTCCTAAAGTCGTCGTTTCTTGTTTTTAAACAATACATATGGAGAAATTCAGCAAATAATAAATAACTAAACTTATACAACCAAATAAAAACGGTGGAAGATAATGTACATTGATCAGAGTAGTATGGAAGAAAAGGAAGAATATGAAACGATTGAAAACGAAAGAAAACGAAACTTTTGTGGGAGAAAGAGTGAATAGCGCATGATTTAATTGGATATACAGAAAGAGTATGCTGGAGAGAAAAAGAATGAGAAAAATCTAATGTTTTCCAATTAGATGACTTTCTCTACATCTCTGTAACATATTACTGTTAAAAATTGTGCTTCTATCTACTTCATGCTAATCGAGATAAACATAAACAGAAATGCTCTTTTGTTAGTAGAAGGGAATAAACTGAACAAAAACGATAGTCAAGCATTTTAAAATATGGTTGCCATGTGGATGAATTCCGTTTCTTTGCATTGCCAGGAGTTGACAAATTCCCGTGTGTGAAAAGTTTAATTACTTTAAAGCTGAAACCAATAACAAGGACTATCTCATAACTGGTTATCTCCTCGACAAAAAATGTATATGACATAAATTGTGTATTTCAACGAGATCTACATTTTTTTTTGTAGTAAGATTTTGTCTGTTGCTTTTGGTTTACTAGCTGTGCAAAATTCAGAAAAAATGCATCCAAAATTAATGTATTTATAGGCTATTCCCAGAAAATTCAAGATATACATTTTATCTGTCATGTAAAAATGTTTTAACATAAGGAATTTTAATAAAAATCGTTGGAGCTGTTTTTAAGTTTTCGAAAGTATTCCATGTAAAGAGTAGATTTTGGTGGGGGGATTTTCTTCAAAATCTTCATTTAGCATCCTTGGAAGATACTAAACTTATACCAAGTTTGATATTTTTCAGCCTCTTCGTTTTTGAGTTATGGTCTTCATAGACACATGGACACACACACACACACACACACAAGGACCTTTTTCTAGAAATACATTATTGGATTCAGGGGACCCTAAAATGCCTATTTCCAGTGAAATCTCGGTATGGAATTTTTGGGTGGAATACAATAGCTTCTCTCTGCACAATCTACATAGTATGTGTAGAGAAAGTAAAAATGGGATAGAATAAGCACATAGTAAGAGTAAAATGGTAACGGGAAAAAAGAAACTAGAAACATTACGTTTGTTAAATTTCTAAGCAGAGTAAAAGAGAAATATATTAGAGTGTTTTTTTTTTGTATTCAAGGACTCTCAAAACATGTATTTCCGGTGAAATCTCGGTATCGAATTTTTGGGTGCAATGCAATATTTTCTCTATACACTGTGCACATAGTTCGTATAGAGAAAGTAAAAATGAATGAAGACAGCGTGAATAATGAAAATATAATTGTTTTTGGGCAAAAATTCTTTTGTTGAATTAAAGTAGTTCAGACAATTTCTGTATTTGTAATTACTAGTGTTGTGTATATTATCCGTATATAATAGGAGAGAGTAATAAAAGATGATATAATAAGAACACTGGATGTAAAGATTATAAGATTTTGAGCTATGAATTGGATTGCAATTCATTTCGGGAAAAATCCTATAATCTTTGCAACCATCAATTGCAATCCTATTCTTTATAACTATTACAAACTCACGAGGGTTACAATATTATCCAATTAACCAATTTATATTTTGAATGATGGTAGTTCTACCGACGAAAAAAGAAACCTCTACAAAGTGGACTTCAACCATCAAGCCGCAACGGACCGAACAACCACAAAACAGCGTTTTTCTCAAAACTACATTTTCTTACTTACAAAATGTTCCAATTGTCTTAGTTTTTCTTTAAATACAATTAAACTTTCTGAAAATTTGTAAAAGTATCTATTATAATGTTACAAATAACAACATTATCTTAACATCAATAGTAACATTTCAAAAGTATGTTTTAATGAAAAAAGAAGAATTTTAGAGGTTAAAATTCTAACTCTTCGAAAAATTCACGAATCAAGGTTATTAAAATATCACAATTTAAAGCTTTGTCTGTTTTTATAGTGTTAACGTCCGCTTTTACTACAAATGGCACCGCAAACGATGACACTGCTGATACATGGAATGAAGATGGAGCACCGGTGGAGTGCCGTCAAGGTGAAAGGCGAGTGTTCTAACCACTTGGCTAAGGCAAGGCCAGAGTTTTCTGTGGTTCAAAGTTCCGATTTAGAAAATACTAACCAGTTTTCTCAAATTTTAAAGCGAGCGGAGTATTTTGATTATATATATTATTTACATTTTAAAAATTTATGACATTATTTATATTTTGCAAAGTATTTATCCTGTCTGTGAAATTTGGTATTCATATTAAATAACATAAAGCATAACAGTAAAATTTCAGAAAAATACGTATAGATAAAGTGTTCAATGTGCTTTGTGATTGGTTGCACCTGTGCGAAGTTGGCTAACCACGTGTTGTGACGCTACATTACTTTTATTTTAGATATATAATAATAATAATAATAATAATAAAATTTCAAGACGGAATCGACAAGAATCTGGTAATTCCGTCTTGAAATTTTTCTCTTTTAATCCCGGGTCGATTTGTCTCGGAGCACACTGAAATAAGAATACCTATTTCCTACTGAAATATCGGTACAGCACTTTTCAATTTATATTTATGTATATCCTGGATATTAAACACAATTAGTATCTAGCCTGATGTGCCAGATGGCAAACAACTGCACAAGAAAATACACCACTCGTCGTTGCGTGACTGTGTGAACAACTGCACCAAAGCGAATTTCTTTTTTACCCCAACTCTAAAACAATATTACGCATCATGCAATGCTTTAGAAAACAAATGAATACATTTTGTTTTCTAACTCCATTTAAAGTAACATAACAAATCAAATGATGCACTCTAGAATGTCTTAGTTTACATTTATTTTCTTAAGTCATTTGCCTGTGAACACTTCAGCACTTTAGACATTGTTTCCCTTGCGCTAACTTTATGTGCAAGGCGATCATTGTTGACCTCCTCTTAGGTACATTTTCAATGACCTAAGTTAACTTATACATCAATTCTGCACACATTTTATCAATATTATTCATGTTCATAAATATTGTCTTAGATATATAGACTTACAGCACGTAAAAGAACCTCAAGCCTATAGAGAGCCCTCTGAGCAAAATTAAGCGATCTTTCTCGCCCAATATAGAATGGGACGCTGAGAACCACAGCAATTAAAGAGGGTCCATAAATATCACGGTATTTCATCTCAGATACATAGAAATAAAATTTCACTCCCAGTGCCCTTAAACACATTTATGACAAAGAATTCAAACAATTCAAATGAGTATCTTCAGCTTTCTATTTCGAGGTACAGAAACAATGAATGTCTAAACGAGTATCATTTCGATATAGGATATGCATTAAATGACTGCGTTTCAGTAAAAGAGCTGAAAAATTTGGTTTCCGCGCTTGATTACTTTCCGAGCAATATCAACATGGTAAAGAACCGTTTTGTCCTCTTCGTTTGAAAAATAATGTTTCTAAGCCACTTTTCAGCTTCTAACTCTCCACAAAGGATGATGATAATGAAGGGGTTATGTGCCGTTACCTAGCAATGGCAGTTTTCCAGCATTATTTGCGCATACGCAACCGTTTTCTTTTCCAGCATGCATCCTCTACAGCTTTGATCTCATTCTTTGTGAGGACATTAAGCCCTCCAGAGCTCCGTTTGAAGATTTGGCTTCACTTCAGCGGTTCTTAAAACGAATGCAGCCTTCCTCTCCTTGCCGGTTGGGACTGTAAAGAATTGATTGCATCTACTTGGTGTGTGTGAGGAAACAATGGGAAAGTTATCGCAATGCTTTTGTGCAAGAGCTCGTAAAACCAGCCGTTCTGGAAACGTGCGACGCGAGGTTGAGAAAGAAAATGGCAAGTCTCTGAATTCTGAACTTCGTTTGTTCTCCCAGAGTAT
This sequence comes from Hymenopus coronatus, assembly GCA_030762935.1. NCBI lineage: Eukaryota > Metazoa > Arthropoda > Insecta > Mantodea > Hymenopodidae > Hymenopus > Hymenopus coronatus. The sequence goes on along the minus strand of CM060895.1, from coordinate 93,281,500 downwards.
CCATTCATCAAGCATTTGCTGCAGAGGACTAAGCTATTATCAGGGACCAAGGTGTGGTAGTAGAAGTTATATATTATTAGCTTGTTTCGTGATTATCAGAGAATTCAATTAAACAAAGACATTGTAGCTCTCTTGGCAAATATGTGAATTATTACTTAATAATTAGAAAACGCCTTGCACGTAATAGATAGAGAAGGTATTGTATTCCACCTAAAATTTGGTGCCGAAACTTCACCGGAAATATATGATTTGAGGTCCCCTGAGTGTCTAAAAGAAAAATTTTAGAAAAAAATCGTGTGTGTGCATATATAATATGGTATTTATGTATCTTAGTTTCTTCTAAGGATACGGGCATGAAGATTTAAAAAAAAATTAACCCACCCCAAACTACCCTTTACATGGAACAATTTTTGAATTGTTTTTCTTAAAAATGGCTCTAAAATAGGTATATAAACACGGTATATTAAAGATATTTACATCACAAATAACATTTATATGTTTAATTTTATGAGAATAGCCTCTGAAAATGTCTTTATTCTGGAGCTGCTCTGTTCTCAGATCAAGCCAATCATATTGAAACCCAACTGGCCTATCTAAATTGAGCGACTTTTCATCGCTAAATATCACTTTATCATATTCTGAAAGCTTTGACATGTTTTTCAGCAAAACTCCAGTCCAGCCTGTGTATTTTTGGGTATTAGAGCTGGTCTAAGCTGTCGTTTCTTGAACGCAAAATGACACATTTGTCGTACACGTTTGACAGTTTCCACCAACTGTTGAGAAGAATAATGGCATGTAAATCTTGTTTTGCACAATAGTAACCGTTTCTATGTGTAAGATAACTTTTTACCCTGTCCATACCCTGCGCCCAATCTAACTAAATTATCCATTACCGAACTTGAACGGTTCAACTTCTTGGCAATTTAACGATTAGAGAATCCCATTTCCTTGTATCCGTTGATTGTGCTTTTCATTATATGATAACTGTTTTCTGCGTGGCATTGTCACAATAGTGATTTATGTACGCAACAAGCACTGTCATTAATGGTGTCTGTTTCCTATCTGCAATAAAGGGAGGTACCACCACACAGGGTTGACTGGCTTTATAGAGTTCCACCCTCTACCACCTGAATCTTTGATGCTGTTTTATATACTGTATACTGACATCAAATACATGACTATTTGAATGCATCTGTCAGTACGCTGGATCCCCCACTATTGCATATACACTGTGGATAGGAATTCCAACACAAAATTTTAATTGACCTACAAATATCCACGCCTTTATACTTGCTCCTACTACTGTAGCGAGTGGATCTGCATTCTACCGTAAGACAGCCTCTATTTCACGGCCGGAAATATTCTGTTGGCATGTGGCTAGGCCCTGCCAGGCGCTCTACCTCGCCTGTAGGTTTGGATGGGGAGGGCCCAGGTTAAATGATCCATTGATGATGAGACCTGTTTTGTAAATTTTCGAAACAAGTGTATTACTAAATCCACGTTATTGTTACTAGTGCATATTATAGTACTCACGACTTGAAATAGATACAGTGATGGCCAGATGAAGATATTTCATGTATTTAATTTTTTTTTTTTTTTTACCGTGGAGGAAAAAAAATGTTTTCCTGCATTCGACCCCAAGCCTTTAGTGCAATGGCTAGGGAGATATGTGGAGCTCCCCAAGGAGTGTCCCGCGTTAGTCGTGTAAGCTAAAATGCTATCATGTGTTGCAGGCGAGCGCGTCATAGTTGCTAACTAGGTTTGCCCATGAGACCTGAGCAATACCAGTGGATTTTCATGCGTTTAATAAAGTATGGTGTTAATTGTTACATATGTACTAATTTAGCTCTGTGCTGGGAGAGTGCCTACTCGTCACATGATTTTCGTGCAAATTAAATTTTAATTAATATGTTTAATTCTAGTTTGACTTGAGTGGTTTGTGTGCATCCTGTGCTGAATTGTTGCGGGGAGGTCCCGGTCGTCGATGGTTGCACAGATGCCCGTCTTATACTCTCAGGTTCTTGGTCCTTCGTCCATGTCATTCCGGTCGTCATTTATGTGACCGACTCCATATGCAGCTGCCCGGAATTCGCTGATATGTCGATCACGGTAGGAGGCCCTTTCTTCCGGGCCATTATAAATGAATACAACATATATTTAAAGGAGATTCAGACTGACGTTAAAACGGCCAATTAAGCATTTCAATAGTGTTAATTGAAGAAAACATTGATATGTTATTTGTTAATGTTAAATGCTAAAAACAAGTTGTCGGATTTTTAGCAAAAAAAAAAAAAAAAATAATGCGGAATTTCACCATGGTGTCCCCTTGAAATAAATGCAACTTTCCTCTCCTCGCCGGTTAGGACCGTAAAAATTGATTGCGTGTGTTAGTGTGTGTGTGCGTGCGTGTCTGTGTATGAGATAGAGAGAGAAAAGAGAAGAAATAATGGGAAAGTTATCGCAATGCTTTTGTGCACGTGTTTGTAAAATCAGCAGCGCGAGGTCGAGAAAGAAACCGGCAAATCTGTGAATTCTGAACACCCGTTTGTTTTGTTTCAGTATCATTTTCACCACGCATTTATTGTGCTGCAGAGTTAAACTATTATCACAAGCTAAGCTCTTATAAGAGAAAATTACTAGTCTCTTTCGTGAATATTAGAGTTTTCAGTTAAACTAAACTGTCTAAAGTCAGGATTTGTAGTTCGGTAATGCAGCTTGCTGTACGAGGGCGTCGGGTTCCAATACCGGCTAGGGAAAGCTTTCTGTACACAAGAATCTATCCTGTTCTCCCCAGAGTCTGGAAGTATGAATGGAAGTGTGCGTATACACTTAAGACAGTAATCCAAGATACAAAAAGGCACTCGCTTGAACTCCACTACCATGAGCAATTACTCGAAAGGCAAAGACGCTAGACGGCATATAAATGGGACCTAAAACTCCGATGTGTTACATTCACATAACTTTCTCTACTTATTCTTTAATAAAGCATTCTAATTAAAGATACTTTTGATTCACTATGAGATCACCTTGTGGTTTACGGAAAGCATGCGAATCATGTGAGGAATTTAATATTCTACCGGCATATTGCCATGGTAGCTCAGTGGTTAGAGTGACCGGCTAGAGACCGGGAGATCCATTGTTCAATCCCTGCTATGGCATTGACCCTTTTAGTATAGCTCTACCTGCTTAAATATTTTACCTTCATTGTATAATCTCACTTTACTTTATTGAATACAAATTGTTCAGATAATGAACAATGCAAATTTCCAAGATTGAAACTCTAGAAGTTACAAGCAGGCATGGTATATAAACGTTCCCTCTCTTTCTCCCCACTTCTCTCTCTCTCTCTCTCTCTCTCTCTCTCAAACTGCTCCACTTGTGCTCTTATCGCGGACACTGAGAAGAGCAACGCAGAGAAGAAACGGATAACAGAAGCCTGACAACAAAGCGTACGAATAAAAGGCTTAAGAGTAAAAGGAAAGCATACTCCAGCGGCCAGTTTCAGCCACAACCTTTCGATATGTCATATTCTATTCTATTTTTTTATTGTTTCACTTTAACATCTAAGGTCATATCGAGGGCTTTGCACTTGAACCAACTCGTTCTCCTTAGGTACTTTAACGTTTGGTTTTAAGTAATTTTTTATTTTCCTTAAAAAATCACACATATTCACACTCAAATACATACATTTAGACACTGTGGGGATAAGGAATAATTCTGACTAAAGAAAACTTTCCCGCCCCAGCCGGGAATCTATCCCGGGACCTCCGGGTGAGAAGTCAGCTCGTCTAGTTTAGTGGTCCAGCGGTGTATTTAAACTGTAAACAATAAGTTCGACTTTTACTTTATTTAGCACATGTGTACAATGTACATACATAGTAGTTAGGGAAGGTATTGTATTTCACCCAAAAGTACGATACCAAGATTTCACCTAAAATACATGTTTTGATGATCCCCGTATCCAAAAAAATTGGAATAAGGTACGTATGTGTGGACAGCATAACCCAAAAAGGTAAGGTCTTTAAATATGAAACTTAGCATTTAAGTTGGTATATTCCAAGGATGGGACACGAAGATTTTTAGGGGAAAAAAACCATTCCAAACCACTCTTTACATGGAACATTTTCGAATCTTTCGATTTTCTAAATATTGCTGTTAACAATTTTGATTAAAATGCTATGTGTATATTAAAGATGTTTACATGACAAATAAAATGTTAATTTTAAATTTCTTGGAAATAGCCTCTTAAGTTCTCTTAATTTTGAACGGTTTTTCAATAACTACTAAACTGCAAGAGATATAGGAAAAGCTAATACGGAAAAAGTAGATCTTATTAAAGCACACAGTTTAAGTGATATGCATTTTTTTTGTAGAGCTAACCATTTTAGTGTCATTTCCTGTTATTGGTTTCATTTTTAAAATACCTAAACTTTTCTCAAACAGAAAGCTCTCATCCGTTTCATATCTCTTTGTTTTACTGCCGGCAATGGGAAAAGAACCGGATACTAATGACAATTGCGTAATGATAGTTTTTAAAACATTTGACTATCGCTTTAGCCCAGTGTATTCTCTTACGCCCCTTCTACTTTCAAGGAACTAACACATATGACTGGTAACGTTTATCTTGATTAGCATTATGTAGACTATTTTTTTTTCATGACACGTAATCGTAGGAAGTGGCCAATCCGGTATATTAGTGCGTAAAATTCCATAAATGTAGACCTTTATTAATATTTTTCTTCAAAATTATAGTTTAAATTCTTCTAAACCACTTTTCATAATCCTGCCAAAGGGACTACCAAAAAGTGTTTCAAATGGCCATGAGTGTTAGGTGATAGGTAATGGACTGCCCATCCATTCAAAGCCAAATGTTGCAAGTTCAAATCGCAGTGATTGTGATAAAGGACAGGGAGAGCCCAAGTAAAATAATCGGTTGATGATTGGTAGCTAATGGAGTTATATTTGACTGTAGTTGTGTGGATTTTATTCTTTTATTTATTTAAAAAATCACAGCAATTTTAGGGCAAATATTGTATACATTTTTATAGTATAAAACAGTCTTGATTACTTGTGGTTTATGGTTGAAACATAAAATTATAACACAAAATTAATCCTGGGGTACAATTCTGATTGTATAGTTACGCTTAAAACAAGCGGAACTTATAGGTACCGACAGGCAACAAAGGGTTAATCCCTTTTTATCGCAACCACGTGCAATTGTTTTTCTAAATTTATCGGACCCACGAGCATTTGTTTTCTCTCTGAATATCAGTGTGCAGCGATATCCCCGTATATAATGGCGAAAGTTTTCCAATAGACATTTTAATTGAATTATGCTTTAATAAGACAAAATTATGTAATGTAGCAATACAAGGAGATCTGAAATTTATGATGTGGTCATCAAGTTGCAGTGATTTCGTTGCAAATATACGTAAAGACAAAGGGAATTTTAGGAATATTATTCTTCGTGTCCATATAGGCTAATCGTTGTTTTATTCACGAAATAGTCTTATTAAATAAAACTCGAGCTACAACTTTTCTCTAGATAAAATTTGGAGCTCTCGTTATACAACTTATGACAAAAGAATACTCTTTGTAAGAATTATGTAATATACAGAACAGATAGATGGCGTCATGTGAATAGAATGTCATATTTTTATTACTAATAATTGATTGATACCATCTTATATTTTGGGTACACACGTGTACAAGGAAGAATTACAGAACCGATTATCATAGAGCTTTGTATAATAAATCTTAGGTCATAATTACAAAATGGACAACGAGAAATGCAAAATACATTCTGAATTAAAGAGGACTTCAGGCCTATTCTCATAGAATTCAAAATAAACATTAAATTGGTTTTAAAATTTAAAATTTTAAAACCATGGACACCGGCCGTGAAAGCTTACGCATATATTTAAACATTAAATTGTTGGGATAAATGCACTAGACATATGACCGCTAAATGAAAAGTTTCGACCATTTCCAGGGAAATGAAAAACAAAGACGAATTTCCCATATAAAGTAATTTGAATGCAAAAATGTGCTGAGAATGTTTTTTTTTTTTTTTCCTTTCTTAAGTGGATGCTGATTTAAAATAAATATAAGTATTTAACTTATTTCGTCTATTTCATTCCTAAGCCGTTCAATGTATATTGGTCAAAAACGTGTGGTAATTCTCTTTATATCCACCATTTATCTTGGTTATTTATTTTACAACATGAGTGTATCTGATTTATCAGTATAGGCTATGATATTCAATGAAATTGTATTTTTAATCAAAGCTGTTCAAATAGTATTACTTTATTTCTTAATTTCATGGAGTAGCAGAAGTTCCCTCCTAAACTCACCACATGCCCCCTTTTTTATATTTAAAAAAATACAGTTCCAGATTTTTGTCGGGACTCTGGCGCTGTATTGTTTTTTCCTCTTTTTCCTCATTTTTCCGTTTTTCCAACATTTCTTTTGTTTTTCAATTTGATTATCATTTTTACTTTCTCTACACATAGTGTATAGAGAAGTTATTGCATTCCACCCAAAAATTCGATACCGAGATTTCACCGGAAATATATGTTTTTGGGACCCCTGTATAAAAAAAAACGTTTTCAGAAAAAGGTCCGTGTGTGTGTGTCCGTGTATCCATGTGTCTTTGAACACGATAACTCAAAAACTAAAAGTTGGTAAAGTACCAAACTTGGTATTTAAGTTTAGTATCTTCCAGAGATGCGACACGAAGATTTTGGGAAAAACCCCTCCACTCCAAACTACCCTTTACATGAAACTTTTTTCGAAAATTTTGATTTTCTCAAAGATGGATCTAATGATTTTCATTAAAATGTCGCATATTAAAGTTATTACCTGAAAAATAAAATATGTATCTTGAATATTCTCTTGAATAGTCTTTAAAGACTACTTTATTCTGGATGAATTTTACGGAGTTTTGTAAAACTGCTAAACCGTAAGAGATGGACAAAACTTACCGCACAAAAAATGTGGATCACGAAAAACCACACAAGTTATGTGATATACATTTTTTTCATGGAGTGGATTGGTTTTGAGATATTCCTTCTTATTGGTTTTAGCTTTAAGAAAACATATATTTCTCATACAGGAATTTGTCAACTCCTGTCCATACAAACAAACGAACTTCAGTCACATAGCAACCAGCTTTCGACTATCACTTAACCTATGGTACTCCCTTAATTCGCTTCTGCTTACAAGGAAATAATTAATGAGTCTATTTCTGCTAATTTTTTCTCGTTGAGCATGAAATAAACAGAAGCATAAGCTTTTAACAATAGTTTGTTGCACAGATGCTTCAAAATTGTTGCCATGTAACGGGTATTGGGGGGAGCATTTGTTTGTAGATCTCCATGTTGCATCCTTGGAAGATACCAAACCTAAATAACAAGTTTGGTTTTAATCGCTCTTTTCGTTTTTGAACATGCTGCCCACAGTCTCATGCACACGTACATTTTTCTAAAAACGCTTTTTTTTTGATTCAGGGGGTCTCAAAACTTGTATTTCCGGTGAAATCTCGCTATCGAATTTTGGGTGCAATACAATACGTTCTCTATACACTATGTACATAGTACTTATAGAGAAAGAAAATAAAATACTACCTAAATTCTTATAATAGCTCACTTTTCTAAGATATTGCTGTTATTATTAAATGTACGTATTAAATAAATTATATTCCAAAAATTGTCTGTGAATTATATCATTTTGAGATGGTGTTAACTAACCAGAGCTGCTGTTAACACTGTTTAGTATTCCGTAACATATATGACTGAAAATTCATTTATTAGATATGCCCTGATCTGGAGCTGATACAATGGTGAAACAACACAATTAAAATGTGTATAGGTATATTATTTATATTATCTATTATGTTTTATTCTTGAAAACTCACTTAAGGTTTGAAGTCTAATTATATAAATTATGCAACAGGCAGAATTATCTATAATAAGTATCAAAAGTACACTTATTTCTTATATAATCGGGCCGTGGATCGCACGTGTGGTGTTTCAGGCACTGTCTATTACACTGGTGGTTTTCATTTTAAAACTCCTGCCTTACTTGTTCACGATGATATGCATTAAAATGATAACTATCCTTTTTATACATTTTGTTAATAGTGGAGTCTATCTACATTGACACATTTCTGACATTTTCGAATGCAATTTTCAAGCACACGCATAGGTCTTATTGCTCTTCTATAATTTTCACACTTCTATATGCTATTTAAATTTGTTTATGGTTTTGGGATAGTTCCTATAAAGCACCACACAAGCTGTAGTAGTCGCCATGGTATTATCCGGTGCACGGAAAGGGGTCATAAAGTTTGAACACAAAAATTAATTTATTTACAGTATATACACACTGATTTCCATCAATTGTACAGATCCACAAACCGCATCCGCTTCTGTAATACACAAAATAATAAGCTATATTAAGAATAAATAAAAAGAATACGAAGAATAAAGATGTTAACATGCTGGGACCCATACAGAGTTAAGCAAACTGGTTCACTGGAAAATATACAGAGCCGGGCGCTTAAATTCATAATGACAATTAAAAATTTTGAACTTACGAAAGGCGAAGAGAATAAATGGGAGCCGCTAAAAGTTAGGCACTATTTAAAGCTTATACTGGTTTAAATGCATGGGTGGACGTTAGAAAGAGGTTAGAAAACTCGACATGATACGGACCATTTGTATAAAATTAAGGGTAGAAGGCACAGAACCGACGTAGGAAAATGTTCTTTAGTTAATAGGACCATTGAACAACGGAATGAATTGCCTGTAATAGGCTTTCAGAGCTGACCTCTGACCTTAAAGAAGTTTAGGAATAATTTAAAGAGAATAAATGTTAGTTAATTTGAGTAAATATTGTGAAGTAATTAAGGATTTCAAAAACTGTATTAGTGTATATTATTATTAATGTTTATATTAGTAATATATAATGTTGAGGCTTCATAATAACTGTTTATAAACTAGCTGGTATTGCTATACTGGATAATAAGTAGTTATGCATTAAAAAATATCTGATCTGTTACATTCACATGACTTTCTCTATATATCTGCAATAAATTATTCTTAAAAAGCTTGTACTTCTATTTACTTCATGCTAATCACTAAAAAATTAGCAGAAATAGCTTTATTACTTGCTTCCTTGTAAGTAGAAGCGAAATAAGGGACTACAATAGGTTAAAGTGATAATCAATAGCTGGTTGCTATGTGACTGAACTTCCTTTGTTTGTATGGACAGCAGTTGTCAAATTCCAGTATGAGAAAAGCATAAGTTTTTCATAGCAGAAACAAAAAATAACGAATGTCTCCAAAACGACGAACTCCACGATAAAAATGTATATAACATAAATTGTGTGTTTTAACGTAGTCTTACATTTTTTGTGTTTTTGCCCATCTCTTACGGTTTAGCTGTTATTCAAAATTCAGTAAAATTCATCCAGAATAAACTGCTCTTCAGAGGCTATTTCCAGAAAATTCAAGATGTACATTTTATTCGTCAGGTAATATCTCTAATATACGAAATTTTAATCAAAATCGTTAAGAGCCATTTTTGAGAAAATCAAAGTTTTTGAAAAAAGTTCTATGTAAAGGGTAGTTAGGGGTGGGGGGATTTTTCTCAAAATCTTGGTGTCGCATCCCTGGAAGATATTAAACTTAAATACCAAGTTTGGTATTTTACCGACTTTTCGTTTTTGAGTTATCGTGTTCACAGACACACGGACACACTGACACACGGACACACGGACAGACACACACACACACGGACCTTTTTCCAAACATGCTTTTTTTAATAAAGGGGACCCTAAAACATATATTTGCGGTGAAATTTCGGTATCGAATTTTTTGGGTGGAGTACAGTACCTTCTCTATACACTATGTACATAGTGCGTGTAGAGTAAGTAAAAAAGGTATATGTAATATATTAGTTGTATAACTATTCTTAGTGTAACTTAGGATTATTATTGTTAGTGAATTTTGTACATTTAACTTTTCCACCGGGCAGTACCCAATTGCAGAGAGTAAATACATGCATACATATTTAAGTGCAGCATCTTAAGTTTGCAACACAAACAAAGTAAACCGTATTGCGGTTTATAATGTACAATGTATATGCGATATAAACATAATATATTAATAGTAAAAATTGTAAAAATATATAAAACCCTATCATCACATTTTATCTCTTCTTACCACCCCCACTTCCTTACTACCAGCCTTTTGAGCCTCAGCTACCTTACCTTACCTTAAAATAAACTTGCCCATCCTGTCCATATGCCTATCAGTATAGCGTCCAATATACACCTTATTCCCCTTTTGAGGTGATAAATAATCATAGTAAATACTTTCCCCTTCAATCCTCCACATGCCTACATCTTGCCAAGAATGCATCCACGCCTTTTCCTTCTCAAAATGTATCCTGTCATTGAAACTGTGTGTGTCTTCCAAGAAATTTCGAACAGCATTGGCCGAGGCAGTATCTTGTCCCAAAATATCAGTTTTTATGGCATTATCAGAAAGTGATTTTAAAAATGGTGCAACAATATATTTGCGGTATCTATCGGAATTTACGGTATCGCTCAAAATATGCGTCCTATTATCCATTTTACTATTACAGCACACTTTGCACCACTTTAACATCATACAACGGAACTTTATTACGTAAATGAAAATTCTCTATTCTCAAATACTTAATGTTCTTCGAGGCATATAACCATTTAAATGAAACCAGGCTGCATTTCAAAAAATTATTAAATATGGGTCAATAGAACCATTAACAACAAATCCGGTTATAGGAATTGTTCGTCATACGAGGTGCAATTCATTGACTACAATTACGTTGTACAGCAGGCTTGGCGAACATTGCTGCCAAGGTGTGAACAGAGTTTGCCTTCCCCTCCTTGCGTATAGTGGCGACACACGTACACACGCACGCACACACACACACACCAGGTGGAATAAGTTTTCTCTAGAAGCGTTGGCTCGTATTTCGTCAAGCTGCTACGGCATCTCCATACCTAAAGCGGTCGCTGTGCTTTGAGGGTCACTAAGGGAAGGGGAAGTAGAAGGGCTTCACGCTTTTGGAGTAATATTCGCCAGGCCTATGGTAGAGTTTCACGTTTAAAATTACCACCTCTGTAAACAGAATGTTTTGAAATACTCAGTTGCTGAGTAACACGCCTTAGAGACTTCTTTGGAGAGCGTACGAATGATGTACCAGTTTCGTTAATGTTTTAATTTCCATGTGTCTTGTTCCCATCTTAAATTTAGCGATGAACCTAAACTTCATTTTGTACTAAACTTATTAACCAGCCATCTAATAGTTTCTCTACCCGTAACTGCAATATCAGGAAATGTCTTCTGAATTAGTTTACACAGTTATCTATTGATTCGGTTTTCATGTGTATAATGTAAATAAAAGTCTTCGTTAAAGAATGATTTTTTCAGTGGAACAATGAGAATGATCAAATACAATTAATGCATAACACAAATGTCTTGAATACATTTTCAATTTTAAGATGCACACTGAACAAGGCTTGGTCTTTACAACTCGAACTGAAGGCAGCAATTGGCACAGTAAAACACAGATGATAACTCACTATTAATGCGTGATCTATAGCTCAACTATAAATGAAATGAGTGAAGTAATACTATTGCGGTTTTAATCGTTATTCAATATGTTTCAAAAGTAGCAAACTACTTCACGAATTACAAGTCTAAATCTCATTCCTTGTAAAACAATTTAAAGACATGCAAACAAAATAATAGTAATCTATGGTGCCCTCTCATCATCCATGCTTTGGCATTTGACGAAATTGCCACTTTGAGAACCATCCGTTTCAAATATACTAATTTACATTTACCAATTCTATGAAGATATTGAAGTTCAATATACATTTTCTGGAAAATAACAAAAACAGTGCAGTCATATATTATTCTTTGATCAGAACCTTTTAAGATCGTCCAAAAAGCAAAGATAGGAAACAGTTGCCGTGCCCAGATCGGCTACGTGTGTTGGCTCATTGTGATAGCCGCAGCTATGTCCAGTCACAGGTGTCCTTATCCCTCCTTCCGGCGTCTCAAGAGACACTAACCAAAGAATATATCTTCTTCTAAATGACTAATTGAGTATTAAGGAATATGATGGTACTTACCACTACCTGGTACGTAGAGATTGAGGTAAAGACAATCTTCACTCTGGTTAACGAGGTGTGGCACTAGTCTCCTGAGGAAGTGATATCTTCCTCGCGGCATCACCAAGAGCGCCGCCGTCCTATTGGATACGTCCGGGTACCTCTGAGGACACACGGGTGCAAAGGAGTCGGCGAGACGAGTACCCGTCCAGCCCAGAGGCGGTGCCGGGGCGCGGTACCTCAAATCACCTACAGGCGGCGCAGCGTACGGCACTCCACGGAAAGCTTCCACGGGCTCCAAGTGTCGGGAGTTAAGTTCGAGGATGATGCCGCGGATGGCCCCGGACTTTGTCTCGACAATACGCGAGCTATATCGCGGGCCTCCTAGCACCACCAATGGCAGCAAGACCGCAAGTAGCACTTGCCCAAAGACCATGGTCTCCCGCCAGGGGAGTTGACGACGACGGTGGCTCTGCTACCTAACACAACCCTCATGCAGAATTCACCCTTCAGCCGTGCCCCTGGTCATCGGAAACAACTCACTCCAGCGTCCCACCAGGTTCAGTTTTCATCTCACTTATAGCACACTTCACTAATGAACACCATCATCACCTTGACCGAAACTGTTTCTGTTATGCCGTGTGTACACAATTGAGCCGTGCCTCAACAAAAGAGTTTGTCTTCTCTTTCATGTGTGAAGTGAAGTATTTTGCACTCCACCGTTCCTTTCTTCCTCGGGTTACAGACAGCTCCATGTGTCAAGCAGTTGTGAAACAGTAATGATTACAAAGTTCCATCAAAGTTCCTTGCTCGATACGCAAGGCTTTTTGTATTGATGAAAACAATCGACCTGAAAATAAAAACAGGACTATTAAAACTCATCCCCAAAGTGAATGGTACTGCAACATCAGGATCATAAATCTGATATTTTACATTGTCTAGTATTTTATTCACTGGTTATATCTCTACGTCTGTTCGTAAAATAGTTCTTTTTAGAACTCCCAGAGGTCGCTGCATCACACAGTCGCATGGATCAACTACATGTTCTTCAGAAAAATACTTGTGTTAGACATCTTAACTATCCCTATTTGATATTCACAGTATTGTAAATACCTCTCTACAAGACAGAAAACTCCATAATGTATGAAATAATTCCACTATCCCGCTTCCCTTACCAGGAAAGATCAAGTTAGTTTTGCAAAACTACTTATCAGTCATACAAAGCTCACACATGTACACCTCTTCACAAAGGACCCACTCCCCAAGAGCTCTTACTGCTACTCTGCAATAACAATTGAACAGATCATCTTGCCACTGCCAGTACTACGCTCGTTACAGGAAAATCTACATCGCCAAGGAACTCCAGAGAGTGTAGTGTTAATAAAATCTAATTTAAAGTGTTTGTGAATTCGTTATTAATAAACACTGTTACGGTTCCATTGCTAATGTTAATTGCTTTACCGTTTTTTCACTGTTTGTATGCTGTTACAAATACCAACTATTAAATTCCGTTGTTAATGTAACTCACTGATCTTTTGTTAGTAGTATGGGTCTTATGTACTATTACAATTACTAATGTGTATTTGTTTTAAAATTGTAATTGCTGTAATGTAATGGTGTTTATATGTCCAGGTTGTTGGAGTGACAAATAAATAAATAAAACACTGTAAACAAACATCACCACCACATCATATGTGATATCGCACATCACACACATATAGATGAACCAATAGCAAATGTGTGTCGAAAATATTTAAACAAACACCTTATCTCTTAGCACACATACTTTTATTAAGAATGTGCCCAAGCTTAGCCTGTTTAGAACCAAGTCCTAACATCCTGTTCTTGTTTGTTTAAGGCTAAAATACTTTTTTCTCAGTATTATCCATCTGAACACAAGCTGCCAAAATATGGATTCAGTGTTCCTGTTTCCTGCATAATGGGTAAAAACACTTACCAGCATCAACAATCTTAAGAGCTTTCATACTAGAAGACAAACTTCCTGTCCAACTCTAGTTTTATTTAATTCTGTACCTAAAATTAATGACTTTGTCTACATTCGATGTATTTCCTGCCTGTTTATATCACATAGTGATCTGACCTTTTTCATGCCGTTATATCTACTTTCTTTACCCCTATGCCAAATACGTTCCAAGGTTTTTTTTAATCCACGCTGTACCCTTGTCGCCCACCATGTTAGATGCTCTAAGTTATTCATTTGATAACACAGTTCTGTCAAATTAGAATATCGTTTGTTGATATTCTAGAAGTAATTGGTTTCACAAAGGAGAGGAACGTCTCGCGCACTACAAACTACACAGATATATTGTAACTACCTATCTCAGTAGGAAGGGAATAAATGAAAGAACCACCAGGATCTACAGATTGCAGAAACGCGCAGAGCACTAAATTTCCTGGCTCGAAATGCCGACCCAGTACTGGAGTTGTCCAGATAGGGAGATGAACTACTCTTACAATCATGCAGCCCTCTGGTGTCCACAACGAATACTCTTTCTTGAAACGCACATCTACACCATCTGTCTGACACCACCGTATACCTTGAAACCTGAAAGCACACCTAAAAATTAAAAAACAACGGGATGAAAACAAAGTGAAGGAAAGGAAAACACGAAAAACTGAGGTACATTGGGTGATATGGAACCTGGGACATCTCATATGCGAATCGAGCGAGGTGGCGGTGAGGTAAAGTGTGCGACTCGCTTTCGTGAGGTTTGAGTTAGACTCCCGCAGACCTTCCAGACCCATTTTTTTTCTTCCCGAATTCGCCAGGTGCTCCTGACACTGAAAAAATTCATTACACCGAATTTTCTGTCTAACGTTTACCTTTTCCCATCACTTTCAGGGTTGAAGCATCAGATGATGGTGCTCGGCGGCTTGCACTTTGAGGAGGTTTATTACTGGCTTCGCTTTGGAATCACCCCATCGGGAACCCGCTTTCGGCTAGGTTCCTTCGAGGATCGCCCAGAGACTTGGTGTTGGGTTGAGCAGGGGCGGCGTTGGAACCCTTGGGGACGCTGTCATCCGCATCTGGCCACCCTTCGGGACTCTCCCGTGTTCTCTCCATCTCTCCCTCACATGATACACAAACGATCCAAAGCTTTACGCTGGGTGTTCTATCCCAGATCTGGAGACATCGTCCGTGTGTCAATCTAACCGCGAATATGAGCTGACACATTATCGCGAAGCCATCTCGCTCGGCCTTTTACGGAGTTTTAACAACCAAAGGCCTTATTATGAGATATTCTAAGGTGTTAATTCCAGTATAATAATCTTAATTTTCCTCCCTGCAATACACCCGAAGGAAAATGTGGAGCAGAAGGATATATCGCTTTGAAACTTGAAAACTTATTGGAATCACGATTTCATTGAAATATTGTGCTGTGACACGACTGCTCGCCTCAAGCAGATAATATTATTGGAAATGCAGGAAGATAAAGATGTGCTTTTTACGCCGTTGCCAAGAGTTGACATTTGATTATAGCTCGAGGGGAGAGAGGTTGCACTCTCCGTGTACTGCTGACATTTATTGATAGATTTCTTTGCAGTTGATCCGTTCGGAACAAAAAGGAAAATGAACGTCTCTACAGCAGAAGAAAGGAATTTCACGTCGTGACGCGTCAGCTGAATAGTATACCAAGATTTTTTACAGCTAGAGGGTATTCATCGACGGTGTTCGCTGTATCTTTATAATTCTCGAATTTAGAATTCCGGAATTTAGTCATATATAGTGGAAGCAGGGATAAGTCAAACTAACAATGGAACACATATGGGGTATTTATTAGATATTTTGATAAATGGAATTTCAATGTTTATTCCTTTTGGCGTGTTAGCTGTTTTTCTCTCTTTACCTAAAGTTTTCTTATAAACCAATCAAATAATTTACTTTCTAATGTAGAACATAAGCAGGACATTTTATATATTATATACAATTTTCTATAAAGGACTATTAGGATTTTCGAAATCACCAGAAAAGATAACAGGCCACACCGAGGTAGAGTGGTTACAGCACTCGCCTATCACGTAGACGGCTCAGGTTCAAACCTAAGCATATGGGACTTGTGGTGGATAAAGCGGCGCAGGGGCTGGTTTCCTCCGGGTTCTCAGTTTTCCCCGCCATCGCATTCAACCGGCGCTCCATCTTCACCGTGATTCCAAGAAAGAAGGGAATGGTGGTAGAGAAAATACTGACATTTTGGTATATATAAAAAGACGTTTTAAATCAATGATGCAGCAAAACATGTTAAAGAGAAAATAGCTGGAGGAATGGTACAGAAATGGAAATTGAAAAATAATAACGAGGGATATAGGGATGCTGGAAGAAGAAAAAAAAATAAGAGCAAATTCTAGAAAAAAAAGGAAAGCCAGAATAAAAGATATAGAAAACATGAAATGTGGGGAAGTTTGGAAAATAAGAAATTAAATCTATACATACAAATAAAACAGAATGGGAGGAGGGAAATGCACATTGACCAATGTAGTAGGGAAGATTGTGCAGGAGCAGTAGGGTAAAGAACGGAGTGGTATACACGTATATGAAAGGACTGAGAGCAAAATACAAGGAAATGTGAATTATGTGGAAGGGAAGAAAAAGAAAAAGAAATGGAACAAAAGCAGCACAAAAGTAGTAATAGTAATCCTAAGGGAAAAGAAAGAAACTACCAATAAGGAGGATAGGGAATTTTCTGAGCAGAGTACAAGAGAAATGGATTACAGTAAAGGAAGCAAGAAGTAGAGAAGATTACAAGGAAGATAATGAGAAGGGAAATAGAGTTTAAGATAAATACTCAGTTAAGCCAAAAGGCCAGAGTGCCAGGCAAACAGAGATAACAATACTCTTAGGGTCAGCAACAAATTTATATATGTTCAGAGAGAATTGTAATTATATTGTAAGTAATAAGTGAGAAAATATGTAGAAATAATTTCATTCACACATATTAACTGATGTCTTTTGCAGTGCCTTAATTGGCTGTGAAATAAACAACAGTATGCACTAACAGATTTCCTTTAAAGTTTTTGTACCACAATATGTGATCTGCTGGCTTAGGTATTGCGGGGTCTTTGGACTTGCAGAAAGCATCGACACTCAGTTCAGACACAGCATTCACGTACAGAAATGCACGTTTTAAGTCCCTTGTATATAAAATACCTCCGTGTGTGATTCCGTGTACCCGTGAACAAAAATGCAAAGTCGGTAGAATACCAAACTTGCTATTTAAATTCAGTATCTTCTAAGGATGCGATACGAAGATTTTGAGAAAAAAAAACAATCCAAACTACTCTTTACATGGAAATATTTTCGAAAATGTTCATATTCTAAAAAATGTATCTAACGATTGTTATTAAAATACCGTATATTAAAGATGTTTACAAGACAAATAAAATGTATGTCCTGAATGTTCTGGGAATAGTCTATGAAGGTTCTTCTTTCTGGATGACTTTTGCATAACTGGTAAACCGTAAGAGACAAACAAAAACTTACCACACACAAAAAAATAAATATATAGATATATATGTGTATAGAATTAAAACACACTATTTGTGTCGTATAATTTTTTTTTTTTTTTTTTCGTGGAGTTGACCACTTCCGAAGTTTTCGTATTATTAGTTCCAGTTTTGAAACACTTAAACTTTTCTCATTCGTTTGTTAACTCCTAGCAAAGCAAAGAAACGAATTTCAACCACATAGAAACCAAGTTTAAAAATATTTGACTATCGCTTTAGCCTCGTGCACTCCTTCTTACAAGGAAACAAGCAATAACACCACTTCTGCTGATATTTATCTCATTATCATGCAAGAGATAGAAGAATAAGCTTTTTAACAATCATTTGTTACAGAGATGTAGAGAAAGTATCTGAATGGAGTACCTCAGATTGTTTTTCTTTTTATTTTGTATATTTTTGTCATCTTTTACTTGCATCTTGGATATTTATGTGTAGTCAATGACCCATACACAAAACATTGGGGTAATAATAATTTGATACAAATAAAATGCCTTACATATACGTCTCATTCTCCACAAACACTTAAAACCCCTAAATTCTCAATAAGTACGTGCTGAACAGCAGCGGAAACGGATCAGAAGTCTGTAAATAAAATGTTGTTCTAATGTAATAGAACAATATTTTTCTACCGTGGAGTATTTTTACTTTCTCTACACGTACTATGTACAAAGTGTGTAGAGAAGGTATTGTAATGCACTCAAAAATTTGATAGCGAGATTTCACCGGAAATACATGTTTTTAGGTCCTTCTGAATCCAAAGAAAGCATTTTTTGAAAATGGTCCGTGTGGGCGTATGTACTTCTGTGGACGCAAAGCTCAAAAATGAAAACACCGTTAAATACCAAACTTGGTATTTAAGTTTGGCATCTTCCAAGGAGGATTTTTGAGAAAATACCCCCACAGCCAAATACCCTTTACAAGGAACTTGTTTTGAAAATTTTTATTTTCTCAAAAATTACTCTAACGATTTTGATTAAAATATCGTATATTAAAGATATTCACCAGAAAAATAAAATGTATATCTTAAGTTTTCTGGGAATAGCCTCTGAAGACCACTTTGTTTTGAATGAATTTTACGGAATTTTGCATAACTGCTGAACCGTAAGAGATGGACAAATACTTATCACACAAAAAATGTAGAGCACGTTAAAACACACAATTTATGCAAAATACATTTTTTCGTGGAGTTGATCGTGTTTTAGATATTCCTTGTTATTGGTTTCAGCTTTGAGAAACGTCTACTTTTCTCATACAGGAATTTGTCTACTACTGTCCATACAAACAAAGGGACTTCAGTCACACAGCAACCAGCTTTTGACTATCACTTTAACCAACGGTACTCACTTACTAAGATTATTTCTGCTATTTTTTTTCTCGATTAGCATGAAGTAAATAGAAGCATAAGTTTTTTAACAATAATTTGTTACAGAGATGTAGAGAAAGTCATGTGAATGAAACACATCAGATTTGTATTAAACACGAACTCATTTTCAAGAGCAGACGTTATGTTGGTTGCCATGGATACCTGCAACAGTTAATAAGGGTCTTGTCAGAAGGTAAACATGTTCTTGCTTTGAAGCCGGTGTAGATACATCACCACTTGTGAAGTGTATTGTTGGGAAACAAACATCCGTTACAATGCTCTATTGCTCTTACTAGACCCTTCACCCCGCTTCTCCATGATTATTTGTCCACCATTAACGTTCTATACGATCCTCAGAGTCGTGTATTGCTCATGATGTTTGCCTGGCGCTTACAATACTACCATACCCCATTTCATGTGGGTTAAGATGGCTGAAATAAACGTAGTGAATGTTAAGAGCCGAATACAACCTTCATCAAAATGGTATAAATTAGAAAATAGTGCTTTTAAAAGGATTTATTCTATATGAAAGGTCGTCTCCTTAGCGCGGTGGTAGCGTTGCTGCTTACCAAGCGGGAAACCTGGGTTCGATCCCCAGTACCGGCGTGGGGATTTTTCCCCCGCTGGGAGACCTGGCCCGGGGTGCACTCAGCCTAAGGTCCCTGGAGGGCCAATTAAGGAGCTACTTGATGGAGAAGTAGCGGCTCCAGGTCATGATGACCGCATTAACCGGCCGGGGGGGGGGACTCGAGGCGCTGACCACGTCTCACCCTCCAATACTGCACCCCATCCATGACGTCTGTAGTGGACCGAGATGGGGGACGCAGCGGCCGGGCGGTAGGCCAAGGTTCCCCGTGAGCTGTTGTGCCATGGAGTCATCCTATATGAAATAGCAAACCCTAAGCCGTTACATTCAAATTATGTTCTATACCTACTTAACCCTTAATTACATGGTGTTGCACATATGCAATAACGATGATTAATCAATTTTTAATGGACTATTTTCTAATTTCATTTCATCACCAAGTTATGGCTATTTTATATTGTAAATTTTTTAATATTTTTGAAAATTAATATAACTGCAGTGAAACGTAACCCCGTCCGCATCCAGCGTGTACACCGGTAATTTTACTTGGGCCCTCCCCATCCTTTACCATAGGCACATTTGACTCCAACTCACGATATTCGGCTTTGAATGGATGGTCAGCCCATTATTCAAGTCGCTTCAGTTGGCATGCCGGTGAACGAGACATAAAAACCATTGAGAATGAAACTGGTAACTGGTTATGGGTTCGTATCCCGGGCGCAGGTTATGGGTAGTAGGATTGTTGTGAATATGTAGGTGCCCTAGCTCAGGATTTTTAGTAGCATGGAAAGTCTCTTTCAGGGTGTGTTGAGACACAAGTAGTTCGGCCTTTTTCCGCCATCGAACACACCCATATTCCTCCTAATTTTCTACTATGAAATTACACTTCATCCGACTCTTATTATTTATTAATTTTGATGTAGTGATCTCGTCCGTACTCTGGTCGGTATATAATAACTATTTCAATCGTAACCAAAAGTAGCCTGGCCGACGCCATCACGGATTCTAAATATCACATCTTGGTTGTGCGGAGGTTCTTCGCCAAGTGCCCCAAAAAGCGTCCCCTTGATCATGCGGAGAGCATTGTTTTCTGACCCGCCATGTCCCCTCGGGCACTGTATTCTCAACCCATTACCCCCGGTTCAATGCACTATCATAGCGGTATTATGCGGTGCTTTCGGGGTCACCCGTCGGCTACTTGTACGTGTTTGAAATCTCTCATTTTCAACGTATATTTATATTTCCCGTCTTAATAACTCTTTGCCTCTTGATAGGAAATGTGGTCTCAGGAAGAACGATATATGTAGCAATTAAGTATTAATATGTTTACCCAATTAATATGTTAACGCATGTTGATGACTGCTCTTCTAACTGAAATAAAAGCTTTTGTTAAAAATCTGTAAAACTCTTGTAAGTAGACTAAAGCAATAGTTAAATCTTTTAAAAGCTGGTTGCCATGTGATTGATATTCGTTTAATGGCATAGCCAGGACTTTATGAGTTTTAAAACTGAAACGAATACAAAAATAATGCCTCAGAAATTGATACCTCTACAAATCATTGTATATACCATGAATTGTGTGTTTTGATGAGCTCTACATCTTTACTTTCTCTACACTTACTATGTATATAGTGTATAGAGAAGGTATTCCACTTCTCTAACAAATTTAATATCTAGATTTTACCGGAAATACCCGTTTTAGGGTCCCCTATATCCAGAAAAAGCATTTTTAGAAAAAGATCCATGTGTATGTCCGTGTGTCCAAGATCGAGATAACTAAAAATATGTATGTGTGTGTGCGAGTGTGTAGAAAAGCTAAAAATTAAAAGTCCTTTTCCCGTAAGAAAGTTTGTTTTCAAGCTCAGTATCTTCCAGGGATGCGATATGAAGAATTCAAAGCAATTCCCACACTTCAACTAACGTTTACATGTAAGATTTTTTTGGAAAATTCTGCTTTTCTGAAAAATATCTGTAACGACTTTGAATAAAAACTATATCCGAGATATTTTCATCACAAACAAAATATATGTTTTGAATTTTCTGGGAATGGCCTCTAAAAACCTCTTCATTTTGGATGAGCTTTGCATAACTGATGATTACTACACAAAAAATATAGATATCGCTAAAGCAGACAATTTCTGTCATACACATGTTTTGTGCACTTAACCTTTCCAAGATATTTCTTGTTATTGGATTCTATTTTAACTATTTAAACATTTCTCAATAAGGAAGTCATCTTTCGTTTCATACCTCTTTTGATTTGCTCCCTTCCATACAAAGATAACCGAACTTCATTTATTTCACATTTAATAGACTTGACTATCGGACTAACCTAGTGTATTGCTTATTTCCCTTCTGTTTACAAGGAAGCAAGTAATAAGATTATTTCTGTTAATGTTTATCTGGATTAGGATGCTGTAAATAAATGAATAATCTTTTGTAATAACAGGTAGAAAAACTAATATAAATGGAGCATATCTTTTTTTCTATCTACTGCATGTTATTTTTGCAGTAGTAGTTCCGTTACACATTTCATTGAAAGCACAAGGGAGATGGAAGAAAGCAAACTGGTATTCAGATATTTAAATCTAGTCACTATACGTTGGCCTACATTTTTCCATACTATCTCCATGACATTATTTGAGCAACAACTGAATAACAACAGTATTTGAACAAAACGACAAAGAATTCTTTCTTTGTGGTCTTATAACATGCTGTTAAAGGTTATTGTTTTAAGTACCTAATTTTATCAGGGTAAAACTTTTCAGAACTAGCTGCATTATATATTTCGGTATAAGTATAAAGGAGGCAATGATAGTACAATATTTAAGGACTTGACGCTCTGTATACTAGCATTAAAAATCCATTGTGTTTTCATGCAATCGTGATAAATAGCCGAAAATCGAGAGAACTAAAAATAATGACAAATAGTTGTACATTTCCAACCATTAATAGAAATTGTGCGTTTAAATAATCTATATTTTTTGTGCAGTATTTTTGCTTTCTCTATATGTACTATGTACATAGTGTATAGAGAATGTGTTGCACTCCACCCAAAAATTCGATACCGAGATTTCACCGGAAAGATATGTTTTAGGGTCCCCTTTATCTAAAAAAAAAGCATTTTCGGAAAAAGGTCCGTGTGTGTGTGTCCGTGTGATCGTGTGTCTGTGAACACGATAACTCAAAAATGAAAAGTAGGTAAAATACCAAACTTGGTATTTAAGTTTAGTATCTTCCAGGGATGCGACACGAATATCTTGAGAAAAATCCCGCCATCACCAACTACCCTTTACATGGAACTTTTTTCGAAAATTTTGATTTTCTCAAAAATGGCTCTAACGCTTTTGATTAAAATTTCGTATATTAAAGATATTTACCTGACAAATAAAATGTATATCTTGAATTTTCTGGGAATAGTCTCTCAACAGTAGTTTATTCAGGATGAATTTTACTGAATTTTGAATTACTGCTAAATCGTAAGAGATGGACAAAAACTTACTGCACAAAAATGTAGAGCACGTTAAAATACACAATTTATGTTATATACATTTTTTTCGTGGAGTTCGTCGTTTTTGAGACATTCCTTATTTTTGGTTTCTGCTATGAATAACATACATTTCTCCTACAGGAATTTGTCAACTGCTGTCCATACAAACAAAGGAGCTTCAGTGACATAGCAGCTTGCTTTTGATTATCATTTTAAGCTATGGTACTCCCTTATTTCACCTCTACTTACAAGGAAGCAAGTAATATGGCTATTTCTACTAATGGTTTAATGATTAGTATGAAGTAAATAGAAGTATAAGCTTTTTAAGAATGGTGTGTTGCAGGGATATAGAGAAAGTCATGTGAATGTTACACATCAGATTTTTTGTTATTATATACAAGTTATACAAGATTATACAAAATTCCTTCAGAATGAACTGGACTTCGTAGTCTATTCCCAGAAAATTCAAGATTTACAATTTATTCGTCTTTAACTCTCTTGCTACCATGGCCATTAAAATGTTTCAAACCTAGAACGTCACCCATCGATATAGTCTACCCTTCTACGCCGTGCGAAGAATACCAGCGTCGGTCTCATCATGGCAGTGTTCGAGAGATTGTAAACATCTTTTTAAACACCTTAACGGGAAGTCTTTTATACCACTGGAAAGATGTAGCCTTCTTATTTCTAACGGTGTATTTCAAGGGGATTCAGCGGTGTTTGTTATTTGAATGAAAGCCTTTCCAACCTTCGACAATTTTGATTGGCCTTCTCCAAAGCAGTTCCGCGTTTACTATGTAAGAGTGAACATGACAAGTTCTTCTGGGAAGAGTTGATAATAATTTTACGTGTATAATATCGATGCAAATCATGTGGCAGTAACGGTCATGAGTGAGTAATTAATCAACTCCGTGATCATCACATGCAAAGTGGAGGTTGTTAAATGAGTATTTATTAAATTACAAACATATTACCATTAAGAAAATTGCTAGATTTTAATCTAATTTTTCAATACGTGAGTAGAAGTCTCCCATTGGTTTCTGACAGGAGGAGAGATGGTACAGCGTGCGTAAAATGTGAAAAAGAATCACATCCTAAGTGCATTAATTTGCATGCGTGATCTAAATAAAAAGAAATGAGTGATATTTAATCAGGCAGTCTTAGTGTTTTTGAGTATTCATTTTTTCACTGCTTGAAACGGTTGACTTATAGTGACATTTACTTTTAATTACCGATTCATTTTTAATTTTTTGATGGCCATAGTTGACCAATTACATTTGGCTTTTGTGTACGTGTGTAAATTAAGCGTAGCAATATCCACAGTACCTATAGTGTTGAAACTAATGTGGGAAAACCATGATCATAACTGAAAAGTGTTTATATTCTCGATACAAAATACAGTGACATCGTGAATACCTGCGTGCCATATTTTGCATGTTTCTATGTATGACTTTAATTTCATGAAAAATAAGAAAAAATAGATTTTTTATTTTAATTGCATAATATAATTTAAACATTCCGGAATACAAAAAAGGTACAATTGGCCTCCAGGCGCCATTTTTAAATACCTTAAGTCACTGGAGCCACAGCAAAGCATTAGAGGTGAAACTGGACTCGGCAAAAGAGCTTCAGTTCGACGAGATGTAAATCACATCATGGAAAGTAGAAACTCAAGTTAGGCAGAAGCTAAGCAGCAATGCAATAAGAAAAGGTCAGAAAAAGCAGCAGTAGAGATTAAGAAAAGTTAAGCTGAGGGCCTAACCTACGAACCTGGTGAATTTTAATTTGAGCCATGCATTCAAATATTTCCTTGATTTCTCGTTATTGATTTTTTCAGCATTTTTCTTCTTATACAATGTTCCTTGTGGAACAGTTTCTGCGTTACACAAATAAAACTTGTTTACGCGTTCAAAGAGGTACAATTAATAAGAATTGTCCTAGATTTAATTTAAGCATATGTTTTAAATTTTCACAACACAAGAAATATATTTCTATGACCAAAAAAGAACACATTCATAACTTTTAACATTTTTGAGCGTAAACTAAAGAAGACACAGAGAAACATAGAAAAGTTTAAAAAAGTAGAAATATGTGAATATAGGGTTAAAATATTAGACAAAAATTATTATTTTTTGCGCAAGGGACTTTTTAGTGACGTGACAAAAACATTAGAACAAAACTGATGAAATTTGCAATGTTGCGCCTTTGTACTATATTACATCTGTGAAATAAATTTAAAATGTATTATTAGTTTGAAATTTTAAACTTTCACTCATATGTGTTCTTAAAGACAACATAGCTTAAAAATTATGCACTTATTTTCTTTATAACTGAATATATTGTTATATTACCAAATGTTCCTGTTATTTTGATTGAAATGTGTGGTATTTCATCTCAAATTATAATACAAAAAGTATTCTTTTTGTTGTTATTAAATAAATGGTGAATAGCAACTCACAACCCGATAATTCTTATAAACAGCAGATTATTAAACAGAAATTAATATGACAAAATACAGTTTTTAAATAATCATTCTAGCTTTAAAATTACATTTATCATGAGTTTTTCGGGGGTATTCCCCTGTCATTAGGTGAATTTTGGAGAGTATTCTTCATTCCCCGAACTTCCCACCTCTTCATTCCATCCCGACCGGTCGCTTTCAGGGTTGTAAGCGTCGACTTGGACTGCTACGGAGTTGTCATTTCGAGAGGTGAAATATAGCTCTCGGCGGCGGGATGGCTTTAGGAGTTGTTCCGGACTTAGGTGGTATATCCGAAAGGAGCCAGGCTCCTGAGCTTCCCACTTCTAGATGAACTGCTTGAGAAATAATAGGGACCCTCCACGATGGCTCTCTCCCTGTGCGAATGTCGACCAGCTTCTGAAATTACACTGATCTCAACCTTCCTCCAGGAGTCTAACATACAATAAGCCTATGGCTTCATGTGGTATATCCCCAGTAACACACATTTTGCGAATATGCCTTTGGAAGACCATGCATCTCCATCATTTAAGGCCTTTAGATTGGCAATTTACACTTTCTGAGATAATGAGTCATGAATTTAGCAGATTTCACATTAGAAGGTTAAAAGTTTCAATGCCCCCTTAAATCTTAGATTGTTCCGAGAGAAGTAATTTATATCTAAACATGTTTCTAATATAGAATTACGCTTTAAAGTAGTAGAATAGTGAGAATCTTGACTTTCCATTCCATTTTACATCCGAATTAACCGTATTGCAGAATTTTGCTCATTTCACCTTTTAAATCCGAGATAAATCTTTAGGGAAAAAAGGTAAATTTTCCTGATGCAGTTTTAGATCAAAGCCTCTACAACGAGTAACCGTGAAATTAGACGCGTTCAGTGGGTCACTAATTCTCTGAGGAGCGGGCAAAAGCAAGAGGAAATGATGAACATTTGGAAACACGAGGTGAATGTGAGAAGAGTATGCGGCTGTTTTCAATTTCACGCTAGCTTTGGTTTATGTGTGTGTCCGCTTTTCTCTCCACCTGGCCGCAGCAACATTCTCTACATAGCATCAGACAAAAATTACCTGCTAGAGACTCGTACGAACTCAAAAACACGTTCTACAGTCGTGGTCACTTTGGCTGTCGATTCTAAAGTAAAACAGAAGCAGTGCGCCATGCGGATTTCATCAGCGCTCAAGTAAGGCCGCTGGATTTGAATGGGATGATTTATTGCATTGAAAAATCTGATGTGTGCCATTCACATGATCTTCTCTATATCCCTGCAACAAATTATTCCTAAAAAACTTATACTTCTATTTACTTTATGCAAATCAAAAAAAATTAGCAGAAACAGTCTTATTACTTGCTTCCTTGTAAATATAAGCGAAATAAGGCACTACCATAGGTTAAAATGATAGTCAAAAACTGGTTGCTATGTCAATGAAGTTCCTTTGTTTATATGGATAGGAATTGACAAGTTCCTGTATGAGAAAATATAAGTTTTTCATAGCAGAAACAAAAAATAAGGAATGTCTCAAAAACGACGAATTCCACAAAAAAAATGTATATAACATAAATTGTGTGTTTTAACGTGCTCTACATTTTTGTGTAGTAAGTTTTAGTCCATCTCTTACGGTTTAGCAGTTATTCAAAATTCAGTAAAATTCATCCAGAATAAACTACTCTTCAGAGGCTATTCCTAGAAAATTCAAGATATACATTTTATTTGTCAGGTAAATATCTTTACTATACAACATTTTAATCAAAATCCTTAGAGCCATTTTTGAGAAAATCAAAATTTTCGAATAAAGTTCCATGTAAAGGGTAGTTGGGGGGGATTTTTCTCAAAATCTTCGTGTCGCATCCCTGGAAGATACTAAACTTAAATACCAAGTTTGGTATTTTACCGACTTTTCGTTTTTGAGTTATCGTGTTCACAGACACACGGATACACACACACACACACACACACACACACACACGGACCTTTTTGTGAAAATGTTTTTTTTTTGGATATTGGGGATGGTAAAACATATATTTCCGGTGAAATCTCGGTATCGAATTTTTGGTGGAGTACAATACTTTCTCTATACACTATGCACATAGTGCGTATAGAGAAAGTAAAAACTGACAAAACCAGATCCAAAAATGTTTGCAAAAGTGTCTTCTTCTTTCTACCTCGTATAATGAACATGAGCAGAACATTATTAGAATTATCTTATGACTTGGTTGTAATTAGAAAGTAACCAAAGTGGACACCCAGATTTCACCGAAAATATATACTTTGAGACCTTCTTATGGCAAAAAAGCACTTTTATAAAAGGTCCATATGTGCGTGTCTCGTCACTCTATGTCTTTGAGCAGCATAACTTAAAAACAAAAAGTTTTGGTATTAAGTTAAGCATCTTTCAAGGACGCGACACGAAGATTTTCACGATGATGTTATGGAAGATTCCTCACTCCCAACCACCGTTTAGATGGAACATTTTTCGAAAATCTTGAATTTTTCCAAAATTGTTGGGAGTGGGAGATTTTCCTGAAGATCTTTTGTCGCATCCTCGGAAGATGCTTGCTTAAACACGGAGTTTGATATTTAACGTACTTTTATTTTAAGTTATGCTGCCCAAAGACACAAGTACATACATAGAGAGAGAGAGAGAGAGAGAGAAAGAAAGAGAGAGAGAAAAGAGAGAGAGAAAGAAAGAGAGAGAGAAATTGTGACACTCCTACACTAACTTTTTTCTAAAAATGCTGCTTTTTGGATTCAGGAGGTCTTAAATCATATATTTTTGGTGGTATCTCAGAAGCAATGCTTGCGTGAAATATAATACCTTCTCTATGTACTATGTATATTATACATACGTGCTAGAGAAAGTAAACTCTGAAATGTGATATCTGCATAACTTCCTATTCCCCATCGTATATTATTGGTTATAATAACCATTGATAGGAAAGCTTGTTTGTTTGTTTTTTTATCTGTTTCATTTTAACCGAGATAAACCTTTGCAGAAATACTATATTATACATTCTGCTATGATAAAAAGGGAGTAGCCATAGATACATTTTTAAGGTTTAAATAAACTCTCGAAAGGAGTTCTAAGTCACTAGGACAGAGTATTGACTGACTAATTCTAAACTCATCCAGAAAGAAGAAAACTTCAGAAGCTGTTTACAGAAAATTGAAATATACACCATATTTACCACGTATATATGTTATTACATGGTACCATTTGCCACTTAGATAAACGTAGAAATAAAGGGATTTCAAGCGGTACACGCAGAACCAACAGATTTGGATGACGACGGGCCTAAGAATGGATCGGGTCTCATACGGTTCCAGAGTGAACGCCTCCGACGCCGCCAGGACCAAGTCTCAAGCCTCCGGAGTTCCGCCGAAAGGTCCCTAGCCCGAAGAGGTTGTGTCCCAGTAGAGTGGTTCTGCACGACGCCAGAAAGAAACTTGGACAATACACAAGTTACCGCCCAACCGCAACCTGGTGAACACCTTCGCCTGGTCCTTTAACTCTACATCAGATGACAAGGAAGTAATTGGTACAGGAAATTCGGGGATATCTAATGAACCTTCTCCACATTCACCTGATAAACCGAAGAAACCTCCGAAAAAGCATGAATATAGAATTTCGGCTACAGAATCGAACCCACTACTCCCAGATGCGAGTCCTAAATGTTACTGTGGTGCAAACTCACTCGGTAGATGTTTTAAGAACTAGAAACTATATGCTGGCCTTAAATTTTCATACTGAACAACACTCAATGAATGACAGTTTCATAAAATAATATTGGGGTATCGGAAATGGTTTATATCACAAAAGAGGTAATTTGAAATAGACTCCATTTAATTAATTTACATTTTTGTTTGTTTTACTTTTTGTGTATCGGTTAAAGTATACCAATTATTCAAGATCATATAGGCAGAAATTTCCTTCCAAATGAACTCAACTTCGCAGGCTATTCCTTCAAAATCCAAAATACCTATACATTTTATTGGTCATGTAAATATCTTTATATACACTTTTAATAAAAACCGTTGCAACCATTTCTGATAAAATAAAAAAATATTCAGAAATGAGTCATGTAAAGTTAGGAGGGAGTGCAGAATTTCTTTGAAAAAAGGTGTGCGCATCTTCGGAAGATATTAAACATAAATACCAAAACGGTAAGTACCCAACATTTCGTTTTAGACTATGGTTTCCACAGATAAATAGAGACACAGACCTTTTTCTACAGATGTTTTGTGGGGATTCAGAGAGCCTCAAGATGCACTTTGTCAGTATTTTAGGTAATCTTGTAGATATAATGATGTATGTCAGTACTTATAAATGGCTTCTCTCTTGCTTTCAATGCTCTTTGTCTTGTACAATTTCGACACATCCGAATAATGCCTGTCCCCATGGCCGCGCTCGCCAAGGCGTCTCGCTTTGGTGCTTCGTAGCGCAGGGGATCGTGAGTTCGAATCTCTCTTGGACATGGGTGTTATATGTGTGAATATATGTGTGTGTGTGTAAAAGAACAAAATCAGCAATTCAGTAATCATACAGAAAACAAAGTTAAAACATTACGTAAATAAAAGTAGGGTATACAGCGCCGGAGTCCCGACCAGACTCCGGAACTGTATTACAAAAAAATCTGATGTGTACCATTCACATGACTTTCTCCATATCCCTGCAACAAATAATTCTTAAAAAGCTTGTACTTCTATTTACTTTATGCTAATGAGAAAAAATTAGCAGAAATAGTCTTATTACTCGCTTCCTTGTAAGTAGAAGCGAAATAAGGGACAACCTAGGTTAAAGTGATAGTCAAAAGCTGGTTGCTAGGTCAATGAATTTCCTTTGTTTATATGGATAGGAGTTGACAAGTTCCTGTATGAGAAAAGTATACGTTTTTCATAGCAGAAACCAAAAATAAGGAATGTCACAAAAACGACGAACTCCACGAAAAAATGTATATAACATAAATTGTGTGTTTTAAAGTGCTCTACATTTTTTGTGTAGTAAGTTCTTGTCCATCTCTTACGGTTTAGCAGTCATTCAAAATTTAGTAAAATTCATCCTGAATAAACTACTCTTCAGAGGCTATTCCCAGAAAATTCAAGATATACATTTCATTTGCCAGGTAAATATGTTTAATATCGGAAATTTTAATCAAAATCGTTAGAGCCATTTTTGAGAAAATCAGAATTTTCGAAAAAAGTTCCATGTAAAGGGTAGTTGGGGTGGGGGGATTTTTCTCAAAATCTTCGTGTCGCATCCCTGGAAGATCCTAAACTTAAATACCAAGTTTGGTATTTTACCGACTTTTCGTTTTTGAGTTATCGTGTTCAGAGACACACGGACACAGGGACACACGGACACACACAAACACACACACACACACACACACACGGACCTTTTTGTAAAAATGCTTTTTTTGGATATTGGGGACCCTAAAACATATATTTCCGGTGAAATCTCACGTTTAGCGTCCTCACTCAGATTCTGGAAGGTTGACGGTTCAAAGTTCATTTCCGGTTTCTAGAATTGAGGGGATTCTAGTACACAAGCTATCTCAATCGAAAACAAAGCATCGATATGAGGTAACGCCTGATGGGAATGCAAGCACACTTAAGATGCAGCTAACGTGAGCAGGATATTAACTGAGCAGTTCTTAACTACGTATACATTTCTTTATAATAGCTATGGTAGTTTTACTACTCTACTCTCAGCTATTACATTTTCTCCTCCGTTAACGAAAATCTCTGAATCCTGTAAGAAAAATCTGATGTTTTCCGTTCACATGGCTTTCTCTACATCTTTGCCACAAATAATTGTTAAGAAGCTTGTGCTTCCATTTACTTCTTGCTAATCGAGAAAACATTAGCAGAAATAGTCTTATTACTTGCTTCCTTGTAAGTAGAAGTAAAAT
Source organism: Hymenopus coronatus (assembly GCA_030762935.1). Classification (NCBI taxonomy): domain Eukaryota; kingdom Metazoa; phylum Arthropoda; class Insecta; order Mantodea; family Hymenopodidae; genus Hymenopus; species Hymenopus coronatus. The sequence goes on along the minus strand of CM060895.1, from coordinate 93,249,983 downwards.
AAATAAGGGAGTACCATAAGTTAAAGTGATAGTCAAAAACTGGTTGCTATGTGACTGAAGTTTCTTTGTTTGTATGTATGGAGTCGACAAATTCCTGTATGAGAAAAGTATAAGTTTTTCAAAGCTGAAACCAAAAACAAGGAAAATCTTGATAACAATCAACTCCACGAAAAAGAAATGTATATATCATAAATTGTGTGTTTTAACGTGCTCTACATTTTCTGTATGGTAAGTTTTTGTATATGTCTTACGGTTTAGCAGTTATGCAAAATTTCGTTAAATTCATACAGAATAAAACAGTCTTTAGAGGCTATTCCCATAAAATTCAAGCTATTTTATTTGGCATATATATCTTAAATATAAGAGATTTAATCAAAATCGTTACAGCCATTTTTGAGAAAATAAATATTTTTGAAAAATGTTCCATGTAAAGGGTATTTGGGTGTGGGGGATTTTCTTGAAAATCTTCGTGTCGCATCCTTGGAATAAACCAAACTTAAATACCAAGTTTGGTTTTCAAAGGTATTTTCGTTTTTAGCTATGTACACACACGGCCCTTTTTGTAAAAATGCTATTTTGGATTCAGAGGGACCCAAAACATGTATTTTCGGTGAAATCTCGGCATGGAATTTTTGGGTGGAATGTAATACCTTCTCTTTACTCTATGTACATAGTAGTGTAGGGAAAGTAAAAAGTATAAACTTAAAAGACTGAGTTAATGCAGCACATGGAAGTAGTAACATGTATTTGTTACTTTTTATTTCAGTAAATCAAACTTGGGTCACGAGATAACTTCTTGCTATTCGAGAAACATATTAAAAGAAATGGTCTTATTACTTCTTTCCTTACATTCCGAAAAAATGATTCCCATTTGAGAGAAATATAAATATTGGAAAATTTAGACCAATAACAGAGAATATCTCGGGAATGTATCTGACAGAAATTGGATATTTCAAGGAAAATTACATGTATTATGTAGTGATATTCTGTCTATCTTGTGATTTACTAATTATTCTGAACTCATCCAGAACAAGAAAACTTCAGAAGCTATTATCAGAAAATTGAATATATTTAATACATGGCAATTTAAATTAAAATCCTTAAAGTGGATTTTCATAAAATTAAAAATGTTCTAAACGTGTTCCAAATAAAATCTATTGTGTTGAGGATTTTCTAGAAAATCTTGGTTGTGTATTCTTGAAGGAACCTAACTTTAATATCAAGTTTAATATTTAACGACTGTTTGGCATTTGTTATGCTCTACACATACATACAAACATACATGGTATTTATGTTAAAATGCCTCCTTTTATTCACGTGAACTCAAAACATGCTTCCGAAGAAATCTCGACATCGAAATTTTAGATGGGATACAATAGTTCTACTTATTCCAAGTAGCATAGAAAATAAAATACTCCTCACATTTATATGATGCAACATAGGGGCATTTAAGTTAATTTTATGCTATACTCTTGAATAAGTATTTAATGAACGTTTCAACTGAACTGAAATCATTAGAAGTGAAATTAATATAAATTAACGATTTTAGCACCTTTAAACCAGCAAATATTTTTGTTGATATCTCGATGTTTAGTTCACCTTCCTGTGCAATCTTTAGGTAAACTTTAGAGATAATACATTCATGGAGTCTCACTCACAACTGTTTTATTCTGATGAAGATACCGAAAGAAATTCTCTTGATGTTCCGCAAAGTATTTTGCAAAAGGTAAAGGAATAAATACAAAAGCAGACATGACAATGCTTCTCTGTTCGCTCAAAGTGAGTGTTCCTTGAAGACATTCAAACTTTTTGGAAGTTATATTAAATATGCTTCCATAAATGAGACCAAACTTCTAAGAAGAGTCTCGAAGATATGTAATGGTATTAAAGTTAGTATCAAATAATATCTCTGAAACAGTTGTTTGGTTGATTATTTACATATCTTTGCTATATTATTTAACATGTGATGATGAAGTAGTCTATCCCCAGTATTTATCTACCTGGAATAGTTTCATTCCGTACGTAGATAAATAAACTAGAAAATGCGAATTCCATGAAGATTGAACATACAAAGATACCTAGTAAATTTATCCTGTGTTATCTATAAAATATAGGCATTGTGTATGAAGCATTCAGTTATTGCATAACTTTTATTCTAAAACCATCATATAACATATAAAATGCATGTAATTAACACCATCCACCACCACTTGTTTTCTTTGTTTCTACAAATTATTTATATGAAACCTTATTTTCTTCTTTATGTCCATTTAATCATAATAGTCGTAGCGTGGAAAAAATTAAAGGAATTGATCGCAGCATTTCACGATAATATGTTCTTGCAGATAAAATGGGAATAGAAAATACGCTAACCTTCAGCGATATTCAAAAGTTTTCAGAATTGATCTCTATATGATGGTTTTGAAATCCCATTATCTTTACTTTTCGAGCAGGAAAAAACGAATATCGGCGGCACATTTCAAAAACGTATACATATTTTTAATTAAAACCAATAACAAAGAATATATTGGAAATGGTTAATTCTGCCCCACCCAAATAAAAGTTTTGAATAAATTGCGTGCCTAAACCAGATCTACAGTGAATACTAATATCTACTATGGTTTATCAGTTATGGAAAAGTCGTTTGGAATAATTAGGATCAGAAAATTCAATATATACTCTTATTTATTGTGAAGCTATATTAATAAAACTCTTTAGGGCCATTTTAGAGAATGTAAACATTTTCGAAAATGCTGCATGTAAAACGTAGTTTGCTGTAGAAATATTTTCTTTAAAATATTTGTGTTACATCCTTGGAATCAATCAAGTTTGATGTTTAATACTTTTCCTTGTTGAAATATGCTGTTCAAAGACACAACCACATCCACGCTGACCATTTTCTAAAAACCTGATGTATTATAGTCACATGACTTTCTCTGCCTAGTCTGCAGCAAACTATTTTAAGAGATGGTTTTATTATATACATATTTCCTTTTAGGTAAAAGGGAAAAGTACACGAATGTGGAGCAACAGCAATATATTTTACAAACGGGTTGCTGTGTGAGGTCATAAAATATCCTTTCTCTTTTTATGACCAGTATAAAAATAAATAATTTCCCATTTGAGAAAACTATAAATATCGCAAAATTAAAATAAATTGCAAGTGGCTAACTTAAAAAACTGTATCTAACATAATTTATGTACTTTAACGAGATCTAAACCTTTATGCAGTAAGACCTTTTCTATTTCCTGAGGTTTACAGTTATGCAAAAGTCATCTAGAATGAAAAGGACTTCACAGCTACTCCCAGATAATTCAATATATAGTAAATTTATCATGTAAATACCTAACATAGCTTAGATATTTTAATTAAAACACCAATAATGGTTGAATATTATGCGGACCTGGTTATTACGTTTTTAAACAGACCGCGACACCCGAAATATTGACTTTTCCAAAGCTTGGATTTTTTTTTTTTTTTTTTTTGGTAGCGTTTAACGCCCGCTTTAACTACTAATGGCATCGCAGGCGGTGACACTGATGATACATGAATGATGATGGAGCACCGGTGGAATGCGATGGCGGGGGAAACCGGAGTACCCGGAGGAAACCCGCCCCAGCGCCGCTTTGTCCACCACAAATCTCACATGCGGTCGCTTGGGATCGAACCCCGGACGTCTAGGTGAGAGGCTAGTGGTCTAACCACTCGGCCACGGCGCGGCCCCCAAAGCTTGGATAAAATAAAATATATTCCACTCATTAGATTCTGTATGGGTAAAATATGCTAACAGAGACTTGAGAGTTAATATTTTAACTCCCTCTCTTTTCCGCTTAATTAGTCATTTTGTTAGTCATTTTTGAGAAAAACAACATTTTCAACACTTTTTACACGTAACAGGTAGTTCGGGGTGTAGGCATTTTATTGAAAATCTTCTTGTCACATCCTTGGAATATACCAAACTTAAATACAAAGTTTGGTATTTAACGGTCTTTTTGTTTTTTAGCTATGCTCTCCACATACACACACCGCTTTTTATGGATTCAGGGAATATCAAGACATGTATTTTCGGTGAAATCTCGGTATCATTTCTGGGTGCATTACAATACCTTCTCTATAAGTATGTACATAGTACATACTTATACTTTCTATACTTACTATACATAGATAAGAAATTAAAAATCCTTTAGTAAGATGGAAGCATTTTGCAATACCACTGTAAATTCTATTACATATTTGTAAATATATATTATAATTTGTTAACGTTTATGAAGAGTACATAATACAATAATCATATTTTAATTGTATACTAACTATCATGTCGATAATTATAAAACTACCATTTGACATTACGTCAGTGTTACATATAATGAAATTATATTTATTTCTACATTTAACACTAATTTTTGATACTCTTTGTTTTTATGTGCAAAAAAGGACACATTATAGGGCACATTAATTATAGTGCAGTGGCGTGCAGGCCTCAAAAGCAAATGGTGTGATTATATGTCTGTTCTGTTGTTTTTGTAACCCATGCGTTTAGCGTTAGAGCTTTATACATTGTTTTTTTTTTATTTTCCATAGTATATAAACATGTGTATACATGTATATGCCTTGACAAGTTCTATTTTAAGTGGCTACTTGGCTTAAACGAACCTACAGAATGCTTTCTAATCTAATCTAATGTTATCTTGCACCGGTTGTGCACAGGGCTAAAACGGAACGTCACGTGGGCAGAGAGACAGCGGACTGCTTTCTGTACATCTCTAGTTCCACCAGCAGTGGAACCAAAAATCAGGCTCCTTTACGTCTGGTGGTATTCATCCCCAACAGAGAATTTAACTGCCCATACAAATTCATGCTTCCATTTACGATCCCTTTCTCTTTTATGTTACACTTCCAAGTTTATGGCAAGCTGGCAACGATCGCTTTCCGCAATTTACTCTACCCCTTTTGGGAACTATCCAGCGTCTTTAAATGGACCTTTCTAAATAAATCTCGTCGCGAAACCTGCTAATTTAGGAAGCACTCCTCAATGAAAACGATAAACGGAGCATTAAAAGCTTTCTCACAATAGGTGTTTTATCTCTCCGTCTCGTTATTTATATGCACTTCTTTTGACAGAAAATATGTGCTGTGTGCACCGCTTTGTGCAGATAATTTAAGAGCGGAAATGAAGTGGCAGGGGCAGAGTGTTCCCACTCATATGTAGAAAAAGACTTAAAACGAGAGTGGTAGTACACACACATATACATACACAAAAGACTAACTTTTGTATTGGATATTTTGTGAAGCTGGTAGTATTTATTTACGACAGAAGTGTAATTTCCAAATGCACAGAGCTTTTAGCACCTTCTATAGTAATGGAGCCCAAACTAATTATTTTAACTGCAGAACTAAATGGCCTTTTTAGTTCTTTCTAATTGATAAAAGTAACTTTACCTATTTTGTAGCATATGAATAGGTCAAACAATACAGTGATAGTTGCTACGTATACCACCCAACTGAACTAGTAGCAGTAGCAGTAGCAGTAGTGGTTAGTAGTCAATAGTCAGTAGTTAGTGGTGGTGGCGGTAGTAGTAGCATTTATTAAGTTTAAAATAATACCTACAATATTTGCGTCACATAGTCACATGAGTCAGGTGACCGTGCACGCTGTCTAAAAATACTTGAATTTAAAATATTACCTATATATCTATTTTATATAACTTTACAACAAGGGAAATGCACACATACACACGTTCACGCATACAACAACATAAGCACAGAACAATAAAAAGAACACCATTCTGATATATCACACACACACAGACACACACACTTGTACACACAACTGCACCACGTATTCACACATATAGATTACTCAAACATCAAATAATTCTAGCTCAGGCTAGGCGGGTGGAAAACTCGTAAGGTAGTTGATGAAGCTGGTAAGAGAATTTGCCTATTATGTGGGTATTAGGAAGACTGGGCGCATATTTTGGCAGATTGCGTGTGGATTGAGGATGTTAGGAAAAAATTAATGTTGGAAGTATTTTAAGCTTCAAACAGACGAAGAACGGCATTCTTGGATTTGATTCTAAACAGACAGAACTGTCTCTTGGAGCTGTGTTAAGAGAAACCTACTCACGATCTATTTTCGTGCATGTCGAGTAATATTGCATATGTCATGTTAGCAACTGAGTGACTACGTTTTTAATTTTTAATTTATATATAAGTCGTAGCGCATAGGTAGAGAGGGCATTGCATTTTACACAAAAATTCGTAGTGGCATTTCAACGGAAATACATGTTTTATGATATCCTGAAAAAGAAAAAACAAAGAAATCATAAGGCAATTTATGATAATGTTGGTCTCAATTAGCATGAAGTAGAGAGAAACATAAGCTTTAAGAAGAGTTTTAGGGTAGATTAGGTAGAGAAAGTCATGTGAATGGAACGCATCAGATTTTTACCTCTTATGTTTAGAAGAGGCTGGGTCAATCATGCACCAATCCGAGCACTACCCTTTCTCCAAAGTGATAGACTTTCCCATTCTTTGTTGGTATTGATTAGACGAAGTGCCCGCCATTATTGTAAATGAACAGGAATAACTGATAACGTTTTTGTGCATGTCTTCTCATCATGTACATGCTGGTTACGGGTTACACACTTGTGCCTCCACCTGAATCTCTTTCTGTTTGACCTAGACGTATCAAAGGTTAGCTATTTCACACAATATGCACACAGAGGACTTTAATGAATTCCACCACACGAATCTGGCTACCATAGACGGGTCTTAGATAAGCAATTTGAGATGAGAAACCCATGGTCTGTGGATTTCAATTTCCAAGGTATGATATAGGTTCCCTAAAGGGGTGGTAAGCCAGTAATTCTGCTTCCACTCGAAAGGATACCTCACAATAAACGGGACAGGCATGCGAACTGCATCTGCTTGCCGTAATGGGTATGAGATTGGCATTATGTGAAACTAAACGGCAGAGGTTGAAACGGTAAATTCCAAATTTAAGGTTAGAATGGACGCGAGAAACGATTCCGCGGTATACTCATAAATATAGGTTATACAACGGAGGAAAACACCTAGTTTACAACACACTACACACGAAGATCGTCCAGAAAGTGAAGAACGCTTTAGAATAACTAAATAATAACAAACTATATCAACACAAAACTTTATTTACAAAATCACAATATCCTACTCTATTCCTTAACGTTATCTATAGACATTTTTCCCAAAGCATTTATTGTATCGTGATGGCAGTTTTTCAAAGCAGATGTTATATTCTTCTATGGCCAAAGATCTGAGTCAGGATGTCATTGCCGCTTTGAAGCCGGTATTTGGTTGGGAACTCCTCGACCCAAAGAATAATTTAAGATGTCCAGAAAGAAATGCTCTTTTACTTTCAACTCCTGCATAACGAGTGATGACCTTTCTGGTCTTCGTCGTGAGCTCTCGTTCTTCTGTGATTACATTATGGGCCATTTCCTCACTAAAGACTCATTCATTTTATTAACATCATGCACTTGCTTTATTTACCTATACATTTCGATTGGCCGAAGATTGTGTAAAATTAAAAAACGAATCAGGTCTTTGGCAGTAGAAGAGTATAACATTGAAAAACTGATAATACGTTATAATAAATGCTTGACAAGAATGCGATTACGTTGAGAAATATACTTATATAAGTACTGTAACTTTTTTGAATAATTTTGTGTTTATATCTTTAATTATTATTTTGTTATGCCAAACCGTTCTTTAGATTCTGGAAATCCTCGTGTAGATCTATTACTGCTAACACCCCCAGGAGGAAGTGGTAAGTAAGGGAACTACAGGAGACTAGAGTCTACAGCAGACAGATACGCCTCAGAGGTGCGCGGAAGTCATAACATTTCCCGACTCGAAGACCGTTCTCCTATTGGAGCCGTACAAAAAGAACGATCTACGACTTCCCGACGAAGCAGCCCTCTAGTGTCCACTGGGAGTACTCTTTACTTTGAACATGTGTCTGGCACATCTATCCAGTAAAACCATTCACCACGGACCTAGAAACACACCTGAAAAATGAGAAGGAAACGAACATTTTACTAATTATTTTTCTGCACTGTTTTCTTTCTCTTTAAGAAATTGTTTATTTATTGGAATGAATTTAGAGATTTGGTATATTATTAAATTAAGTAGATTTGGTAAAAAATAAGGAGTAATGAGAGGAAGGAAATGGTATTAGACGATAAAGAACTCTAGCATTCACCAACCAATGCCGGGGAATTAACCAAGGGTCAGATTATGCATCGCCGGTTTTGAACTCGGAATCTCCCGAATTTGAGTTGCACAGTTTACCGCGGGTCCTCCCCCACTCGGTAGGCTCCCCGCGATATGAGAAGCTCGTACTCGTATTTTATAGGTACGTATTCTTCAACGATTATGTTCTTTAGCTCCTAGATTAACTGTTTATACAGCTTGTTCACAGTCAATAGAGTACAGTACTTTCATTTTGGGCCGCCTCCTTAGCGCGGTGGTAGCGTGGTTGCTTGCCAAGTGGGAGACCAGGGTTCGATTCCCGGTACCGGCTTGGGGAATTTTCCCACGCTAGTAGACCTGGTCCGGGGCGCACTCAGCCTCGTGAGATTCCTGGGGGGCCAATTGAGAAGCTGCTTGATTGAGAAGTAGCGGCTCCAGACGAGAAGACCGCATTAACCGGCCGGGAGGGACTCGAGACGCTGATCACGTCCCACTCTACAGCACTGCACCCCATTCATGACGCCTTCGGATGGAGATGGAGAATGCTGCGGCTTGGCGTTAAGCAAGGTCCCTTGTTTGTTTTTTTTTCTTTAATTTTGGATTAATATGAGCTTCATCAATTTCTTCTAGTATTGCTGTTACTCGTGAGGTATGGGTTTTTCTTTTCTGAAACCAAACTGTAATTTAGATTGTACTGTTGTACGAGGTCTGTCAATTTAATTTGCGATTAACTTTATAAATATTTTCCAGGTTGCATTTTCCACTGCTCATATGAGTTCATGTAAACTATATTTCGTTTCCATATGACCTAAGGGATGTTGTAGTTCATTTCTCAGGAGCTGTATTTAAGCTCAGATATTTGTTGAATTCTACCAGCCTGTGCGTGGAATGTTATTTTTAGATATTTATGTGCATTTGGTTTGTTTTTGCTTCTTTCTGTATTTCTTTTTTTATTTTCCATTAATGATGCTTTCTCCTGGGTGTCTATACTATGGCTTCAGCTTGGTTCCCTTTGTTCAGTATCATATAAAAAACTACTTTCCCATTTGTCTTTTGGAATCTCTTGTTGATATGTTTTATGAATTGTGCATTTATGGATTTTCAATGAGTATTCCTAAAGGACTTCAATTGACAATTAATCTATATTGTTTTAAACGAATTGCACATCTCGCATCTTTAATGATAAGGGCATCTCCAAAACCTGCAATTTTAAATTAACTTTTCGCGCTGCGCTTCAGGCATCCAAGTGAGACACTTCAATTGATTTGTTTATTCATAGAAACCAGCCAGAAAGAAAGATAAGCCATCTTCTAGTTTGGTTTAGTTTGAGCCACCATCGCTGAAGAAGGTTGTAAAGCAAACAATGCACCTCCAAGTAGAAATTTCTTCCAATACTTCAATGAAAATGAATAAATTCTGTCCAGTACGATGAAATGAGCTGATATTTCAACGTTTACCTACATTTTAATAACAAAGTGCTGGTTCTCTTGAACGGCATCATTCACATCTGTCCTGCGCATAACATTTTTAGGTTACAGTACTGTTAATGGTGCATTATCAGTGTTAGACTGTCATATTTGAAAGGACAGAAATATCCTTTCATGTAATAAAAACAATTATTAAAATTTAATTTTCATATTTCAATTACTCAGTTTTCCTTCTAGAATAAACAGGTTTTTATAGTGTAGGATGTAGGATACTGGAGAGAAGGAGATGTGGCTACACCTCCCGGAAGGAGCCAGAAAACGTTCCAAGCCCGCAAGCAGAAAAACCTGCAGAGATACACAGAATTGCCTTACATAACCACACTGAACACCCGCACACTATCAAGGAGTAATCCTTAGCGGGTGACCTAGTAGGCGGGACAGCTTTCTCTGGCCTTCACAAGGAGGAATCCTTCCACAGCCTAAGTGACTCCGCCATTTGCCCGCCACCTTCGACACTGCAGAACCTGAACACCTAAAATACGAAAGTGGAATGAAATAAGAGGAAATGCAGGAAAGCAGAATCGCGGTAGAATACGCCACCCTAGCATTTGATTTTGCAATAAAGCGAAAACCAGGTTTGGATTATGAATATTTTGTTACAAAAACGTTTCTCGAGCTTCATATTCGATACTGATGGAGGATAAAAGAACATACCACCATATATCGCAACCAGAAATTTGGCTGCCATAGACACGCGCATTGATTCGAAAAATGCATACATGATTTTGCTATCAGATTATTTAACATTCTAACTTTTATGATGTAGCCCACAGTAAAGGGCAACTGCCTCTCCCAACAGCACGAATAATCATTTACATTCTGTGTCATTCTTCCGTGTATCTGGAATGCCTGTCCTTTGTCGGTAGACATGCTGTGGTTTCATCCATGCGTGATGTAAACAAGAATATCACTTTTTGTATGGTAATCTAGATGCACATTATTTCCGTTTCACTGAGATGTAAACTCTCACAAAGAGAATTACAGCGAGTTAGAGCGGAATACGGTTCAGTGTGGCACCTGTTTGCTTTATGAGACTTAAACGTACTCTAGAAGTGCAATTGCATTAAGACAATAATGTGACCATTAACTACGGTATTAATGTTGCCGAGTATTTTACACGAACTTCAGTGATAACTCTACACCAAAAAACTGACGCAGTCACATCATGTAACAAGTATTAAGAATATCTATAAGCCAAATTTTCAAAACATTCAAAATAATTAACACAAATTTGATGTCTCATATATTCTAACTACGCCCTGCGCCCTTAATTGCCGAACGTGTGTGAACGGCGTGCGTATGTGAACACGTGTACCGGTGGTGAGTTCTTTTTAATCGAAGCCATGATTGTTACCTCTGTGCGAGTGGACACCTGTGCTGTCGGAAAGTTCTTTGACGTCGAATAATTACACCTGAGTGTTGTGGCGGTTACGTGGTTACGGGTTCGTATCCCGGGTGCAGGTTTTAGGTTGTTAGGAATGGTGTGGATTTGTTGTTGCCCTAGCTCAGGATTTTTACTAGCATGGACGTTCTTTCAGGGTGTGGTACGACACAAGAGCTTTATTCAGTTGTTCGGCCTTTTACGTCGTCGAACACACAGACCTTCCTCCTAATTTTTTCCTGTGAAACTATACTTTACGCGACCGCGACTATTGTTACTTATTACTGTTGATGCTGTGATTTATTCCCTATTCTTGTCAGTATTAAAGTAACTATTTCCCTCACGACTAAAGGTAGCCTATTCGGCTCCGCCTCGGACCCCACATTTCATATCTTTGCTCTGCCGATGCTCTACGCCAAGTGCCCCAAACAGTGTCGCCTGACCGGCGGCAGCATTGTTTATTTCCTTCCCGTTATGTTCCCTCGGGTAGTAAAACCTCACCCCTTCGGGTCAATGCACTACCCCTAACGGTATACGGTGCTGACAGCTCGTGACAAATCTTACTTTCCTTGCCCATTTCCCTTCTTGATATAATTTACATTATTAGCTATGCTTTATCTTTCCCTTCTGAATAACTATTGGCCCCGTGACAAGACATGTACCGTCTCGGGATATTTGAGACATATGCGGTGTTTCTAGAAGCTTCCTGCCACGTGATCGACAGATATAAAGTGATAACGAAGCCTTGCCTCGTGTCACTTTCAAGTGAGCGTGTATCGAGCAGCAGTTGACTGAGTTTTGACATGAAATTCATAGTGGGGAGGAGTAGCAGCCCCCGCAGCGAACGTTTAAGGGAAGCTATATGGTGGAATGGTTGCGGAAGCTGTTATTTGTGAGCAGATTCTCACATTTATAATTTTTTTGGAATAATTCAGGAAATATATTTTCGCTAGAATTACATATAATTGGTTTGCCATCTTATATGTATTCTTACAACAACTTGCATTATGACAGTATTTTAGGTGGCCATCACCCTACATTCACTTTTATAAACAACACATTTCAGGATAGCATGATTACAAAATACTCAAGGCCTTCTCTGTTGTTGATAATATAACGTGTCTGCCACACAATCAAGAGATCCCAATCTACTGTTACACAGATAAGAGAATATTCAGTTTGAAAGAGTTTATTATTTTCTCTACACGTATTGTGTACATAGTGTATAGAGAAAGTATAGTAATGCACCCAAAATTGATACCGAGATTTCACCGGAAATATGTTTTGAAACCCCCCCCCAAAAGCATTTATAGAAAAATGTCCGGGTGTGTGTATATGTAGGCAGCATAGCTCAAAAAGCAAAAGTTCGTCAAATACCAAACTTGGTATTTACGTTTGATATCTTGCAAGGATGTGACACGAAGATTTTCAAGAAAATCCCCCACAGCCAACTACACTTGATATATAATTTTTTTCGAATTTTCTTATTTTCTCAGAAATGACTAACGATTTTTATTCAAATATTCTGTATTAAAGATATTTACCAATTAAATAAAAAGTATATTTTGAATTTTCTGGGAATAGCCTCTGAAGACAAGTTTATTATGGATCAATATTATGGAATTTTGCATAACTATTAAACCGTAAGAAATGTAGAAAAACTTGCCACAAAAAATGTAAAGCACGTTAAAACAACAATTTGAGTTATATGCATTTTTTTCGTGATCGTCTTTTAGTTATTCCTTGTTTTATTCAGCTTTAAAAACATACATTTCTCATACAAGAATTTGTCAACTCCTGTCTATACAAACAAAAAAAAAACCCAGTGACATAGCAACCAACTTTTGACTATCACTTTAACCTATGCTACTCCCTTATTTCGCTTCTACTTACAAGGAAGGAAATAATAAGACTATTTTTGCTAATTTTTTCTCGATTAGCATGAAGTAAATAGTAGCATAAGCTGTTTGACAATAATTTGTTACAGAGATGTGGAGAAAGTCTTGTGAATGGAACACATCAGATTTTTTTTAAATCTTATTCGTTTTAATAATGCTAAATATTTGTAGAAATAGCTGCGTTACACATTTCATTAAACGTAAAAAGACATCAATGATAGTCAAATGTATAAGAAATAGCTTTCACTTCTATTAATTTTTTTCCATACAGTCACAGCAAATAAACGAAAATCGTCAGGACTTGAAAAGAACAGCAAAGACAATTCGAACCTTTGATAACGGAAATGGCTTGTGGCGTTAATGGGTAATATATCTAATTCTGACTTGTTTATAAGTTGATATGGAATGAAAAGTAAGCTGTCATAGGAATAGTTTAACAGAAGCTATATAAAAGTGAACAATAGGAGTAGATAAAGCTATGCGATTGTAATAATCATTCTTATTTTGTGCAACATATTATAGGTAGTTAGTAAAGGTAGGACCTCGATACCGTCAGTAATTCGAAACTCTCGATATTTATTGGTATCGAAGTATGTGCAATACTTTCAGATAAAACTTCGATACCTTGCGATACTTATACATCGGTCGGCTTATACGCCCCGGACCTCTCAATGAAAACAGCATTTCATTTTTTTTGTTGCTTTATTTCCAAATCTTCACTTGTCATATCGGTGTTCTAATTTAATTAAACCATCTCTGCAGTGCAATTTATCAAGGTCCTCAAAATAGCTGTTTACCACATCAATGACCTCCTCGTTGCTGTGAAATCTTCGTCCTTCAAGAAATTTTTTGAGGCTTGGAATCAGATGGTAGTCACTGGGTGCTCGATCTGGCAAATAGGGTGGATGTTCAAACAATTCCAACTTTAATTCACACATTTTTCCCATTACGACTGAATAATGTTTATTGTAATGAAACAATACTTTTTTTTTTTTTTGGCAATGAGGTCTTTTTCTTTTCACCTCATCACTCAAACATTGCAGTAAGCTTGCATAGTAGTCATCAGTAATACTTTTACCATTTTCCAATTAATCAATAAATATAATTCCCTGTGTATCCCAGAAAACACTCGCCATAACTTTGTTAGCTGACTTTACTTTTTTGGAGTTGGTTCACCTGGCGCGATCCATTCTTTTGACTGTGATTTACTTTATGGAGTGTAGTGATGGATCCAAGTTTCAACCATGGTAAACAGCCGACTCAAAAATTAACTGGGATTACGGGATACGGTAGAGCTCCACATTCTTAACAGAAACAGTTTTTCTTTGCAACTTTTGATCAGGTGTCAACAAACGCGTCACTCATTTGCACAGACCTTTACAAAGCTCAAAACATTACTTAAAATATTACCTGCACTTCTTTTGATATGTTTACAGCCTCTGCTATCTCAAAAAGCTTTAATCTGCGGTCTTCCAGTAGTAAACGATGAATTTGTTTAATGATCTTTGGAGTTGTCACTTCTACAGGGCGTCCAGAGCGAGGCTCTTCACTAGTGCTCGTACGTCCCATTTTAAACTCTGCAACCCACCTTTTAATCATTGAATATGAAGGGGGCAATTACACGATGCTACCGTCTAACTGGCCTAGAGGCGCCATATCTATGCGGGGCCCGGGGCTTATCAGCCGACCCTCATACATAGTCCAGAAGGTATTGTATTCCACTCAAAATTTGATGCCGGCATTTCACCGAAAATAAAATATTTTGAGACCCTCTGAATCCAAAAAGAGCATTTTAGAACAAAAAATTCAGTGTGTGTATGTGTGTGCAGCATAGCTTAAAAACGAAAAACTAGTTAAATATCAAATTTAGATTGAATTTTAATATCTCCCAAGGATGTGAATGAAGATTTACATCAATACTCTACACTACTATTCACATGGAAACACTTTCGAAAAACTTTGAGTGTCTCAAAAGTAGATCTAACAATTTCGACGAAAATGTTGTACATTAAAGATACTTACATGACAAATAAATAGCCTCGGTATGATTTTTTATGAATTTTGCATAATTGGTAAACCGTAAATATGTAAATATCGTAAAAAACAATTGTCACTGTGCTTTTCTTTTAGAGCGAATCGTTTTCGAGATATTCTTTGTTATTGGTTTCAGTTTCAAAGTACGTAATTTTTCTCAAAAGGGAAAACACCTTTCGTTTCGTCTCTTTTATTTTACTGCTGGTCATGCAAGGTGAACCGAACTTCAATTGTTTCATATAGTGAGCAGCTTTTAAACTATTTGACTATCGCTTTAGCCTAATATATTCACTTATCCCCTTCTACTTACAAAGAAGCAAGCAATAAGACCAATGTTTATCTCTATTAGCATAATATAGATAAAAGTATAATCTTTTGTAAGAATAAGTTATATGTAGAACAGATAGAGAAAGTTATGATTATGGAATATATCAAAGTTTTATGTTTTGGATTATTGAAGACTGTTGAGTTGAATTTGATACTAAAGTAGTCAAGACTTCACGTTATTACCTCGCACCTGCTCCCTGAAGTTGCTGAATTATTGTTCTTGAGAAACCTTGCGTTTCCAGAGAATGAATGAATACATGAGTGAATGAAATCACAGTGGAGGTACTCATGTAACATGCAGCATTCATCGGGTTGAGAAATAAGCTATTTAAACTGGCGCATTAAATCTTGCTTCTCGAAGAGCCTCAGTTGGCGATTTATCTCAGCCTTTATACTTACCTACTCCGGTAACCAACATTTTCTATGTAGCACACAATTACTTTTGTTTGTTTGAGTTCCATGTAAAATATTTATTAGTAAATATGTTCAAGTTTTCAGAATAAAGAAAAATTACTACTATTTTTCTTCTAGAATCGAAAATCTTTAAAAATAGAGTTTTCAACACAAAATACAGTTACATGTAAATGGAAGTAATAATAATAATAATAATACTAATAATAATAATAATAATAATAATAACAATAATAATAATAATAATAATAATAATAATAATAATGGATATATAATCTCTGACCTCATACAGCTGTCAAATGTTAAAATAGGAACAATATCGGAACCCAAACATAAAAAATAATTTGATGCATTAGATTCACATGTCTTTCTCTTCATATTCAGGCATAAACTATTCTTACAAATGCGTATTATTCTATTTCATGCTTATCTGAACAAACATTAGCAGAACTTATTTTATTATATATATTTCTTCTTAGGTACCAGGGGAATAAGGAAATACACCGGGATAAAACGTGAGCTCAATAAAGAGCAAGTTGATCGCTCTGTGACGATATTAAATTCCATTCTCCTTCCATGACCGAGATGAAGAAAGCGAATTATGGTTTCTCTTAGAGAAAATTGTGTGCAATAGAAACTGTAAACCAAAAGCAAAGAATATCTGGAAATAGTTGACTTCAAAAAAAATGTAATGCATATAACCTGTGTTAAAAAGGATACATTTTTGCTTTCTCTACACGTAATATGTACATACTGTCTAGGGAATGTATTGCATTCCACCCATAAAGTCGATACCGAGATTTCACCGGAAATACACGTTTTATGGTCCCCTGTATCCAAACAAAGTATGTCCAGAAAAAGGTCCGTGTGTCTCTCCGGATGTCCGTGTGTCTATGAACAATATAACTCAAAAACGAAAACTCGGTAAAATACCAAACTTGGAATTTAACTTTAGTATCTTCCAGAGGATTTGAGAAAAATTCCCCACCCAAAGCTACACTTTACATAGAAAACATTTCAAAAGTTTTGATTCTCTCAAAAATGGCTCTAACAATTTTGATTAAAATACCGTATATTAAATATATGGAAAATAAAGTTTATGATTGAATTTTATGGGAATAACCTCTTAAAAGGTCAACTCCACAAAAAAGTGTATATGACATAAATTATTGTGTGCTTAATCGTGATCTACATTTTTGGATAGTAAACCTTTGTCTACCCCTTACGGTTTACCAGTTACGCAAAATTCAACAAAATTTATTCAGAATAAAGAGGTCTTTAGAGGCCATCCCAGAAAATTCAATATATACATGCTATTTCCCAGATACATATATTTCATATACTGTATTTTAATCAAAATCGTAAGAGCCATTTTTGAGAAAATGAAAATGTACGAAACTGTTTCCTTGTAAAGGATAGTTTGGGATGGGGGGATTTTTTCAAAATCTACGTGTCGTATCCCTGGAAGATGCTAAACTTGAAAACAAAGTACCATACTTATCGTTTTCGAGTAAGTAATCGTGTACACAGATCAACGAACACATGGACACACACACACACACACATACCCACGCGGACCTTTTTATTTCTGAAAATGTTTTATTTGAATACAGGGGACCCTATAACGTATATTTCGATTGATATCTCGGTATCGAGATTTTGGGTGAAATGCAATACTTCTCTGTTCAGTATGAATATATTACGAGTAGAGCAAGTAAAAATACTCCACACTTAAATACCACTTAGGTTTACGAAAGTTTTGATTTTTTCAAAAATTACTAACGATTTTGATTAAAATACAACATTTTAAAGATATTCTATTGGCAAATGAAATGTATATTTGGAGTTTTCAGCAATTAGCCTTCTAAGGAGCTCTGCATTTTGGATGACTTTTGTATAACTGGCAACCCTGAGAACTAAACAAAAACTTAGAACGTAATAAATATAGATCTTGTTAAAACTCACAAATTCTGTCATTTATTTTTTGCTAGAGTTAACAATTTCTGAGATATCTATCTCTTTCAATTTTAAACCGCTTACACTTTTCTGCAACAGGCAGCCGTGCGTGTTTATGTTTTACTCCCAACTCGTAAAAATAAACGAATTTTAATAAAAATAGTGACAGCTTCGACTATTGCTTTAGCAAAGCATATTCTCTTATTTCCTTTATAGTTATAAGTAACTACATATTAAAATTATAGCACTAATATTTATCACATTTGTACATGAATTAAACATAAGAAAATGTTTGGTAAAAATAGTTTGATACACAATAGGTACAGAGAGTAATGTGAATGGAACGTAGCCGATATTTTTTGACAAAGAGACAATGTTTCTACTGTACTTGGAGCGTTGGTTCTTGGAAATGAGAGACTCAGATCTATCCTATTATCGTACGACAGTGTTGAGTAAAGCAATCGGTGTTGATGAAACAAACAAAACCAAGAACTTCAGTTCTGAGGAGTTGGGTAAAGTAAAGCAATTCGGAAGTTCCTTACTTGCGCCGAGTTGCAAAAGACCGTGATGAAATGAAGGGGCAAGACCCAAAGTCCCTGGTCAATGGCACACTTTTATGTAACCAGTGAGATAGAAGCCAAGAGGTGAGATTGCGTTTTCCTGAGAAATGTTACTCATTTAGGCGACACATGAAATGACCAGTTCGCCTTACCTTTCCGCCAGCTGATTGCTTCTGACGGAGCCTGACTGAAACCTGCAGTCGATACCAATGTAAATCCTCGCCGTCGTGTTCTTTCTCTTCCAAATAGCATCATAAATCCGAGGTTCTGAGGAGAAGCTCGGCCAGGACCTGGCTACATAAACCTAAATCGGAAATACGACAGATGTACACCAGCGGAAGCATTTATTCTAGGTCACTAATCCCAGCAACTCAAAATAGAATGGGTACAGTTTCTTAAATTATCCACATGTATTATGTACACATGCACATAGAGAAGGTATTGCATTCCACCCAAAATTCGGTACAGAAATTTCAACCGAAATACATGATTTAGAGTCCACTGTAACAAAAAAAATATCTGAAGTGTCCTTTCACAAGACTTTCACTACATCTCTGCAACAAATCATTGTTAAGAAGCTTATGCTAAACGAGAAAAAATTAGCAGAAATAGTCTTATTACTTCCTTCCTTGTAAGGGAGTACCATAGGTTAAAGTGATAGACAAAAGCTGGTTACTATGTGTCTGAAGCTCCTTTGCATGGAAAGGAGATGACAGATTCCTATATGAGAAAAGCATGTTTCTTAAATCTGAAACCAAAAACAATGAATATCTCAAAAACGACCAGCTCCACAAAAAAAAAAAAAAAAAAAAAAAAAAAAAGTATATAACATAAATTGTGTGTTTTAACGTGCTCAACATTTTTTGTGAGATCAGTTTTAAATCACCTTGTGGTTTACCGGGAACTATTCGGTATTAAATGCTGTCCCGGCCGGTTGGCGTGGTAGCACAGTGATTAGAACCATCGGCTAGAGACCGGAAGATCCAATGGTCAAACCCAGGCTATGGCATTGCATCGCATTTTTCAGTCCTACCCTATCCAACTCCTGTCTACACATGGCTTGTGTAAAAAAAAGCAGTTAAATTAACAAATAAGTAGTTTAAAACTGAAACCAGAATGAAGAGGTCTTCAGAGACTATTTCCTGAAAATTCAAGATATTCATTTTATTTGTGATGTAAGTATATTTAACTATAGCCATTTTTGAGAAAAACCATAGTTTCAAAAATTTTACATGTTAAGAGTAGTTTGGCATGAGGGGATTCGCATCCTTGGAAAATATTATACTTAAGCCCCAATTTTGGTAAAAGTCTTTTTCTTCACATACGGAGCTTTATCTAAAAGTATTTTTTTTTTTTTTTTGGATTCGGGAGGCTTCAAAACACATTTCCGATGAAATCTCGATATTGAATTTTTTGGTAGAATAAAATACCTTCTCTGCCACTTTATGCATAGTAGATAAAAATGTAAATTACCTGCTATTTATGGGCGCTCTTTAACTACTGCGGTTCTCAGCGGCCCATTCTATATTCAAAAACCTCTCTATCAAACTTGAGATTCTTTTACGTGTCGTAAATCTACGACACGGGACCAACGGCTTTACTTCCCTTCCGAAGGAAACCAAACTAAGGATTTTTACGCCCGAAAAAATCCGTTGCCCTCGCTGGGTTTGAACTCGTGACCTTGGGTATATGAAATTAGCATGGTAACCATTACACCATGGTGGCTGACTCATAGTAGGTGAACAGAAAGAAAACGTTATATCAGAACTTCCTGAGGGTATATTTCTCAACGATGATGTGTCTTGATCCACTTCTCATTCAAGCTATAAAACCTTTTATTCACAATTGAATCTGCAACTTAAAAGGTGGCATTTAAAATGTTTTCAGAACAAATACATAGGAAAAAATAAACCCTGCCTGCCTGGGTAGTGTGGTGGTACCGTGTCTGTCTCAGATTCAAAAGGTCGTGAGTTCGAATCTCGCTTAGGTTTGAGTTACCCGTATAAGGTTTTTTTCGGGGTTTTCTCTTATCCTAAGAAGACGAATGTCCAGTAACTTTAGGCTCCGTAATTTCGGTAGAGGCAAAACAAGTTTAAACTAGAATTTGCATCGAAACCGTGATTTATAAATGCTACGCATACATTTAACACCTGAATCCCGACGCAGGTTGTAGACGACAGTTTTTCCGCTTGGAGTTAAACAAGTTTGAAAATTGATGGCATAGGGTATCCGTGTTGTGAATAAAGAGAACCTTTTTGCTTGCTGCTGGAGCATGTTGGCTTATTTGCTATCTTCCTTCATCCCTGTACTGGACCAAAAGATCTGGATAAGGAACAAAAGGTTTTGCCCTGATGATATATCAGTTCTACTCCTGGGGAGGGTAAGTAGCAATGGAAATATGTTCCACTGTGTAATCAGTACAGGAAGACAAGAAAAATCGTAATAAAGGACCCTAATAAAGAATGAGTTTAAGAAAACGTTACAAAAAGAATCTGATGTGTTCGATTCACATGGTTACTCTACCTTGAAGAACATAATCCTTGAGCAATTGTTAAAACAAAACTTATATAAAATCCTGAAATATATAATATTATTCTGTAACAAATTATTGTTAAACAGCTTTTGTTCTATCTACTTTATGATAATCGAGATAAACATTAGCAGAAATTGTCGTTTTTTACTCTCTCTACACGTACTACGTACATAGTATTTAGAAAAACATTATATTAAACCTAAAAATTAGATACCGAGATTTCACCGGAAATACACGTGTTAAAATCCTTTAATTCCAAAAACATTTTTAGAAAAAGTTTCGTGTGTCTGTGTGTCTTTTAGCAACATTGCCCGTTAAATACCAAACTTGGTATTTAAGTTCTTCCAAGGATGCGACACGAAGATTTTCCAGAATACCCCCCCCTCCTCAAACTACCCTTTACATGGAAGATTTTTCGACAATTTTGATTTCCTCAAAAATGGCTCTAACGATTTTGATTAAAATGTTTGTATATTAAAAATATTTACATGATAAATAAAATGTATATCTTGAATTTTCTGGGAATAGCCTCTGAAGGTGTCTTTATTCTGGATGTATTTTTTGGAATTTTTGATTAATTGGTAAAGTGTAATCGACGTTTCAGGAGCGTGCATCTCTCCCATCATTCATTTATTCATTCATCATCCTGATGATGGGAGAGATGCACGCTCTCGAAACGTCGATGACTCTTCATGAGTACACCTGGCTTGAAGCCCGAGAACGTCTAAAACTTGGGCTCCTCTTTCCATTGATACCACTATCTCATTTCAAAGTGTCTCTTAACGATAATTATTCAAGATTATTTATAGTGTTTACTATCAGATGGTGTGTAGTGTTATCACATATGGTGTTAACAACCAGAAGTAATAAATGAAGAAATACTCTCAGATATTGAAGAGGAATTAGCTTACAAAAGTGGCAGTTCTGATGTATCGTGGCTAATTGGCTCTGTTCAAAACTAGTGCCATAGAACACAGCGATGGGAGTAGGGAATACAGTGTGGCCAGGAGCTGTGGAGCTTTTAAAGGGGGTCATAAATATACAATATTTCTATCTTCTTATAGGTTACAGGGAATAAGAGAATACACTAGGTTAAAGCGATAATCAAATATTTTAACAGTTGCCGTATAGTAATGGTCTAGAAATATCCAGGCAAAATAAAAACCTGAAGTGTTCTATTCACATGACTTTCTCTATATCTGTAAAAAATTATGCTTCTATTTACTTCATGCTAAACTAGAAAACAATTAGCAGAAATAGTCTTATTACTTGCTTTCTCGTAAGTAGAAGGGAAATAAGGGAGTCCATAGGTTAGTGATAGTCAAAAGCTGGTTGCTATGTGACTGAAGCTCCTTTGTTTGTATATACAGGAGTTGACAAATTGTTGTTTGAGAATAGTATTAGTTTTTCAAAGATGAAACCAAAAACAAGGAATATCTAAAAAAAAACGATCAACTCCACGAAAAAAATGTACAGATCATAAATTGTGTTTTTAACGTGCTCTACATTTTTTATGGGGCAAGTTTTTCTACATCTCTTACGGTTTAGCAGATATGCAAAACTCTGTAAAATTCATCCAGAATAAAGTAGTCCTCAGAGGCTATTCTCAGATCATTCAAAATATACATTTTATTTGTCGGGTAAATACCTTGAACACATGATATATTAATCAAAATCTTTAGAGGCATTTTTGAGAAAATAAAAAATGTTGAATTTTTTCCATGTAAAGGGTAGTTGGTTGTGGGGGATTTTCTTGAACATCTTCGTATCGCATTCTTGGAAGATATCAAACTTAATACTAAGTTTGGTATTTAACGGACTTTTGGTTTTTGAGCTATGGTGCCCACAGACACACACAGTAATACACACACGGACCTTTTTCTGAAAATGTACTTTTTTTATTCAGGGGGACCCAAAACATGTATTTCTGGTGAAATCTCAGTATCGATTTTTTGGGTGGAATGCAATACCTTCTCTGTACGTTATGTACATAGCACGTGTAGAGAAAGTAAAAAGACTTTTCATTTGAAACGTTGGGAACTTTAAACCAATAAGAAGATATATGTATATAGAAAATGGTTAACTTATTATATTTTTAAGCTGCCTATTTTAAGGAATTCTTCTTGTATTGTATGATATATTTTGTGTATCTTTTTCGATTTACCAGGTATGCAAAAGTAATTCATTTGCTTCAGAGGCTGTTTCTATTAGTTGAAGATATGCACAGCTTCTCATGTAAAAATCCTTAGTATATTATGATATTTTAATCAAAATATGGAGCATAATTTTAAGAACAAAATATTTTAAAAATATATTCTGTGTAAAGAGTAGTAAAAATCTTTAATATATTATGATATTTCAATCAAAATAGGGAGCATAATTTTGAGAACAACACATTTTTCGAAAAATATTCTTTGTAAAGAGTAGTTTGGGGTCGGAGTACTTTCTTTAAAATTTTCGAGTGACTTCCTTGATGTACATCATAGATATCAAGTTTGACATTTACTGAACTTTTTATTTTTGAGTAATAATGTTCACAGACTAATCAACGGGCAGATATACACAAGGATCTTTTCTATTAAATGCTGTTTTGGATTCAAGAAGTCTCAAAACGTTTATTTTTGGTGAAATCTCGGTATCGGATTTTTGATGGAATAATAATGTAAAACTTGTAGACCTATTGTGACCAATAGTTCACCACGAGCAATATGTTTTTGCATTCTCTTTATGTAATGTCGCAGAAGGTCTTTTTGTTTAGTTCTTTTTAAGTAGAAGGAGACCAAGGTAATGCACTATGCTAAAGAGATTGTTTAAAAAGCTGTCCCTATGCGGTTGTCATAGAAATGCCGTTTTCTTTGCGTGCCAGGAGTAAAACAAAATGAATACGGATGACTTCTGTTTGAGTAAAGTACAAGTATTTTAAAATTGATACCAATAACAAGAAAATGGAAATGGTTAGCTCCTATACAATAAAAATGTATAGGACATAAGTCGCTTTCTATGTTTAGTAAGTTTTTGTCCATCTCTTATGGTTTATTAGTTACCAAAACTCTTCCAGATTGAAGAGGTGTTCTAAAGCTATTCCCCAAAAAATTAAAGATACACATTTCATTTGGCATGTAAATATCTTTAATATACGGCATTTTCATCAACAACTTAAGAACCATTTTTGAGAAAATAAAACATTTCGAAAAATATTCCGTGTAAAGTGCTTTTTGGGGGACACCCTTAAAATATTTGGTGTCGTATCCTTGGAGGATACTAAACTTAAGTATCAAGTTTGGTGTTTAACCGACATTCTGTTTTTGAGTCATGCTAACCACAATCACAAAAAAAAAAAAAAAAAAAAAAAAACACGCACTCATATATGCACCTTTTTTAAAAAACAAGTGTTGACTCAAGGGACCTCAAAAGAATATTTGCGGTGATATATTGACATGAAATTTTTGGATGGACTACAACAGTTTCTTTACGTACTCTGTGCTTAAATAGTACGTGTAGAGAAAGTAAAAATTCTGATGCGTTCATTCTCATGGCTTCTCTAGATGTTCCACAAAGGAATTGTTCTTATAAAAAATTATTGTTTATCTACATCATACCAATCAGAAAAATTGGTATTATTGCTTGCTTCCTTGTAAGAAGAAGGGAATAAGGGAATACACTAAGATAACGCGATAGTTAAATCCTTTGGCCTTGCTTGTCAGGAGTATACAAAAGATAGACGAAAGAAAGATGTCTTCCGTTTGAGAAAATTTAAGTAGCTTAAAACTGAAGCCAATAGCTCGGGAAATCTCGGAAAAGGTTAACTCTACAAACACTGTATATATCATAAGTTATGTTTTACCAGTTATACAAAAGTTATACAAAAATCATCCAAAATGAAGGGATCTTCAGAGGATAATTCCACAAAATTAAGGATATACATTTCTTTTGTCATAAGAATATCTTAAATGTATGGTATTTTGATAAAAATCGCTACAGCTTTGTGCAAATTAAAATATTCGAAAAATGTTCTATGTAAAGAGTGGTTTAAGGTGGGGGATTTTCCTGAAAATCTTCGTGTCACATGGTTAGAAGCTACTGAATTTAAATACCAAATTTGGTATTTAATTGAATTTTCGTTTTTGAGCTATGCTGTCTACAGGCACACACATTGTCTTTTTTTTTTTTTTTCTAAAAATTCATATTTTTATATAGTGGACTTTAAAAAAAGTACATTGTACTATGTACATTGAATATGCATGCTAAGGGAAGTAAAAACTATAAAGAAACAAACTGGAAACGCTGTTCAGTTGTTTACAAGGAATCAATAGATCTGATTTGAAATCAAGGCACTGTACTCCGTGATACCTGTGCTGCAATTTCGAATGTGTTTGACAGCTTAACTAGAGACAATCTGAACCACACGCACGATAGATTAGGAACAATACGGTTCTCAGCAAAAGGAGAATCTCTCGGAACATTTAAGGGATGTTTAGTTTACAATTATCCGCTCTCTAGCCAAAGGAGGGGCCTCGCCAAGCATCCGGAACAGGATGCCAATACGGCTGCATCCGGTCACGGGTCAGTCCCCTATTACTCAGTACAGGACAATAGTGTCTGGTAATTTGTGTGCGCACACCGTAATATTTGTCCCTTCTACGTGTCCTTGCTGTACATTTACATGATCGATACTCATGAAACAAAGACCACTTTCAGGCGTTCAACTTATAAAATGGCATTGGTCAGTAAATGACATTTTGACTCGAGTATTCTAACACAATTCAATGATCCACCTGCAGCACACAATTTTCGTTTTAGTTTTTCCCCCTTACTTGTCGGTAGAGGAAACATTATACTCCATCAAATTATTTTACCCGTGAATTCATCAGAAATACAAGTTTTGAGGTTCCCAAAAATGAAGCTTAAACTGAAAGCAATCAATAAACGTTTTTTCAGGAAATCAGACAAAAATGTTCATGGAAATCCCCAAGAATAACCTTTATGCTCCATATTATTTTGTGTGGAAATACTAAGCAACCTGAAAACACACTACTCTTAATAAGAAAGAGTATTAGTCCGTAAATAGAGCAAATATTGCTGTAAAGTTGTTCATTACATGTTATGTTCTCAATTACAAACGCAAATATATGCACTTATACATCTAACAAACCTGAAGAGCTGGTTGCTGTATGATGACTTTAAATGTTCGGTTTCTTTGCACTGCCTGAAGAAAAAAACGAATATTTAAACAAATAACAAGGAATGTTGTAGGCTACCTGATATTGGTAATTTTGAAGTTATATTTCATTTAGCAAGAAATATTGTTTTAGCAATCCATATTAGTGGCAAAATATACTTTGAATCAGTATTTCGATACTGTATCACTAATATCGATTGCTAAAACTGGCGCAATAAAATCTCTTGCTAAATTAAATATAACTTAATCAAAATTACCAATATCAGGTAACCTACAATATTCTTTGTTATTTGTTTAAATATTCGTTTTTTTTTTTCTTCAGGCAATGCAAAGAAACCGAAATTTTCAGTTTTGTTTTTTTTAAAACAATGCTGGCATAAGCACGGGTTTTATTATGAAAGCTCCAATAACTAGGTCACAGGAGCCTTGCTCATATAGGCTGTTGGCAATGTGAGACGTCTTCTAGTAGCACGTATACCTAAAGGGCCTAGTTGCATATAATATGTGCTAACTGCAAGACTTGCAACATTCAGGTGAGTACTGAATGGGGCTTAGGTAACCCTCCGGTTTTCTCATCCCTAACCATAATAATCCCTTAATAGTAAAAGCCCCTGTGTCTCCTCGCACTTTTAAATATTAATTTATAGCTCCTGGTCATTTTACCCAAATGTCCACCCTCCTGCATCGGCAAACCTAAGGTCACCCGCTTCCCTCAGATACTACTAACCCTAGTATGCGCAGTGTAGGGGTGACCCTCATCCCACACTGTTTTTTTATAGTGTTTAACACAGCTTTTACTACTATATCACCGTAGTCGATGTCATAGAGGATGCATGGAATGAAAATGAGCACCGGGGAGAGCGACGGCGGGGAAAACCGGAGAACCAAAAGAAATCCCGCCCCTGCGCCACACTGGGTATGCTACAATATCTCAATATCTCAAATGGTTAACTCAAAAAATACAATTTACTAGACATACTATATTGTGTTCGTTAATGGAATCTACATTTTTATGCAAAATGATTTTATCTGTCTCTTTAAGTTTACAGTTTTAAAAAACTAATTTGAAATACAGAGTACTTCAGAGATGATCCTCAAGATATACATTTCATATTTTATGAACATATGTCAAACATATGGTGTTTTAACCCAGATAATTAAATTTAGATTTAATTCCAAAACTTTTATATAATCCAACATTTTTTAAAAAAAAAATTTCATATCAAGAGTAATTTTGTATTAAGAGGTTTTCTTTAAAATGATTGTATCTTTCACTGGAAGTAGCGGCATTTAATTGCAAGTTTGCAAGTTAGGTATTTAACGGCTTGTATTTTTATTATATTGTTCGTAGTAACATACAACACACATTCAGAAACAAAGGGTTTTTGGGGGGTTTCTATTGGGTTCAAAATAGGCATTTACATTGTTATCCGACATTGAATTCTTGGTGGAGATATAATACTTCCTCTAGTCACTACACGAAATAGAGAACGAAAACTCATTGATCACCATTTTTGTTAATTTAATAGCTTCAGAAACGATTTTTCAAAAGCTTTACAAACAATTATTTTTTCTATATCATGCTAATCTGAATAAACATTAGCATACATTTTATTATTACTTGCCTCCTTTTAAACATAAGGGAAACAAGGGAATACACTAGACTAATAGGATAGATCAAATCTTTTAAAACTTATCGCTACGTGAAACTATTCAAATAGGACATTTTTGCCTGACTAGGAGTAAAACAAAAGAGAGACGAAACGAAACATGACCTCTCGTTTGGGAAAGATGTAGTTATTTAAAATTGAAACCCATAACAAGGAATGCATTGGAAATGAGTCACTGTAAAACATGTATATGACATAAGTTGTGTCTCTTAAAGACATTTACATTTTTGTATAGAACGTTTTTCGTCTATCTCTTACGGTTTCTTAGTTATACAAAAATCATCCAGACTGAAGAAGTCTTCAGAGGTCATTCCCAGAAAATTCAGGTCATACAATTCATTTGTCATAGAATATCTATAAAATATGATATTTTAATGCAAATCGTTACAGTCATTTTTGAGAAAATCAAAATCAAACAAGTGTTTTTCCTTCTTAACTGTCGTATTCACTTCTCACTGCGTAATGACACTTAACATATAATTTTCTAAATACAGATTTTGTCGAAAACCAAATATGTAATTCCGCCAGTTTTTATAAATAAGAAATATTTCTTCTAGGTAGACATAAAGTAGGAGTCGATGGCTTGTGTGCTGGATTGTATTATATTCCCAACATTGTAAACTGACACACGATATACTGTACAAAGAAGAGATACAATCCCTGCCACCACGTGTTTACCCACTGCATGCACGGAGCAAGCTTGCTGCCCAAAAAATCAAGCGAATTGGTGACGCCTATCATGTAACTGAAATATAAACATTTACATAATTTCATTCATCCGCAATTATTCGGCCACTGTTTATAACCGGCGCATTCTAGTGACAATTTTAATAAGCAAGTTCACCATAGAATCTGTAATGGATAAAGTAAGTTATGTATTCCAATGTTTTGTTCCTACCGTATGTTTTGCTGTGGATCTTCCAGAAAAAAAATCTGATGTGTTCTATTCACATAGCCTTCACTACGTTACTGTGAAATTATTTTTAAAACTTTTTTTTATCAACTTTATAACAATCGAGAGAAAATTAGCAGAAATTGTCTTAATTACTAGCTTCCTTGTAAGTAGAAGGAAAATAAGGGAATTCATTAGTCTAAAGCGATAGACATATATTTTAAATCGTAGTTGAAATCCGTCACTATGCAACTTTCCGTGTGAGAAAAGTTTCAAGTATCTTAAATCTGACAAATAACAAGGAATATTTCAGAAATTGTCAATTCCACGAAAAATACGTATATGACATAAATCGTCATTTTTCGTGCAGTAAGTTTTTATCTATTTCTTACGGTTTACTGGTTACGCAAAATTCAGCAAAATTCATAGAGAAAAAAGAGATCTTTAGAGATTATTTCCAAAAAATTCTACAATTTTTTAACATATAAACACCTTCAATATACGGTACTTTAATCAAAATCGTTACAGCCATTTTTGAAAAAATCAACCCTAAAACGTATATTTCCGATAAAATCTCAGTATCGAATTTTTGGGTGGAATACCTTCTCTTTTCACTACGTATATAGTGAATAGTTTGAGTTCATAGTTAAAGTTTAATTTTAACTGTGTAGATTCGCGATGTTTTGTTATGATTCGGCAAGTCTTTGTTGGATACCTACATCATGTTTTTACTGGTGTAGACTGCTAGCGCATGCGCTTGGAGCATGTATTTTCATTATTCAGTGCCGATATAATCTCATTCTCATCAAGTATTCCGGTCTTGTATCAGGCCCTTTGTTCGGTCCTCGCCGCGTTCATAATCAGATAATGGCCAAATGGCGCAAAGCAAGACGGTCTCCTTCAGATAATTAAATCATTATTACCTTCATCACAATCTCCCTTTTATCTGGTTTCCCTCGTTTGAAAAATGGGAAAGCGTGCTTAGGAAATGACAACGTCTAGCTTCCAATCTCTTTTACGTGTATGCATTAATGAAAGGGCACACAATGCTGGAAAATTAACAATAGACCATAGTAACAGAACAAAAGAATCGCAGATTTTCCCAGTATTTCTACGTTTCAAAAGAAAATCCTGCATTTTGCTGAAACATTTAATATGGGCATTTCAGTTTTTACTTTTTCAATCACATATCTATGGTAGGTAGTTCAAGTATCATAAAATGCTACTTAGAGAGAGTAAGGCTTCTAAATTTAGAAATATAACAGAAAAGTTTCATAAGTTTATTACTACTTTCTCCAGCCCGCGTATACAATGTACATAGTGGATTGTATTGCGCCCGAAAAGTGGATACCGAGATTTCATCGCAAATAGACGTTTAGAGTCCCCTGTATCCAAAATAAGCATGTTTAGAAAAAGAACAGCGTGTGTGTGTCCGTGTGAAAAACCGGTAAAATACCAAACTTGGTAAATAGGTATAATATGTTCCAAGGATATGAAGATCTTCAAGTAAATTCTCCCACTCCAAACTGCAATTTACATGCAACAATTTTCGAAATTTTTTATTTTCTCAAAAATGGCTGTAACGATTTTGATTAAAATACAGCATATGAAAGTTATTTACACGACAAAATAACATGTATGTCTTAAATTTTCTGGGAACAGCTTCTGAAGACCACTTTATTCTGGATGAATTTTGCTGGATTTTGCATATTTAGTAAACCGTAAGAGAAAGACAAGACTTATTACACAAAATATGTAGATCTCGTTGAAATACACAATTTATGTCATATACATTTTTTCGTGGAGTAGACCATCTTTGAGATATTTCTGTTATTGTTTTCAGTTTATTTGTCAACTCTGGTCAATGTAAAGAAACGGATTTCAACCACAGGCAACAAGGTTTTAAAAGATTTGACTATCATTTTGGCCTAGTGTATTCAATTATTTTCCTTTTAATTATAAGCAATCGTTTCTGCTAAAGTTTATCTAGATTAGCATGAAGAATGAATTAATTTGTTACGGAGTTATAGAGAAGATCATGTAAATGGAGTATAGAATTTTTAATTTTCCTATCACATATCTATGGTAGGTAGACTGGTACTTAGAGGGAATAAGGCTTCTAAATTTAGAAACGTGATAGCAGGGATGCTAAACAATTTATTATTTTTTAAATTTTATCTTTTGTGCTTCATATATAGTACATTGGTAGAGAAAGTATTGCATTTCACAATTCGATACCGATATTACACTATAAATAACATTTTGGGGTCCCTGTATTCGGAAAAGGTATTTTTAGAAAACGATTCATGTTGCTTGTGTGTTTCTGTGTGTATGTGTGAATGTCCGTGAACAGATTAACTCAAAAAGGAAACAATCGTTAAATATCAAACTTGTATTTAAGTTCAGCCTCTTTAAAGGATGAGAAAAGAATATTTTCAATAAAATCCCCCATCACGAATTGTCCTTACCGGATCTTTTTCGAAAATGTGTACTTTGTCAGAAATAGCTTAAACTATTTTAATTAAAATAACGTATATTTGAGATAGTTTTATTATAAATAACATGCATATACTGAGTTTTCTGAGAATATCCAGAAACCGTCTTGATTTTCATAACTACTAACCTGTAAGAGAGAAACGTAATTTTAATACACAAAAATCTATATCTTCTTGAAATAAACAGTTCATGTCAAATGTAAATGTCGTGTTATTTATGGACGCTCTTTAACTGCTGTGGTTCTCAGCGTCCCATTCTATACTGGGCGTGAAAGACCGCTTAATTTTGCTCAGAGGCCTCTCTATCAGGCTTGAGGTTCTTTTACGACACGGGACCAACTGCTTTACTTCCCTTCCGAAGGAAGCCATGCTAAGGATTTTTACACCCGAAAAAATCCATCGACCTCCGCCGAGTTTGAACCCGCGACCTTGGGTATATGAAGTTAGCATGGTAACCATTACACCATGGAGGGCGATAGGTTCGTCAAATGAATATTATAGCAATTTCTGAATATATCTTGTTATTGGATTTAAAGTTTCCTATGTGTATTTTTTAAAATAGGAAGTCGTTATTCAGTGTTTTTTCATCCTCAAATGCAAATACAGAGGAATCTTAATTGCATCATATAACGACCAGATTTTAAGATTTTTGGAGGAAACAAATAAAACAATTTTTCTAATAATGTTTATCTCAATTAGCATGAAGTGGAGAGAAGACTAAACTTTTGTAAGAATAGCTTATTGCAAGATGGGTAGAAGAAGTCATGCGAAATGAACAAAATAACGTAAATGATTTAGCAGACAATATTCTTTATAATATAGTATTATATGCTGAAGTTGGAACAGTTGGAAATAACACAGAGGTATAAAGAAAATTACAAGAAGGTGCAATATATTTGACTGCTCGGTGGTTTAATGATAATAGCATAATTCTAAACGAGGACATGCCTTTTATACTTCAAGTAGTTCAACTACAATGAAAAAATTTTAAAAATTTTTATGAATAACCTTGACTAAAATATTGACCTGGAAACCTCAAATTAATACCATAGTATACGTTTAATAGTACTCTTGTTTTATGCTAGTATAGATCAGACGTTAGCAACTCGTTTGATTTTATGTCCAAGCAAACAGGCTTGCTTCTTGCAAGCAGTGGCTAAACACCTGACAGCAATGGTTGGTTTCTCTTTCCTTGCAGTGTGTCGTGTATCAGTTTGTCTGGAAAAGAAAGCAGTCCAACACGCAAGACATCGAGTTTTGCTCTCAGAATATTCAGCTTGCAGCGTTTTACGCAACCCTGTAAGTGACTACGAATAATTTATAAAGGAGAAAAACGTTTTTTTTTTTCCGAATGTGTTCGATACTAATCGATTACCAAGATGCATATACATTTTCAGTGTTATAAATGTTAAAGTCCTTCGTTACAAATGCATTAGAAAGGTATTAACCAAAGTATGCAGGTTATTATTTTACGTTTATACTACAATAAATATGATCATTATTTAGTTACGACTACCAGTTACCACCAAATCTGTCAAAATATGCATATGTTCATATCCGAAGTATAAATACTAATACATGGAACGTCATAGCGCAGTTGCTCTCCCGATCTTGAGTATCTCATAGTGTATTAACCTATGAGAGGTGGATTACGTATTTCAAAAACAATATGTGCGTGTTTCCACAGCACTAAAGACATTTTCAGTTGTTTCTTTCCGTGCAGTTGATCTCGCATTTCACAGTAAGCAATTCGCAGAAGCTTTGAGAAAATTACTATCTCTGCTTTACTCAAAGGGAAACCAGTTGTTAATCACCTGGTAGAGAAAAAGACAATTAACTGTATATTTTAGTTTATCTCTTTCACACCGGCAATATGCTTTACTACCATGGGGGAATAGTTGTCATGTAAAAAAAATGCATTCCTTAGGCAAAATAATGCTGTTGCAACAATTATGGGAAGAACAATAGGGAAATATCTATTATTTATCTTGCAGCTGAATAGTATGGATACTTAGTGAGGAGTAAGAGTTACCCCAACATTACGCATCTCTAGGGGGTAGTAGGTTCACAAGTATAGCTTGTGTTTGCGCCCGCGAAAAATAAGCAGGTGGCCTCATGATTGAAGGTGCAGAAACGTGTAAATTTGTAAATGAATACGCAGGATGCGAGGAAAAATCGGGCTTTTACTACCAAGTAGATGAATTTTACGAATGCATGGTTAGGGAGCTAAAGAAGAGAAAACCCAAGGGGTTACCCAAATTCCATTCAATTCCCCTGATTTATTTGGATGTTCTCGAAGTTAACCTTTTAAATACAATTTTACGTTGGTCTGCAGAATGTCCTAATGCCGTCATCAGCTAATATTTAAGTATCATTTGTGACCAAGTTATTCGATCTTTTATAGTAAAACCCATGTTTCTGCAAGCATTGCAGTTTGAGGTTACCCGCTATGTCAGCATTACGATACATTGCCACCAATATGGATTGCTGAAACTGGTGCAACATTATCTCTTGCTAAATGGAATATAATTTATTCAAAATTACCCTATCAGGTACCCTACATTATGACATAACCAAATATAAACATATAATAACTTTGTCATATGAAGGAAAATCTACGCAAATACGAATTTCATAACGAGATACTCAAATATGAAACCAGGTTAACGAACAATACAATTCAGCACATACGCTCAAGTAAATCAATGTCATCATATAATAATTCTAGGGAATTTTTTTCCTCAGGCTAAGCGATACACAGGAAATATATCTGAACGTAAATTGAAACAATAGTTCATCAAGAAATGATTTTACTACACCTATTTCACCGCAAGCAAGAATGGACTTGAATTCTAGCCCGAATTCCTATGTTGTAAATATTGTATCATATAATTAATTTTACTGTACTGTAGGCGACTATTTTACACGCCGTTTTATGAATTTTATGTTGAACACTCAGTGTAGCTGTAAATATCACGATTAAGAATTTGGTAGTTGTATTATAGGTAAACGAGCTTATGTTGTTAAATTCAATTATCAGTTGTTTTCTACGTCGCTTTAAGTACTTGTTCATGTAGCTGTACAGTTGTGAAATTCTCTTGGTCGGTATATGGAGGAGAGTAGCCTAAATGTTCTCATCCCCGTACCATACCATTTTCACTTCACCCAATAGAGATGCGTTACGGTGCCATCTGCTTTTCATTACCTATATTAAAATAGTACACAGCCAGCCGTTGAGGTCTTATCCCTTTATACCATACTACTTTGCTCCTCGACAAGCAGATGCCGTTGGGGTCCCTTCTGTTCTAGTTGATTTCAACACCTGTGGATAGATGACAGCGTAATCACATATAGCACCCATTTTAAGTTTTACATTGTTATAAAATTAAGGTAAAACTTTCGGTTATAGTATTAAAATGTAATCCGGTATTTATTTTGACGTCTAAGTCAAACCACAGAAAACTCCAACTAGATAGTTCCGACTCGCGGATCTCCAAATGTGAATCACCTGAGCCATACCGCTTAGTTTTTACCTCCTCTACTTAGTGCATATATAGAAGAGGGTATTGCATTCCACCAAAAATTCGACACCGAGATTTCGCCGGAATTATATGTTTTGAGAACCCTTGAATCCAATAACTATTTTCCTGAAAATCTTTTGTGTCGAATTCTTGGAAGATACAGATCCTAAATACCAATTTTGTTGTTTAAAT
Source organism: Hymenopus coronatus (assembly GCA_030762935.1). Taxonomy (NCBI): domain Eukaryota; kingdom Metazoa; phylum Arthropoda; class Insecta; order Mantodea; family Hymenopodidae; genus Hymenopus; species Hymenopus coronatus. The sequence continues at coordinate 93,215,211 of CM060895.1, read as the reverse complement.
GACTTTTCTTTTTTGAGTTGTGCTGTCCACTTACATATAGACCTCTAGCTAAAAATTTATTGATTTAGGGATCTCAAAACAGTATTTCCCGTGAAATATTGGTATTGAATTTTGAGTATAATACAATATGTTCTTTATCTACTCTGATGGTAAGAGAATTATTGATATTAATTTTAGTGGGTTTAATTTTTATTATTTTTATTATGGTTGGTGTAACTTTTTTTACTTTATTAGAGCGTAAAGTATTAGGATATATTCAATCTTTTATTTTACACATAAAATAAAAAAAATTCAAATAAATGTCTTTGTATTCTAAGCCATTTCCGAACTATTGTTATTAATGTTTCAATCTGTTAGATGATTCATCAATGTTTTAAACTCCTGTCGTTTTTCAGCAGTTTCTCGTAATTATATGCAAAGTTTGTCGAATTTTAAAGCTAGAACGCCACTGCACGATCCCCTCTAGCAGTTCTTAAGGTCTTGGAAACATGACAAGCGCATGAAATCACATCCACCGTCTTCTGTTAACAGAGGATAAGATCTCAAGTGAGTGAAATGAAGAGAGCATGCGGCAAATAGAAACACGAGTTTTACGGGGTTTAGCAGTAGATTAATTAACTGGAATGGTGCTACGTATGAGGCGGAGGAGAGCTTTTGGCTCTTTTATGGAAATTGGGGGATACAAAACCATACCCTAGAAAGAATGCAAAAAAAAAAAAAGAAGAAAAAAGTCTGATGAATTACATTCACATGACTTTCTCTACATTTCGGTAACAATTATTCTTAAAAAAGCCTTTTCTTCTATTTAAGCTAATCGAAATAAGCATTATTAGGAACGGTATTATTACTTGCTTTCTTGTAAGAAGGGAAGTAAGTGAATACACTAGGCTAAAGCAAAGGTCAAATCTTTTAAATACTGGTTGCTATGTGTTTGAAATCCGTTTTTTGCATTTCTAGGGGTTGGCAAATTCCTGTATATGTAAAACTTAAGCATTTTAAAACTGAAACCAACAACAAGAAATATCTCTTAAATAGTCTCTGAAACATATATATATATATATATATATATATATATATATATATATATATATATCGTAGATTTGGCTATGTATATATAAAGTTGTGTATTTTAACAAAATCTACATTTTTGTTAGTTTATTAAGGTTTTATAGTTATGGCAAGTTCAGCAAAATTTATCCAGAATAAAGAAGACCTCAGAGGCCATTTCCAGAAAATTCACGATATATCTTTTATTTGTCAAGCTAATATCTTTAATATACGATATTCTAATAAATAAAAATCGTTAAGTCATTTTTCAATAAATTAAAATCTTCAAAATTTATTCCATGTAGCTTGTTTTGGGGTGATTTTTTTAAAAAAAATCGTGTTGCATCCTTATAAGACACTAAAAATAAATACCAAGATTGGCTTTTAATGGTCTTTTCCTATTCTGTGCACACACATACACACACACACGTGGACCTTTTTCATCGAATGTATAAATGTTGAAATGTTGGTTACACCAACGTGTAATTTAATGCAAATAAGGATGTTTTTACAACACAGCCTTCAATATTTTCTTTGCCCTTTTCTTTCTTAATTATGAAGTACCTTGGGAATATTAAAAGTAACAATCCTAAGCCTTTTCTCTTCAAATACTTTGAAAATAAAATTTTGGGTGTTACGCATTATACCTCCGCTGGCAACGTTTGGGTAGTAAAAGTACGAAAAACCATTATTTTTCGTTTTTATTACCACATCTACTGCTTATCTATAGTAAATAGAGAAAGTATTGTATTCCATAAAATGTTTTTGATTATATCACCCTCAAACCAAAACACTAATATACCTCGGGAATTGTCAACGCTACTAAGAGTTTTACTTGGCATAAATTATATGCGAGATATAAGCGTGTTTTTTGGTATATTTTCAAAACTTCCCCAGCCCCAACTACCCTTTAAATGGAACTTTTTTCAAGAAATGTTTGTTTCTGAAAAATTAATTAAATACCACATATTTTTATTAAAATGCCATATATTTAATACATTTTCATGACAAACAAAATGCATATTTTGAAATTTCTGGGAACTTTACTACAAACCAAAAATGTAGATAAATATATCATATTCATTATATCATATTCAATTTTTTGTGAAGTAAATTGTTTTTGAGATATTCTGTGTTATAGGTTTCAATTGTCAGCTACCTGTACTTTTCTCAAACGGAAGGCATGCACCTTTTCGTCTCTCTTGTTTGACTCCAAGCAACTAAAGAGAAAGAATTTCAGTTGTTTCACATAGCGACCGTCTTTTAAAAGATTAACTACATCCTTAGCCTAGTGCATTTCCTTTTTTTCTTCTACTTACAAAGAAGTAAATAAAAATAACAATTCTAATAATGTTTATCTCGATTAGCATAATGTAGACAAAAGAATAATCTTATGGAAGAAAAGTTTGTTTGCAAAACAGCTAGAGAAAGTCATGTGAATGGAACACTAAACTTTTTTTGTAACAGCGACCTGCTGATACGTACTTCCCGTGAAATTTCGGTATACATTTGACTACTAAGTAAAACGCAGTAATTATTGCATACAATAGAGTAATAAACAAACAATAAATATTTTAACAGTTGCAGTTAGTTGGTATTGCTTAAATACTACAGTAATATTAATGCTCTACTATTTAATTCAGGATTAAAGAAACCAGAAGCTAGTCTTTATGCACGTGCCGACTGGAAGCGATAGGCTAACGGCGGAAAATCTCTTTTCTAATTAACTTTTAAGTTTGAGGAATAGCCTTTCTTCATTGCACGCTTTCTTTGTCTCCCATTACTTACTTAATTTATCACTCTTCTTGTTTCCGTCTTCTAACATTAAGCTGCTCGCCATTTCGTCTCTTCATTTCGCACACGTTGTGCTTCGCTGCTGCTCATCTTATTCATTTAGCGCTTTTCAGAGTATATCGTCTTTTGTTCGGGCTTCACTATTACCACAAATTGCATCTCTAAACCCTTCTTCCAATAGTTCTCTACCACTCGCTTCTATTATATTTTCTTACAACACGAAAATCCAAATCCCTGCTCTCACGCGCGTTGCTGTGATTTATTAGTTCCGAGATGGCTCTGTATGCAATCAAAATGTGAATTTGAAAATCAATTTTATTCTCCCCTACCTCCAGATAAGGAGTAGCCTACTTCCTATATAACTACAGCGTTAGTATTGAGTCAGCTGGAATTTCTTTCTTCTCCCCTCCTCCATCTTTTCCTCCTCTTCCTCTTTCAGATGTGTTTGTTGATGGTGCAGACAGACGGTGCGGATGCGTGCTCTAGTAAAATATTCTTCACTGGCTGCGGTTCAGGTAGGTTTTCCGTGGTGTAGTGGTAATCATGTTGGCCTTTAAACCGAACATTTCAGGTTCTAGCCTGGCGGAGGATGATACCTTTTTTCGGGCACTAAATCCTTAGTTTGGCTTCTTTTGGAAGGGAATTATAGCTGATGATCCCGTGCAATGTTTATTTGCACGAAAAGAACCCCATACCTTGAAAGAAGTAGTTTTTTGGGCAACATTTCGCCATTTCGCGTCCGCAAGTCGTGATTTCGTCCTACAAGTGCCATCTATGAGTCGATTTCTTGTTACCATGGCGCTCAGCGGCAAACTCTGGAGCTAGAAATTCAAGTCTGATCAACGAAACATCGTAGTGATGCCCTAAGCTCAACTTAGGAAATACAGGAAATTAACCAACTCCTTCATCAATCCCAACTGCTTTAACTACTGAAATTGGGGTTAAAAATCTGAAGCCTACCTTCCATTCACACACTTTTTTCTAGCTGTTCAACAAATTTTCCATACCAAAGATTATTCTTCGGTCTATAGCATGTTTATCGAGAAAAACACTAACAGAAATCGTCTTATTACTTGTAAATAGAAGAGAAATAATGGAATACACTAGACTAAAGTGATAGTTACATCTTTTAAAAGCTATCGCTATGTAAAAATCCAATGTGTTACATTCAAATACATTTCTCTACATTACTATAGCAAATTATTATTAAAAAGCATATTCTTCTATATACTTTGATAATCTAGATAGACATTAGCAGAAATTGTTTTAATTACTTGCTTCCTTGTAAGTAGAAGAGAAATAAGGAAATATACCAGGCTAAAACGATAGTGAAATCCTTTAAAGGCTGGTTGCATGTAGTTTGAAAACAGTTTGTATGCAGGGGTAGGAGTTTATAACTTTCCGCGTGAGAAAAGTTTAAACAAGTAAATAACAAGGAATATTTCAGAAATGATCAGTGCCACGAAAAATAAACAATAATGGATTACAATAAATGTTATTTATATATGGATTATTACTGAAAATATAATTTGAAGGTGGATTTAATTGTAACTTTATGATGATTGTGTGTTTTAACGCGATATACATTCTTTTGTGTAATACGTTTTTGTATAGCTCTTACGGTTTACGAGTTACGCAACATTACCATCATTCACTCAGAATAAAGAGGTTTTTAGAGACAATTCTCAGAGAATTTAAATCATACATTTTATTTACCATATAAATATCTTTAATACACGGTATTTTAATAAAAATCATTGGAGTCATTTTTGAGAAAATCAAAATTTTCGAAGTTTTTTCCATGTAAAGGGTAGTTTGGGGTGGCGGCATTTTTCTCAAAATCTTCGTGTCGCATCTGTAGAGGATATTAAACTTAAATACCAAGTTTGGTATTTTACTGACTCTTCGTTTTTGAGCTATCATGTTCACAGACATACGGACTTTTTTCTAAAAGTGCTTTCCTTTTGGGTTACAGGGGGACCTAAAGCGTATATTTCCGGTGAAATCTCGATGTCGAATTTTTAGGTGGAAATTTAGTTTCTAAACTATGCTGTCCACAGTCTCTCTCTCTCTCTCTCTCTCTCTCTCTCTCTCTCTCTCTCTCTCTCTCTCCCTCTCTCTCTCTCGCACTCACACATACTTGTTACTTTCTCTACACGTACTATGTACATAGTGTATAGAGAAGGTATAGTAATGCACCCGAAAATTCGATACCAAAGTTTCATCAGAGATACGATGTACATGATTTGGGTCGCCCCCAAATCCAGAAAAAACACTTTTAGAAAAAGGTCCGCGAGTGTGTGTGTGAGTTTGGGTCTGTGGATAGTATAGCTCAAAAACGAAAAGACTGTTAAATATCAAACTTGTTATTTAAGTTTGGTATCTACCAAGGATGCGACACGAAGATTTTCAGAACATCCCCCCCCCATCCCAAACTACCGTTTACATGGAACATTTTTCAAACAATTTTTTTTTCTTAAAAGTGGCTCTGAACGAGTTTGTTTAAAATACCTTATGTTTAAGATATTTTTATGACAAAATTTATATGTCGAATTTCCTGGCAATAGACTCTGAAGACCTTTTCATTCTTGATGATCTTTGTATAACTGCAAAACCGTAAGAGATTTACAAAAACGTATTGCACAAAAAATGTAGATCTCATTAAAATACACTGTTTAGGTCATTTGCATTTTTTGTAGAGTTAAACCGTTTCCGAAGTATTCATGATTACCTACTTAAAACTTTTCTCAAACGGGACGACATCTTTCTTCTCGTTTCTAGTATGTTCATTTCCTGGCAAGCAAAGGTATTGGAATTGCAATTGTTTCTCATAGTGAGCGGCTTTTAAATTAAGAGACTATCGTTTTAGCACGTGCATTTTATTATTTCCCTTCTACTTATAGGGAACTGGTAATAAGACAATTCTGCTTATATTTATTTTGATTAGCAAGATTTATATAACAGTTTAATGGTTTGAATAAAAGGTTTGTTTGCCGAAAAGATGAAAGGCATCTTGTGAATGGAACACATTAGATTTCTTGTCCGTAATAAGGAAAATTTATGTTAATGTTTACCTCGATTATAATGAAATAAATAGAAGAATAAGCTTAACAATAATTTGTTACAGAGATGCAGAGAAACTAATTTGAATGGAACCCATCAGATTTGTTTCTAAAAATGTTTTTTTTCCGGTGAAATCTCGAAATCAAGTTTTTTACCTTCTCTAGCTAGAGAAAGTAAAAAAAAATTCTAGAGAAAAATCGAGAAAATTTACCAGAAAGGGTCTTATTTCTTGCTTTATTGTAAGTAGAAGAGAAATAAGGGAGTAGCATAGATTAAAGTGAAAGCCAAAAGCTGGCTGCTATACGACTGAAGTTCCTTTGTTTGTATGGACACGAGTTGGCAAATTCCAGTATGAGAAAAGTATAAGTTTTTCAAAGCTGAAACCAAAAACTAGGAATATCTCAAAAATGATCAACTCCACGAAAAAAATTGTGTATAACATAAATTATGTGTTTTAACGTGCTCTACTTTTTTGCTTGTTAAGTTTTTGTCCATCTCTTATGGTTTACCAGTTCTGCAAAATTCCGTAAAATTCATTCAGAATAAATTAGTCCTCAGAGGCGATTCCCAGAAAATTCAAGATATACATTTTATTTGTCAGGTAAATATGTTTAATATACGACATTTTAATCAAAATCGTCAGAGCCATTTTTAAGAAAGTCAAAATTTTCAAAACTTTTTCCATGTAAAGGGTACTTTGGGGTAGGGGGACTTTTTTGAAAATCTTTGTAACGCATCCTTGTACGATACCAAACTTAAATACCAAGTTTGGTATTTAACGGTCTTTTCGTTTTCGAGCTTTGCTGCCCGCAGACACACACACACATGGACATTTGTCTAAAAATGCTTTTTTTGGCTTCAGGAGGTCTCAAAACATGTATTTCCGGTGAAATCTCGTTATCGAATTTTTGGGTGCAATACAACACCTTCTCTATACACTATGTACATAGCACGTATAGAGAAAGTAAAAATCACTATGGGTAACCAATTGCACCAGCATAATTCCAGACACTCGACTGCACATGTTTTTTCACCAGAATCTGATAAGGCGAGGAGCTACAAAAAGGTGAAGAGTGAAATTATCGCAAACACGCACTTGCACTTGAAATGTGGGTACTCTGCAGAGAAGCACAGCCCAGGTGATCACCAACACAGGTGACCGTGTCGTGAGCTGGAAGCAAGCCTAATTACAACACTACAATGTTATACTCTGTTTGTTTATGCACATAGGGCTGTGGCAGACGTGCAAATCAATGCAAAGCTACGACCGTTGTACATTAATGCCTCAGTGAGCCCCGCAACAAGCCCGCCAAGTCAGATATGCAATTAATGAATGACAAGTTGAATAAAGCCAGCGCGGTAGAAAACGTATAGGGCACTGTACCGTACAATATGAACTCGAAACAAAGATGTGCACGTTTGCGAATCAACATGTTCCTGTACATCTCCACAAATCCAGATTCAATTTCACTTCTCGACTCTGAATGGCTCTTAAGGAGAGAGAAAAAAGTAAGTGAAACGTAACGCGAGTTCTATTCCTCTGACACGAGTGGATGATTCCGAAATAATTCATATATTTTGTATGCATCAACAAATTGTTTACTTGTACTTTGTGTACAAATATATATGTCTGAAAATAGAGGTGCTTCATATTTTCTATTAAAATACTCGAACCAATATTTAACATATCTAATTGACATAATAATTAGTTGTTAGGTGAAACCAAACTGAAAAATCCGATGTGTTGCATTCACATGAGTTTTCTACATCGCTGTAACAATTCTGTTATTCTGCTATGTATTTCATGCTAACACCTAGCAGAAAAGTCGCCCTCCGTGGTGTAATGGTTACCATGCTAACTTCATATACCCAAGGTCGCGGGTTCAAACCCGGCGGAGGACGATGTATTTTTTCGGGCATAAACATCCTTAGCATGTTCGGAAGTAAAGCGGTGAGTAACGTGTCGTAGATTTAGGGCACATAAAAGGACCTCAATCCTGATAGAGAGGCCTCAGAGCAAAATTAAGTTGTCTTTCACGCCCAGTATAGAATGGGACGCTGAGAAGCACATCAGTTAAAGAGCGTCCATAAATAAAACGCCATATCCATTTAGGAGAAAAGATCATATTATTTAGCTCCTTATAAGTAGAAGGGAATACACTAGTCTAAACGGACAGTCAAATGTTTTAAAATGCGGTTGCTATGGAATTGAAATCAGTTTGTTGGTGTGGCCAAGCGTTGACAATTTGAAAAAAGTTTAAATAATTTAAAACTGAAATCAATAACAAGAAATATCTCTAAAATGGCCAAATTCACGAATATATATAATATAAATCGTGTGTTTTATCGAGATCTACACGTTTTGTGTAGTAAGCTTTTGCCTATCTCTTACGGTTTACCAGTTATACAAAATTCAATAAAAATCATCGAGAATAAAGAGATCTTCAAAATAAACATTTCGTTTGTCATAAAACTAGCTTAAAAATAAAATGTTTGTATTAAAATTATTTATATATATATAATATAAATCGTGTGTTTTATCGAGATCTACACGTTTTGTGTAGTAAGCTTTTGCCTATCTCTTACGGTTTACCAGTTATACAAAATTCAATAAAAATCATCGAGAATAAAGAGATCTTCAAAATAAACATTTCGTTTGTCATAAAACTAGCTTAAAAATAAAATGTTTGTATTAAAATTATTAGTAATTTTTGAGAAAATCAAATTTTCGAAAAATTTCCATGTAAAGGGTAATTGGAGGCGGGGGAATTTTCTTGAAAATCTTCGTGCCGTACCCTTGCAAGATACCAAACTTAAGTACAAGTTTGGTATGCTATGCTGTCCACAGACAGACACACACACACACGGACCTTTTTAAAAAAAATTGTTTCTTTTTTTTTTTTTTTTTTTTTTTTTTTTGGGATTCAGGGGACCCAAAATATGTATTCCGGTGAAATATCGGTACCGATTTGTTTCTTTTTGAAGAGCTGACTGTTCTGATATAATCCTTGCTATTGGTTTCAGTTTAAAAATACTTATACGTAATTTTATTACACGGGAATTTGTCAACTCCTATGCAGACAAACAAAAGGATTTCATCATATAGTGACCAGCCTTTAAAATATGTGACTAGCCCTTTAGCCTAGTTATCCCCTTATTTCTCTTCTACTTACAAGAAAGCAAGTAATAAAACCATTTATGCTAATGTTTAGTTATATTATAATGAAGTAGATAACAACAACTTGTTGCAGAGATGTACAGAAAGTGATGAGAATAGAATACATGAGATTTTTTATTTATTGTTCCCACAAATTTATGCTAAAAGCTAACATGGTTTTAAATATTTTATTGATATTTTGCCTTCTTGCACTTAACGAACTTTATAATGAATACATTGAAAATGAGAAAGACATTTATGGAATTTAACGTGAATTTTTATATGAAAGTGTTAAGGTAAAGATATTTATGGGGTGATAATGCGCAAAGAAAAAACCACTTTAGAAGTAAATTATGGGTGAATTTTGTTAATATATGATATTGACAGCTAAAGGTGTGACATTTTTGCACCAATTAATGTCTATGTGATTCACGCAACAAAACATTTTATTGGGACTGTTGATTAAATTTTGGAAAGGAGCAGAAGAAATAAATCAAGTGGTGAAACTGTTTCACAGGGAGTGTTCAAATAAATACCTATAAGGTGAAAACAAGTATTTATTAGCTGAAGATCAGGCTATTTTTAAGAAAACAGAAGATGATTTACAGAGAATGTTAATAATCTGAAATATATTATGGAGACATAACTTACAAGATGTTAACAGCCTAGAAAAAATAAGGCTTTTACAGTGATAAATTATGTAAAATGTAAGATAATCGTTGATGAAGAAATCATAGAACAAGTCTCTAGTTTTAATTATTTAGATTTTAATCTGTCATGTAGTAAACAAAAAGAACTGAACATAAAATTAAGTAAATGAACACAAATGAAAGGAACAATACATATAACTTTAAAAGACAGCAAAAGAAGCACAAATGAAATTCTATAAGGTAATGACAGTATCAATGGCAACATATTGAAATGAAAATTAGACTATATAAAGGACAAATAGGAAAAATATAGAAACTGCAGAGATAAAATTCCTATGGTCAGTAACTAGTAAACAAAGCAGGGAAGAAATCCGAAAACAATTACATATACACATGAAAAAGTTAAGGAAAATTAAAATACCAACATGTAGTTTGTTGGGGATATAAGTGCAGATACTTACATTGATAATTAACAGCAGTATAATGAACATTACATCAGTATTTGGTTCATTTATGGAATTATAATTTTATTTGTTAATAGTATGTTTAGTATCTCCAAGTAACCGTGGCACACCCTTTTACTATCTGAGACCATGGTTCAGAAGGAATAAACGCAAGTGGGCGGGTCTTGCTATTATGGATGTTGTATCGGAACTGAGTTTAAATGTTTTCTGCAATGCCAGTGACTGCACTACCTATATCAGCAGGTCACGTACTGAGGAGTGAAAACGTGTAAGCAAAATGGATAGTATATACTGATAAACGGTGTCCACTTCGTCCATTTAAGATCATATAAACCACATCAGGTTAGTAAATTATGTAATTTGTTTCCAAGTATACTGTTACAGAAGAGAAAAGGAAAACTAACATGCCGAAGTGGACACACGTGGAGATATGATTTATTGAAATATGTGTATCTGTATCCGTAATACTCTGCATATTAAGGATAAAAGATATAGGAGTATCAAAAATATTAAATTATAAACTTAAAGGCTAGCGTCCGGTAGGAAGACCAAGAACAAAGACGGCTAAAGAGAAAGATGAAGAAATAGTCGATTCAGCATAAAAAGTTCCAGAAGGGGTATGAATTACTCCCTAGCTGTATTATTTCTCTTCTCTTTAATGTATGTAAATTATTATACATGGTTAAATTTCCGTATTATTAATTGAAAGAATGTTAAGACTGAAATAATTATAGGGTTTTATTTTGTTTTTCTACTAAGTAGTCTCTATGTAAATCGCTTTGTGATTTACATTTGTAAATTAACTTTTCCAAAGCGAACACATTTAATGTCATTCCTATAGCAGCCTGGGAGATCAGCAAAAACAAGAATACATGTGTTGCTGCTCTGAAATAACACGCAGATGCGTAATTAGGGAGCTTTCCCCGCTGTTTAATGAAATGCCTAAGTTCATGCACTTTTGTCCTAATTAATTTAAACATGTGCAACTAACCGGTTCCATATGTATCGAGAAAATTTATTTACATATTATAATGATATATACTATATTTTTTTGAACGGCATAAAAAACAGAGGAATCATTATAACGGCAGACTTTGTAGGGATTTGTTGAAACTTCATATTGAGTTTTAAATTACATAACTTGAAAGTGAGTAATTCCAAGTTTAAATCGTGAAATAAAGAGAAAAAATTATAAGTGAATTTAAAAATACCTTCTTTGTACTATATTCATATGGACGCATAGAGTTACATAGTAAAGGATTTGACCTGAAGGACAGGTTGAATGGCCTAACTTTAAAGTGGCCTAGCTAATGCATTTACGGAGGGCAACTTTATGCAGACATTTTCCTATGTCATGCTACTAACAAATTCACTGATTTATAGATCGTTATAGAAATGTATAGGTCATGTAATTAGTAATTTTCACAATTAAGTTAAGATCTAATGATTAAATTATGATTAAACAATGATTGAAACAGGATCAAAGAACAAATAATAACGGTGTAAGACAAGGTTACGTTCTTTCGTCACTGCTTTTTAATATGTATAGTGATGATATCATTGGCAATTGCCAAATAAATCCAGGAATGTATTTTAAAATTAAAATTCAACTTTATTTGAAAATTATCCAGGTTCTAATATGAGGGAAGACAATCTAAAAAAAGCATACATTAATTAAATAATTTATATAGAAATACTTGAATATTTCAACTACTAAAACAAAGTATTTGATGTATAAAATTAGAGCAAAATCTTTTTAAGAGGAAAAATTATAGAACAAAAGACTAATTGTAATTATCTAGGCTTAATAATTAGTATATTAAAGTGACTATGTAATAAATACATAAATATATAATAACACATTTAAACATTTGTGTTCAATAAAACCTTAAAACTGCTAGAAATGAAATGTTTCAAAATGATGGAAAATTTTCAAAAATGAAGAAAGAAAAATAGAAACCACAGAGTTGGGATTTACAAGGATCTTGGTAACCTATACTTTATTAGATAAAAGGAGAAGTGACGAGATCATAAAGAAACTCGACGTTTTTAAGTTTAATGAGGAAACACATTACAGAATCATCTGGAAACATGGAAGATTATCGCATCCCAAAATTGCTATTAAATTACAAACCCATAGACAAGAGAAACTTTGGCAGTCCGAAGAAAAGATAGATATAGCCACAATGTCATGCATTAAACAAGAAAGCACCTCTTGAAACGTATCTGCTGATGATGATGTTTAAGATGATGACAGCGACGACGATGAGTAGGAATTTAAGGATGCAAGGTGAAAATCTCAAAGTTTCCACCAACATTTCTTAGAAATGTTATTCGCTATAAGGATTTTGATTAAAATGCCTATTCTAAAACTTCCTTTCTGAAAACTGGCCCTATAGGATGCATATTGCCTTAAAAACTGGTCTTTCTGGATGTCTTATTGGTAGCTCAATTATGTAAACTTCTAAAACATTGATTATTATTAATAAAGATTTTAATGTCACAGGTTAACCTAAGTTGGAATTCTCGCTATAATTCTACAGCGATAAAGGAAGGGATAGGCCCAGGTAAAACAAATTACACCAAAAGTTGGAGTTGCCATATATTTTATTAGGCAACAGTATGCCTTGTGGCACTTTTCTATAACATATTTTAATTGTTCCTAAATATTATATCCAATCAAGAAAGATTTGGTCTTTAGAACCTCCAACTTTCATTTTAACCAAGCAAATGTTGATAACAATGATGTCCTCATTCCAGAAATGTTTTAGGTGTTCACGTGCTCCTGTGCTTGAACCTTAGTGCCCATGGACACAATGTTTCGTAGACAAGCTTACAAAGTAGTGTTGTTTTGAAGCAATCCTCTGAATACGGTTGCGTATTTACTGCGAATTGTGTTGTGCAAATAATCACAAAGTATGGAACACTTATGTAAGCACTAACACAGTTCCACATAAACATTCGCGTGGAACACAATAGCGTCTACACAACCAAGAATTATTATTATTTTATTTCAATTAGAGGGTTTATGTACTTTCTACACTGTCTACATTGTAACCTGCTGCAATTAACACCAACCGCGGCAATATTTTTACCGGGGCGAGAATTTTAGAAATAATTGCTACCAAATGTACAGATGGGAATATACGGCCATAATACTAGACCGTAGCTCTTATGGGATTTTAACCTCAGTCCTCCTGTTTGCGAATCTTACACATTCAAACCTTTTATTGAACTGCTCATATTTTGGATTTCGAGGGCTTCAACGCATTTATTTTCGGTGAAATCTTGATATGCACTTTTTGGGTGGAATGTGATACTTCTAACAATATAAGTGTATGTAATAGCCAAAATAGATTTCTTTTGCTGCCTTAAGTATTATATTTGTTGAGGTAGATTTCTGACTAAACATCTATTGCCCTTCCTGGGATACGGATCTGCTGGTCTCCTCCAATTGCACTAACCACTGAGCTATCAAGACAATATGCCAGAACAGCACTAAAGTCTTCACTGACTGTTTTTTTTTTCTCGGTAAAACACAAGGGGATCTCAAATTGCTTGAGATGACATATCTCAGTGGCGACTTGCAAATTTCGTAAGTACTTAAATTTATAGTTTAACCAACTATTAGGTAAATCAATCTGAGTTACTTTTGTCAATAAACTTTTAAACGAGAGAGTTGGCATATTAGCGTATGTATATATTATGTAGTTTTTGTCAGATTGTATGCAATTCTTTTGGCAGACATGGAATTTGGGTATTGAATGAGAGTGATGAACCCAATTTTGAAATAAACCGTGTAGTTAAGTAACTAAAGCTTATGAAATGGTTTTACATTAGTGTAAAGGTTTCATAGCTGTTACTAAAGCGAATAGAAATCCACTAATTATTGTTATTCCTCATAAGCCATATGTAAGACAGAAGTTGGATCAGTAAAGTCAGACTGAACAATTCAATGCCATAGCGAGGATTTGAACCACGGATTTCCCGGTTACTGGCCGGTTGCTCTAACCACAAAACTACCTTGGAAACATGCCGATATGGCATTTAACTGCTCAAAAGTCTCACGTATTTTCGAGTAAACCACAAGCTGATCTCAAACTATTTTGAGAGGACATACCCCAGTGGCGACTAACAATGTCGTAAGTATTCAAGCCCAGGGCTTCATGAATTTGATAATTTGAGATCACCATTCGCGTCAGTTGAGCAGTTTCAGGTCGTGTCGGCATGTTGCTATGGTAGCTCAGTGTTTAGAGAACCGGCTATAGATCCGCAGATCCGTGGTTAAAATACACAGACTATGCTTTAATTGTTTTAAGTCTGACTCTACTGGATAAATTGCTTTACAAGGTATCCTGTTGGACATGGATCGTATTAGCAATGGACAACCTTGACCGCCATTTGTGCAAGTAGCGTACAAAGAACTCTACAAATCAATGGCATACGGGGATGGCCAAAGTGCTAATCTCTTTACAGCCCTAAGGGATTCGTGGCTAGGATTTGTCAGAAAAAATTCCCAGTTAAATTTTATTGCTCTTATGCATTAAAAAATGCTAATCACCACAACAAAATGTAATCTCCCTTTTCGTCCAGAGGATGAGTTTCTATCCTCACTCAGCACTAGCAAAGTTTGCTTTGACAGCTTTTTCGTACGTCTGTACGATTTAAGACAGTGGGACGTGTGGAAAGCACAATACCTGTGCTTAACTACGCACTTTTGAAAAATCAAAATTCATGTCATGTAACAAGCAACTATTTCTTAACATGTTGATAATGTAAAGTATGTATTATAAATTCATACTTTTTCTCAGAAGGTTTCTAAATTGACGTCAACAAACAACATTTTCAAAACATATTATTTAGGTACACATCGCGGGCACAATTTTTTCCACAGAAAATCCAATTTTATAGGAGAGATAAAACACTTAGTGGTGCATAAAACGAGCGGAAAGATATTTTGAAATACAACATTTTGAATTTTTAAAAATTTAAAAACTCTAAATTTTAAGGAAAGAATAGTTTTATCAATTTCAAGAATTTTTTGTCTGTATACTTCAATATATAAAATTCTAATCCGCTAATTTTATGCACCACTAAGTTTTTTATCCCTCCTAAAAATGATACTTTCTGTGAAAAAATTGTGCCCGTTATGTGTACCTAAATAATAATAAGTGTTTTGAAAATGTCGTTTGTTGACGTCATTTTAGAAAGCTTCTGAGAAAAAGTATGAATTTATATTAAATAGTTTACAATATCAACGTGTTAAGAAATTTGCTTGTTATATGGTATGAATTTTATTGCCCTGTGACAAAGTAAGCCCATGAATTTTGATTTTTCAAAAGTGCGTAGTTAAACACAAATATTGTGCTATCCACACGTCCCACGGAGTCTGATCAGGACTCCGGTACTGTATCCCTATTTACATTTCCCCCCGTAGGTTTAACTGATTTACTGGTTTACTGGTTTTACTGTTTCTTTTACAAACATATACACAAGCATCTCACGAACTGCTGCACATGCGGATTTGAACATTTAGGTATAGAGCCTTCAAGAAAATCTATCAACACATTTTCACTTTAGTTGAAACTTTTAAAACATTAAGAGTAAAATATAGGGCAAGAATGTAATAGCTTAATAAGTTTAAACCACTACCTTCATTTTAATATGGACTTGACATCTCATAGATAAGAGTTTAAAATCGAATGGCTCTATATGGTCTATAACAAACTATTCTACAATCTTATTCTTCTATATATTTAACTCTAATTGAGAAAAAACATTAGCAAAAATAGTATTATTACTTAATTCCTTACAACTAGAAGAGAACTAAGGGAATGCACTTGGCTTAACTGATATTTAAATCTTTTGAAACCTGGTTGCTATGTGACTGAAATTCGGTTTTTTGCATGACCAGGAGTAAAAAAAAAGACACAAAAATGACAAATTCCCGTTTAAACAAAGCTTAAGTATTGATACAAATAACAAAGAGTGTCTCAAACACGGTTCACTTCACAACAAATGCGTATATTCAATTCTGTGCAGGTGTTTGTTACCCGATGAAATTGTCCAATATATGTACCAACCAAGTTCATAAGAATAATACAATGAACAATAAATAAGTATATGAACAAAACAGTCCAAATACGAATCTAATTACATTAAGTTTATAAATAGTTAATTAAAATTATACGAATACTTTCAAAGCAGATTATTACAGCTATAAATTTATGGTTTTGTACAACTAGATATAATAGTTAATTACAGACAAGTATAGCTTCATTAATTACTTTACTGTTTATATTAATTACCTAACTATTATCAACTCCAAGATTACCATAAATTGTGTATTTTAAGGAGATTTACATTCCTTGTGTAGTAAGATTTGTCTATCTCTTTCATTTTACCATGCTTACAAATGTTATCCAGAATGAAGAGATCTTCAGAGGCTATTCCCAGAAAATTCAGGATATATATTTTATTTTCCATGTAAATTTCTTTACTATATGACATTTTGTTACATTTTTCTAGAGTTATTTTTAAGAAAATCAAAAACTTCAAATTTCTCTCAAATAAGTTTTTGGCGGGAGATTTTCCTGAAAATCTTCGTATCGCAATCTTCGACAATATTGAATATAATTTTTAAGTTTGGTATTTAACGGAATTTTTGTGTTTTGAGTTATTCTGTCTACTCAACACTGACACATATGAACCTTTTGCTACTTTTTTGGATTCAGGAGTACTCAAATCATGTATTTCTAGTAAACTCCTTACCTACTGTATATGTGCATAGTGCTTGGGGCAGAAATTAAAACAAAGTATTAATCAATGGGTTTTATATTTGTTAGTAATCAGAAAAAAATTAACGCCAATGTACGTACAGAAGGTAAACTTATGAATTTAATAGTACTGCTGCTTTACTGAGTTAAAATTAAATATACCTATAAAAGTGTAAATACAATTTGAATGTAGCCTCCTAAATTGGTTTAAATAGGTACAAAATGAAGGCTAGTTTATAATGAAAATGAGTCCAAAATTAATGGTTTCAACTTCCATTCCCAAACTCGAAATGGAAGTTTAAATATCATTTATCGATGAATTCTAAATTGGTGTTAATTTGGTACAGAATTGAGATTTAATTTTTAAATTCTCTGCTAATTACCCATATTTCATTTCACAAAAATTCAAACCAATAATTCCCCGGAATTAGTAGGTTTGAGGCTCCCTGGGTAAGAGAAGTGTCATACTATATATATTTATAAGAATTTCTATAACCATTCTGCAGCAAATATTGCCCAAAAAGCATACTTTTGTATATACTTTATGCCAATTAAGATAAGCATCAGCAAAAATAATGTCATTATATACTCTCTTATATATTCAAGAGGAATAAGAAAAAACACTAGGCAAAAGTGATAGTCAAATTTTTATAAATCTTGCTCTATGTAATGGCTTGAAAATTCCGTTCTATTTGCATGATCACGATAAAATCGAAAAACAAATGACTACTGCACATTTGAGTAAACCATAAGAAATTTAAACAAAAAAATCTGATATGTTCCATTCACATGACTTTCTCTACATCTCTGTAATAAATTATTGTTAAAAAGCTTATACTTCTATTTACTTCATGCTAATTGAGAAAAATTAGCAGAAATAGTATTATTACTAGCTTCCTTGTACGTAGAAGCGAAATAAGAAAATACCATATATTAAAGTGATAGTCAAAAGCTGGTTGTTATGTGACTGAAGTTTTTGTTTGTATGGTGTGGAGTTCACAAATTCCTTCCTATATGAGAAAAGTCTTAAGTTTTTAAAGCTGAAACCAAAGACAAGAAATATATAAAAAGCTATCAACTTTACGAAAAAATATATATCACAAATTGTGTGTTTTATCGTGATCTACATTTTTTGTGAAGTAAGTTTTTGTCTATCTCTTACGGTTTACCAATTATACAAATTTCAATAAAAATCATCCAGGATAAAGAGGACTTTAGAGGCTATTCCCAGAAAATTCAAGATGTACATTTTGTTTGGCATGTAAATATCTTAAATATAAGAGATTTTAATAAAATCGTTATAGGCATTTTTGAGAAAATAAACATTTTCGAATTTTTTCCATGTGAAGGGTAGTTTTGGGTTGGGGGATTATTTTGAAAATCTTCGTATCTTAGAATATACCAAACTTAAATGGCAAGTTTGTTATTTAACGGTCTTTACGTTTTTGAGCTATGCTGTTCAAAGGCAGGCACACACACACACACAAACACAAACACACGACTCTTTTTCCAGAAATGCTTTTTTTGGATTCAGAGGAAGCCAAAACATGTATTTTCGATGAAATCTTGGTATCGAATTTTGGGTAGAATGCAATATCTTCTCTATACACTATGTACATAGTACGTTATTCGCCCTCCGTGGTGTAATGGTTACCATGCTATCTTCATATATCCAATTCAATGGTTCAAACCGGCGGAGGAGGATGGTTAGCATGGTTTCCTTCGGAAGGGAAGTAAAGCGGTTGGTCCCGTGTCGTAGATTTACCTATAAAATAACCTCAAGCCTGTTAGAGAGACCTCTGAGCAAAATTAAGCGGTCTTCCACGCCCAATTTAGTTAGGGACGCTGAGAACCACAGTAGTTAAAGAGCGTCCATAAATAACACGCCATTTACATTTTAGTACGTGTAGTGAAAGAAAAAGAAAAATATATCGGTGGTGTTTAATCTCGCAAAAAAGAAAAAAAAAAGTATGTCACAAATTGAATGTTTTAAAGAGATCTACCTTTTTAGTTGTAAGATTTCGTCCAACTCTTATGGTTTACCAGTTTTGCAAAACTCATTCGGAATGAAAAGGGCCTCACAGAATATTCCTAAAAAAATAAGATATGAATTTTATTTGTTATGTAAATCTGCAGTATTTTAATAGTAATATACAGTAATTTAATTGAAATTGTTAGAACCATTTTTGATAAAATCAATATTTTCGAAAATTGTTGTATATGAATATTAAAAATAAGAGCTGAAGCTTTGTGACGATGTATTAACTGTAAATTTTCTTGAGCTTCTAGCTAGGTAAGTACATGGATTGACTCCGACATTTCGAAGACCGAAAAAAATTAGGGTTATATAACGATTAGTTTTGAGAGAGGACTTTTTTTTAAAATCGTCGTTTCACATCCTTGGAAGATTGGTAATTCAACATACTTTTCGTTTTTAAGTTAAGCTGTTCACACATAAACACTGTCTTTTTTTAACATGCTTTTTTGTTTTCAGGGGTTCTCAAAACACGCTTTTCTGTTGACATCTTGGTATCGAATGTTTGGGCGGGATACAATACCTTCTCTATCTACTTTAGCGTTGTACATATGTGCTAGAGAAAGTAAAAACTATGGCTTGCATCACTCTAAAGTAGAAAATCGAGTTTGAAATATTTGCATGAGCTGTTAGAGATATTTGCACGAAAAAAAGGTACATCTTCACTTTTAAAATATCTAAATCACTTTCATATAACTAGTAAAGCTAAGAGATAGAAAGATCTAAGTATATAGAAATACAGATTTCGTTTAAGCACTTAATTTACCTATCTCACTTGTTTTTGCTACGTTGGCTATTTACCAGAATTTTCACATAAGTAAGCTATTCTAAACTGGCAAGTTCCTAATTTTACTCTCTCCAGCCAGTATGTAAAACGTACATTGGATAGATAAGTTATTTATTGTATTCCACCCAAAACGTTGATATCCACATTTCACCATAAATACTGTTCTGAAGCCTCCTAAATAAAAAAGCAACATTTTTCGAAACATGCCCTCGTGTGTGTGTGTGTGTGTGTGTGTGTGTGTGTGTGCGGATAGAATGACTCAAAAAAGAAAAGGCAGTTAATACCAAACTTGCTATTTAAGTTTTAGTTTCTTCCAAGGATGCGACACGAAGATTTAAAAAAAAAAAAAAAAAAAAAAAAAAAAAAAAAGAAGCCCTCCTCCCCAGCTACTCTTTACATGAAACAGTTTTGCAAATTTTTTATTTTCTCAAAAATGGCTCCAACAATTAAAAGGGCAGATGTTAAATTTATTTACATAACAAATAAGATTTATATTTTGGATTTTCAGGGAATAACTTTTGAACAACTCTTTATTCTGGATAAGTATTTCAAAATGTTGTATAGCGATTAAACCGTAATAGATAGGCAAAAACTTACCACACAAAAACGAATATCTCGTTAAAACACACTATTTATATAATACACATTTTTTCGTGGAGTTGACTATTTTCGAGATATTCCTTGTTCTTTGGTTTCAGTTTTAAACTAGATAACTGACTTTTCTCAAACGGGACCATGCAAGGCAAACCAAACCTCAATTGTTTGACATAGCGGCCAGCTTTTAAAAGATTTGACTATCGCTTTAGCATAATGTATTCCCTTATTGCCCTTCTATTTATAATGAAGCAAGTAACAGGACCAATTCTGCTAAAGTTTATCTCAATTAGCGTAATGTACATAAAAGAATAATGTTTTTTGTATGAATAGTATAGTATTCTATTTGGAACAACTAGAGAAGGTTATGTGAATGGAGCTTCAATTTTTAGCTTAACGTTGTGGAAGTAGTTTGTATAATACAACCAAGCATTCTGGCTTAATTGCATAGGTATTAATACACATGAAATATCTATGGAAATAACAAAAGATAATCTTATGAACGTAGATGAGGTTTTGTTCTACTATGGTTATCAAACAAACGTTGTTTGAAAAAGTTTCCCTCTCAAAAGCCAAAAAAAAAAAAAAAAAAAAAAAAAAAAAAGTGTTGTGTATTTCGAATAGACGAGAGTTGTAAACCTCGATATTCTTAAATGTATTGTATACTTCAAGTGATGTGTGGTAACAGGAGGTGCATGTGTAATTAAATGCAAGAAAACCAAAAAGTAAGTAAATGCTAATCGACGAATTTATCATTTTAATCAAGCTTGTTATATCTTGTAAATTATGTTTGGGAAGAAATGTATGTTATTATCAGTAATGTGTTATAAACTTCTATGTCGATTTGCTAAATTAAGTAAGCAAATAAAAGTATTTATTGTGAAATTTGTTTTGGTTTGCTACGTTCACATTTATATCATTTAAAGGAAATAAATTAAAATATCTCAGCAGAAACTCACCTCAATCTGATTCATTAGTTGAATCTCCTCCTATCCCCTTGCACATTTATTGCAGGTTATGTGAATGGAGCTTTAGATTTTTAGCTTAACGTCCTTTAAGATAGCCGTATGGGACGTTGAATGAAATCAGTGAAATGGTGCTCAAATGATCTCAGCGTCCATGGATGTTAAAATTACTCGTCATTCGAAAACCGTATCCATGTAACTCTACACTCTAGGCATGATTCAGCTCGTGGCCTGTTCAATATGAGGCAGACACGCTACCCCACACTACCGAGGCGGATTAGCAATAGTTTGTAGAAATGCGAGTTGGAAACGTTGTGTGAATGCAAGATTACTTAGATCTTTTTGTTGCAGATTTATATAAAGGGGAAAATTTAAAGAAAAAATTCATCGAAAGTAGATGTAAACAAAAATCTATACTCTACCTATTGAAAGTATTAAAAACCTAGAAACTTGAATGTATGATAAAACGAAAGTCATGTTAACAACTTCAAACCCTTGCGAGATAAAAATTGTTATATCTGAAATCTAACAATACAAGAATAGCAGTATTGAGATTTTTTAGGCGCGGGAATGTTTAATAAACCAGCAGCTGTGTGACATATGAGAAACTTGGAATGAAGAAAATTCTTCATAAAGCGAAGGAAGGTATCTGGTGTTAACGTTAAAGAAATAAAGGATCGAGCGAAAGAGGGTGGGGAGAGGAAGGTGATACGCCTGTTATTGCTTCACACAGACACACCTACAACGTTGACAGTGTTTTTCTCTTTTAATAAAAAAAAAAGATACAGGATTACGTATGATGTCATATCGCCTTGAAGATATAATCTGTGAAACTTCTGTTGCTGCTAATTAAAACTCACCTAACAAAGGAATAGAAAATCTGTAGGACGTTAATATTAAAACTCTGACATCTAATAGTGCCTCGGTACTCTTATCTTAAAATTTTTAGATTTTCTTTGGAATTGTTATTTTCTTTCCTACATATAGAAAGTAGTGGAAATACTTTACCCAAAAAATTCGGTACCCAATTTCACTGGAAATACATGAAATATGCTCCTGGAACCGAAAAATCTGATATGCTACAACCTCATCACCTTCTCTAGCTGAAACAAGCTTCTTACAAAATATTATTCTACCTTCTGCACCATGCTAATCGAGATAAACCTTAACACAATATTAAACAGGTACCGAACGCGTGTATTAAACTAGGAGCTTGGCGGATGATAAAAATTACAACGAGAATAGCATGAGAAACTGCCCCATTTACGAGAAGGAAGAGTTGTGGACCAGCGAGGTAGAAGCATGTTGGACACTACTGGCAGGCACGGAAGACACAGACGGGATAATTAAATTTCTACTTAAGGCAAGCCAGATGAGATTTAATAAGGAAGAGAGGGGGGCGAAAAGAAGAACTAAAAAAGGTGATTATGTTTTACATATATTTTGTTATACTTTTCGGTTAAGGTTTCGTTGTGGTGTTAGCATTATGTGTATCGCTTTCTTTTAAGTGTATTTTTTATCACAATACAGTGCATATCACAATACGGTGCTGTATTTGAATATTGTTGTCCTTTTATTTTCGTATTTCCTTTTTAATTTATTGTTTTTTAATACTGTTTAATATTTTGTGTATTACAACAGCACAACAATTGATGCGTGCGATTAATGTATGCATACTGATATTTCAATAAATACACCTATTCTTTCATTTAACAGAATGTTCTAAATACTTAGTTTTTTATAAATAGAAGGAAAATAAGGTGATACACTACGCTAAAGCGATAATTAAATATTTTAAAAGATGGTTGCTATGTGAACAATTGATCTTCGGTTCACTCTGTATTGCTAGTAAAACAAAAGAGGTATGAATCGAAAGGTGACTTCCTGTTCAACATTAGAACAAAAATACGTATGCTTAAATTGTATGTTTTCACCAGATCTACATTCTTATACTGTAAGTTTTGTCTATCTCTTACGGTTTAACAGTTATGCAAAAGTCATCCAGAATGAGGCCTTTAGAGGTTATTCCCAGAAATTATTTGTTATGTAAATTTTAATAAAAACCATTAGAGCCATTTTTTAGAAAACCAACATTTTCGAACATTTTTAAATATACAAGGTAGTTTGGCGTGGTTACTTGAACATCTTCGTGTCGTATGCATGGAAGATACCGAATTTGTGTTCAAAGTTTGGTATTAACGGACTTTCCGTTTTCGGGTTATGCTGTCCATATTCTCACACCCACCAACCCACCCACCCACCTACACTACATACTCACGGACGCACATACACACATACTAATCATTTTCTAAAAATATGTTTGTTTATTTTTTTCAGAAAGTCTCAAATGTTGTATTTCTGATGCAATTTCGGGAATATAATATTTTATACACAATGTATATAGCACTATAAATAACATAAAATAAATATTTTCTTCTTTTGAGTACGAAGTTACCAAATATCGGTTTAAAAGAAGATAACATTAACAATAATTACAGAATAGTAGCATTATATATTAGAAAAATCCAAAAGCAGTTACAAAGCCAAATAACAAACACTTAAATGACAAAAAGAACAGAAAGAAAGGAATCAAAATTTCCTACCAATTAGGTTTATCAATTTTGGTGACAATATTTATAATTCGAGTAAGCTATTATTTTAATTAATTTTGTTTATTTCAATGTTAAGAGATACTTTACATTTAGTTTTATATACGAGTATAAATTTTAATCACTTTCACACTTGAAGACCGATTTCTTTAAAAATTTGATTCTTCATTCTAAAGTTCTTGAGGAAGTATGTTTTCCTCGGCATGGACCCTCTGCTTCAATCATAATGTCTATTATCTCAGTGTGGTGAAGTTGGTATAAGGTGTGGTATATATCCTCAGCTTCACAATAGAAAGAGAAGGTATTGCACACTATCTAACACGAGACTTGAAGATTTCACAGGAAACACATGTTTTGAGGGCCCCCAATTATAAAAAGCAATTTTAGAAAAACGTCCGTGTAGGTTTTTCAGTCTTTTTGTGTCTGTGAATAGCATAACTCTAAAGCTAAAAGCCGATAAAATACCTAACGTGGTACTTAAGCATTTTCAAAGGGTGCAACACGAAGATTTTGAGGAAAATCGCTTCCCGCTCCAAACTATCGTTTACTTGGAAAAAAAAATGTCGAAAACTTTGATTTTTCTCAAATATGGCTCTAATAATTTTTATTAAAATACCGTATATTAAAAATATTTACATCACAAAAATAATGTATATCTTTAATTTTCTGGGAATAACCAATGAAGCCTCTTAATGGTGCTCTCTATGGACCTCTTCAGGAATTTTGCTGAATTTTGAATAACTGTTAAACCGTAAAAAAGAGACAAAATCTTGTTACACAAAAAATGCAATCGTGTTAAAACAAATGATTTATGTCATGTCGACTTTAAAATACCTATAATTGTGTTATATGTTGATTTGTCAACTCCTGGCCATACAAAGAAACGAATTTGAGCTACATGGTAGCCAGCTTTTAAAATATATGACTATCGCTTTAGCCTAGTGTATTCCCTTATTTCCGTATTAAGACCATTTCTGCTAATGTTTATCTTGATAAATATTAAGTAAATATAAAAATAAGCCTTCTAACAATAATTTGTTAGACTGCCTCCGTGGTCGAGCGGTCAGCGAGCTGACTACTCACCAGGTTCGATTCCCGGCTGGGACGGGGAATTTTTCTCTAGCCAGAATTATTCCCTATCCCCCACAGAGTCTGGAAGTTTGTATGTGAGTGTGAATTTCTGCGTGTTTGAGTAAAACGAAATGATTTAAACCAAAGTATGACCTTAGATGTTAAAGGGGCTATATAAATGTAACAATAAAAATAATAATAATAATAATTTGTTACACAAATGTACAGAAAATCATGTGACTTTCTTATGATCAGTTCATCTGTTTGTCAAGCAGCACACCCATCTTTTCTGGATTGGGGTAAAGTATTTACGAACAGAAATCTTAGAATGTTTTCACCAAAATTCCAAAAAATAAATGGTAGGTTTGATGTTAAATATGTGAAAATGAGCTAACAAAAAAACACGCATATAAAATTAAGATTTTATAAATAGGTCTTGAAAGATTAAATTACCTTTTGACATACGCATTTTCTTCTTTATTCTTGTGAAACGGAAGATAATACGAATCTGGCTGTAAAAGTAACGTAAAATGCATTATAGTTTATAAATCGCTTTATTTTTGTAGTTTTGTTTTCTCTTTTCTTGCTATAATTTTGTTGTTACACATTTTTATAATCTGGTACAATTTGTTCTCATAGCTTAATTTTATATAACTATTATAACGTATAATAAAAATATTTTTGTAATACTCACTTATAGCATTTTTTGTTAAAAAACCTGTAAAAGTATATTGTTCTGTGTTACTTGGCAAACTCATTTACGAGTCAGACTAATAAATAAATATTGAGTTGGCAGCCATAGACAAAATGCTATCTGATCCGCACAAGTGAATAGCACGACTCAGGTACTACACCGTTCCCAGAACATTACGCTACGAAAATTACGATTTGCGGAAGCTTCAATTGTAAACGGTGCGAAGCCAACTTATTTTCTAAAAGTGTTTCTTATTAAATATCTGTTACGTTTGTTTTAAACTATAACTAGTGTTAAGCGCAGTCTGATATTAAAAATAGTATTGTTTAAACATGATAAAATTCGAATCATATCTATTTTATGCGGTAAATCTGTACTCAAGGAAGAAGCAACGTTTTATTTAGTATAACCCGTAAAATCATGCTTTCAAATTGTACACTCAAGGACAATAAAAATACGCCTGGCGCTGTGATATTGCTGAAAATGTAAACTTTTGACAGGGACTAGAATCTTACACGATTTTCATTGGTACCATTCTAGTACAATACACTATGAGAGTAAGAAAAGGGTAAACCGATTGGGCAATCCACTGCTTCACCTTCTTCCCGCTCGATGCTTTCTAAGAACAGGTTGACTTGTATAAGCAGTGTGTTAATTTTCTCAACCACATACGCGAATTACCTTGGCGCTAGAACTTCAGTACGTAAAACAATAAAACATTGATCTAATTTTGTATCACCCGTTAAAAGAATGGAAATGGAGTTTTATTTATTGACGCTCATTAAATACCGTGAAAGACAGCTTAACTTTTCTCAGAGGCCTCTTTATCAGGCTTGAAATTCTTTTACGTGTCGTAAATTTAAAAATAGGACCAACGGCTTTACTTCCCTTCTGAAGGAAGCCAAGGTAACGATTTTACGCCCGAAAAATAACCATCGTCCTCCGCCGGAATTGAACCTGCGACCTTGGACATATGGCAACCTTACTCGGAGGGCAACATATCACCCGGGGAGGGGTGCATTATTGTCTAACCAGAAAGCTTAAGGATCACCAGTTCGCAATTCAGAGCTTCATTTGTCGTGAGTTTCCTGGCATCACCTTCCTTTTGGTAACGTAACCTGTCCAATACACTTTTAGCAAACGGCGAAAGACATGGGCGAATCAGCGAAAAGACCCGGCACTGCGATATTTCCAGGGGTATTTTTAATGTCTTTGAGAGTACATACATCGTATATCCCTCCCAGTTTCTAACATTGCCTATCAGATATTGGTAAGGGCTTATGTAACCCTTTCCTATCTGATCCCTTCCTAACAATTTTCTCCATACATAACGAGCAGACAGGGGCGCCGGCTACTGGTGATTCAGAATTTCCACAGAGTTGATCTTTTGAAAAGTTTTCTTGCGTATTTTTCACAGCTCTACAACTTCGAGGCTGTATAAGCATATAAGCATACGATCTCCCATTATAGAAAGGAGTAAACACGGTGACATCAGAAATTCGGCTTACACTGATCTATTCTATATTTAAAGATGAGGTACCATGTGCTTAATGCATGTTTTGAGATTTCAAGGGTCCAAACAGCTAATATGCAGAAAGAAAACGTAATCATTAGGATTTTAAAATTAAATATTTGCTTTCTCTACACGTATTATGTACATAATGTATAGAGAAGATGCATTTCACCCAAAAATATGATACCCAGATGTCACTGGAAATATATGTTTTGAGGTCCCCTGAATAGAAACCAAACATTTTAGCGTAACTCAAAAAGTAAAATACCGATATTATCTTCCAAGGATGCGACACGAAATTTTCATGAATATACTCCACCCCAAACTACCCATTACATGTGCAAATTCTTGAAAATGTTGTTTTCTCAAAAATGATTAATAACTTTGATTAAAATACTGTGTATTATAGATATTTATATAAAAATAAAATGTATTTCTTGAATTTTCTGGAAATAGGTTCTGAATGTCGTTCTGGATGAATTTTGCTTAATTTTGCATAACTAGTAAACCGTAAGAAAACGATAAAGACTTATCACATAAAAATTGCAGAACTCGTTAAAACACAGCTTATGTCATACATTTTTGTTGACCGTTTCCAAGGTATTCCTTGTTATTTTTTTTTCCAACTTAAACTACGTAACTTTTTTCAAAATGAGTTACCTTTCCTTTCATTTCTCTTTTGTTTGCTACTGACCATGCAAAGTGAACCCGAACTTCAATACAATTATCCACTTAGTGACCAGCATTTAAAAGATATGACCATCGCTTTAGCCATATTTCTATTCTACTTACAAGGAATCAAGTAGAAAGACCATCTCTCCTAATGCTAATCTCCATTAGTATAAAGTTAGGTAAAAGAATATGTTAAACTAATATCCTTGCAGAACAGGTAGAGAAGGCTATGTGAATGGAACACATCAGCTTTTTCCTTTCTCTACTACGTGCATAGTAGTTAGTTTCATCCAAATTTCGATATCGAGATGTCAACGAAAATACACATTTTGAGGGCCCCTGGATAAAAATAAAGATTTATAGAATAAGATCCATGTGAGTGTGAACTTTAAAACGAAAAGTTGGATAAATACTAGACTGTGCATTAAACACAAAATTGTAAAGATGCAACACAAAGAGTTCAAAAAAAAATCCTCCTTTCCAAACTGTTCTCTAAATGCAACATGTTTCGAAAACGATTTTATGATAAAAGGCTGAAAAGATTTTGATCAAACTATGTGTATATGTTAAATATATTTACAGAACAAATAATATATATATATATATATATATATATATACTCTTGAATTACTCTGGAATTTCCTCTGAAGTCTGCTTCAATCAATAGGAATCTTATACATTTTTGTGTAACTGGTAAATGTTAAGCAAATTCTGCTATTTCTCGCGGTTGCATATAAAATGCATGGCTAACATTAAGCGTACTGTTTTAAACATTTTTACTTTCTCTACACCCACTATGTACAGAGTGTATAGAGAAGGCATTGCACTCCCCTAAAAATTCGATACCCAAATCTCACCGAAAATAGATGTTTTAGGGTCCCCTATATACAAAAAGCGCATGTTCTGAAAAAGGTCCGTGTGTGTGTCCGTGTGTCCGCGTGACCGTGGGTCCGCGTGTCCGTGAGTGCGTGTGTCTGTGACCACGATAACTCAAAATCGAAAAGTCAGTAAAATACCAAAATTGTTATTTAAGTTTAGTATCTTTCAGAGATGCGACACAAAGATTTTGAGAAAAATCCCTACACCCCAAACTACCCTTTACATGGAACTTGTTTCGATAATTTTTATTTTCTCAAAATGGCTCTAACGATTTTGATTAAAATATCGTATATTAAAAATATTTACCTGACAAATAAAATATATTTCTTGAATTTGCTGGGAATAGACTCTGAACATTACTTTATTCTGGAAGAAATTTACGAATTTCACATAAGTGCTAAACTATAAGGCAAAAACTTACTACACAAAAAAGGTAGGGCACTTTAAAACACACAACTTATGTTATATACATTTTTTCGTGTAGTTTATTGTTTTTTGTTTTTTTTTAAGATATTCCTTGTTTTTGGTTTCAGCTTTAAAACATACTTTTCTCATACAGGAATTTGTTAACTCCTGTCCATACAAACAAAGGAACTCAGTCACATAGCAACTGGCTATCACTTTAATCTATGGTACTCCCTTATTTCGCTTCTACTTACAAGGAGGCAAGTAATAAGGCTATTTCTACTATTTTTTTCTCGATTAGTAAGAAGTAAATAGAAGCATAAGCTTTCAACAATAGATTGTTGCGGAGATGTAGATAAAGGCATGAGAATGGAACACATCAGATTTGTTTGTTGTTGTTTCATTTATAGAACCCCCTTTAACATCTATGATCGCATTGAGGGCTTTGACTGTAAAAGACTGTAGGTTCTCGAACGTTGGAATTCTTGTTGTTCAACTACACGCACATACACACACATACTTCTGGGAGGATAGGGAATGCTCCCCTCCCCAGCCGGATATCGAACCATGACCTCCTGGTGAGTAGTCAGCTCTCTGACTGTGGAGCAGCGTTTTAAACATTGAATGCCGCTATACTTGTTTTTGTTTGTTTGTTTGTTAGTGTTAACGCCCGCTTTAACTACTTAAGGCACCGCAGGTGGTGACAGTGTTATACGTACATGAATGAAGATGGAGCACAAAGAAGAGACCCGCACGAAGACGAACTAAATCATCTGCAAGATTTTCAAGACACCATCATAGACATGCATCAAATGTCTGCAGTTGCTCAAAAAGCCAATTTAACATTCAACCTAAATCCGTGCCGATGGTGTAGCAAAAGAAAGGCCAGAGTTCAAGCAAATGAATACCTATACTTGGTAATCGAAATTCAAATTGAGCAAACTAATCTATATACTTCTATAGTTGGCTCAATGCGAGCCTGGGTAGCAGCATAATGCTTTTTTAAAAACTCCAACTGCGCGCTATATGCCCTTCTTGCACGCAAAAAGCCTCAAGGTCACGAACTTGGTCTCTGCCAACTTGGCGCAGAGACTCGCGTACGCGAGTGTAAGGTGTTCTATTGCGCCGCGTTTGCGCTGCTCCGAGATAATGCGTCCAAACTTGCCATTCCTGCAGCTATGACGCAACAACGCACACGTCATTAAAACAGGCGGAGAAATATTGACCCAATAACACATGCAATAGACAATGTGCAATCAGATCGATACCACTGTAATAAACTGTGGACAGTGACCGATTCTGGTACGTTATTGGGATGGAAGCCACAAATCGCTTGCGATCGAACCCGGGCCGTCTAGGTAAGAGGCGAGCGGTCTAACCACACGGCCACGGCGCGGCCGCTATACTTGTTGAATGTATAACGACGCTTGTAAGAAAGATAATTCTGCAAGTGTTTTCCAGACAAATAATTAATTAGAAAAAAAAAAATTCACTCATAGAACTTTATCTAAGCTGTATAAAATTATTCTTACAAAACCTTGTTCCTTTATCTCCTTCATGCTAATTAAGATAAAAATTAACATAAACGTTATTATTACTTAGTTCCTTATAAGTAAAAGGGAAATAAGAGAAAATACTATGTTAAGGCGATAGTCTTAAAAGCTAGTTGCTAAATGACTGAAATTCTGTTATCTTTGTATGGTCAGGAGTAAAACAAAATAAAAAGGAATAGCCAAGCCTCATTTCAGAAACGTTCGAGTATTTTAAAATTGAAACCAATGAGAAGTGTGTTGGATTGGTACGTGGAGGGTGTGTTAAGTAAGATGGAACAAAACCCTATCCCCCCCAAAATAATCAAAATAACCAAAATTCGAAATTAGGAGCACTTAAAAACATTGATTTACTCAACAATACTCACAGATTTCACTTTTTATAAGCAGTGTCTAGGAGATGGATAATTGCAAAAAAGCATTTGGCTTAAATTGAATTTTTATCGATATTTTTTTTGAGTATTTTTTATAGTTTTTCAGTGTTGCAAAAGTGATTCAGAATAAGAGGTGTTCAGAGGCTATTCCCAGAAAATTTAAGATGTAAATTTTATTTATCATAAAAATATCTTCAATATGTATGTTACGTTAATCAAAACCATTAGAGTCACATTTGAAAAACAATATGCGAAAAATGCTCCATGTAATTGGTAGGTACTTTAAAACCTTCGAGAAGCATCCTTGTAAGATACTGAACTTAAGTACTGTGTTTAACCCTGTTATAATTTGGGAGCTATGCTGTTTGCAGGTACACGAACCTTTTTCTTAAAAAGCTGGATTCAGAAGACCCTAATCTCGGTATTGCATTACCTTCTCTATTAATTATGCAAATGGTCGAGAAAGTGAAACTGAAGTGAATAGCAACAGAACTTGTATATGAATGCTTTTTCTAAGACTTGAGATGTTTCTCAACTAGTTTCCTTATTTGGCTGATTTGCTAACATTGTGCACATGTATTAATTTGAATATTGCAATGATATCTTGCGACAGTGAATGTGACAGTGCGACTCTCTCACTTCTCTCGCAACATGGTTAATTACAACAAGAAAGAGAATAAGCTCAACAGGTAGCATTCAGGTTTATTGTTTAATTAGAGGGGAAGTACGAATTTAATTATCTTCTTGCCATTTTGCCGAGTCAGCCTACTGATTGTAAATGCAAGGGAGCGAGGCATGCCATATCTTACTGGTAAGCAGTAAATACATACAGTTTTACTACTGTGCACTCCGTCGTCGTGGTTGTTACTCGCACTTAGGCGAATGCTGGTGTGCTTAGCCCGCTTTGTATTTTATTAGTTTAATTATTAGTTTTGTATAGGTGTAATAGAGGAAATATCTGCTTCAGTAGTCAAGACTGAGTAGAGAGTAGAACGCAGAATCTTAGGGCGAAGAAGCTTCTATTATGCTCGCCAAGGTTATTTTCTTTGTTTATTCTATGACACAATTGCCTTTGTAGAGCAAGCTTTTTAGAGCATCAGAGACACAAGTAACAGGGGGAATTTTAGAGAAAGTTTCTTTCCCAAGAAGCCAGGAACTGGGGACTTTTTCATTATAGAGAGCGGTCACGTGAGTTGAATACAAAGAACTTACCAAGTTAGACACGTGACAACGCTATTTTTCGCGCTTCTTTTTTGCCAATCAGGAAGGAGTGTAATATTGGAGATTTTAGGTATGTAAGCGATGCGTGTACAATGAATCAGGTTATCCTGAATGTTACACTGACTGTAATGCTTAATGCTATTGTACTGCGACTGTTACTCTTACTGCGATTCTGATTATTGTTGCTGTCGTATTCTGTGTGATATGACCTTCGACAACAAGAACATTGCAACCGTAGAAAATAGCACGAAGTATTATTATATCAACGGTTTCAAGAATTCTTATGTCGGGAGTCGGGAGTGGGATTAGTGCCTCAAAGGAAACTAATAGTACTCACTTTATTGAAATCAAGTGAAATATCTCTATTCTTGAGTCTACCCCGTGTTACATATCTTAGTTATTCTTTTCCCCCCTGAGGAGAGTCAACTGGTGTTCTACAGGGACAAGCATAGCCGGCGCTGCAAAGGACTTTCAGAGGTATGCAATCACGCCAGCGACATATTGGCGCACAACGAGATTACAGCGACAGCTTATTCCTTTCCACGATTCCCTTTCATGTAATTTACTTATAACTTTTCAGGTGTGCTTCTAGGTTCGTGGTGTGTGGCAGCGCTGGCATGTGGCGTAGTTGCATGCAGGAAGGTAGGCGAATACTTGATGAAAGTCATACAGAAATGGTTGTGATGCATAAAAAGATGTGCAAATGAAACATATCTATTGCACATGACAAATCTGCATATCATGCAGTTTTTATGTATTTAATTATTTACCTATTGGGTTTACTATAGACATGGGGCGATTCATGAACGAATCGTTCATTTGAACGAGTACAAGAAAAGAATCGTATGAATCGTGTCAACCTTAGCATGAATCGTCGTTCAAAAAAATCGTAAGAATCGTGCTAGTCTTAACATGAACCGTTGTTCAAAAGAATTGTGTGAATCGAAAAGAATCGCATGAATTGAAAAGAATCGTACGAGCTGAAAAGAATTGCATGAATCGTGTCAACCATAGTAGGTGTCGTCGTTCAAAAAGAATCGCAGATTTGAAGAATCGTGATCAGCCATTGTTATTCTTTTGCTTCGACCTTTCGGAGTACCAAACCGAACCTCGACGGAAAACTGCCGAGTGAGCACGATGTGTTAACCATTTATGTTAATGTGAAAACCCTACAGCACTGAGGCCACGAGGCTAAAGAAGAAAATGTATAAGAAAACAAACACTGCCAATTATTGTCGAAGCCACCACGAGCGTCTTTATTTTAGATGAGTTATTGTACAGATTAAAGTAAATTTATAATTTACAATTGCTTTATATATATTTGCAGAATCTTAAATGTAACATATGCACAGGTAAATCGTCACTACGTTTGCAAGATATATGACTTCAGAAACTAATTTTACACGAAAAAAGAAAAACATATTACAAATAACTTTTATGTAGTGTTGCCAAAGCAGTAACCTTTTTTGTTCTCTTTGTTTGACCAGCATAAAGAAAAACGAATAACGACTTTCCATTTGAGAAAAGTATAAATATGGAATGACTGAAAAAATAATAGAAAATATGTAGGAAATTGTTAACTCTGTTATATATAGTGTCGCATCGTAGGTAGATGCAGAACTTAAATATCAACTTTGGCATTTACCTAACGGACTTTTCGTTTTTGAGTTATTTTGTTCATTCACAGCTACATAATCACACACGCACGCACACAAACATAGTCCTTTTTCTGAAGATGCCTTTTCGTATTCAGGGGACCTCAAAACATAATTTCCGATGAAATATCAACATGACATTTTTAGCTGGAAAACGATAGTTCACAGTGACACATAGAATAGAGAATGTCAATAATAGAAAACAAGTTTTTGTCAGGTTTCTGAGGTACCATTAAATTGATTATTCAAGGAATATGAAGGAATTTTCTCTAAAAGTTAAGCTTCACGTTCCTGATCATGTACTAAATTGTGAATTCCTCCGACAGCTTCTCAATATGAGATAATCTACCATCATAGAGTGCAATTAATATAGCCATTAATAATTCTTTTGAAATTAATTAGATGTCCTTACAATCCAACATGCTGTATGTTGAATGCAAACATGAAATGCATACAGAAATTTGTTTGTGGTCTAATCGGTAAAATCTATGAAATGAAATTGAAGTCTGGTATGCAATATAAGGGGTAACTCATACCTCGCAATTTTATAACCTGCTCTTTTACGACACGTTTTAGTAATTGATGTTTTGCTAGGTGATTTTCTTGAAATTCATGACGCCTGTTTGGAAAATAAGAGAATTGAAATACCAAGTTTGCTATTTGACTTTCCATTTGTTAATTATGCAGTTTAAAGGCCCCCCCCCCACACACACACGCGCGCAGTCTTTTTCCATTTTAATTAACGGGGCTTCAAAAGATATTCCCGGCGAAATCTCAATTTCCAATTTTTAGGTGGGTTGCAATACATTCTCTTCTAATATGTACGAGTATATGGTTGAGAAAGTAAAGAGGAATACAATATAAATAATTATTTATAATAGATCCCTGGAATTTGATGAAATGAAATCGACACAGTACTCTGTGTTCTAACATGATTTTATAAACAGGTGTTTAATAATAATAATAATAATAATAATAATACATTTATATACTTTGCCATATATCTCATGTAACACAAACTAAAGTGGAATTTCACAGAGCAATTTTATTGTAAAATTCAGAAAACTGCAGAATAATGGGGAAATAATACGTTCAGTTTTACATTGTTTTTCTTTTATGCCAAAAAAGCTCCTAGCCCATATCGTAACAACAAAGTCGGGATTGCAAGGTTGGCTGCAAAGCAAGAAGATCCATGCAAGAACCGTGCACCTGGGCAGGCTTAAAGACAAGGGGACGATTCATGAACGAATTGTGGATCGTGCACCTGGGCAGGCTAAAAGACAAGGAGACGATTCAAGAACGAATTGTGAATCGTGCACCTGGGCAGGCTAAAAGACAAGGCGACGATTCATGAACGAATTGTGAATCGTGCACCTGGGCAGGCTAAAAGACAAGGTGACGATTCATGAACGAATCGTTAATCGCGCACCAGGGCAGGCTAAAAGACGGGACGATTCATGAACAAACTGTGCATAAGGTTACTACGCTTAGCCAAGTGAGATACTTGTTGCCAAGCCGAGTGCGGCCGAATACTGCCGAGCACGGTCGACATTCGGTGTGCCGTGCCGAGTGAGTACTGAAAATTACCATGGATTCTGATGTTCTATCATCTGTCTGGCTCTGGTTAGCGAAAACAGAAAACCACTGCCATTAAATAGACTATTGTTGAGTTCTGACGATACGGAGTTAACGATTATGCTTAATTTTTTAAAAACAATAGCGTATAATCGAAAGCGCAGTAAATCGAATCGTAAAAATTTCCATTGAAACTACAGCACCGCATATAAGGAAAGGATTAATGTTCAGTAATTATTTTACCGAACATTATTAAATATCTAATATATTGCATTGTATTGTGTGACTGTATGTGGTAGATATACCAAAATTGTTAATGGAGGGAAAAACAAAGTTTTAGAATTCCTGAATTAAATAAATTAATAGCTACGTTTAAATTATAACGGCATTGATTTATGTACTATAACCTACACTAAATGCAGGTATAGAAACATCTTACCTCTAAGATTAAAATTACTTCGGAAGAAAATAATAATTATTCTGGGTACTAGCGTTGCCTTATAATGATGTATTTATAAACATTATACGACTTACTAGCGTGCAACCGTGGCAGTGATGAATAATAATTAC
This sequence comes from Hymenopus coronatus, assembly GCA_030762935.1. Taxonomy (NCBI): domain Eukaryota; kingdom Metazoa; phylum Arthropoda; class Insecta; order Mantodea; family Hymenopodidae; genus Hymenopus; species Hymenopus coronatus. The sequence goes on along the minus strand of CM060895.1, from coordinate 93,179,091 downwards.
TCTGCGTATTAACATTACACAAATACCGCCAGGCGCTATGCTGTCGAAGCTTAGGTGTCAATTTTATATTTAAACAAACTCTTATGTGGTTTTTCTTTTTTCGTTTAATGGAGGACATTTTATCAAATGTCTGCAAAAGAGTACAGCGTTTTATATAAATTATGGTTTATATGAGCTGCCATATGACTACCATCCCCGTATAAAAATCACACAGAAGGCATGGCGATGATTAATGAATCGTGAACGAATCGTATGAATCGATTCATATTGCGTGAACGAATCGTAGGAATCGGTTACTGAAAATGAATCGCTCGACCCAACTCTAGTTTACTAGATATTATAATTGTTATTAGGAGTAGGTTAGCAATGATTAGCAGTATTATTAAAATAAAATGGTTCGGATACTAACGAAAATAACAGTGCATATCATGCAGTTTTTATATGTTTAATTATTTACCTATTTAATTATTGATATAATTATTATTAGGAGTAGGTTAACAATGATTAGCAGTAGTATTAAAATAAAATGGTTCGGATACTAAGGAAAATAACAGTGTGACTATGATAAGATAACAGATAGCGCTGGTGTGTATCCATATGCTTTGTATTGCCGCTTAGTATAAACAAACGAATATTAAATATCACACGAAACTAACTTCAAGTATCTCAGATACAGAAACAATAGATCAGTTTCGGAAGATCCGATTCGAATGGTCCAATTTGGCTGGAGATTTTTTTGTGGTTTCTCTAACTTGCCAAGGTAAATGCTATATTGGATATTTAATACCACCAACTAAGTTTCATCTTAAGCATATGTAGCAATAGTGAAACGAAAAAGATGGTAATAGCGACTCCTCTGCTATCTATCCACAAATAATGAAAGCACGTAGACTGGACGGTATGCTAATGTTATCTGTCCGGCACGTAGGCTTCTGTAAACACGCGATGAAGCAAGGTATCAAGGTACAGGGATAAAACTCAGAAGGCTAATGGTCCCCATACCCGAACCACGAGGTATGCTCCTAACAGATTCGTCGCGATATGATCATGTAATTAAATCGAAGTAAAATAAATAGCAAAAAAGGTAACAAAGTATGTAATACCAGTAATTAGGAACTAAATACAGGCGTATGTACAAAGAGGGCCATAAAAAGTTTTGTCGCACTGAAGACATTTAACTTTTGGGTTTTTAAGTCAATAATGTAACATTTAGCAGAAGAAGGAACTTATTATGTTCCAACCATTATTGAGTATGTACTGAGATTTGAACAAAAATACATATTTTGGGATTTCCAAAAGAGTATTCTTTTTTAGAGAAAGACGTGGCGTGTGAGCGTGTATGTATGTGTAGCATAAGTGAAATAAAAATTAAAAAAAAAAATAGCTATAGGTCTGTTTCACAATGAGTCTAAGTCAGATAATTTTCATTTTGGTTTCAATTTGTTTATATTCTAGTGTTAGGCTCTGTAAATTGATGTTGGTTGGTTAATAATTCACGAATTTAAATAGAAATATGTTTTATCGCCCATTATCAATGGTTGAGATTAGAGGTTTTCAACACACAAACACAGTAATGCTACATTCACAATGAAATGCAAGTGCAGACGTAACGTAGCATAAGCGCAGACGCAAGGAAACACCATTCACAATACAATCGTAAGCGCAACGCAAGAAGTTGTCACGGGTTTCTAGATCCGCAAGTTACATGCGAATATCTTTCAAGCGCTCCGCAAGTTACAGACTGAATAACATAACCAACAAGACCACATAAGAAAATTCACTCAATCTTTAATAAATAAATACATTACAATACTAACAACTGACGCTAGCAGCAGTGACGTCACCATAATTGCTCATTGAAAATTATTAAAAATTGTACAAGCATAGAGACTGCAGAAAGTGATAAAGCTACATATTTAATAAACTAAGAATTATCTCTCTGCGCCTTCGATTTATGAGAACCAATAAATCTATATACAGATAATAGTTACATCCATTAAATCAAAGAAAGATTCACAAGGAGACTGTCATAACCTCTTGAGTGAGATTAGAGATGGCGCGGCACGACCAAATAGAAGAGAATGCATGTACAGCATGCCCTGCAAAATCTTGCAGTGCGATCCTTTGTTATTGAATGCATAGGCAATACATAGAGAAAAGAAGCAGAATTCTTCCTCTTTGCATGCAACGCAAGGGTAAAGTTTGGAGTTTGTAAACTCATGTATTGCATTGCATTGCGTTGCGTCCTGCGTGTTTCTATTTGAATGCTTATATTAAATAATATGAGTCCAAACTCTTGCGGTTACATTGCGTCTGCCCTTGCATTTCATTGTGAATACAGCATTATACTCACACGCACATGCACATACATTTTCTACCTTTACCACAATCTTAATACCAAGCGATTATTACTTTCTCTACACGTACTATGTACATATGTGAAGAGAAGGTGTTGTATTGTACCCAAAATTCGAGATTTCACCACAAAACATTTTTTGAGACTTCCTGAATCCAAAAAAGCACTTTAAAAAAATTGTCCGTGTATGTGTCTGTTTTTCTGTCTATCTGTGCGTGTGTGCGCGCGCGCGCGTGTGTGTGTCTGTGGACAGCATAGCTCAAAAACGACCGTTAAATGCCAAACTTAGTATTTAAGTTCGGTATCTTCCAAAGATACGACACGAAGATTTTCAAGAAAATCTCCCTACTCTTCACATGGAAAACATTTCCAAAATTTTGATTTTCTCAAAAAATTTTCTCTTACGATTTCTATTAGAATCTCTTATATTTAAGATATTGACAAATAAATTGTATATCTTAAATTTTCTGGGAATAGCCTCATAAGACGTGTTTATTCCGGATAAGTTTTGCGAAATTTTGCATAGCTGGTAAACCATAAGAGATAAGCAAAAACTCATTTAACAAAATATGTAGATCTCCTTAAAACACACAATTTATATTATATACATTTTTATCACGATGTTCATGTTTTTTGAAACATTCCTTGTTATTAGTTTCAGCTTTAAAATATTTGTACTTTTCTCATAAGGCAATTTTTCAACTTCTTTACATACAAATAAAGGTACTTCAATCACATAGCAACCAGTTTTAAAAATGTTTGACTATCGCTTTAGCCTATGTATGGTACTCCCTTATTTACCTTTAACTTACAAAGAAGCTTAGTAATAAGATCCTTTATGCTAATTATTTCGCGATTATCATTAAGTAAATAGAACAATAAGCTTTTTAACAAAAATTCATTTTAGAGATGTAGAGAAATTCATGTGAATGGTATGCATCAGACCTGTTTTTTATAGATTTCCATTAGTGGTATCCAAAAAAATGGCATTTAAAGTAAATAACTTGAAAAATCAGTTTTATATGTGTAAAAATCAGTTTAACATCTGAATGTATTTTAAAAATACCATATTCATGGTTTCTGCTGCATATTTCATTTAGCTATTTCCAGGCCGATTTGCGCATTTGTACCGACAAGAGCCTGCGGTTTTATTTTTCTCCTGCCATCTGTAAACGCTTTATCTGAGCCTCTCGCCTGTCATTTCGCGGAATTGGGTCGCTCTAGATTTATATCTATGTGCTGCATATAGATATCAACAGCTAACTTGAAACAAAGCAGAAACAAAAACCCGGAGCTGTCATATGCTCGTCACTGGGGCCAGAGCGACGTCTGATTTATGAATTGTTACAGACTGCAATGGCAATCTGTCCACGATGGCGCATCAGGACTCAAAGTGGCCAGGCAAGCAGCTGTATTTTAGGGAAGCGATAAGTATACTAGGTTAGGAAGCCTAGCAAAATCGCACTAGGATTATTCACAGAATTTTCTTTTCTTTGTTACACACAGTTACGAACACACAGAGCAGTCAGCGGTATAAAGACAGGACAGTGAAGAGAAATGGAAATGGCATTTTATTTTTGGACGCTCTTTAACTGCTGTGGTTCTCAGCGTCCCATTCAATACAGGGCGTGAAAAACCCCTTAATTTTGCTCAGATGCCTCTCTATCAGGCTTGAGGTTCTTTTACGCGCCGTAAATCTACAACACGGGACCAACGGCTTTACTTCCCTTCTGAAGGAAGCCATGCTAAGGATCGTTTGAACCCGCGACCTTGGGTATATGAAGTCAGCATGGTAACCATTACACCACGGAGGGCGCTTAGTGGAGAGAGGTTTGTAGCATAAACATGCACCCGTTGACGTATAATCTATTCCAAAAGCAGCTCATTACATGTATTGGCATTATATACATCGTTCTAATTCATAAGTAACACAATAACATAATTATTTTATAATACGATTTTTACATTAAAACGCCTTGTACTTTTACTAATAAAATGTAAATCTTGATACAATAAAGTGCAGAACTTTGAAAATACAATTAACATAAATCAACCAAACTGGCTCAGAAGTCATTGCAGTGAATTATAAGTAAGACACATCTTTACTGTATCGAAAGAAAAGCTCTCCTTCTGTCACTCAAAATATGTTTGAAATACCTAACACTTTGTTCAGTGTCAAACGCCTATCTTTTCGTATTTCCGATATTGTTTCTAACCGCGCTCTCTTTCAGTGTTCACAGGTTTATCTGCTAGTTACCCGTCCCCATGGTCGCACTCGCAAAAGTGTCTAGCATTGCTGATTGGTTGCATAAGGGACCGCGGGTATAACTCCCGCATCCGGCATAGGTGTTTGTAAAATGTGTTTATGTCTGTGTATCTGCATATAAAAAAGGAAACAATGTAGAGGTGAACATAAAAAAGAAGGAAAACAGATAAAATAAGTAAAAAAAAAAAAAAACCTAGCTCAGCGAGGCCAGGCAGTGAGCAATGCTAGATAGTGCAACAGGTTTCGAAACTTACTCCAGCCGTCATAGCTATACTCTATATACACCGAACCTCAATCCAGAATTTTCGTGACCCCAGACCGAACTCTAATGACGAGGCTAACTTAAGGCTACAAATATCTGTCCACGAGCTCATGATCAAAGAGTACTAAAGGAGAAAGGGGAAGCAATCTTGTGAGTGTTTATAAACATCTGTGCAATCTACTAATGCTGAGACTGTGGCTTATGTTACTAACCTACTCTAATTTTGCATACCTTTAAGTTCGCATACTCGGCTGATTTCTCAGTTTGAATTATAACATCTTAGAATAGTGCGTTAAAACTGAGTATCCGCAACGTCTCAAATAAAAAATCTGATGTGCTTACATTCATATGACTTTCTCTATCTTTTCTATTACAAACCATTCTTACAAAGACTTATTCTCCTATCTATTTAATACTAATTGGGACAACATTAACAAAGAGAGTCATTTTACATATTTCCTAGGAGCAAAGGAAAAAACGTAATAATTAGGCTAAAGAAATAGCCAAACATTTTAAGAGCTGGCGCAATGATGGCTTTGAAATCAGTCCCCTTCTATTTAACTACCAGGAGAAGAAAAGCTTTAGAAAATTCAGATAATAACAGCGAATATTTCCGAATATCTCGGAAATGGTTAACTCTGAAAAACAAAAGAAACAAAATCAAAACAAAAATGTATTTGTTATAATTGTGTGCCTCAACAAAATTTAAATCTGTAATGCAGGATATGACTATATCTCTTTCGGTTTACCAGCTATGTAAATGTCATCCAGAATGAAGAGGACTTCAAATGGTCGAAACATTCTATCAAAGAATAGTTTATAGTGGCGGAAGTGATCGAAATGGAAATGGCCTGCTATTTATGGACGCTCTTTAACTGCTTTGGTTCTCAGCGTCCCATTCTATATTGGGCGTGAAAGATCGCTTAATTTTGCTCAGAGGTCTCACTATCAGGCTTGAGGTTCTTTTCCGTGCCGTAAATCTACGACACGGGACCCACAGCTTTACTTCCCTTCCGAAGGAAGCCATGCTAAGGATTTTTACGCCCGAAAAAATCCATCGTCCTCCGCCGGGTTTGAACCCGCGACCTTGGGTATATGAAGTTAGCATGGTAACCATTACACCACGGAGGGCGACGGAAGTGATCGAGTCCCGAAGAACTGGCTGCATCAGTTGTTTAAGGCAAATGCATTTTAATAAGCTAAATGGTTCTTGGAACTGAATAGCATTTAGTTTCGCGATCTTTTAAGCGACTTCCGCGTATTATTCTAGCTAGAATACGCATTAAAAAGTAGTACTACTGCCTTAAGCATCACTAGAAGTGTCTACTTTCAGGGTGTGCCTGGAATTGTTTACTGAACTGCTGACTCCTGAAGGTTCTGTTTTTTCTTAAATACGGATACTATTATTTATAAACATAAAATTGTAATTTTTTTCATTTTATGCTTTTTATCTTAATTCATGTCTCTCTTATGTTATTACGCAGTAAGTAAGTGTATACTTTTACTGTTTTACAAAATTTCTTACCATGCAGAACGGAAAAGAGGACTAAGTGCTGCAGAGTAAAGGTACGGTTATTCTTAATCGCCAGGCCACTGTATGTGCATATTATATGTAATGTTAGGTTTATGGTTGACTTTTAACTTCATTCTTTCTCATTATTTTGTATATGTTTTTTCTCACTTGTATATTATTATTTTACAATATCAAAATATATATCTTTAAATACTTAACAGAAATCTTATTGCAAATACCCAAGGACAGAAAAAGCATGTACAACCATGAAGTCCATGGGATTGTTGTACATTTCGAATTGTATGCTCAAAATATTTGGCAGTAAAATCCTTCAACTACTACTTACTACACCTGCCAAAGCTCTTGAGCTGGTGGACGAACAGTATAGACTAATTTGCAGAAAAGGTAGTACTTTCCACTAAATTAAATTGTTCCCCTTCATAATATTTCCAAATTCGAGTAAACCACCTATGACTCTACCCAGTCTATATCAGGTGTCTATGTAACTAACCTGAAAAAAATAATCCGGAGACACAAAAGCGACCAGTGGATGATATTACAATCGATGTGAAATGAAGGGCTGGTTGAAATACCACCTCTATAAAACAGTTTCGCTATGACTCGAACAAAAGGAAGCCTAGACAAATCATGTCCAAAGGAAATCTTGCAAGGTACTGACGTTAGAACTCATTCCTTCTGCCCCACTCAAAGTAGTGACATGTGGTGAGTCACATATACTGTCATATGTACGTACAGTGCTCGGCAAGGAATGTGCGGTTTTTGGGACAACACAGACAAATTGTCACGCGAGAGGTGTCATTTTCATATCATTTACATAGACTCCACATGAACTGCAAATGGAATTACCTGTGCTTCAAACCTGCACAAATATAACCTTGGTTGATTATTTGGTTGATCTGTTAAATCTCTACATTATTCTTAGCAAGAGTAAAACATATCACCGAAAAAAGAACAAAGGAAAATACAACACTAAATGCAGACGAGGAAGGCTATGTGTTTACAAATATTCCATTACGTATGCGGCATGCCTCAATACTTCACACGGAGTGGAATGAGTTATTCCGTCGTCATCCCTGACCTTTTAATTTGGACATTCCTCCGAAAGAGCAATACGGCTTAATTCGACCTTTAAAACAAGACATGTCTGTTTGCACTATACCATTCGTAAGAGCTTACATCAGCGACATGGAAACAAGGCCAAAACGTAATAATATCAATTGTGTATTTTAATGTGCTCTACATTTTTCGTGTAGTAAGTTTTTGTCCATCTCTTACGGTTTAGCAGTTATTCAAAATTTCGTAAAATTCATCCAGAGTAAACTACTCTTCAGAGGCTATTCCTAGAAAATTCAAGATATACATTTTATTAGTCAAGTAAATATCTTTAATATACGAAATTGTAATCAAAATCGTTAGAGCCATTTTTGAGAAAATCAAACATTTCGAAAAATGTTCCACGTAAAGGGTAGTTGGGGGTGGGGGATTTTTTTTTCAAAATCTTCGTGTCGCATCTCTGGAAGATACTGAATTTGAATACCAAGTTTGGCATTTCACTTTACTTTTCGTTTTTGAGTTATCGTGTTCACAGACACACGGACACACGAAAACACACACACACACACACACACACACACACACACACACTGGCACACACGGTCCTTTTTCAAAAATGCCTTCTTTTAGATAAAGGGGTACCTAAAACATACATTTCCGGTGAAATCTCGGTATCAAATTTTAGTGTGGAGTGCAATACCTTCTCTATATACTATGTACATAGTGCGAATAGAGAAAGTAAAAATAGGAATATAATTCTTAAGGTTAATATAATTTTAGTAATACATATACTGCGTGCAAGGGAAGTTGTTACATTACTTATAATATGCTTTATAGAAGGATTACAAACAAAAAGGTTTAATGGTATTTTGTTCTTTGATCAGCCAATAATTTATTTTTTGTTCCAAATTGAATGCGTATTTCCACAAGAATGTATGAAGATAATAGTTTACTTGTTACTTGTAAAATGCATAGAGGAACGTATTTCTGACATTATTTGTCGTAGGAATTATAAGAGATCACAGAGTGTTATGAAATAATTAATCATTTAAAAGAATTAAAGCAATATCGAGTAGATTTTCAGACGTGAAATAACTCAGCAACCTTGCGATTAAGTTGGTCAGGTTTCTGAACCGGCTTCTGGATGTAAACACGCCGTCGCTTGCAAACACGACGCAGGGTGGTGTAATGTTTTGATAGATGAGTGCAACTGGCATTTCGATTGGCCTACACTCGCACAATAAAAACGGTAGGAATTTCTTCAACGTCCTAGTGAGACGTGTTTATGTACTGACATTATGCAAGTGACGCCCACATAGCCTGTAGCGTTGCCAGCTTGTTTTCAGAAAATTAAAATATTTCCGTAGAAAATGTTCAGAGACAAAAACGTAAGATGCAACATGTGTTCCAAATACCGAGATCTATCACAGGATTAAATTAATATATTGACTTCTCTTCTACCGGGTGTATAATATCAAATGGTACAAATTTCACCTATCAGAAAGCAGCCTCCTATTGCGAATCCAGCTTGTTGCTGTTGCCTCCAACGTCTACCACCAAAGCTGAGTGATGAGAACACTGCTTAATGGAGAAATGATACAGCGTTTACAAACATGCCATTACTTTGCATAGAGGCATGCGAAGTGGAATGCGTTATACGGCTTCCCCTCTCCTCCTTTAGTTTGGATTTGCCTGGAATAAATAAACTTGCTTTCGCCTGAGGTCAACATATGGAAACAAACATACAGAAGCCAAACGTATGCTGTAAATGAGATCCGCCTAAAAAGGGGCCATGTTACACGCCCCAGTCACAGAATGCAGTCAAAGGCGAACAAAGATACCACAATGGACGCTGAACTTTTTCGGCGTGGAAACATCCAGAAAGTGCAGTTGTGCGAGTGTGTGTTTGTGTGAAACAATAAATCTAGGGGAGGGGCAGACAATTTCCATCACGATTTTAAACCTTGAATTTCCGGCAATCCATACCAATCATTCCATTCAAACTTTACCCTCAACCCCTTTCGTTAATTGGCAGCGTACATTATCTTTTAATAACGGAAATACTCATGGTAGGTGAATAGCAATGATGCAAAACGAGGAGGGGATGGGTAGGGACAAAAACACATTCCTGTTATTCAATCACAGAGAGCGAAATGCCCTTTAATGCAACTATAATAGACATGGGCTCAAATGGACGTGACCATACTAATGCATAATGGGACATTGTCCGGACTTCAGGTTCGTATAGACGAGCTACTCCGGTTTGCTCAATTGTGGGTAGCTTTATTTAAACTGGTCAACTTTTAAAAATAACTCCATTAAATGGTTTTCAAATTGATTGTTCAACTTGTTTTAAAACGCAATTAATGAGGCTCTAAGTTCTACAAATTAAACATTAAAAAATCTGATGTGTTTCATTCACCTGACTTTTTCTACATCGCTGCAACAAAATATTGTTAAAAAGCTTATTCTTGTATCTACTTTATGCTAATCAAGATAAACAGAAATTCTTTCTTATAAGTAGAAGGGAAATAAGAGAATATACTAGGCTAAAATGAATGCCAAAGCTCTTAAATGCTGGTTGCTATGTGATTGCAATCCATTTGTATAGAGGGCCAGGAGTTTACAACTTTCTGTGTGAGAAAAGTTTAAGTAGTTTAAATCTGAAACATATAACAAGGAATATCTCAAAATAGTAAATTCCACTAAAAAGCCTATATGAAATAAATTGTGTGTTTTAAATTTATATAAATTTTTGTGTAGTACCTATCTTTTACTACGGTTTACCAGTTACGCAAAATTCATTTAGAATAAAGAGGTATTTAGAGGCTATTCCCCGATAATTCAAGATACACATTTAAATGCCACATAACATCTTTAATATACAGTATTTTAATCAAAATTGTTGTAGCCATTTTTGAGAAAATCAACATTTTCTAATTTTTTTCCATATAACGGATAACTTGGGGTAGGAGAATTTTTCTCAAAATCTTCCTGTCGTATCTCTGGAGGATACTAAACTTAAATACCAAGTTTGGTATTTTACCGACTTTTCGTTTTTGAGTTATCGTGTTCACAGACTCACACGAACACACACACGACATTTTCCCTAAAATGCATTTTTGGATACAAGGGACCCTTAAACATTTATTTCCGAATTTTGGGTGGAATGCAATACGTTATCTATACACTATGTACATAACACATGCAGAGAAAGTAAAAACTTATGTGTTCCAATCTGACAAAAAAAAAACATTCTTACAAAAGCTTAGTCTTCTATCTAGTTCATGCTAATCGAAATAACCAGTAGCAGAAATTATCTTTTTACTTAGTTCCTCGTAATTAAAGGAGAAAATAAAGTAATACACTTGCAAAGCAATAGAGACATCTTTTAAAAGCTATGGCTATGTGATTGACATTAAAATTCAGCCCTCTATCCATGGACAGGAATAAAACAAAAGAGATATGAAACAATGCCGACCTCCCGTTTGAGCAAAGTATAAAGTGAGACAAAAAAACAAAGAATATCTCGGAAATGGTTAACAATACAACAAATGTATAAGACATAAATTGTGTATTTTAATGAGATATACATGTTTTGTGTAGTAAGTTTTTGTCTATCTCTTATGGTTTAGCGCTTATGCAAAATGCATTCAAAATGAAGAGGTCTCCAGAGCCTATTCCGAGAAAATTCAAGATCAGGTGTAGCAGAAATAGTCTTATTACTTGCTTCCTTGTAAGTAGAAGCAAAAAAGAGAGGTTAAAGTGATAGTTGTATAGACAGGAGTCGACAAATTCCGTATGGGAAAAGTATAAGTTTTTCAAAGCTGAAAGTAAAAACATGGAATATCTTAACAACGACCAACTTCACAAAAAATTATATAACATATATAGTGTGTTTTAACGTGCTCTACATTTTTTTGTGTTTTTTTTCCATCTCTTACGGTTTAGCAGTTATGCAAAATTCCGTAAAATTGATCCCGAAAAAGTAATCTTCAGAGGCTATTCTCAGAAAATTCAAGATATACATTTTATCAAGTTTACAGACACATACACGGACATTTTTCTAAAAATTTGTTTGCCTTCAGGGGGTCTCAAAACATGTATTTCCGGTTAAATCTCGGTATCGAATTTTTGGGTGCATTACGAACCTTCTCTATACACTATGAACATAGTACGTTTAGAGAAAGTAAAAATACGTTTTGGGTTGAGGGGATCTCAAAAAATATATTTGCGGTAAATCGCGAGTGGAATACAACAGGTTTTCCACCTTCTATGTATATAGCAGTTGTAGAGAAGGGCGGCGCCATGGGTAAGTGGTTAGATCACTCGCCTCCCAACTAGGAGGCCCGAGTTCCATCCTAAGTGTCCACATGTGGGATTCGTGGTAGTCGCAGCGTTGACTGGGCCCTCCGGTTTCCCTAGTTACTCATTCCTCCAATTGCTCCGTCATCATCAATTTCGCTTCTATTTCATATCATTAACTTCCTGACGTCCATACCTGGCTACGGGCAGACCTCTCGTAAAAGGTTCTCCATTCTATAATTTCGTGCCGTTGGCTCCACGACAGGCTTCTGACCTCTAGGCATGGGCTTGTAAAGCCTTAAACGGATGTCAGTCCTACAAACACGGGTAGAGTAAGCCGATTACGAAACGAAACTTGTAGAGAAAGCAATAAGCTTTTGTAAGAATATTGTACACTCGATAATAAACCATAGAGGTGTAGAAAACAAATGAAAACACATCACATTTTGTATTTATAATCTACTAATAGCTTACTAAGCCTATTGGATTTCTTCATTTTACTAGTGCTACAAAGTATCAAAACTTTTAAAACAAAGTTTGAATTAGGGCGCATTTTTAAAGTTGGAAGTACTTTTTCTCGTAAACTTTCCTCCCAAGACTTGTTTATGTGTTCTGCATTGAGACTTGCTTTTAGCTGAATTACTTGCATGCGCGTCTGTTACTCAACAATGCTTTATAATCTGTTGTGTCTTGTCTGTCAGAAACAAAGACGGCTGGAGAGTAGCAAAACCCCTATGATATGATGTCATAGTGAAGAATTTTCTAGACCGCCAGAGGTAGTCCATTACATTGCGTCCTTTTGTAAACTATCTTGATATTTAAGAGTTTAATTTGCTATTGCGAATATCAAGATAAAATACTCCTGCGTCACATTAAACAGATCGACAGTTCACATCTCGCTTAGAGTGAGTTAGCTGTTTAAGGGTTTTTGTTTTTTTTCCCCTTTATTCTGAGAAGACGAATGTCGAGCGATTTTAAGCTTCATGGACTCCAAGCTCATTTGAGTATCATTTCTCCAATTTTATTCTTCGTCCGATACGACCAACTGGATTAAAGCCCCTTAAGCTACAAGAAAAAGAAAGAAACAAGAGGTCAAATATAGTTCTGTAGTGCATTTTGCTTTTGTGAATAATAAGCCGAATATCGAAATGATGTATTGTACCTGTTATGACCATTTTGAAGAAATTATATTTCATTTAACAAGAGATAATGTTGCACCACTTTCAGTAATCGATATTGGTGGCAAGATGTCAAAATACAAACATAGATATGTGTCCTCCTTAAGCAATGCTGCATAAGTATCGGTTTAAGTATAAAAGCTCCAATAATTAGGTCACAATTAAAAAAAAAATAAAGAAAAGAAACGTGTACGTCTGACCTGGTCACGGTGTAGGACGTACTCTGGACGTCGTCCATCGAATAAAATTTGTATTTATTTAAAAGTGTTGACTTCATGAATCATAATAAAGCAGCTGGATTAAATGGAATTTGGGTAGCCAAATTTAGTCATCTCTAAACATACATTCATATACTTAATAGAAAAATCCCTGTCTCCTCTCACCCTTGCATATTTATTTATAGTTTCTGATTCTCCCCAAATGTATAACCTCCTGTACCTTCAACTCGAGGCGACCAGCAGGCGCGAGCACTAGCTATACGTCTGAAACTACTAACCCCCAGAGATGCGCAGTGTATGGAGTAACATCTACCCCCCATAAAATAATATACAAATTAAATCAAATGCTGTAAATCGATGAAATTTGGATATTAAATTGTGAAGAAAATGGTAGAATTTATTTTATCCCTATTATACAAAAAAGAACCCTATATTTTAGGAGATCCAGATAATTTTACACCTATTATATTTTACCTTCCTTGGCAGGAGTTACTCTTATGGATAAAATAAGAAGTGGTAATTTAGGCAGGACTAATATATGGGTTCTTTCAAAATTCACTTCCAAATTTAAATCATTGTAAATATTATAGTATTTGAGATAATAAAAATCAAAATAATTAAATTTTTGGGTAAACAATGGGCTTTGATATTTTAAATAGAACAAGAAAAAATAAATCACATACTGGGTAAACAATGGGGTTTTATAAAGCATTGGAAGATGTCGTCCGTTCTCTTGTTTTTTTGGTTTTTTTTTTGTTTTGTTTGTTTTTTTATACCAAATACAGTTCCGGAGGCTCATCAGGACTCCAGCGCTGTATTCCTGTTTCCTTTATTTTTTTTCAGTTTCCTGCATGTCCTTAGTTGAGCTATTAACGTTTAACGTTTTCCTTTTACGTAATACATACACAGACATATACACATTTTACACACACACACACAGAAACACCCATGCCAATGGGGGAACTCAAACCTACGATCCCGTACGCCACAAAGCACCAAAGCGAGGCACATTAGTGAGCGCGGCCACGGGGATCGCCTTGTTCAAAGTACATTCCTTCTGCGATTCCATGCACAGCATTTTGCAGACTGCCTTGGAATGTTAGCAATTTCTTGCGTTATAGTATCTTTCAGTTGCTGTCGAGATATTGGATGTGTCCGAAAAACTCGTTCTTTAAGGTAATCCCACAACCAAAGTTGGTCTGTTTGAGATCTGGAGATCGTGGCGGACATTTTGATGGAAATTCTGTCTTTCAAAAGTCACTTCAAATTTACTTATTTGAAGTTGCTTCGATACCTGTGCAACGCTTCTAATTTCATAATCATTATGTCTACTTACTTCATTATTTGCATGAAGTACCTCAGCAATAGTGACATAATTGATTAGTATGGGTATCCAACATTTTTATCAGCAGCAGAACCAGCTTCCTCACACTTCATGTTTAAATATTCATATTTAGAAAGGTATAAAGGTGGGCCTTCTTTTAAATTGTTAAGAGTCCTAAATTTCCTCAGACCTTGAGATAAACTCCTCTTGCTATCATAATCGCATTGAATCATTTATTGATAGAGCAGTGATTTGTAACTTACAAATTCATAGTATGAATAAAATTACTAATGTTTTATTCAACATATATGTAGCCATGATAACGCTGAACTGAAAAAGCAAAAGAAAACAAAGCAACATTCCTTGCCAAGTATGAACTTCTTTTGTTTTTATCCTATTTCAAATATTATAACACTCTTAGCCGTTAAAGTTTGAAGCGACTTTAGAAGGCTCCTATATCTAACATTAATAGTATAGATAGTATATGTACATTGCAGATACACTAGTTCGAACATACAAAAGGAATGACATTTAAGTGACTGTATCTATTTCATTAAAGTATAAACCGAAAGGATTTACAAACATAGAAAGAACAATAGCCAGATGAATCGATCAGTTCTGTTGGTTGTAAATAGAAAATAAATGCCGTTTTATTTATGGACGCTCTTTAACTGCTGTGATTCTCAGCGTCCCATTCTATACTGCGCGTGAAAGACCGCTTAATTTTGCTCAGAGGCCTCTCTATCAGGCTTGAGGTTCTTTTACGTGCCGTAAATCTACGACACGGAACCAACGGCTTTACTTCCCTTCCGAAGGAAGCCATGCTAAGGATTTTTAAGCCCGAAAAAATCCATCGTCCTCCTCCGGGTTTGAAACCGCGACCTTGGGTATATGAAGTCAGCATGGTAACCATTACACCTCGGAGGGCGATGGTTGTAAAGAGACCCAATGGTCTAAATCCGTGAAGCAGAAAAAAAAAACATTAAGCTGTAAAAACGAAATATTATGTATTACCCTGGTTCGCGCCAAAACACTACATGCTTGCTGCCACCCTCTTTCCCCGCCCATGGTACTCAAATACATTAAAAATACACTTGGAAATTCTTATCGTAAGACGAGCTTTTTTCGCCGACTCCGCCCAAGTCTTTCACTTGTTTGCTATGTTGTTAAACACAATTAGGCAAGCCACGTTACCGAAGACATGTGGATAGATATGAAATTTAACTTGCGACAATTGAAGTTCTGAGTTGCGATCTAGTGATCCTCAAATTCTCTGGTTCGACAATACTCGACCATCTCACCGGATGATACAATATTAGATTAATCTTTTCTCTGCACTACATACTGAATTTCAAATATCAAGGTACACTTGCACTGCTTATACAAGTCAAACTGTTCTATGGGAGTGTCGAGCGGGGTTAAGAGATGAAGGAGCGGTTAGCTCAATCGGTTTTGCTTGCGTGGCAGATGTACCAGAATGGCACAATGACAATTGTGGTAAGACCCGAGTCCCCGCTCTAACGTTCACATCTTCAACAAAATCAAAGCTGCATGCGTATTTTTATTGTCTTTGAGTGTACTCGCTACGGCAAGACTATCATGCACCTTCGTTCGTGACAGAGACAATAGGTTGCATGGAAGACATACAAAGACTACCTTACATTGTATTAGTGAGTTATCTTGCATTAAGCAATTAAATGTAAAATGGGTTATACTTCATACAACCCATACATTTTTGTGGTTACTTGAATTCTTTGCTTAGTCGGGTATTCATCGAATCTGAGCATTGCTGACATGTGTATGTGCGTTTCCTCATCAAGTTCACTTCCTGTAAATCAAACATATAGACTAAAACAGTATAGATTTTGTTCATAATATCAAGTTACTCAAAACGCTATTTAAAAATACCTGATGTGTTCTATTCTCATAACTTTCTCTGTCTATTCTGCAACTATTCTTACAAAAGCTTATTCTTCTATCTACTTATTATTAACAGAGACAAACAACTTACTTAATTCCGTGTAATTACAGGGTAAGTAAGGGAATATTCTGTCTTACACGAGTGCTAAAATCTTTTAAAACCTGGTCGCTCTCCGATATAATTGAAATTCCGTTTTCTTTGCTTGACAAGGATGCAAAAAAGTGAATAATGAAGTCCCACTTGAATAAAAATTTTGTTACAAATTTTGTATTTAACTCACTGCTACAAACAGTTCTCTCCACTTCTACGCGTAGACAGTTGACGGTTTTATCACGTCGCTGCAAGCCATTGCGCGCTAACACTTCAATCACTCATAACTCACACACACACACACCTGGCCGGCAATTCTTCCTCCTATTATAGCTAGAAAATGACATCACACAACTTCCTGGAAGAATCCAGAACGTGCTGTGTTCCTAAGCCTCCATTACAGGTTATGTGAATTGAGAATGTGTTATTACTTTAAGGATGTTAAAATTTGATTGTTGTGTTTTTTTTAATGTTTAATTTTTTTAATTTGTGTATTAAACTGTTAGTTTAATTTTAGAATTTTGGGAAGGATGATTTTATTAGTAAAATATTTAGTTTATGCTATATAGATTAATTAATACATACGCGCCGCCCTTCCAATGATGTAAACTTATTCCAAGGTCTCCAACTGCGCCGCCTCGCATAAAAAACCGAACTGAGAGTGACAGGACAGAGATAGCACTGTCACAGTATCATACTGCTTAAGTTCCAGGGTGAGATGTATTTAATACAGAGCAGCAAATATTGATTCCTATTTAAAATAAAATTATTGTGGATTTTTAAAGTTAAAAGTTAATCCAGTGACTTAAGTACCCCGTATTTCACGTGTGCAGATATCCCTTCATGCGTTAAACTAGTTGCAGAACTCAACGGGGCTATTTAAACTTAAAACCGACCAGGGAGTAACTGGCGGGATTTTACTTAAAACAGTTGAATTGTTAAAAAACAATGACAAATTTCCATTTCAGAAAAGTGTAGGAAATTTGGAACCAATAACCAGAAACATTTCGGAAATACTTAATTCCACAAAAATGTATGTGACATATACGTTTATCAGTTATGCAAACGTCATCCAGAATGAAGAGGACTTCAGACGCTATTGGCAGAAAACTCAAAATATACATTTCATTTGCCAGGAAAACATCTTAAATGTATAGTATTTTAATCAGAATTCACAGAGGCATTTTATATAATCAATATTTTCGAAAAATATTCCATTTTAAGAGTAATTTGGTGGATTGTCTTGAAAAGTCTTTATTTGAATCACTAGAACATGCTGAACACAAATATCAAGTTTGGGATTAAGGGAATTTTAGTTTTTGATATATTCTAATTGCTCACACACACAGACATAGACCTTTTTATATATGGTTGTTTTTGTATTATGGGGTACTTAGAACATGCATTTCCGGTGAAATCTCGATTTTGGGTAAAATTCAATACTTCCTCTACCTACTATATACTTGGTAGAGAATGTAAAGATATACAAGAAAGTCCATGTGTGCAAGTGCGTGAATAGCATAACTCATTACGAAGATGTTTGGTAAATGCTACAGTGGTACTCAAGTTCAGTATCTTACGCATATAGACACTAAGATTAACGAGAAAATAGTCTACTCGAGGTTATAATTTACATGGAAAAATTTTCGTCACATGGCCAATAGGCAACATCCGTTAAACCTAAGAAAAAGAAACTTGAGAAGTAAGGGAGTATAAACAACTGTGGTGAAGTGCATTTTCTTTGTGACATGACGAAAGTGGATTATAAATTTTTTTACGTTTACTTTATTCTCAGCTTGTTTGATACACGCAGAGATGTGTAAAAATATGGGCAAAAGGAAGAGAAGAAATGAAGCAGGCGAAGGGCATATAATTTTGTTCCTCTCTTCTTCAAGAAACCTCTCCTTGTGGTAAAATTTAAAGCCTTTTTCTTGGTCTTGAATATAAAACATACAACATAACCCTCTCGCCCCTCCCGTCCATCCGCGCTCTAACTTTCCATTTTTAAAGCACTTTTCAGTTCTCCCAGAGTAACTCTTTGCTTTCTTGTCGTATTCCCTTCTGAGGTTTCTTGCAGTTCCTTTGAACTTTGTAGTGTTAATGTTTGCATTGTATAAACACAAAAAGTATATAAAAAGGTCTCTAAAAGTAACGTGCAACATTTCATTTGCTAAAGCCTTTAATCTCATTTCGGTTTTGGAGTTTTACATAAAAGTGAATAGTGCTACGATACTGTTGATTTATGAACTTAGTATCTCTTGACCTACACTTTTCACTGTATGTGCGCTGTTTATATTATTTTCCCTGGTAAATTGCAACTTGGAAGACATTTCCAAGAGAGGCTACATCAGACATGTCTAAAGCTAGCTCTTATAAGGCACTGACGTCAGAACGTCATTTCCCTCGACTGCGTAAATGCTGAGTCACAACTACAGCGATCGGTAATGAGTGTGCTGCATATAAGCAAACATAAATATAATATCAGTTTCGCAACGCGGAAAATATCATTTTCATATCATTTTAGCGACTCTACACAAACTGCAAATGAACTAATTTGCTCCAAAAAAATTGTACGAATATAAAATGTTTGTAACAAAGAATTTGGGAATTATTTAAATCATTATCAAAGGACTAATTTTCCAAATTTCGATTATTTGCATCAACTTAATGACAATGTATGGCTCCACATACATTTGATTCATTTACTCGTATTAAGGCTTTGTATATCATCTTTATCAGCGGGTATTGGTGAACTTGCTCAAAGTAAAATATATCACCAAAGTCACAAATAAAACGCAGTCGACAGACACGGAAAGCCTTATTCTTACCAAACATTCCCTTACGTCGCACAGTCATTTGCGACAATGCTTCACATGGAATGTAGTGAGTTACTCAACCTTATTCTATGTTGTTTCAATTTGGATACGTCTGGACTACAAGTAAGGCTATAAAATGCTACCTACAAACAAGTAACTGATTTCATTTAAGTATATTAAGTATCTGTATACAGTTAGGGGCAAAATTAGGCATACAGTTTTATGATTGGTACCGTCTTTCTCCTAGGAGAATGTTTTTAAAAGTTATATGCCTGCATAAGCAAGAAGGTATATCCGAGAAAAATTACGGCTCATCTTCCTCCCTGAGGTCATATAAGTCGTGGAGGGCGACAAATTCTGGATGGAGACGACGCAAGCCGGAGGGGATCCCCAACGGTTCCAAATTGAACGCTTCAAATGCCACCCTGACCCATTCCAGGAGCCCTAAGGCTCCGAGAGTTTCTAAAAGGGGCCCTAGCTTGAAATCACCCGAGGCTGAATCCCGATAGAGTGGTTCCGCAACGACATCAAGAAGAATCCTCTAAGTGCGCACAGTCACCGTCCAGCCACAGCCGGCCGATCACGCTTTCAGGTCCAACAACCCTTAAACAGTATACAAAACAGTGAGGCGTACAGAGAAGGTCGTTCTATAAGAGAAACAACCACAACATTGCTTGCCGGCCCGGGGAAACCACAAAAACCCCAACCTCGCTTTGGTGCTTCGTGGGCAGGGGACCGTGGGTTCGAGTCCCGCCTTGGGCATGAGTGTTATATGTTTGTGCAATGTGTATATGTTTGTAAAAGAAACAGTAAACCAGTAATCAGTAAACCTACGGGGGGAAATGTAAATAGGGATACAGTACCGGAGTCCTGATCAGACTCCGTTACTGTTTTAAGAAAAAAGGATCAGAGTAAGCGAATATTGAGAATGTATAGGGCTGGGAATGTTTTCTAGAAAGACGCTGAAAGTAAATATCAAGTTTGGTATTACACGAATCTTCGTTTTTGTTTTATCGTATTCATAGACATTACAATTTTTAGTGTACACAAATTGCCAACTTAACCACTGCTTTGACTACAGATCCGAGCAGGATACTCGATACAGCCTGTTTGTATTTACAACTACTAACAGTACTTGGATGATATACAGTGGCTTTAGCTACCTCGGTTATCGTTCTTCTTCGTAAATATTCTATGTTTACAGTTCCTTCCTGTAACTTTGACAAACTGCTCAAGCTTGTTTACAGCAGGCAACTTTCCCGCTCTTAATTTCCCTCGCTACACCTCAAGTTTTTCCATCAAATCATTCATTCCTTTGCCCTCTGGGGAAGCGTGTAAAAGAGATTTCTATCAGCGCCACAAATTGCTTTTCCCTCAAGACAGAAACTCGTTTGCCACTTGCTCGGTTAGGTCAGATTAAGAATTTTAAACGATCACTAACTGTTTGATTACTGAGAAAATTACAAAACTCATCTTACGAAGGATAAATATTTCCAAATTTCTTCAAGCAATTGATCTGGAGAGTTGTTACCGATAAATCATAATCCATTTTCTTAAATTAATGTAAAGTTGGGTTAGATATCCATAAATTTGTGGATATCCACATATTTTTTTTAGTTAAGCCTCAATACGATATTCTAAGAGCATATTATAATGAATAGTACATTTGATGAGATTAGTAGATGATAATGATAAAATAATAATAATAATAATAATAATAATAATAATAATAATTAAATAAGGTGTTATTTATGGACGCTCTTTAACTGCTGTGGTTCTCAGCGTCCCATTCTATGTTGGGCTAAAACACCGCTTAATTTTGCTCAGAACCCTCTCTATCAGGCCTGAGATTCTTTTACGTGGTATATATCTACGACATGGGACCAACGGCTTTACTTCCCTTCCGAAGGAAGCCATGCTAAGGATTTTTACGCCCGAAAAAATCCATCGTCCTCCGCCGGGTTTGAACCCGCAACCTTGGGTGTTTGAAGCTAGCATGGTAACCATTACACCACGGAGGAAGACTTAATAATAATAGTAATAATAATAACAACAACGTAAAACTAAGATTGATAAAACTTTTCCTCAAAATTTGTTTTGTAGCGATTTTTATAAATATCCCAGAAATTCCTAATTCGTTATATTAAACACATATGCGAGACAACAAATGGCGATCGTAAGTCCAATGTGGGATGACAGAATGGTCACGGGATAAAAATTGCTTTCTGATAAGTCTTTTTACTTTCTCTAAACAGTATATAGATGGAGAAGGTATTGCACTCCACCCAAAAATTCAATACCGATATTTCACCAGAAATGTACACTTTAGGGTCCCCTGTATCTGGAAAGTTGGTAAAATATCAAACTTGGTATCTTAAGTTTATATCTTTCAGAGATGATACACTAAGATTTTGAAGAAAATCTCCCCACCCCAAACTATCCTTTACATGGATTTTCTCAAAAATAGCTATAACGAGTTTCATTAAAATACCGTATTAAATATATTTACATGACAAATAAAACGATATTTGATTAGTTTTTCTGAATTTTATATAACTAGTTTAGCCATAAAGGATAAGAGAATGGCTTACTACAGAAAAATATAGTCTCGTTAAAACACAATTTATGTCATATACTTTTCCGAGATATTCCAGGTTATTTGTTCCAGTTTTAAATATACTTAAATCTTTTCCCGTAGAAGAATTTTTCAATTCCTGACCATGCAAAAAAGTGCATTTCAGTCACTTAGCAACCAGCTTGACCAGATTTGACTATCGTTTTAGCCTAGTACACTCCTTGATTTCCCTTCTATTTACAACGAAGCAAGTAACAAGACCGCTTCTGCTACTGTTTATCTCAATCAGCAGGAAGGAGATAGAATAATAAAGTTCTCAACAATACTTTGTTACAGAGATGTAGAGAAAGTCATATGAATGGACGCTTCAGATGTTTTAAGTTTGACATGTAGATGTAAACACGAAATCCTAGAACTACCAAACGTCTATGTTTACGTCATAAGTTTATGTTCATTATGTCAAGATACGAGTTGGATAGATTTGTGAGGGGTGTGTTGGATCGGCTTATGAGGGGTGTGTTAGATCAACGTGGCGTGTTGAGTAAAAAAGAGAAAGAGATACCCCACCACAATAAACTAATTTGCAGTCGATATGCACGCAAGTATTAAGATAACATAAAACAAACTTTTGTACTTTGGCTAGAGTTTTTTGAAATAATGGAAATGGAAAATAAAGATGCCAAGTGCTCTCTCCGGAGCTATAGTAACATTTCACCCCACGAAACAGTCAGGGTACGAGCAGCTTGTTTCTAACCTTTTCCCATTCCATTGTATTAAAAGATCATGGCTTGTGTCCAAATTTAGTTGTAAACAACCCGTTGGAGTAATAAAGATGTTGATACGTTTTGGAAATTTCAACCTGTCAAATTCCAGTTTGTGTTTAGTTATTCTAATTTTGCTTACTATTACTTTCTCTAGCCCGTACGTAAAATGTACATAGTAGAAAGAGAAGATATTATATGACCCTCAAATTTCGATATCGAGATTTCATCGGAAAAAACGACCCTCTATATCTCCTCCCCCCAAAATAGCATTTTTAGAAACCTATTCTTGTGTGAGTGTAAATGTGTGTGTGTTTCTGTCTGTCAGTGTGTCTGTCGGCAGCATAGTTCAAAAACGAAAAGTCGGTTAAATACCAAACTTGGTATTCAAGTTCAGAATGTTCCAAGGATGCGATACAAAGATTTTCAAGAAATTGCCCCACTTCAATATTTCCAGAAAATGTAGCATCTTAAGGGCAGTTGATTTTCTCAAAAATAACTCTATTTTTACTAAAATTGCACATATTAATGATGATTTCATGACAAACGAAATGTATATATTGAATTATCTGGGAATAGCCACTGAAGACCGCTTCATTCTGGATTATTTTTGCTCAACTTTTGTATAAACGTTAAACTGTAAGAGGTAGACAAAAGCTTACTCCGCAAAAAATGTGAATCTCATCAAAACACAAATTTATGTAATATACTTTTCTCAAACGGAAGACATCTTTCTTTTCGTCTCTCATTAGTTTACTTCTAGCAAGCAAAGAGAACCGAATTTAACTTTTTCACTTAGCGACCGGCTTTTAAAAGATCTGACTGTCGCTTTAGCACTGTATATTCCTTTCTGTTAACAAAGATCAAGTAATATTACCAATTCTGGTAATGTTTATCTTGATTGTCATGACGTATATATAAACAATACTTTATAAGGAAAGTTTTTATAGAACAACTAGAGAATGTCACGTTAGTGAAACACATCAGATTTTTCTCTTAGGGAATATGCGTCACTGTTTTGCTCTTAGGTAACAACCAAGGAACTTCCTTTGCGTTTGCATTGTGTGGCTATAAAGTTCAACCACTCTATAAATACATACTTGAAAGGAGAAAGTTGAATAATGGCTCAGCATTATATAAAAAAGAAATCTTATGTGTCACACTCACATGCCTTTCTCTAGCTGGTCTACAGATTTCTTACAAAAGGTTATTCTTCTTTCTACACAATGCTAATTGATATAAACATTAGCGGAATTTTCTTATTACTTAGTTCATTATAACTAAAAAGGGGGCTAAGGGAATGTACTAGAATAAAATGATAGGCAAATGTTTTCAGCTACCCTTATGTCATTGCCAATGCAAATCGCTTCTTTGCTTGGCCAGGAGTAGAGCAAAAGAAAAAATCTGACGTGTTCCATTCACATGACTTTCTCTATATCTCTGTAACAAATTATTGTTAATAAGCTTATCTTTTATGTATTTCATGCTAATCGAGAAAAAATGGCAGAAATAGTTCTTATTTCTTGCTTTATTGTAAGTAGAAGCGAAATAAGGGAGTACCATAGGTTAAAATGAAAGCAAAATCTGGTTGCTATGTGATTGATGTTCCTTTGTTTGTATGGACAGGAGTTGACAAATTCCTGTATGAGAAAACTAAGTTTTTCAAAGCTGAAACCAAGAAAAATGAATATCTCAAAAACGACCAACTCCACGAAAAAAATGTATATAACAGAAATTGTGTGTTTTAACGTGCTCTACATTTTTTGTGGGTTAAGATTTTGTCCATCTCTTACGGTTTAGTAGTTACGAAAAATTCGTCCAGAATAAAGTAATCTTCAGAGGCTATTCCCAGAAAATTTAAAATATACATTTTATTTGTCAGGTAAATAATTTTAATATACGATATTTTAATTAAAATCGTTAGAGCCACTTTTTAGAAAATCAAAATTTTTGAAAAAAAAAAGTTCCATGTAAAGGGTAGTTTGGGGTTGGGGGATTTTTCTCAAAATCTTCGTGTCGCATCCCTGGAAGATACTAAACTTAAATACCAAGTTTGGTATTTTACCGACTTTTCGTTTTTGAGTTATCGTGTTCACAGGCACACGGACACACGGACACACGGACACATGGACACATGGACACACGGACACACGGGGACACACACGCGGACCTTTTTCTGAAAATACTTTTTTTTGGATACAGGGGACCCTAAAACATATATTTCCGGTGAAATTTCGGTATCGAATTTTTTGGTGGAGTGCAATATCTTCTCTATACACTATGTACATAGTGAGTATAGAGAAAGTAAAAACGGACACTTCCTGTCTGAGAAAAGTAAGAGTACTTTACAGCTGAAACAAATAACAAGGAATATCTCGGAAACGGTTACCTCCACAACAAAAACGTAAAGAACATAAATTGTGTGTATTGACGAGATCTACATTTTTTGCGGAGTAAACTTTTGTCTATCTCTAACGGTTTAATAGTTAAACAAAAATATCCAGAATGAAGAGGTTTTCGGTGGCTGTTCTCAAAAAGAGTCAAGATATACATTTCGTTTGTCATGAAAATATCTGCAATATATGGCATTTTAATAAAAAAAAGTTAGACATATTTTAAGAAAATCCACATTTTCAGAAAGTGCTCCATGTAAAAGTTAGCTGGGAGTGGGAGACTTTCTGGAACATTTCGTGTCGCATCCTTGGAAGATGGGAAATATAGATACCAAGTTTGGTATTTAACGGTCTTTTCGTTTTTGACACACTCACACACACAAACAGACATTTTTTTTAAAAAATACATTTTTCGGACTCAAGAGGACCCCAAAACATATTTCTGGTCAAATCTTGCTATACAATAATTTCTCTAAATACTATGTACATATTTCGTGTAAAAATATAAAACTGATAGTTTTAGAAACTTACAGATACTGAAAAGGATGAAAAAATGATGGTAGGTATTATTTGTTTCTTAAAACTTTAGGTTGCTGGGCTACGTTGTTCCTCCGAAGAGTATTTCTGATAGAGCATTTACTTTTGATGGAGCAGGGTATTTTTGAGGAACGGAAGAAGAGTTGGATGCGTGGTGAAGGGAATGAGCTAATTAGTTTCTATGGTCAGCACTTGCAGTTCCAGTTTACTGCTTGTTCTTCAACACCCTCATCATCGTGGCTGTCTCACTCAATTACTGGTAGTCTACAGCTTGGGTCGATTGCACAATTCCCTCTCTTCTGTAATGAAAGAGATGGCAGTGAGCGAGAAGTTAATTGTCTGTTACAGATATATCATTCTGCAGACAAGTACCTAAGAGCTTTTTCTCCTCTCGCAAGTCTTTTAGAGAATGATGTTGATGAATGGAGAAGAAATCAGATCTTGCAAAGGTTTTACTGAACCTAAAAGTATAAATCTTGATATTTCTTATATTTTTCGTTAGCTTCTACATCCTTTAGTGTCATGGATCTTTGGTTTAAATTAACTATGCTGAAGACTAAAATAAATACATTTAACTTTGTTAATCTTCTCGCATTATATGAATATATCTTTAAATTAAGCAATTTAACTTGAGAGCATACAATATCTCATTGCGCTCTTGGAACACAGACATTCTGAATTTTCGTGATTATTTTACGAGTACTTAATTAAAGCAATTACTAAATGACTTATAGAACTGTTGCTTAGTTTCTTATGAGTGAGAAAACCACTTAAAAAGGTAAGTTCACATAGTAAAACATCTGTTATGTTCCATTCACATGACTTTCTCTATATCTCTGCAATAAATTATTTTTAAAAAGCTTATGCTTCTATTTATTTCCTGCTAATCGAGAAAAAATTAGCCGAAATAGTCTTATTTCTTGCTTCCTTGTAAGTAGAAGCGAAATAAGGGAGTACCATAGGTTAAATGATAGTCAAAAGATGGTTGCTATGTGACTGAAGTTCCTTTGTTTGTATGGACACGAGTTCACAAAGTCCTGTATGACAAAGATACAAATTTTTATAGCTTAAACCAAAAACAAGGAATATCTAAAAAACAATCAACTCTATGAAAAAATTGTATACAATATAAATTGTGTGTTTTAATATGCTCTACATTTTTTGTGGTAAGTTTTTGTCTCTCTTTTACGGCTTAGCACTAATGCAAAATTTCGTAAAATTCACTTAGAATAAAATAGTCTTCAGAGGCTATTCCCAGAAAATTCAAAATATACATTTTATTTGTCAGGTAAATATCTTTAATATACGATGTTTTAATCAGAATCGTTAGAGCCATTTTTAGAAAATAAAAATTTTCGAAAAAGGTTCCATGAAAAGTGTAGTTTGAAGTGGGCGGATTTTTCTCAAAATCTTCGTGTCGTATCCCCGGAAGATACTAAACTTAAATACTAAGTTTGATATTTTACCGACTTTTCGTTTTTGAGTTATTGTGTTCACAGAAACACGGACCTTATTCTGGAAACACTTTTTTTACTTTCTCTATACGCACTATGTACGTAGTGTATAGAGAAGGTATTGCACTCCACCCAAAACTTCGATACCGAGATTTCACTTGAAATATATGTTTTAGGGGCCCCTTTATCTAAAAAAAAATATATTTTCGAAGTGTCCGTGAGTCCGTGAGTCCGTGAGTCCGTGTGTCTGTGGACACGATAACTCAAAAACGAAAAGACTGTAAAATACCAAACTTGGTATTAAAGTTTAGTATCTTCCAGGGATGCGAAACAAAGATTTTGAGAAAAATCCCCCCACCCCAAGCTACACTTTACGTGGAACTTTTTTCGAAAATTTTGATTTTCTAAAAAATGGCTCTAACGATTTTGATTAAATTTCGTATATTAAAGTTATTTACCTGCCAAATAAAATATATATCTTGAATTTTCTGGGAATAGCCTCTAAAGAGTAGTTTATTCTGGATGAATTTTACTGAATTTTGAATAACTGCTAAACCGTAAGAGATGGACAAAAGCTTACTACACAAACAATGTAGAGCACATTAAAACACACAATTTATATTACATACATTTTTTAGTGGAGTTCGTCGTTTTTGAGACATTCCTTATTTTTGGTTTCTGGTATGAAAAACGTATACTTTTCTCATACAGGAACTTGTCAAGTCCTATCCATATAAACAAAGGAACTTCATTGACATAGCAACCAGCTTTCGACTTTCACCTTAACCTATGGTAGTGCCTTATTGCGCTCCTACTTACAAGGAAGCAAGTAATAAGAGTATTTCTGCTAATTTTTTGTGATTAGCATAAAGTAAATAGAAGTATAAGATTTTTAAGAATAATTTGTTGGAGGGATATAGAGATAGTCACGTGAATGGTACACATCAGATTTTTGGATACAGGGGACACTAAAACATATATTTCTGGTGAAATCTCGGTATCGAATATTTTGGTGGAGTGTAATACCTTCTCTATACACTATGTACAGAGTACTTATAGAGAAAGTAAAAATATGTTATGTACCATTTATATGACCTGACCTATTTATTCTGCAAACAAACTATTCTTACAAAAGATTATTCTTTTATTTACAATGGTCTTCGAGATAAACATTTGCAGCAATTATTTTATTATTTGCTTAGTTCTAAGTAGAAAGGAAATAAGGGAAATACACTAGACTAAAACTCTAGTCAAATCTTTTAAAACCTGGTCGATGTGCGAGTGATTGAAATTCAGATCGCTTTATATTGCCAGAAGAACAAAAGAGAGATGAAACGAATGGTGAGCCGCTTGAGAAAAGCTACTTAGTTTAAAATTGAAACCAATAAAAATAAATATTTCAGAAGCGACAACAATATATGTTACATTCACTGTGTGTTTTAACGAAATCTACATTTTTTATGGAGTAAGTCTTTATATATGTCTTGCGGTTTACCGGTTATGTAAAATTCTATAAAATTTAGCAAGAATCAACCGTGTTTCAGAATCTGTTCCCTGAAAATTCAAGATATACATTTTATTTGTGGTGTAAACATTTTAATGCACAGTATTTTAAGCAAAAGTACTACACATTTCTAGAAAAACAAAATTTTGAAAAAAATTGTCCATGGTAAGAGTGATAGGGGTTGGATATCTTCGTGTTGCATCTTTGTAACACACTATAGCAGAAATACTTTTAGTTCTTGGGCTATGCTGTCCACAGACACACACATGGCCATTTTTCTAAAAAATTTTTTTTTTTTACATAAGACATACTTCGGCGAAATCTCGGTAGCTTTTCGCTTTTCTTATTTCAATAATTCTGATAGGGAAAAACCCCGGGCAAGCTAGAATCTTAAAAAATTCGATTTTGCATTTTCAATGCGGTAAACGACAGAATTCTTCAGTTTTAAAATTGTAGGACTTATTGAACCTTTCAGTTTCTAATTTAAACATGGCAGCCAATAATAGTACACATTATTTTTTTTGTTTCTTCTCAATTTCTCATAACTCGATTTTCCATACTTAGATGCACTTTTCTCAAGTTTTAATACTATGTACACAAAATTTTACTGTTTATTTATGAGACTATTTTTATGAAGTTCAGAGTTTTAAATGAATGTGAAATAAACATACTATTTATGAACTAATTATTGGCCTTTTATGTTACACTGAAAATTCAAATATAGTATAAAAGATATATGTGCAACGGTTAACTACAGAGAAAGTTTTTTTTTACGTAAATTGTACGTTTAACAACATCTACAGTTTTTGTTGTAAGATTTTGTTCTTCCTCCTACGGTTTACCAGTTATACAAAATAATTAAAATGAAGAAAACTTCAAAGGCTGTTCCCCGAAAGTTTAAGTTATGCATTTCATATTTCACGAAAACATATTTTAATATGATATTTTAATAACATCCTTTGCAGCCTTTATTAAGAAAATAAAAGTATTATAAATCATATCCTTTTGATGAGTGGTTTGAATGGAAAGATTTTCTCTAAATCTTTGCATCGCATCCTTGGAGGATACTAAACTGAAATAGCCAAGCTTTTATTTAAGTGACGTTTCATTTTCCGGTTATGCTATACACAGTCACAAACACATTCACACACAGATACTCACACTCCTTTTCAGGGGGTTTCAAAATATGCATTTCCAGTGAAATTGCGTTATCGCATTCTTTGGATGGATTAAATACTGCCTCTATTTACTTTAAGTAACCAATGAGGTAACACCGGGGAAAAGTCTACGACACACATTTTTAATTTATTTTTATGTTCCGGAGTCTGCTCTTCTTTTCCCTCTTTTTTCACAGTTTCCTACATTTCCATTGTTGACCTGTTTATTCGCTGTTTTAATTTTTCTTATACATTCACATGCATATACACATTTTCAAACACCCATTCCCAATGCGGGACTCAAACCCACAATCCCCTGCGCTACCAATCACCAGAGCAAGGCACTTAAAGCAAGAATGCCGCTTTCAATCTCTGGGTTCCGGTTTTGGCCCTAGCCGGGCATAGTTTCCGATCTGCTTGTGCGACTGTCGGGAATCTCAATCTGATGGGCCTCCTTATTATTGTATCCTGGCTCCGGTCTCCCGTTGTCTCCTCTCATCTTATCCCTACCTCTCAGGGCGACCACCTCTCGTGGGGTGTAAGTACAATTACGTCACCGGTTCAGGGCCGAATTTACTTCATGCTACACACCTACTCACTTATTCTAAGTACGTAATAGAAACAGCAAAAACATACAGTCCACAAAATTTAATATATATATATATATATATATATATATATATATATATATATATATATATATATATATATATAAAGCTACTAAATAGCTAAACGGTATTTCCCCTAATAGCATTTAATAATTTTAAACTTTACTGCTGGATGCCATCCCATAACTATTCTGTTATCTCCTAAGGATCTAAAGTGCCTAGTACGTTTAGTTCAGGGCTCACCAACTTGTTGATTATTGAGTAAAGTAAAGAGAGCAAATTTGATCGCTGCTCTTGCGAACTACTGTGCATTACACACCAATTGCGCGGAGAAAAGAAACAGATAATTCCTTCAGTACTATAGTACTGTGGACATTTACCTTCGGATAAGTGCATTTACGTATGTAGTAGATAATGGATGTTGTAAAAAATAATTGGAAAAAATCAGAATTATTAAAGTATTGACATAATAAAACAACAATAGCATTGCATGAACAGTATGATGACATATTTGTCATGAAAGATTTTCACATTTATTTTGGCAATTAGTTGGTATCGAACACAATTTTAAGGAAATATTCTTTTCCCTAGTAGTTCGTACTAATTTTAATGGGTGGCGTAATGACGCTGCAAATTAAAATTTTTCATCGCAGGACTTTACCGCAAACTGAACACTTATTCCGCCCTTTCTATAAATAAGAAAGAATCCTCCTGAGCAGGCATAAAAGTAGGATTAGATGGCTGCGTGGCTGTCAATTCCCAACATTATAAACAATCACACGATATGTGATGTATTTACCCACTGCGCGCACGGATCAACATAAATTCAGGAATTTTAAAATTCAAAATTCGATTAGCATGAAATAGATAACACTGTGGGCAATTTTAGGTGTAATTTGTTTCAGAAAAGATAGAGAATATTATGTGAACATGACACATCATATTTTAGGTTTTTAAGTTATGATGATCGCACACATTTGCGGCCCTTTTCTAAAGGCATGCTTTTGGATTCGTTGCTCTTCAAAACGTAAATTTGCACTTCATCATTTACATTTTTTGTGGAATATATTACGTTATCGTTTTAGACAAGGCAATAACGTGCTATATAAGTGGATTTTAAATTCAATTATAATAGTTTAATTTATTTTGAATGTTTTTTTAAATGAATACATTTACAACATTTTAATCTCCTTTTACTGCCTCAATGTTCGTAGGTTATTGTGTGTCAATATAAGAAGGTTATATTGGCACTTAAACGTTATGTGTCTTGCTCAGTTTTAAGTAATATCCATTATTATTCCACAATACACAATTATCTATTTTTCCCGCCAAAGGTAGCTTAACTAAATCCCAGCGCTGGTATAAATCTGCATCTCTTTCTTTGTTCAACAAACTAGCATTTGAGACCATGTTTTAACTATTGATGTTTTTAAGAAAGTGATCAAGGATTGGTTAAACAATAACCCTTTTTATGACCAAAGAGGGTTTTATACATCTTCTCTAAATGTATTATCTTAATTAAGTTATTAAATATATTAGCAATAAATTAAAAAAAAACTGATGTGTTACACTCACATGACTTTCTCTAGCTGTTCTGCAAACTTCTTATATAAGATAATTCTTCTTTCTGCACCTTGCTAATCGAGGTACTCATTAGCACAATGTTCTTATTACTTAGTTCCGTATAAGCAGGAAGAAAATAAGGGCATACACTAGGCAAAACCAATAGTCAAATGTTTTAAAAGCTGTCGTTACGCGATTGTCATTACAAATCGCTTCTTTTCTTGGCCAGGAGTAGAACAAAAGAAAAATGGGCACTCCCGTCTGAGAAAAGTATAAGTACTTCACATCTGAAACTAATAACAATGAATACCTCGAAAACGGTAAGCTCCACGAGAAAAATGTATATGACATAACTTGTGTATTTTAACAAGACCTACATTTTTTGTATAGTAAGTTTTTGTCTATCTCTTACTGTTTACTAGTTATGCCAAATTAAGCAAAATTCATCCAAAATAAACAGGTCTTCAGAAGCTGTTCCCAGAAAATTCAAAATTTACATATTATTTGACAGGTAAAAAGTACCTTTAATATATGATATTTTAATCGAAATCATTAGAGCCATTTTTAAGAAAATCCAAATTTTCGAAAAACGTTCCATGTAAAGGGTAGTTTGGGGTGGGGGGATTATTCTCAAAATCTTCGTGTCGCATCCCTGAAAGATACTAAACTTAAATGAGAAGTTTGGTATTTTAGCTACTTTTCGTTTTTGAGTTATCGTGTTCACAGACAAAGGTACACACGGACACACACACACGGACCTTTTTAGGAAAATGCTTTTTTTGGATACAGGGGGTCCTAAAACATGTATTTCCGGTGAAATCTCCGGATTGAATTTTTGGGTGGAATACAATACTTCTCTATCCCTATGTACATTGTACATATGGGGCTAGAGAAAGTAAAAATAAATAAAATAAATTCAAAGATAATCGTACGAGACAAAATAAAGCGAGTTGGTGACGCCTGGTTGAGGTCATCAGCTGTCAGTTTTGAACTCTGGGCTTGAGAAAGAGTTCTGTAACCCTCAGACACTTCCACAGTGTACATATTTGTCTCGACGTAGTACAACAGGTAAAACAGGAAACTATTTCTACCAGATTTATCATGGACAGCGAAGAGAGCGCAAAGAAACCTTAAGATCCTATGTTCCCAAGTTGTGAGCTTAACTGCAAGTTCCCAAGAGAAACTTTCCAGTAAACTTAGCCCTCCCTCCCTCACCGCTTTTTAACTTCAATAAATTTTCTTGTCCTCTCAGTTCTAGGGCCCAGCTCGGCCGGGTCACATCGGATTTATTGGGAGCCAACGTTCCTTCCTCCGCGTATTTCACTTTCTGGAGATCCAGTTCTTGGTCCCTAAGGGCCATCCACGGTGTTCCATCATCCCACAAGTAGAACTCAGAATTCTTCGCATAAAAATGATCCTACAAGAGGC
This sequence comes from Hymenopus coronatus, assembly GCA_030762935.1. Lineage (NCBI taxonomy): Eukaryota > Metazoa > Arthropoda > Insecta > Mantodea > Hymenopodidae > Hymenopus > Hymenopus coronatus. The sequence goes on along the minus strand of CM060895.1, from coordinate 93,145,788 downwards.
AGAAAATTTGTGAGCAGATGTGCTGTTCAAAAGTCCAGTGTTGTTCACAAGTGATAGAATGAATTTAAGATCTACAAAATCTTTAGACTTATAATTCACCAATAATCAGAAAAACCAAGTTGTGTAAATTCTTAAAACCATGTGTTTACCTCTATATTTTAATTTTAGCTAATATTGTTTCATTTAAATAAATCCTTCATTAATTGGAATGGTTTGGGGCTTGTGAGTGATTTAAATTAATTTTTATGCTCCAGATAAAACAGAACTCGGTAATATTATTTTATGGACTAACACACAATTATATTTGGTATGTATTGTACTATGAATAATTTATTTTGTTTCGTTTAACGAAATGTTAAATTTATTGGAATGTAGTAGACATTATGAGTTTAGGAACACCCATCTGTGAAAATTGATCAAAAAGTGCAACAAAAAAAAACGAGAAACATTTTTTTGCCGAATTAAATAATGTAATACTTGTAGTACAATTCCCTGTTGTTTTTATTAACATGCGGCGCTTTAGACCGTGTCACGTGACGATTTAAGTGGATGACTGTAAGTGAGTGTGGTGCTTTAACCTTTTCAAGTGACTTGCAGTTTTTCTTTGCTTTATATATTATTCAGAATTTGTGTAAAAATTCTGTGAGAGTTGACATGTGTTCATGGTTTAAAAATTGCTGCATCATAATATCAAATTCTTACAAATAAATAGTGTTAAATTGTATGTTAAACTTTAAAACCTATTTTCTCGTGTCTTTACTTTTCAGCGTTTTCAAAACTTCAAATTGTTCCACACGATGCAGTTTTCAAAACAGAAGCTTGAAATTTTTATGCTTGGATAAGAATATTAAAAAAAAATTGATGAGATGATTTTTTTATAATATCACTCTTTGAATTAAATAATAAACTACAAAATAATAAAATGACAATTTAATAATTTTTTTTCTCCTAAACTAATAGTCAAAAAAAAAGGTTATCTCACAAATTTACTAATATTGTATTTATCAGTATAACCGCAAAGTATTATATTTTTGTAACTGAAATTGCATCGTGTGGAATGATTTAAATAAACTGACAATAAAATAATATAAATATATTAATATGACACGAAATATTTTTAACAAAAGTCTGAAAATTAGCATGTAAACTATTCTTAACACTCTAATTGCCGTGTTAAAGTTTCAAACCAATCTAAACAAAATTGTAGATTTTAAATTCGTTTTACTTGGCAAAATATAATAATTTGTTAATAGTATGCTATTTATTAAGATGTATATGTAGTATTATTACATTAATTTGAATGATTAAAATTTAAATGTATCATCATGCTTTTGTTTTTGTGAATTTAAACTAGTTTTATTGAGCGAGACTAACTAAATCGCGTTAATATTCTTTTCTTTGCCAAGATTTTATTTACTGTATATTGTACTAAGAATGATTACCTTAATTTTGTTTCTAATTTATGGATAAATAAATTATCGTTACAGTTTACTACTAAAATAATTTCAGATATAAAGCTAAAAATCAAATGTGTTACTGTCGCATTATTTTCTCTACCCTCTTATCATTTATAGTGGGTACACAAACCATTCTTAGAAAACTTATTTTTCTACATAATTCATTTTAATTGAAGTAAATCTTTGCAAAAAATGCCATATTACAACAGTTTTTATAAATACAAAGGGAGTGGTGATAGTCAAATGTTAATGTACTGGACGCTATAAACGTGTAGGTCTAAAAATCCATACTAGTTCCATGGAATCTTGAGAGACAGAATATCTTAATTATTTTAAAGGAATAACAAAGTATTGAACACTTTGAACTATTAATATAATATCTTAAATGCGATTTATTGCATGAAAGGCAATATTGAATAAATTGTGTGTTTTAAAGTAATAAATTTTATGTAGGTAAGTGCTATTCAAAATTTAGTAATTATACAATTTCTTCAAAACGAAGAGGACATCACCTGCTATTCTAGGAAATTTCAAGATATACATTTTATTATCATGTAAATGTCTTTCACATGAGGTATTTTTATCTAAATGTTTAATTCTTTTGGGAAAAAATGTCTGAAAATGTTCCATGTAAGTGGTAGTTTGGGTGGATAGATTTTCTTGAAAATCTTCGTGTCCCAATTTTTTGAGAATATTAACCTAAATACCAAGTAACTTTTTACATCGCACACACATGCGGGCACACCGTCGAATTTTTCCAAAATTATTCTTTTTTGTTTATGCAGGGAACCTCAAAACCTGTATTTCTGGTGAAATGATATTGAATTTCTGGTGGAATACAATAATTTTGTAATTATTATAGGTAAGCATTACAGAAATTAAAATTATCAAATTACAAATTAATATAGGAAATCTCTTATATATTACATTTTTACTTTCTCTAGACCCTTTTGTACAATGTACATTGGAGTAGAGAAGAATTGTTTTCTAGCCAAAAATTCGATGTCGAGATTTCATGTCATGCATGTTTTAGGACGCCCTAAATAAAAAAAAAAGCATTTTCAGAAAGAGGTCCGTGTGTGTGTGCATGTGTGTCTATGTGTGTGTGTGTGTGTGTGTGTGTGTGTGTGTGTGGACAGCATAGCTCAAAAACGAAAAGACGGTTAAATACCAAACTTGGCATTTAAGTCTGGTATCTTCCAAGGATGCCACAAGAAGATTTTTCAAAAAAATCTCCCCACCCCTAACTACCCTTTACACGGAAAAATTTTCAAACATTTTATTTTTCTTAAAAATCGCTCTAACGATTTTGATCAAAATACCACATAATAAAGCCATATCTGTCACAACTAAAATGTATTTCTTGAATTTTATGGGAATAGTTTTTAAAACCCTGTTTATTCTGTATGAATGTTACTTAATTTAATATAACTAGTAAACTGTAAGAGATAGACAAAACCTTACTTTACAAAATGATGGGGATCTTGTTAAAATACACAAGTTACATATGTCATATAAATTTTTTTCGTGGAGCTTGACGTTTTCGAGATATTCCTTGTTATTGGTTTAATTATGAAGTGCCTATACTTTTCTCCAACGGAAGTGTCTGTTTTTCTTATGTTCCACTCCTGGCCAAGTAAAAAAGCGATTTGCAATGACAACCGCATAACGACAGCTTTTAAAACATTTGACTATCACTTTAGATTAGTGCATTCCCTTAGTACAATTCTACTTATAAGGAACTGAGTAATAAGAGCATTCTGCTAATGTTTATTTCAATTGGCATGGTGTTGAAAGAAGTTTGTTTGTAGAGTAGCTAGAGAAAGTCATGTGAGTCATGTAAGATTTTTATGCAATGTAACTCTTCTGTTTCCATTTCGTTACGACAGTATTTTGACAGAAAACATCTTAGGTCAAACAAAATAGATATGCTAAGCAAAACCCAACTGTTCACGTATCATATTTCAGCTTTATTGCTAATGAAATAAATATTTATAATTTCTGATGATGCATTTATAACGACCAGCTAAAATTTAAGATCATAATATGGAAAATGTTTGAAATATAGTTGACAGTATTTTTTACTTTCTCTACTTGGAACATAAAGTCTTTATCAGTGATAAAGAAGGATTGCAATCCGCCCAAAAAATTTGATGTCTAGATTTCACTGCAAATACAGTGAAACAAAAAATTAGAAAAATGTACATTTGTGTGTATGTTCGTGAACACGATAATTCAAACACGAAACACCAGTTAAATACCAAACTTTATATAAGTTCAGCATCTTCCAAGGTAGGTATGCAAAAATTTTCAAGAAAACATAACGTTCAAGACGTTTACATAATAAATAAAGTTCATATCTTGACTTCTTGGAAGATCCATTTATTCTGGAAATTAATAAATTTTGCATAGAAGACAAAGACTTTCTACACAATAAATATAGATCTCGTTAAAACACATAATTGATATCATATGCGGGATTTTTTTTTTTTTTTTTTTTTTTTTTTTAGAGCGGATCGTTTCTAAGATACATTTTGTTATTGGTTTCACTTTTAAACTACGTAGCTTTTCTCAAACGGGAGGTCACCTTTCGTTTCATCTCTCGTTGGCCATGCAAAACGAACCAAACTTCAATTGTTTCACATAGCAGTCAGCTTTTAAAAGATTTGACTATTGCTTTGGCCTAGAGCAGTCACCGTCGCTAACTTGCCCTTTGACGTAATCACGAAGAGAAGGTTTGCCGAAAACAAGGACAACTTTTAGCGCGGGATACTGTTTACTAAGCACAACTGACGATGGACAGCATAGCTTACAGTGGCGGAACCCATCTGTGTAAGAGACATATCCTGTGTTATGAATATTAAACTGTTGGTGATAGCTACAGGATGTTCAATATTACTAATTTGATATACAATAACTATAAATAGAAACTGACTTTATTGTACAAGAAACAAAATACTGCTACTTATCGCGTAATGAAATTGCACATACAGAGCACTGAAAAATATTTGCAGAATAACATTGTCTCTAATGCCTTAGAAATGGTGATTAAATTTTGATGTCGGTATTTAAACAAATAATTCGTTTACCTGTGTGAAAATGGGTTACTACTTTTACTGTTGAAGTAACCAGAGTAAAAATTTACTGTGAGCCTGTACTATTTCCTCCAGATATTTTCATTCTTTTGTCCTGCAATAGTTAGTCAACTTTAGGCGCTATGCTGTGACTCCCACAAAAACGAAGCTTGCAATTTAAGTTATGGTCTAATAATTGGTTTCTGTGACCTGGTTTACAAGACTCCATCATCAGTGAGAACAACTGCTCACATAAATCTGTAGATGCGAGCATGCTAAGGTGCCAGGTAGCAAAATACTGAAAAGCGTGTAGAAGTCACTCAGATTCTTTCTAATCTGGAATTCGTCTTTTAGTTCTATCTCATTCTGAAAATCTATCACTTCTGTGCAGTGTGATAGAAGTAGTATCAGCTGCAAAAGAGAAAGATGTAGCAAATACATTGCATATCAGGTTCCAGGTATATTATTTCTTTAGATGTGGATTCGAATTCCTCAATCATTTCTATTATATACTTCAACACATGGATCGCCACTGAACCAATAAACTGCTGCTGCGTTATCGCCACTACAGCACACCTACCGAGAGTTACTGGTTTACTCTGCCCTGTCCGTGTTGCCCGCACAGTCAATGCCTGCCCTAACGTCATTCTACTTCGTTATAATGACCGATAGCCTAGTGTATTCGCTTATTTACCTTCTACTTACAAGCAAACATGTAGTAAGACCTATTCAACTAATGCTTATCTCGATTATCATGATGTAGATAATAAAAGAATAATCTTTTATAAGAATAGTTTGTATGTGGAACAGCTAGAGGTAGTAACTGGAATAGCACATATCAGATTTTTTTTTTTTTTTTTTGGTGGTGTTAGGCATTACCGCCTATATATTTTGTTTTTGTTTTAAATTTGCATGTACTTACACTGTTTAAAATAAAATTCCTTATTCGTTTTTCTGTTTTAATCCTGTTCTTGCTACGAAATTTCAGTGTTATTATGTAGCGGCTAGCTTTTGGAAAATTTGACTGTCGCTTTAGCCTACTGTATTCCGTTTCCCTTGTTCCTACAAAAAATGTGTAAGATCATTTCTGGTAATGTTTATCTCGATTAGCGCGAACTAGGAGGAGGAGTAAGCTTTGTATAAAAATATTTTATTGCGGAGCAGGTAAAGAAAAGCATTTGAACACATCAGATTTTATTTTAGTGTGTATGATAATTATAAAAGTTACTGCTCCAAAGCATTATCCAGACATCTGTTGGCATCAACTTCTCACGAAGGGAAGTTCAGGTTGTTATGTTCACTGTCTGAGCGATAACTCAGCCGTACATGTTCGCAGATCCGCTGCCACCTCATCTTCAGAAATGTCAGGGCTTTACGGAAATGCTGTTACAGCAAACGTATCCCTTTAACACGGGCCAATGCCAGCACTTGACTGGCTATTCCTCACAGACTTGTGCAGAACACATCCAGGGATCTGTGTATCAAAAGCTACCCCCCTCATATTATACTCCCCTCAAGATCTACGTTAATCATCTCACCCCACTCTTGCTTCCTCAACATCTTAGCGAGACGTGGATAATTAATGCTACTAAATGTATAACCCTTGTAAGAGAGTGTGTCGGTGGGCTCGCAAGGTGTGATGCCGCCCGAGCTGGAGATGCCTTTCAAAGTTAACGGCGAAGTTGCTCTGCATTTAGAAACATCCGTTACCAGTTTATCTCCCGGCCAACGCTGGATTAAGCTAAAATAAGGAGATTATACGTGCTTGAGACCAGTGTGGTTGTGGTTAAGTCCGGGGAACTTGTTCTGTACTGGAGACAGAGCTGCCTGACCTCCGCTAACTTTGTCTCTAGTTTCCTCTAGAATTAACCTGTTTTATTGTTCTTCTGCTGTCTGCTTCATATCTCACTTCTTCAATCATTGTGTGAGGTTATGTCTTCCAATCATCGTAAATTTCATTTACGTGACTTCATTTTAGCACAAGGGTCCTTTTTGATTCCATTTTGCGTCGCGACAGATTTGTTACGGCAATGCAGCTGTGAAATTTGGAAAATCCACAGTATACAATATAATTTTTGAAATTTATGCTAGTTATTATACACAATAATAGTGATAATTTTTCAATGTATCAAAATTACAGCTTACTAGTTCTTTAAATAATACTTTTTTTACGTCTAAATTAATTCTTCTAATAAAAATGTGCCATGTGATGCCTTTTTAAAAATATTCATACACAGATTACAAACTTTTACGGACAATTACTTCATAAATATATCTATCATATTATATATTCTAATATTAGTGGAGAAAAATTATTATTTTTCGTACTTTCCAAAATTCATGATTTTTCATATTTAATAGGTAATTTATTTATAAAATTGGAGCATTATTTCGAAAAAGTAATATGCTTTTGAGAGTCAGTATAAAAATTTTAAACATATTAGTAAAAATTGATTCGTGTGGTACATTTTGAGCATGGAAAAGTAGTGGAAAAAAGTTTGTGAATAAAATAAGGTTTAAAGTTGGGAGTGCGTATTAATAAACCTGTGTCTACCCATCTATAGCTTCAGTTAATTTGTAGTTATAGAAATAAAGTGGGAAACACGATGTATTCTCTTTAAGTTTAGAATTCATATTATTTTTATTAATTAACAAAGTAATTTTTTTAAATTTTCCACAATTTTAGGGTGAATTTTCAAAGATGCATCACCTTAAGAGGGACATGGTACTATTATTGTATGAAATGATGGAGAAAATATAAACAAAAATCTGGTGTGTTCCATCCCCATGGCTTTTTCTATATCTCTGTAACAAATTATTTTTAACCCTTAGTTGCCCACATTAGTTTGCTATATATTCTGTTTTTCCTCTAACTCCCAAACCCGCTTTCATAACACTGCCGAAAGTATCATAAACGAAGCAGCTTGAATTTCCGTGAGCGTTAAGGCGCGGTATGACCATCCATTTAAAGCGCTATTTCGAATCCCAGCAAATACAGTAAAATAGGATGGGGAGGAACCAGTTAAAATAACCGTTCTTTGGAAGCTGAGAGGAGTTACATTTGTCTGTAGTTATATGTTTTTCTCTTTTGATAATGCAATTTTATTGCAACAATTTTATATTTTACGGTATAAAACAATCTTAATTAGTCATATTTTATACTGAAGGTTTGTATAACAAAATTAACCATAGATATTATTTGTTTTCAGCGACGCTATAAATCGTCAGTGCCGATAGTGTGCCGGAATTTCGTCCCGCAAGAGTTATTTTACGTGGCAGTAAATCTACTGATATGGGACCGTCGATGTCAATCAGACTTAAAAACTATTGGTAAGGGCTATGATTGTTGTTGTTGCTGCTTTTGTTAACTCAAGAGTACAAGCGGGACTTATAAGTACCGACAAGCAACAGACTGTTAATAAGCTTATTCTTCTATCTATTTAATGCTAATTGAGATAAGCATTTGCAGAAACGGTCTTATTACTTAGTTCTTTATAAGCGGAAAGGAAATAAGGGAACACCATAGTCTAAACCGATACTAAAATATTTTAAACATTCTTTGTATGGCCAGGAGTTGACAAATTCCTGTATTGGAAAAGTATTAATATTTTAAAACTGAAACCAATAACAAGGAATATCTCGAAAACAGTCAACTCCACGGAAAAAAATGAGTAGGACATATATTTTGTGTTTTGAAGAGATCTAAATTTTTTGTGTAGTACATTTTTGTCTATCTCTTATTGTTTACCAGTTATGCAAAATTCAGTAAAATCCATCGACAGTGAACAGGTCTACAAAAGCTATTTGAAGAAAATTCAAGATATACATTTTATTTGTCGTGTGAATATCTTTAATACACGTATTTTAATCAAAATTATTAAAGCAATTGAGAAATTAAAAAAATTGTTAAGATTCTTCTATGTAAAGGGTAATTTGGGGTGGGGGATTTTCCTCAAAATCTTCGTCTCGCATCCTTGGAAGATACTAAACTTATACACCATGTTTGGTATTTTACCGACTTTTCGTTTTCTATAACGTCTATTTTCGGTGAAATCTCGGTATTAAAATTTTGTGTGGAATGCAATACCTTCTTTATACAGCTATGTACATAGTATGTGTAGAGAAAGTAAAAATGAATGTAGATCCTTTATTAATTTCTATTGCATAAAAATATTAAACATACTTTGTTGGTAATAAAATGTTTATCATTTTTTGACCTAGATGTGAATGTGATGGACAGTTAACCTTCTAGAACTCATCCCCTTACCATAACACCCTATCCCCGAATTGTATTGAATTATATCAGCGATGTCTGTTAAAATGCTCTTTAATATAGAAACGTGAAACCTATAACAAATACGTTTTACAAATAAGGCATTTAATTTTCTTCACTTGAATACAAAAATATTCATAGTCCCATTTGTTAAGAAACAGAAAATGTTTCTCTATCATAGAAGCGTCCATTTAATTGTTTATTTGTGTGCGTCATTTGTGTCTGGTTTTGATAAAACACGTCACAACCACTAGCTGAATATCCCTCCGGCTGAAGGAATGAGGTCGCGTTTAGACAATGACGACGTAATCGTCTCCAAATAGGATGGGTCTCTCTGGTCTGTACTTCTCGAAGAAATCGAATTACTACGGAAGAAAAGGAAGGTGAAAGACTCGAATTATCACCAGAAAAGTTATTATCGTCTGTGTGTTGGAAGAAAACACCTGGAGTATACAGAGGCTCCTAAAAATTGATACACTACATCATAATAGAACCTGTTCAAAACTCTTTTTGAACCCAACTTTTGCAGGATACTCGTTATACAGGCTATTTCAAACTCTTCTAATGTATTATGTGTGTTAAAATATCGCAGACATTTGGGATTAGGCACTGAAGGAACAACGGCTGTCATACGCCACACCCACATGCTACGTTTTCCATTATTAAGGTGATCTGTCCCGCGCCGGCGTGTCTATCAAAACACGCCTACACCACGTGAATGGGACCTTCGCTACCAACCGGCATCTCTCTTGGAGTGGGCCAGGCTCGTGCCATCTGGTTATGTACAGCTGCCTAATCCATTGTGTTTTTATGGCAGTTCTTGTATGTGCCGATTTTAGAGCTGAAAATTATATTCACGTATCACGTACGGTATGATCAACAAGTTCCACATCTTCGTTTGGTGTCGTTATGAAACACCCTGTATAAGGTCGCATATTGCGATGCAAAGTAACATGTATAAGTAGTAGTAAGTAGTAGATGGTAGGTGGTAGGTGGTGGTGGTGGTGGTGGTGGTGGTGGTACATAACACTACATCATTGCATTACTCAGTCGCGAGAGCTGGTTGGCCGTACAATTAATAATCATAAAGTTTTATTTCATTAAATAACATCTGATGTGCTCCATTCATACGACTTTCTCTAGCCGTTCCACAAACAAAATTTTCTTACAAAGGCTAGCCTTTTATCTACATCATAAAAAGAATTAGCAGAATTGCCTTATTACTTGCTTCTTTGTGAGTGGAATAGAAATAAGGGAATGTACTGGACTAAAATGATAGTCAAATCTTTTAAAAGTCGATCACTATATGAACCAATTGAAATGCGGTTCTATTTGCTTGTTACAAAAGAGAGACAAAAGGAAAGATTTCTGTTTGAGAAAAGCTAAAGTCGCTTAAAACTGAAACCAAGAACTCGGAATATTTCGAAAGCAGTTAACTCAGTGTGTTTTAACGAGATCTGTATTTTTGTGTAGTAAGTGTTGTCTATCTCAAACGGTTTAACAGTTGTAAAAAAATTATACGAAGTCATTCAGAATGAAGAGGTCTTTAGAGGCTGTTCCTAGAAAATCTAAGATATACATTTCGTTTGTCATAAAATATCTTAAAAATATGGCATTTTAGTAAAATCATTGGATCCATTTTTGAGAAAATAAACATTTTCGAAAAATCTTCCATGTAAACGTTAGAAGGAGGTGAGGCAATTTACTTCATAATCTTGGTGTCACATCGTTGAAAGATATTGAACTTAAATAGCAAGTTTGGTATTTAACCGGCTTTTCCTTTTTCGGTTGTGTTCATAGAGACCTGCAAACACATACACAGACGGACACACAGGAAATGTTTATAAAAAGCTTTTTTGGATTCAGAGGGTTCCAAAACAAGTATCTTCGGTGAAATCTTGGTATTGAATCTTTGGGTGGAATACACTACCTTCTCTATCCATTATATATTTTGTGTATATGAGCTAGAGAAAGTAAAATAACTTCATTAGGTTTAGAATTGCGTGAGCTGATTATTCAATTCCCAACTTACCTGCAACAAAGTACTTGCACGTTATGTTCCGAGTCTTTATCGTTAATGCCACAACTGTATTAGTCCAACGTACGCTGTTTTAGAATGTGCAAATCAGAAATATATTCTAATACAGTGTGTCCAGAAAATAAGTATCTATTTTGTAGAAATGAATACGTTATGACCACGCTGTATATGGTAGATCATTGCTGGTACATTTAACATATTACAGGTGTAATAGGTTGCCTGATATTATGCATTAATGACATGCTACAATTAAACACGTGTTTCATTGTTTACAGAGTGAACGCGAGAATGTTTACCGTAGAAGAGAAGGTGGCTGTTGTCACTTGGAGGTTATAGAAGGTCATGGTGAATTCATGCGAGAAACTTCCAAACTTAATGTTTGGATGGGCATCATGTGTGACAAGGTTTAGGGACCCTTTTTCTTTGCTGCTTCTGCTGGGCCGCCGCTTAGTTCGGCCAGCAGCTAAAAACTCCCGCACTAACGAGGGTGCTCAGCGGAACCTCACCATCCGTATTTATCTCCCTGAATCCTACACTTCCCAACCCATTTACGAACTTCACACAATGGCGAGATAAGCCATTCTTTCAACCTTCCAATTCTCTTACTGTCTCCCCTTTCAAAAAAAAAAAAAAATACATTCCTGGTGCAATGTACCTAGATATGCTCACACATTTTCGTTGCCACAGCTTATCCAGGATATCCGTCTGGATACTGTTTATTTTCAGCAAAATGGGGCACCATGTCATTATGCCTTAGCTGTACGCACGTTCCTGAACTCACATTTCCCTTGGAGGTGGATTGGACGCGCAGGACCCATGTCGTGGGCAGCACTTCCCTTGATCTCACGCCGATGGACTTCTTTGTATGGGGATTTATCAAAGTGCGTGTGTTCACTCGATCCATTACCACACTGTAGGAACTCAGGGGCCGCATGCTACTGCCATAACTCTCCTAATGCTTCATAATGTGTTTCGTGGCACTGCTGAAAATGGGAATTGTGTCGTGATATTGATGGTGACCATGTTGCAAGTAACCACTAATAAACCGATACCATAGCAAAGATTTCAGGTACCGTCACTATTTCTATAAAATAGATACTTTATTTCTGGACACCATCAACAGACATCACATCATATAAAAGTGGAACATGAAAATAATGGTTTCGGGTTTTCAAGCCCCCAAAGGGCAAGTAAAGGCTTGGCAGTGCATCTTCAGTTAATACACTTATGTGGGGTTTTGACTGATATTACACTTTGGATGGTTTTGCCATGTTTTTCCTACTCAACCGTTGTTCTTGTTCATTCATTGTCATGATATGAACACTAATGGTTAAGGGGACACCAGAAGTGCTTTTTGGTCCAAAAATGTGCTTCTTACTTTCTCTATATGGTGTGTAGGTAGAGAAGGTACTGCACTTCACCCAAAAATTCGATAACAAGATTCACCCGAAATACACATTTTAGGGTCTTCTGTTCCAAAAAAAAAAAATAAAATAAAAAAAAAAAAACGCTCTGTGTGAGTGTGTGTCTGTATGTCTATGAACACGGAATTAAAAAAAAAATCAGCAAAATGTCAACATTGATATTTAAGTTTAGCATCTTAAAGGATACGATACATTTGACAAAAATCTCCCCACCCCAAACTACCCTTTACATGGAAAATATTTCAAAAATGTAATTTTCTCAAAAATGACTATAATGATTTTGTATATATAGTACCGTATATTAAAGACATTTGCATAACAAGAAATGTATATCTTCAATTTTCTGGGAGTAGCCTCTGAAGGCCTTTCTATTCTTGCTGAATTTTGCATAACTGGCAAGAGATAGACAAACGCTTACTGCAAAAAGATGTGGATTTTCTTCAAACACCCAATTAATGTCATGTACAATTTTTGGTGAAGTTGATTATTTTTTAGATACTATATCTTGTTATTTGTTTCAGTTTCACCATACTTAACTTTTTAACATTCGGGAATTTGTCAACTCCTGTCAATTCAACCACAGCAATCAGCTTTAAAAGATATGTCCATCGCTTTAGTCTCTTGTATTCCCTTATTTCCCTTTTACTTACAAGACAGCAAGTAATAAGACAATTTCCGCTAATTTTTATTGGATTAGCACGAAAGCTTTTTAGCGATAATTTAATGCAAAGATTCAGAAAAAAAATCATATAAATGGTACACATCAGACTTTTAGATTTTGGTACAAAAAGTTCATCATACTGTAAAGTAAATATTTTCAATTAACTCTCCTTGGCGGGATTTTACGCACGTTTTTGGACACTGTTAAATATATTGCTTTAATTAAAGGACCAGCCATGTATTTACAGCCATTTTTCTCAGAAGGAGTTTATTTGTTATTTTCTTATATTCTTATATTCCTCTACCATAAAAATGCAGAGAGAGGTGACTGAAAATGTTTCTTAAAGCAGTGCTAAATATGTGTAATGTAATGTCCGATTGTATTTTTCATATTGTCATAGATTACTTTTAAAAAATCTGAGGTGCAGCATTCATATGACTATCTCTAGCTGTTCTGCATACACACTACTCTTACAAAATATTATTTTTTAACCTACGTCATGCTAGTGGAGATAAATAACAGAAATTGTCTTACTACTTACTTGCTCATAATTAGAAGCAAAATAAGAGAATACACTAGGCTAAAGCTAGGCACTAGGATGGTCAACTTTAAAAACTTTTCGACAAGTGAAACAAATGAAAATTGGTTCTCTTTGCATTCAAGGGGTATAACAAAAGAGATATGAAACGCAAGAGGACTTCCAGTTTGAGAAACTTTAAGTAATTTAAAATTGAATTCAATATCAATGATTACCTCGGAAACAGTCAATTGTACAAAATGTGTATATGACATAAATTGTGTTTTAACGAGTCTATATTTTTGTGTAATAAGATTTTGGCTATCTCATACGGTTTACCAGTTATACAAGAATTCAGAGGACTTCAGACGCTATTTCCAAGAAATTGAAGAGACATTTTAAATTTTTACTCTCTCTAGCCGCATGTACATTGTACTTAGTGGATAGAGAAGGTATTATATTCCAACCAAATATTCGATGTCGAGATTTCACAGGAAGTATATGTTTTGGAGTCCCCTGAGTCCGAAAAAAGCATGTTTAGAAAAAGGTCCGTGTATGTATCTGTCTTGTCTGATTTTGGACAGCATAGCTCAAAAACTGAAAGACTGTTAAATGCAAAACCTGGTATTTAGGTTTGGTGCGCTTCAAGGATGCGATATGAAGATATTCAGGAAAATCCCCCACATAAACTACCCTTTAAATGGAATTTTTTTTTGAATATTTTGACTTTCTAAAATGGTTATAACGGTTTTGTTTAAAATACCATATATTAAAGACATTTACATCGCAAAATGTATATCTTGAATTTTCTGGGAATAGTCTCTGAAGACCTATTTGTGCTGCACAAAAATGACAATCGCAAAACGACAGCTTTTAAAACATTTGACTAACACTTTAACATAGTGTAATTCTCTTAGTTCTCTTCTACTTGTAAGGAACTAAGTATTAAGAACATTCTGCTAAGGTTTATCTCGATTAGTATGGTGTAGAAAAAAGAATAATCTTTTGCAAGAAGTTTTTTTGCAGACCAAAGTCATGTGAGTATAATACATCAGATTTTTTCTTACTATTATTACTTGAAAAGCTTATCAAAACAGACACTAAGTAAAACTGTCTTTCTTAGGTTTAAAAAAAGTGAAAAAGTATATATTCAGTTTTAGTCGTAATTTACATTCAAATGATACAGAATTCAAAAACCTTGGGAATTTCGCTGCGCGTATAAGTTTTTACGTTCGCATATATTTTATAGCAGCTATTATCTTAAATCCTCAAGGGTGCTAGTCTACTCGCATAAAATAGAGCGTAAAATGAAGATAAAAATGTTATGAGGGAGGCTGCAGTCATTTACAAGCGAATAAGGTACTGGGAATGCATAATACTTTATGGAACACTTAATGTTACATAAGGCAGGAGTGAATCAAGGCTCATGCCAAAGCCTCCTGCGTCGCTGTAAATTCTGGGCAGATTAAGGTAAGCGGGGGCAAGACCGTTCTTAGATTTAAGAGCTGCTGCTGGAGACGAGCGCTACCTGGCTCTCAGCTTAAGCAGATAAAGGCAGAGGAGAAAAGCGAATATTATATGAGATCGGGAATATATTTAACTTGCCTGCATGCAGCTGGAAGCTCTAGAAGAACTACAATAAATATTGCTGGTTCTACTTAAAACCTAAGTGCATGTTATATGCTAAAACTCAGTCTTTATAGAGTATTTAAAACATCAATAATGACTTCATATCTAAGAAAAAAAATCTGAGTGCTCCATTCACACGGCTTTCTCTACATCTCTGCAACAAATTATTGTTAAAAACCTTATGCTTCTATTTACTTCATGGTATTTGAGAAAAATTAGCAGAAATAGTCTTATTACTTGCTTCCTACGAAGTAGAAGTACCATAGGTTAAACTGATAGTCAAAAGCTGGCTACTATGTGACTGAAGTGCCTTTGTTTGTATGGACAGGAATTGAGAAATTCTCGTATGAGAAAAGTATGTATTTTAAAGGTTAAATCAATGAAAAGGAATATCTCAAAACGACAAACTCCACGAAAAATTGTATATATCATAAATTGTGTGTGTTTTTTGTGTGGTAAGATTTTGTTTATCTCTTACGGTTTACCAATTATGCAACATTCAATAAAATCATCCACAATAAAGAAGTCTTTAGAGGGTATGCCCAGAAAATTCAAGATTTACTTTCTATTTGGCCTGTAAATATCTTAAATAATAGAGATTTTAATCAGAATTTTTGGAGCCATTTTTGAGAAAGTAAAAATGTTCGAATTTATTTCGATGTAAAAGATAGTTTGGGGCGGGGGGTTTTCTTTAAAATCTTCATGTCGTATCCTTGAAAGATACCAGAATTAAATACTAAGTTTGCTATTAACGGTCTTTTCGTTTTTGAGCTATGCTGTCCACACACACACACACACACACACAGGAACATTTTCCAAAAATACTTTTTTTGGGTGGGACCCAAAACATGTATTTCCGGTGAAATCTCGGTATCGAATTTTGGGTGGAATACAATAATTTCTCTATCCACTATGTACATATTACGTGTAGAGAAAGTAAAAATCGGATGGTTCCATTCACATGAATTTCTCTACATCACTCTAACGAATTATTGTTAAAAAGCTTATTCTTCTATCTACTTCATGCTAATTGAGATAAGCATTAGTAGAAATTGTTCATTTGGAAGAACAGGGTCATTACTCAAAAACGGTAATTTTTCATTTTTTTCCATAAAAGTATTCCAAAAGGACTATATTTTTATGTGGAAAAAGGTTATAAGTAAAACTCGCATAGTAACCGTTAGATAACACTTGTGTCAATGTGGTATTGGCGGGAAAATTTTACAATCTTACGGTCAACAAATGTTACATCTTACTTGTGCTTCAGTCACTGTTGTGAAAACTAGTGACTGTTTCTGGAAGAGCGTCACAAGTATAAAAGTTTCATCATTTCAGTGTATTTATTTTATAGAATACTGCCATATTTTGAATTGAAAGAAACTTCATAAGTACGCTAGCTGTTATACAGTCCATGTATTATTATGAAATCTGTCGGTATTGTTGATAAGAAAAGTACCAATATCATTTGTGTTCTCAAAATAAGACCTTAAATTCTGAAAATAGCTAGTGTTTTGCTACCAGTTTTTTAAGTTATTACTTTATGATTCACGAAATTGAATCAAGAAATCACAATTATTCAGAACTAGTGTGCCTGAATTTATCTTGTTCTAGCACTGAGCTATGTTACACTACAGTAGAGCGGGTATAATTCAAAAGCTTGCAGGAGCAAGGTAAGTCTTCGAACCAACACACAAAGACAAATGGTTGGAAACTTAAGGAATTACTTTACAATGCAGCTCGGACAGCAGGGGGACAGTTTGTCAAAGATTGGATACTTATAATTAATATTATTGTATATACGAGGTACGTCCAGAAAGTAAGTTCCGTTTCAATTTATCTCCGCTGCAGCGCTGCGATCGCAGTTCTGCACATGCGCGGAAGACGCCCTGTATCAAGGAGAAGAAACGTGCGCCATTTTGAGATCGCTGTCAGCCACATACGCTTTGTTGTGCTTGTTTACAATGTCGGTGTTGATTGAAAATCCCGCCGCTTGTGAAATCAGATCTGTGATTCGTTTTCTGAATGCTAGGAAAGTGAAACCAATTGAAATTTATCGGCAAATTTGCGAAGTTTACGGACAAAATACGATGAGTGATTCAATGGTGAGAAGATGGGTCCGACAATTCAATGATGGACGTAGTGAAGTGCACGATGAAGAACGAAGTGGGCGTCCATCTTTGGTTACAGAAGAACTGGTTCACGCGATTGATAACAAGATCCAGGAAAACCGCAAGTTTACAATTAGTGCTCTCGCTATGGAATTTCCCCAAAGCTCACGATCACTAATTCATGAAATTGTTACCGAAAAACTGAAATTTCGTAAACTTTGCTCACGTTGGATACCAAAGATTCTTACTGAGCAACACAAAGCAAAACGGATGGGTAGTGCACTTCAGTTTTTAACCCGTTATGATGAAGACGGCGCAGAAATTCTGACACAGATAGTCAAAAGAGATGAGACTTGAGTTTCTTACGACACCCCTGAAAGTCTCGTAAGCGGCAATCAATGGAATGGAGGCACACTTCATCCCCAGCAAAGGTTAAGCCGAAACAAATCTTGACACCTCGAAAAATGATGTGCACAGTGTTCTGGAACTGGAAAGACATCTTACTCATTGATTTCTTACCGCGTGGTCAAACAGTCAAAGCAGATGTTTATTGCGAGACACTTAGGAAATTGCGCCGCGCAATACAGAATAAGCGCCGAGGATTGCTGTCAAAAGGTGTTGTTTTTCTTCACGAAAACGCACGACCACACACTGCAAATGTGAAAAGCCTCCTACAGGGATTTGGCTGGGACGTGTTTGACCATCCTCCGTACAGCCCTGACCTCGCTCCTAGCGACTTTCATCTGTCCTTACATTTCATGTCTTTCCTGGGCGGTCAACACTTCAACAATGACGAAGAGCTGAAAGAAAATGTTTCCAACTTTTTGAAGACACAGGTGGCAAACTTCTATGAAGAAGGTATAAAAAAACTTGTGCCACGCTATGACAAATGCCTGCAAAATTTCGGCAGCTATGTGGAAAAGTAGTTTGAGTTGTAGAATTTTGTGCAATAAATAATTATTCTGTATCTGTACACAATTTAATTTTATTACCAAACGGAACTTACTTTCTGGACGTACCTCGTATTATTTTTACTGCAACTGTGTTGAAATAGTGATTATAACTACATTTTAATGGTATAATTTGAATTTTTCAGAAACTGTGAGTAAAACTAGGAACACTAACACCAACGTCAAAGATGGCAGAATATTCATGTCCTCTCAACAATGAATCAGAAAAGAATCAAGATACAGATAAAAGTGGTCAGTAATTATGAATAGAATGTGAGCAAATATTCATTGTCATTGTATTAATTCCTGAACTGCATTTTGCAGATTACATCACCAATAATTCTCCAAATTGTGCAACTGCAAATAATGACAGTATTTCAACAGAGCCTTTTGATTCAAATGATTCCCAGGCTGATTCACACTTCACAGCATCTATTACAAATGCGTCTTCATTAACTGATTGTGATGGAGAAAACAAAAATTAACAGCAGGAGAAAACAGAATATAGGAGTGTAAAATTCGAAACAGGAAATGTAGAAAACGAAAACTTAACCGAGATAAATGAAAAAAAAAAAAAAAAAAAAAAAAAACCAGTGGTAAGAGCTATAGATGGAAGTAAAGAAAGAATTCAGATAACTAGAGACGTAAACAAGTTGTTACCTCCTTGTAACGAAAAGTGCAGACTCAGATGTTCCTCCACATTTACACAAGAAGAGAGAGAAACACCTTTTCGACACTATTGAAGAATGACAGATGTGCAAAGACCCTTGACTTTATATCGACATATATGATGACAGTGAAACCAAAATACAGATATCAGAAAGCACATGATTGTCGTTGCCTTAATTTTAGCAAGCAATTCCTCTTAGCAACATGGGAATTACCAACTATGAACTGTCATAGAAAAACAAGGATTTATTTTTGTAAAGTTAACTGTTTCCTGCATTGCTGCAGGAATGACGAGTTTCAACTTGTTATCGCGCCCGAGCGGAAGCGCGATTTTGCCTGTACCAGGCTGAAATCTTATAAGTCCGCGTCCTTGAACATATTTGCGTGCAAGAAGGGCATATAGCGCGCAGCGGAAGTTTTTAAAAAAGCATTATGCTGCTACCCTCGCTCTAATAGCGCCAATTATTGATGTGTTTAAGTTGGTTTGCTCGCTTTGGATTTCGATTACAAGGTATATGTATTCGTTGGCTTGCACACGGGATTTTCTTTTGCTATACCATCCGCATGGATTTAGATTAAAAGTTAAATTTGCTTTTTAAGCAACTGCAGACATTTGATGCATACCAATTATTGTATCTTGAAAATCTTCTCAAGGGGAGTCAGCCTTCGTTTCATTTGTTTGTTTTTACTCCCAGGAATGCGAAAGAGAACTGAATTTCGACTATTTACATAGCGATAGCTTTTAAAAGATTTGACTATCGCATTAGACTAGTGCATTCCTTATTTCCCTTCTACTAAGAAGCAAGTAATAAAATCATTTCTGCTAACGTTTATCTCAATTAGCATGACGTAGACAAAAGAATAATATTTTGTAAGTTAAGTTTGTTTTTGGAAAAAGTAGAGTAGGTCACGTGAATAGGACACATCAGGTTTTTTGTATAGTAAGGCTTTATGGGTCTCTTACAGCTTACTGATTAAGCAAAATACATTCAGAATAAAGAGGACTTCAAGTTTATTTAAGATAATTTCATTTATCATGATCATATCTCATGCATGTTAGTCATTTTTGAGAAAATCAACATTTCAAAACATTTTCATTTGAAGGGTAGTTTGGAATATGGGAAATTTCTTGAAAATCTTCGTGTTGAATTCTTGAAGGATGTCCACTTTTTGTTTTTTTAAGCTGCTAATATACACATAACCCGAATACACACATACCTTTTTTATAAACAATGTTTTTCTTCATTCAGGATACTTTGAAGCATATATGGATACCACTTTAACTACTTGCTATAGAAAGTAAAATAATCTAGAATATATTTGCATACCAATTTAAAAGTTTAGTTAGTTACAAGTATTGACATACACAGTGGGTGAAACTGGGAAAAAGTTTTCATTTAAAATATTTTGGTATGGGTGTACAATATTACCTTTTAACTATATAGAAATTTGATAGGTATGTATGCTCTCTAAATGAGAGAATATACCTCAGTCCTTTAGATCCTAATTACTTCTAAAACATGTGTGTGAGTTATAGAGACATAGAAAATAAAACGATACTAAACAGAGATTTTATTGTGGTTCTGCCTCACTCTCGCATACATAGATCCTTTCAAAATCTGTTGCAGTTGTTCTTTAAGATGTATGTTTATTTAATGACAACCAGCCAAGAGTGACGCCCTGAGCCTATCAGATTATCGACAATGCCTGCAGGTGGTATCTGCGGCTTGGACTACGGGCTTCCGAAAGGTCAGTGACCCTGGAAATAAGGTCAGCTACATTACTCTGAAGCTAGTAAATAGCACAGATAAGCTTATAACCTAGCAATGAAATATGTTCCTAACAAGTCTTTGTAACCCGATGTAATCTTTGAAAAATATGATGTGTTCCATTCACTTGACTTTCTCTACATCTGCTTAACAAATTATTGTTAAAAAGCACATTCTTCAGTGTACTTTATGATAATCGACATTACAATTAGCAGAAATTGCCTTAATTACTTGCTTCCTTGTAATTAGAAGGGAATACACTAGGCTAAAACGATAGTCAAATCGTTTAAAAGCTGGTTGTCATGTGGTTGAAATCCGTTTCTATGCAGGGCCAGGAGTTTAACTTTTATCATACAGAAAGTTGTAAAATATTTTAAATCTGAAACAAATAACAAGGAACATCTCAGATATGGTCAACTCCACGAAAAAACATATACGGTATAAATTGTGTGTTTTAATATGATCTACATTTTTTGTGTAGTAAGTTATTGTTTATCTCTTACGGTTTGCCAGTTACGCAAAATTCAGCAAAAAACATTAAGGATAAAGGGGTCATTAGAGACTATTCTCAGAAAATTCAAGATATACATTTTAAGTTCCATATAAATATTTTTAATATATGGTATTTTAATCAAAATTATTACAGCCACTTTTGTGACAAAAAAAAATTCGAATCTCTTTTCAAGTAATGGGTATTTTGGGGTGGGGGGATTTTTCTTAAAATCTTCGTGTGGAATTCCTGGAAGATACTAAACTTAAATACCAATATTTTACCGAATTTTCATTTTGGAGTTATCGTGTTCCAGACAAACTGACATAGACACACGCATACGGACTTTTTCTGAAAAAAAAAATGTTAATACAGGGGACCCTAAAACATATATTTCCGGTGAAATCTCGGTATAGAATTTTTGGGTGGAGTGCAGTACCTTCGCTATACACTATGTACATAGTACGTGCAGAGAAAGTAAAGAGTATACTATGTTACTTCCATATGGGGACTTGAGCAGCACTTGAAGCGTTCGTTTTGTAGGCGAATATTCTTGTATAAATACAGGTATTTGTGAACAAAACATCCTAAGATAAGCAATAAAAGAAGCAGAATCACTGTATAATGTACAGATATTATTATTTTCATCTGGTGGAGAAAACTAAACAAGAACCTGCATCAACTACAGCTCGTACAAATGACCGAAACTGCTTTGACAAATATAAAACATTTGAATTTATTTGCGTTAATGAGCGAATTCCTAAGTAATTTGTAAGTAAAAGATATTTCTAAAATACCATTACTCTTTACGGTGAAGTATTATTAAAATACATTATATATGTTGTTTTCTTTCAGAAAGTATTTAGTAAAAGATTATGATGTACTTACTTATATTTATATTTTTAGTTGTATCTAATTTTTCTACAGACAGAGAGATTACTAATAGTAATTTAATTATTTTATAAATTTTGCAATGGATTTCCACTTTTTTACTTTCTCTAGCCCCCGTATGTACAATGTACATAGAGAAGTATTGTATTCCACCCAAAAATTCGATACCGAGATTTCACCGGAAATATATGTTTTAGGATCCCCTGTATCCAAAAAAATCATTTTCACAAAAAGGTCCATGTGTGTGTGTGTGTCTGTGTATGTGTGTGCGTGTGTGTATGTGTCCGTGTGTCTGTGAACACGATAACTCAAAAACGAAAAGTCAGTAAAGCACCAAACTTGGTATTTAAGTTTAGTATCTTCCAGGAATGCGACACGAAGATTTTGAGAAAAATCCCTCCACCCCAAACTACCCTTTACATGGAACTTTTTTCGAAAATTTTGATTTTCTTAAAAATGGCTCTAACGATTTTGATTAAAATATCGTATATTAAAGGTATTTAGCTTGACACATAATGTGTATATCTGGAATTTTCTGGGAATAGCTTCTAAAGACCTGTTTAATCTGGATGAATTTTGCTTAATTTGGCATAACTAGTAAACCATAAGAGATAGGCAAAAACTTACTATACAAACAATGTAGGTCTTATTAAAATACACAAGTTATGTCATATAGATTTTTATCGTGGAGCTTACAGTTTTCGAGGTATTCATTGTTATTAGTTTCAGTTGTGAAGTACTTATAGTTTTCTCAGACGGGAGTGTGCGGTTTTCTTTGTTCTACTCCTGGCCAAGAAAAGAAGAGATTTGTAATGACAATCGCATAACGACAGCTTTTAAAACATTCGACTATGACTTAAACCTAGTGTATTCCCTTATTTTTTCCCTACTTATAAGGAACTAAGTAATAAGAACATTGTGCTAATGAGTACCTCGATTAGCAAGATGCGGAAAGAAGAATAATCTTATGTAAGACGTTTTGTAGAACAGCTAGAGAAAGTCATGTGAGTGTAACACATCAGATTTTTCCTAATAAATCACAATAATTGAGATTGGGGGGAAAATGATCGAGGATAACTGTTCCAATTATCTTGGTCCAGATCTTGGTCCGCGTCTTGAGGTTAAAATCTTCCAACGTTTCGCCCATCTTATGATGTGGCTTCTTCAGGGCTAACTGCGTCTTGTACAGCTGGCGTTCCTTCTTTTATACTGTGGTTGGAAGGAACGCCAGCTGGACAATACGCAGTTAGCCCTGAAGAAGCCACATCATAAGATGGGCGAAACGTTGGAAGATTTTAGCCTCAAGACGTGGTCTACACCGGAAACACTGGACCAAGATAATTTTAATATTGGCCGTGGAAGTTTACGAAAACATATAACTGTTCCAATGTCTAGGGAGTATTGAGGTCGCCTATGTGAAGACTAGACGACGAGATTTCAAGTAATTATATCTACGCCTAGCAGAGCATAAGTAGCAATCTTCTCTGAAGAGGAGAGCAGAAAACCTGCGACCGGAGCTTCAAGTTGGCAGCCCAATCCTTACCTTGCACAGCGCTCTAATGTGGCCAGGGGACATTTTATTTGTTTCATCACCTCAACAAAGAAGCTGGACTAATACATATCGCGCATACGTCCGCCGATTATCATAATCCTGCATTCCCAAGAAGATGCTTGAATACAAACCCTCTGGCAAAAGAGAAAAAGGAATACCCATAAAGAGATGGATAGGTTTGAGAGGACGGAGCAGGTTGGCGCTGATGATGAATTTCTTGTCACCATAGGTAATAGTTTAAGAGAGGATGGATGAATTATCAGCCAATTTTAGGAAAAAATAGCTACTTCAAGAATTTTTCCGTAGAAAAATACTAAACATATTAAAGTTCATATCGAAATTTAAAAGTCCAATGACGTTTGTAAGTTGCTTAATCACATGATATTTACAGGTCTGACAAATATTTACAACCTATCTCCCCATTCAAAATATCATACAGTTCACAAAACGCATACTAGAAATATGACAGGCCCGCCTGGGTAGTGTGGTGGTAGCGAGTCTGCCTCATGTTCAAAAGATCTTGAGTTCGAATCTCGCTTAGGGTGAGTTACCAGGATAAGGTTCTTTTCGGAGTTTTCCCTTATCCTGAGAAGAGGAATGTCGAGTAACTTTAAGCTCCATGGACCCCGAGATCATTGAGCGATTCATTCACCAATTTCATTCATCGTCCGGTATGACCAACCAGGTTAAAGGACGTTAAACTACAAAAAAAAAAAAAAAAAAAAAAAAAAAAAAAAAATCAAAAAATAACTGGCTTTTATTAAAATATTAATTTTCGAAAAAGTAAATAGAATGTGTGTAGAAATAGCAAACATTATTTTTTCTCCCTTGGTAATGAAGACATTACAAACTGATGCTTGCGATATTTTATGTTCTTCTATGGTATTGCTAAATATGTTTTATTAAAACCGTAGCACAATATAGATTTTCAAAAACATACTATTGTTCAAACCAACAATTTTAAAAACTAAAATTAAAATTATTGAGTTATATCTGAAAATATTTTAGTTCTAATATTTTATATCCATCCGTTAAACAAAAATTCGCATCATTGATTTTTTCGAAGGTAGTGCTTATGATTAGCTTTCAGTTCATGCTATCATGGTAGAAATTCAGTGCTGACTACCTAACCTAACCTACTTACGTGTTTTGTCTCTTTTTCAGTACTACACTTAAAGTCCCTTAACATTTGATTACTTTCTTATTGCAGACTTGCGGTGCAGGCATGTTTTTATACTATTGAATTATGTTATTGAAGTGTTAGGAAGATCTTTACTTTATTTTTATGTATTAACAGTTGGTTAATTTCCTGTAACTTCTAAGTGGAACATAGGGCATTGTTACGATGTTTCCTTGATTGGATTTGAATTCCTAGTTCGCTAGTTCGTCGCTATGCGCCATTGAGACGAGGGATCGGCTCATCGCTCACAGGTGGCACTGTCGGACATCACGACTTATAGACGCGTAATGGCCGAATATTGTCCAGAGATTTTCAAGGAATGGGGTTCTTTCACGTACAAATATATACTATATGAGATCACTAGATTTACATCGCTGCCGAAGGAAGCCAAGCCAATGATTTTAGCTTTCGAAAAAAATCATCGCCCTTTGCCAGGTTTGAACCTGCAATCTGGGGTTTTAGGGGCAACCATCACACCACAGAGGTCCAATTATTCAGAGTTACTTATGATTTAATACAGGCAGAACTAAGCATCATCTAGTTATTGATTACTCTAGCCGAAGTGTTGCTAGTATACCAACAAGATTGGTGATCATGCTTTTGAAATCTCAGCTTGCGAGTCTGTTTTATTTTCGCGGAAATAATGTTTATATTATTCAGTATCATGAAAACAATATCATGCAATAAACATGCTATAACTGTATTTGTGATTCTCAAAAGTAGAACAAAAAGCCTTTAAACTCTTACTCATTCTCCAATAATTAAGTTACTGTACTTTTTCATAATTAATATTTGACAAAATGCATTTCCCTCGAAAACAATGTGTAAATTAATATGCAAAATTTAAAACCATCTGTTGGCACAAAATCCTGATTTAATTGCACTTTAGAAAACAATCCAATAAAAACCACTTATTATTATTAACACTCATTTACTTTCGTTTCACTCCATTACATTAATTATAAATACAGAGCTGATACCATGGGTAGTCCAATTTCCAAAGTAATGCACATATGATGATAATTTATACATCGAATGAACCAGAAGCTGTGAAAGTTTCAAAGCAAGATACAGATTATTCTACAGATATTCCTCTTTATTTTACTTCCGTCAAACGGTAGTCTAGTTTGGCATTTATGTTTTATGAATGTCTATGCTCATGTTGGTTGTACTCTCGTATTCCTATATTAATATGTATAAAAAAAAAGCAGTGGCACATGTGCTCCAAGTTAATAGAGGACTTCCAATTCTCTTGATTATGGAAAGATAAGAGTCAGACTGAAAAATTCGATGTATAGTCGGAATTTGAACCACGAATGTTCTGGTCTTCAACCAGTTGCTTTAAACACTGAGCTACCATGAAAAAATGCCGACAAGACATTCTTTTTCCCGAACTCATTGGCATGTTTTCCGGTAAACCACAAAGATCTCAAAGTATTTTAAAATGACGACCCCAATGGCGACTTACAATATCGTAAAGTCCCAGGTTTTATAGTATTGAAAACATCTACGGAATTCCTCTTCCCCCACAAGTGTACAAATATACCGACAGGCTGTCCACAAAATAAGTAACTATTTCGTGATTGAGATAACTTATGAACGTCTTTTTGTTACAGGTTGATCACCGAACAACATTTTGACTATTTCTGAACGCATTGCCGTTGTGACATGGCGTCTACACGTGTTCCGTGTGATGAGCTGCGACAAGGTTTCAAAGAAAAAGCCCGCCTGGGTAGTGTCTGCCTCACATTCTAAAAGTCGTGAGTTCGAATCTCGCTTAGGATGAGTTACACGGATAAGGTTTTTATCGGGGTTTTCCCTTATCCTGAGAAGACGTATGTCTAGTAACTTTAAGCTCCATGGACCCCGAGATCATTTTTGTAGTGACTACAAAAAAAGAGGAAAATTTATAAAGCTTGGAACAACAAATAAAACATATGCAAACTGTTAGATAAGTTTCAACGAATAGGCATTTTTGCAGACGAACCTTAACCAGGTCGACCTTCCACAAATTTCGAAATCATCAGTACTCAAAGTGCTGAAATTTATCTTGAAGAAGCGTACATACCATTTCCTGGTGTTACATCAACTTCATAACGGAATTTGCAATTGACGTAAAATCAACGCACAGAATTAGACTTCGTTCACTTGACTCCCGTATTGTCAGCTGCGCTTGTAGAATCTGGTGAGATTCGTCAGCAACAATGTCTATTTATTGAAACTTATTTAATAGTTTATATTCGGTGATATATCCTTTCAAAATTTCCGTTGAAACCGTCGTCCCAGCTCAAGGTACCGAACACCCTATAGAGATTATGTGACAAGGACAATACGTTCAAGAATATTCAAAATACTGCTCAGTAATCGACTTGTAAGAAAAAAGACACAAAATAGTTACTTATTTTGTGGACACCCTGTATAGTTGGATGCATAGGTTGGTCCGATATAATACTGTGACTATGCCCTGCGGCCGTAATCGCCAAACGTAAGTGTACGGCTTGTTTTGTAAGTAGTGACTGATTGTTGGCATCCATTGTTACATGTTCGTTCGTGGACACCTGTGCCGGCGACAAATTCTTTTGACATCGCAGCTGTGATTGTTATACCTGTGCGAATGGTCTCACGGGTTGTCGGAAGTTTCTTTGACGTCCAGCCCGGCATTGTTACACCTTAGCGAGCTTGTACCATCTGCGATTGTTTCTAGAAGTTTCCAGCCACATGAGCAAGAAGTAAATAAAGGGAACAAAGTCCTACCTACAGTTCAGTTTTTACTGGGAATGCTTCCCGTCAACATTTAAGTGAGTTTCGACGGGAAATTCGTAGCGAGCAGTAATTGTCACCGCAGTGAACATGAAGTATTAAAGAAAGTTACTTGTGAGCATATTCTGATTGTACTTTATTTGAAAAAATAAAGAGTAGTTTATTTGTTAGAAAAAAGCACAGCTTTTATTTCAATACTAAGCCCTTGTACTACGGTGAGGCCCAATCCTTACCTGGTTCTAGCATTTCACTTAATGTTTGTGTTAATTTCCAATTTCCTTCGCTTCTGAACCAAATGACGTGTGTTTATTTGTTAACAAGCTGTCAATTATCAGCATCACCGTATGCCGTAATTTCGTACTTCAGGATCCGTTTACATACTAGTAAGTGTACTGACGTAGGGCTGTCGCTTTTAAGCACACTTAAAGCTATCAATCTAAGCCAGATTTAAATCCGTGAACTAGGGACCAGAACGGCACTGTGTTTTCAATCGAGTCACCCAGATTAACGCTTCACAATCTGAAACCAGCAAGTTTTCAAGGTTAATGTTTGAGTGCCAGATTTTTTACATCAAATCAATACAAGGCGGACTCAACCAAAGACTGGTGTGAGATATTTCCGTACTTCTCACCCATTGCCGCTCACCTTGGCTTGATCTTTGTTCGTGGGCAAACAGTAAGAAATTTTTTCAGCCATGTCTGGTATTTAACACATGATAAATTTCTGCGAGCATTAAATAAAGAAAACACAGAAAACTAAAAGAATCGATACTATATTGTAGGTTAGACGTTATCAGATTCGAATAGACTGCGTATTGAAGTAATACATTTGTCGAACGCGCAAATGTTACTAAACCGATATGGATATTTTCTGTCTTCAAATAGCATGAGTGGAAATAGTGTCTTTCCCGATATAGTTCAACGAATTTAAATGAATTTACAAGCCAGATTTTCCCGGCTCTCATTTGATAGTTGGTTATTGATTATTGGGATATGCTGTTACTTCTTTTTCCAATACAAACAGACGTAATTGAGCAAATGCTTATTGCAATTGTATGGATTTATGAAAAACCTAAATGGCGAAATGTAATGAAGAAATTACTTCAGTAAGGCAACCCCCAAATAAAGATAAACAATGGAAACTGGAGAGGAAGACGTTTGCAGGTGTTTTCTACTGAATGGTAAACGCAGTGGGAGACCTAAAAACAACACAGAAATGTCCTTAGTGACCGCAAGAATAACAGCGACAATCGAGTGTACCAAAATGGGCCGATACATGTTTCCTCTTGCGTTTTTCTTTGGTTAATGCTTGTTAATCATCTGTATTCTATATCAGCCTTGTGTGAGTCAATTTCTTTTTGGTTTCAATTCAAGTCCAGTGTTCACCATTAGCGCATGGGAAGTTCAGTCCTGGGAGAGGGGCGAAAGGGGAGGAATAAGAAAGCATTGCACCATAAGGCATGCTTCGAAACGGCGGTTAACAGCAGTCTGCAACGATGTTCCTAATGATCCGTCTGTATTAAGTGTATTATTTATATATTTGTATAAGGTGTTAAATTATTTATAGATATACCTATAAAAATCACACCCGTACACTTTTGTCTTGTCCTTTTTTGCTGCATTATGAATGGAAACAAAATGCGGACTTTTTGCGTTCTTCACTTTTGCTAAATGGTAAGTTGATAGGAAACAATTTAGAACTCTTTGTGTTCTTAACTTTTTCCTAAGTGGTAAACTCTTTGTGTTATAGAGTTTTGTAAAATAGTGAGCTGATAGGCAGCAATCACGTATCATTGTGTTGTCCATTTCTGCTAAATTGTGAACTGATAGGAAGTAAAAGCATGCTATTTGTGTTCTCCAGTTTTTACCAAATGGTGAAGTAAAAACACGCTATTTGTGTTGTCCAGTTTTTGCTACATGGTAAGCTGATAGGAATTAAAAACACAGACTCTTTATGTTGTCCAGTTTTTTGCTAAATGGTGAGCTGATAGGAAGTAAAAACAGGTACTCTTTATGTTTCCAATTTTTCTAAATGGTGAGCCGATAGGAAGTAAATACGGGTACTTATTATGTTGTCCAGTTTTTGCTAAATGGTAAGCTAATAGGAAGTAAATACAGATACTCATTGTGTAGTCCAGTTTTTGCAGAATGGTGAGCTGATAGGAATAAAAAACATATACTCTTTGTATAGTCCAGTTTTTCTAAATGCTGAGCTAATAGGAAGCAAAAGCACGTACTCATTATGCTATTAAGTTTTTGTTAAATGATGAACTGACAGGAACCAAATACTTGCTCTTTGAGTTGTCCAGGTTTTGCTAAATGGTGAGTCTGATAGGAAGTAAAACACATACTCTTTGTGTTCTCCAGTTTTTTTTTAAATGGTGAGATGATAGGAAGTAAACGAATGTCGTTGATGTTGTTCAGTTTTTGTTAAATGATGAACTGACAGGAAGCGAATACGTACTCTTTCAGTTGTCCAAGTTTTGCTAAATAGTGAGCTGATAGGAAGTAAAAGCATGCTGTTTGTGTTGTCCATGTTTCACTAAATACTGAGCTGATAGGAAGTAAAAGCATGTTGTTTGTGTTGTCCATGTTTTGCTAAATAGTCAGCTGATAGGAAGTTAAAGCATGCTGTTTGTGTTGTCCAGGTTTTGCTAAATAGTGAGCTGATAGGAAGTAAAAGCCTGCAGTTTGTGTTGTCCATGTTTTGCTAAATGGTGCTCTGATAGTAAGTAAAAGCCTGCAGTTTGTGTTGTCCAGGTTTTGCTAAGTACTGAGTTGATAGGAAGTA
Source organism: Hymenopus coronatus (assembly GCA_030762935.1). Lineage (NCBI taxonomy): Eukaryota > Metazoa > Arthropoda > Insecta > Mantodea > Hymenopodidae > Hymenopus > Hymenopus coronatus. The sequence continues at coordinate 93,115,556 of CM060895.1, read as the reverse complement.
AAAGTATGCTGTTTGTGTTGTCCATGTTTCACTAAATACTGAGCTGATATGAAGTAAAAGCATGCTGTATGTGTTGTCCATCTTTTGCTAAATACTGGGTTGATAGGAAGTAAGAGCCTGCAGTTTGTGTTGTCCATGTTTTGCTAAATGGTGCTCTGATAGTAAGTAAAAGCATGCTGTATGTGTTGTCCATCTTTTGCTAAATACTGGGTTGATAGGAAATAAAAGTATGCTGTTTGTGTTGGCCATGTTTCACTTAATACTGACCTGATAGGAAGTAAAAGCATGCTGTATGTGTTGTCCAGGTTTTGCTAAGTACTGAGCAGATAGGAAGTAAAAGCATGCTGTTTGTGTTGTCCATGTTTCACTAAATACTGACCTGATAGGAAGTAAAAGCATGCTGTTTGTGTTGTCCATGTTTCACTTAATACTGACCTGATAGGAAGTAAAAGCATGCTGTATGTGTTGTCCAGGTTTTGCTAAGTACTGAGTAGATAGGAAGTAAAAGCATGCTGTTTGTGTTGTCCATGTTTCACTAAATACTGACCTGATAGGAAGTAAAAGCATGCTGTATGTGTTGTCCAGGTTTTGCTAAGTACTGAGCTGATAGGAAGTAAAAGCATGCTGTATGTGTTGTCCAGGTTTTGCTAAGTACTGAGCTGATAGTAAGTAAAAGCATACTGTTTGTGTTGTCCATGTTTCACTAAATACTGACCTGATAGGAAGTAAAAGCATACTGTTTGTGTTGTCCATGTTTCACTTAATACTGACCTGATAGGAAGTAAAAGCATGCTGTTTGTGTTGTCCAGGTTTCACTAAATACTGAGCTGATAGGAAGTAAAAGCCTGCTGTTTGTGTTGTCCATGTTTTGCTAAATGATGCTCTGATAGTAAGTAAAAGCATACTGTTTGTGTTGTCCATGTTTCACTTAATACTGACCTGATAGGAAGTAAAAGCATACTGTTTGTGTTGTCCAGGTTTTGCTAAATACTGAGCTGATAGGAAGTAAAAGCCTGATGTTTGTGTTGTCCATGTTTCACTAAATACTGAGCTGATAGAAAGTAAAAGCCTGCTGTTTGTGTTGTCAGGTTTTGCTAAATGGTGAGCTGATAGTAAGTAAAAGCATGCTGTTTGTGTTGTCCAGGTTTTTCTAAATACTGAGCTGATAGTAAGTAAAAGCATACTGTTTGTGTTGTCCATGTTTTTCTAAATACTGAGCTGATAGGAAGTAAAAGCATACTGTTTGTGTTGTCCAGGTTTTTCTAAATACTGAGCTGATAGGAAGTAAAAGCCTGCAGTTTGTGTTGTCCATGTTTCACTTAACACTGACCTGATAGTAAGTAAAAGCATACTGTTTGTGTTGTCCATGTTTCACTAAATACTGACCTGATAGGAAGTAAAAGCATGCTGTTTGTGTTGTCCATGTTTCACTTAATACTGACCTGATAGGAAGTAAAAGCATGCTGTATGTGTTGTCCAGGTTTTGCTAAGTACTGAGTAGATAGGAAGTAAAAGCATGCTGTTTGTGTTGTCCATGTTTCGCTAAATACTGAGCTGATAGGAAGTAAAAGCATACTGTTTGTGTTGTCCATGTTTCGCTAAATACTGATGTGATAGGAAATAAAAAATCTCGAAAATAGTCAAATCCACGAAAAAAATGTATATGCCATAAAAAAATGTATATGACAAATTATTTTATTGCGATTCACATTTTTTGTCTAGTTCTTACGGTTTACTAGCTATGCAAAGTTCAAAAGAAGTCATCCAGAATAAAGAGGATATTCCCAGAAAAAACAAGGGGTACATTTTATTTGGCATGTAAATATCTTAAAACTAAGATCTTTTAATCAAAATCGCTCTAGCCATATTTCAGAAAATAAAAAAAATTGAATTTTTTTCTTTTAAAGTGTGGTGAGTTCTTGAACATCTTCGTGTTGTACCTTTGGAAGATGCTGAACTTAAACTCATTACATACTGTTCTTTGTTGAGCTGTGCTGCCCACAGACACACAGATACACACACACACACATACACGCATATGGGCACACACACACGGACATTTTTCTAAAAATGCCTTTTTGGAATTCAGGGGGCCCCAAAAATGTACTTCAAGTGAACTCTTGGTGTCGAATTTTTGGGTGCAATACAATAGCTACTCTATACACTATGTACATAGCATACGAGTAGAGAAAGTAAAAAGGTGTAACAAATTTTAGAATTCTGGATCGGTCATGAATTTTCTCAACTGAGTGTTAAACCAATTCGGCGATACTGTGCCATTCGTAATTTGGCTAATATGTGTTACATTCAAGTGCTAAAGTGGAGACTGTAATTATCTATGGCATCTTATTTTGGGGATTCACTCCTAAAGCGGTACAAATTTTCACAATTCAAAAAAGAATACTAAAATCAATTTTGAAGGTGTCTATAAGAACAAGTAAATATATATTTGATGAACTTAAAATCCTACTTACTATATCACTATACGCATACATACATATAAATCTACAGATATATAACGTTTATAAGTATCAAGACACTGCTACCAAACACAAAAGCATGTATAAGAGCAGTATCTAGTAAGAAACAAACAGAAGCAGAATGAGACAGACAGCGAATTCTTTGGTATGGATGCTATGATAAACGGATAATAGACGAACAGCAACCAAACGCACAGAAACACAATCATAGGAATTGTGACACACAGCTTCCACCATTTAATATTTAAAAATAAAAAATACTACCATCAAACTCAAGAACAATGTGTGTCCAAATGACGTGGGAAAAATGTGAACTATACCACTTCAACAAGTGTAACAAAATCTGATATGTTCCATTCACATTGCTTTCACTACATCTCTGATCTCTGTAACAAATTATTGTTAAAACATTTTCTTCTATCTATTTCATAATAATCGATATAATCATTAACAGGAATTGTTCTTATTACTTGGTTTCTTGCAAGTAGAAGGGAAAACAATTTAATGTATTCCATTCACACTCTAGCTGTTCGGTAAATATACTTTCTATTTAAAACATTAATCTGTTATCTATTTTATGCTAATCAAGATAAATATAAACAGAATTAGTCTTATAATAACTTCCTTCTTAAGTAGAACAGAAATAGGAAAATGCACAAGCTAAAGCGATAGGCTCCTGCTTTAAAAGCTGGTCGCTGGTGAAACAATTGGAATTCGTATCTCTTTGCTTGCTAGGAATAAACAAACGAGAAATGAGAAGTAAGATGTTCTATTTGCGAAAGGTTTAAGTGCTAAAATTGAAACCAATAATCCGAAACATTCACAAAAAATAAACAAAGTATATGACATTGTTTAATTTACATATTTGTTTAGTAAGGTTTTGTATATCTTTTACGGTTTGTCAGCTACAAAAGTGATCCAGAATGAAAGGTTTACAGAAAATTCAAGCTATACATTTTGTTTTTCATAAAAATATCTTAAACATAAGGTATTTTAATCAAAATCGTTAGCTAATTTTTGAGGAAATAAACATTCTCGAAACATTTTCCATTTAAAGGATAGTAGGGGTGGGGAGTTTTTTCTTAAAATTATTCGTGTCACATCCTTGGAAGATACCAAACTTAAATATCAAGTTTGGTATTTAACTTTCTTTTCGTTTTTGAGCTATGCTGTCCACAAACACTCACACACGTACCTTTTTCTAATTGTCTTTTAGGATTCAAGTGGAATCTCGGTATCGAATTTTTGGGTGCATTACGATACCTTCTCTTTAAACTATATACATACTACGTGTAGAAAATTAAAAATACCACATGCACTCTAAAAGCCAGTAAATAGTCTAAAATCTGTATTGGCATTCTGTATCTATTCGAGCGCACTTGAATTATTTACATATAAGCCAACTGGTTATTGTGGCTGAGCATCAAAGAACTTTAAATCCCAAAATAGTCATACAAGGAAACATCCCATGCCTTTTCTCACTTCAGGTAAACCCGTCCTCGGAGGTTGAAATAGATTAACATCGTCGGCATCAAAGAATGCGATGAGACTGCAGGTATTCAGTAACATGGAAAGCAATGTTGTCACCTTTTCTCCAAGCAAACTTCGTTACACGCATGGACATTTATTTCTTCTCACTAGAAATATGATAACTATAATACAAAGATAAGAACTGAAGCTTTCCTGGCGACGTGTTAATTCAAAATCTTCTCGGGCTTCTAGCCAGGTAAAAACTTGGCTTGACACCAACGTGAACCCTGAAGACGAGGAAGATGCACTTCTTCGAAACGTTGGTGTCAAGCCAAGTTTTTACCTGGCTGGAAGCCCGAGAAGATTTTGAAATAATACAAAGAGTTTCAACAACTTGCATTTGGATAGTCGTCGACTTTTTAAGAGCCTTCTGAGTATTTCTCACCTAGATGTATTAATGTACAATAAAGTAGATACTTCGTACAGATAAACTTAATTCCAAATGCTTTAAAAGTGAAGTAAGAATGCTGTACCTTAAGGAACAGTAATTGTATATTTCCATTCTTTGTCATAAATATGTAATTAATGCTAAACAGTTGCTCAGTATTATAATGTGTCTGTATTCAAATTGGTGTTTTAAATTAATTGTAGCTTAATAATTTCACAAAAACTTGAAATTGTTCTTTTTATCTAAACTATTGTAAACACTTTATATGCAGTACTGTGTGCAGTAACAATGTACATTCTTCTCAAAGGATGAAACAAAGACACATTATAAAATAATACTTCACAGCATAGCTAACACAAACCTTGATTATTTAATGTACATCCGCCACAAGACATACTAATATTATTGTTAATAAGCAGATAAAGTTTTCATCACATACTTGTATACCTGTTACGCATTTGGAACTCTCTAGAGTTATTCGCTGACGTCACTTAGCTTTCATTTGTCTGACACTAATATAGATGAATGGCATTTAAGACCCTTGGATGTCAACCAATAGCGACTTGATTACAGGGTAATTATCGCATCAAGAGTAGGAGATTAATACCCGGTAATTAATGCCCCTACATAATTAGTTTCTGGTTTCGAGATACTCCTATGTCAGCTTTAAGATTTTGGTGAGCGTTATGCATTTAATTTGATCTAAAATAAGAAATATTCTCCTAGTTTATTAATGTGACATTTTCTTTTGCTTTTATGGCAATTAAAAATATTGCTACGCAATTCAGCAACGTGGTAACTTATTACGTCAGAATAAAGAGAAGTTGTCCTAAGGCAGGTGAACGTGCAGAAGGGGCAGAATGTTTATTTCTTTTTCTAGCCCCGTATGTACAATGTATATAGTGGATAGAGAAGATATTGTATTCCACCCAAAAATTCGATACCGAGACTTCACCGGAAATACATATTTTAGGACCCGCTGAATCCAAGAAAAAAAGTATTTTCAAAGAAAGATCCCTGTGTGTGTGTGTGTGTCTGTGGACAGCATAGCTCAAAAACGAAAAGTTGGTTAAATACTAAACTTGGTATATAAGTTTGGTATCTTCCAAAGGTGTGACGCGAAGATTTTCAAGAAAATCCCCCTACCTTAACTACCCTTTACATGGAAACATGTCGAAAATTTTGTTTTTCCTAAAAATGGTTCTAACGATTTTGATTAAAATACCACATATTAAAGCCATCTCCAACAAAAATTAGATGTATATCTTTAATTTTATGTGAGTTGGTTCTGTAGACCTGTTTATTAGAGGTGAATTTTGCTGAATTTTCCATATATAGTAAACCGTAAGAGATAGACAAAAAATTAACACACAAAAATGTAGATCTCGTTAAAAATACACAATTTTTGTAATATACTGTTTCAATGGAGTTTGCTCTTTTCGACATATCCTTGCTAATAGGTTCAATTGTGAGGTACTTATACTTTTTTCAGACAGGAAGTGTCCATTTTTCTTTTGTTCCACTCTTGGACAAGAAACGAAGCGATTTACTATGACAATCGCATAACGACAGCTTTAAAAACATTTGACTATCACTTTAGCATAGTGCTTTTCTTTTAGTTCCCTTCTACTTAGTATAAGGAACTAAGTAATAAGAGCATTCTGCTAATATTTATCTCGATTAGCATTGTATAGAAAGAAGAGTAATCGTTTGTAAGAAGTTAGTAAAATAGCTAGAGCAAGTCATGTGAGTGTAACACATCAGAATTTTTTTATAGTTTTTAATGCCCACTTTTACTGCATATGGCACCCCCAGGCGGTAGCACTGATAATACATGGAATGAAAATGGAGCAACGGTGGAATGCGATAATGGGGGAAATCGGAGAACTCGTAAAAAAATCGCCCCTGCGCCGCTTTGTCCACCACGTATCCCACATGTGGTCACCTGGGATCAAACTCGGGCCGCCTTGGTAAGAGGCGAGTGACTTAACCACTCGGCCACGGCACAGCCAGGAGGAGAATGAAGGAATACTTTGATCTAACGTAGCTTCCATCGGAGCAGTGGCGCAATACAATTCTTAGTCTCGAAAACATAACTTTGAATATGCTAGGTATGATGATAATGATGATAATGTTTGAGGTTTAAGGGCACTCAACTGCTTAGTTAACAGTACTCTTAACATATAACAGTGGAATATGTAAGGTATGTTTCAATTGACAAAACCTCAATGCTTTTTCCATCATTTTTTAATTAAAAAAAGTATGAAATTCAAAACAACACACATTATCGGATTGAAGTAAACATAATTTTGCCTATAAACTTGCTGAAAAATAAATTAATAAGACTTAAATGCTACGGGTTTTTTCTACCGGTCCAATGTTCGAATCTCGGTCAGGAAGAGTTATACGGATAGAGTTTTTCCGGGGTTTTCCCTTATCCCTAGAAGTCCTTTGGCGGGTAACTCTAAGCTATAAGGATCCTAGGCTCATTTGATCATTATTTCACCGATTTTATGTATCGTTCGATGGTTAAATAAAGAAACAAATAGCTATAAACCTTACAAGGTTTACAATAAATATATATCGTATTACTGAGTTGATGTTGACTTACTAATAGGTACCAATGTTACTATCCCAAGCTTTTTGTATAATGTTTCAGAAAATATGAATTAAATAATACATAAAGTAATGGCCATCAGTGATACTAATGTATGATAAACTATATTGAAAATGCATTTGTATGATGTGTTAGCCAGTGTATTCTTATATACAAAATTATAGTTATTTCAAGTTCTGATTTATAAACTGTAGCTACCTTTATTAACAATTGTAGTGTTCACAATTTCAATTATGCATTATGTGTGTCCTTTCACTGTTTACGAACCTCCAGTTGGTAACAATTATTCTGTACAAGACAAATATATATACATAATATAAATATAAATATAGACATATACAGAGTAATTATTGACAAATTCACCTTCCCCTGCTGGATGCCGCAAAATATGTACAAAATATATACCTATGAAAGATCTCATTTTTACCTTCTCTAGCACGTATACAGAATGTACACAGTAAATAGAGAAGGCACTGTATTCCACAAAAATTCAATATTTTAAATTAATATTCGAGATTTTACTGGAAAATCAAGCTTTGAAACCTCCTAAACACAAAAACAAAAAAAAAAACAAAAAAAAGTTTTAAGAAAATGTTTGTGTATGGTGTGGTATCTGTGACTTTAGACAGCAGATTTCAAAAACGAAAAGTTCGTTAAGTACCAACCTTGTTATTGAAGTTCAGTATTTTCTAAGGACGCGACATGAAGATTTTCAAGAAAATCATCCAAATCCAACTACCCTTTACGTGGAAAATTTTTCAAAAATTTTGATATTTTCAAAATTGGCTCTAATGATTTTGATTAAAACATTTAAGATATTTAAGATATTTTCATAACTAACGAAATGTATATCTTAAATATTCCGGAATAGTCTCTGAAGACCTCTTCATTCTGAATGAATTTTGATAAACCATAAGAGAGATATATAAGCTTATAGCACTAAAATACATATATGTTAAATGCCAGAATTTATGTAATGTGCATGTGTTGTAGAATTAATCGTTTCCGAGATGTTCCTTGTTACTAGTTAAAATTTTAACTTACTTAAACTTTTCCCTAGCCAAACAAACAGGACTGAATTAAATTTTTTCACAGAAGGATAACTTTTATAAGTTGACTATTGCATGCATCTATCTCTTATTTCCCTTCTACTTACGAGGAAGCAAGTAATAAGTCCATTTCTGCTAATGTGTATCTCGATTAGCATGAAGTAGATAGAAGAACAAGCTTATGTAAATATAGTTTGTTTGCAGGATAGGTAGGGAAAGTCATGTGAATGGAGCATCTCAGATATTCCCTTAATGTCTGACCAACTATTACGGAATGCAAATATTATTTGTGTATACCAGGATTCCGTCATGGCTGTATGCTTACTTGTGTGTTGCACTCGCAGAATGAAGGGTTTTAGATCGTTTTGCATGTGGTGATTCGTAGAAGCAAGAATTTCTACATCTGTCCTAGAGTATAGGTCCACAGATATATAGCTGAGAGGGAAACCTCGATCGCTGCGACCTACTAGAGAATTATTACGCCTACCACCGCCCAGGAGGAAAGAAGGAAGTGAGGGAACCAAAGTATACCACCGGTTGCTGAAGGCACATGATAGAGGCGCGCGGAAGTCTTAACACTTCCTAGCTCACAGATTCGTCCCATTAGTGGAGCTTCCTAGAGAATGCAATGAATGATCCGTCCAATCAGGCAGTTAACTTTTTCGTTGGAACAAGCATCCGTGTCGTCTGTCCGGCACCAACACAAACCACAAAACATAGAAGCACATCTGAAATGAAATAAAAGGTAAATAAAGGAAAGAAAATCCTATTAGATGACAAACCACTCCATCATTCACCTACCGACCAGACAAAACTATAAAAAAGTATACTGGATCAAAGTGGGCGGCCTACAGTAATCGAGCATTACTGTTTGAACCTCATAGGCGTGGAGTTGTCTGTTTGATAGAAAGAACTTGCCCTTAATATGCACATTTCGTAATAATCCAATAATAATAATAGCATTTGCATGCAGATTTAATGGAATGGTATCATCAAATTGTAAAAGCAATCTCAATCGTTGTCTTGGTTTGCAAGGATGCTCCATTCACATCTGCTCATTTTTTGTTGCTCATACTTCTAAAGTTTGTCTTTTTAATTTGTTCCGCGTATTACTTTCTCTATACGCACTATGTACATAGTGTATAGAGAAGGTATTGCACTCCACCCAAAACTTCCACACCGAGATTTCATCGGAAATATGTTTTAGGCCCCCTTTATCTAAAAAAGGCATTTTCGGAAAAAGTTCCGCATGTGTGTGCGCGTGTCCGTGAACACGATAACTCAAAATCGAAAAGTAGGTAAAATACCAAACTTGGTATTTGTTTTCAACAAATTCTTCTTAATCTATGAACATATTATTGGATATATATAATTTATGATCATTAAAATTACTGAACAATTTTCCTTAGTGGTGTTCATATATGTCATTAATAATTTAATAATGTTCCACTTCTTTAACTAGCTATTTTGCTATCTAGATGTTAAAATTATTGTAATTGAGTTAATTTTCCATGTAGTCTAATTTATCTTTTATTATTTCCTTTATCCTACAAGTTAAACTTTCTGTTTCCGATTTATTAACATTTAAATAGTATTATTTCTTAGCGTGTTTCTAACTTATTAATAACATTTCTAAGTATCTTATTTTCCATTAAACTTGAATTTATAAAAAAACATTTTAATCTTCAATACCTAGATATCCCATAAATGAAATGTGATAGCTGAAAGTCTAATAGAGTTTTATAGCCATAGCTTCTGCGGGAGAATGACACATGACATATACAGGAAATTAAAAGACCTTTAGTTCCATCTACTGATCCGAGTCTTTGTTACCGATTGTCTTGTATACCATGTAATTATAGCCTGTCAAAACCACCTGGCATAGGTCACCAATAACCCGTCTCCCGGGAAATTGAAAATGGTAAAAAAGAACAGAAAATGGCTAGTGAGTTAGCAGAGATCACACAATTTAAATGCTGAGGATAGTGGCATATATGGCAACTGAAAAATATACATGCTGAGAGTATGGTTAATGTAGCTGAAGATGGTGTACAATACAATTCCTTGAATAGCATAGGAAATTGGATTTTTTTCTAAAAATGAAATGGTTTCTTTGAGTTTTTACTTTCCCTAGCCCGTGTGTACAATGTACATAGTAGATAGAGAAGGTATATATTTAATTCAAAAATTCAATGTCGAGATTTCACCGGAAATACGTTTGAGACACACTGAATTAAAAAAAAAAGAAAGGCATTAAATACCAAGCTCGGTATTTACATTTAGTATCTTCCAAGAATGCGACACGAAAATTTTCAAGAAATTTACTGCGTCAAACTATCCTTTACAGGGAATGTTTTTTTAAAAATATTGATTTTCTCAAAAATGACTAACGATTGTTATTAAAATGGCATATGTTGAAGACGTTCTCATGACAAAAGAAATGTGTATCTTGAATTTTCTGGGAATAACCTCTGAAGGCCACCTCATTCTGGATGACTTTTGTATAGCTTTTGTAAGAAAAAGGTAAAAACTTACTACACAAAACTGTTGATCTGTTTTAAACATACAGTTTCTATCCTATAGTCTTTTTACTTTCTCTACACGTATATGTACATAGTGCATTGCATTCCAAACAAAAATTCGATACCGAGATTTCACCGGAAATAGACGTTTTAGAGTCCCCTGTATCCAAAAATGTCTTTTTAGAAAAAGGTCCGTGTGTATGTCCGTTTGTCTGTGAACACGATGGTTCAAAAACGAAAAAAAAATACCTAAATTAGTATTTAAGTTTAGCATCTTCCAGGGATGCAACACAAAGATTTTGAGGAAATAAAGCACCCCTAAGTTATCCTTTAACTGGAAAAAATTTCGAAAATTTTGATTTCCTCAAAAATGGCTCTAACGACTTTGATTAAAATACCGTATATTTAAGATATTTATATATAAAATAGAAAGTCTCTCTTGAATTTTCTGGGAATAGCCTCTAAATATCTCTTTATTCTAAATGTTTTTTTCTGAATTTTGCGTATCTGGTAAACCGTAAGAAATAGACAAAAGCATAGAAATGTAGACCACATTAAAACACACGATTGTGTGTAGGTTATTTTCGTTGAACTGACAATTTCTGAGATATTCCTTGTTATTTGTTTCACATTTAAAATACTTAAACTTTTTTCACACGGAAAGTTGAAAACTCCTGGCCCTGCATAGAAACGGATTTCATCCCCATGGTAACTGGCTTTTAAAATATTTGGCTATCGTTTTAGCCTACTTAAAAATAAGGAAGTAATTAAGACAATGTCTGTTAATGTTTATTTATATTATCATAAAAATATATAGAAGAATATCATTTTTAAGAATAATTTGTTAGCGCGATGTAGAGAAAGTAATGTGAATGGAACAATCAGGTGGTTTTTTTTTTGGTTATTTTTTGTAGGGTGCCGTTTTCAAAATACTCCGACATGTTGATTTAAGAAACATAAACTTTTATCAAATGGGATACGTCTTTCCTTTCTCCTAGTAAACAAAAATTCCCAAATTTTAATTGTTTAACTAAGCAACCAGTTTTTAAAATATCTTACTCTCGGTTTAGCATAGTGTATTGCATTATTCCTTTCTACTTACAAAGAAGCGAGTTATAAGTCTAATTCTAGCGATGTTTTTCTTGATTAGCATAACGTAGATAAACAAATTATGTTTTATAGAACAAGTTTGTTGTGGAACAGCTGAGAAAGTCATGTGAATGGAACGCAACAGATTTTTTTCTAACATTCAAGAATGCTATTCGACTCAAGTAGACCCAACATAAACTTCGAGACACTAATGAAATAGACGGATTGAAGTAGTGTAGCTATGTGTTAACTTCTTAACTGTAGATACAGATGCACTAGTACATCGTGTAACAAGTCTATAATGGTAGTAATTAAGACGCGAGTATATTTATGGGACGAGCCTCAAAGACGTTGCATTCGACACTTTTAGTCCACCACACTTGCTCAGGCATTTGCGATTAGTGTAACAGATGGCAGCACTATTGAATCTAGACCACATTTAGTGGCTCTTTTACAAACACAAACACGGACCTTTTTCTAAAAATTCTCTTTTTGATTCAGGGGGCAATCTGGTATTAAATTTTTGGGTGCAATAATATACCTTCTCTGTACACTATGTGATAGTAGTGTAGAGAAAGTAAAAAAAAAAAAATGATGCCCGTAATGACTCTTTCTCTCTCTCTCATTCTCTGTTCCTCGTATTCGGCTGGTTGCCAGGATGAGCATCGCCCCTGGTGGGGAAGATAGACCTTATGGGACCAGTCTGCCTGTCCGGCTTTAGAGGTGCTTCTATTTGGAAACTCTAGGGGCCCCACTACTAATGCCATCGCTCCTGGTTTCGCCGCCCGGTTTATCCTCTCACCTTCCCCCTCTCTCCCGCGGGCGCTCCCTACAGGACATAGGCATAACAACCAACATCAGGTCCCCTCAGTCCATATTCTATTCCTGTTCATTGAATTTCCAAATCAGGCGTTTGAAACGTGCAAAATGCTTTCTTGTAAGTAGAAGGGAAAATGAAAGAATACACTAGGCTAAAACGATTGTCAAAACTTTTCAAATCGGTTGCCATGTGACTTATATCCGTTTCTTTGCATTGACATGAGTTGACAAATTCTGTATGTGAAGTGTTTTAAAGCTGAAGCCGATGACAAAAGAATATCTCAAAAATGGTCAACTCCACGAAAAAATTGTACTGTATATGACATAAATTATGTGTTTCAACGAGATTTACATATGTTTTACACTAAGTTTTTGTCTATTTTTTACGGTTTACTAATTATGAAAAATCCAACAAAATTCGTCCAGAATAGTCTTCTGAGGCTATTCCCAGAAAATTTAAGACATAAATTTTGTTTGTTCTGTAACTACCTTTAATACACGGTATTTTAATCAAAATCGTTAGAGCCGTTTCTGAGAAAATTAAGATTTTCGAAATCTTTTCCATGTAAAAGGGTAGTTTAGGGTGGGGGAATTTTCCTCAAAATCTTCGTGTCACATTCTTGGAAGATACTAAACATATATACCAAGTTTGGTATCTTACGGACTTTTCGTTTTAGAGTTATCGTGTTCACAGACACACGGACCTTTTTCTAAAAAATACTTTATTTGGATACAGGGGACCCTAAAATGTCTATTTCCGGTGAAATCTCGGTATCGAATTTTAGGGTGGAACTCAATACCTTCTCTATACACTATGTACATAGTACGTGGAGATAAAGAATAAATTACATGTAAACTTAATTCAAGATCTTCTCGGGCTTCTAGCCAGGTAAAAACTTGGCTTGACACCAACGTTTCGAAGAAGTGCATCTTCCTCGTCTTCAGGGTGAACTGGTGTCAAGCCAAGTTTTTACCTGGCTAGAAGCCCGAGAAGATCTTGAATTAACACGTCGCCAGGAAAGCTATAGTTCTTATTTTACATGTAAACTTGTCTGATTACAAGTGAATTTAGTGATTGCGAGATGAACTATAAAAATCTGATGTGTACCATTCACATGACTTTCTTTATATCCTTGCAACAAAGTATTCTTAAAAAGCTTATACTTCTATTTGCTTCATGCTAATCAGAAAAAATTATCAGAAATAGCCTTATTACTTGCTTCCTTGTAAGTAGAAGCGAAATAAAAGAGTACCATAGGTTAAAGCGATAGTCAAAAGTTGGTTGCTAAGTGACTGAATTTCCTTTGTTTGTATGGATAGCAGTTGACAAATTCCTGTATCAGAAAAGTAACAGGTTTTCAAAGCAGAAACGAAAAACAAGGAATGTCTCAAAAACGATGAACTGCATGAAAAAAAAAATGTATATAACATAAATTGTGTCTTTTAACATGCTCTATATTTTTCGTGTAGTAAGATTTTGTCCATCTCTTACGGTTTAGCAGTTATTCAAAATTCCGTAAAATTTATCCAGAATAAAGTACCCTTCAGAGGCTATTCCCAGAACATTTGTCGGGTACATATCTTTAATGTTTGATATTTTAATCAAAATCGTTAGAGCCATTTTTGAAAAAATCAAAGTTTTCGAAAAAAGTTGCATTTAAGGGTAGTTAGGGGTGGGGAGATTTTTCTCAAAATATTCGTCTCGCATCCCTGGAAGATACGAAACTTAAATACCAATCATAATTTTACCGCACGATAATACAACTGAGGACGATCACCCGAGGTCACCAAGATTGAGAAACCAGTGCAAACTTGAAGATCTTCATTAAGGGTTAGATTACTTATTCTACTCACAAGCTCTCTCTCATCTCTCTCTCACTCTCACTCACACACACATATTCATACGCATATACAATACGAGCATTTATTTTAATTTCATAACAAAACTTACCATTACCATTTTGTAGCTATAGCTGTATTCCAGTTTGCCTTACTTTGAATCATCTCCCCAAAGATCTGAAAAAGAGAAATAGAAAATTAGTTTTGAAATAACACTTCTGCAGTTTCTTGCTTATTCTGCTGGATATGTAAACTTTAAAATACACGTGCTCGTTTATAGTAGGGGCATACGAAGGCTGTCCATTTAAGGCAGTTTTCTTCAGCAAGAAATCATCATCACAATCAGAATCATCATCTGACAACATTACCCCCACATGCGCACAGACGATGTGACAGATCATCCCGCCAATCATGCTTCACCAGTTGGAATACTGGGTTTTGTGACCTGCAGACTACCCATCGGAGTTTCTCAAAGACATCATGATTTGAGTAGACAAAGTCCTTCACGAAACCATATAGCATTCGCTGGCTGGGAAAGAAAGAACCATGTCTCAACCAACAACGGTAGGGCGCAAGACCAATACTTTATCCGCTCTTTTTGTAACCGCTATTTATTTTTCCACACGATTTAAATTTAGATTAGCAAGCATGCAGCTTCTTTTCTCTTGTGGTCAAAGAGAGAAGGGGCAAGGACTCGCTGAGGAAATAGCAGAGCAGTACAGTGGGTTCAACGCATAACCGCCGATAATTAACTTTTTTTTTTTTATAATTGACTGAGACCTGCGAAGGAAGAAAACAAAAAACAAAAAGGAACAACTGTCACCTCCCCTCAGGTTGATTGGCAGATCCACCAAAATGTCAACTTCTTCTCCGGCAGTAATATTAATATAATAGTATATGGGGTTAGTTATTGTAAGTATATTTATTGTTTGGAGGATCAACAAATATACATAGAAATGTTCATTAATGATAGGTGAAAGAAAAGTTTGTTAGTGATGGTTTAGGTTGTTAGATCAGTTGAACCAATACGCCATTTGGACTTCCAATCATTGGCTTGGCTTGGCTTGGCTTGGCTTAGCTCTTCCAGCGCATCGGGTGCGACCGCGGTGATGGAAGGAAGCTAGCTACAGTCAGTGTGTGTTAAGGAAACTAGTTACCAGCTTTTGTTTGGACACGCAGGTGGTAGATAGAACTGCGGCTAACAGAAACATAAATATTAGAGGTGAACTTAATAAATGTTTGTTTTTAAATTGATGTAATAATCTAGTGATGCATCTAGTACCAGCTTCTACTTTGCTTCTCCGCTTGATGTGATTTGTGGCTACTAAAAATAAGTACAATCTCAATATACCTCAAGTAAGAAAGTAGGTCACCCTCCATGCTGTGTTCCAAAGTATACATTTCGTTTTCGTTGTATAGTTGTTAATCCTTGGTTCGCAACAATATTAATGCACTGTTTATAGCAAACTGTGTGCCAGCTGTATATTTCTGCCTCTTGATTAGTAGTTGGTGTGTAGCATTCCTCAGTGTAGTGTTTATGATTGTCTGCCGTAAAAGTTAAATAAAGAAAATGAAACACTAGATTGTCTCTGGAATGGGACTGGCATAATAACTGCATTGCTTCATCGATGAAAGCGACTTGAAAATATATCGATTGCCAAGCAATAGTACAGTAACATTTTAAAACCAAATGAAACAGAATACGTAGGTAAAAATCGAATTATTCGATATTGCCCATCGTTAGACAAGGGAATGTAAAAGTAGAGAATAGAGTAATGCATAAATGTAAAACAACTTTGTTGCGATACTTTGTATTGTGGTAGACAAACACTAGTCGAGACTGTACACTACTTTACACAATTTATCTCTTACACATAAATCCACTGTGAGATGAAAGGATATAAAATTAGGAAGTGCGTTCCACAAACATGAGGGAGGTTTGGGATATACAGGCTTCCTGTGAACCACAAGCATTTGCCGGATTTAACGGCCGAACTTTTCCTTGTAGTGTAAATCACCAGAAACCGCCACCCTGCACAACCTCTTATTGATCACGTGATATTCGCCTCTGTTTTGGTTCAGTTGGTTGAAAGCAAGGCATGATTTAAAGCAAGCGAGAAATTAACCCACAAGATGGTCTTGTATACTGAAGGCTGTTATTTTCTCTACACGTACTAGGTACATAATGTATACAGAAAGCACTGTTTCCACCCCCAAAAATTCGATGTCGAGATTTAGCGGAAATATATTTTGAGATCACCTGAAAGCATTTGCAGATAAAGGTCCATGTGTGGGCACCATAACTCAAAGACAAATTTGGTATTTAAGTTCAGTAACTACCAATACCTCCCAAGGATTTTAAAGAAAATCCTCTCAGCCCAAACTACCCTTTACATGAAGAAATTTTCAAAATGTTGATTTTCTCAAAATGATTAATGGTTTTGATTAAAATATCGTATATTAAATGCATTTACATAGCAAGTAAAGTGTACATCTTGAATTTTCTAAAGTATTTGAAGTCCTTATCCTTCTGGATGACATTTGCATTACTGGTAAACTGTAAGAGATAGATAAAAGCTTCCTACACGAAAATATAGATCTCGTCAAAGCACGCGATTTATGTACGTTACACTTTTTTGTGCAGCTAACCATTTTCGAGATTTTGCTTTTTGTTGGTTTCAATTTTAAAATGCCTATACTTTTTTGAAACAGGAGGTCGTCTGTATTTCTTTTGTTTTACTCCTGGCCATGCAAAGAATCGAACTTCAATAACAAATACACAGCGACAACTTTTCATTATTTGAGTTCGCTTTAAATCCCTTAGTTGCTTTTAATTAATCAGGAGGTATACAATAAATCCATTCTGCTAATTCTTATCTCGATTAACTTGGAGCAGTAAGAAGAATAATCTTTTGTAAGAAGCTTTTTGTACGACAAATAGACCAAGTCATGTAAATACTTCATATTTTTTTGCGTATTAATAGAAGAGAAAATTAAAACGGTTTCACTGAATTTCGCAATAGCATAGTGAAATAAAGATTACACCGTATAGTTTCTAAACTGAATAGCTAAAGTAAGCCTAAGGAACACAAGGGCAAAAAGAGATCTCTATAGCAAAGAATATTTTTACCAGGTCTACTCCATACATAGAACATAGGTAGAAATAACTAATTAAGACATTAAAGGAGATCTATACATTTATAATTTATCTGATAAGCTGGAAGAATATAAAGATACTGGAAAGTACACGTTAAAATGGATAAAGAAATAATTCGAACTAAAAATCTAATGTGCTCCATGCACATAACTTTATCTTGTCAATAAGCTTATTCTTCAATCTATTTAATGCTAGAACAATAGCAGAAAGGATCTTATTTCTTAGTCTTTATTCATAGAAGGGAAATAAAGGAGTATACTCGGCTAAACCGACAGTCAAATGTTTTAAAATGTGGTTACTATTGGACTGAAATCAGTTTATTTGTGTGGCCAGGTGTGACAATTTCCCGCGTGAGAAAAGTTTAAGTATTTTAAAACTGAAATCAATAACAAGGAATATCTCTAAAACGGCCAACTCCACGAAAAAAATGTATGTGACACAAATTGTGTGCTTTATCTTGATCTACATTTTTTGTGATGTACTTTTTTTGTGTATCTCTTACGGTTTAACAGCTATGAAAAATTAAATAAAAATCTTCCAGAGGCTATTCCCAGAGAATTCAAGATATACATTTTATTTGGTGTGTAAATATCTTAAATATAAGAAATTTTAATCAAAAGTGTTAGTCATCATTTGAGAAAATCAAAATGTTTGGACATTTTTCCATGTAAAGGGTAGTTGGGAGTAAGGGGATTTTCTTGAAAATCTTTGTGTCGCATTCTTGGAAGATACCAAACTTAAATACCAAGTTTGGTATTTAACAGTCTTTTCGTGTTTGAGTAATACGTAACCCTGACACACACGGACCTTTTTCTAAAAATACTTCTCTTGGATTCAGGGGGACCCTAATCATTTATTTCTAGTGAAATTTCGGTATCAAATTTTTGGGTGCAATATCTTCTCTATACACTATGTATATAGTACATATAGAAAAAGGAAAAAAATAGATAAAGAAGGAATACCAACTAAAATAAGTTATTACCCCAAAAGAGGACGAAGTGTGGGAAGACCAATTGGGTAGCATGCCCAAACCTTGAAGTAAAGAAAAAGCACTCATCCTGTTTCATCCTAGAAAGATGCTGTTTAGTACTAAACGTAATTTAAATTTTTGAGTTATGTTGTTCAGTGATTCACACAGAAAGAGAGAGGGAGAGTAAGAAAGAAGGAGAGACATGCACCTTACATACATTTTCTAAAAATTATTTCTATTTCAGTTGCAGGGTGTTTAAAAACATGGATTTTCAATAAGATGTCGAAATAAACCTTTTGGAATCTCTTACCTTCTCTAACGACCAGGAAAGAGATTCCACCCAAAATTGATACGGATATTTCACTGCAAACACACATTTTAGTGCATCACCCATACAAAAGAAAAGGCTGGTGTATGTGTGTGTGTGTGAATAGCATAACTCAAAAACGAAAATTCGGTTTAGTACCAAACTTGGTAATAGATTAGCATAAGAGTTTCAGGAAAATCATTCTCTAATGGTTTTGATTAACATTTCATATATTAAAGACACTTACATGGAAAAAAAAAACGTTTATCTTGAATTTTCTGGAAATAACATCAGAAGTCCTCTTCTAACTGTAGGTCTTTTGTGCAACTGGAGACAGACCCTTAAAGCACAAAAATTGTATATATCGATAAAACACCAATTAATGTAATATGCATCTATGTGGAGTTAACGCTTTTTTATTTATTTCTTGTTATTGATTTTAATTTTAAACATCTGTACTTTTCTCATACGAGAAGTTGCCATTCGTTTAATATCTCTTTTTTATACTCCTAGCCAAGCAAACAGAACCGAATCTAAAGTCATAGCATAGCTACAGCTTTTAAAAACTTGACTACCGCTTTAGTCCAGTGTATTCCCTTATTTCCCTGCTACTTACAAAGAAACAAATAATAAGTCATTTATGCTAATATTTATCTCGATTAGTATGACGTAGAAAAAAGAATAATCCTTTGCAAGAATTGTTTTTAGAACAGGTAAAGAAAGTAATGGAATGAAATACAACGGATTTTCTTCTATTTCCTTACTAATACAGAATAATAGAAGTGATAATACAATGATTTTAAAATAATAACATTTGGGTAACAGATAACCATGACAAAAGTTTTACTTAATGACGGGTGTGTAAATCAATCTTTAGTTTGATAGGTAGAATCAGACTGAAAAATGCAATACCAGAGCCGGGATTTCACTCATGGATCTTCCGGTCTCTAGCCAGTTCCTAACCACGGAGCTACCATGGTAACATGCCAGCATACTCGCACACTTTCCAGCAAACCACAAGGTGATCTCAAATTATTTTGAGATGACATACAATGTCGTAAGTACTTTCAAATTTAATTTTTCAGTCTGACTCCACGTGTCCAATTTGGGTCCAACACATGGATTTTGTTAAAAACAATTAACAGTACTTTACCTAATAGTTTGTTAAACTATGAAACTAGGCACTTAAAATTATTTACTTAGGCTACATTTGCAAACCAATAATTTTACTTTTAAAGAATAGTGTATATCTTTTTAGGTTAGTACCACCAGTAAGGTGTGGCACACATTAAGACATATACGTATATTGTAGCATGCCCAATGTGGGTTAAGAGTCACCCCTACACTGCGTATCCTAGGGGTAAAAGTTTCAGAGGTGGAACTGTTCGTGCCTGCGAGAGGGAAACGAATGGTCTCGGGATTTAAGCCGCAGGAGGGTGTACTTTTACTTAGAAAGATCAGGAGTCATAAATAAATACACAAGCGTGCGAGGAGACAGAGAGATCTTCACGCCTACCTTTCTCTTTACGATTCTTCTTAATTGCCATTATTTTTTTAATTTTTGACGTTGAAATTGCATTAATTTTACCAATAACTATTAATTTAACTAGATCAAACATAAAAATA
Organism: Hymenopus coronatus; assembly: GCA_030762935.1. Lineage (NCBI taxonomy): Eukaryota > Metazoa > Arthropoda > Insecta > Mantodea > Hymenopodidae > Hymenopus > Hymenopus coronatus. Next base: position 93,095,163 of record CM060895.1, on the reverse strand, counting down.
TGAATAATTACAAGAATCTTGTTCTTATTTATTTTAACAATTGGACTGTATGAAGTAAGGTGTGAAAGAACCCAAGACTTACCCAAACTCCGTTCAACTCATCTAGTACATCGTAGATCTTGCAGTTTACCCTTTTTAAATAAAACTATGCCGCCGGTCAATAAGTCTCACATCAGCAGTTCAGATAAACAAGGCTCTTCTGATCTAGATATTGAAGCTTTTATAATAAAACCCATGCTAATATCAATATTGCTTTAGGAGGACACAAGTATGTCAGCATTTCTACATTTGTCACCAAGAGATTGCTAACACTGGTGTAAAATTACCTCTTACTAAATGAATTATAATTTATTTAAAATGGCCTTGTAGGGTGCCTGATCATATTTTCCCTGAGACCACAGCTCCAAAGGCGTAACCTGAAGAAAACGGACCTCGCCATCTCGAAAGTTGTATCGGAACTAGGTTTAAATGCTCTTTGCAAGTCCAATGATTCCACACTAGTAGGCCACGTATTGAGGTGTGAAGCAAAACGGATACAAATATTGCGACAATGCTTAGTTGATGTACCGTGAAGTTAAGATCATTTAAACACATTGTATAGTAAATTATGTGATTGACTCGTGGGTAAACTGGTAAGAGGAAGAGAAAAATCCATTCAGATGGCTTTCTCTTCTTGTTCCACAAACTATCCTTTCTGGAACTTTTGTCTATCTCTTACGGTTTACGAGCTATGCAAAACTCAGCAATATTTATCCAGAATTTAATATAAAAAGCATTTCCAAAGGTGTTTTCATGTAAAGGGTATTTTGGTTTGGATGTATTTTCTTGAAAAACCTTCGTGTCGCAACCTTGGAAGACATTAAACTTAAATATCAAGTTTGGTATTTTACCAGCTTTTATTTTATGAGTTATGTTCCCAGGCATACGCATACACACACAGCACCTTTTGCTAAAAATTCTTTTTTATACAGAGGACCTTAAAGCGTGTATTTCCGGTGAAATCTCGCTATCGAATGTTTGGGTGAAGTGCCACATCATCTCTACTCACGTAGAGAAAGTAAACAACTAATATACCGAATTAAATACCCCATAAGGTACAATTAATTAAAATATCTGCCCTATACCCCTAATACTTCACTATAATAGCTTAAGATTATTACTTTCTCTACAGGTGTATAGAGAAGATATTGTATTGTATCCAAAAATTCAATACCGAGATTTCACCGAAAATACAGGTTTTGGGACCCCTGAATCCCAAAAGAAAGTATTTTTAGAAAAAAATCTGTGTGTGTGTGTGTGTGTGTGTGTGTGTGCGCGCGCGCGCGCCTGTGGGGCAGCACAGCTCAAAAACGAAAAGTCCGTTAAATACAAAAACTTTATATTTAAGTTCAGTATCTCCCAAGGATGTGACTCGAAGATTTTCATAACAATCCCCCCACATCCAGCTACCCTTTACATGAAAAAAAAAATGGAAATTTTTGCTTTTCTCAAAAATCACTCCGACGATTTTCACAAAAATCTCTTATATTGAAGACATTTACATGAAAAATAAAAGGTATATCTTGCATTTCCTTGCAATAGCAATTAAAGATGATGATGAATTTTTCTGAAATTTGCATAAGTGGTAAACCGTAAAAGATAGAAAAAAACTTCCTTCACATAAAAATGTAGATCCCCTTAAAATACACAATTTATCTCATATACATTTTTTTCGTGAGGCTGACCGTTTTCGAGATATTCGTCATTATTGGTTGCAGTTTTAAAATACCTAACTAAAATGGAACTTATCAAGCCCTGGTCATTCAAAAAACGGAGTTTAATCCCATAGCAGCCACATTTTAAAACATTTGACTGTCGCTTTAGGCAAGTGTCCTCCTTTATTTCATTTTTACTTGTAAGGAACAAGTAATAAGACCATTTCTTCTAATGCTTATCTCGATTAGCATGAAACAGACAGAAGAATAAGCTTATTAACAATAATTTATTACAGAGATGTAGAGAAAGTCATATGAATGAATAAATACGATTTTTTTTTGTTTTTTAAATCTATGAGTAAGAGTTTTTGTCTCTATTATGATGTACCTGAACGATTTACGTATCAAAACGCAAGTTCTTAGTGTTGAAAAAATTATTCATTATTATCGCAAGGATATACTTGATAAGGAACTAATTAATAATACCATTTTGCAACTATTTATCTTAATTAGCATAAACTAGATAGAAGAATAAACTTTTGTAAGAATAATTTGTTAGAGAATAGATAGAGAAGGTAATATAATAGCAATGCATCCCATTTTTACTTTCTCTGGCACGTATGTACAATGCACATAGTGGTAAGTGTATTCCACCGAAGAATTCGATACCGAGGTTTCACAGGAAATACATGTTTTGAGATCCCTGAATAAAAATAAAGCATTTTTAGAAACATGCCCGTGGGTGTGTGAGTGTGTATGTCTCTATGTGGAGCATAGCTCAAAAACGTAAAGACGGTTAAATACCAAACTTTGTATTTCAGTTCAGTATCTTCCAAGGATGCGAGATGATTTTCAAGAAAATTTACCCATCTCCAACTACTCTTACATGGAACTTGTTTTTAACAATTTTGATTTTCTCAAAAATGGCTCTAACGATTTCGATTAAAATACCGTATCTGGAGACTTTTGCATAAATTTTGTATAATTGGAAACCATAAGAGATAGACTGACACTTACTGCACCAAAAACACAGGTCTCATAAAAACACACAATTTCTGTCATTATGTGCACTTTTTTATTGTGCAGTTAACCTGTCTCCATATATTCCGAATTATTTGTTTCAATTTTAAGCTACTTAAGCTTTTCTCAAACGGGAAGACACCCTATTTTCGTCTTTCTTTTGTTTACTCCTAGAAAGGAGAGATAACCGAATTTTAATTGTTTCACTCAGCAACCGATTTTTAAAAGATTTGACTATCGGTTTAGTCTAGTGCACCTGCATTCCCTTATTTCCCTTCTGCTTATAAAGTAGCAAGTATTAAGGCCAATTCTGCTAATGTTTATCTTGAAGAACATGGTGTAGATAAAATAACCTTTGGTAACAAAAGTTTGTTTGTGGAACAGCTAGAAGAATTAATGTAAATGGAATACTTTAATTTTTTTTCTTCACAAAAACTACACTCAAATCAGCAAGATATTTTGTTACATTCATTTCAAAGAGGCATCCTGTTAAAGGATGATTTAATTTATCTTTCATCCTGTATGTCGTTAGATAATAAGCAGAAGGAATTCAAAGACCTTGGAATGTAAAGGAGATATTATTTGCGAACGATTTGTCGCTACACGTTTCTCGTATAAGAGTTCTGATGTGATATGAACACGTCTGACTATACCATGCCTACTCTAACAAAAAAAAAACAAAAAAAAATATGTGCTATATTCACACGAGTTTCTCTACATCATTGCAACAAATTATTTTTAAAAAGCTTATGCTTCTATTTAGTTCATTCTAATGGAGAAAAAAATAGCAGAACTAGTCTTATTACTTGCTTCCTTGAAACTAGAAGCAAGATAGTTCAAAAGCTGGTTGTATGAAGTTCCTTTGTTTGTATGGACAGGAGTTGACACATTTCTGTATGAGAAAAGTATAAGTTTTTCAAAGCTGAAGCTAAAAACAAGGAATATCTCTAAGACAATCAACTCCACGAAAAAAATGTATATAACATAAATTGTGTGTTCTAACGTGCTCTACATTTTTGTGTGGTAAATGTTTGTCCATCTCTTACGGTTTAGCAACTATGCAAAATTCCGTAAAATTCATCCAGAATAAACTAGTCTTCAGAGGCTATTCTCATAAAAAATTTATGATATACATTTTATTTGTGAGGTAAATGTCTTTAATATACAATATTTTAATCAAAATCGTTAGAGCCATTTTTAAGAAAGTCAAAATTTTCGAAAAAAGCTCCATGTAAAGCGTAATTTGAGTTGGGGGGATTTTTCTTAAAATCTTCGTGTCGCATCTCTGGAAGACACTGACTTAAATTCCAAGTTTGGTATTTTACCGACTTTTTGTTTTTGAGTTATCGTGTTCTAAGACACACGGACTCACACACAAATAGGATGTTTTTCTGAAAATGCTTTTTTTGGGGGGGATATAAGGGACCTTAAAACACATACTTCCAGTGAAATATCGGTATCCAATTTTTGGGTGGAGTGCAATACCTGCTCTATACACTATGTACATAGTACGTATAGAGAAAGTAATGAATTTCTCAAACTTATCTATATTATGTCATTTCGTATGGTTGAAACGGTAACCACTGTTCGCAAGCAAGCTTTACGTGTGTGGTGGGACGGGACTGGACTGGAGAGTGGGGTGGTCTCACCCTTACAAAGCCACAAACCATGAATACCTCCAGTGATACCAGCCATGAGATTCCACTTAGATAGCGCATCATAGAGGATTCAAGTCAGGAATTTACTATGCGTTATAGGGCTGTACAGTTAACAAACGCACTCTACCTCTGTTTAAGTTAAAATAGGTCAAATATCGTTTATGTGTATGACACTATTATGTCAAAAGTACAAACAAGCCAATACAGCAGCTATAGCATTTGTTGAATTACATTATGTACAACTTATATATGCAGTAACAATTGGTTAATTCGAATTTTTGGTAATTCGAATAAAAGTAGCATATATGTGAAGTAAACGTTTAATTCGAACATTTGAAACGAACATTCGGAAAATTTGAGTCGCAATTTATTTTATCTAAATGCTTATTATGAATTGTAAAAAGGAATAAAAGTAGTTCGTGTATGTCTCAGATGTTGAGCTATTAAAAGTTTCAAGAATTCATCTTCAATTACTTATCTGCCAGATTTGATTGTCTTGTTCTTTATGTGTTCTGTCTATATTCTTGGAAAGGCACAGTTCGATGCCAGCCATTTATTGAGCTAAACTCACACACTCCTTTAAGTTAGAGCTTGGATGTATAATGAATATTTGTATATCATATGTATAAAATGTCTTATTTTCAACTGGTAGTTTTTCATGTGAAATATTTTTCTGCTGAGCTTCTTGAAAAGTTATTACACTATTAGAACACATCTAATGGAAATTAGCAGAGTGAACTGCACTGAAATCTTTTTACTTGTATGAAATGAACTTATGTGAAAGTGCTCCTTCTGTACCAAAGAATTTGTTTGTTAATTCGAAATTTGGTTAATTATTCTTTCTTTTAATTTCCCTTTGAGTGCGATGTAAAGAATCCTCTGTGTGTGTGTGGGAGGGGGTTGTGGGTGCATGATACAATCTATAGAAATACAATTTCTTAAGCATTCCTGGGACTCATATAGCCGAGTAAAAATAGAAGCCAAAACATATGGATTCAATTACAAATATTTTCAATAAGGGATTTCCTCACATTCAACAGGTGGCGAGTTCGAATTTCGCTTAGAGTGAGTTACCCGGATAAGGTTTATTCGAGGTTTTCCCTTATCCTGAGGAGTCGAATGCCGAGTAACTTTAAGCTGCATGTATCCAGAGATTATTTGAGCATAATTACAATAATTTCACTTATCGCCTGATATGACCAAACAGATTAATGGACGTTAAGCACCAAAAAGAAGAGAGATTGAGGACTAGAGACATAATAAGGATGAGCTTTTAGATGTGCAGATACCAACTGGCTAAAGAAAACCGACCGAGACCAAGATGGATGGAGGCCGTAGGGACAGAATGGCCTAAGATTTGGTAATTCAATAAAACATGAATGTTAACAATCTAATTTTTTGTCTCTGTGTCAATTGTGCTGTGTTGTTTTTTCTATTAAATTTTACTACACTTTAATAACTTGGTCATATAGCCATGAAAATAAATAAATAAATAAATCTACAGTGTTATCGTTCTCATACTTTGTTCCTCTATCAAGCCGTATATCGACAGAATAAAATCTTAAATCTTAAGGTCTCATCCCCGAACCTACTGCCTTCGATTTGCACCAAACAAATGGCGTTAGAGGGGCGTTCAGTCTGGCTATTCTACTAACCTTAGAAAAGTGTAGCTACCCTTTTCAGGCCTTATTTACCCCCATCACATCTACCTCTTAGCTTCGCGTCACGCAGATGGGGTTATAAGTGCTACTACTTACACTACCTACGGAGATGCCAGTGCAATCGCAATTATTATCCGTTTTCAGTTTTACTATTGTTTTAGACTGAAGATGGAACCTCAGACAATATGTACATCCTAGCCACAAAATCTGCCGATATTTGTGAATTTCATGTCATTTATGTAATAAATGATGTTCAAATATTTTTCTTCTGCTGCATTCCGAAGTTGAAATCGCTGGGTGCAAATGTCTATTATTCCTTGTGCTTTCGTCGCGTATAAGTGTTTTGATTTTCACTATGCGGTTTTGTTTTCCAACAATAAGTATCATAGTTACGTATTGATTTTCTTGGTTGTGAAGCCAGTTATTATAAAAAAATCCGATGTGTTCCATTCACATGACTTTCTCTACATCTCTACAAATTATTGATAAAAGGCCAACGCCTATATCCATTTAATGCTAATCCAGAAAAAAATAGCACAACTGCCTTATTACTTGCTTCCTTGTAAGTAGAAGGGAAATAAGGGAGTACCATAGGTTAAAGTTATAGTTAAAAGCTTGTTGCTATGTGACTGAAGTTCCTTCATTTGTATGGGCACGAGTTGTCAAATTCCTGTATGAGAAAAATATGCTTTTTAAAGCTGAAACCAAAAACGGAGAATATCTAAAAATGGCCAATAACATAAATTAGTGTTTTAATGTGCTCTACATTTTGTGTGTGATAAGTTTTTGTGTATCTCATATGGTTTAGCAGTTATGCAAAATTCCATAACATTCATCCAAAATAAAGCAGTCTCAAGACCTAGAAAATTCAAGTTAAACATATTATTTGTCAGGTAAATTTCTTTAATATACGATATTTTAAATCGTTAGAGCGATTTTTGAGAAAATCAAAATTTTCGAAAAAAGTTCCATGTAAAGGGTAGTTGGGGGTGGAGAGGTTTTCTTGAAAATCTTTGTGTCGCATCCTTGCAAGATACCAAATTTAAATACCAAGTTTGGTATTTGACGGTCTTTTCGTTTTTAAGCTATGCTGTCCACAGGCACACACACATCTTTTTCCAGAAATACTTTTTTTTTTGGATTCAGGGGGGCCCAAAACATGTATTTTCGCTGAAATCTCGGCATCGAATTTTGGGTGCAATACAATACCTTCCCTATACTCTATGTACATTAAACGTGTAGAGAAAGTGAAAAGGATGTTTTTCAGCAGCATGAAAAGGACCAGTTGGAGATCAGTAGCCAGATTACGCGTACATGAATGTATATGCGTACAATAATTACTCAGCGGGATTGCTGAGTAATTCATCTCACTCGTATAAAAAATCTGATTCGTACCATTCACATGACTTTCTCTATATCTCTGCACAAGTTATTCTTAAAAGCTTATACTTCTATTTAGTTCATGCTAATCAGAAAAAATTAGCAGAAATAGCCATATTACTTACTTCCTTGTAAGCAGAAACGAAATAAGGGAGTACCATATGTAAAAGTGATAATCAAAAGCTGGTTGTTATGTCACTGAAGTTCCTTTGTTTGTATGCACCGCAGTTGAAAAATTCCTGTATGAGAAAGTTTTTCATAGCAGAAACCAAAAATAAAGAAAGTCTCAAAAACGACGAACTCCACGAAAAAAATGTATATAACATAAATTGTGTATCTTAACGTGTTCTACATTTTTTGCGTAGTAAGTTTTTCTCCATCTCTTACGGTTTAGCAGTTATTCAAAATTCAGTAAAATTCATCCAAAATAAACTGCTCTTCAGAGGCTATTTCCAGAAAATTCAGGATATACATTTTATTTGCCAGGTAAATATCTTTAATATACGAAATTTTAATCAAAATGTTAGAGCCATTTTTGAGAAAACTGAAATTTCGAAAAAAAATTCCATGTAAAAGGTAGTTTGGGGTGCGGGGATTTCTCAAAATCTTCCTGTCGTATCCCTGAAAGATACTAAATTCAAATACCGAGTTTGATGTTTTACCGACTTTTCGTTTTTGAGTTATCGTGTTCACAGACACACTGACATACGGACACATACACAACATAGACCTTTTTGTGAAAATGCTTTTTTTTAGATAAAGGGGACCCTAAAACATACCTTTCCGGTGAAATCTCGGTATCGAATTTTTGGGTGGAGTGCAATACCTTCTCTATATACTATGTTCATGGTGCGTATAGAGAAAGGAAAAAAGTGAAAACATGTCCTTCCGAGGTATCACAAGGTAAGCTTCGCGAGAGAATGTACATTTACATAATTGCATCGAGCGATTGCAGCTTCATGTAAGAATTGTACGAAATAATGATGAATAAACTACGATTCTATAAAGAAAATCCTTGTGATTTATTATTTAATAAATTGACAAGTAGTCTGGATCTGTAAAACCCAACAAGCCCATTAAAACGCTCTGAGATAAAGAATTGATTGCTTCTCTAAACTAAGCATAAGCGCGAACAGATTTCTATTTCAAATTTAGCGCGAACGCGAAAAGTATTTCATGCTTCAAACGAAGGTATTAAATAACCAATCGAGTAGTTACCAAGGCAGCTGAAAAATTACGAAAAAACTTCAGGTTTATTGGTTGACCCACGGAATTTGAATCCAGGACCGCACAAACGTTACGACCTAAACTATTCCACTCGATGTGTTAAGTTTACTTATGCTAAAAATACATATTTACACAAAACGACATACCTAGGTGTCGACTGATATTATTTAGCTTACCATTTAACGGATGAACAAACAATAAAAATCTGAGATGTTACATTCATATAACCTTTTATACCTAATCTACAACATATTATTCTTACAAACATTTATACTTATATTTACTTCATGCTGAACGAGGTAAACATTACAAGAACTGGTTTTATTTCATTATGTCCTTTTAGGTAAAATGAACAAGGGAATACCTGGGCTAAATCTATGGCCCGTTTTTTAAGAGCGGGTCACTTTTTATGGCTTTGAAACTCTGTTTTATTTGCACAATTAGGATTAAAAAAAACGACCCTATAACTTAAAACTAATAAGAAAGACTATCTTGAAAATGGTTAACCCCACAAAAATGTTATATGACATAAATTGTGTTTTAGTAAGATCTATCAGTAATCTTTCTGGTCTGTCTCTTTCGATTTAACAGTTACACAAGTTGTCTAGAAAGAAAAAGGTGTTCAGGAGCTATTCCCAGAACATTCAGAATATAGGTTTAATTTGTAATAAAGATATCTTAAACATATAGTATACCTTTATGACTTTTTAGTTTCTCTACACGTACTGTGCTCATAGTGTATACATAAACCGAGAGTTTATAGTAAATATATGTTTTAGAGCCCCTGAATATAATAAAACATTTTTAGAAAAATGTCCGTGTGTGCGCGTGTGTGTGTGTGCGCGCGCGCGTCTGTGGGTACCATAGTTCAAAGCCCGTTAAAAACCAGGCATGGTATTTAAGTTTAGTATCTTCCAAGGGTGCGACAGCAAGATCTTCGAGAAAATCCCCCCACCCCAACTACATGAAAAACTTTTGAAAATTTTGCTTTTCTCAAAAATGGCTCCAACGATTTTGATTAAAATACCGTATATTGAAGATACTTATATAACTAATAATCTTGAATTTTTTAGAAATATCCTTTGAAGACATTTTAATTCTGCATCAATTTTGCTGAATTTTGCGTAAATGGTAAGCCGTAAGAGCGACAAAAATTTACTGCAAAAAAGTATAGCTCATTAAAGTTCACAATTTTTGTCATATGAATTTATTTCGTGGAGTTGACCATTTTTGAGATATTCCTTGTTATTGAATTCCTTGGAAGATACTGAAATTAAGTTCGTGTTTAACGGACTTTTCATTTTTAAACTACGCTGCCCAAAGACAACATGCGGACATTTTCATAAAAATGTTGGTTTTTTTGGGATTCAGGGGGTCTCAAAAGATGTATTTCCAGTGAAATCTCAGTATCAAATTTTTGGATACAATGCAATACCTTCCCCATACATATGCAAGTACACAGTACGTGTAGAGAAAGTAATAATGCAAGTTGTTGTACTAGAGGTCCGCAACCAGTTTTACGCCAGGCCGTGTTGATCAGCACGTTATGTACACGAGCTGTTGACACCTGCCCACAATTTGAGATGAAGTACCAGAGCTCACACAGTCAATTAACCTTCTGCATCAATTTGAAGCCGGATAATTATCCTCCTCGGCAATAATCACAGATAATAATCTCTTGTGTGCGCATGTTCCACTTCCGACCTTGAGCACTAAGCAATTGCATACACATGCGATGTAACTTCTATTCCCAGTGAAAATAACTCACCATGTCTTAGAATCTTCAGCTTTTTCCTTTCCTTCATTCGGTTACTAATATCTGGCTTTAGTTAAGCTAAAGCGATAACTCTCCTTCTACTCCCCTTTTTAACTTTATATATACTATGTACAAAAGGCACAAAAAGAAATCGGCACTGTGTTCTTCCGTACACTTCATTCCTTACCGTTTGTAGGGTACTTTATTACGTCATATTTTTATTTTATTGGGTGATATTGTCACCTTGCAGGCGAGTGTTCTATATCGAACCAATAGAGCTTACCTATGTTGGGAGTGTCAACTCATTCGCTAATAGGTAAAGCTACCTTACTTAACTGGAACAAGATTAGGTAATATGCACTAAGTAAGCTACAACCTTCCCTAATTAGAGTGACGGAGCGGCCAGTGGATATCAGAAGACACACCCTATAAATGCCCCTACAGACAATCAGAAATTTGATGTCTATTACTATTTGTGCTCTGTGTACATAGTGTATAGAGGAAGTATTATATTGCACCCAAAATTAGATACCGAAATTTCACCGGAGATAATGTTTTGGGACCCCCTGAATCAAAAAAAAAAATAAAAAGGAAATATTTTTAGAAACATGTCCGTGTGTATGTGAGCAGCACAACTCAAAAATGAACAGTCCGTTAAATATCAAACTTGGTATTTAAGTTCAATATCTTCAAAGGATGCGAAACGAAGATTTTCAAGAAAATCGCCTTATTCGCAACTACACCTTACATGGAAAAATATTGGTTTTCTTAAAAAGGGCTCCAGCGATTTTGATCAAAATGTCATATTTAAGATATCTGCATAATAAATAAACTGCTCATCTTGAGTTTTCTGAGAATAACCTCTGAACACCTCTTTATTCTGGCCTTTTTCAAAGCTGGTAAACCGTTAGAAATAGAAATAAAGCTTACTTAAAAACATGTAGATCTCGTTAACCCACAATTTATGTCATATATTTTTTTCGTGGATTTGACCGATTTCGAGATATTCCTTGTTTATAATTTTAGTTTAAAAATATTTACAACTTTTTCCATACGGTAATTTGGCAACTCCTGGCAATACATATGAATAGATCTCAACCACAAGACAACCAGCTTTCATAAAAAATGACTTTTGCTTTAGGTCAGTGTATTTCCTTTTTTTTTCTACTTAAAAGGAATTAGGTAATAAGTCCATTTCTGCTAATATTTATCTCGATTAGCAAGAATTAGATAGAAGAATAAACTTTTAATAACAATTTGTTACTGTGACGTAGAGAAAGTCTTCAGAATGGAACACATCCAAGTTTTTAAATGCGTTTTAGTATTATTTTTATAATATGTAGGTATGTTAGTAAATTACTAATGTACTAAAGTGTACTGATAATATTGATATTCATTTGTATTGTAACGACAGCCCTAATATACCTTCAAGAGGTTTTATGTACCTATAAATTCAATAAATAAATGAGTACTTCTAGGTATAATTGTTAATTTCATTTATTATTGCTCTCTTTTTGTCTTCAGTAATTCAATGGTATTAATATGTTTTATGTTTTGCTATTTAAAAAAAACTAATTTCGCATTATACTTCAATAATTATAATTTCTAAAACTTCATTTTTAATTCTTTATAAGAAAATTCTTCTTCTTAGTCCATAAAAATAAATTTATCCCTCTTGACATTTTGTCTTCCTTTCTGCTGCTGTCCATTGTATATTTTACGAGAGATTTCCTCTCCTGGTTACATTATTCATTCTTCTTATTGAATTTTCAAAACTTGATATCTTCTACTTCCCAATAGCATTATTCATTTACACAATTTTGAGCACCGAATACATTAATTAACTTCAAGCTTTTTTCTTCCAAATTAACATAACTTCTTTACGTCATTTACATCCGGAACTTCAAATGTGATTTTCATTCCAGAAATATTTAATAGGAACACTTGCCAACTTGCTTGAGTTGAAACAGCAAAACTTTCCCTCTAGCAGCAAACTATAATTAGTTTCCGATGACATTAGTTTTAGAGGCTAAATTAGGAATTTGGGTAGCAGAATATATAATCAGACGGAAAGATTCATAAATATCAATATGCAAGTGGAACTATAAGATGATGTTCAAGGAATAGGACTCATAAGGAATCACAGATAAGACTAAAAATTTGTATTAGTTCCACTACTTGTCTATAAATTAGTGTAGTGGTTACTATGCTACTGGCCTCTAAAACTCAAGATAGCAGGTTCAAACATGGCAGTGTGTGATGGATTTTTCCCATGCAAAAATCATTTGCGTGGCTTCCTTCGGAAGGGAAGTAAAGCTGATGATCCCGTGTGATGTTTGTTTGCACCTAAAATAACCCATACCTTGAAAAAAGGAGTTTTGGGGCAAAATTCCACGATTCTGCATCCGTAGCCGTGCCGAGGCCCAGCGGTTATGCCATTTGCCGCTTACCAAGGCCTTGACCATATGTAAGATTTGTGATGGACAAGGTGACGCAGATGCGGCTTTTATCTAGTTTCCCCCGCCATCGCATTCCACTGGTGCTCCATTTTCATTTCATGTATTATCAGTGTAATCACCTGCGGTCACACACGTAGTAAAAGCGGGCGTTTAACACTATAAAAATATTTCGCGTTCGCAAGTCGTGATTTCGCCCTACAGTGACATCTGTGTGCGACGAGCTGTACCCCCGTCACCATGGCGCATAGCGGCGAACGTATGAACTAGAGAATCCAATCCGATCACGAAAACATCATAACAATGTCCTATATTTCACTTAGAAGTTATAGTAATAACTAACTTTATGAAGTAGAAACATACACACAGAATCATTTCAAACACATGCAACTCTGCTTTGGAATGTATATCCACGTTGAACAGATTTTTGTCATTTCTCGTACAAATGACTCGTTTCATGACCAACTATTGGCGATAGCCATTTTGAGTTTTGGTATGATAAAAATTACCTTTAGATGCTATCTTGCGTCTGACTAGGTTATTTTTAAAAATCTTGTGTGTTATACTTACTGGCTTTCAGTAGTTGTTCCACATACAAACTAACGGGCCTTATTACTTGTTTCCTTGTAAGTAGAAGGGAAATGAGGGAATACACTAGGCTAAAGGGATAGTATTATTTTTTAAAAGCTTGTCGCTAAGTGAAACAAATGAAGTTCAGTTCGCTTTGAATGACCAGCAGTATTCAAGAGGTGAAAAAATAGCTGACTTCCATTTGAGAAGAGTTAGGCACCTATTTTAAAATTGAAACAAATAACAAAGAATATCTCTGAAACGGTCAACTCCACACAAAAATATATGATAAATTATGTGTTTTAACGAGATCTACATTTTTGTGTTATATGTTTTTGGCTCTCTTACGGTTTACCAGTCATACAAAAGTCAGCAAAATTCAACCAGAATAAAGAGGTTATTCCAAAGAAATGTAAGATATACATTTTATGTGTGATGAAACATTTTTAACCTACAGCATTTTAATCAATATCCTTAGTGATATTTATGAGAAAAAAAATCAAAATTGTTTTCATTTAAAGGTTACCTTAGGGTTGGGGGACTTTCTTAAAAATCTTCGTACCCTATTCTTGGAAGTTTAGTTTTTAACGGTATTTTCGTTTTTGAACTATGCTGTCCGCACACACATACATACACATGGAGCTTTTCTGGTCTCAGGGTGCCTCAAGGGTTATATTTTCGGTGAAATCTCGATATGGAATTTCGGGGTGGAATATAATACCTTCTCTAGCTACTATGTACATTTTATGTGCATACGTGTTAGAGAAACTGCGAGGATTAACAAAGGTATTTTGGAGCCACATTTGAACATCTTAAACTGCACGATAGCTTCGGTGCATTCGTCAACATAGCTAGGCTCCTGGTTGTGCATACAGTTTCCCTACTACTGAGGTTCTCTCGGTGTATGACGTAGGCGGTTAGTTACTGGAAACGTCACGGGCAAAATTACTTACGACAGGCAGTAGTAAAGCAGAGGGGTAATGTAGGGTGAATACGTGCTACGATGGTTATTGTCGTACACATGCTATGATGTAACATTTAAGCGATGTACCCAGGTATACACTAGGTTGCGTGTGTAAATTAGTGTAATTTACGTTACTACTAGAAACACATTATGCATTCCATTTTATATTAATAAAATCTTTTGTGTGTATCATTAAAGTAATTTATAATTCAGAAAATCCTTACCTAAAAATCAAAAAAAAATCTGATGCGTTCCATTCACATAACTTTCTCCGCATCTCTGCAACAAATTAATGTTAAAAAGATTATGCTTCTATTTACTTCATGCTAATGGAGAACAAATTGGCAGAAATAGTCTTATTACTTGCTTCCTTGTAAGTAGAAGCGAAATAAGAGAATACCATAGATTAAAGTGATACTCAAAAGCTGATTTCTATGACACTGAAGTTCCTTTGTTTGTATGTACAGGAGGTGACTAATTCCTGTATGAGAATAGTATAAGCTTTTTAAAGCTGAAACCAGAAACAAGGATAACCTCAAAACAATTACTCCACGAAACAAAATGTATATAGCATAAATTGTGTGTTTTAATATGCTCTACATTTTGTGTGGGATAAGTTTTTGTCCATCTCTTACAGTTCAGCAGTTATGCAAAGTTCCGTAAAATTCATCCAGTATAATGTAGTTTTCAAAGGCTATTCCCAAGAAATGTCAAGATATATAATTTATTTTTCAGGTATATATATATTTATTTAATATACGATATTTTAATCGAAAACGTAAGACCCATTTTTAGAAAATCAAAATTTTCGAAAAAAAGTTTCGTGTAAAAGTTGGTTTGGGATTGGGGGATTTTCTTGAATATCTTGTGTCGTATCTTCGGTATTTAACGGTATTTTCATTTTTGAGGTATGCTGTCTAGACACACACACACACACGCACGCACACACATTCAGGCAGACAGACAGACATACACAGACCTTTTTGTAAAAATGATTTTTTTTTCGATTCAGGGGGTCCTATAACATGTATTTCCGGTGAAACCTCGATATCGAATTTTTGGGTGGAGTACAATACTTCCTCTATACACTATGTACATAGTACATGTAGAGAAAGTAAAATGTTTTTAGTTTTGGAATTGATGAATAATACTTTTCTTTCATAACTTGAGTCTAGGTTTGATTGATTCAGAAAATATGAAGAAAACAACCTTTTTGGGAGAATATTTTGCAAACGACTAAGTCAAGAAACTTGTGTGAATGCAACAAAATTGGCTTAATATAATACTTTAGGCACATGCAAACTGCTGAACCGTAAGAGATGGACAAAAGCTTACCACACAAAACATGTAGAGCACGTTAAAACACAGAATTTATGATATATACATTTTTTTTTTTTTTTTCATGGAGTTGATCGTTTTTGAGATATTCCTTGTTATTGGTTTCAGCTTTGAAAAATCTGATGTATACCATTCACATGACGTTCTCTACATCTCTGCAACAAATTGAAGCTATAAAGCTTATGCTTCTATTTACTTCATGCTAATTAAGAAACATTAGCAGAAATATTCTTATTATTTGCTTCCTTGTAAGTAGAAGCGAAATAAGAGAGTACCATAGGTTAAAATGATAGCCAAAAGCTGGTTGCTATGTAACTGAAGTTCCTTTGTTTCTATGGGCAGGAATTAATAAATTCCTGCATGAGAAAATTGTTTTTCAAAGCAGAAACGAAAAACTCCACGAAAAAAATGTACAGGTATGACATAAATTATGTGTTTTAACGTGCTCTACATTTTTCATGTGGTAAGTTTCTGTCCATCTCTTACGGTTTAGCAGTTAGGCACAATTCCCTAAAATTCATCCAGAATAAAGTAGCCTTCAGAGGCCATTCCCAGAAAATTAAAGATATACATTTTATTTTTCAGGTAAAAATCTTTAATATACGATATTTTAATCAAAATCGTTGGAGCCATTTTTAAGAAAATCAAAATGTTCGAAACTTTTTCCATGTAAAGGATAGATTGGGGTGGGGGATTTTTCTCAAAATCTTCGTGTCGCAGCCCTGGAAGATACTAAACCTAAATACCAAGTTTGGTATTTTACCGAATTTTCCTTTTTGAGTTATCGTGTTCACAGACACACGGACACATGGACACACTCACACGAACCTTTTTCTGAAAACGCTTTTTTGGATACAGAGGACCCTAAAACATATATTTCCAGTGAAATCGCGGTATTGAATTTTTGGGTGGAGTGCAATACCTTCTCTATCCCTATGTATATTGTACATACGGGGGTAGAGAAAGTAAAAATTTTGATGTGTTCCATTCACATGACTTTCTCTACATCTCTGCAAAAATGATTGCTAAAATGTGTATGCTTCTATTTACTTCATGCTAATCGAGAAAAGAAAAAAAGAAAAAAAACTAGCTGAAATAGTCTTATTACATGCTTCCTTGAAAGTAGAAGCGAAATAAGGGAGTATCATAGGTTAAAGTGATAGTCAAGAGCTCGTTGCTATGTGACTGAAGTTACTCTGTTTGTATGGACAGGAGTTAACAAATTCCTGTATAAGAAAAGTATAAGTTTTTCGTAGCTGAAATCAAAAACGAGGAATATCTCAAAAACAATCAACTCCACGAAAAAATGTACATAACATAAATTGTGTGTTTTAAAGTGCTCTACATTTATTGTGTGGTAAGTTTCTTTAGTCCATCTTTTACGGTTTAGCAGTTATGCAAAATTCCGTATAATTGACCCAGAATAAAGTAGTTTTCAGAGGCTATTCCCAGAAAATTCAAAATATAGAGCCATTTTTGAGAAAATCTAAATTTTCGAAAAAAGTTCCATGTGAAGTGTATTTTGGGGTGGGGGATTTTTCTCAAAATCTTCGTATCGCATCCCTGGAAGATACTAAACTCTTTGTTTTTGAGGTATGCTGTTGACATATGCGTGCACACACACAAAAACGGAATTAGTAAATAAACTCCTGCTGAGACTAAAGTTGTAGAATGGATACGGACTATATACTTTCAATTTAGTTTTTTTTTTTTTTTGTACTATTAGGTGCTCTACTACTATTTGGGTATTTTAAATAATTTTATTAATATTCAATTTTATTAATTTAACTATTTTGACAGAAGTAAATGTAACAAACACACACACACCCGTGGACTTTACTCTAAAATTGCTATTTTACTTTCTCTAACACGTATGTACAATGTAGTTAGTGGTTAGAGAAAGTATTGTATTTCACTCACAAATACTATACCGAGATACGTGTTTTGAGACCTCGTATATAAAAAGTACTTTTATAAAAATGTCCAGGAGTGTGTGCAGCATCACACTTACGAAAAGTCGTGTAAATACCAAACTTTACATTTCAGCTCAGTATCTTCCAAGAATGCGACTGGAAGATTCTAAGTAAATCCCTTAATATGAAACATAACATTTCTCGAAAATTTTTTATCTTCTCAAAATATTTTTGATTCACATATTAAAGATATTTTCATGACAAACTAAATACATATCTTGCATTTTCTGGAAGTAGCTTATAACGATCTCTTCAGTCTGGATGACTTTTGTATAAGTTGTAAACCGTAACAGATATTCAAAAGCTTACCACACAAAAAATGCAATCTCATTAAAACACAAACTTACGCCACATTTACTTGTTTAGAGTTAACCGTCTCCAAGTTATTCCTTTTTATTGATTTAATTTTAAACTACTTAAATTTTAATCCAGGGGGGAGTCAACTTTCTTTTTACCTCTTTTTGTTTTATTCCTGGGGATGCAAAAATTATCCGAATTTCAATTGTTTCAAATAGCAATAGCTTTGAAAGTATTTGTCTATCCCTTAAGCATCGTTTATTTCCTTATTTTCCTTCTACTTTCAATGAAGCAAGTAATAAGATCTTCCCTGATAATGTCTGTTTCGATTAGTATGACGTAGCTAAAAGAATAATCGCTTGAAAGGGAAGTTTGTTTATGGAACTTCTAAAAGGAGCCATGTGAGTGAAACACAGACGATTTGTATCCAGGATTGTTTCAAAACATGTATTTACAGTTAAATCTATGGAATGTTTGGGTGGAATACACTACCTTTTGTTCTTATTATGTGCATTGCACATACGTGTTTGAGAAACTAAAATTAGTTTATATATGTTTTCACATGAAATGGTCAAGACTACGTCATGAAACCTGGTATCGAACTAACCTTGGAACTCACTGAACGAATAGACCCCACAGAAGTTATTTGATTTCCACAATGCAGGGGCTACTAATAAGTTGCAACATTTGAAATGAAAATACCTAGAACTTAGTGACTCTGCAAATACATAATCTTACTCGAAGGCTTTATTTGTTTACAACATTTCAAGATTTAATGCTTTTTTTTTAAAATATCATATTACGTGTAAATTGCTCGCCAGTAAGAGAGAGAACACCAAGAGAAGAACAATATCCGCACAGTATACAATAACTCGAGCAGAGATACCCGATTGAGCCAGTAGGAATATTTCAAATGCTTTAAAACACATCATTGCAGAAGTTAGAAGTAAAGCTTTGTAATAGGGTGGACTTTAACAGAAAGATTAAAAGAAACAGTGGAGATGGATGAAATTCGTAGAGGAGCGAGAGTATCAAGACTTTAAAATGGGAGGAAGGCCTATTCGAAATATGATAGAACTGGAGGAGTCAGTTATAGAAAGGATTAAACATAAGATGTCTCATAAGTATGGACATGCCAACCGAATAGATAAGAAGAGATGGCCTATTATTGGCGAGAAATTACCTTATGATTGACATTCCTGCTAACACGTGGCTGTCTCAGTGCTCTGTTGCCATATTTACTCGCCATCTGTCTGCAGCGTCACTACTTACTCTAAAATGCCTTCTTTGCATGCATTTCCATCACATTTGCTTTCCCCATTTCTCGCTAGTTACCTCATATATTCCTTTGAACATTGGGTCCTATATTTCACTGAATCACTGTCTAGAACTCAGCCAAACTTTTTATAGAATGAAATCCTACAATCAGATCAGTCTTGCATGAGAACGCGCGCATTAATTTCCACTGAAGCCATAGGTGTTGCAACTCCGATGCCATGTAATGGTTATGCATTCTTACACTGTGATTGGTTAGCAATCTGACGAGCCCCTGCCAGCAGACCACACGTCCCACAAGTGTCAATCACAAGGAAATTTCTCACCGACAGTAGAACAATGTTTTCCCAACTTCGCAAATGGAATTAGACTACTGACGCTAATGAATAAGTGGAAACTGAAGGACAGAAAGCCTATAGTGAGTGCGGGATGTAGGCGATAGGGTGGCCAGTCGGCGATGACTCTATCCCATAACATTCTGAGAGTGGTCAGTTTAGAAGCGAAGACCTTGTACGTTTATGTCAACAATCCAAAAATAACTGCAGCGGGAATCAATGAAAATATTGTCAAGAGAGGGAGAATGTGTTGTCAGACTTTTGGAGCACAATTGGTATGTAAATGTGCTACACATATAATGGAATACATTGTTCATAAATTTGCAACAATACTTATTTTATTTGTAGTTAAATATTGCACTTTTATGAAAACGACAGAAATTTTCTATGACAGCTTCAGATATCCATTTAAGTCCTGTAAACTGGCGTGAAGTTGGTATTTCAAAACATCCTATAAGTGTTCTATCGAATTCAGATCAGAACTCCGGGTAGACCACTCCATTACCGGTACATTGTTGTCGTGAAAGCTACCCCCACTCCAGCTCTGGGTCGTGTAGTATGAACGGGTGTGTTGATGCACACAATGGCCATTAGTGAATGGGTCTTGCATGGTGGACAGCAGAAGTGCTTAATGTCTTTTTGATCATCTAACATTACATTGTCATATAGAGCAACAAGAGGCTAAACTCATTGTACAAGAGAGAGCACTACAAATCTCCAAACATCACAACAATCGCTACTTACGATTAGAATATAACTTTAACCGTCTAATGTGGCTATTTGGCAACAAAGATAATTAGTCAAAGGTTTAATACATTTAAAAGCGCCTGCTACAAGAATATCTAAACCGTTTAAGAATTAGAAAAAGTGTACCATATCTAACAAAATAATTCATGCCATAAAGGGTTAATCGAATATGAAATTTGGAATATGTTCCGCTAATGTTCCTTGTGCAGTTTAAATTGGTGCTTAGATTAGCTTATAAGCTTTACGTTGCTCAGAAGCAACTGCATACAGTTCTTGCAGATTTCTCCTGACGTCCTTCAAAAGTCTATGGCAGGCATCGTCAACTGGTCCCCTTATTTCAGCAATTACATCTGCTTCTACTTCCATCGTCTCTGTAAACCTTTTTATTATAAACAACATTAAATATTTTAAAGATCGAAAAATATAGAGTTTAGTACCTACATAAAACTTAAAGGCATGTGGAGGCGGGATGTACTTTTGTGCAAAGACGTGCGGTGGTACCTGTTATTGTGCAAGTTCAGGCTATTTCCAGAATATTCTAGATATAATAATCTTATTTGTTGTGTAAATATTTTAAACATTTATTTTTTTTTATAAAAAATGCTACAGCCACATTTGTGGAAATAAAGAGATGTCAACAACATTTCTTGTAAAGGGTAGTATGGGTTGGGAGTATTCTTTGAAATTTCCTAACTTGAATATAAGATTTTATACTTAAATGACTTTTTGGTTTTGTTAACGACGCTGCTGATTTCTAGGTTCATATAAACGCCGCTAGTGTGCCGCAATTTCGTCCCGCAGCATTTAATTTTCATGTTAGTAAATAAACCGACATAAGAGCTTATTAAGACAGATATGCTATTATATTTTCAAGTATAAATAAAAACGATTCAGACTGAAAACAATATTTTAAAAACATATTGTGGAGGCACATGACAGCAGCTTGTTCACTTACTTAAAATAAAAATTACTAGAATTTAATAAAATATAAGTCTCTAAATGCACTCGACAAAACTACTACTCAATAGTACTAAAAGCTGACAACCGAAACCAGCAAACCCCTTGAAGTAAACGTAGCAGAAATGTTTAACCAACCTTTACCTTCCCTACAGCTTATTGTAAATATTTTATTCCACCTACAACTTCGAAGTCGAGATTTCACCAGAATTATACCGGCAGTTACACCTAACTGCACCGTATTTGACGTATTCAGATACATCTTCATGCGTTCGATGAGTTACAAAACTGAACGAGGTTATTCCAAGTTAAACCCAGTAAGTGTGGTATTGCGTGAGCAATCTTCGTTTTACCCCTCTTGTTTATCAGCGGAGACGATGGACGGGTCTGCGGGACTCACTTATCGAAATCCTTAAGAAAATAATTATATTTACACCCCTAAATTAATAAAAACCTTATAAACTCATAAAATATGTGTCCATAAGGGAACAGGATAGATGGAGAGTTATATATATCTTTGATTTTGATCAATTATTAAAACGGAAAGATATAATTAAGATTCAATAAAGCAAGAAGGTATCGATAGCTTGATCATGTATGACGCATGAAGTAGACTGGTTAAAAGAATGATGGATGCAAGGTTATATTCAAAAAGGAGAAGAGGAAAGTTCAATAGACATTTGTACGATCTGAGAATCATAAAGGTGACAAATGGAGTGAGAAAGCAAAAGGTAGGGTAGAATGTGGACTGACTGTGAAAGAAGCCAAACCTCACGTAGGGCTGTAGCACCGAGGTTGTTGATGATGTTGATGATCATAAAATCCTCTAGTTTTGCTTTCATGTGTTCGCATCTCACTGCTTGACCATTATCTATCCACCCTTACTTCACCGGCGATGTAAATAAAACAATGTATTCTTCCGCGAACGCATGTCCACACACCTCGTGGTGTTAATCTCTGTTCGTCTGCTGTAAATACAATTATTTAACCGCGTGTCTACATTTCACTAATTTGACAGGAAAAGAAATAGCTATTACTTTTATTATTTAATTATTTTTGTTCACACAAACCGTGTGTAGGATAGGAGTTGGATAAGTAGAGCTAGACTGAAAAATTCAATACCATAGCCGGGTTTTGAATCATTGATCTCTCGGTTTCTAGCCAGTTGCTCTATCAGTGAGCTACCATGGCAATATGCTGGCATAGCATTAATGCGAGTCAGTTGAGGAATTAATACTATGCCAGCATATTGCTATGTTAGCTCAGTGATAGAGCAACCAGCTAGAAACCGGGAGATCCGTGGTCCAAATCCCGGCTATGGCATTGAACTTTTCAGTCTGGCTCTACTTGTCTTTCACTGTTCACAAATAATGGTTAACTCCTTGAAAGTTTATGAAATTTAATGGCGTGTCGGCATGTTACCATGGCATTCAGTAGTTACATCTACTGGATGTTGTTGAAATTGGATTTTTCAGCCTGATTCTACATTATCAAAAAAGATATTGTATTGCATCCAAACTAATTTCTCTTAAAAGTAATGGACACATGCTGCCTCTAAACTAATATGATTTAGTGTCCTCGTGGAAACCCTTACAAGTAAATAAACAAATGTCGCTAACCCATTAGCCCATTGTTTGGTGTAAGCTTAGTGTTTAGGTTACAGCAGATGCGTCCATTAGCGCCTCTTATCTCAGGCTATCTATATACCCACCTGAGTGAATTGTGGGCAATAGAGGTAGAGTGGGGACAATTGCCTCTAACCTGACACATGTCCTTCCTTCTCCAGCTAAATTATAAACGGAGCATAGCACGTGCTGTTACACGCAAACACAACTCCGTTCCAACACATAAATTGGGTACCCTCCTCTGAACAGATTCCCTTGGAACCTGATACCTGATACTGCAAACAAGCAGCTTACAAAAGAATGTTCTTCTCTCTACTTCACATACATACATTACATACATACATACACTAGGGTCGGCTGAAAAGTCCCGGGCCTCACACAGATATGGCGCCACTAGGCCAGTTAAATGGTAGCATCGTATAGCTCAACTCTGGACTAGCTTGTGTCCATAGTTACAGGTCAATAGCTTGTTTAGTTTTCGAATGACAGCATTTTTAACAAGACAACTTTACAGTTTTCACGAAAATGGAGGATTTGGAAAAACGAGCAGTGATTAAATAATTCCATTTGAAAGTCTAAACGCCTAAAGAAATCAAGGAGAAATGGACAGTAGAGATGCCTTTTCATATTCAATGATTAAAAGGTGGGATGCAGAGTTTAAAATGAGACGTACGAGCACTAGTGATGAGCCTCGCTCTGGACGCCCTGTAGAAGTTGGCCGGTTGATGCTCAAACTCTAATTGTGCATTATTAGGGGGATTACATGCAGTATCACAAAATGGGAAGGAATAAGTCATATTGAGGTTGGAATTAATATGAGTTCAATAAAAGTTCTTAATCAGTTAATTGATACATTTATAATATTTGATGAAGGGTCAAAAACTGAAACAACTCCAGAGATCGTTGAAAGAAATTATCGTTTAGTACTGGAAGACCGCAGATTAAAGTTATTTGAGATAGCAGAGGTAGTAAACAAATCAAAAGAACAAGCAGTAATGTTTTAAGTAATGTTTTGGGCTTTCACAAGGTCTGTGCACGATGGTTGCCGCGTTTGCTGACACCTGATCAAAAGTTGCAAAGAAAAATTGTTTCTGTTAGAAATGTGAAGATCTACCGTAAAAATCTCACTGAATTTTGAAGACGGCTTATTACCATGGATGAAACTTGAATACAACACTACACTCCAGTAAGTAAATTACAGTCAGAATTGCGCCAGGTGAACCAACTCCAAAAAAGGCAAAGTCAATTTTATCAGCTAACAAGGTTATGGCGAGTGTTTTCTGGGATGCACAGGGAATTATTTTTATTGATTACATGAAAAAGGGTAAAAGCATCACTGGTGACTACTTCGCAAGCTTACTGTAACGTTTGAGTGATAAGGTGAAAAGAAAAGGACCTCATTTGCCAAAAAAAAAAAAAAAAAAAAAAAAAAAAATCTTTGTTTCATCACGACAATGCTACGGTCCATCGTTCAGTCATTGCAAAAATGTGCAAATTGAAAGTTCGAATTGCTTGAACATCCACCCTATTCGCCAGATCTAGCACCCAATGACTACCACTGTTCCCAAACCTCAAAATTTTCTTGGAGGACGAAGATTTCACAGCTACGAGGTCATTGATGCGGTAAACATCTATTTTGAGAACGTTGATAAATCACACTACAGAGGTGGTTTAATTAAATTAGAACACCGATATGACAAATGTATTAGTCTTTATGGAGATTAAGTTGAGAAATACAGCACTTTTTTTTTAAATATCTGTTTTCATTGAGATGCCCAGGGCTTATCAGCCGACACTCATATATATTACACGCAGTACCGGCGCCTTGTGAGGACTCCGGCGCTGTATTCCTTTTCCTTTGCTCTTTTTTTTTTTTTTTTTTTTTTTTTTACCTGTATACATTTTACCTACACTTCCTTTACTTTCCGTTTTCTTTTTACTCACAAACACATACATTTACAAGCATACAAACACCCATGTCCAAGGTAGGACTAGAACCCACGATCCCCTGCGCCACGAAGCAGCAAAGCTGGGCACTTTAGCGGGGACCGGCCGTATATAGGAGAATGATCAGTGGCAATCGCTGATGCTGGCTACTGCTCGTGCCAAGACGATATTGTTAAAATAAAGCTCTTCTAATATCTACCTGGTTATTCTTGCAGTAACGATCTATCGTTTAATTTTGTGAATAATCGCTATTTCAAATGTTGTATTCAAATAATTAATAGAGTATTAAACGAAAAATGTAAATTGTAGACAAAAGATCAGAGCAAATCTATACCTAGTATTCCTGGAGACTGTGATAAGAGGCGCTTGTTGTATATTACTCTACGTAGCAGAAAGAAACATAAAAATACTAATATTGGTAATTTTTGTATCTACTGCCAACAATTCATAGATGTGTATAAGAAATTAAAAGAAACAACAAATCATAAAATCACACAATATGCACGTACATGCGTTGGATCTTGTTTTTAAATATTAAGATTTAAAACTATAAACAAATATTGAAATAATGTTCCATACTTTTAAAACTTAATGGCATTATTATATTCAAAACATGTATATTTGTACAAGATTTCTGCTTCTGCACTGCATTTACGTATTTGTGTAAATATCAAAATGCGTTGGCATTGACTTGCAGCAAGATGGTAACACTGCATTTAACACGAACCATACATTCCTTTGTTGTCAACTGCAAGGTACTGTGCTTTACTGCGCTCTGGCGGGCGGAACAGAGATGTGCATCCGATCACACTTCCACACTTAAGCAGCCACTAGATGAACGCTCTAGCTTATACACCGTGGCTTATATAAGCTCGTGCGGTGTGCATCTGGAACTGACGCAAGCTTCAAAAAGCTACAGCCTACTGGCAGATTGCGCGGCGCTTAACGTGTAGTTCAAATGAGAGAACCAGGACAACGCTTAAGCAACAATCAGAATATCTGGACAGTTCTATTTCATTTAATGGTGGAGCCACCCCTGAGAATGGTTTAATTACTCCTTACTGTCGCTATGCGACTGTCTTTAACATTTCTTTCTCTTTGCATGGCTGGGTAAACAAAAGAAACACAGATGACTTGTTTGGGAAAAGTTTATATATTTAAAACAGAAACAAATGAAAAGGTATATCTCGGAAAGGATTAGCTCCACGAGAAAAATGGACATGAAATAAATTGAGTTATGTAAAAGTCATTCAAGTTTAAGAAGAAGGGCCTACTCCCAATAAATTCAAAATATAAACTTTATTTGTCATGTAAATATCTCTCTAATATACAGTATTTTAATACATTTGTTAGAGTTATTTTTTAGAAAACGATTTTTTTAATGTTTCATATAAATGGTGTTTGGGAATGTGGGGATTTTCCTTAAAAATCTTTACGTCATATCCTTGGAAGATGTTTAACTTAAATGCCAATTTTGATATTTATAGGACTCATTTTTGAGTTATGCTGCCCAGGCGTGCGCGCGTGCACGCACACACACACACACACACACGCACACACATGAACGTTTTTATAAAAATAATTTTTTGGATTCAGGGAGTCTGAAAACTTATATATATTTGATATCAATCTTTCACTGGAAATTCATGTTTTTGGACTCCTGAATCCATAGTAAATATTTTTTCAAAAAACAAAAAAAATGTCCTGGTATATATTTGTTTTCTGGTTGAAAATTAACAATATGTAGAGCTCGGCAGTAAATATGCTAATGACAAAACTACATACGGCAAAAATAATATATTTTGTTAACTTTGAATTGTTTAAGTTTTCGAAATAATTACAGAGTAAACGCAATTCAATACCACTACACACATGAACAAATAGAATTTCTGAAATCTTAAGCTGACGCATCTGTGAAATTAAGAATTGTTCCTCATATGGCGCACTTTAACTAGCAATTAATGGAGTTGTAAAAGGGTAGCGCATGCTTATTAACAGGAATTCAAATATTCAAATCTTATTTTTTTTCACGTTTTTCCAAGACTTCTAAAAATATTCTAGACGATGCGATTTTCAATAACCTGTTTAAAGCTTTTATACTGTGTCTAGAAAGCATATTAAAGAAAATGGTCAAACAAAATAATGCACCAATTTTGAGAAATAATTATTTTTTTGAAATAAAAAAATCTGATGCGTTACACTCTCATGACTTTCTCTAGCCATTCTACAACTTCTTACATAAGAATATTCTTCTTTCTGCACTTTTCTAATCGAGATAATCATTAGCAGAATGTTCTTATTACTTAGTTCTTTATAAGTAGAAGGGAACTAAGGGAATGCATTAGGCTAAATCGATAGTGAAACGGTTTAAAATCTGTGTTATGCGATTGTCATAGCAAAAAAGCTTCCTTGCTTGGCTAGGAGTAGAACAAAAGAAAAACGGACAATTCCTGTCATACTTTACAACTGAAACCAATAACAAGGAATATCTCGGAAACGGTTACGTCCACAACAAAAATATTAAAGACGTGTGATTTGACGAACTCTGCATTTTCTGTGTAGTAAGTTTTTGTCTATCCCTTACGGATTAGCAGTTAAGCAAAATTCGGCAAAATTCATCCAGAATAAAGAGGTCTTCAGAGGCAATTTCCAGAAAATTCAAGATATACAGTTTATTTGGGGTGCAATTAGCTTTAATACACGGGATTTTAATCAAGATGCTTAGTCATTTTTTAGATAATCAAAATTTTCGAAACTTTATCCATGTAAAGGGTAGTTGGTATTTAACGGACTTTTCGTTTTTGAGCTATGCTGTCCACAGACACACACACACACACACACACACACACATACACACACAGAGACAAACAGACTGACAGACACACATACGGACATTTTTATAAAAATGCTTTTTTTTGGATTCAGGGTGCAGTACAATACCTTCTCTATACACCAATTTACATAGTACATATAGAGAAAGTAAAAAGAGTTTTGCAGAGTACAAAATGTAACTTTTATACACTATTTAAGACTAATATAAGGAAATATATTATAGATTTGTTTATGAATTAATGTTCTGAAGAACTGGTTATTTTATTTGAATGCTATTAAAGTATATCATGTGGCTCATTTTAATTACAACAATAAATTTTGACGGTAAAAATTATTCAAATAGCCATGAAATATAGACTTTAATTTCTGGCAATATATCACCATTATTGTATATATTAAAGTAGACATTTAAATTAGATCTTGCATATGTCTGGTCTTTTCAAATTTCACAAATGCATCACTTTAATATTGTGTTAACTTATGTATTAATTCTTTTTTACAATTTAATGCACCATTATCAGGATAACGTGTAATAGACTTATTATCCAATAATTATTATATAAATCAAATATTTTTGCTTCTCTCCTACAAAATTATAATATTACACCATTAACACAAAATGTAGTGCGCTAAAAAAATCAATTTTTTTCACTACGGTAGTGCAAGTTTAGTAGCACAAAGATTTATTACTCTCACTCGACGTTTCACTGTCTAAGCTGCTGGAAGACTTAAGATGTAATTATTAAAACTCGGCACACAGTTATGATCATACGAGCAGTCAGCGGTATAAAGAGAGAGTAGTGGGGAGGTGTTTGTAGCGTAAACATACACACGTTGAGGTATAATCTGTTCCAAAAGTAGCTCATTACATGTATCAATATAATGTGCATGTTCGGATGGTTCATAAATAATAAAAACAATTATTGCACAATATGATTACTAAATAAAAGTATCGTGTACGTTTACAAATAAAAGTATATAACGTAAACGAAAAATCCAGAGTAATACTATGCACAGGTTTGAAAACACAATAAATATAAATCATCTAAACTCACTGAGAACTCACCGCAGTGAGCTATAATATACATCTTTACTGTATCGAAAGAAAAGTTTCTCTTTCTGTCACTCAAAATATGTTCCAATCATCCCTAAGTTTGTTCAGTGCCAAACGGCTATCATTTCGTATTTTCGTCATTTTTCAGTCTGCGCTCTCTTTTAGTGTTCATTGATTTATTTACTAGCAGGAACTGAACGAGGCCAGGCAGTGAGCAATGCTAGTGCAGCACGTTTAGAAACGGGTTATAGAGACCATGCCTACTCCATCACGACATATATTGTGTGTGTACCGAGCCTCCATCCGGCAATTTCGAGACCTCGAACCGAGCTCTAGTAATAATACTGGTACGAATAGGAAGTATCAATTGCAAGCATTGAATGACTTGTTTTCGCTTCATGACATCAATAGGAACAAGATATGCAAATTCCTGAGGTAAGTCATTTGTAGGAAATAAGGGCAACCTCTTTCAACAAAATACGAGTAATGTCTATGCCGATAGAGTAACTTTGTGCTTCATATCTTATATTGATGGTAAAGGAAAGCCTTTTTGTAGTTATTTTTCCCTCGTAAAAGACTCTTCAAAAAGATACCTTGAAGTTTCTCCTTTACATTCTTTTAACAAGAAGCGGGGTTTTATTTTTTTATTTTTAAAGATATTTTATCCAGTCATCTGGAGAGTACATGGCTTCCACTCGGGATCGAATGACCTTCTCTAAGAAGGCGAAGTTCCGATCGCTTGGTAGCATAGCATGACCTACTTGAAGACACACATGCCATGTTCTATGCAAAACGCCATTTTACATTAAGTACCTGTTTTACTTGAAAGGAACTGCAGTATAAAATACAGTGGCATATTTCCACTGCCATCTCTGTGTTATCTGGTGTACCCAATACTGGATCTAAGTTTCTATTCCGAATCATATGTTTTACATGCAACAACCCAAATTCACAAATGTTTGACCCCGACATCTCACATAAACTTTACATGACGTTTAAATAACAGCATAGTAGTTTAATCAAAAGTGTTAAGGCCGTTTTTGAGAATATTAAACGCTCTAAAATGTTCCATGTAAAGATAGTTAAGGGATACCGAAGTTTTAGAAGTCACTCTCTAAAGTATTAGAGATAGATCTTTGATTTCTTGCACAGATATTACTAACAACAAAACAAGTATTTACACCAAGCTTAAGCACAATAGGTAAAGTCATTCCGGATTTATCAATTAATTTATATTAATTTTATTAGCAAAACTCAAAGTCAATATTTCAGACAGATATCATACCAAAGAGTCAGTTTAATGCCATTTTAAATGTCAATTTAATCAAAATATTTAGTCAATTTTGAAAAAATTAAAAAATAAAAAAAAAGTTCAATGTAAAGGGTAGCTAGGGTGAGGGATTTTCTAGAAGTATGTTCGTGTCACATCCTTGGAAAATACTAAATTTTATATAATTTTGGTTATAATGTACTTTTCGTTTTTGAACTATGCTGCCTGCAAAAACACACATACACACCCAAACACACACACACACGCACGCCGTTTTTGGATTTATGTGGTCTCAAATGATGTATTTCCGGTGAAAGCTAGGTATAGAATTTTTGGTGTAATACAATGCCTTCTCTATCCATTATATACTTTGTGGAAATGTATGTTTTGAGATCCCCTGAGCCAAAACACTATAAAAAGGTCCTTGTGTATATGGGTATGTGTGTGTGTGTGTCTGTGAACAGCATAGCTCAAGCAACCACGTGTGAGATTTGTAGTGGACAAAGCGGCGCAGAGGTGGTTTTTCTCCGGGTTCTCCGGTTTCCCCCGCCATTACATTCCACCGGGGCTCCATCTTCTTATATCTTCAGTGTCATCGCAGTAAAAGCGGGCGTTAAAAATCACAACACCGTGAAATACTTAGCTTCGTATTTGTGTTAAGTATCTTTCAGGCATGAGATACGAAGATTTTCAATAAAATCCCCCTACCAAAAACTACCCTTTACATGGAAATTTTTTTGAAAATGTTTTTCTCAAAAATAGCTGTAACGATTTGGATTAAAACACCATATATTAAATATATTTATATGAAAAACGAAACGTATATTTTGAAATTTCTGGGAATAGCCTCTGGATAGCTCTTTATTCTGGAAAAAAAACAAAAAAAAAAAACTTATCGCACAAAAGTATAGATCTCGTTAAAACATACAGTTTATGCTCTGTACGTTTTTCTTGTAGAGTGGACCGTTTTCGAGATATTCCTTGTTATTGGTTTCACTTTTAAACTACCTACTTTTCTTAAAGGGACGTGCTGAGCGAACTGAAGCTCAATTGTTCCACAAAGCGATGAGGTTTTAAAAGATTTGACTGTTGCTTTAGCCTAATCTATTCCCTTATTAACCTTCTACTAACAAGCAAGCAAGCAAAAAGAAACAATTCTGCTAATGTTTATCTTGATTAGCATGGGTAAATAAAAATAGTCTTTTGTAAGAATAGTTTATATTTGGAACAGCTAGAAACAGTTACGTGAATGGAACTAATACTTTGTCTGGGGTACAGATTATGTGAATGGAACACATCAGTTTTTTCTAATACTTTGTCTGGGGTACAGATTATGTGAATGGAATACCTTTTTGTTTTATTTTAGAAGTACAGTAACACTATTGTATGTGAAACTATAAAAATGGTAAAACAGAGATATAGTTCAGCAACAATTTTAATTTCAATAAATATAAAGAGGAAAATTAGCATATAATTGCACATTAATTGCTCCAATCTATGAAAATTGTTTACAACTTCCTACTGATTTATTTTATCACAAATTGATACACTGTATTAGAATAGTAATTGTTTGAAGGAAGCTATTTAGCTATCTGCTAAACAATGAGGAAAACCACGTTTATATGTATAGTATCATTATTACTTATTATTCCGCTTTGGCTGTAAAATTAACATTGAAATGATGTCCAATCAAAAACCATTTAGTTTATTCAAAACTAAAACTAATTCTAAAGGGGAATATGAATTAATGAGTTGGTAATGCTTTGAAAGCTAAATGAAAAATAAATTGGAATTGCAGCTGAACAAATGCTACTTCTGTGGGTTTTTCTGCTCAGAGATATTTTTGTTTGACCGTAATAACTCTCTTTTTAAAAATACCAATCCACGAATATATCAGCAGTTGAAAGGCGTTTGTGTTTTTGAACAGGTTTTCATTCGAAATCATTATCGCTTTGCCTTTTTTTTTTTTGCGTCAGAAGCCTTTTATTTAACAAACTGTTCATCCGTTATAATATGAGTAATTTTCCTTTTTTCAGTGTAGGGTTCAACCAATCGTCTGTAAAAACTTGTGCACCAGAAAATAAAATTAAAAATAATTCATCATTGAAAAAAAGAGGTATGCAGTATAGATATGAAAAATCTAATCAAAATATTTAGGAAAACAATGTACGGTTTCAATATCAAAGCTACTAATTTAATTCCTTCTTGGAACACACATTGCAGTGTGTCTAAATTGTATGCTATCTGATCTTAAATATGTTAAGAATGGAGTATATCAATTTTGGTACCAATTTTATTTTACGTTGTCTAGCACGTATGCACAGTATCCATAGTGGATAGAGAGAACATTGTATTCCACCCAAAATTTGAAACCGAGTTTTCACTGGAAATACATGTTTTAGGGTCCTCTAAACCAAAAAAATCACTTTTATGAAACAGAGCCGTGTGTATGTCTGTGTGTGTGTGTGAACAGCATAATCAAAATAAAAATGTCAGTTAAATATCCAAACTTCGTATTTAATCTCAGTATCTTATATGGATACGACACAAAGAGTTTCAAGAAACATTTGTCATAGATTTTGATTTTCTTTAAAATAGCTCTAACGATTTTGATTAAAATGCAACATGCTTAATATACTTTTATGAGAAACAAAATGTATATCTTGAATTTTATGGAAACAGCCTATTCATTCTGGTTGAGAATAATTTTTTTATAGCTGGTAACCGTTAGAGATAGACAAAACTTACTACACCTAAAATGTAGCTCTAGATAAAAGACACAGTTTATGTAATATTCATTTTTGTTGTAAAGTTACCGAGTGTTATTGGTTTCAGTTTTAAGCTACTTAAACTTTTCTCAAACGGGAGGATACTATTCTTTTTGTCTCTCTTTTGTTTACTCCTAGCAAGCTAAGAGAATCGAATTTTATTTGTTTAACATAGCGGCCGGCTTTTAAAAGACCTGACCATTCCTGGAGACTACCAGATTTTTTCGTTTATATAAATTATTTAGATTCTGTAATACTAAATTGCAGCGTAAAGTTTTACACGTTTGCCGAGGATGTGTTTAATAACATGAATGCTGATTCTGATTTAGAGTCAAGTCGCTAATTATTTAATAACGCAAAATATTTCTATTGGTGCAAAGGAGCGAAGACAAGAGGCTGCCAAAATTATGTGTGAAACGGCTTAAGATAATTAAGAACAAACTTATCTAGTGGAGGATGCTACAGGAAATTGTGACGAAAATATGGATAGAAGACATAAGAAATAAGGGAGAAGAATTTTAAAAAGGATTCTAGAAGTTAATGAGAAATAGGATAGAGGACATAGCAGAAAGTGAACTAGAAAATCTAATGCTGTTTTGTTTGCACCGTAAAATAAAAAAGGAATGGTCAAGAGAATAGATATATGTAATAAATAAGACAGAGAAGGATTAGCATAGATAGGGACAGGAACATTATTTTTGAAATGGATGAGAGGCAATGAACTAGAAGGTTGTATTTTATGCGGGGAGAAATACAGTACTGTTCACTATTAAGCCAATGAATTAGAAGGTTGTATTTTATGCGGGGAGAAAGACAGTACTCTTCACTGTTTAACAGAATTTATAGAGTTAAGAAACTGGAGGAAAGAAATTTGGGAACTTAATGCAATAATATGTTAGGAGAGGTGATAACAATGAGATTAATGAATGTCAGGGAAATAGAAGAATGAATGACATAGGGAAATATTTGGTGAATAGTGAAAGAAAAATGGATAATAAAGAGAGCAAAAGAAAAATGTTCCATTCTCATGACTTTCTCTACATCTCAGCTACAAATTATTATTAACATGTGCTTTTATTTACTTCGTGTTAATTGAGAAAAAATTAGCAAAATTAGTCTTATTACTTGCTTCGTTGTAAGTAGAAGCGAAATAAGGGAGTGCCATAGGTTAAAGTGATAGTCAAAAGCTGGTTATTATGTAACTGCAGTTCCTGTGTTTGTATAGACAGGCATTGACAAATTTCTGTAGGGGGAAAGTGGTAAGATTTTTAAAGGTGAAACCCAAAACCAGGAATATCTCAAAAACGATCAAATCCACGAAAAAATGTATACAACATAATTTGTGTGTTTTAACCTGCTCTACATTTTTTGAGTGGTAAGTCTTTGTCCATCTCTTACGGTTTAGCATTTATGCAAACTTCCGTAAAATTAATCCAGAATAAAGTGATCTTCAGAGGCTATTCCCAGAAAATTCAAGGTATACATGTTATCAGGTAAATATCTTTAATATACGCTATTTTAATCAAAACCGTTAGAGCCATTTGAGAAAATCAAAATTTCGAAAACAGTTCAATGTAAAGGGTAGTTTGGAGTGGGGGGTATTCTCTTGAACATCTTCGTGTTGCATCCCTGGAAGATACCAAACTTAAATACCAAGTTTGGTATTTTAGCGACTTTTCGTTTTTTAGTTATCGTGTTCAGACACACACACGGACTTTTTTCAGAAAATTCTTTTTTTTATACAGGGGACCCTAAAACATATATTTCGGTGAAATCTTGGTATCGAATTTTTGGGTGGAGTGCAATACCTTCTCCATACACCATGTACATAGTCCGTGTAGAGAAATTAAAAACACAGAGAATGGGATGGAATAAATAGCAAAAAGGGGGACTACCCATGACCACCGGGGAGTTAGCAGATGTAGCGCCTAAGGGATATTACTTTCTAATTGTACATTACGATAATTAATATAGTTTAAGTAACAGGACATGCTGAATAATTATAATTATAAAATGATTATAATTATAAAATAATTATAATTATAAAATAATTATAATTATAAAATAATTATAATTGAACATGTAACTTAAGTAAAACAAATTAATATTATTAAAGTATTATTAAACGTATCACAACAGCCAGTAATTATGAAATGGTGTTAATAGTAATTATCTGTGTATTAATGAGAGTAAAAGTCACTAATTTGAAATTTATTCTGGAAACAAAAAGTGAACTCTCATAATATTCGATTTTTAGATATCATTCTCAACTTAATAGTCGCCTTCCGTGGTGTAGTGGTTACCATGCTGACTTCATACACCCAAGGTCGCGGGTTCAAACCCGGCGGAGGTAAAAATCCTTAGCATGGCTTCCTTCGGAAGGGAAGTAAAGCCGTTGGTCCCGTGTCGCAGATTTACGGCACGTAAAAAGAACCTCAAGCCTGATAGAGAGGCCTCTAAGCTAAATTTAGCGGTCTTTCACGCCCAATTTAGAATGGGATGCTGAGAACCACAGTAGTTAAAGAGCATCCATAAATAACACGCCATTTACATTTTTTTTATTCTCAACTTAATATTAAGCTGGGACGACCATATTAATATAATTTCTAAGGAAGTAGTAAAAGGAATTCATATATTGGGTCATTTGTTGTCTAAAGTTAATGTTAATAATATATTATTTACTGTATGTTTTTGACAGCCTTCGTTGTAGCACTTTTTTGGGGATAACCTTGCCTCGGCCAAGATTGTATTTAAAGTTCAGAAGAAAGCTCTCATGGTGGTTAGTAGGTTGAGCCCTTAGATCAGACGGTATATCATGCCTCCTTGGGTGAAAAAAATCAATTAAATCAATACTGCATTATCTACTCTGTAGCTTTTAGCACATGTAAAAATAATAATAATAATTTTAATGTAATTATTATTATCAAGATTATGATACCAGATATTCCAATGATATCCGCAATTATTTTTGTAATTATACGACGAAATAAAATAATTTCATTTTCATGTCCCTAGAGCAGCATGTAGCCTATCAAAAGATGCCAAAAGATATGCTGTGCTAAATTAAAAGCACTTATTAAACACACAATTTACTCGAGCATCGGATACTATGTAAGTAATATAGTATTATTTTATCTATTTTTAAGTAATTGACGTTGCTTTGCAGTCATATTGTATAGCATCACTAATTCTGAACAAACAAAAACAAAAAATCTTTGACCATTCACATGACTTTCTCTACACCTCTGCAATAAATTATTCATAAAAAGCTTATACTTCTATTTACTTCATGCTAATCAGTAAAAAATTAGCAGAAATAATGGAGTACCATAGGTTAAAGTGATAATCAAAACCTCGTTGCTAGTCATTGAAGTTCCTTTGTTTGTATGGACAGCAGTTGACAAATTCCTGTATGTTTTTCATAGCAGAAACCAAAAACAAGGGATGCCTCAAAAACGAATAACTCCACGAAGAATATATATAACATAAATTGTGTGTTTTAACGTGCTCTACATCTTTTGTGCAGTAAGTTTTTGTCCATCTCTTACAGTTTAACAGTTATTCAAAATTTAGTAAAGTTCAACCAGAATAAACCACTCTTTAGAGTTTAGAGGCTATTCCCAGAGAATTCAGGATATACATTTTATTTTTCAGGTAAACATGTTTAATATACGAAATTTTAATCAAAATCGTTAGAGCCATTTTTCAGAAAAGCAAAATTTTCAAAAAAAGTTCTATGTAAAGGTAGTTGGGGGTGGGGGATATTTCTCAAAATCTTCTTGTTGAATCCCTGGAAGATACTAAACTTAAATACCAAGTTTGGTATTTTACCTACTTTTCGTTTTTCAGATATCGTGTTCACAGGCACACGGACACACACACGGACCTTTTTCCGAAAATGCCTTTTTTAGATAAAGGGGACCCTAAAAATATATTTCCGGTGAAATCTTGGTATCTAATTTTTGGGTAGAGTGTAATACCCTCTCTATACACTATGTACATAGTGCGTATAGAGAAAGAAAAAGAAGTAAATAGAGTGACTAACGCTCATTATTATTTTCTTCTTGTTATATTTATGTAGCGCCCTTTAACTTTAAGGTGATATCGGGGGCTTTGGACTTGAAACAACTCGTTGTCTGTAGGTTCTTTTACGTTTGATTTTAAATACATTTATTTTCCTCAAACACACACACATTCACTCTCAAATACATACTTCCTGATAGGGAATAATTCTAGCTAAAGAAAAATTATCTGCCCCAGCCGGGAATCGAACCCAGGATCTCCGGATGATAAGTCAGCTCGCTGACCATACGACCACGGAGGCAGTCCTCATATTATTGTTTTATTATTAGCACGTAAACTAGCAGAAATATAGATTCAGAAAAACAGAATTGTAAAAGCTATTTTAAATGAGGTTTTGTGGCATAAATCTGTAACACTGGAAACTAAAGTACAAGTATTAAATCTACAATGAGAAGTGATAACATAGGGGAGACGATAAAGTGATTTTAAGATTGAAGCTGCTTTTCATCAAAATTGATTTTTAAAGGCACTCCACTAGTATTTTAAATAGAAAACAAATTCAAAGTACTGCACTTAGACAAAAAGATGAAAATACTCGATGTCTATTACATTTTGTGAAATATAGAATGGTAACATGAGCAGACACAAAATTCCTTGCCATTTTTACTTTCTCTATACGCTTTTTACTTTCTCTATACGCACTATGTACATAGTGTATAGAGAAAGTATTGCACTCCACCAAAAAATTCGA
Source organism: Hymenopus coronatus (assembly GCA_030762935.1). Classification (NCBI taxonomy): domain Eukaryota; kingdom Metazoa; phylum Arthropoda; class Insecta; order Mantodea; family Hymenopodidae; genus Hymenopus; species Hymenopus coronatus. The sequence continues at coordinate 93,057,585 of CM060895.1, read as the reverse complement.
TACCGAGATTTCACCGGAAATATATGTTTTAAGATCCCCAATATCCAAAAAAAGGATTTTCACAAAAAGGTCCGTGTGTGTTTTGTGTGTGTGTGTCCATGTGTCCGTGTGTCCATGTGTCTGTGAACACGATAACTCAAAAACGAAAAGTCGGTAAAATACCAAACTTGGTATTTAAGTTTAGTATCTTCTTCCAGGGATGCCTCAAGAAGATTTTGAGAAAAATTCCCCCACCCCCAACTACCCTTTACATGGAACTTTTTTCGAAAATTCTGATTTTCTCAAAAATGGCTCTGACGATTTTGATTAAAGTGTTGTATATCAAAGTTATTTACCTGACAAATAAAATGTATATCTCTAATTTTCTGGGAATAGCCTCGGAGGGGTAGTTTATTCTGGATGAATTTTACTGAATTTTGAATAACTGCTAAACCGTAAGAGATGGACAAAAACTTACTAGACAAAAATGTAGAGCACGTTAAACACACAATTTATGTTACATACATTTTTTCGTGGATTTCGTCGTTTTCGGGATATTCCTTATATTTGGTTTCTGCTATGAAAAACTTATACTTTTCTCATACAGGAACTTGTCAACTCCTATCCATATAAACAAAGGAACTTCATTGACATTACAACCAGCTTTTGACTATCACTTTAACCTATGGTACTCCCTTATTTTGCTTCTATTTACAAGGAAGCAGTAATAAAACTATTTCTACTAATTTTTTTCTGATTAGCATAAAATAAATAGAAGTATAAGCTTTTTAAGAACAATTTGTTCCAGGGATATAGAGAAAATCATGTGAATGGTACACATCAGATTTTTTAGAATAGGTTCCACCAGGGAGATAAAAGAACAGTAGACGAAGGTCAAGTTGGACGATAGTACTTATAATAAGTGGTATGTAGGAGGAGTCTGGAAGAGTTGGATTGGGAAGCAAGAAAAGAAGAAGGAGAAAAAATAGTATAAACACTTTGGATACGGGAAGATGAGATAGTTTAATGCAAACCTATCCAATAATTTGTTGTTACTTTATTATTATTATTATTATTGTTATTATTATTATTATCGTTGTTGTTGTTATTATTATTATTATTATTATTATTATTATTATTATTATTTCTCTACTATTATAATTATTGCTATTATTATTATTTAGGTATTATTTATGAATTATTAACATTTTTATTATTGTTATCATCGAGGTTAAGTTATGCACAATAGAGCTCTTACAGCTAAGTAAGTTAGATAATGAAAAAAAAAAACGAAAAGTCCATTAAACTTGATTATTAAGTTCTGCGTCTTTTAAGATTGTGACACTAAAATTTTCAAGAAAATCCACCGAGCCCTAACTACGCTTTTCATGTTAAATTTACCAAAAGTTTCGATTTTCCCAAAAATGCCTCTATTTTTACTAATATTTCATATGTTAAAAATATTTTCATCACAAATAATTTGTACGTGTTGAATTTTCCAGTAATAAGCTCTGAAGTTCTGTTCATTCTGGATGATTTTTTTGCATAACTAATAAACCGAAACAGCTAGATACACATTTGTTACACAAAAGTAGATCTCGTTAGTTTTGTGTGGAATTAACTACATTCGGAGTTCTTCAAAACGATCTACATGATGAATTTTTTGTTCGATTTGCTTCATAATTATATTAATTATAGCATTGGGATTTTCTTCCTAAAATTAGCAAAATGTTTTTACAAAGCTAATACTTCTTCCTACTAAACGAAGAGCATTACAAAAATTATTTCTAACATTTTTATATGTAGATTTCGTTAAAAACGTAATTTAGGTGAAGTACATCTTTTGTGCACTTAATCATTATCAATGTATTCCTTGTCTTTATTTTAATTCTTTCAATGTTTCCACATTTCTTAAATTGTAAATCTTATTCATTTTTTCATCCTGTTCATGAAAAGTTTGCATCCTGTTCAGTTCAAGCAAAGAGAACTGAATTTCAAATTCAAGTTATACCAAACGGTTCTTAAAATATCTGACTATCCCTTTAGACCACAATAATTTTCTATTACCGTTGTATATTCTTACAACTATTTCTAGTTATGTTTATCTCAACTGCCATGGCCTTGATAACAGAATAGCTTTAAATAAGAATAGTTTGTTGCAAAATATGTAGAGAAAGTGATTTGAATGTAACATATCAGATATGTTTAACCTAGCGTAGGACAGGCTTTCTTAATGATTGATCTATAAACTATAGAATTAAAGTTTTGAAGGATGTTGCCCATATGTACAACCTTAGCTGTAGATATTTTCTCGCCAGGTATATCAAGGGACAAAAATCTAATACTTGGTGGTATTCTTGCCAGATAAAAAAATTAATTTCAAAACAAAAGTAACATTTTATTGACTGATAGCATAAATAGGTTATTACGATGAGCGTAATAAAATTGATCCTTTGTGTAAAAGAAGAACTGGAAACACATCATCTGCAAAAAAGAATGACTTCAAAGAAAATTAGTGAATGCGGAGTCTCGATTTCAACAGTTGGCTTGTGACAATAAAGCTACCTCTTAGTTGACATTTGTGGGGACCACCTGAAGTTCTTGACCGATACACAAAAGGTCACGTGGTGCGGTTTGCGGTCAAATCCTCGCTAGTAGTTTCCAGGGGATTCACCACAGAGCTAACCACAACCTTGTCACTGGGTACGCTTGATATCGTGCAGTCCTTCAGCTTACCAAATCCATTATGGAAATCCCGACTCTCCATTCAATCAAGTGGCTGAAGTGACGTTTTCTTTCTAAGACCTTATTTACACAAACAAATGAATAAAGTAACATGGGTACAGAATTTAGTTTCTATCAGTATTTCAATACATAAATAATAATAATCACCATCCAAACATGTGTTTGGTCATATAGCCCATTACGATCCCATTAAGGAAGCATTTTTTCCCTCTAAAACTTCTTAGAAGGCCCCATCAGAGTCGGTTTCTTATGGTAGTTTCTTATCGTAGATTTAATCGTCCTGGAGTATTTTATAGACAATGTTCAGAAATCTGCGGTGCTAACCACAGATTTATACCTTATTGTAATTGAATATACTTTTTCTAATGGTTTCATCAACTGAATTTCTAATTTATCCGAAGAATGAATATCACATAACTGAAAAGCAAGTAAGGCTTCATGGTTTCAAAAATATATTTCAAAAATGTTTAATGATACTCGTAACGAAATGTGTGAATATCCAATTTAAAATGAAATGTTTCCACTTAAAAAAAACATAATCTACATGAAATATTACATTAGAAGTATTTAAATGATAAGATTATTTGAAAATTCAGCAGGTTCGCTCTATTCTGGAAGGAAAGAGATCATTTGAACATCATTTCGTCAATTTTCGTTCATTATCCGATATGATCAACCAGGTTAAAGGACGTTAAACTTAAAAAAAAAAAAACATCAACAACAAAAAACGCTAAATTTTTGAACGATATAAAGCAGTTGTCGCTTGTCTGCGAAGGGCAGGCAAAGCCTGAGCTAGCCTGCCTTCTAAAGTCACGACCACAGTTCCAAGTAGTTGGCGCCCGGTAGTAAGCATTTGGGAAAATGCTATTACCAATGCTCGAGTGGCGCCACGCCTTGTACATTAAGATAGGCAGACAATAAATTTGCCTTTCCTGCCGATTGTTGACGGGCTCTCTCGAAGTCAACTAGAACGTGTACTACACTAACAATCATGTGTTTTGAAAAAACAGAAAATTACTAATGAAACTCGTTTTGAAAGTACCTATTAAATAAAAATGATCATTTTAGGTCCTAATAACTACTGCATTACATTGTAAAATAATATTCCAACTGCCTTTAGAAAATATTTTCTTTTCAAGCAGCTAATTCCATTACAAAATTATTACCCATGTATCAAAATTGAGAAAAGAGCTCGAGTTTTTCTACTCCGATGACCAATTCTCGAAATGTAACTGAAGTACTAAAGCTATTTCTGGAAAGTGATATTAAAAAATACGATGCCGGAAGTTTGAAGATTGTTTACCTTAGCAGTGTCGAAAGAAGCTTCTCTTGCTTCAACATAGTGAAGTCTTACTTAAGGATCACAACGGTACAGGAAAGGGTTACAGCTTTAGTAGCGGCGTCTATTGAACGAGAACTTATTCATTCGCTGGTAAAAACAGGAAACATGGTACGATTATGTCATCAAGCCATATTCCAGCTTGAAGAATCGACTCATTGATCTACTTTATAAGTTAAGGTACCTAAGCAAAAAGTTTCTGCTAGATTTGTAATTTGTGTATTGCCAATATTTGCCTATCTTGAATTTATCACATTGAGCTTCTGAGCCCCAGAAAGCTCTTCCCATCAGTTGGAAGTGAAGCATACTTTTATAAATTCTAAGGGAGCTCATCCGCTATAAATGCCTGATCCTGCTGTAGAAAATTACTTGTTCCTTTCTTGTTAAATTCCATCTTGTAAAGTTCTATGTAATAAGATTTAGATTTGATTCTTCATAGTCTTTACTTTCTCTACCGCGTATGTGCAATGTACATTGTAGGTAAAAAGGTATTTATTCAATCCAAAAAGTCTGATACCGAAATTTCACCGAAAGTTCATGTTTTCAGATCCACTGAATAAAAAATCATTTTAAGAAAAATATTCCAGTGTATATCTGTGTGGGTTTGTGTACCTGTGGGCGCCATAACTCAAGGTTTGTATTTAAGTTACGTAGCTTCCAAGGATACGATACGAAGATTTCAAGAAAATCCCCATCCCCAAATACCGTTTATGTGGAGCATTTTTCAAAAAATTGTGATTTTCTCAAAAATGGCTCTAATGATTTTGATTCAAATGCCGTATATTTAAGATATTTTTTATGATAAACAGAATGTATGTTTTGAATTTTCTGGAATAACCTCTGAAGAGCTCTTCATTCGGCATGCATTTTGTGTAACTGGTAAATCCTAAGAGATAGACCAAAACATGTTGCACAAAAATATGCATTTTTTTTTGCACAGTTAGCCGTTTCCGAAGTATTCCTTGCTATTGGTTTAATTTATAAACTACTTAAACTTTTCTCAAACGGGAAGTTATCTTAGTTTTGTTTTACTCCTACTCCCACAAAAATAACCGAATTTCAATTGTTTCGCATAGCGATAACTTTTAAAATTTTAACTATCGCATTAGACTAGAATATTACCACATGGTCCTTCTGATAATTCCTGCTAATATTAGTTAATTATTTTTTTCAGACAAACCGTGTGTAGGACACGTGTTGGATAGCTAGGGTCAGTCTGAAACATTTAAGCCATAGCTGGAATTTGAACTACGCTCTCCCAGTCTCTAGTTGGTTGCTCTAAACACTGGGCTACCATGGCAATATTCAACCACTACATTAAAGCCCACAACTGACTAGCATTCACCTTGAGGTTTGCCGAGAAATGCAAATCATTTGGTAAACTTAATGCTCTTTTGGCATGTTGCTATGGTAGCTCACCAATTAGAGTAACTGTCTAGTGACCGCGAGATCCGTTGTCCCAGCTATGGCATTGAATTTTTCAGTCTGATTTTACCTTTTCAATTCCTACTAATGCTCACCTCAATTAGCATGGGGTGGATAAATGAATAATTTTGTAAGAATATTTTTTTTGCAGAACAGGCAGAGGAAGTAATGTGAATGACACACATTAGATTTTTTTAAAACTAAAAATCCCATAAAAATCTGCATCCTATTTAAACATATTCATAGTTGGTGTCCCAGATATAGAAAAATGTTTGAAATTTTAATATTCAATTTAGATATGTTTATACATTATAGGCATAAATAGATATGGGTTAATGCGATTATAGTTCACATAGTGTAGATATGCAAAATAAACAAAGTTTTTTTTTTTTAATAATTACTGTAGCATTATGTTCCTTTTCAGAATTACCATACTACTCAAACTGATGCAAATCACAGCCTGTGGACCACTCATTTAACTGTCGTTTTAACATGTGAAGAGGAAAGTTGAATATAGAGGGCGCTTAATTTTCTTCAGTAGCTTTATATTTCTTCCCCAGGCCTCAGCTTGTAACACACACTGTAAATCTGTGGTATAACTTGAGGGTTTCCAGTTTTCTTTACGACCGCATGTGATGTTCTCCCGTTCCCCGGGTTCTCCGCATCGCATTCCACCGGTGCTCCATCTTCATTCCACGTATCATAAGTGTCGTCGCCTGCGGTGCCACAAGTAGCAAATAACGGGCGTTAAACACTATAAAAAGAAAAAAAAAACACATGCCCACATGCCTTACATAAGAGGTATTACATGCGAACACCTGTATAAGTATTAACATTATATAAAAACTGCTAAGTATGTATCATGTTTCATATATTAAATTAACAAATATTAAACTGACACCTTGAAATGTATAACAATAATTTAAAACTAGAAGCTATGACGTTTGTGTATTTACGAAAACTTAAAAAACGTAACCTTTAGTCCTCAGACCTTTGTGTCTTAATACAGACTTACCAATGGAGTATATTACCAAGATATGACGTCAAATTAAAATGCACTACAAACTTTACAATCTAATGAACATTTTCTGTGCAGACGACCGCTCGATTTCATTCATAAGAAGTCCGTTTAGCTCTCTCTCCATTATACACTTTACCTACATGACCGAGCGACCGACCATCTCATACCCACTTAGTTCCATTCACTAACTTTCTTTATCTGCATTGCACACAAACCACTCATACAGAAAATTATTTTTTATCTTCATCATGCTGATCAAAATTAAATGATCTTATTACTTAGTTCCTTATTGCGAAGGGAAATTAGGAAATATACAGATCAAATCCACGGTTAAATCTTTTTAAATTGTCGCTATACTTTTTCATTGCAACTCCGTTCTCTTGCGAAAACCAGGAGTAAAACAAACAGATATGAAACAAAAGATAAGATTTATATTTTTATGTTCTAAGCGTTTGTCTATCTCATAGGTTTACCAATTATACAAAAGTCATCCAGTATGAAAAGGTCCTCAAAAGTTATGCCCAGAAGATTGAATGTGTGGGTTTCGTTTATAATGAAAATATCATTCAAAATGTTCATAATAAAAATATTTTAATAAAAATTCTTAGAGACAGTTTTGAGAAAATCAATAAATTCGAAAAATGTTCCATGTAAAGGGTATTTGGGTTTGGGAGTATTTTTCGGAAAATTTTCGTATCGCTTTCATGGAGGATACTAAACCTAAAGAACCAAATTCACTATTTAACCAAACTTTCGTATTTGTCCACAGACACACACAGAGGCCTTTTTTTTTTTTAAAAAAATCCGATGTGTTACATTCACAGGACTTTCTCTACTTCTCTGTAACAAATTATTATTGAAAAGCTTCTATCTACTTCATGCTAATCAATTAGCAGAAATTGTTTTAATACTTGCTTCCTAGTAAGTAAGAGAAATATAAGGAGGTAGCCTACGCTAAAGTGACAGTCAATTCTTTTAAAAGCCAATTAAGTATTTTAAAACTAAAGTCAATAAAAAGGAATTTTTAAAAAAAAATAGTCAACTCCGCGAACAAATTCTGTATTGTGTATTTTAACAAGATCTATTCTTTTGAGTGCTAAGGTTTTGTCTGTCAATTACGGTTTACTATTTATGCAAAATTTATCTGGAATCTAGAGATTCCCCGAATATTCAAGATACAAATTTTATTTGTCATGTAAACATCTTTTATATCGTTTGAGAAAATCTACATTTTCGAAAAGTTATCAATGTACACGGTGGTTTGGGTTGAGGGAATTTTTCTCAAAATCTTTGTGTCGCATCCTTGGAACATACTTAACATAAATACCGAGTTTGTTATTTTACGGAATTTTCGTTTTTGATATTTATTTTCTAACAGTGTTTTTTCTTTTGGATACAGGGAACCCCAATTGTATTTCGGATGAAATATCGGTATTGCATTTTGGGTAAAAAAAATCTTACGTACCACGTACTATGTAGAGAGTGTAAACATGTTTTTTTTGGATTCAGGGGATCTCAAAACATGCAAATCCGCTGAAAACCCGGTATCGAATTTTTTGGGTGGAATAGAATATATGTATACTGTGCTAGAGAAGGTTAATAAACTGAAAATAGAAACGTACTACAAACCAAAATTTGCTGATTAGCGTAGTGTTTTTGCCCGAAGTTGAATAATTGAAGTAAAATTCACAGTTATTTCCAAATCACTTCCTTCCGCTTGATTTGCTAGATGAGATTTATACTCCTTCCCCGCAAATACCTTTTTTTAATTCTGCATAAACGTTTCATTTTTCCGGAGCTCTAGGAGATTTAAAACTCGTAAGCTTAAATCCTCCACAATATACATATATCGTAACCAGAATATACACTGTAAATTCTATTTGTGTAAATCAAATTATTCAATAGAAGCATTAACATGCGGATATATAGTCAGTACGTTTCCAGACTACTTCCCAAATACAATATGCGCATATTTTTACGAAATGCTGCACTGAACTCATACAAACGGATTTTTAAATGTAATCAGTTTTGAAAACGATTAAATGGCAGACGCGTTCGTCGCCATATACAAATGCTAATCACTTTATCAATTCAATAAATCCAATATTCTATATGAACGAAAGAACAGAGACAGAGGAATTGTTAAATCGTTTCGTATACCGTGGCAATGCAGTGATTTCAGGGATAATAAATTGGGGAACGTGTCAAATATCAATATTAAGCTCCCAGACTGAATCCCTAAATCCCTTTGAAAACCGAGAATTCACTCCCAATAATTGAAATCGCTAAATGTCACCTCATTGTTAGAGCCGTCCGGTGGTTATTATCTTTTCGCGCCTACAGAAAAAACGCGTTACAGCTGTCAGATATATTGATATAGCAAAGGCGTCTACGCAAACAGAAGCGAGGGGGGAAAAAATACAAGGGGTGGCGTAATCGTAACTAGTGGAATAAAGCGTATTATGAAGAATTCGTTTATGACGTAATACGCCTTTCATGACGTTTCTTCTTTCGAGGACTGACCGTGTTGTCTCGGAGGACGAGGAATCGATTATCTATGCGCTTTTATTAAATAATTCTCAACACCGATATTCACTTAGGTGCCAGTTGTTTTCTATGTTAATTTATACAGGTTTTTAATAAACGACATCAAAATAAGTTTTACGAATCCTAGACGTATCTTATATAAGCAATATGAGATAGAAAATGCATGGTCCACAGCTATACATAATGCAGTTTCTGGTATTGTAGCTGGTATTATGGTGTAGTGTACCGGAGGGGATTCCGCACCTCAGCCAATGATTAGACTTTTTTGTACACCAGGCCCCGGGAGAAGAGGATGAGATGACAGCAAATAAGGGCAGCTGGAACCAGACTGCGGCAAGGAGCCATCCTGAAGGGAGTCCGCGCCTCAGTTATGAAGCAACGCTCCTGTGTATACTGATGACCCTCAGCGCCATCCTGCTGCCAAGAGCAGGATTTCCAAAGAGTAATCATCTCCGCAGACCTTGCTGACATTTACAACCGTAGAAGAAAGATGAGACGGATGAAATGAAGGGTCAGGAAATTCGGGGCGATGTAAAGTCATCCTCAGCAGTCGCTAGTGACCCTGGAAAACCCCCGAAATAACTCAAGGTCAGAGAGGTTGGCCGTGGGGAACCGATCTCTCAACCTCCCGAACGCCTGAAACATCTGGCTCGGTCAGATGCAGATATTACACCAAATGCAGAAACAGAATGTCTTAGAATGTCTTAGAATGTCTTTAACACTGCTGCACGAGTATATAAATATCGATTTTCAGCAACTCGTTATTGGCGTTCTCAAGATGTATCGCTATAAAAGGTCTCAAACCTCGGACTAATCACTTCAGAGTGCGACAGTGACATTGATAACTGTCTTCTTACATTATACCTATGGCCTACTTTAATAAGTTTTTTTTAACATATATTTGTTTTTCAAATAAAAATATATTAATTACAAATTTTAGGAATATATATAGCTTTTTTTTTTTTCCAGTTGATGCACTTTAAAGATTAATCTTCAATTTAAGTATGCAAGCTCATGATTATTAACAGGCATTTTTAAATTTAAATCTTGTTTTCTCTAGCTACTCTGTACATACGCATTAGAGAAAATAATAATTGTTATTAACTAATCATGCAAGCTAGAATTTTGAAACAGGACAAAAATATTAGTATGGCTGTGTGTAATAACTGATATAAATTGGAATAAGATACTTTACATAACGCGAATTTTCCAAATGTCACAGATTCATAAGCTTAATACATAATGATAAAACCTAATGACCCTAAAGGTCATGGGCGCATTTACTGTCATATAGGTAATGTTTTTATCATCTCTACCACGAACATTGTGGGTAGAGAAAGTAATGCATTACACTCTTAAAATACTAGACTAACGCTTTGGCCTAAAGAATTCCCAAATTTCCCTAACACGGATAAGGAAATCAATAGTATGCATATTTTTAATAACCTTTATATATGTTAGTTTTAACCTCTCAAGGTTTTATCACGGTTTTGTATTATTTACAACAATATAATACTAACAGTTATAATGTACAATTAATTACCGGTTTAAAATTTGGTTCCTTGGCTATACTTAGTTTATATAATTTATTTCTTTTGGGGTAACTAATTATTTTATGAATGAATGAATGAATGAATAAGTGTATTTATTGAAATAACAATATCAATAACGGGTCCACAGATCGTACAACAAATAATTAAAAGAGTAATCACCCTTCTCTATTGGCAGCCCTCTCAGATCTCAGCTGTCTTGCTTTAAATTTACCTAGCCGTCCACGCCTTCCGTGCCTGCCAGTAGCGTCCAACATGCTTCTAGCTCTACATGAAGAGGCATCGTTGAGTATTGCAGCAATATTTTTGGATATACCAAACCGACTGCGTTGTCAATCGAATTTTGGGCATATCAACATGAAGTGAACTACTGTTAATATTGTGTTATATGCATATTGGTGGAGGACTTTAATTTAGCAGATATGAATGTGTCAGTTTGGTATGTCCAATTCTCAGTCGGGATATCACAACTTGATTTCGGCGAAGTAGCTGCCTCGTTGGGTACTCTTGGGATGAAGTTCGTCAGCTAGCTTGTGGAGTTGTCCACATAGTGAGCCATTCTTTGTGTATTTTCCTGTTAAAGTGTGTGGCTGCATCATCAAGAGAAATTGATACAGAAGCTTCCTGTATCGGTAATTCTGTAGCTTGTTTTGCTGAAGTATCAGCCCTCTTTCTCGTTTTCAATAATGTTGTGAAAAGGTATCTACATAAAATTGATACTCTTTTCTGATTCGGAGAGAGTGGCGACAAGGCTGTATATTTTTTGTATGATAGTATTTGTGGGAAACATGTTTTGAAAGGTGTTGAAGGCTGATATAGAATCACCAGTAATTATGAAAGAATCATGATCTGAGATTTCCAGAGTGTATTCCAATGTCTTTTTAATTTCTCTATACGTACTATGTACATAGTTTATAGAGGAAGTATTGTATTCCACTCAAAAATTCGATACCAAGATTTCACCGGAAATGCATGTTTTAGGACCCCCTGAATCCAAAAAAAAGCATTTTCAGAAAAAAGTCCGTGTATATGTGTGTGTCTGTCTGTGTGAGTGTCTGTGGACAGCATAGCTCAAAAACGAAAAGACCGTTAAATACTAAACTTGGTATTTAGATTTGGTATCTTCCAAGGAAGCAAGTCGAAGATTTTAAAGGAAATCCCCCACCCCTAACTACCCTTTAAATAGAAAAATTTCGAAACTTTTGATTTTCTAAAAAATGGCTCTAACGATTTTGATTAAATTCCCGTATATTAAAGTGATTTACATACCAAATAAAATGTATATCTTGAATTTTCTGGGAATAGCCTCTGAGGACCTCTTTATTCTAGGTGAATTTTGCTAAATTTTGCTTAACTGCTAAACGGTAAGAGATAGACAAAAACTTACCACACAGAAAATGTTGATCTGATCAAAACACACAATTTATGTGCTTTATATTTTTGTTGTGGAGGTAGCCGTTTCCGAGATATTCCTTGTTTTTGGTTTCAGTTGTAAGGACTTAAACTTTTCTCCGACAGGAAGTGTCCGTTTTTCTTTTGTTCTACTCCTGGCCAAGCAAGGAAGCGATTTGCAATGACAATCGAATAACACAGTTTTTATAACAATTGACTATCGGTTTAGCCTAGTGTATTCCCTTATTTTCTTTCTACATGTAAAGAACTTTAGTAAGAACATTCTGCTAATGATTATCTCGATTAGCAAGGTGCAGGAGGAAGAATAATCTTATCTAAGAAATTTGTAGAAGAGCTAGAGAAAGTTATGTGAATGTAACACATCAGATTTTTAACATCATACAGTTCACAAGTAAATATGAAGAAGAGGAATGATACTTTGTGCTATACATCAATAGAACATCCATTACCTTTTTCAGTTTTGTACCATCCGAAAGATGCAGAGGTGGGATGTGTATTCTTCAGCTTTTCTTTACATAATTTTTGTAAGATTAGCTGGTTGGTATTTAGCTTATAATGTTGCTTAGATCTATGTCAACGGAGAGTAATTTCATCTTCCAAGGTGAATGCTCCAATGATATATTAGGAACTGCGGTATTCATTACTTGAAATATCTGTTGTTTTTTTTTCTGATGTGGAAACGTAATTGATTGTTGTGAAAGAAAACTATCACGAACAGGATTTGAGAAAATCAGTGATATATTCTGGATATAAGCGTTGCTGTTATTTTGGGAGCACAGGTGATGCTTAACTGTTTTATACGGCATTGTAGTGGATTTTCATTGGCTTCTATTAGCATGCTATTTACGGGGTTGGCACGTATTGCACCTAGATAAGGTATATTCCATTTTAGTGCCTATTAAAGCTTTATAGCTGCTTGATATCGTTATTAACATAAGGTAGATAGACGAATTAACTTTTTACTTCCTCTACACGTACTATGTACATAGTGTATAGAGAAGGTATTGCACCCAAAATTTCGTTATGAAGATTTCACTAGAAATATATGTTTTGAGACTCCCCAAATAAAAAAAAATTTAGAAACATTTTGGCGCGCGCGCATGTGTGTGTGTCTGTGGGCAGCATAGATCAAAAACGAAAAAACCGTTAACAACCAAACTTAATATATAATTTTGGTTATTTCCAAGGATTCGACACGCGTATTTTCAAGAAAATCCCCACACCCCAACTACCCCACACCCTTTACATTGAACATTTTTCGAAGTTTTCGATTTTATCAAAAATGGCTCTAACACTTTTGATTAAAATATCGCACATCAATGATATTTACATGAGAAATAAAATGTACATCTTGAATTTTCTGGGAATAGCCTCTAAAGTCATCTTTTATTCTGGTAACTGGTAAATCGGGGTCGTCTCCTTAGCGCGGTGGTAGCGCAGCTGCCTACCAAGCGGGAGACCTGGGTTCGATCCCCAGTACCGGCGTGGGGATTTTTCCCCCGCTGGGAGACCTGGACCGGGGTGCACTCAGCCTCGTGAGGTCCCTGGGGGGCCAATTGAGGAGCTACTTGATGGAGAAGTAGCGGCTCCAGGTCGTGAGGACCGCATTAACCGGCCGGGAGGGGCTCGAGGCGCTGACCACGTCTCACCCTCCAATACTGCACCCCATCCATGACGTCTGTAGTGGACCGAGATGGGGGACGCAGCGGCCGGGCGGTAGGCCAAGGTTCCCCGTGAGCTGTCGTGCCATGGAGCTATAACTGGTAAATCGTAAGAGATACACAAAACTTTACTTAACAAAAAATGTATATCTCTTTAAAACACACAGTTTATGTCATATACATTTTTTTCGTGGGTTGAAAGTTTTTAAGATATTCCTTGTTATTGGTTTCAGTTTTCTAAAATACATATACTTTTCTTATATGGGAATTTGTCAACTCCTGGCCATACAAACAAAAGAATTTCAACCACATAACAACCAGCTTTTAACAAAGTTCACGATTGTTTTATCCTAGTGTATTCCCTTATTTCCTTTCTACGTACAGGCATGTAATAAGACGCTTTCTGCTATTTTTTTTTTTTTTTTTTTTTTTTTTTTGTCGATTAGCATGAACGACATAGAAGAATATGCTTTTTAATTATAATGTATTGCAGAGATGTAATTGGAACACATAAGATTTTTAAGAATAGTTTATTGCAGAATATGCAGAGAAAATCAGATATACTGCTTCCCATGATATTGTTTGTTAAAGGTTTACATTTTCCTATACTTACACTTTTCTCAAATGAGAATTCGTTATTCATATTGTTTCGTCCTGATCAGGCAAAACTAATGGAATTTTAACACCATCACATACGACCAGCTTTTAAAAGATTCAACTATCGCGTTAACTTATTGAACTTTCTTATTCCCTTTGTACATGGAAGTAATTAGTAATAAAAGATTCTGAAAATGCTTATCTTGATATGCGTAAAGTATAGAGAAGAATAAGATTTTTTTAAGTAATAGGTAGAAAACGTTATGCAAATGTAGCATCAGATGTTTTTAAATTTTACAATATAAAAAAAAATTGTGATGTGTTAAATTCACATTAATTTTTCTGCCTATTCTTCAACGGGCTATTCTTAAATATCTGATTCTTCTATGTACTTCGTATTAATATAGATAAACCCTTATAAAATAATTTTTTTTCGTATTTCCTTGAGAATACAATGAATATAGGGGAATTCAGTAGCTTAAGCGATAGTAAAATATTCTAACAGCTAGTCACTAAGTATTTGTTAAAATGCCATTATTTTTGCATCACCAGGTGATTAAAAGCTTTCCGTTTTAATAGAATAAAAGTTTGAAAATTTAAACCAATAAAAAGAAATATCTTGGAAATGCTTATCCTCACAAAAAAGCTTGTTAATCAAAAGTTGTTTACTCTCTTTTTTCCTTAAAATGTTGTGTAGCTCTTACGATTTATCACAGGTATGAAAAAGTCTTTCAGAATGAAAAGTTGTTCACGTGCTATCCCCGAAGAATAAAAAAAAGATACATTTTATTTGTTTATGAAAATAACAAACATATTTTTATCAAAACCGTTGGAACCATTTATGAGGAAATCAAGATTTTCGAAAAATGTTGCTTTTAAAACCGTGGGAAATTTAGGAGTGGGGGATTTTATTCAACATTTCCATATGACAGCCTCTGAAGTTACCAAAACTTAAATCATAATTAGTAAAAGCGAACGTTAAATACTATGAAAACAAAACAAAATTTGAATACTAAGTTCTAAAAATGGTTTTTGGATTCTGGGGAGATTCGAATTTTTGTGGCTTGAATATAATTCTTCCCCTACCTCTTGTACGTAGTAGAAGGAGTAAAAGGAAAACCGTAGTCAATGTAACAATGGAATCTATATTGTACTGCATGTCCGTTAAAATCCTAATTTATTCAAAATATTTTAATGTAATCTGGTATCGATTATGTAACGCTATTTCGAATACTTTATTAGTATCTGTTTAATTATATCTACTTTATAGCTCTGCAATTAAATATATGATATAACGATATAATCTGCATGAGACATGGGCAATAATATTAATGAATTGTAAATGCATAAATAAATAGTACTAGCGTTTAATCGACCTGGGTAATAGAAGCATGGAAGCGAAGTCGCCAGAAGTACCTCGCTCCATCAACGATTCAGTCCTCTATAGATTACGGTTGACAGGTGCTGCAAATGATCCGATTCATCTAACTTTTAGGAGCTTTATCACGCAGATTGCGTGCAACTTTTCACTCAGATCTGAAAGTGGTTGAAGAGTAGATTTTAAATGTTTCTACCGGCGTACGAGAACTGCCCGAAATATTAAACAATGAACAATCTGATGTAATCCAGCTGATAAAAAGGGTAAGAGGTAGAGAAAGGTTTAATTACACTGAAAAATTTAATATCGAGATATCTCCGGAAATATATTTTCGAAGGTGCATCTAAAAATCCCGTATATGTGTGTTGTGCAAAATAGTTTGGATTGAATACTAAATGTAATTTAATTTTGCAACTTATGCTTCTGGATTACACACTTAACGTTTAATAGAAGCGAAAATTATGCAGCATAGTAATCTGAATTTTTGTCATTATGTGAATCCCTGTAAAAGAAAAAGTTGAATAAACGGAATTCTAACTATAAAGAAAACAATATGTGAACCTATACAATTTGAAATTTTAGTAGATATGTTAAATTCTGATCTTTATATTGCATTAATTTACATTCTTGAAGAGAAAAATGTCATCTAAATGTCGAATATGTAATTGGTTTTGCATTTCTTTAAAAATTCGAACTAGCAATATATATATATATATATATATTTAAATTCCTTTGTAAATCAGGAGTAAGCATAATAATATATAGTCTTTGAATAATTGAAGACATTTTAAAACACAAATCACACACAATGATTACAAAACCTCCAAAATTTAAAAATGCAGCAAATACCTGTGGATACATGAACAAATATGGCTTCAATTATATACATGAGCAAAAAATAAATGACTAAATAATCATCTTGCATTATAAGCTCCAGTAAACTTGAGTACGTTAGATTTCAATACAGATAGAGACAGATTATTTGAGAAATGAAATGCATATTCAATTTAAAAAAAAAAGCGCACGGTGTTGCACATTTCTTAATGAGAGTAACACACTATTGCACCAATGTCCAAATTTATCCAAAATATTTACACAGATTAAAGTCCGGCTCTACAATAACACACATCTTCCTCTGGATAGTAACCCTCTAGGATAGTTTGTAGAGCGTCAAATTTGCCATTCTGAATTCGATGGAAGAGCTACAGATGGGAAATTAGTAAACTAGAAAGCAATGGAGAATTGCTTTGTAAAGCAGGCCACAACAACCAAAATGAAAGATAGTCTATACCAGGGAAATTATTTTACCATGTTTTAGAATAAAATGGAAGAGATGACCCTAAAATGTGATAAACCTCATAGAAACATGTAAAATGGACGGGAACAAAGTCTGATGCCATAACCTGGACGCGGGGGGGGGTGCAAATAATTGCGTTAGAGTTCACATAACCTTGCTTATCTGTTGGTCACTTTTTGCTGATGCACTTCTCGTTTCCTTATGCTCCTCCTAAGCAGAAATTTATGCATACTGATATTAGAGAAAGAGAGAACTTATATGTATAAGAGTGAACGATAAAAACCATATATTTTGACAGTCCCATTGCAACCAGATTTTGAAACATTTGACAATCGATTTAGCCCAGTTTAGCCTTATTTACCTTTTATTTATACGGAAGCAGGTAATAAGACAATTTATAATAATGTTTATGTCGATTAGAATGAAGTAGATGGAAGAATAAGCCGGCATGTTGCCATGGAAGATCAGTGGCAGAACAACCGGCTAGAGATCGGGAGTTCGGTGGTTTAAGTCCCGGCAATGCATTGAATTTTTCCAAGTTCTTTAACATAATTTGTTACAGAGATGTAAAGATAGTCATGTGAATGGAACACATCGGACTTTTTAGATTTAGGTGCACACAAACGATATATTTAGGGCTATATCTTGACATCGAATTTTGGAACAATAGCTTTCCTACTTACTATACCTACTAGAGGAAGAAACCATGAACATCGTGCATAGCTTATTGTTTCCAAGTTGTTCTTTGCAGCTCTAGTGTTTTTGAATCCTCTGCATGGAATTTTCAGCTCGAGTGCAGTAATCCCCGAGAGGCGGTAGAGAAAGTAAAACAAGAACCGCTATAACTCGTATACCAAGACGGATGCCCAAACAAAAGCACAGCGCGTGTGTGTATGACGTCTTCATACACGCAGTTCCTGAGACACTGGATCTTGACATGTGATGTAAATAAGCCCTTTTCCTCAAAAGAGGCGTTTCTCTCCCAAGTTGCTCAATACCCAGGAACCACGAGCGCGGCTTCAGGAGTTGGCAAACTTTGTCCGTTCCAAGTTTCTAGGGGCGTGGGGCCCGTATCGGAGAGACACCTACGCTTTATGCTTCTGAATGGGTTACACCACCAAGCCCCAATACAGCTTCAACGTGCGAGTTTCCTTAACCGGCAAGGTACTTCGTATCTCTGTTTTATAGTTGAGCTTCCCGTTGGGGTCCGACATAACGGGCCACTGGGTTAACGTCAGTGAACAAAGACAAAACACCCAAGATGTTTTCATCTGCAAACGGAAGTCGCACCTGCGATCGCCATTATGACATAAAGTGACACTTTGTTTTATTTAGCACGTACATATTAGAGAAGGTACTAAAATCTCCATACCAATAATAGCTGAAATCAATCCCTGAATCCAAAATAGGCATTTTCGAAGAAAACTTATGTGTTCCATTCACATTACTTTCTCTAGCTGTTCTACAAATAAACTTTCCTTGCAAAATAATGTTTTATCTACGTCATGCTATTCAAGATAAAATTTGACATATGTGGTTTTATTATTTCCTTCTTTGTAATTAGAAGGACATTAAGGGAATACGCTAGACAAAATCGATAGTTGGAACTTTTAAAAACCACCTGACAAGTGAAACAGTTGGAATTCGGTTCTCCTTGCTTGTTAGGAGTAAACAAAAGACAGACGAAAATGAATGTCTTCCTTTGAGAAAAGTTTATGAGGACACTGGTGCAAATTTGCGCTTTTTAGAAAAAATGCGAAATTTGGTTTTGACCAATAACAAGTACAATATCATTTTTTCTTTCATTTAACACTGATGGATTGAAAATTA
This sequence comes from Hymenopus coronatus, assembly GCA_030762935.1. Lineage (NCBI taxonomy): Eukaryota > Metazoa > Arthropoda > Insecta > Mantodea > Hymenopodidae > Hymenopus > Hymenopus coronatus. The sequence goes on along the minus strand of CM060895.1, from coordinate 93,038,803 downwards.
CCCTATTTTTAGATTACCTATCGGACATTTTAAATAAAAACTAGCATGCCAAATTTCAGGCCTCTGTTTAAATTCTTAACCGCAAAAAGGCTTCCTTTTATTACTATTCAATTCTTTCTAAAAATAACATCTGATGTGTTCCATTCACATGACTTTCTCGATATCTATGCAATACATTATTCTTAAACAGTTTATTCTTCTATTTACTCCAAGCAAATCTAAAAATAAATACCATAAATGGCCTCATTATTTGCTTCTTTGTAAGTAGAAGAGAAATAAGAGGCTAAAGCGATAGTCAAATCTTTTAAAAGCTTGTTGCTATGTGGTATAAGTTCCTTTGTTTGTAAGGCCAGGAGTTGACAAATTCTTGAATGAGAAAGAGTTATAAGTATTTTAAAACTGAAACTAAACAGAAGGAATATCTCAAAAATGATCAACTCCACGAAACAAATGTACATAACATAAATTGTGCGTTTTAACGAACTCTACATTTGTTTTAAGTAAGTTATTTTCTATCTCTTACGGTTTACCACTTATGCCAAATTCCGCAAAATTCATTCAGAATAAAGATGTCTTCAGAGACTATTCTCAGAAAATTCAAAATACACATTTATTTATTATGTAAATGTCTTAATATACAGTGTTTTAATCAAAACTATTTTTGACAAAATCAAAATGTTCGACTAATTTTTCCTAAAAGAGGGTAGCTTGAAAATCTTTATGTCGCATCCTTGGATGATACCGAACTTAAATACCAAGTTTAGTATTTAACGGACTTTTCGTTTTTGAGCTATGCTGTCCCTAGACACACACATACGCACGGAATTGTTGTTAAAAACGGGTTTTTTGGATTCAGGGAGTCTCAAGACATATCTTTTCGGTGAAATCTCGGTATCAAATTTTTATTGCAATACAATACCTTCTCTATACACTATTTACATAGTAGGTATAGAGACTATCGATTTTAGCCTAATGCAACCACTATTTACATCTCTATACCTACTATGTAAATAGTGGTTGCATTAGGCTAAAATCGATAGTTAGGTCTTTTAAAAGCTGATCACTAAGTGAAACAATTGAAATTCGAGTTTCCTTGATAACTAGGAGTAAACAACAGACAGACGAAAAGTCTTCTTTTGAGAAACGTTTAAAAACCTTAAAAAGAAACCAATAACTTGGGATATCTCGAAAACGATTAACTCTACGATAAAAGTGTATATTTTATGTGTAGTAAGTCTTTGTCTATCAGTGTGTCTTAACTACATAAAAGTTATACAAAATTAATCCAGAATAAAAAGGTCTTCAGAGGCTATTCACAGAAAATTCAAGATATGCATTTCGTTTGATATGAAAATATCTTAAACATATGACATTTTAATAAAAAACGTTTGAGTCATTTTTTAGAAAATCATTTTCAAAAAATATCCCACCTAAAGTTCTTGAAAACTTTCGTATCGCATCCATGGAGGTATTTATTAAAATTTTCGTTTTTAAGCCATGCCCACAGATAGACAGACACACACGTACATACACACATGCACACACCGATAGACAGACAGACAGACACACACACACACACACAAACACACACACACACACACACACACACAGTACACAAGGATATGATTCTAAAAATGCTTTTTTTTTTTTTGGACTCAGGATGTCTCAAACATATATTTCCGTTAAAATATCGGTATCGAAATTTTGGGCGAGTACAATACCTTCTCTATCCACTATGTACATTGTACATACATGCTAGAGAAAGTAGACAGGTCTCGTGGCCGTGTATCTATGAACAGCTGTACTCAGAAAAGAAAAGTTCGTTAAGAACCAAACTTAGTGCTTAAACTCAACATTTTGTAGTGACACAAAGATTTTCATAAAAATCCACCTACTCCAAAAACCCTTATATGAGAGATTTTTCGAAATGTTCGATTTTATCAAAAAACGCTGCAGTAATTTTCATTAATATGCTATATATTTTATTTTTAGATGAGGAATAAAATGCACATCTTGAATTTTTCAGGAGTAGCCCATGAAACTCTGAACATTCTGAACATCTTTTGAATAGCTAGTAAACTGTAAGAGACGGACAAAACTTACTATGCAAAAAAATTAGATAGCATTAAAACATACAATGTATGCGATACACATTTTTTTTAGAGTTAATGATTTCCGAGATATTCCTTATTATTGGTTTCAATTTTGAAATATTGATACCTTTCTGATATAGGGATTCGTCATTCGTTTTATTTTGTTCCACTCCTGTCATGATGCAAAGAAAACAAAGTTCCCAGTAACTCGTATAACAAGAGCTTTAAAAGATTTTTACTATCGCTTTAGCCAAATGTACTGTATTATTTCCCTTTTGTACTTACAAGGAGCTAAGTAAAAATACCACTTCTGCTAGTGTCCAACTGAATTAACCAAACGTAATCAGAAGAACAAACTCTTGTAATAATAGAATTACTTAGAACAACTAAAGAAAAGCATGTGAATGGAACATCTGATTTTTGGTGTCATTGTGTGTGTATTTTTGAGCTCAAAAACTAGAATTTTTTTTTTTGGTAGTGTTTAACGCCCGCTTTAACTACTAATGGCACCGCAGGCGGTGACACTGGTGATACATGAATGATGATGGAGCACCGGTGGAATGCGATGGCGGGGGAAACCGGAGTACCCGGAGAAAACCCGCCCCAGCGCCATTTTGTCCACCACAAATCTCACATGCGGTCGCTTGGGATCGAACCCCGACCGTCTAGGTGAGAGTCGAGAGGTCTAACCACTCGGCCACGGCGCGGCCTCAAAAACTAGAAGTGTGTTAAATGTTGAACATACTATTCAAGTTCAGTAACTTCCAAGGATGCCACGAACATTTTCAGAAAAATCTCAAACACCTCAAACTACCCTTTAAATGAATGTTTGACTTTTTTTTTTTAAAAAAAAGAAGTATAACGATTTTGATTAAAATAGCATATATTAATGCTATTTAGATGATATATAAGATTCATTTCTTGAATTCTTTTGGGAATAGCGTATGAAGCCGTCATAACTGGGAAACCATACGGCATATGCAAAAACATATAACACAAATATGTAGATCTGGTTAAATCACACAGATTATATCCTATTTGTTTTTTGTGGAATTAACCTTTTCTGAGATATTTTTTGTTGTTGTTTTCAATTTATACCTGATACTTTCCACAAATTGGATGTGTTTTTCGTTTTCTGCTCTTAATCAAGCGAGGACTACGTTTTAAAGGAGTTCACTATCACTTTAGCCTAATGCATTACCTTATGCCTTTATATTTACAAGACAATTTTTAATAAATGAATATAGGCAAATTTGTATCTGAATTATCGTGAAGTAGTTTGAGAAATACTCATCTTAAACATAGTTTGTGGAAGAATGGGTAGAGAAAGACATTTGAATGTAACACCAGAATTTTTAAGTATTATTAACATTTATTAATTGAGACTCTCGTTATATATAAATTTCTCTATCATTCACACTTGCGTGCATAAACAGTGGTTCATTCCCTAAATTGAATATTATTTTGCTCTCCGTAAGATTTCTACATTCAGGAAATAAGCTGTTATTAGTTCTCTATGTGACTGACCTGAAAAACAACTCCGATAAATAAACACAAATCCAATGAACTATCTTTTAATCGTTGTGAACTGGAGGGGTTGATCGCATACCGCACCTAAGATGAGTTTCGCTATGATTTGTTGTTAGTATACAATAGGAACACTCTCCGTAATATGTATAACTTGTCTCGAGACAGCTGCGGCAATAAATAAATCTCTAAACATGTTATTCTGGTAGTGGTATTGACGGGGATTGGCTCATACATGTAACTCAGTGACAAGTCGCCATGTCGGCTATGAAACTTCGCAAATCGATTTTATGAACACGATAGTGTAACATAAAGTTTAAGTTATAATATCTCTCTTAGGCCGTTTGGTCATATTTTGGGGTATATAAAGTACCCTATCAATCCAGTTGTGGAATTATCTAAAAAAAAAAAAAAAAAGAGTTGGTTACATTGGCATAGTGTGGGTTGAGATTTGATCAGTACCAACACAAACAATTCCGTTCCAACATGGACCTTATTTTATTCACGAGGGTGTACATAATTGGTAAAGTATTGAATTCAACTCAAAAATTCAACACCGAGATTTCATTGGAAATATACGTTTTGAAGTCCTCTGAAGGCAAAAACTTTTCTAGAAAAAAGATGTGAATTTGAACAAATTAACTCAAACGTAATGTCGGATAAATACCAAAATTAGTACCACATTGCTGTTACATGGCGTTCTCAACACACTCTTGTACAAACCATTGCTACAAATGCTAATTCTTCTATCTAGTTCATCTTATTCGAGATACTCGAACTGTAGAAATTTTTGCTTATTACCTTGTAGTTCAACAGGATTAAGGAAATGCACTACGGTTTAAGCGATAGTCAACCGTTTTAAGAACGTGTCCTATGCGACGGCTTTGAAATTCGGTTATTTTCGCAAAAGTTATTTCTGTATGAAAAACTAATATGTGTTTGAAAATTCGAAAATAAATGATTAAACTCCACAAGAACAAATATTAGTATACAAATTGAGTGCTGTTAGAGATACTTTTTGGAAAAGTATCATTCAAATTCAAGAAATTTCAAGACACACACACATATATCATTAGTTATTAAACTCTAAGCATATGGTATTTTAATCAAAATCGGTAGAGCAAATTTTAAGATAATCAAACGTTTTGGAATATTTCTCAATTTAAAGAGTAATTTTCGGTAAGGATAGTTCTTGAAACACCATGTGAAATTTCGGTACTGTTTGTTGGGCTAGAATACAATACGTTCTCTATACACTATGTACATATTACGTGTAGAGAAATTAAAGTACGACATAAAATAATGTAGCCATAAGTCAAATGCCCGCACCAATATTTTTCAACCATGAAATATCTGCGGCTTCCTTTCCATATACTGAAGGTTGATGGGATGAGAAGCAAAATTCACCTACATCATTATAATATACAATTTTAGTTTCTCTACACGCACTATGAGCATAGTGTATAGAGAAGGTGTTGTATGGGAGCCCCTGAATACAAAAGCGGTATTTTTAGAAAAAATCCGTATGTGTGTGTGTCTGTAGCTCACACACGAAAAGTCCTTTCAAGAAAATCTCCCCACCCCAAGATATTTACATGTCAAATAAAATGTATATCTTGAATTTTCTAAGAATAGCCTCTGAAGACCTCTTTATTCTGGATCATTTTTATTGAAGTTTGCATAACTGCTAATTCTTTAGAGATAGAGCAAAACTTACTGCACAAAAAATGCTGATCTCGATAAAACACACAGATTATGTCATATTCATTTTTGTCGTGGAGTTGACCATTTTCGAGATATTCCTTGTTATTGATTTTAGTTTTAAAATACTTACAACGTTTCTCATACGGGAACTTGTGAACGCTTGGTTACGCAAAGGAATGGATTTGAATGTCATAGCCACCACATTTTAAAACATGTGACTGTCGGTTTAACCTAGTTTATTCCTTTATTTCCCTTCTGCTTATAAGGAACTAAGTAATAAGACCGTTTGTACTAATGTTTTAGCATGAAATAGATATAAGAATAACCTTATTGACAATAATTTGTTACAGAGATGTAGAGAAAGTAATGTGAATGGAGCACATCAGGTTTTTTTTTTCTACCAGCACTTGACATAGGAAATAATTTTATTACAATACATATACGTTTTAATTCCTCTGTGTTTGTTTTTCTTATCATCATCGTCATTGATATCATTCTTATAATTTCGATTGTTATGACTTGAAAACATGAAATAACGCCATTTTGTGATGTTAACTTAAACCTCGGATAATAAGACAAGGCATGGCATTGTGTCTATCCTGTACTTTGGTTTAAAACTTCATCTTATATGCTTAAATAAACCCCAAGCCCTCACATCTGCTGTAGCTACCAGTTCACGTGCCTCCCATTTTTTATCAGGTTTGCAGGTAAGGTAAAACATGTACGACTCGTAACGTATGCTAGGCAGATATTCGATCTTGTGGTAAAAGCAGCGTGAAATTTTTTTCTTCGCATTTTCTGGTCTCATTTTCCTGAGGCGTAAATGCGATCTCGAAGCAGCTCTTGAGACCTGGATTTCAATTTCTAGAGTTAGATACATGCCGTACCTCGCACCAAATATGATGAAGATACCATAAAAAGACACTTTAGCGCTATAATATTTAACTGGTATTAACGTGGGAGCTCTGCGGTTTGTAGAATCGTAATCTCGGAAGATTAAATTTTCAATAAAGAAGATAGTCCAAGATAGCAGAAACTCTAAGCCTCTTAAATACAAGTGAAAACTATAGGTATAAAATACATTGTGACGCTATCGAAACGGTTTGGATTTCTTCGTGAAAAATGGTATATGAGCCATCGCTTGTAACACTCCATTTGGTACAGTGTCTGCCAATACGATCTTAATTTTTAAGAAAATAACCATTGTATGTGCAATTTTTAATTGATAACTACATTCCGTAGTTGAAGGACTCTCATGAATAAATTGTTTTATCATATCAATTGAAAAATGTGTTCCATTAATATTTACGTCCTACATTTTAATCATAGTACACTCAAAGACATTAAAAATGGATCTGAAAATACTTATCGTAAATCCTTTCGCCGACTCCGCCCACGTCTTCCACCTGATTTTACTATGTTCTTAAGAGCGTATTGTAAGGTGATAAATATGAAACGTAACTTGGGGCAATTAAAGTTCTGAATTGTGAACTGGTGATCCCTAAACGTTTTGGTTAGAGAATAACTATTCTCTCGCCGGGTGATATAAAGTTAGGTTAATCTTTTCTCTACGCTACATACTGAATTTCTAATACCAAGGTCCACTGAATTAGTACATTACTTATACAAGTCAACCTGTTCTAAGAAGAGACTAACAGAGTTTAGAGGGGAAGGAGTGGATTGACCAATCGGTTTTTGCTTTTAACTTTCTCTACACATACCATGCACATAGTGTATAGAGAAGGTATTGCATTCCACCCAAAATTCGATACTGAGATTTCAACGGAAATATATGTTTTGGGACTCCCTGAATCCAAAAAAAAGCACTTTTAGAAAAATGTACGTGTGCGTGTCTGTCTGTATGTCTGTCAGTCTGTCTGTGTGTATCTGTATGTGTGTGTCTGTGGGCAGCATAGCTCAAAAACGAAAAGACCGATAAAACCAAACCTTGGATTCAACACGAAGATTTTCAAGAAAATCCCTCCACCCCAAACTACCCTTTACATAGAAAAAAATTTGAAAATTTTGATTTTCTTAAAAATAGCTCTAACGATTTTGATTAACCTATCGTATATTAAAGATATTTTACCTCACAAATGAAATTGTATCTTGAATTTTCTGGGAATAGCATCTGAAGACAACTTTATTCTGGATGAATATTACCAAATTGTGCATCACTAATGAACCGTAAGGGATAAAAAAAAAAAAAAAAAAAAAAAAAAAAAAAAAAAAAAAAAAAACGTACTACACAGAAAATGTAGAGCTCTTCAAAACACACAATTTATGTCATATACATTTTTTCGTTGAGTTGATCGTTTTTAAGATACTCCTGGCTTTTCGAAAAACTTATGCTTTTCTCATACAGGAATTTGTTAACTCCTGCCCACACAAACAAAGGAACTTCACATAGTCACATAGCAACCAACTTTTGAATATCACTTTAACCTATTGTACTCCCTTATTTCCCTTTTACTTACAAGGAAGCAAGTAATAAGACTATTTCTGCGCTTTTCTTTTTTCGATTAGCGTGAAGTAAATATGTAGAAGTATTAGCTTTTTAACAGTAAATTATTGCAGAGATGTAGAGAAAGTCATGTGAATGGAACACATCACATTCTTATTCACGTGGTATGCTGTACCGAGTCCCCGTCAAACATTCACATTTTCAGAAAAATCAAGCGCCAGACGTATTTTTATCGTCTTTGATTGTACCAAAGGTAATACCAAAGTTTCTATCGCCAGTAGTTGGTAGAAGTGCCGCTTTAGGAGAGTTTGTTTTACTGTAGGTAGCTGTATTCCATTACATCGTTTTATAGTTTTGTCTTGTTTAAGATAACTTGTTTGTTTCACCATTTATCGTAGAAACTGGATTCTGCAGTGTTAGCATTAGCTTTGAGTATAGTTTCTTGTTAAATTAAGTTTCAATTTGAATATTACAACTGTCATTCAGGATCATTCTTATCTGATAAATTAAAACCCGTAAGTATTACCATAATGAATTGAACTCTTTAACTCTTTACCATAAACTAGAGTTAATTTTGTCCTAAATGGATAGATTTGACACAACTTTGGAACACATATTATTTTATATTGTATCCAATATGAAAACTGGATTTATTGATTTAATATTACATAGAGGAGCTCAACATTTTAATAAATTTATTAATTTTGGGATTATTAAAATCAACGCCATGAACACCATAATCAGATTTCATCAATTTTGGGCCTCCCTATTATATACTGGATACAGATAAAATAAAAAGTATAGCTCCCTAATAAACTTTTCATTTTATTGAGCGTCCAATATGCAATACAATACTTATTATCTACAATAATATTATAAGAGGACAAATGCGGTATTATTAAAATTATGGCGTTTATGTTTTTGCTCATGCTATTGAAATTTAACAACCATAAAATTAGTATATTTCCCAAATTTTGAGGTCCTGTATGTAATATGAGATTATACTATCGTAACATTTCCTGGTTATAATTTGGGAGTTGAATGAAATATTTACTTTTAAAGTTAATTTAACAACAAAAAACAAAATAGAGCCCAGATTTAATGCCGCCAATCTAAGTTGAGCAAAGCAGGGTCATCAGGATTCAGGAAATTAAAAACTGAAAGTGCATGTTAGCTATGTTTCGACCTGATAATGATAATAATTTTGTGATTTATAGAGAAATATTAGGATATCAGTATAAATAAGTATATCTATTTAGATATTGTTGCAGTGGCCGTTACAGCATAGCTTTTGGTGTCAAAAAACAGCGTTTTGATTGGTTCAAGGCACGCTGTAGGGTGGGGGAGATTTTGGAAGCCGTTGTTTTAACGTCGTTCGGGAGTTGTTAGCTAGCCATGAAGATATTAAGACACGCATAACTCTCCGGCCTTGGAACGCGAGGACCTATAGAACGGCCCAACAACACAGATAAAGTATGTAATAAAGAATATTATTGCGCTATTGAGTGAATGCATTTATGTGAAGTGAAACCAAGGTTTACTTTGGCAGAATAGTTCCCTGGTCCTCTCCATGCTTTAGGCAAAGGTTAATGTACTGCCCCATCTGAGCGTCCCCCAGTCATGAGCGTGTACTTATTTCAGGTTTAAATATATTTATTATTCACAATATATTTATTAATTAAAGCCATAATAAATTATTCATTTCGTATTGTTTTTTACTTTCTCTATACGTACTATGTACAAAGTGTATAGAGAACGTATAGCACTCCACCAAAAATGCTATACCGAGATTTCACCGGAAATATATGTTTTAGGGTCCCCTGACTCCAAAAAAAGTATTTTCAGAAAATGGTCAGTGTGTGTGCGCGTGTGTCTGTGAACACGATAACTCAAAAACCAAAAGTCGGTAAATTACCAAACTTGGTATTTAAGTTTAGTATCTTCCAGGGATGCGACACAAAGATTTTGAGAAAAATCCCCCTATCCCAAACTAACCTTTACGTGGAACTTTTTTCGAACATTTTGGTTTTCTAAAAAATTGCTCTAACGATTTTGGTTAAAATATCGTATATTGAATATATTTACCTGACAAATAGAATGTATATCTTGAATTTTCTGGGAATAGCCTCTGAAGACTACTTTATTCTGAGTGAATTTTACGGAATTTTGCATAACTGCTAAACCGTAAGATATAGATGAAAACTTACCACACAATTAGCGTAAGGCACGTCAAAACAACCAATTTATGTTATATACATTTTTTTTTGTGGAGTTGATTGTTTTTACTTTCTCTATAGGCACTATGTACATAGTGTATAGAGAATGTATTGCACTCCACCAAAAAATTCGATACCGAGATTTCACCGGAAATAATTGTTTTAGGGTCCCCTTCATCTAAAAAAAGCATTTTCGGAAAAAGTTCCGTGTGTGTGTGTGTGTGTGTGTGTCCGTGTGTCCGTGAACACGATAACTCAAAAACGAAAAGTAGGTAAAATACCAAACTTGGTATTTAAGTTTAGTATCTTCCAGGGATCCGATATGAATATTTTGAGAAAAATCCCCTCACCCCCAACTACCCTTTACATGGAACTTTTTTCGAAAATTTTGATATCCTAAAAAATGGCTCTAACGATTTTGATTAAAATTTCGTATATTAAAGATATTTACCTGACAAATAAAATGTAAATCTTGAATTTTCTTGAAATAGCCTTTGGAGAGTAGCTTATTCTGGATGAATTTTACTAAATTTTGAATAACTGCTAAACCGTAAGAGATGGACAGAAACGTACTAAACAAAAAATGTAGAGCACATTAAAACACACAGTTTATGTTATATACATTTTTTTCGTGGAGTTCGTCGTTTTTTAACCATTCCTTATTTTTGGTTTCTGCTATGAAAAACTTATACATTTCTCATACAGGAATTTGTCAACTGCTGTCCATACAAACAAAGGAACTTCAGTGACTTAGCAACCAGCTTTAGATTATCACTTTAACCTATGGTACTCCCTTATTTCACCTCTACTTACAAGAAAGCGAGTAATATGGCTATTTCTGCTAATGTTTTACTGATTAGCATGAAGTTAGTAGAAGTATAAGCTTTTTAAGTATAATTTGTTGTAGGGATATAGAGAAAGTCATGTGAATGGAACACATCAGCTTTTTTTAGATATTCCTTGTTTTTTGTTCCAGCTTTAAGAAAATTATGCTTTTCTCATACAGGAGTTTCTCAACTTCTGCCCATACAAATAAAGGAACTTCAGTGACATAGCAACCAAATTTAGACTATCACTTTAACCAACGGTACTCCTTTATTTCTCTTCTACTTACAAGAAATCAATTAAGAAGACTATTTCTGGTAATTTTTACTCGATTAGCATGAAGTAAATAGACGTACAAGCGTTTTAACAATACTTGGTTGCAGAGAAGTAGAGAAAGTTAAATGAATGGAACACATCAGATTTTTCAATTATGCTTTGTAAATGGGAATTATATTGTCAGATGAATAACAAGACACTGTGAAATCAGCATACTTAGAGACTCCATTTTACGTAATGTTATAAAACCAAAAACAGTTCTGAGATCCAGCTGCAGAGGCCGATAGGCGTATTAATCTGAATCTCAATATCAGCACTCTTTCGTGGATTTCAATAAACGCATACTAATCTTTTGGTACAACATAAAAAATCACTCAATGATATTGAAGAATGGAACTTTATGAACATATTCAAAATGGTTAAAACTCTGCTCAACTTAACGGAAATAAAGCAACTTGAAAAGCTGTATTCTTGTACAATCACTGCAGAAAACTTCTGATGTGTTCCATTCATATGACTTTCTCTAACCGTTCTGCAAGCAAACCAGTCTTACAATAGATTATTCTTTTATTTCTATCATGCTAAGTGGGATGACCATTAGCAGAAAATATGGTCTTATTACGTGCAAGTTGAAGGGAAATAAGGGAATACACTAGGCTAAAGCAAAATCAAATCTGCCGCTATGCGGCTAACATTTAAATGCGGTTCTCTTTGCAGGGCATGAAGTAAAACTATGCATGACCATCAGTAAAACAAAATACATATGAAACGAATGATGTCATTCCGCTTCAGAAAAGCTTAAGACATTTCAAACTGAATTAACAGGGAATATTTAGATAATGATTAACTCTACAAAAAATGATTATGGCATAAATTCCTTTTAGGAGTTGTTAGATTTTGTCTGTCTCTCACAGTTTATCAGTTATTCAAAAGTCATTCAGAATGAAGAGGCCTTCTGAGACTAATCCAGAAAATTCAAGATGCTCATTTTAATTGTGATGAAAATAGCTCATGCACATGGTAGTTTAATTGAAACCTTTATAGCCATTTTTGAGAAATTGAAAATTTGGAAGTATTGCATGTAAAGGGTAGTTGCCGTGGGTGATTTTCCTGAAAATGTTAATATCACTTAATTTAAATGTTTAACTTAAATACCAAATTGGGTACTCAACGCATTTTTCGTTTCTGAATTATGATGCCCACAGGTAAATGTTTTGTTTTTTGTTTTTATTTGGATTCATAGGACCCTAAAACATATATTTCCATTGAAATCTCTGCATCGAATTTTTAGGTGAAATACAATACCTTCATTATTGTATATTGTTCATAGGTGCTAGAGAAAGTAATAAATTAATAAAGCAAACATTAATTTATAGAACAAATTATTAGTCTATCTTTACATTTGCATAGTGATTAATACATTAGTATTCATTGTAAAGCTTTGCGTAAATATTTAACACCAGGTGACGGTTACGTGTTTGCCGCCTTCCAGAAAGTAGGTAGTTGAAATATAGAATGGGCTGTAATTTTGTTTTACTGTGGATTTACCATTATACTTCTAGTTTAATTTTATTGTTATTTATTTTTAACTTGGTTTTCGAACTATATACAATAACGATGCATTTCGGATTTTGTTTTACTTTTTATGTTTTCAGGTTTCTGGTGAAAAGTGAAATCATTTTGGATAAAATCAAAGTACGTTCACAGGCTATTTTAGAAGGAAATCCACTGGAACAAGTTTCAAATTTTAATTACATATGTTATGATATTAATACACTAAATGATTCTGAAGCTCATGTTAATAAACAACTCAAAATTCCAAACGATATGCGGCAGGAAGAGTTTAAAGAATAAAACCAGAAAGCCGACTGAAATTTTGCAAAAAAAATGGCTACATTTTCTTTAGGGATCGGTATATGGGTAAATTCAAAGAAAATATAAAATAAAGTACAATATGCTGATATGTCATTCTGAAGGAGAATAAAAGGTACACAAGATTGGATTGTCTTAAGACGCGATTATATTAGAAAAAATCTGATGTATATCATTCACATGACTTTCTCTACATCTTTGATACAAATTATTCTTAAAAAGCTTATACATAGGTTAAAGCCATAGCCAAAAGCTGGTTGCTATGTGACTGAATTCGTATGGACAGGAGAAACTCCTGTATGAGAAACTTTTTTAAAGCTGAAGCAAAAAACAAGCAATATCTAAAAAACAATCAACTCCCCGAAAAAATGTATATGATATAAATTGTGTGTTTTAAGGTGATCTACATTTTTTGTGTAATAAGCTTTTATCTAACTCTTGCGGTTTAGAAATTATGCAAAATTCCGTAAAATTCACTCAGAATAAAGTAGTCTTCAGAGGCTATTCCCAGTAAATTCAAAATATGCATCTTATTTGTCAGGTAAATATCTTTAATATACGATATTTTAATCAAAATCGTTACAGCCATTTTTGAGAAAATCAAAATTTTCGTAAAAATTCCTGGTAAACGGTAGTTTGGGGTGGGGGATTTTTCTCAAAATCTTCGTGTCTGAACTTGAATACCTAGTTTGCTATTTTACCGACTTTTCGTTTTTGCGTTATCGTGATAACAGACACACGGACACACACGGACCTTTCTCTGAAAATACTTTTTTTTTGATACAGGGGACCCTAAAACATATACTTCCGGTGAAATCCCGGTATCGAATTTTTGGGTGGAGTGCAATGCCTTCTCTATACACTACGTACATAGTGCGTATAGAGAAATTAAAAAACTGGACCCCTTTGGGATGAAAAATTAAAAAATTTGTGTTCCAGTCACTTGACTTTCTCTATCTGTTCTACACACAAAGTTCATACCAATGATTACTCTTATTTCTACTTAATGTTAATTTTAAAATGGAAACCAATTACAAGGAATATCTCGGAAATGATAACTCCACAACACAAGTGCTTGTGTGCTTTTATATCTCATTTTTGTGTACCAGCTTCTTGTTTATCTCTTATGGTTTACCAATTATGCAAAAGTCATCTAGAAGGAAGAGGACTTCAGAGGCTATTTCCGGGAAATGAAGGTATGCGTATTATTTGTCATGTAAATTTCTTTAATACATAGTATTTAAACAAAATCGTTAGTGCCATTTTTGAGGAACTCAAAATTATCTTAAGTTTTTTCATGTAGGTAGCATTTTTTTTGAGTGGAAGATATTCTTGAAAATATTGGTGATGAGACCTTAGATAGTAATCAACTTAAATACCTAATTTGATATTTAATGGACTTTTCATTTTTGAGTTATAATGTCCACACACCACACACCTAACCTTTTTCTAACAATGTACTTTTTATTTTCAGGGATCTCAAACATATATTTCCGTTGAAATCTCGTTGCCTTCCCTACCCACTATGTACTATGTTATACGTGCTAGAGAATGTAATATGTGAATATCGTGACAAGTGCCTCCAGCACATGAATAAAATGAAGGGTAGAAGTCTCTCAAAAAGTAGATTCAATTATAAGGAGACTTGGGCTAGGGATATAGGTAGATCTAGGAGCGATGGAAAGAGAAACTGTGAAGCTGAAATAGGCAATTTTGCGACTCCATGTAGTGAAGAGAAAGAAGGTTACTTGAAAGAGGTAGTGCTCAACAGATGGCAGAAATGCTTACTCAAAGGAAAGCGTATTTTCCCGGGGGTACCAGGCGGTTAACTAGTTGTATCGGTAATTTATCGCTCTCCCTGGGCAGCTCCGACGGTGCACCGGAAATATTGTGGACTTCTGCGCCTCTTTGTGCCTTGTCTTCCTGTGGCCTGTAGTCGGCTGTGGTTCATTAATTTATTCCTTCCGTTAGATGTTAGCCTGAATAAATGTTTTAAGTCGTGGAGCAGGAGATATTCTCCTCGTATCTCATATCTACTGCACACTAGATGCATTTAACCAATTTAAATCAACTGACGAAAATACAAATAAACATATAACATCATGAGATCAGACGTCTTTTAAAAGAAAACAAAAGTTTTAAATATGCAGGTTTCAGGAAATTGCTTTCAGTTGTTGCAGGAAGTCAAGAGCATTAGAGGCAAGTTCACAGAAAAGTGGTTATGTCCAACATTCCGCTACGTCTGTCGTAAAACCACGAAGAGTGGAAGAAGCGAAGCGTGCACGATAAACTAAGAGTACCGCAGAGGATTATCAAACCGCCCGAGAGTTGTCGTTTCTCCTTGTACATTTCCGCTTTCCATTCCCAAAGCTACTTCGACAACGGAGATCTCAGATATCAAGTTTAGGGATTTCCACAAATATTGGCCACCATTGCAGACGCAAAACACGTAGTTATTCTGCTTGGTAAAGAAAAATGGAGCCTGTCAAAGGGAAATAAAGGAGAAATGAATGAAGAGTATCTTAGAAAAATAAACAATAATAATTAGTCCCGGCGGAGCGGTAGGAAGTTTTTCCTAATTAGGATTATTTGCTACCTTCCACAGAGCCTGAAAATGGGCATGTGAGAGTGAACGGGAGTATGAAAAAAGTGCAGTAAGCTACCTAAAATAAAAGAGTAAAAATACCAATGTTTCAGAATAAAATCCCTCCGATTTGATTTCAGCAGCTAAAGGGTTAGAAAATATAATAATAACATATTTGAAATAAATATACAACATATTAATAAATATAAAAATACAATTATAAAATATTTAATGATAAATGGTTCAAATTTTAATAAGATATATTACATACTGTCAATTTTCCAACTTCACAGATGCATCACCCTAACTTAAAATAATATATCTCAAACTTTTAAATACAGAGATTTTCTCTTAGTGTTTGTATTGATCTATATCACCAGGATTGCATTATGATACCTCACTATGAATACAACCTTTTGTATTAATATATTTACAATCTATCACCTAACAATCCATTTTACCTGCAACGATGATTATTCTCAAGAAAGCCATTATCGGATCTCACAAAGGTATACTGTAAACTCACTAGAATTTAAAGTGGATACTATATTATTACTGCCATATTTAATTCATAATAATTTCATAAATTAAGAGGGAAATTGAGAACTATTTGCAAGAAATAATGACATTAATTACAATCAAAGAATAATGTAAGAACTCTTACTAGTGAGTAAGTCAGGAGTAAAGTCAAGTTCTTGGAGGAGGACTTAGATAGAAATCCATGTTGTAGGTAATTAATTCCCGGAAAAACGTTATTAAGCTCTAAGCTCAATTCCTGGGAAGGCAATACCTGCTACATAAAGCTTAAGGTTGTTAAAAGTACACGAAGATTACCAACGAGAATGAATACTTAGAATTAGCAAGTCAAAGAATGAAGAGCGTATTTCATAAGCTACTATGAAGGTAACATTTGGCAACGTAGGCATAGGAGCTATATGGGGGGCAGTCTGATAGAATGTTGTCTAATATACGGATTTCAGATTTAAACGGCCTTTTCGCCATTCATTTGTCCGCACATGACGTCAATACTAGGTAGCCAGTTTATCGGGCATTGCGTCTTGCAGAGGACTAGTGAATGTGAAGTAGAAGGGGTGGATGTCAACAGTTTCGAGGTCACCTTAGTGAAATGGGACCTTTCTAATATTTACATTTGGAACATTTGCTGCATCTCGTAAACCCGCAGTCTGATAAGTAACGTAAATAATTGGACTGTTATGATATTGTAAAGGATTTTAATGACACAACTTCCCCATTAAAATAAACCCTTGTTCATAATCTTTACAACAGTAAATAGAAACCGACCTACACAGAATAAATAAGATAGCACAAAAACTAAAGAACGCGCAAAAAGTCCTCATGAAAAAATGTTCTTCACACCAAGTACATCAATCTGTTCACGAAGTCGAAAATGCATGCAGTTAGGTTCAATTTTCTTTCTCCCTTTTGAGATAAGTGACTCACTGGACTAATAATGACGTCTTGCTTTAAACCCACTGGCGCTTAAGGCCGAATAAATCTGAAGACCCAGTTTAAACTGCTTTTATTTAGAAAATTTAGTTACTTTGGTTCCGTTGGGCTTCAAGTGACATATTTGTGGCTTGAATGTTCTTGCTGCAGCGATCGTAGCGCAATGCTAGGTTCATTAGCCGTTTAGCGGTGATCGCAGAGGGATTCGTCGATAGATAACAAACTCTTTAATTTAGGACGGAAGTAAATTAATAACGTTAACTTCTTAATATTCTGGAAGGTCTCAGAATTAAAACAACTTTTTTATAATTCCTTCTGCTCAGATAAAGGAACAGTTTAATTAGTCGTCGTAAAACAATCGGTAACTTGTACCGAACAGATCAGTTATTAGCCTATAATAAATTTCAACTAGTGCTTTCCATTCCTGCCACACCCACGCAACCCCTGAGAAAGATCTTGCAGTACACAACTGGAGCCGCTACAAGATCTGTTACAAAGGGATGTTCGGTAACTGAAGTAAGAAAAAGTGCATCATCAAGGTAAAACACGAAAATCTCTTAAGTTATTGCAAATAAGCTCACTAAATTTGATATGTATGTATACCATTTTCTATTACATGGAACATAAATGTTAAGCATTTCCGATAATAGTTTTCATGAATTAGCTACTTATAACTAGATTTTTAGGTTTTATTTTAATAATAGTGTTTATGTTCTCTTTTTTTTATAAAATGCCAAGAAATATCTTTACAATTTATTACGGAGTCTCTAAGTTATATGCTCTTTAATTTGAACTAGAAAAAATGCAATAGTTTAAATACAGAATCTAGAAAAAAATATGTTTGAAGAAAAAAATTATTTTCACTAACGTGTATATTACTCAAAGTACAAAGATAATATTCATAATAATTAGGCATTCTGTTAACATATTCTTGAAATTTTTCAGTACAAGTTACTCCAATATTTTCAGAGAAAAATACAGATGAAGCACAGAAAATGCATTTGTGAGAAAAATATAAATTTAAAGAGGGGGGGCATGACAGGCATTCAAAGGCTGCACTGCCTATTAAATGGTCATTTTAGGACGTAAATATATTGTAGATATATATATATATATATATATATAAAATTTTTTACCCAATTTGTTTTCCCAATTAATAAATAAAATGAATTGTTGTGAACTTTAGTTGGCTATTTTCCCATAATTTGAGCTTAATTAGGTCAACCGTATTAGTGAAGGCTAAATCAATACAGGTGAAAAAAAGTAAGCTAGAAATATTCCAGAACGCAAACTCCTGCTGTAATTTTAATAATGCTGAAACTCTATTTAGACCTAGGCAATTATTAGTACGCCATTAAAGTTACAGATTTCAATTTCATTATTATTTCACTAATATTATTATAGTTTTCAGTAATATCATTAGTAGATCCTTTTAGCCCTTATAATGAAGAAATAACGGCGAATCACACCATATGAAAACACTTATCCACTCTGAGAAAGGCCTCTGTATGTATAAAACACTCCAACCTGAGACTGACTGATATACAGCATTCCCTCTTAAGCCCCCCCCAAAAAAAAAACAAATGCAACTCACGCGGCAAAAGACCGAACAAATAACAAATAGCGAGGAGTGTAAGAACAGTGTTGCCACATTATTTTATACCAGAATGGCATAGTGTATGTGCTTATATGAGTGTATGTGTGTGTAAATGTAACATCCATTAGTTTTCTCTGTATTTAAAGGTAGAGTATTCCCAGAACACGACATGACAGTGTTTAAGATTATTCCCAAATCGCAAACTACGATTTATATGGAAAGGTTTTCGTTATTTTTTTAATCTTCTCAAAGCACCTTGTATTTAAGACATTTGCAAGGCAAATAGATGTAAATTTAAAATTTTCTAGTGCTCTTCATTCGGAATGACTTTTGCATAACCAGTTAACCGTAGGAAATACACGAAACTTACTACACAAAATGCAGATCTCGTTAAAGCACACACTTCATGCAAAATAACTTTTTCTTTTTGGTGCTAACGGATTTCAAGCTATTTCAGTTTGAATCTTCAGATACACTTTTTCCAAGTGGTAAGTAACTGCTTTATTTTTCTCGCGCTCAAAGACAATTGGAATTTCAAAGCAAGCGCAAAACAACTTGCTTTTTAAAACTACGACTCTGTATAACTGTATGTGTGTGTGTGTGAGTGTGTGTATAGGTCGTCGCCATAGCGCAGTGGTAGGGCAGCTGCTTACCAAGCGGGAGACCTGGGTTCGATCCCAGTACCGGCGAGGTGATCTTCACCCCGCTGGGAGACCTGGCCCAGGGTGCACTCAGCCTCGTAAGGTCCATGAGGGGCCAATCGAGGAGCTACTTGATAGACAAGTAGCGGCTCCAGGTCATGAGGACCGCATTAACCGGCCGGGGGGACTCGAGGCGCTGACCACGTCTCGCTCTCCAATACTGCACCCCATCCATGACGTCTGTAATGGACCGAGATGGGGGACGCAGCGGCCGGACGGTAGGCCAAGGTTCCCCGTGAGCTGTCGTGCCATGGAGTTATTTAAGGTACTGCTTTATTTTTCTCGCGCTCAAAGACAATTAGAATTTTAAACTTGATTTTTAAACCTACGACTCTCGCTTTAGCTAACTGTGTGTGCATATATACAAATGAGTTAATTTGAAATGAAATGTGATTCGATCGACAAGAAGCTTCACTGAATAGGTATAGAAATTAGTGTGGCAACACATCAGTTTTTACTTTCTCTTCCATGTACGATGTACATAGAGAGAAGAGAAGATATTGTATTCCACCCAAAAATCAATGTCGACATTTCATTTGTTTCGAGATCTCCTGAATACAATTATTTTAGAAAAATCTTCGTATGAATGTGTTTGTGTGGGTGCGGATGTGTGTTTGTTCATATGTAGACACTACAATTAAAAAGCAAAAGTCGAATAAATATAACACTTCATATTTGGGTTCAGCATCTTCCAAGGATGTGACATGAAAATTTGCAAGAGCTTCCCAAGCCGAAACTATTCCTTATATGAAAGCTTTTTCACAAATTTTTATTTTCTCAAAAATAGCACTACGATTTTGATTAAAATATCCTATATTAAAGATAAAAAGTGATCTTGATTTTCCTGCGAATAGTATCTGAAGTCCTGTTTATTCTGGAAGATTCTTGCATGAATGATAAACTGTACAATGACACTGTGTGTCTGTATATGTGTGTGCGTGTGTGTGTGTGTGTGTGGACAGCATAGCTCAAAAACGAAGAGACCATAAAAAACCAAACTTGGTATTCATGTTTAGTATCTTCCAAGGAAACGACACGAAGATTTAAAAAAAACACCAAAAACTACCCTTTACATGGAAAAAAAATTGAAAATTTTGTTATCCTCAAAATGGCTGTAACGATTTTGATTAAAATACCGCGTATTAAAGATATTTACGTGAAACATATAATGTATATTCTCAATTTTCTGAGAATAGTCTCTAAATACCTCTTTATTCTGGAAGAATTTTGCAGAATTCTGCATAATGGTTAAACCGTGAGAAATAGACAATAACTTAGAATACAAAAAATGTAGATCTCGATAAAACACATAACATATGTGATTTAGGTATGTTTTTCTTGGACGGTTGATCGTTTTGAGATAATTTTGTTATTGGTTTCAGTTTAAACTACTTAATTTTTTCCAAACGGGACCGTGTAAACTGAACCGAACTTCAATTGTTAAACACAGGGAACAGCTTTCAAAAGAGTTGACAACGCTTTAGCATAATGCATTCCGTTGTTGCCCTTCTACTTTCAAGTAAGCAAATAATAACACCAATACTGCTAATATTTATCTCGATTAGCATGATGTAAATAAAAAAATAACATTTAGAATAGTTTGTATTTGGAACGACTAGAGTAAATTATATGAAATGAACAGATTTGTAGTTAATATTAAACCTGTAATAGGACTTTTTGTTTACTCATGTTTACTTCAGGAGACTATTGAAGAACGAAACTATTGCTTTGGCCTGTGCATTTTCTTGTTTTCTTTCTACTTACCAGTAGCTAGTAAGAAGACTGGTTCTGCTTATGTTTATTTTGATTAGCATGAAGTAGATAACAGATTAATCTTTTGAATAAAAGGTTTGTTTGCCAAACTGTTAAAGGACATTATGTGAATGGAACGTATTTGCCTTCTACTTGCAAGGCACCAAGTAATAAACAAAAATTCTGGTAATGTTCATCTTGATTTTTATCATGAAGTAGATAGAAGAATAAACTTTTTAACAATAATTTGTTACAGAGATGTAGATAAAGTCATGTGAATGGAACACACCAGATTTGTGTTTTATTCATTTTTACTTTCTCTATACGTACTATGTACATAGAGTATAGAGAAGGTATTGCACTCCACCCAAAAATTTGATACCGAGATTTCACTAGAAATATATGTTTTAGGGTCCCCTGTATAAAAAAAAAAAGCATTTTCAGAAAAAGGTCCGTGTGTGTGTTCTTGTGTCCAAACACGATAAAATGAAAAGTTGGTAAAACACCAAACATGGTATTTATGTTAAGTATCTTCCAAGAACGCGACACGAAGATTTTGAGAAAAATCCCCCCAACCGGAACTATCCATTACGTTGAAATTTTTCGAAAATTTTAATTTTCTCAAAACTGGCTCTGATTTTGATTAAAATATCGTATATTAAAGATATTTACCTGTCATATATAATGTATATCTTGAATTTTCTGAGAATAGCCCCCGAAGGCTATTTTATTCTGGATGACTTTTACGGAGTTTTGCATAACTGCTGAACCGTAAGAGATGGACAAAAACTTGCCACACAAGAAATGAAGAGCACGTTAAACACACAATTTATGTTACGTACATTTTTTTACTGGAGCTGATGGTTTTTGAAATATTCCTTGTTTTTAGTTTCAGCTTTGAAAAACCTATACCTTTCTCATACGGAAATTTGTCAAGTGCTGTCCATACAAATAAAGAAACTTCAGTCACATAGCAACCAGCTTTTGACTATCACTTTAAGCTATGGTAATCCCTTATTTGTTTCTACTTACAAGGAAGCAAGTAATAAGACTATTTCTGCTAGTTCTTTCTCGATTAGCATGATGTAAATAGAAGCATAAACTTTTTAAAAATAATCTGTTGCAGAGATATAAAAAAAGTTATGTGAATAGAACACATTAGATTTTTTTTTTAATAATCTATTCAAATTATATACATGGACTCTATTGCAGAAGGAAGCTACTAGAAAATGTTTAATTTCTTAAAATAAATACTTTACCAGAGAATTTTTCCTCTTGAATTCCATCGAATTAGTGAGAGAATTATTTTCTCTGGTGTTTCACTTCTTTCCGACGAAATCGCGTTGGGCGTTGTCTTGTTTCGCAACTGTGGGAGTTTCTGAGGGTCGCTAACAATTGCAAAGTGTAAATCAATCCGGGGAGGAAGAAGGATTGCAAAGAGAGAGGGAGAGAAAAGATATACGTGGAAATAAATGAGACAGAAAAAGAGGGGAAGGGGGAAAAGCGTTGATCTACACAGGGATTAAAATTAAGTTTCTACTTTGATATCCAGAAAGGCGGGGCAGACGCAAGGAAAACTTTCCTACAAAATTGCACTCCCTTGTTTTTCAAGTTTTTAAACACCAGTTGAAAGTAATCAACAAGAAAGCGTCACATTTCTGGCGAATTTCATGGATGGCTTAAGAAAGAGTAAGGAGGAGAACAAATGGAAAGGAAAGAGAGGCGCAGGAGGAGGACTTCTGAACAGATAAAGTGTCTCCAGGGCATAAATAAATCATTTCTGATCCTGGAACAATCCTGTTTGGCTAGAATGCTGCGAAAACATCGATTTTTAGGTAGATTTAGTTTGCAAGTTTTAGAAATGTACGTATATATCTTTGGAGATTTTTATTTTGAATTTCATTGCCGAACTGTTTTTTAAAAACTTCACCACTTACTACGTAAAACTTTGCTCAAACAATGTTTATCCAGAGAATACGTAAAACTATGTGGTTATGTAAACATTGAGCCATTTTAGACAGTGGAAGATGGAACATATGGATGTCAAAGTGCCGAAAAATGTCAATACACCTTGGAGAAGTAGAGCCAGACTGAAAAATTTGTTGTGTTCTATTCACATGACTTTCTCTACATCTCGCGTTAATCGAGATAAATGTTAGCAGATATGATCCCGAAGAATCCTGTGTGTGGATACACAAATTAAAACCAAAAGTCGGTTGAATACCAAACTTTTAATATTTTCCAAGGATGCAACAAGAACATTTTCAGAAAATTCCCCTAACTACACTTTAAATGGAAACTTTTGTTTTTCTCAAAAGTTGCTCTGGCAATGCTGATTAAAAACACCATATATTAAAGATATTTACATGACAAATAAAATGTATCCATATATGTTTTGATTTTTTTGGGAATAACTTCTGAAGAACTCTTTTTTTGACGGCTTTTGTGTAGCTGGTAAACCTTAAGATATACGAAAATGTACTACACAAAACATGTAGATCTTTTTAAAACACGCTATTTATGCTATGTACAATTCTTTTCAGTTAACCGCCTCTGAGATATTCCTTATTATTTGTTTGAATTTAAAATACTTAAAATTTTCTCAAACAGGATGCGAACTTTCGTTTCAGCTATCTTTTGTTGGACTCCTGACATTTGCAAAAAGAACGGATATTAAAAGATGTTATACGGTTTAGCCGAGGAGATTTCCTTATTCTACTTATTCATAAGGAAATAACTAGTAAGGTCATTTCTTCTAATGTTTATCTTGATTAGCATGAAAGAGTTAGTAAAATAAGCTATTGTGAGATAGTTTGTTACGAAATAGTTAGAGAAAGCGAGATGAGTTAAATAATTTTGAGATAGCAACTACAGTCATACGTTCTTAAAAGATTTGACTGCTTTACCCCAGTTCCGTTGTACCTAAATGAAAATATGGAGTAAGACAATATCCTCAAATGTTTATCTTGAGCTGGATACAAAAATAAGCCTTTGTACGATTAGTTTGTACATGCGTGAATAGACAAAGCCATGTAAACGCATACTTATATATATATATATATATATATATATATATATACACACACACTCCAACTGACAACTACACCCACGTATTCACATATAATATGTCTATACAATATTTACACATTCTTATCTTTTAGTACTCGCACTTCCACGATGCTGTCCTCTTGTCTGTCTGAAGCTAAAAATACTTTCGGTAATAATTTTACCCTAACATCCTCCATCTGCACGCAAACTGCCAAAATATGCCTCCATTCTTCTTGATCCCTGCATAATGTGCAAATCCTCCTACCAGGTCCATCAACTACCTTACCAGCTTACCATCCTCTCAACCTAAGCCATGCTATTCCCGTCCTCTGTTTTATACCCAATTCTTATATAAATGTTTCCTTACCCCACTCAAATTGTATTTCTTATAGCTCCAATGACGTTTTTTTCCAGGAGCACATTTTATTTTCTGCCTGTCTATGTTACATAGTGATCTTCTTACTTTTTTCATGACGTTATATCTATTTTCGTTACGCCTTTGCAAAATATTGTTTAAACAAATTTTTGGTAATCCCCGTTGCAGCCCCGTCACCCAGCATTTTGGACGATCTATGTTTTTCATTTGATGCCAATAAAATATTGCTTTCAAGAGTTGTTTGGTCACCTTATTCACATGGTTCCCAATTATTCGCAAGAAGTCTCTAATTACACTTATTTTAGCAAATAGAGCATCTTCCCAGCATCCTACCTCGCGAAAAACAACGTAATTCCAGAAACTACATTATAGTTTATTTACATTATATACCTTCTCCCATCCCCATACCTCACTTCCATATATTAATGAGCCCTTACTATTACCTTATACATTCTTTGTAATATTTGTACTGTTATGTATAAACACTACACAATTGGTGAACCACAAAAATCTTTTTGAGTAAGCCCTACAATGAAATGATTACAAAAATGAATTATATATAGTTTAACACAGTTATATATAAAGATAATTAAACATTGCAATTAATGTTTATACAGGAAATTCACGACTTTTCGATGTTAAATATTTCAAGCTTTAAATATTACATTCAATTTTAAATGAATTAATATATGTTTTATTCAGTAGCTGTGACTTTTAATTATTTCACCCTTCATTTAACTGTGAATATTGTGAGAAAAGGCATGCTATGCAGTTATTTTTTATAACGATGATCCAAATTTCCTGTTTAAATATTTGTACCAAATTAAATTACCTTCTCTTCCATTTAAATTGTAGATAGAGATGGAAGAGGTGGTGACGCGAGTCAAGAGTGCGCAGTGGCAACTCTTTACCTGAAGAGTTAATAGTGAAAGAAGTTGCGCCAACTTGCATGCGCAGAAGTCAAAACGTTTCAGTCCACGAAGGAGTAAAGTACGTTATCACTAGTTTTGCGGCATTTTTAGTGTTTATACAAATAAACACCGGCAGATTATTGTTACTTTGGAAGAAGACAGTGATGCAGACGATATCAATAGCGATGCTGGTTATGAGGCCAAAGATGATGGTGCAAAGAGCGGGTTTGAGGAGCTGGAGAAACATGAAGGTGAGTGCAGTACAATTGACTGGGTTCATTGTTGTCAATTCATTGCATGACAAGCTGGTCGCAACCAAAAGTAAAAATATCGACATTCCATCAAACAAAACAATCCGACTCATGCTCTACATACTGTTAATGTTATATTATATGTATAAGAATTATATAAAAACAGTGATTTTGAATGGATGTATGCCAACTCTTATGTGTACTGCAATAATTGTTAAGCGCTGCATGCTGTTGTGGTTGTGTTATTCACGCCATGGTGACATTTTTACTACCGCTCTCAGCCGTTACAGAGAGGGAGAGAAGGAAAGAAACTTACCCTATGCACAAGATATATTCATGTGTCACTTCACGGCCTATATTACACTCCAACAAATTGGATAACAATATTTCACCGGAAATACATGTTTTGAGGAGGCCTAAAACCGGAAAAGCATTTTTAGGAAAAAGTCCTTGAGCGTGTGTGTGTGTGTTTGTGACTTCAGCATATCTCAAAAACGAATAGTGAAATTAAATACGAATATTGATACTTATGTTCAGTATCTTCCACAGACATGCCACGAAGATTTTCAAGAAAATCCCCAGAATCCAAATGATCACGGAACATTTCTGGATTTTATTTTCTCAAAAATGTTGTGTAATTTAAACCAATCACTTTCCTTAAAGACAGTATTACAGCACCCTTGGGCTCAAGAATAAAAAAATATTGAAGCGGGTTGTGATGCCTGGTTGTCTTGATTCCCTAGTTCACCACATGACCCCGCCTTTTATGTCCATCAGATGCTATTTTTAGAAATGTTAGGTTGGCAGTATGAATATTAATCTGAGTTTTCTGCTGCCAAAAACCCTGTACTGCATCTCCCGCGTGCTATAGTAAGTAATTGTGGCACTCAGTTCTGCTTTTAGCTGCGAGTAGCAGCGTATAATGTATTGATATGGAATTATAAATGTATATGCCCTGATGGATCTAGCGGAGTGCTAAATTCTAGCTAATCACATTTTGTAGAGCAAGAGAATACTAACATTAGCATATCTTTTTCACAGAACAAGAAGATTATAACTTATAAGAAATTTACAACTGAAACTTTTTTTATATTTCTTTACATAGGATCCTCTTTGGTTACACTAAATTTCTAACTTTTCTTAACTTACTCTTAAATATAATTATTAATCAAATTCCTTACAAAGGTATACGTTGTTTTAGTTATGTTACAAGCTCTAATTATTTATATCGTACGTAAATAGGTTAAAGATGAGTGCGATTCGTATTATTTCCTGGAGTTGTAACTCACGTCATATCAACGTCCGGTTTACTTTTACAGTTTGAACTATTTCTGTCCATTTTTGCAAACTTATACTAATGATTTCTTTATATATTTACAAGCGGATGCCTAGGGGTCAGAAGCCTGTCAGGGAGCCAACGAGTGATCAAACCGTAGCCAGACATGAGCGTGAAAAAGTGGATGATATGAAATGCAAGCGAAATAAACGAGGATGCCATGGCATCTATATCTATGCTTTGTGAGCGTTTTCTCTGATACATTAATATTACGTATTATTTGTTTTAATGCCTTTCACAATAATATATTTTCACATAATAATATTTCACGAAATATTGTATTATAGAGGTCCAATGTTTCTTGTATTGAGTGTTTTCACATAGCTTCTCGTAACGCTTTTAACGTTACAACATATTTTCTTTGCATGCTTCTTTTTATTTCCTACTAAGGTTAGATTAGTTAGATTACAGATATCCCACACAATAGGTATGCAATTAATGGGAATTATTAGCTATGGTTAAACAAATTCTGCGTGAATCTTAAAAGGCTGTGTTTATCTGGGCTCTCTCTCTCTCTCCACACATGCACACTATACCCAACATCCTCTTTCCAGAAATAACTTTAATGGTGTCAGGAGCCTCAAAGCCGCACTTCGGTATAGCAATTTTGGGTCGAATAGCTTCCATTTAACACAGGCAAGCCGCAGAGCAGGTACACAGTTTTGCTCTTTTGGAGTATGTAGCGCCAGAAGTAATGCAGGAATACAGATTTAGTGTATAGAGCAATACATTCAGTTTTAAATATTCATAGAGCAACTTTAGTCGTTTTTCGAATGCATAATTAAACGCAGGATTTTGCACAAATCAATACCCTTTTTGGGGTGTCTTTCACGCCTGCTGCTACTTTCATCAGTGATGAATGGGATAAGTGATTAATGGCAGCGCAAATGGAGTTGTGCCCTGTTACTTGATATATTCTTTTTTCGGGGCGAGAAATACTCTAAAAGACATTTCAATCAGATAAATTATCCCTACCGGAAATCGAACTTGAAGCCACTGTTAAGAATTTAAATAATTACCCATAACGTGAAATTTGCAGTAATCATTCCGAAACCGAAGATAATTGGGTACATTATTAATGCTGATATTGTCACGTATGTGATTGACGAGTATTTTTAAATTAGCTTATTGTTTGTTTTAAGTCACATTATTGTAAATGTTTTAGAATTCCATTTAGTACATTCCTATACGTTTTTGTATTTCAACCACTTCCCGGAACCTACGTGACATTTCGTAGGCTTTAATCTCAAGCACGTCATATAGGAAGCCCTGTCTTATCTTTTAAATACTGTACTTTGATTGGTGGATTTATTAAGAGACTGGGCGTAGATTCTGAAGAATCCCCTAGAGATAATTCTTTAGTATAAAATTCTCTGGAATCTTGAATTCGGGGCGCTTTTGATTCTCAGTACTTGACAGAGGCAGACTCGCTGCCCGAGGGACGTTCCACCCCGGGTCACTGGCTACCATACAGACATACACATCTTTCTTCTCGTCGAGCTAATCAACCTAAAAGATAAGAATATTTTATTGCATATTAACTATTTTACTGTAACTTCAGTAGTTCTTGCCTTCGGTATTCTGAATTAGTTCTCGCTCGACAAGGAACGCCTGACACGCTTAAGTCTTGTTTATTGTAATTTATCTTACTATTTTATTGTAAAGTATATTTGCCTTTCCTATTTGTCAATATATTTATATTATCAGGATTCCCTTTGCGTTGTTACCATTGCTCTACCATCTGTCTTCCTTTTTCCACCCTCAAATAGGTATTCCCCACATCGTAGAATTATGTTTGCGGGAATATGTCTACTTTGTGCATAAAAAGTGGCCCATTCCTTTAGGTTATATTAGTGTTTTTCTCTCCATAAGACTTCTACCTTCAGGTAAGGAAATGTTGACTCCTCCTAGCCGGTATCTGGTCTCTATGTGTCTGGCCTGAAAACTCTTATCAATGAACAATGTTATAATTGTTGTGCAATTTAGGAATGACTGATACAACGCGTCTATCAAATAGGTTTGCTACGATATACAAGGAAAGGCTGAACCAATTATAACAAAATAGGGCGTTCTAGAGGAAGGGGTGATGCTACGTTCCATCAGTAAAATATAGACGAAACTAAATATATTACACTTATCGAATGGGAATAACCACATATGCTAAAAAAATGCAGTATAGCATGAAAATATAAGGTTTAAGTTATAATATTATTCTTGGGCTGTTCGGCCATATTTTGGTGGCGGTGAAGTATCCTGCCAATTCATTGACTAGAATTATGCTGTTGAAAAATATGTTCTCAGGTATGAACAGCGTGGGGGGAGATTTTAGAGTACCAACATAAACAGCTCCATTATGGGCCACGTGAGTATACAATCAAGTACACAGAAAGGTGTTTCTGGATTCCTACGGTATTCTTTATTAATGTTGGCAGAAACTCCTTATCATCCGTGTTCCACACTACTTCAAGGTGAGTCATCTTTATAAGTTTGAAATGAACAAAGGCTATGAACAAGGTTAGAGCTAAATGACCGGCGAAAACAGGTGAAATTCTTTCTTCAACTTCTGACTGGCTGAAAGATATGCTTCACAATGGAAGAGCCCGTCTCGCATTGGAATAAAGTCAAAAGTTTTGTCTCTCGAACTAATACAGTCTGTTTCAAGTTCAGGAGCAAAGGAAAAGGTGAGGGGAGAGAGGCATAATGCAAATATTAAGTTGATCTGGCTATAAAATTTCGAAAATTTACAGTATGTAAGATATCATATTGAAATTTGTACCAGCAATAATGTTTATATTTTTGCAATTTTATAGTATTTTAAGCTGCATGGTTTTTAAGTAATACTTTTAATGTCTAAGTTCATTACACTATTTAAAATCAGCCACATAACGCCATTTTAAAATATATTCACATAAATATTCTAGTTCCACAGTGAATAAGTCCTCAAATATATCTGTCATACTATATTTTTATATTACTCCTAAATTATTAATTTAAAATTGTTACTTTTCGTACTCTCAAAACCTATTGATATTTAAAAATGTAATAATTTATTTCTCAAAATTCGAACTTTATTTCGAAAAATCTGATGTGTTCCATTCAAATGACTTTCTCTACATTTTTGCAACCAATTCTTCTCTAAAAAGCTAATGCACCCATTTACTGCATGCTCATTTAGAAGAGTCAGCAGAAATATTCTTATTGCTTCCGTGTAAGTAGAAGCAAAATGAGAGCATACCATAGGTTAAAATAAAGTCAAAAGGTGCTTTCTATGTGACTGGTTTCTTTATTTGTATAGACAGGAGTTGACAAATTCCTGTATGAGAAAGGTAAGCTTTTTAAGGCTGAAACCAATAACAAGGAATATCTAAAAAAACTATCAAGTCCATGAAAAGTCATGTATATGACTTAAATTGTGTATTTTATCATGATCTACATTTTTGGGTAGTAAGTTTTTATTTATCTCTTACGATTTACCAGTTATGAAAAATTCATTAAAAATCTTCCAGAATAAAGAGGTCTTTAGAGGCTATTCAAGATATACATTTTATTTGTCATGTAAATAAATATCTTAAGTATAAGAGATTTTAATCAACATCGTTAGAGCCGTTTTTGAGAAAATCAAGGTTTTCGAATTTTTTTCCATGTAATGGGTAGTTTAGAGTGGGGGATTTTTTTTTTTGAAAATATGCGTGTCACATCCTTTGAAGATACCAAACTTAAATACCAAGTTTGGTATTCAACGGTCTTTCGTTTTTGAGCAATGCTGTCTAGAGACATACACACAGACACAAAGAGACCTTTTTCTAAAAATGCTTTTGTGGATTCAGGAGGACCCAAAACATGTATTTCCGGTGAAATTTCGCTATAGAATTTTCGAGTGCATTACAGTACCTTCTCTATACATTATGTACATAGTACATGTAGGGAAAGTAAAGATTTAATGTGTTCCTTTCACATGAATTTTTCTAGCCATTCTGCAACAGATTATTCTTACAAAACCTGATGCTTCCCTCCACTTTGTGCTGTCGCCCTCAGTGATGTAATGGTTACCATGCTAACTTCATATACCCAAGGTTGCGGGTTCAAACCTGGAGGACGATGGATTTTTTTGGGCGTAAAAATCCTCGGCATGGCTTCCTTCGGAAGGGAAGTAAATCTGTGGGTCCCGTGTCGTAGATTTATGGCACGTAAAAGAACCTCAAGCCTGATAAGAGATGCCTCTGAGCAAAATTAAGCGATCTTTCACTCCCAATATAGAATGGGACGCTAAGAACCAAAGCAGTTAAAGAGCGTCCATAAATAACAGGCCATTTCATTTTTCCACTTTGTGCTAATCAGTATAAACAGAACACAGCAGAAATATTAATTACTTCCTTGTAAGTAGAAGGGAAATATGGAATACACTAGAGTAAAGCAATAGTGAAATATTTTAAAGCTGTGATTGAAATTCATTACTTTGCATTGCCAAGAGTTGATAACTTCTTGTATGAGAAAACTTAAATATTTTAAAACTAAAACAAAAAATAAGGAATATTCCAGAAATGTAAAAATGTATAGGACAGAAGTTTTGCGTTTTAATGAGATCTACATTTTTTGAGTAGCAAGTTTCTTTTTTGTGTCTGTTTCAGTTTAACAGTTATGCAAAGTTCAGCAACATTCATCCCGAATGAAAGGGTCTTCAGAGGCTATTTCCAGAGAATTCAAAATATATATTTTATTTGTCATTATATATCTTTAATATACGGTATATTAATTAAAATTGTTAGTCATTTTTGAGAAAATCAAAATATTAGAAACTTTTTCCATATAAAGAGTAGTTTGGGGTGGAGGGATTTTCCACAAAATCTTCGTGGCAAATCCTTAGAAGATATTAAACTTAAAATACCAAGTTTAGTATTTTACCGTATTTTCGTTTTGAGTTGTTTTCGGGTTCAAAGACACACGAACACACACACACGGACCCAAAATGCTTTTTTTTTAGTTAAAGGGGATCCTAAAATTTGAATTTCTGTATCTCAGTATCGAATTTTGGGGTGGAATGCAATACCTTTTCTACTTATGTAACATGTACTAGGTAAAGAAACCAAAAAGTGTAAGAGCGACAGAGTAGTGTTATAGTGTTAAACGCCCACTTTTACTACGCAGTTAACAGCAGGCGATAAAGCTGGGAAAACCTTTTCGAAATGTAGGTTATCTGAAACAAATAGTTCTAACAATTTTGATTAAAATACATTTAGTTACACTTCAAATAATAGACACATCTTGATTTTATGCGAATAACCTTTGAATACTTCTTATTCTGGATGACTTTACACAACTGCAAACCTTGCGAAAACTTACAACACAAAATATGTGTATCTCGTTTATAGAAACGTTTAACTTGTACATTTTTTGAGTTACCCATTTCCGACATACTTCTTGTTATTTGTTTTAAATTTAAAATAATTAAACTTTTATCAAGCAGAACTCTTTTATTTTATTTCTGGTCATGCAAAGAGAACCGAATTTCAATTGTATACCGATAGTTTTTTTAACGTTATCTATATTGGAATGAAGTAGGTAAAATAATAACGTTTCGTAAGAGTAGCTTTTTGTAGAACAAGTAGATAAAGTATTGCGGTTGGAAAATATTACTTTTCTTTCTGTACAACACAAGAAGATATCAAATTAAACTGGTTGACGTAATAGTTGATTAAGGTACTTAAGTATTTACGACATTGTAAGTCTTCATTGAAGTGTGTAGTCTCAAAATAATTTGAAATATCTTTGTGATTTACCGGGAGAAAGTTGGGGAATTTAGTGTCCTGCCAGCATGCTACCATCGTAACTCAATTGTACAGAGCAACTGGACGGAAGCCGGGAGATCCCGTGGTTTAGATTGCGGCTTTAATATTTAAATTTACACTCTGATTTTGCCTTTTCAATACTTTTTCTACTCCCGAATAGTGTAGAAAAAACAATTAAATACTAACTGCTTTGCTTCACAGTTGATACTTAGCTATTAATGAAAATGACGGCAATTCAGAAGAAGAAGAAGAGCATGAAAGAGAAATGTTGGGAATAGAAGAAATACAAAAACAGTAGATGTAAAGTGTAGTGTAACCAATAACAGAGGTTGAGAGTGAAAACATGTGACTGACATCACTGGAAGTGAAATAATAAAATTGTGTTGTAATGACAGTACTACTGTAGCACAAAAAACACGAGAATAACGTACACACCCGCCTGCCGTTCCTGCTTCTATGTACCAATGCACCAGTAAAGGTGTATAAGTGATTCGCATCTAACCTCTCATTTAAAACTGTCATTCGTCAAGAGCTGAGGCGCGTAAATAATCCCCCAGTGACCTGACAAGGGCGTTCTCATATTGGGCCAATCTGACGTAAAATTTTGAACCCGGCGCCTAATCACATCCCCCACGTATGGAAGAGCCAAGTCGCATGTAGTAATATCACTGAGAAGCGACGGCATACAGAGTAGTTGCACTGGAGTCCTCTATTCTGTATTCCCTGTAACCAAAGAAACCAAGTGTGAGCTGCCATACCTCACACTTCGCAGGCATAGAGCATCGAAGGGCTAGCTTAACTAATCATAACGCTATGCATTTAAACCCACTGGCGCTAAAAGCCAATAAATCACCCATTGATCTCAGAAATAAAGACTATTCATTAAGTTATCAATGCCACGTTTGCCTTTCATGGATTACGGGACATAATGGGCAAGTTGAAAGAGCCAACGAATTTGCTAGAGCATCCAGCACAGAGGAATTCGCATGCATAAAATATCCACCATCACAAGTTAAAGCTGAATGCAAATCCAGAATAAATGATATGTGGAATTTGAAATGTAGGAAAAGTACCAACGGATCTACCACACAGGTATTGATGTGCATTGTCGATTAAAATACAAATTATTTATGCTAAAATTTATTACAGCACAATTTCTTTCCGGACATTAACATCTTTGTTTCTATTTTAAGGTTTCATATTAATGTAGAAAATGGTTATCGATTCATCTATGGAAATGAACAGTCAACTGAACACTTGCTATTTAAGTTGTGTGTGTGTATAACTCAAAAACGAAAACTTAGTTGAGTACTAAATTTGATAAGTTCAGCCGCTTCCAAAGATGCAACAGAATTTCAAGACAAACGTAATTTATATCTTGAACTTTACGGGAACGTCTTTGAACTCCCCTTCAGATTGTATTACACAAAACATGTAAGCGTCTTCAAAACATACAATAGTTTATGTAAAATTTGGAGTTAACCAGTACCGATATATTCCTTGCTATAATTTGAATTTTGGGTTCGATCCCCAGTACCGGCGTGGGGATTTTCCCCCGCTGGGAGACCTGGCCCGGGGTGCACTCAGCCTCGTAAGGTCCCTGGGGGGCCAATTGAGGAGCTACTTGATGGAGAAGTATCGGCTCCAGGTCATGAGGACCGCATTAACCGGCCGGGAGGGACTCGAGGCGCTGACCACGTCTCACCCTCCAATACTGCACCCCATTCATGACGTCTGTAGTGGACCGAGATGGGGGACGCAGCGGCCGGGCGGTAGGCCAAGGTTCCCCGTGAGCTGTCGTGCCATGGAGTTATAATTTGAATTTTAAAATGCATTTCTGTATCTCAAAAGCCATGTCATTATTCGATTTTCTTCCTCGTGGTAATGCAAGAACAACGGAATTTCAATGCCAACACATAGCTCTTAAAAGATTTTAATATCGCTAAAGCTTCATGTATTCTGTTGTTTACTACAATGATCTGCACAATTAAGGAGTTCTGCAAAGTTTTACCTCACTTATCGAGAAGCAGCTACAGGGCGTTTTAAGAATCGTTTCTTGGAGAATAGGCTGGTAAAGCAATGTGAATGCAACACATCGGTATTTTTATATCCGCTGCAAAGATACTTGCATCACGAGCACTATAATGAAATATTAGAGAAACGAAAGCATTACCGCAAAGAATGGTTGCTAAGAAAGGGTCTGTGTCATGTAGTGTGACCTCAGAATCTATAAATTTGACACTATCCTCTTCACAAAATCTCCTTTATTTCTCTGAAAGGTTTTCAATCAAAACCAGATAGCTTCAACTGACTGCCCTCTTGTGCGAAATAAATGCTCTGAAGCCCTGACGTTCGGCTCCGGGCAAGGGACTACACTATAATACATATAACGACACTTGTCAAATGCCATGAGCATATCAGCGCCGCCGGTGTGCCGGAATTTCATAGGCAGGAGTTCATTAACAAGCCAGTAAATCGACTGATATGGGACTGTTGCTTTTAAGCACGTTTAAAAATCGTCGATCTGACCTGGGTTTGAACATGCGGAAGGCCAGCGTCTAATCAACTGAGCTATCCAGACTAACAACGGCAAAGAAGCAACTGATACAGTGGCGGAATCAAGAATTTGTAAGTAAACAATTATTTTCTCTGTTTGTATCATAAACAAGCTTTTTATTGCATTTCACATCCACTGTTACTTTACACAACAATGAGAGCAGTATTTGTTACACCATTATTCGATATCTGACAGTAAAAATTGAATGTCTTCTTCCTCTTCATTATGATTATTACTACTAGAAATGCAATTAAATGAACAAAACACAGCACACATTTTATTAGATTCAACTCGCATTTTCTTAATCATTGGAAATTCTCCGCAAAGTCTATAGTTTTCTGTGTTCAACAAAATTTTTAATAAGTGGGACTATTGATTGATACCACCCAATCGCAAACAGCTTTCAAGGTTCATCACTTATGACGTGATTTTGAAACCTCTGTGCCTATTTGGTCGGGAGTGAAATCTCCGAGGGGTGATAGGAATTGAAACGGAATCCGATCATCACGTACCTTAATGTTGATTTCTACTCCCTCTGTCGGTCGGCGAGAGCATGGATGTCTTGTTTGTTGTTTTCTCAGAGGTGGTGTATCCTAATCGACGCCTTTCCTGTGGATTGGTTTCCTGGGTACTAAATAAAACTCACCATTTACTTTTTCACCAAATACTGATTTTATTTAAATAGTTCCAACCTACAGCCCAAAACGAACAGAGACACACTTATCAGTTTATTATCAGACGTTGTTTCATAATGAAACTCCGTTCACCGCTCCGTATCGCCGTGCGAGACATGGTTTCAGTTATTTGGGGTTAGGCATCTTGTGAAGTCTCACGAGGGCCTTCACCGACACATACTTTCCCTACATGTACAAGCTGAAGCGTGTGTTCTTTTTCAAAAATCCAGCAAGGACTTCACCCATCAATAGTAGGAGCTGAACTGTCCTCCCTGTCGGAGTACAGAGTCTGACACCGTGAAAGTCACCCCCAACTCTCAACATCTTTTCCGAAATTTCTCGAATTTCTTGTTACAGTACAAGGTTCTCATTTGCCAAAACTATTATTTGTGTTAAATATTGGCCCAGACAGTGCTTGAACTCCCATGCCTCAAGGCAAAACCCCTATTTTCTAACTGTATCTACTCCTCGCTTCTGGAGTGATTGCCATCAGCTCAGGAATGCACTTAAGCGCGTTATCTGATAAAGTCAGCCAAGCATGAATATTTGCCGTGACAGCATACCTCGCTAGCGTGGGATTTCCTTGATTTTACATTTCAAAGGTCTGTTCGTTCTATAATATTAGTATTGATTTTAGTTATAATTTATAGACTTATCGCGCTTATTTATTTGCATCGTTTATGGTGACGCATAAATACGGGCTCAGCTCCTTGAAGGAAAACAGTGTCTCCGACACGTATTCCTACAGCGAGATTGTGGACTTCAAGAAACATTTCTCTTGGTTAATTTAGTTTAAGATTTCATATCGAAACAGAAGATTGTGATCTCGATATTGGATTAAGACTAGTTTAAAAGTATAAAAATGTTTTAAATTCTTCCTGTTTTGATATCCTTCAATTCAGTACCGCTTTGTAAACCAATTATTTCTAACTGTAGCTCAACATGGACATTGAGGATATAGCAGCCATCAGAGCTATGATGCAGTAAGTTGCGTCTCTCCACCCCCAGTGATAGTTTTAGTAACTGTGTTTCCCACAGTGAGGGTTGTAAACATCCCTGCACACCCTCAAGCAACCTTGGCTCAATTCAATTCAATTTATTAGGTAAAGATTCGTTACGGAATTCTAGCTTCGTCAGTATGAACATGTAAAAACAAGTAACACTTAAATTCTATCTCCTGAATTAAGCACTAACTGCTGTAAATTTCAAAAGCACAATTACACACTATTTTGGAAATGTGTAACTGTTTATTAAGGTCCAAAAATGTGTTTGTATTTGTGTGTAGAATAATTGTGTAAGTTTTCTCAACAGGCCAAGAACTACATTGCATTCGAAATTGTACATGAGAAAAATGTTTATATATCCAATAGTTTGATTTTTTCCAAGTTCAAAGTTTCAAAATTCCATATAAAGCCGTATATAGTCCTATGCGTTTGACTTATTATAATTTTTTTTCTTAATTGAAACACCGGTAATATTTTGCAGATTTGATTTAATATTAGTCCTACATACGTTTAAAATAATGGATAAGCACGTTTTTCAAGCCCTCTTCATGTAAGAAGTTTTCATTCATATGCGTTTGGAAACTATCGGAATTAACAACAAATAAGCCACTAGGCTTCATTTGGAAAGACCAGATGTGGTAGAAAAATGACTAAGTTGGCAACATTGATAAACGTTTCGCAAGAGAAAATTTTCTCACCATCTCCTAGCCCTTGTAAATACGTTGTCACCTTGTTCCCTAATCACATCAAGGATCCCAAGTGTGAACACCTTCCCAGCGTCCTAACCCAGTTCAGTGCATCAGCTAACATTTCCCACAGGACCTGGGATAACTACAAATTAACACAAACAGGCTGTGATTGGCTGGAACCAGTTTGCTTCACACGTCAAAGCCCCATTTGGTGTCCACATTAACCTGTGTGGACATTACACTTAAAAATCAAGTAAATTACAGGCACGCTCTAGAAAAGTGCGCATCAGAATCCGTCGGATAAACAAAGCTCAGCAAATGTTCGCTTTCACACGCCGTAGTATTTGTCACAATATATTTGTCTTCCCATTGTCCTAACCAAATGTAAACATCAGCAGAAATTCTGTTTGGCATAATCTCAATGGTAGAGATTTTGTATTTGATAGCCTCACCATCTAAAATAAACTCTGAGTTGAATCGAGTCCACAGCAGCTATTTTGCTAAACCAAAGCAATTAGTAGTTAATTGTTTTTTGTATTGCACTCCATCCAAAAATTCGATACTGAGATTTCATCAGAAATACACTTTTATGGCATTATATTCAAAAAAGCAATTTTAGAAAAAAGTCCATGTGTGTGCGTGCAAGTGTGTCTGTGAACACGGCAGTTCAGAAACAAAACTCCAGTTAAATACCAAGCTTGGTACTCAATTTTAGTATCTTCCACGGATGCGATACGAAGATTTTCAGGAAATCCCCTCACCCAACTTAACTATGATTTACATGGAAACATTTTGAAAAAATGTTTTTTCTCAAAAAAGGCTCTAAGGATTTTGATTAAAATACCCTTTATTAAATATATTTGTATGAAAAATAAAATACATATCCTGATTTTTCTGAGAATAGCCTCTAAGGATCTCTTCATTATGGGCTACTTTTACATAATTGGTAAACCGTAATATATAGATAAAACTTACCACACAAAAATATAGATCTCGTTAAAACACACAATTTAGGAGATATACATTTTTTCTTGAGTTAACCATTTACGAGATATTTCTTGTGCATTGGTTTTTATCTCAAATGTTGCATTTTTAAATTGGATTTTCCATTACTTGTTCTTTTGTTTCACTCATGGCCATGCAAAGATAACCGAATTTCAATTACATAACAATCAGTTTTTAAAGGATTTCACTTTCACTTTGGACTAGAGTTTTCCCTTATTTCCTTTCTCTTATAAGGAATTAAGTAATACAACTATTTCTACTAATGATTATCTCGATTAGCTTGAAGCAGATAGAACAATAAGAAGAATGTAAGAATCGTTTGATTCAGAAAGGGAGAAAAGGTCATATGAATGGAACACATCGAATTTTATAAAAGTCAAAGCCTCAGGTATCATTATACAATTTAGCAAAACACAAAATAAGTCGCACGCGTTGTTGATTTGCAATTATAATTATTTTTCAAATAACATGTTTAATATGTTAAACAGGCAAATGAAAACAAATAGCTAAAATAAAACACTAATTGTTTGTAAATAGAATATGAAATAGCATCATAACAGAGGCGATGAAATAAAATTATTAATGGTTAGAAAGAGTAAATGTATTTTGTAATAAAGCTTAACAATTTTCATGTAATAAACTCAGACTTCTGTTATTATAAAATCATTGATATATAATGGCTAATTTGCAAGCATTGATTCACACTGGTTCTGTCTGGTTGCAAGTTACGTTACCTCCCCAAAAATATGACCAAATTGCGCAGGATAACATTACAAGCTAGTTGCCCAACTCCTTACTTGTGGAGTATGGTAAAGGGCTTACTTGATTGAATTTCAGTGCAAACATAAATTATAAAAAATCTGATGTGTACTACATGACTTTCTCTATATCCCTGCAACAAATTATTCTTGAGAAGCTTATACATCAATTTACTTTATGCTAATCAGAAAAAAATAGCAGAAGTAGTCTTATTACTTGTTTCCTTGAAAGTAGAAGCGAAATAAGGGACTACCATAGATTAAAGTGATAGTCAAAAGCTGGTTGCTATGTTAATGAAGTTCCTTTGTTTATATGGATAGGAGTTGACAAGTTCCTGTATGAGAAAACTATACGTTTTTCATAGCAGAAACCAAAAATAAGGAATGTCTCAAAAACGACTAACTCCACGAAAAAAATGTATATAACATAAATTGTGTCTTTTAATGCGCTCTGCATTTTTTGTGTACTAAGTTTTTGTCCATCTCTTACAGTTTAGCAGTTATTCAAAATTCAGTAAAATTTATCCAGAATAAACTACTCTTCAGAGGCTATTCCCAGAAAATTCAAGATATACATTTTATTTGTCTGGTAAATATCTTTAATATACGAAATTTTAATCAAAATCGTTAGAGCCATTTTTGATAAAATCAACATTTTCGAAAAAAGTTCCATGTAAAGGGTAGTTGGGGATGGGGGCATTTTTCTCAAAATCTTCCTGTCGTGTGGAAGATACTAAACTTAAATATCAAGTTTGGTATTTTAGCAACTTTTCGTTTTTTAGTTATCGTGTTCACAGACACATGGACACACACACACACACACACACACACACGGACCTTTTTGTGAAAATGCTTTTTTTTGGATATTGGGGACCCTAAAACATATATTACCGGTGAAATCTTGGTATCGAATTTTTGGATAGAGTGCAATACCTTCTCTATACACTATGTACATATTGCGTATAGAGAAAGTAAAAACACATAGAAATAAAGATAAAAGTTTACACATTTTTTAAAAATTATTTTAAGGATGTCTATATTCTTGTATAAGCCGTTTCCTTAGCGCGGTTGTAGCGCGGCTGCTTACCAAGCGGGAGATCTGGTTTCGATTCCTAGTACCGGCGTGGAGATTATTCTCCCGCTGGGAGAGCTGGTTCGGAAGTTACTCAGCTTCGTGAGGTCCCTAGGGGGGTGCAATTGAGGAGCTACTTGATGGAGAGATAGCGGCTCCAAGTTGTGAAGACCGCATTAACCAGCCGGGAGGGACTCGAGGCGCTAACCAATCCTTACCCCCCAGTACTGCACCCCGTCAATGACATCTGTACGGGGCCGATATAGAGGATGCAGTGATTGGGCGACAGGCTTGTTCAGCTCGGGCTAGTTAATATTTTTGTATAGAGTTCTGAAAACCTTTATTGTTATTGCATTGATGTTAATGTTAATAGAAATACAATATTTGATTCAACTTGGATAAATACGTACTTTGAAATATATAAATTACTTTAAACAATGTATTATATTGAACATTGCAAATGAAAATGTTCGAATAGCTCAACATTTCAGAAAATTAGTTGGGGTTTGTGAACTGCAGATATGACCACATAAGAACTTTGCGCACGAATATTCAATAATTTTGATAATTGTATTATGATTATTTTTATGAGGTTAAAATTTTAATCTCAAAAATTATTTTTTTCGTATTATTTTTCTAAACTTCTAATAGAGTTACGATAATTTCTCCTGTAATATTACAACAGATACTTCTGCACATTCTGTGAATTCCAGTTATATTTAAACAAATGCTGAGACGTATTTTAATGTGAAAATGTAGTATTGGGAAAACACACATGAGCATTGAAGCTAAAGGAGGCTATTAAAATAAAACAATAAAAAGGATTAACCTCAAATTTTAGTTCTTCTACTACTTATTTGTGAAAATAGCATGAGAGTGAGAATTAGTTCTAGTCTTAATACATGCAAAACAGTTTTTTTTCTTTCTGGAAAACGAACTGCACTACAGCCACTTTTAATAATGTGTAGATAGCAGTATAAACCTATTGTTTACTTTGCGTTTAAGGGAGCAAAAGAAAATCACATGACTTTCCTAAATCTCTGCTACACATTATTGTTAAAAAGCTAATGCTTCCAGTTACTTCTGCTAATCGAGAAAACATTAGCAGAAATAGTCTTATTACTTGCTTCCTTGTAAGTAGAAGCGAAATAAGGGAGTACCATAACTTAAAATGACAGTCGAAAGCTGGTTGCTATGTAACTGAAGTTGCTTTGTTTGAATGGACACGAGTTGACAAATTCCTGTATGAGAAAAGTATACGTTTTTACAAGCTGAAACCAAAAACAAGGAATATCTAAAAAACGATTGACTCCATGAAAAAAATGTATATAACATAAATTGTGTGTTTTAAAGTGCTAT
This sequence comes from Hymenopus coronatus, assembly GCA_030762935.1. Classification (NCBI taxonomy): domain Eukaryota; kingdom Metazoa; phylum Arthropoda; class Insecta; order Mantodea; family Hymenopodidae; genus Hymenopus; species Hymenopus coronatus. The sequence continues at coordinate 92,996,899 of CM060895.1, read as the reverse complement.
ATATTTTTATGTCCTAAGTTTTTGTCCATCTCTTCCAGTTTAGCAGTTATGCAAAATTCCGTAAAATTCCTCTAGATAAAGTAGTCTTCAGATGCTATTCCCAGTAAGTTCAAGATATACATTTTATTTTTCAAGTAATTATCTTTAATATACGATATTTTAATCAAAGTCGTTAGAGCTATTTTTAAGGCAGTCAAAATGTTCTAAAAAAGTTCTATGTAAAGGGTAGTTGGGGGTGGGAAAAATTTTTTGAAGATTTTCGTGTCGCATCGTTGGAAAATACCAAACTTAAATACCAAGCACACACACACGGACCTTTTTCTGATAATGCTTTTTTTGGATTCGGGGGGAACCAAAACATGTATTTCCGATGAAATCTCGGTATCGAATTGTTAGTACAATACAATACCTTCTCTATACACTATGTACATAATGCGTGTAGAGAAAGTAATAATGAACTTTTAAAAATTAAAAAAGCTTAAAGTTTATTACACTTCTGTTCTAGTTTCATACTTTTATCTTACTGCCATAGAAGCTTTGAAACTTAAATAATTTTAAAATACTTTTCTATCTTTCTTCCGTTTTGGAAACACATACTGTAGCTTATAAAATAGAAACATATTGTAATAACTCTTTTATGTATCTTCCAAAACGGCATTCTACGAGGGCGTGCTAAAAATTAATGCCTCCAAATGTTTTATTTAGTTCGCAATATCGGTGGAGGTAACACATGCCATGCATATTACTTGGCCATCCTTCCCGCTTCACTCACACAAGTTATAACTCCCGGCGCTAGAGGGCTCCGATTTTTGAAGCGTGAAACATGGCGGTGTACAACGCGATTATATCGGTACGTCAGAAACAGCGCGCTGTAGTCGAGTTTCTAACCGCAGAAAACATGCCTCCAATTGAAATGCATAGAAGAATAAAAACTGTGTACGATGATAAGTGCATCGTCATCAGTAATGTGCGTCGTTGCAACATCTGCAAGAATTCCTTCGAGGTGTTCACTTTGATACTGACGAAACGGTGCAAGAAAAGTGAGGATATGGCTCCGTCAACAAGGTCAAACATTCTACAATGACGGTGTACACAAACTGGTCTCTCGTTAGGAGAAATGTGTTCGTGGCCAGGGTGATTATGTTGAGAAATAAATATGTAGACATGAAGAATAAAGATGTAGAATGGTAATACAGTTAGTTTTATCCAAACGTTTTAAGGGTGTTACCGGAAATGCATTACTTTTCAGCACCCCCTCGTAATTTATGATATTCTATGCATATCCTTTCATTGCAACACAAGCTCGCGTAGTTATTGTTTCCTTCAATTCTGTTCCAGATTTCTATGATTATCATCACCATTATAAAATTCTTTAAATATACACTCATAATTGGAATTCAATTTTAGATGTCACAGAAAACTGTTGAATTATTTGAATTCAGAAAAAAAGTATTTCTTTAGTTTTGCCGTGGTCTGCTTAACTTTGAATAAAAATAACTAAGGAAAAGATGTGTCGGTGCGCAGAAAGAACTTTCAAGAACACGTTTGTTCTCAGAAAGGCCCTGGAGGGCCAGGTCCTTCGGACGAGAGGATGAAATGGTTTTGAGAGGTGTACCAGTGGAGACCTTGTTAAGTCAACAAGAATTGCGTCCTTACAGCTCAAAATATCTTTCCCAACTCTGGGAAATCTTATTAGGCGTTGACCAATCCTATTCGCTGTCCAGATTTAGGTAATAAAGGAAGTTCCCTTTGAGGAATTACAATTATTTACCTTGACATAATAACTCCTAAGGATAAGTTTTCTACCATAACGTTTCAGCTATGCAATTATTATAATAGTATTCTTGGGATTAGTTACTACTCCTCTTAAACAGCTTCTCCGAAATACGTGTACCAATTAATTCTCTCTTATAGAGCTGACACTCACTTCAAGAAATTATCTCATAACAATAATATCATGATAGTATGTGTCGGTTAACGCCTAAACTATGCCCGTTTTGGATGATATGAAAACAGAATGTTAGCTATGTTTACTTTCTCTACTTCGCTCACAGAAGTAAGGTAGGGAAGGTATTATATTCCACCCAAAAATCATAACCAAGATTTCACAAGTAATACACAAAATTTAGGATCTGCTGTATTAAAAACTAAAAAACAAATATGTATGTGTGTGTGGGTGTAACTCAGAAACGAAGAGATTGTTAAAACCAATTTGATAATTCTTAAGTTTCATTAAATTTTGAACGTGTAGATATGTTGTAAAATTTAACTTTCAAAATGATTTTAAATGTCCCAACCACGAGAAATGTTATCAGCAGCCACCTTTAAACTAAATACACTTTCAGAGGTCATAGAAATTAGAACTTTTGATACGTGTAGTTTAATGTGTAACATTCTCCAAATAAAAAACTAAACAATATATTTTGACTGCAAATGACTAAAATTTCACTCATATGAGGAGTAAACTTTTAGAGCACGGTTTCCTAAACTTTAACTGTGATTTGACTGAAATTATCCACATTTAAAACAGAATAAGGAAATTTTAAGCAGTTAGTTTATTATTTTGTATCTTTCGTGCCCATTCAAACAGTACGTAATAAATACCAAGGCTATCAAATGTGTTTACATAGGGATAGAGAAGTATTGTATTCCACCAAAAAAAATCGAAATCGAGATTTCACCGGAAATACATGTTTAAGACCCCCTGTATCCATAAAAAGCATTTCCAGGAAAAGGTCCGTGTGTGTGTGTGTGTGTGTGTGTGTGTGTGTGTGTGTGTGCGCGCGCGTGTCCGTGTGTCTGTGAACACGATAAATCAAAAACGAAAAGTAGCTAAAATACCAAACTTGGTATTTAAGTTTAGTATCTTCCAGGAATGCGACACGAAGATTTTGAGGAAAATTCCCCCACCCCAAACTACCCTTTACATGGAATTTTTTTCTAAAATTTTGATTTTCTTAAAAATGGTTCTAACGGTTTTAATTAAAATATTATATATCAAAGATATTTACCTAACAAATAAAATGTATATCTTGAATTTTCTGGGAATAGCTTCTGAAGACCTGTTTATTCTGGATGAATTTTGCTTAATTTGGCATAACTAGTAAACCGTAAGAGACAGACAAAAACTTACCATACAAAAAATGTGGGTCTTGTTAAAATACACAAGTTATGTCAAATACATTTTTCTCGTGGAGCTTACCGTTTTCGAGGTATTCATTGTTATTGGTTTCAGTTGTGAAGTACTTACACTTTTCTCAGACGGGAGTGTCCGTTTTTCTTTTGTTCTACTCCTGGCTAAGAAAAGAATCGATTTGTAATGACAATCGCATAAGGACAGCTTTTAAAAATTTGACTATTGGTTTAGCCTAGTGTACTCCCTTATTTTCTTTCTACTTATATGGAACTAAATAATAAGAACATTGTGCTAATGAGTACCACGATTTAGCAAGGTGCAGAAAGAAGAAGAATCTTATGTATGAAGTTTGTAGAACAGCTAGAGAAAGTCATGTGAGTGTAATACATAAGATTTGTTTAAAATGTTATTGTTTTCATAACTATTTCTGACAACTTATCCTAATTAACAGGAATTTGTAGGACACTTTGGGAAAACATTTACTGGTAGAGAAAGAATATCAAGGTTGCACAGTGACACTGTATTGATTTTATGAGTACAGAGTCACACAATTTGATGCCGTAGCGAAAAAACCAGCTCTTATATGCACTGCCATTGAGGACGTATCTAAAACAGACCTCGATATAGCTTTTAATGTAAGCCCAATGCAGAATTTCTCAGCCCGGCCATGTATCATGTAGAGCAGAGACACGGAACGGGGAGCGAATGAAAAAAACTTCATTCCTGGGAAAGAAGGAGGAACATCTTAGCGATTATCAAAGCCGCAGAGATTTCATCGATCGTTCCAAAATTCGTCGACGGTGTAATATCTGAGGATTACGACTGTGCGAAGTGAAAATGCTTAGTCGGAAGTTTGCCAGAGGCGAGCTGAGTGTAGGTCTCAATAAGATATTGATTACACTGGTTTGGGGCTCGATGGCAGAAATGTCATTAAGGGGTCTTTATAACGACTCTACCGAGAGGGGGAAGAAAAAACTGATGGATCGTAAAAGCAGCAATATTCTGCCAAATTAAGAAATACGGCTCAAGATTGTGACTTGAAGTTCATCAAGTCGTACTTAAGCACTCAAGAAATTGATGAATCAATGAAAAAGTCCTCAAGAGTGCTTTGTCGTCATCTCAGGTCTTAAGAATTATGTTGATTACAGAGATAAAAAGTACCTTCAAATGTATAACGCAAATTACGTCTTAAGCAGATGCTCAGATAATCAGGGATTAGGTTTTTAGCCACTAGCAATCTAGCTTCAATCAGTTCTTGGGCTTCACGTCGATAAACAAAACCAATAACGATAAAATTCGCCACTTTCACTATTTAAAAGAACGCTTTTACTTACAAAGTTAAAATTGCAGAGTAATGAAATGTTATGGATAGATGTCAATATTATGTTGATAGAGATTAACTACACAACTGCCATCATAATAGAAAGCGCATTTATAGCTTTCGATTTTCTAAGAAATATTAAATGGACACATAAGAATAACTGTTAGCATTAAAAGTAAAGCAGAATATTACGACTATTATACTAATTCAATATACATACTGTCGTGGGTGCCGAGTAGAAGGCACAGTTGCTTGCGTACTGGAAATAATTCTCACCGTGACCGTCGCGGCTGTTATGGTGGCTGCATGGACCTCTTGGGATAGCTCCCTAATAGTGCGCGGGTGTTAAGAGACCTCTGCGCATCTCTGTAGTCTGTCTACTAGCAAACTGTAGTCTTACGACGTTTCTTCTCTTCAGCCCAGGGGTATAGCCACATACAAATTTTGCATATACAAATCACACTGCCGATTTCATGTAAATGCACCCAGAACGTGAAAGTGATTATAATTGCTCGGCGTGATGTAATAACTTCCTTGGGATTAAACACCAAATACTCACATATATAGTAGAAAGTGGTTTCGTGGACGTTGGTTTCTTTTCTGGTAGGGTTAAATACATTATAAATGCTATGGTGCCCAATTATACAAATGCAATGAAACATATTGCTAGTAAACTCGTGTTTATTACAAAACAATATATTTTCGACAAAAATACCACTTAATGAAACACTTTGAAATTCTGAATATTAGAAGAAATTGAACTCTCATTTCCCTAAACTCTGAACAAATATAATAATAAAGTGGGCCGAATATTAAACAAGATAGACATTAAATCATGAATTAACAGCAATATAAGATAATAAGTATATTAAGTAGCCATTAACAAAAAGCTACGAAATATAAATTAACGTAGATAGATTAAAAAGGGAAATTACAACATATAATTACCTAAATACTCCCAATAAGAATGCTTTGAAAAAAATCTGATGTGTGCATACACATGGCTATCTCTACATCTCTGTAATAAACTCCAGTGTAACGTTTATTTTTTTATCTGCTTCATGATAATCGAGAAAAAATTAGCTACAGTGGTTTTATTACTTGCTTTCTTGTAAGTAGGAGGGAAACAAAGGACCGCACTAGCTTAGAAGGAAACTCAAATCTTTTAAAACCTGGTTGCTATGAGATTGAAATCTACGTCTTTGCAAGATCAGGAGTTGACACATTTCCGTTTGAGAAAAATTTTTAACTGTTTTAAAACTAAAACCAATAATAAGAAATATCTCGGAAATTATCATTTCAACGGAAAAAGATATATCACATAAATAACTAGATATGCATTTTTGTGCTACACTTCTTGTCTGTGTTTAGTTTTGCCAGCTATGTAAAATTCAGCAAAATTTATCTTTAAAGGCTCTTCCCAAGGAATTAAAAACATACATTTTATTTGTCACTAAATATCTTTAATATGAGGCATTTTAATCAAAATTGTTGGAGCCAGTTTTTAGAAAAATCAAAATTATCCAAAATTTGTCTACGTAAAGGGTAGTTAGAGGCGGGGACCTATCCCTGGAAGATATTAAACTAAAATACCAACTGTGGTATTTTACCGACTTTTCGTTATTGAGTTATCGTATTCACAGATACAATGACACATGCAGACATATGGCCGCGCCATGACCTCTCACCTAGACGGCCCGGGTTCGATCCCAAATGTGCAATTTGTGGTAGACAAAGCGGTGCAGGGGCGGGTTTTTTCCGGGTTCTCCGGTTTACCTCGTCATTGCATTCCACCGGTGCTCCATCTTTATACCGTGTATCATCAGTGTTATCACCTGCAGTGCCACAAGTAGTAAAAGCGGACGTTAACAGTATAAGAATAAAAGACACATACGAGTGCGGGGACATTTTTATAAAAACTTTTCTGGACACAAGGACCCTAAAACGTGTATTTCCGGTGAAATCTTGATATCAAGTTTTTGGGTGGAGTACAATACCTTCTCCGTTTGCATCACGTACTATGAAGAAAAAATAACAATTTGAAACAGCAAAATACAGTCAAAGACATAATGAATACCCCTGGAAATACTTTTCATAAGCCTGAGTTTTTTCGCTGACTCCACCCATGTCTTTCACCTGCTTGCTATGTTCTTAAAAGCTTATTGGGCAGGCCACGTTGCCTAATGGAAGAGGCTATGCATAAACTTGCGACAAATGCAGTTCTGAGTTGCAAACTGGTGAACCCTAAACTTTCTGGTTGAACAATAATCCACCTCTCTCACCGGGAGTTAGAAAATTAGATTAATCGTTTCTCTGAGCTTCGTAATACAGTTCTAAAGCCAAGGTTATTGGGTATGTGGTTGACAAAATTAACACATTACTTATACAAGTCAATCTGTTCTAAGGGAGCTGAAGGAATGGATTGCCTTTTCTTATTCGTGTAGCAAGTTGTATCAGAATGACACCAATGAACATTGTGAGAAGACCCGAGTCCTCCTCATACGTTCACATTTTCAGCAAAATCAGACCGCCAGGCGTATTTTTAATGTCTTTGAGTGTACCAGGTTACAATACATGCCTTGACAGTAATGACGATAACGTTGAGAAATAGGAGTGAGGTACTGTGACTATTTTCTGCTGTTATTTCGTTATAACAGATCTTTGTTTACTTTCTAAAAGCCTCTGGTTAAATTTTATACACCCTAAAGGTTTTTAGTTATTCAAACTTCACTGCCATTTAATTCTCTTTGTACTACGGAAAAACAGAGATTTTGTTAATTATTTCAAAATCAGCAAAACATGATTTAGCCTTCTGCAAAAATAAACTCTTTTTCTGTAGAAAGTTGGTTTATATGGTGGAAATTTCCTGAAAATCAAAACCTTGCTCCATCTGATAAAATTATATTTTGCAATTAACTAACTTTTCATTTTAGACTTGTGATGTTTATATGAGCAACTCATCAGCCGAGTATAGACAATTTAAATTTTATGTGTGTGTATGTGTGTGTGTGTGTGTGTGTGTGATTTGTGGGTCTTGGTATAAACAGTTTCGTTGACATCACCATGTCAAATTGTTTGATCTATACAACAGTTGTTATTCCTATGCTCCCAAATGGCATATAAAGTAAAAAACGCAGATTGCAGGTATCAAACAGGAAAATAAAAAAGTTACGCATATTTAAAAAGGATAACTTATTCTCAGGACAAAATATACTTTGTGAGCTACAGAAGAAAAAAAAATCAGTTCATGTCAGTTTAAATTTACTTCAAAAATAACAACAAACTTTATGAACATACTAGTCGCATTTCCACTCGCCATAGAGTGTCAATACTGATAACTGCATAACCTGGTCGACACATGCATCGAATGACGACGTTTAACAAGGAATACGAAACGAGGAGATAACTGTTTTGTTATTCCGTCACATCAGCAATATGCGATGATTTGCAACGGCGTAAAGTGTTTTAAACTAGGTGTGCCTAACAAATCCAGTTAGGCTATTATCGCCGCGGGTCGTCTCCTTAGCGCGGTGGTAACGTGACTGCTTGCCAAGCAGGAGACATGGCTTCGATTCCCGGTTCCGCTGGAAGAGCTGGTCCGGTATACAATCAGCCTCTTGAGGTCCCGGAGGACAAATGAGGAGTTACTTGATTGAGAAGTAGCGACTCCTGATCGAGAAGACCGCATCTACCGGCCGGGAGGGACTCGAGGCGCTGATCACGTCTCACCCTCCAGCACGCCTTGATCCCTTGCTGTGCCATGGAGCTTACCATTATTGCAGCACCAACATTATGGGTTATATCACCTTGGATACCGGTAAGTTATATTTTATTTATTACCGCTTATATGCTGCAGCTATCATCTCAGGTCATAACGACAGCTTCTGCTTTATCTACTACGTATACAAGGTGGATGTTGTCGACGTTGTGATATAGTTATTTTTGAGATCTTATGTATCCAAAAAGAAAATCATCAGCATATTAACGTAGGTGTGTGAGTGAGTGAATGAGTGTGTATCAACATAATAAAACAATAAAATTTACCTAATACAACACTTAAGTTCTGCTTTTCAAGCACGCGACACAAATATTTTCCAAAATCCTCGTATTCCAAAATATCGATTACATTTTTCGAAAATACGTATTTTATTAAAATTGATTCGTTATACGTTTCTAAAATGGAATCTATATTAGTCTTTCTCCCTTAGCCATGAAAAAAGGATGGAATTTCAAAGTGAATACTCTTAAAAGCTTTTACTTTCCCGAACGCCTAATGGATTCCTCTGGTGCTGTTGTACTCTCAGGAAAATATGCAATAAAACAAACTATATGTACATTTATCACAATGAAAATGAATTAGATAGAAGAATATGTGTTTTCAGCATAGTTTACACTTATCGTTTATACGTTTAGAAAAAATCATATGAGTATACCGTATAAGACGTTCACATTTAGAATATATATCTTTGATTGTATTTTTTGTTTAGTCACATTCAATTCAGATATTCACTCACACGCACCTGCAGATAGTGGGAAATAATTCTTACTGAAGAAAAATGTCCGTTCTCCAGCCGGAAAACGAAACCGAGACTTCTGATTTTAATTATTTAATTTAGGAATTAACATTTTTAGTAGAACTAAAAGTCAGGAGAGTTTGTGTTAAAAGTGTGTAGTTTTCATACCCAAAAACAAGTCAGTTAAAAAATCTGATGTGTTCCATTCACATGACTTTCTCTATATCACTGTAACAAATTATTCTATTTGCTTCATCTAATGGAGCAACAATTAGCCGAAATAGTCTTATTTCTTGCTTCCTTGTTAGTAGAAGCGAAATAAGGGGGTAGCATAGGTTAAAGTGATAGTCAAAAGCTGGTTGCTCTGCGACTGAAGTTTCTTTGTTTGTATGGACAGGAGTTCACAAAGCCCTGTATGAGAAAAGTGTAAGTTTTTATAGCTGAAACCAAAAAACAAGGAATATCTCAAAAACAATCAACTCCACGAAAAAAAAATATATATAACATAAATTGTGTGTTTTAAGGTGCTCTACATTTCTTGTTTGGTATTTTACCGACTTTTCGTTTTTGAGTTATTGTGTTTACAGACACACGGACACACTCACACACGGACCTTTTTCTGAAAACACTTTTTTGGGATACAGGAGACCCTAAAACATATATTTCCTGTGAAATCTCGGTATCGATTTTTTTGGTGGAGTGGAATACCTTCTCTATACACTATGTACATAGTACGTATAGAGAAAGTAATAATTTGGTGAACTTATGTTCTAATAAAGTAATTTATGATTATTCATTTTAAAATTCATAGTAATTCAACACTCTATGATAGTACACTTTTATGTATAAACTTGTATTCTTCTATTTTACACTCACGCACGCTCATATAAACGCCCTCTTTTACTACAAATGATACCGCAGGCGATGACACTGATGATAAATGGAACGAAGATGGAGCACCGGTGGAATGCGATGGCGGGGGAAACCAGGGAACCCGGAGAAAAGCCGCCCCTGCGCCGCTTTCTTCACCACAAATCCCATGCGTCCGCTTGGAAGCAGACCCGGACCGTCTAGGTGAGAGGCGAGTGAAATCCAGATAGTTCATTCTTTGGAAGGCCTCTATGATGCTTTTTAGTCTTTCCTGTTCTATGATAGCCAGGTGTACCATTTTTAACATAGTTTCATTTTCACTCCAATATTTTTTACCATTTGTGCCATTCTCCTATTCCTTTCTCAAAACTCTCTACGTTCTCCAGATTTCCAGTTAACGATTCAATTAAAACAAGTAATGAAATGGGCAGTCCAAAATTTGCATTTGGAGGAAAAAAACGCGAATATTTTCCGAAATTATGGGGTGTTTAGTTATTTACTCTGTGTTGCATGACATAATTATAAGAGAAATATTTTAGCGCTGCGACAGAACAATAACCATGGCGCGCTAGAAACAAAACACAGCTGGAAAAATTACGCATTCTTCTTCCAAGCCGTCATCCCATCTCGACCTTTTCCTACATCCCCTATTAATTATTCACCTCTTCCTCTTTAATTTTTCTTTTCGTCTTTTCCGAGCTTTCTTACTAACGAGGGAGCTACTGGGAGGAGCCCTAGCAGTGACGTCATTAAAATTTCACGGCCAATCCGCGGTTGCCAGCTTGTATTTCTACAAGTCTGCCAAATCTCTGTTTCAAAATAATATGTATAATTGAATTCATTAGTAAACAAATTCTGTTTTATATGCATTTTAAAAGACGTATTATTGTTCATTACCTCTAATGTTGTTTAACAATAAACCCCCGTCTAACATTTTACAACTTTTGAGAAAGTCTAATGTTTTCCATTCACATGACTTTCCCTAAATCTCTGTAACAAGTTATTTTTAAAAAGCCAATAACAAGGAATATCTCGGAAATTCTACTCTACGAAAAAAATGTGTATAACATAAATCGTGTATTTTAACAAGATCTACATGTTTTGTGTAGTAAGATTTTGTCTATCTGTCGCGGTTTACCAATTATGCAAACTTTATTCAGAATTTAGAGGCCTTCAGAGGCTATTCTCAGAAAATTCAGAGTATATTTTATTTCCTTGTATATTGCTGTAACAAACGGTATTCTAATCAAAATAGTTTGAGCCATATTTGAGAAAATAAAAAAATATATTTTTTCCATGTAAGGGTGGTTTCGGGGGGGGGGGAGAGTTTCCTCAAAATCTTCGTGTTGCCAAACTTAAATACCAAATTTAGTATTTTACTTACTCTTTGTTTTTTAGCTATTGTGTTTATAGCCACATTTTTCTGAATATGTTTTTTTTTTCGATTCAGTGTACCAGTGTACAGTGCGTCGTGTGTCAGCTTATAACGTCGAAAACAAAAAGCATTCCAACGCGCAAGCCATCGACTCTTACGTTTATGGCTATCTAGGAGGAATGTTTTTCATTTATAGAAAGTTATACACTCAGAAAATTCAATTGCAAGTGAGTAAGACTGTTACCAGCTGAACCAGCTGGCTAGATGTTTCTCAAGAACTGACATTCGGAAGGTTTTGAGTTTGATTCCGGCGGTCGACCTCTTTGACCCATGGATTTTAGGAAGTTTTCCCGGGTCACTATACGAATGCTGAGGAGGTTTCTTCATTCCTCGAAATTCCTGTTACTTCATTTTATCTCCCGTTTCATCTAACCGGTTTCTATCAGAGTTTTAACTGTCGGCGAGAACTGCTCAGATGGAGCCCTTTTGTGGTGCTGAATGCATTTTTGAAATAAAGTTCTCGACAGCTCAGGGTGACGTCGGAGTCGTCTGTAGGACACAGGGAATTCGGTCAGACCTGGTGCGCAGGCTCCTAACGCTCCCCGCTTCGAGAAGAAGAACTGCTTAGACTATAGATACCTCCACGGTGGCTCTTTCCAGGCGATCCATTTTCAGCCATCCGTCGATAACACTCATAGCATCCTATCCTCCCGGTGTGTGATGCACAATAAGCTTATATGTGGCTGCAGTGTAGAGCCCCACCAGATAGCACACATGCACGACAGTTAGCAAGGAGATGACATTTCCTTTAAACTGCTCGATATGAATAAATTACCAAGATGACTGGAGCTATAAATGTGAACAGTTTTACCAATTACTTGCCATACTGTTGTCCTTACAATGCAATTAACCAACTTAAGGAGTTTGTTGTTTTATTTTGTAAATACCAGCGTAATTGAATTTTTATTTAGTTACGACTATCCATTACCAACAAACCAATGAAAATGTGTGTATGTTCATATCCGAAGTATAAATATTAGCTGAAGAGGCATAACACAATTACTGTTCTAACGATCATGAACCTACAATAGATGTATTAAACTCTGAAAGGTGGAGATTATGTATTTCAAACGCAAAGAAAACAGGACTAAAGAAATTGGCTACTCTTGCTTTCCGTGCAGTGCACAGTAGGGATTTGCAGGAGAATTGGAGAAATATTTCTGTTTACTTAAAGGGCAACCAGTTGGTGATGACTGCTCTAATGCATTTCCTACACCTCTTATTGTCTGCTTCTCTTTGTCTTCCTCTATTCCATTTATTTTCCTACCCTGTAAAACGAACATAATATAGTATTTTGAAATTGAAACCACTTTTTTTCTGGGATATTTATATAAACCATTACGTAAGTAAAAGGCTTACGTCTTCTTTATGGTTATAATGCAATCGAAATTGTAAGATATTATGTGGCAGTGAGAAAAAATTATCTTAGAATTACGAACCGGTATGGTTAATTTATGGTAATAGTAGTAATTACCTAATAATATTTATTGTTATTATTATAGCAATAACACTAATAATAACAATAATCCATTTGGATAAGTTCGTATATATTTTTTCTTTTAAATGCTGTAAATAACAAGTAGTAGTAATGAACAGAAAAGAATATTTATGAACTTGTTTTAATTGAATATTATTATCATTATTATTATTATTATTATTATTATTATTATTATTATTATTAAAATTGTCAGAAGCATTAACTCATAAGATTTTTAAATCAAGTATTTTCTCAAAAATCAGTACTTAAGAGTTATATCTACTTTCCCTACAACTGCGCAGTTAAGAAGACTGCATTGTATTCCTTCCAAAATTTGCTATTCTAATTTAGGAGTACAAAATAAGAAACTGAAGAGCACGGCAAATCCAAAATACCATTATCCAATAAAAATATTTTCAAGGCCATTTTTCCATCTCCAGAGAAAAAGAAATCATAAGCCACCAATTCCACTCACCTCAGATTGATACCTAGAAATAATCCACTGCAATCTATATACTTTTGCGCAGGGAACAAAAAAATAAATAGAAAAAGCAAACATCAATATCTCTATGAGCAATGATGAGAGTAGTATTAAAACCATCTAATCACCAGCCAACAATGAAGAAAATGTAGATTTGTTTTTTGACTTATTTCAGTGTGGAATCAATGGGCAAACCTCTTTGTTGCCAAAAATTCCATTTTAATAGTGTTGAAAAAGGTGATATTATGCAAAGATATTGGTGATCACACCTTGTACCTAATGTGATATAGTTTTCATCAATTTCACTCAATTCGATAACCTTGTCTTGTGTTTAAACTAGCATTTTTAAAGGTATTACATATTCTTTAAACTTCAAAAACAAGCACTATGGTTTAAGTTATTTCTTTCATGAATATATTTCCGGTTTCAATAGAATTTCTCGAAAATAATCCTAGACTATGTTTAGTATCTTTTCAAGGATCCGACACGAAAGTTTTCAAAACAAACGTCCCAATTCAAAGTATTCTGTATATGGAATTTTTTTTCACAAAAATTACTGAAGAATTAGACTGAAATACAGAATATTAAATATAGAATCTACATGCCCTTCTAGTTCCCGAGATAGTGGGTATAAATTCATCAAGAGGATTATGGATTTTTTGGGCATAAAATTCTTACAATGGCTTCCTTCGGAAAGGAAGTAAAGCTGATGATCCTGTGTCGTGTATTTATGGCACGTAAAAGAACCTTAGAGCTTATAAGGAGCACCTGATAAAATTTCCAGTCTCTTTTATGCCCAATATAGAATGGGACTCTAAGAGCATGCTAGTTAAAAAGCGCCCATAAATCAAACAGAACTTAACTTTTCTAAATAAATTGTATATTTCGAATGACCTGGGAATAACGTATGAAGTTCTGTTCATTTGGAAGACATTTTGTATAATCTTGTATAACTGATATTAAGTGTGGTGATAGACGAAAATGCAGCATACAATAAGTGTAGATCGCTTCAGAACACATAAACTGTTCCAAATAATCATATTTGTGACAGAGAATTTCCAAGATCTCTATTATAATTCATTGTAGTGTTCAATCTTTTATCAGTCTTTTAAAATTCTGAAAAATTTCATTTGTTTTTCGCGATTGTATAGACAGAATATGAATTTTTACTTACTCTGCATAGTATATATATGTAGAGAAGATATTGCACTCCATCAAACATTTCGATACCAAGATTTCACCGGAAATACACGTTTTAGGGTTACAAAAATATACAAAAATACATTTTTAGAAAAAATATCTTTGTGCCACGATAGCCCAAAAGCGAAGGATCGGTAAATACCATACTTGGCATTTAAATTTAGTATCTTCCAAGGATGTGACATGAAGATTTTGATGTACCTAAATCCCCCAAACCAAAGTACTCTTTACGTGAAAAATAATTAAAAAATTCTCATTTTCTCTAAAATGGCTGTAAGAATACATATCTGAATTCTCTGGGAAGAGCTTTTGAAGACCTCTTTATCCTGAATGGATTTTTTTGAATTTTGCATAACTAGTAAACCGCAAGAGATAAAAAAATCTTACTACATAAAAATGTAGATCTGCTTAAAAACACAATTTATGTCATATACTTATTTTTTCCTGGAGTTGACCATTTCCGAGATATTCCTTGTTATTGATTTCAGTTTTAAAATACTTCATACGGGAATGCAATGTGAAGAAATGGATTTCAGTCACATGGCAAGCGGCTATTCTCTTTGCATACTAGCAACATGTCAAATTCAGTTATTTCTGCAAAGGTTAACTACAGTTAAGATGAAGTAGATAGAAAGAATCTGATGTTTACCATTCACATTACTTTTTCTAGCTATCACACAAGTTTATTCTTCTTTCTACTTCACGCTATTCGAAATAAACATTGAAAAATGGTTTAAATATTAAAGAAAAATATTGTAAGAAGAAGGATCATAAACTTGACTAAAGGGACAGTAAAATATTTTAAAAACCGGACGCTATGTGATGCAATTCAAATGTCCTTCTCTTTGCATGACCAGGATGAAAAACAAGAGAGATATGAAACGGATGCGGACTTACCGTTTGGGAAAATTTTAAGTATTTTAAATTGAGTCTAATAACAGCAATATATCTAAACTGGTATATGACATGAACTGTATGATTTAACGAAATCTACGACTTTTGTGTAGCAAGTTTTTGTCTACCTCTCACCTGTAAATGTCAGCCACAATGAAGTGAGCTCAGAAAATTCAAAATATACATTTTATTTATCATGTAAATATATTTAATTTACGGTGTTTTAATGAAAATCATTAAGAGCTATTTTTGAGTAAATGAACATTTTCGAAAAGTTTTCCATGTTAAGATTAGTTTGGGATGGGGAATTTTCCTGAAAATCTTCGTGTCGTATACTTTGAAGATATAAATATAAATGCCAAGTTTGATATTTAAACGGCTTTTCGTTTTGAGTTATCGGTTTACAGACACACACACACACGAACCTTTTTACAAAATACTTTTTGGGAATCAGGGATCTTTAAACTTGTATTTCCGGTGAAATTTTTCTCAATTTTTTTAGTGGAATGTACATGCTCTACCTACTAGGTATATAATAAGTGTAGAAAACGTAAAACGGTATTTTAAAATAGTCTGTATATATTATATGGGCATGGAAAGTCATGTGAGTGTAACTCATTGGACTTCATCTTTACTCAAAACAGTACATTCTATTTTCTAAATGAGACCAGACGTAGCAAATTTAAATGGTCAGTTTAGCCTTGATCACTATGTAACTATTCTTGGGCTCATTTACACCTACTTAAGAGATTTTATCAACAATGATCTATGGAAAGTTATGAAAACAAATTTTAGTGCATGGAAAAATTAATATATTGAGACTTTATAAGCTATATAAACTTTATAATAGCACATTGTGAATATAATTCATGTTTACGTAATTTTAGCCTTTAACCTTTTTATTTTCTCTGCTACGCAAGTAAGTAGAAGAAGTATTTATACTCCACAAAAACTTTAGGTTAAGAAATCACTGAAAATGAAATTTTAGAAGCTCTCAGAACAAAAATAAATCATTTTTATAAACATATCCGTTTTGTGCATAGCTCAAAAAATCTTATGTGTTTCATTCATATGGCTTTCTCTGCATATCTGTAACAAATTATTGGGTACTGTCATAGCTTATTCTTCTATCTAGTTTATGCTAATCGGCATATAAATTAACATAAATTGTCTTTATTATTTTTTCCCTTCTAAATTAAGGGAAATAAGGGCGAAAACTGGGCTAAAGCGATATTTAAATCTTTTAAACTTGGTTGCTATTTAGTTGAAATCCGTTTCTATTCATTGCCTGGAATTTATAAATTCCAGTATGAGAAAAGTTACGTATTTTAAAACTAAAACCAATAATAAAGATTATCTCAAAAAATGATCAACTCCAGGAAAAAGATGTATATAACATAAATGTGTAAAGTAAGAGTTTTCCTGATGACGCGTTAACTCTAACCTCGGTATTAGCTCTAAGTAGATAACCTAGATAGAAGCCAAAGAACATTTAGAGTTGATGTAAATTCTGTTTTTAATAAGATCTACATTTTTGTACTAAGTTTTATCTACCCCTTACCATTTACCAGTTATGCCAAATTCAGCAAAATTCGTTCAGAATAAAGAGATATTCAGATGCTGTTCCCAGAAAATTCAAGGTATACATTGTATTTGTCATGTAAATATCTTTAATATATGGTATTTTAATTAAAATCGTTAGAACGATTTCAGAAAAAATCAAACTTTTCGAAAATTGTCCAAGTAAAGGGTAGTTTGGCGTGGGGGATTTTTTTTTCAAAATCTGTCTGTCGCATCCCTGGAAGATAGTAAACTTAAATATAAAGTTGTATTTTACAGCCTTTTATTTTGGAGTTATCGTGTTCACAGACACCCGGACACATACACTGACCTTTTCCTAAAAATGCTTATTTTTGGATACAAAGTGCATTAAAACGTGTATTTCCGGTGAAATCTCGGTATTGAATTTTTAGGTGGAATGCATAACTTTCTCTATATACTATGTACATAGTAGTGTAACAAAGTAAAATATGAATTCGGTTAAATACGAAACTTGGAGATTAATTTAAGGGCCCTTCCAGGATGTGACATGAAGATTTTTGAGAACACTTTCCGAACCCAAAACTACCCTTTACATGGACACTATTCATTACCTTTATATTCTCAAAATTGTTTAGCTTGTTTCTATATACCATATGTTGGAGCTAATTCATGAACAACAAATTTATTCCTTCGGTTTTCTGACTAAAGCCTTTGAAACCGCCCTTTTTCTGAAACATATTTTGTCTAGGTGGTGAACATTAAGAGACCAAGTCTTACAACATAAAATTTATATCTATTCAAAAAAAATTATATAAAACACATTTTTTGTCCTTTGCCATTTCGATATTATTTGCTAATTATTTGAATATTGTTTATATTTTTGTCAACTGCAAATAGCTATTCTGTTCTTGTTACTTTCTCTACACATACCATGTACACAAATAAAATCTAATGCGTTACACCCACAGTACTTTCTCTAGCTCCTCTACAGACAAATTTCTTACAAAAGATTATTCTACTTTCTACACCATACTAATTGACATAAAAATTAGCAGAATGTTCTTATTACTTAGTAATATATGTAGAAGAGAACTAAAGGAATGCGCTATGCTAAAGTGTTAATCTAATGTTTTAAAAGCTGACATTATGCGATTGTCATTGCAAATCGCTTCTTTGCACCGGCAGGAGAAGAACAAAAGAAAAACTGATACTTCATGCCTTAGAAAACTTTAAGTACTTTACAACTGAAACCAATAATAAGGAATACATCGAAAACAGTCACCTCCATAACAAAAACGTAAGGTACATAAACTGTGTGTTTTGACGAGATCTACATTTTTGTGGAAGAAGTTTTTGTCAATCTCTTGCGGTTTAGTAGTTAAGCAAAATTCGTCCAGAATAAAGTAGTCTTCAGAGGCTGTTCCCAAAAAATTCAAGATATACATTTTATTTGTCATCTAAATATACTACATTTTAAACAAAATCGTTAGAGATATTTTTGAGAAAGTCAAAATATTCGAATATTTTTCCATGTAAAGAGTTGTTGTGGGTGGGAGATTTTCTTGAAAACTTCGTGTTGCATACTTATAAGATACCAAACCTGCATACGAAGTTTGGTATTTAACTGTCTTTTGGTTTTGAGCTATGCTGTCCACAAGCGCACACATACACACGCATAGACATACACGAACCTCTTTCTAAAAATTATTTTTTTCGAACTCAGGGGGCCCCATAACTTATATTTCCGGTGGAATCTCGACATCGACTTTTAGGTTGTAATACAGTACCTTCTCTATGCATTATGTATATTGTACATGCGGGCTAGAGGAAGTAAAAATGTACAGCCATTAAAACACTCAATTTATATCATAAACATTTTGTCGTGAAAATGACCATTTCTGAGATATTCCTTGTTGTTTGTTTCTGATTTAAACTACTTAAAGTTTTCTCACACGGAAAGCTGTAAACACCTGGCCCTACATAGAAACAAATTTCAACTACATGGCAAACAGATTTTAAGAGATTTTATATTCGTTTTAACCTAGTGTATTCCCTTGTTTTCCTTCTACTTACAAGGAAGCAAATAGGTAATCAAGAAAATGTTTGCTGTTGTTGATCTCGATTATCATAAAAGTAGAAGATGAATACGGTTTTAACAATACTTTTGTTACAGCGATATATAGAATGTCATGTGAGTGAAACAATGTGAGATTTTTTGTGTAGATCCAAAGGAAATACAATTCAGTGTCACCACATAGCTTTAAAATATTTAATATGGCTTTAGTTGAACACTGTTTACACCACCTACGAATTGAGTAGATAAGCAAAGTTGTTTGTCGTCCTCCGTGGTGTAATGGTTGCTATGATAACTTCATATACCCAAGGTCGCGTGTTCAAACTCGGCGGAGGACGATGGACTTTTTCGGATGTAAATCTGTTGGTCCCGTGTCATAGATTTACAGAACGTAAAAGAACCCCGAGCCTGATAGAGAGGCCTCTGAACAAAATTAAGCGGTCTTTCACGCCCATTTTAGAATGGGACGCTGAGAACCACAGTAGTTAAAGAGCGTCCATAAATAACACGCCGTTTACATTTCCAATGACGGTTTATCGTGTTAATAATAAGTAGATAAGCTTTTTATAGGTTATATAAGAGCGATAATGAAAGTTGTGTGAATGGAATAAGATATTTTAATAACGATTAATGTAGGGAATATTATTAATCCTTTGCTGTCCTTCAGATAAAACGGATCGGAATTTCATAAAGCTCTGAGCAAAAGTAAGGCAGTTATAAACTTTGATGTAATATATAGCACTTTAATTGACATCTCTCATTCACGACTTCTAATAAGCAATAACATAGGCACAACAATCCTTTCTAAAGCACTACATATCTTATAGTGGTCTCCTGCTCCTAAAGCTTATTACGAGCATGAAAGCAGGAGGGTTCTATATTTGGTCTGTTCGGAGGATATATGGAAGTAGACAAGAGAGGATCGAACAGTGCTTGGAGCAGCTTTATCGACAGCATTGTGCCTTCCTAAGGACATGGAAGTACAACGTAAGCCGAACCCTTCAGGCCATCAGGCATCTCAACGACAAAGGCATTAGCGTGGAGGACCTTGATTCCCAATACGTGTGTTTCACAGATGTTTACAGTAATGCTCAAAAGCATGTCACTCATACCAATACAGTCGTTGAACTCAGCTACGTGTGTGGGGAGATAACTGCTAGACAAAATTGATAACTTTATCATTTCTCTATCAAATCCTGCATTCTCGCATTCCAAAACTAAATGTTCGTTTCAAATATCTTTCTGACTGCCATAATCGAGAAACTCCTTTCTTCTTGCTAAACATGCACATCATACAACCTTCTATGCATCATTTACACTACATTTAGCTCGTCTTTGGAATTCGCTACCTGAAGACGTAAGGGACTGCCGGAACGTTATATTGTTCAAGCAGAAAATTAGGACAAACATTTGTAATCAAGCTTAATTTGCTGCCTTATTAATATGATAAGTACGTCACTACTTTCATTTATTGTTATTAATATTGTATGTGCTGGCATGTAATATGCATTTCAATGGTAAATATCACTATTATGTGTTTCGACTAACATGAATATTTCTCTTAAA
Source organism: Hymenopus coronatus (assembly GCA_030762935.1). NCBI lineage: Eukaryota > Metazoa > Arthropoda > Insecta > Mantodea > Hymenopodidae > Hymenopus > Hymenopus coronatus. The sequence continues at coordinate 92,976,389 of CM060895.1, read as the reverse complement.
ATAATTTTGTTTACAATTTTTTCTTTCTTTTCATTTCAGAATTGTGTTTTTGTTCTTTATTCTTTTATTCATTGCATCGTTGCTGTGTTGAATTTAATGTATTGCCTGGTAGAGCGGCAGAGAAGTCCTTATGGCCTTAACTCGAACCAGGATAAATAAATAAATATATATATATAAACAATGAATCATTACTAGGATCATTGGTAACAATTGTCTTTTTTAAGTGTTCAATTACGCCTTTTAAAATACAGTAGTCACTCGCACATAGTGTATAGAGAAGGTATTGTATTGCACCCTAAAATTCAATACCGAGATTTCACCGGAATACATGTTTTGAGATCTCTTGAATCCAAAAAAAATAATTTTTAGAAAAATGTTCGTGTGTGTGGGTGGCATAGATCAAATATGAAAATACCGTCAAATACCAAAATTGGTATTTAAGTTTGGTATCTTCCAAGGATGCGACACGAAGATTTTCAAGAAAATCCTCTTACGTCGACATATGGAACATTTTTAGAAAATATTTATTTTCTCAAAAATGGCTAACGGTTTGGATACTCTATGTTTAAGTTATTTTTAGACAAACGAAATGTATATCTTGAATTTTCTGGGAATAGCCTCTGCTAATGACTTTGATATAACTGACAAACCGTAAGAGACAGACAAAAACTTACTACTAAAAAATGTAGATCTCATTAAAATACACAATTTATGTAATATCCAATTTTTTTTGTAGAGTTAGCCATTTTCAAGGCGTTCCGAATTTTTATTTTCAATTTTAGCCACAACTTTTTCTCAAATGGGAAGACATCTTTCTTCTCGTTTCTCATTTGTTTATTCCTGGCAAGCAAAGGGATTGGAATTTCAATTGTTTCACATAGCGCCCGGCCTTTATAGTCGGAGGTTATTGCTTTAGCCCGTGCATGTACTCATTTGTCTCCTATTTGCAAGGAAGGTAGTAATAGGACTAATTCTGCTTATGTTTATCTTGATTAGCCTGATGTAGATAACAGATTAATGTTTTGAATAATAGGTTTACCTATCGAACAGCTAGAGGACATCATGTGAAGAGAAGACGTTAAATTTTCCCCCTCTATTTACAAGAAAGTAATAGGGACAAATAGATAGACGAATAAGCTTCTTAACAATAATTTGTTACGATATGTAGAGAAAATCAAGTGAATGGAACTCATAATATATTTTTAATTCTAGAATGTACTTTCTTTAACATGGATTAACAGATGCGCATCGTCGTCTTGTTCCTCTAAATTTTGAAGCAATCTTGTACGTGTTGCAAAGCAGTTTGTGTGTTATTTGCGCAGGCGCCTCTTCTTCACTTTCACTTTGTTATACTTCGTTTTCGTTCACTCGCATTGCTTTGCTCGTTATCTCTGCGTCTGTCAGTCGTTCAAACCTCACTTCACTTGCCCCATTTTAGCCACTCTTCTAGGTTCTCTTTGTCGACATTCTCACCTCCCGGAATATTTCTCTTTCCTTAAGGCAGTATTTTCTATTTTAGAAATAATTTCAAATTTTTGTGCGATCCTTAACATAACCTTTTATCAGTTATTATTAATATCAGGAACTAACAAATCAATACATTAGTTAATACATCACTAAATTTGGCCAACAAAGAAACATAAAACGCGATTTCTTTGAGGAAAACACTTTTAGGTTGTATTCATGGATAATTAAGACTTTACATATTATATATTACAGCAGGCGATGACACTGATGATACATTGAATGAAGATGGAGCACTGGTTGAATGTGATGGCGGGGGAAACCGAGGCAGACCCGCCATTGCACCGCTTTGTCCACCACAAATCTCGTATGCGTTCGCTTGGTTTCGACCCGGTCCACCTAGGTGAGAGGCAAGTGATGTAACCACTCGGCCAGGCGCACATATATACACGCACACACATATATTGAAAGCGAGAGGGTGAGAGGGAGGGGGAAAGAGAGTACTCATCACGCATGACCCGAGAAACTCGGCGGAAGAAAGTCGGTAGAGCGCATGGCAAACATGATCACTCTAGTGCTATAAAATCTCGAGTATTTTATTCATTAGCTGATAATCCTTGACATGCATATAGTCACTTTATTTCACTAAAGTGTTACAGTAGCTGCTGCTAGTGATGTTATTTGCCATTTCACACATTTTTTTACTTATTTTATATATGAAATTATCATTCACGCGCAAAAATAAAGCATGGTAATATTTTAATTTTAGAAGTTTAGCAGCAGTATGGGCTAAAGTGTGTGAAAAGATACTTCTTGTGCTACACAATTTTATCAAACTTTTCTTCTGTTAGAACCCTACGCTTAAGCTTGAAAGTTTTAGAGCTCAGAGAACCCCTTTCTTTAAATCTGTTGACAAGATTATTAACTGTACCTCAACTAGGAGGTTGAGTTCCACGGAACATGTTAACAGATTGTCTACATACGTTTAGACATCAAGTATCGAACATCAATATTCGCTGTTGTAGAATAAGGTTTTTAGCGGCATTTCAACTATCTAAATTACTGAATAATTTAATGCACACACATTACATGCACTTTAAATGGCTTTTCAAATAATTAATTAGGCAAACAAGTATTCTAACACAAGCAACGACTGGTAACAGAGAACCCGAGCAAACACGTACCTTCATGCCTACATCTCAAACTGAAGTAAGGATTGACAGGACACTTATCGGCCCGCACAGCATTTAATCTACTCAGAGTTTGAAATGAGCGATACACATAAAGTGTGAATTTTAAGCCCTCGGACAAAGAGTGCGTTAGAATTCCACTTATTTCTGTCTTTCTTTCTCTGTTTATTTTACGCATATGTAAGACTTTTATCCCAAGAACTCACAAGCCACAGTCTGGGGTCAGATGCCTGTTAAGGAGCAGAAGCTTTGGATCTTAGAGCAGTCAGGATGGGTGAACAGCTCGATGCCCGATATGAAAGTGAGGAACAGGATGATATGAAATGGTGGTGAAGTAGATGGTAGGAAAGATTATTATGGGAAAACTGATGGAATGAACGGAGAGAGAAATCGAGAACCCAGAGAAAACCCGCCGCTTCGTCCATTATACTTCGCCAACATCCCACATGAACGACCCCCGAGCCACCCATGAGAGAGGCGAGTGGTCTAACCATTTGATCACGGTGCTGCATGAGATGTAATAATAAAATGATTAAAATTATTTGTCTATTTTGAGAATGAAATTAATCTGGAATAATGAACGCAGTTTCTGGTGTAAACAAAGCCGATATTAACATCAGATGTATATGATTTACCCGATTGTCGTATAGACCGAAAACTTACTGACATAGGCAATGACGCCGTCGATGACGAGTACTGTGTTGAATTGCTTGCAATATTGTAAGTGGCTATTAGGGTTGTGACGTCATCAGAAAACGGATCATTGAAATAAATGAAAATATTACATTTTTACTTTCTCTATACGCACTATGTACATAGGTAGTCTATAGAGAAAGTATTGCACTCCACCCAAAAATTCGATACCGAGATTTCACCGGAAATATATGTTTTAGTGTCCCCTGTAAACAAAAAAACATTTTCGAAAAAAGGTCCGTGTGCCTGTGAACACGATAACTCATAAACGAAAAGTCGGTAAAATACCAAAATTGGTATTTAAGTTTAGTATCTTCCAGGGATGCGACACGAATATTTTGATAAAAATCCCCCCATCCCCTTTACATGAAACGTTTTTCGAAAATTTTGATTTTCGCAAAAATGGTACTAACGATTTTGATTAAAATATCGTATATTAAAGCTATTTACCTGAATTTCGAATTTTCTGGGAATAGCCTCTGAAGAGTACTTTATGCTGGATGAATATTACGGAATTTTGAATAACTGTTCAACCGTAAGAGATGAACAAAACCTTACTACACGAAAAATGTTGAGCACGTTAAAGCACACAATTTATGTTATATACATTTTTTTCGTGGAGTACATCGTGTTTGAGACATTCCTTGTTTTTGGTTTCTGCTTTGAAAAACTTATACTTTTCTCATACAGGAATTTGTCAACTCCTATCCATACAAAGCAAGGAACTTCAGTGACATAGCAACCAGCTTTTGACTATCACTTTAACCTATGGTAGTTCCGTATTTCGCTTTTTCTTACCAGGAATCAAGCAATAAGGCTATTTGTGCTAATTTTTTTCTGATTAGCATACAGTAAATAGAAGTATAAGCTTTTTAAGAATAATTTGTTGCAGGGATATAGAGAAAGTCACGGGAATGGTACACATCAGATTTTTTCCAATCATAGTATCTTAGGCGATAGCACTGTACTCAGGAAACGGCTTATACGATAGGACGTCTCGTCGATACTGAATATTTTAACGCAATTAATATGCACTAATTAAATCGTCACTGTTATTACTTTATGTTGCGTAGTCGTTTTCCCTTCCCGTATGTAGAACTTACAAGCGGGTGCCTAGGGGTCAGAAGTCTATCGGGGTGGCCAACAGCACCAAACCACAGAATGGAGAACCTGGAACGATTGGTCAGCCCGTAGTCAGGCATGAGCATGAGGAAGTGGATGCTATGAAATGAAAGCGAAATGGATGATAAGAAAGGTGATGATGGAACGGGGAAAACCGGAGAAAATGCGTCCAGACGGCGATTCGTCCACCACAAATCCCACATGTGGGCGCTTGGAAACAAACCTGGGCCACCTAGGTGAGAGGCGAGTGTTACAGTTTCTAAGCGCAAAATAAAGTTGGCCAATTCACACACAGACTTTTTTGTAAAATGCTTTTTGATCACAGGGAACCTCAAAACATATATTTCCGTTGAAATCTCGAGTATCGAGTTCTTAGGCAGAATACAATACTTCCTCTGTACACTATGTACATAGTACGTGTAGAGAAAGTAGTAAGAAGTTAATATTTCGATTATGTTTTGTTTCGAAACGGGGAATACCTCTATTCTTGAGATAGGGAAGAAAAATCTGATGTGTTCCATTCACATGACTTTCTCTATATCCCTGCAACAAATAATTGTTAAAAGCCTATGCTTCAATTTACTCCATTCTAATCGAGAAAAAATAAGCAGAAATAGTCTTATTACTTGCTTCTTTGTTAGTAGAAGCGGAATAAGGGAGTACCATAGGTTAAACTGATAGCCAAAGGCTGATTGCTATGTGACTGAAGTTCCTTTGTTTGTATGGGCAGGAGTTGAAACATTCCTGCGTGATGAAAGTATAAGTTTTTCAAAGCTGAAAAAAACAAAAAAAAACAAGGAATATTTTTAAAACAATCAATTCCACGAACAAAATGTATATAACATTAATTCTGTGTTTTGATGTGCTCTACATTTTTTGTGTGGTAAGTTTTTGTCCATCTCTTATGGTTTAGCAGTTATGCAAAATTCTGAAAAATTCATCCAGAATAAAATATTCTTCAGAGGCTATTCCCAGAAAATTCAAAATATACATTTTATTTGTCAGGTAAATATGTTTAATATTCGAAATTTTAATCAAAATCGTTGGAGTCGTTTTTGAGAAAATAAAAATTTTCGAATTTTTTCCAAGTAAAGGGTAGTTCGGGGTAGGGGGATTTTTCTCAAAATCTGCGTGTCGCATCCCTGGAAGATACTAAACTTAAATACCAAGTTTGGTATTTTACCGACTTTTTGTTTTTGAGTTATTGTGTTCACAGGCACATGGACACACACACACACACACACACACACACACACACACAGTTAGCTTTTCCTGAAAATACTTTTTTGGATACAAGGGACCCTAAAACGTATATTTCCGGTGAAATCTCGTATCGAATTTTGGGTGGAGTGCAATACCTTCTCTATACACTATGTACATAGTGCAGGTAGAGAAAGTAAAAATGAACTAAGATAATGATGAAAAACTACAAAATTTCATACCATAACGCCTACAAACAAAAGTACAATTTCCCGCTAACCACTCCCTCTGCGCCACAACATGCTGAAAATGCGAGGATAATCCTGTGAGACGGCCATCCAGCTTTTACTACAGTGTAAAAGCATATGTGCGTAAATTAGGAAGCGTATTTTGCACGCAATGTAAATACTTTTAGCTGTAAAAATACGGATTTTTTAGAAGTAGCCATCTTTGTATAAAACCATTATGTAGCTCTGGACTTTTAATTTTTACTTTCTTCTCTACTTACTATGTAAAACAATGTACATATTAACCAGATGGTTTCGGTTTCTAGCAAAGATTCGATTCAGAGATTTCACAGAAATTAAATGTTTCAAGATCCCCTAATTCAAAAATGTATTTTTAGAAAAAGGACCGTGTTTTATGAGTTCGAACAGCATAACTCTAATATGGAAAGTCCCTTAAATACTTTATTAGATATTTTAAGTTCGGCATTTTCCAAGGTTGCGGCAGGACAGTTTTGAACAAAAATATTCCTGTCACGTTTACCATTTAAATGGGACATTTTTTAAAAGTGTTGATCTTCTCTCAAAAAAAAAAACAAAAAAAACTATTTGATTATAATCTGCTGTATTAAATATCTTTAGATGATAAAATATACACATATATGGATTTTTTTTTGGAAAGAACCCTTAAAGCTCTCTTCATTCTCATTGAAAATGACATAGCTCGTAAACCATTAGAGATATACAAAATTTTACTATACAAAAACTGTATAACATCCAATTATATATTATGTTTAGAGTTAACAATTTTCATGATATTTCTCGTGTTGATTTAAATGTTTGAATATTTATAGTTTCTCAACTCTGTAGTCATTCATGTTTCTTTTATTTTCTTTAGTTTTATTAGTATTGTAACTATCCATCTTCCAAAGATTTAATACAAGATCAAAATGTCCTCCGCCCCAAACTCACATTAAACACTACAATAAATACGTGGCAATGTCTGTAGTTTAACGGTTTATATGTACAACATCGTGTTATTTAATAACAGAAATAATATTGTGTTATTAATTAAATGCATTTTAGCAAACCTATCCAGAAAATTATTAAAATTGCCTTCAGTCCAAAATTTGGCTACCGGTTTGTTTTGAGCATCTCTATTTCCCAAACAATGAACAGAACATCATGTCCTTATTTAGCATGATTGTTTACAAAACAAGCTAATTCGTGCAGTAAAATTTTCAAATTGTCTCCCTTCAAGCATTTTTCAACTTTCTGTTCAGTTTGGGCAGGACTATTGTTACATCTCCTAAAAGAAACAAATAAAACAATATTTGATTGTTATTTAGGAAAAGTACGTGTCTGCTTCATTTATAATTAAAATTCTCCAAATTTCCACTCCAAACATTTTTGTATCCCATAAGTGTGAAGTTTTTGATGTCAAATTAACAGTATTTTTACTTTCTCTACATACTACAGGATACTTAGAGAATATATTGCACTCCACCCAAAAGTTCCGTAACGAGAGTTCACCTGAGAAACACGTTTTAGTGTCCTTGTATCCAAAAAAGGCAATTTTAGAAAAAGTTCCGTGTGCGCATTAGGGTCCGTGAAGACGATAGTTCAAAAGTAAAGTCCGGAAAATACCAAACATGGTATTTCAGTTCAGCACCTTTCAAGGATGTGACACGAATGTTTTGAGGAATATTCCCCTACCCTAAACTACTCTTTAATTGGGAAAAATTTTGAAAATTTTTATTTTCTCAAAAATGAATTTAACGATTTTGATTAAAATACCAAATATTAAAGATGTTTACACGGCAAATAAAATGTATATTTTTTAATTATTTGGGAATAACCTCAGAAGTTTTGATTATCTGGATGATTTTTGCTGGATTTTCCATAACTAGTAAACCGTAAGGGATAGACAAACACTAACTACACGTATAATGAAAATCTTGTAAAACACCCAACTTATGTCATATACATTTTCTTCGTGGATTTGACCATTTTATATATTCATTTTTATTGGTTTCAGTTGTAAAATACTTAAGCTTTTTCTCATGTGGGCATTTGTCAGCTCCTGACAATGCAAGGAAACGGATTGCAACCTCGTGGCCAAAATTTTTTAAATGTTGTGACTATCGTTTTAGCCCGTTCTACTTACAAGGAAACAAGTAATACCTTTTTGGATAATGTTTATCTTGATTAGTATGAAGTAGATAGAAGAGCAAACTATTTAACAATAGTTTGTTACAAAGAGGTAGAAATAGTCGAGTGAATGGAACACTTCATATTTTCACTCATCCTAAAATTTATGACTTCCGAATTTGGTCAAAACGGTGTATCGGTGTAGCAGCCTAAGGTCACACTAACCTTTTTATAAGCATAAATATATAAATAAATACATATGAAATTGTCTCTTCTTTTCTAAGCCATGAAACCGGGAATTTCAGCTATTAGTATATAGAATGCGATTCCTCTATCCGCTTTACGTTGTTCACGTGTTTATCCTTTTACCCAGAGATAATTTAAAATCAAGCACTTAGTGATCGATTGTATATTATCTGAGAAAACAGTTCTTCAAACTTTAGTGGTAGTAGGTAGCTCTTGTGACAAAAAGAACAAAGAATAATCGCAAACTTTAAGACATACCCATCAGATAACGCGCTTAGAATATCATGCAAAATAGAATGCATAGGAAACTGATAAAGATACGAAAAAAATTACGATTTTTGTGTTTGAGTAGTAACTTTGTGTACTTCATCGTTTCCTAGCTAAATAAAATGTTCGTTTTTCTAACGCTCTCCTTATGATCTCCGAGAGGGGGCAGAGGTAGTTACCTAGATGTGGTGGAATGAGAGGATCTACAGCTTTTACCGTGGATACCTAATCACGCGTTGGGCATTCTTCACATAAAATAGTCATAGGTGAAGGTTTTGTTAGGGCCAATTTACAATCTCCATCTCAGAGCTGGGAATCGAATCAGAGTTTCAGCTTGAGTGCCATGAAAAACTAATGAGCCACACTGGCACATTTAAAGAAAGCTGTGTAAAATTGAATCATTAAAAAGATTTCATGGCTTAATCCACAAGGTATTTGAGTTTGTTTATACAGTATGTGAAATGTAGCGTTTTTCAAAGTGTTGGTATTCATTTTCTCTAGCACGTATGTACAATATGTTCTGGATAAATTTGGCCTTGGCCAAATGAAGTACCTAGTTAACTTTTGTGGGGGATTCTGACCATTGTAACTTTCTCTACACGTTCTATGTACATGGTATTGCACTCCATCCAAAATTTGATACTGAGATTTCACCGGATATAAATGTTTTAGGGACCCCTTTATCTAAAAAAAAATCATTTTTGGAAAAAGGTCCGTGTATGTGTGTGTGACATGATAATTCCAAAACGAAAAGTCGGTAAAATACCAAACTTAGTATTTAAGTTTAATATCTTCCAGGAATACGACACGAAGATTTTAAGAAAAATCCCCCACTCACAACTACCCTTTACATGGAGCTTTTTTCGAAAATTTTGAATTTCTCAAAAATTGTTCTAACGATTTTGATTAAAATATCGTATATTAAAGAGATTTAATATAGATATTTGAAATTTGTGGGAAATTTGAAATTTCTGGGAATAGCCTCTAAGGAGTACTTTATTCTGGATGAATTTTACGGAATTTAGAATAATTACTAAACTGTAAGAGATACACAAAAGCTTACCACACGAAACATGTAGAGCACGTTAAAGCACACAGTTTATATTATATACATTTTCTTCGTGAAGTTCATTGTTTTTGGTTTCTGCTTTGAGAACTTTATACCTTTCTCATACACGAATTTGTCAACTGCTGTCCATGCTAACAAAGGAACTTCAGTCACATGGCAACCAGCTTTTGACTATCACTTTAACCAATGGTTACTCCCTTTTTGCGCTTCTATTTACAAGGAAGCAAGTAATAAGATTTTGTTATTTTTTTTATCAGCATGAAGTAAATAGAAGTATAACCTTTTAAAGAATAATTTGTTGCAGAGATGTAGAGAAAGTCATGTGAATGGTACACATCATATTTTTTTTCTTTCTTTCTTTTATTTTCTTTCTTGGAGCCGTTAGATTGTCGTGAAAAGATTGATATTCGTGGAGAGTATTAACGGGGCCAGCATTCTATTTAGGCTCTTACTGGCTATGAAGTTTTAAGGGAAGGGTTCTTGAACTTGGTATTGCTAAACCATTGTTAATTTTGGAGGTTTTTCTTCTGATATTCCGTCGTTGGTTATATTTTTAAAATATTAATCTAACACCAACTTTTCAGCTTTTGGTTTTAAAAACTGTAGTTTTGTCTCATACATCGCGACCTGTATTTTTGGTTGCTAATTGCATATCGTCTAGTGGGCGCAGTTCTTACAAACTGTTGGCACATAATATTATATTGCCATTGATGGCCGGAAATTCAAATGATTTATGTAATCTTTTTAAATGTAATGTTTTGTTAGCACATATTTATATACATTACCTTGAACTGTTTTCAGTGCAATGTGCTCAAATAATGTATACAATTATATTTGATATAATGAAACTGAGCAACTTACTTCTCATGCATTGGTGGGAGACATTCCTATTTGATGTGACTAAAGTTTTGTCAAGATCCCTCCATATTAGATTCGGGATATTGGCTTTACTGGCAGTAAGCTTTGTTGCATGTTTAAGTTTTTTTGCCGAAGTGTTTGTCCTTGCTTCTTATACTATTTAAGAATTCTAGCTGTCAAATATTCTGTGTAATAAATTGAAAATAACTAACTCTAACTTTACTATATTTGTTTATTTATATAACAGAGTCAGTTCTCATCTCCATACACAACTGTATGATTTCAATATTATATAAGAGAAAATTAATTCATTTTGACTTGTAAATACATTGACAGACCTTCTGTAGCAGAATATAAATTAACTTGCAGCCGTTTTGTTCAAATAATGTGTTCTACCTTTAAAATACACTTTGATGAGTAAACACGTTCACAAAATGAAAATGCCTCCGAGTTTGTACCTTATATTGCGATTTCATTGTTTAATAATGCAGAGTGCTTTGAGCAAATATAGACACAACGTTCTCTTTCTTGTTATAAATTCAGAACCCAGACCACATGAGAATATTGTGATTCTTCTCCGTACGATGAAATTATCGTCGTGTGCCTTGAGCTATTAAGTTCGAAATAAAAACTAGATTGAAATGCTTTTGTTTTATTTGATGGCGTGAAATAAGAGATATAAAATTAAAGAGGGCTTTAATTCTGAGTGTTTGCCTCAAGGTCATTATTTAACTGCTTGCAAAGTATTTCATTACGATTTTTAATGAAAATCTTACAAGTGACGAATGAAATCGAAATGCTACCTGGGGCAGTTTCACAATAATTACAATTTACAAATATCAAGAGAAAGGTTCTTTTTATCCTCTTTACAATTCAAGTTTTAGGAACTTTACAAATCTAGATATAAATTAAAAATTTTGAAAATCTAATGTGTTCCATTTACATTAGTTTCTCTTCCCATTCGTAGAAAATATTATTTTTCAATACATTTCATGCTAATCAAGAATAAACGTAGCAGAATATTTTAATTAAGAAGTTATAGGCTAAAGCGAAAGTCATTTTTGTAAAGTTATACTATTGCCAGTGAAATTCGGCTCTCTTTGATGACTTATAGAATCACCGTTAACAAAAGTAAACATTTTTAAAACTCTTTAATATAAAAGGTAGTTTGGAAAATTGTCCTAAACATCTTCATGTCGCATCTTGCAAAGATATTAAACTTAATATTTAAGTTTGGTATTTCGTTTTTGAGTTATGCTATCAGACACAGACACAATATACGCACACTTGCACGAGCGCAGACAGACACACACGGACAATTTTCTAAAAATGGTTTTATTTCGACTCAGAGTACCTCAAAATGTATACTTCCGTTGAAAGTTTTACATAAAATGTTTAGTAGAATACAAAATATTATCTATATACTATGTACTTACATAGTTCGTGTAGGTACAAAAAGTTAAAATTATGTGCATTTTTCATATTCATTCTTCAAAGTATCCCCAACTACAGGTTGCATTAAATACAAAGAGCTATGTAATGTCTCCTTACGTGTATCACATTTATGTATGTATTTAATTCAAATTAAACTATATTCGTATATTCAAAAACATCAAATATTAACGACATATAATTATAAAATCTCTCATTGTATTACAATGGCTGCACTGATGACCTGTGATATGATTGGTCATTTGTAGAATGTATGCTTCTGCATACTGAAGCCTTTGAGAACTGCAATTTTATGAATTTAACAGGAAGTTCCTATTCAGTGCAAAACAAAAAAAATCTGATGTGTTCCATTCTCATGACTTTCTCTATATCTCTATAAATTATTATTGCTAATAAGCTTATCCTTTATTTATTTCATGCTAATCGAGAAAAATTAGCAGAAATATTCTTATTTCTTGCTTTATTGTCAGTAGAAGCGAAATAAGGGAGTCCCATAGGTTAAAGTGAAAACCAAAAGCTGGTTGCTATGTGACTGATGTTCCTTTGTTTGTATGGACAGAACTTGACAAATTCCTGTATGAGAAAAGTATAAGTTTTTCAAATATGAAACCCAGAAAAAGGAATATCTCAAAAACGATCAACTCCACGAAAAAAATATATATAACATAAATTGTGTGTTTTAACGAGCTCTACATTTTTTGTGGGTTAAGTTGTTGTCCATCTCTTACGGTTTAGTAGTTATGAAAAATTCATCCAGAATAAAGTAGTCTTCAGAGGCTATTCCCAGAAAATTCAAAAGATACATTTTATTTGTCAGGTAAATAACTTTAATATACGATATTTTAATTAAAATCTTTAGAGCCATTTTTTTAGAAAAATCAAAATTTTCGAAAAAAGTTCCCTATAAAGGGTAGTTTGGGGTGGGGGATTTTTCTCAACATCTTCGTGTCGCATTCCTGGTAGACACTAAACTTAAATACCAAGTTTGGTATTTTACCGACTTTTCGTTTTTGAGTTATCCTGTTCACAGACACACGGATCTTTTTCTGAAAATACTCTTTTGGATACAGGGGACCCTAAAACATATATTTCCGGTGAAATCTCGGTATCAAAATTTTTGGTGGAGTGCAATACATTCTCTATACACTATGTACATAGTGAGTATAGAGAAAGTAACAACACACATTTGTTGTTTTGAGGTTAGGGCTCCAATTTTGCTGTTACAAACTGAATGTGATGCCCTATATCTTGCAATATAATTCTGCAAAAGGAGTAATTTGGAGCCTCTCATTGTACATTGAAAGATGTAACGTCATTATTAGAGCTCGGTTTAGGGTTCCAGAGGGCACACAGTTACAAATACACAATATAAAGACTGGGGAGGGGTTTGTAGCGTAAACATGCACACATTGAGGTATAATCTATTCCAAAAGTAGTTCATCAAATGTATTGAATATTATATGCATCGTTCTAATTCAGAAACATAATAAAACAATTATTTCATAATATGTTTAGTAAATACAAACGCCTTATGATTTTACAAATACAAGTATAAAACGATTCAGGATAAAAGTGCAGAGCTTTGAAAAGACAGCCTGGGTTTGATATGAGGTTTTTGGTGGACGAAGTGACGTAGGAGTGGGTTTTCTCCCGCCATCAAATTCCACCGGTGCATTATCTCCATTCCATTTAACACCAGTGTCATCGCCTGTAGTGCCATGAGTAGTAAATGCGGGCGTTGAACACTACAAAAATATGAAAAGTCAATGCACATAAATCAATCAAATTCATTCAGAATTCATTGCAGTGAATTACAAGATTCCCGTCACTTAAAACATGTTTTAATCATCCACAGTTTGTTCCGTGTCGGACGCCTGCCCTTTCGAATTTTCGACATTTTCAATCTGAGCTCTCTTTCAGTGTTCACTGGTTTATTAACTATCAAAAACTGAACGAGGTCAGGCAGTGAGCAATAATAATGCAACACATTTCGAAAGAGGCTGTAGAAACCACGCCTACTCCATCACATCCTAGTGCACCAAACCTCAATCCGGCAATTTCGTGACCCCGGACCGAGCTCTAGTCATGATCAATTCTGAGCCTAATGTTTATGTCTTCTACATTTCCTTGATTAACTTTATCATTTTCTGAATTATTGGAGCTGCTTCTAAATAAAATTTCATGCAGTTAAAGATATATATTGCTATGTGTTTAATTGTATAGTAGTTTTTACCGCACAGATATTAAAATGTAGATTACTCTATAAGTGTTAAGCCATTTAATGATAGAATTGCTTATTTTACGAACACAAATTACAAATGTATGCAATTACTATTCGATTTTTTAGAAAACACTTGCACCTGTATGAAATGTCCCTTGTATATATTTAAATTTGTTTGTAAATTTCAACTTCCACTGTGAAACATATTTTTACTAATTACAAAAAAATTTAAAAACAACAAAGCTCGTTAACATTGTGAAACATGCTCTAGGGGCATATTTAGCTGAGGTGTGATTCCAATAATAATAGCTTCATTATTAATAGCTACAGATCTCATTTGCGGGGAGTGGTTAGACCCCTCGTCTTCCACCAATGTGACCCGACTTGAGTCCCGGGCAATGGTCTTGTCTGTACGATCCGAATGAAAAATCACAATAATTTAAATATGAATACAATGGACAATGTTGACACATATATTATACGATAATTATAAACCCAGAGAGTAATAATATACATATTTTGATAACAATCCAATGTATATGTTCTTGATTGCTTTTTGAGACATTATTTTTAGCTGTTATATACAGATTTCATGATTTTGTGACAATGTCATACGTGTATGTTACCGCTCTCAGGTTCGCTCTGGTATGCGACGTGCAGCTGGAATTCGAGACATCGCAGTAGGATGCGTAAATAATACGTGAGAAAATCGAGAGTAGTGTTTCCGAATGTTTCTGTGACAACTCGCCGTTCTTCCTGTCTTTAATGCCTCAATAATTAAGTTACAATATGATTTTTTTTTTCTGGATACCGTAGCATCCGGTGTTGCAAATGCTCTCAAAATGTGTGGTTTAAAAATGGCAGAATACAAGGAAGCATGTATTCTTACATGCTTGCAACAAATATAAACATATTATGTATATAGTCTTGGTTTAGTACTTATTAGTTTTAATTTCTTGCAAAAAATTATATAAAAGTGGACAGAAAAAATATCATCGGGTTTTAAAAACCTTTTATACATACAGCTTGCAGAATGAAAAACAGGCTGTGAAGCACGTGAATTATTACAAATGCTAATTATCAATATAAATAACGGCATAGTTTATCTAAAAGAAGTATGACAGTGAACGATCCAAACGACCAAATACGATAATTTAGAATTCCATTGAGTTTCTTTGGAATGACAAATGTTGGCCACACTGATCCCAAAAGACCATGGGAGTTTCGGAAAAAGCTGCATTCTTCCCACTATTTGCAGTATGATCACCTTATCTAGAACTCACTTCGCCTTCTTTTTATATCATTAACTTCCTCATCCTCATGCTCTAACAATGTTTATTAAAATCTCTTATATTTAAGAGATTTACACGCCAAATAAAATGTTTATCTTGAATTTTCTGGGAATAGCCTCTAAAGTCCTCTTTATTCAGGACGATTTTTATTGAAGTTTGTATAACTGGTAAACCGTAAGAGATAGACAAAAACTTACTGCATAAAAATGTAGATCACGATAAAACACACAATTTATGTCAGATACATTTTTTCGTGGAGTTGATCGTTTTAGAGATATGCCTTTTTATTGGTTTCCAGTTTAAAAACTTATACCTTTCTTATACAGGAATTTGTCATCTTCTGTCCATACAAACAAAGGAACTTCAGTCACATAGCAACCAACCTTGAATAATAACTTAGCCTATGCTACTCCCTTATTTCCCCTCTACTTGCATGGAAGCAAGTAGTAAGACTATTTCTGCTAATTTTTTTCTTTAATTAAGTAAACAGAGCTTCATAATAATAATTTGTTGCAAAAATGTGGAGAAAGTGATGTGAATGGAACAGATCAGATTTTATTTTTTAATTAGTTTATTGGCATTTAGATATTATCCGTACAGCCAAAGACAATATAAAGTGAGTATAAATTTAAAAAGAACACTTACTTACATGTAATCTTCAAACATATTTCAGTGCATTTTACAGGATATTTGCATTTAAATGTTAATATTTACATGGTTTAAAAATGCTATAATAGCAGTATATACATGAACATTTTGAGTCGCAAGTAATTGAGCAACATTGCATGAAAGTTGAAAGCCTAAATTCACTATCTGATCCTGGAAGTGTTGTATTGCTGTTCCATAGTTTGTTGCATGCAAAGAATATGTGATCGCACCTGTCCGTCACAATAATCGCAGAAAGGAGTATCTTTAATATTAATACTATAAAGATGTTTAGCGAAGCATCGGTGGTTGAATTTTAAATGGAGTATAGTTGTATCATTTTCTTTGAGGCTTTCGTACTGTCGTACCACTGTTTTTCGGGTACGTCTGGATGTATTGAAAAATAATGTTTGCTTTTAAATTGTGCTGAATTTTTTCAGATTCCAAGATTCCTTAACTTTATTTTTAACCAAGGTAATCGAATGGATAAATAGAGATAATAAGCGCTCTCGTCAGACAAACATAATCTTCTGGAAGTATATGTTCTAAAACGCTTCCAAAACACACTAGAATGTTCTGTAGAGATTCACAACGGCAACATAAGCGAGTAGGTCAATTAGTGAGCGAGTTGGCAAGTATGTTTCCGATTCAACATCAAGCACGTTTATACAATTGATTAAAGAGTGACAATTGATATATAACGAGATCTGTTATGGTGGTAGATTAGAGCTCTGCAAGAGGTGAAGAGGCTACTTTTTGCGCATTTTATTACGCCACGAAAAAAATCTAGTCACAAGGGAAATTACTCTAGTTCACGTTAGTAAACTTTTACTTGACTAAAGTAAAAGTTGAACTGAATCAAAATAGTGAAGTGACAGTGAGAACTTACTGAAGTTAAGGTAATTCACCTATGACATTTGGAAAATACACTGTATATAAAATATCTTATTGACTTATACTGGCTATTATACACAATAATAGTGATGATTTTTCAATGTATCAAAATTATAGCTTACATGGGTATATAGATAATCTTTTTTATTTTCTAAATTGATTGTTTTAATACAAATGTGCCACGTGATGCATTTTTAAAACTATTCACATACAAACATCAACTTTTACGGAAAATGACTTAATAAATAGATTATCATATTATATTTTTAAATATTAGTCCTAATTAGTGGAGAAAAAGTACTACTTTTCATACTTTTCCAAACTCATGATTTTTCAAAATTTGATCATTTATAAAAATTAGGGCATTATTTTGAAAATTAATTTGGCCACTTTTTTCAATGTGCTTTTGAGAGGCAGTATACAAATTTGAAACATATTAATAAAAATTGATTTTGAGTATGGAAAAGTGTTCGAAAAATTTTTGCTAGTAAATAAGGTTTAAAGTTGGGAGCGCCTGTTAATAAATATGTGTCTAACCACCTTAGGTATAGCTTCAGTTAATTTGTGGTATAGTGCACAAAGTGGGAAACATGATATATTTTCTTAAGGGTTTAGAATTCATATTGTTTTATTATAAAACAGTAATTTTTAATTTTCCACAATTTTGGTCAATTTTTACAGATGCATCACCTCAAGGTGAAAACTGAACAAAGTCATAATTTGAATCGTTAAGAATATATCGAAAATTAGACTACAACTAGATACCTAGCTTAAGTACTGTGTCTCATTGTAAATGCAGAAAACGAAATTCTTCAGTATTTCCAATGGCCAATTTAAGAAATAAGTGTTTTGTGTAATGTATTTTACATTCTGGGCAGTGCCGTGGCCTAGTGGTTAGAACGCTAATCTCTCACCGGATTCGATCTCCTATGTGGTATTGGTGGTGATTGAAGCGGCGTCCGGGAGTGTTTTCTCCGGGTTCTCTCGTTTCCACCGCCATGCATTTCACCAACTGTTCCATAACTATCGTTTTTATTTGTTCTAGTATTTCTTCACTTTCATACTATCATGAATGCTGTAATTTATATTATTTGAGAATATTTTATTTGGGACGATCGAGATTTAATTGGAATTTCATTTTACAGTTTCTTAAAGTACAGAAGCTTTGTTAAATTGCGTAAATAACACAATCACTGCGGTCTCTTTCCACTAGCAGATCGCAAGTAAATTACAATGACGTCAACTTCTCTTGGTCTACGAGCAGAGTAGCACAGAGCAACATGGAGCTTTGCTCCTGCTCACATCATAGGGATGTTCTGGAACAATGCAAATGTGCCGTGCTGATTGGCTGCTTCAATTTGAAATTAAGGTGAGGCAGGATATATGTGGTACTACTTCGCCTTTGTAAAGCGCTTCCAGAAATGCCTCAAACTATATAACTGGACGCGAGGGCCTATTTGGGGCCTCTCTCTGACTAGTACTGATTCTGGCCACCACCTTCGGTGTGGCGTCCTAAGACTCGACCACTCAATCGCCAATCAAGCACGTGATAATACCAGGCTTCGTGCTGATCACCCATCCAGGCTCTTCTCTGTTCCAAGACCTCTACCCCTTAATAGGCGCTGGCTTGTAATTATTAGGGTGTTTAAGTCCTGCAAACGAAGAGGTTAAACAGAAAAACAAAGAAGTGCTTTGCATTTTCTGCTGTTTTCCAACAGAAAGTCGAGGAGAATTGCATATGTATAAACATATGACGTGTTGCATTCACATGAGTCTCCTTATGTATTCTGCACAAACATATTCTTCTATGTACTTCATGCAATCGACATAAGCATTAACATAAGTGGTCTTACCACTTAGCTCCTTGTAACTAGAAAGGAAATAAGAGAATACACTGTGTTAAAGCGATAGTCAAATCTTTTAAAAGTTGGTAGATATATGATTGAAATTCGGTTATCTTTCCATGGTTGCAAGTAAAAGAAATGAAAAATGTTGTTTTGAGAAACGTTTAAGTATTTCAGAATATAAACCAACAGTAGGGATTACTTCAGAAACGGTTATCTCCACACAAAAAAATGTATACGACCTAAATGTGAAATGTTTTGTATAGTAAGTTTTTGTCTGTTTCTAGACTTTACTCAAAAGCCATCTAGAATAAAGAGTTCTTCAGATGCTATTCCCAGGAAATTTATGTGAATATCTTTATTAAGTGGCGTCTTAAATAAACTCATTTGCCATTTGTGAGAAATACTACATTTTAAAAATGTTACCATGTAAAGGGTAGTGTGTTCTGAGGGACTTTCGTGAAATTCTCCCTGTCGCTTTCTTGAAAGATGCTTAAGTTATATATTCATTTTGATATTTAACCCTTTACCTTTTCAAGCTATGTAGTTCATACATACACAAGGGTTTTAAAAATGTATTTCTGGTGAAATCTCGGGAACAATACGCTCTCTAGGCACGTTGCAGATTAGTGTTAGAGAAAGTAATAACACTTGAAGATCCTGTTTCTCTATACATAAATTATGAAAGAAATGAAACATCAAGTCTGGAGTAAGTATCTCTAGAAACTAACTTCATAATATCTTAT
This sequence comes from Hymenopus coronatus, assembly GCA_030762935.1. Classification (NCBI taxonomy): domain Eukaryota; kingdom Metazoa; phylum Arthropoda; class Insecta; order Mantodea; family Hymenopodidae; genus Hymenopus; species Hymenopus coronatus. The sequence goes on along the minus strand of CM060895.1, from coordinate 92,956,811 downwards.
TTGAAAATGTATATCTATAGAAAGCTTACATATTTATCAAAATAAAATGCATATTCCTCGTAGCTTTTTTCTACATTCTTTTTCTTTTTATTTTCGTAAAGAAACCCGAAATGAAAACAGCATTATCTGAACTATGGACTGCATATGAAACGCAAGATGGCATAATGAAAAAGTCCCGGCAAGTTAATCATAGCAGAAGAGAAGCAAGCTAGAGGCGAAGTTGAGCTAAAGGAAATCTGAAAGCAGTTTTGTTTTCCTTGTTCGATACCGCGGGAGGTTGTAGTATGTGAATGGAAGCCCAACGAGCACAAAGGCCTTTTGTTTATTGCTGCTCAAAACCTTGGCAGAACAAAGATCTCAAAACAAAGGAACTTAGCAAATATGTAACGTGACTTCTCGCAATCATTTCACCTAAAGATGCAACAGAAATTCATATTATAAGTTTAGCAAAGTTGAGAATAACATTTGTACGCAAACTTTCTCTTTGAAGTCGTAAAAGCCTCCAAGAAACTTATAAACGTAGATTACGGCAAGGCTGTGCAGAGAGATCGTCTTTCACGGGTGTATTGAATATCCTAAGACGAAATTAATTTAGGGAACTAAATTCGTTAGGAACAAGTTGGCATTTCAAAAAAGTGATAATTTTTAACTTTATAGATGAAAGAACCACTTAGTGAAATAGAATGAAGTGCTGAATGGGTCTTTTTGAAAGTTATACCAAAATAAGATTTGGAGATGAACTTTCCATACATTTACTAACAAAGAGAAGCGAAGAGTCGAGACCTAATTGTAGGTAAATATAAGAACATCTAACAAAGGAACATTGCCATATTGATATTACAGATCGAGTTCAAATTTTAGTGAAAGTAGATCGAAAATATAAAGACCTGAGTTTTGGCTTGCTCCTCATATGCCCAAATTTGAGAGGAAAAGTTTTGCAAATTAAAATGATGTACAAATAATATTTAATTCTTTAGATATACATGTGCTAAACAATATTTAGGTGATGCGTCTGTAATATTTGAAAATTCCTCAGTGTATAAGATATCTCATTGAAATTTATTCAGTTATTACACAGAATTATAGTTACATTTATGCAACATAACAAAATTCTAGCTTATATGGTTATTTAAATAATAGTTTTTACTGTCTAAATTCATTGTGCTACTAAAATGAGAAAGATGGTGTATTTCTAAAACAGTTCCTATAAAAAGTGTAACAGTAAATGAGTTTAAATAAATAAATATATATATATATATCTTATCCTTTTTTGTTATATTAACTATAATTATAGTAGAAACGTTTTTAATTTCTGTATTTTCTCATTTTCAAAGGTTAATAATTTATTTCTTAAAGTTTGATAATTATTTAATAAAATCTGTATAATCATCTTCTTTAATGTATTTTTTAGTGAATAGTAGGTGTATAGAATTTGAAATAAATTATTAAAAAATGACATTGTGTAGATCATTTAGAGTATGGAAAAGATTTAGAAAATGGTTAGTGAGAAAACAAGGTTAAAATCTAAGATTGTAGTTCAGCAAATTGCGATTTTTTGCAGAATATTTAATGGCAATATTTAGTCTACATACATTTTCGAGAAAAACTAATCTAAAATTAATTATATTAAAAATTATTATTGCAGTACGCTATGCGATGATCATTTGCTTCATGATTAATGCTTTAAATATCATCCTTAGCAATAAATATTGATGAACTCGTCCAAAGTAAAACATATCATGGAAGAAAATGAAGAAAGAAAGAAAGAAAGAAAGAAAGAAAGAAAGAAAGAAAGAAAGAAATCAGAAACGCAACACTAAATGCAGGTGAGGAAGGACACAAAAACATACCATTACGTCTCATAAGGGCATTACCTAATTTGTATATGGATTGGAATGAGGTAATATGCCTTTTTCCCCTACTCCTTTAATTTGGACATGCATGTGATAACAGTATCCAGGTGTGGGAGGCCGCCGTGTTCGACCACTCACCTGTCCCCTAAGTGGCCCAGGTTCGATCCCAAGCGACCGCATGTGTGATTTGAGGGGAATTAAGCCACGCAGGGGCGGGGTTTTTCCCCGGGTTCTCCGGTTTCCCCCGCTATCGCCTTACAAACATGCTCCATCTTCATTCCATGTATCATCAGTGCTATCGCTGCGGTGCCATTTGTAGTAAAAGTGGGCGCTAAACACTAAACAAATCTAATATGTTCCAGTCAAATGACTTTCTCTATATCGCTGCAACAAATTATTGTTAAACAGCATACCTTCAATCTACTTTATCATAATAGAGAAAAAGAATAGCAGAAATTGTCTTAATTACTTGTCTCCTTGTAAGTAGAAAAATAAGGGAATAAAATAGGCTAAAATGATAATCAAATATCTTAAAAGCTGGTTGCCAAGTGGATGAAATCCATTTCTATGCAGAGAAGTTTACAACTTTCCATCTGAGAAACTTTAGTTCGGAAATAGATAACAAGTAATATCTCAGAAATTATCAATCCAACGAAAAAAAGAAACATATATGACAAATTGTGTATTTTAAACTTTTTTCATTGTCTATCTTTTGCGGTTTACGTAAAATTCATTCAGAATAAAGAGGTTGTTAGACGTTATTCCCAGAAAATTCAAGACACACATTTTATTGCCATATAAATATCTGTAATCCAAATCGTTAGAGCCATTTTTGAGAAAAACAAAATTTTCAAACTATTTTTCTTGTAAAGGGTAGCTTGAGGTGGGTAGATTTGTTTCCATCTTTTTGTCACCTCCCTGGATGATACTAAACTTAAATAGTAAGTTTGGTATTTTACCGACTTTTCGTTTTTGAGTTATGGGATTCAAGGTCACACGGACAAATACACACCTTTTTCTAAAAATGGTTATTTGGATACAAGGGATCCTAAAACGTCTATTTCCGATGACATCTTGGTATCAAGTTTTTTGATGGAATTAGATACCTTCTCTATATACTATGTATATTATATATACCTGCTAGAGAAAGTAAAAAATGTGTAGAAATAGTCCAATAGTTATAAACCTGAGGAAGTAGATAAAATTACATGTGGGCAAAATGGATGATAGGATAGGTAATTATGGAGAAATTAATTATTAGTGAAAGAGTGGCGAGGAAAACCGGAGAAAATACACGCAGATGACGCTTCGCCCACCACAAATCCCACATATGCCTTGGCACGGGGTCTCACCAACTGAGTCTACGCAAAGAAGTCTTAAAACTAGAAGGCTACGCAGCGAGGGACAGAGGGACACTGTTCTTTCCCATGTGTTTGATCCCGGCACTTCTAGATGAGAATCATACACCGAGTCACTAGCGCACAAGTCAGGGCTGGAACCCGCGGCCCTTTGAACATCGATTTTTCAGCTGGCGGGGATGTGACGTTGTCAACGTGCTGATATGAGCGGCACATTGTCTCTGTTACAACAAATACGCCGGGTCCCCTTTTTAATGCTACACTTGACTCCACTTAAACCCCCGGCTGGGCTAATTACAGCAGAGCCCTTTGTAGTCGCTCCTTGTTATATGTAGTTATGTTGCCTTTACAACAAGGGAGAGAAAAATAAAGGCCCAACCACAAGGAAGCGAACCCGTAGGAGTTCATTGTGAGAAGAAGGCGCGAATCCTGCCAACTGGAACAAGGCTTTCTCTCGAGTGCTCATGAGCACTACTTACCTCAATTTCGGTATGTAGAGAAAAATGCTCAGGCTGAGTTCATTACATATACTACAATCCAATTCCCAAGACTTTTAAAAATTTACGCTCTCCCGAGAAAATGAAAATAAAATCTCATGTGTTCCATTTACATTACCTTCTCTTACCTATTCTGCAAAAACTTATTCTCACAAAACCTTGTTACTTTCTCTACACATACTTTTTACTGTCGCAGAAGTTAAGCTTGAAGCTATCTAGGCAACTAAAATAAAAACTCCACTGCCCTAAGATTAGACTAAAAACATAGAATATTGTTACTTGGCACGTGAAAGCAAAGAAGTGCATGTGAAGAAATTAAAACACGATACGCACGAAATACTATTTAAAGTTGTGTGTTTATCGAAAGTAATATAACCTAAAATAACTCATCATTTGTGTATAAAATAACAAAAACTCTGATGTGTTCCATTCACATGACTATCCCTACATCTCTGCAATCAATTATTGTTAACAACTTTATTCTTCTATTTACTTAATGCCAATCAAGAGATAATTGACAGAAACTTACTTCCTTGCAAGTAGAGGGGCAATAAGGGAGTATCATAAGCTAAATCAATGAACGCCTTTTGCTAAGTGATGAAGTACCTTTGTTTGTATAGACAGGAGTTGACAAACGCGAAAAGTATAAGTATTTTAAGGCTGAAACTAATAGCAATGAATATCTCAGAAACGGTCAAATCCACGAAAAAAATATATATAACGTAAATTGTGTGTTTTAACGTGTTCTACATTTTTTGTGTGGTACGTTTTTGTCTATCTCTTACGGTATACCAGTTATTAACGATTCCGCAAAACTAATCGAGAATAAATATGTTTTCAGAGGCTATTCCACGGAAATTCTAGATATACATTTTATTTGTCACATAAATATCTTAAATATAAGAGATTTTAATGAAAATCCTTAGTCATTTTTGAGAAAATCAAAATTTTCGAAAAATGTTCCATGTAGAGGGTAGTTGGGGTTGGGGAATTTTCTTGAAAATCTTTGTCTCACAATCATGGAAGATATTAAATTTAAATACCAATTTAGTATTTAACGGTCTTTTCGTTTTTGAGCTATGCTGCCCATACACACACACACACACACACACACACATACACACACAAACGGACATTTTTCTGTAAATGCTTTTTTTTTTTTTTGGTCTCAGGGGTCCCAAAGCATGTATTTTCGGTGAAATCTCTGTATCCAATTTTGGGTGTAATACAAAATCTTCTCTGTACACTATGTACATAGTAGGTATAGAGAAAGTAAAAATTGGTGTTAGGTAAGTCTATTAAGCAAATAAAACCTAAATAAACATGGAATATGCGAGAAGGAGAAAAAAAGTGATTGCGATATACCGGATGTTGTAATTTGTTTAAGAATGTAACAAAGGAGAATCACTAAAATTAAACAATAGTTAATTTAGAGAAGTTCATTATTGTACGAACTTCTATTATGTAAATCATTTAAATTCATTAATTTAATAACCATGAACATATAAAAACGTATATTGTATAAGTTTTTCACGAAAAGTGAGAACCAGGAAGTCTATCGTTCCCATGGTAGCGCGCAGATTTTAATACTTAAAAACAATGATGTTCAACATTACATGAGTGAAAATGTTAATAGAGTTCTGGTGTATGACGTCTCTGAGGTGAAGACGTAGCAAAAGATGCTATAGGCAAATCTCTAAAAGCAAGATTAAAATTATGACAATTGTGCATAAAATCATGTACAATAATAACTTTCACCAAGCAAAATTTCTGTAAAGAACAACAGTTAAAAGTTACGCATCTTGGCACGCCATGGTGTTAGAAAACTTTGCCATAAATTAAATCTTAAGCGTTGTTAAATCTACCGAACCTGTTTTCAACACGGCTACTACACCGAGGGTCCAGGACAAAGAGGGGCGGAGCTCAGCAGCCCAGCCCAGCCAACTCCAAGACTATGTGAGTACTTTAATCTTTAATCCCTAAAATAACAACCAAGAACGATTTCGTTCCAGTACATAGTGTATAGAGGAAGTATTGTATTCCACCCAAAAAATCGATACCCAAATTTCACCGCAAATGTACGTTTTCGGGTTCCCTCGAATCCAAAAACGTTTTTTTTTAGCTAAAACTAAAAGACCGTTAAATACCAAACTGGGTTTTTAAGTTTGGTATCTTTCAGGGGTGCGACACAAAGATTTTCAAGAAAATCCTCCCACCGCACACTATCCCTTATATGGAAAAAATTTTGAGGTTTTTATTTTTATCAAAAATGCCTCAAACAATTTTGATTGAGATACCGTATATTAAAACCATTTACATCGCAAATAAAATCTATAACTTGAAATTTCTGGAAATAGCTTATGAAGACCTGTTCATTCTGGATGGATTTTGCTGAATTTTGCACAAACCTTAAGAGATACTCAAAAACTTACTAAACAGAAATGTAGATCTCGTTAAAACAAACAATTTATGTCACGTACATTTTGTTGTACAGTTGACTGTTTCCAAGATATTCTTTTTTATTGGTTTCAATTCTAAACTACGCATCCACTCAATGTACTTCCTTCTCATCTTCTCCGAGCGAACCGAGCATAAATTGTTCACATATCGATCGCCATTTAAAAGATTTGACTATCGCTTTAGCCCATTATATTGTGCTTATAAGGAACTATATAGTAAAACCAATTGTGTTACTGCTTATCTTGATTAGCATGATGTAGATAGAAGAATAATATTTTTTAAGAATAGTTTTTTTTGTAGAACAGTTAGAGAAAATCATGTGAATCTAACATATCAGATCTTCTACAGCTTTCTCAACCTTAAAAGAGCCATCTAACCCAGGGGTCACCAATTGGTTGCTCTTTGAGTAAAGCAAAGAGCTGAAAACTCCTGAGAATCCTGAGCGAATTTAGTGAAATGCAAGGGAATCGAGATTATTTAAAGAGGTCTTTATTGCTGCGCCTTCTTTCCCCCTCTTTACTTCTCTCCAATGCCTAAGCAACATTCGTGCTGCTTGTTGTGATGACAATAATAACCAATTACATGTCAGAATGAAAGGAAAGCTGTTTTTTTTTTTTTTTGGTAGTGTTTAACGCTCGCTTTAACTACTTATGGCACCGCAGGCGGTGACACTGGTGATACATGAATAATGATGGAGCACCGGTGGAATGCGATGGCGGGGGAAACCGGAGTACCCGGAGAAAACCCGCCCCAGCGCCGCTTTGTCCACCACAAATCTCACATGCGGTCGCTTGGGATTGAACCCCGGCCGTCTAGGTGAGAGGCAAGTGGTCTAACCACTCGGCCAAGGAAAGCTGTGATTACTTCTTCTGATGGCTTACTAAATTATTACTCATTATGCAACAATTGTTGCTTGTTTTATGCCATGCTGTACACATCAGAAACTAAACGTAGTCAAATTATGGGTCCATGACAACCTGAACGCAGTTCGACAAATTTCAGTAACTGTACAAATTCACAGAAATGTAATTAAATATAAACATAGATCGCTTAACCCAATAAATGCAATTTACTTTAAGTACCATTTAACACATTCTCCATTAAAGACATTACGAATTTGAAGATGACTCTAAACAAAATGAAAAAGTGGCCTACCTGCCTGCCAGGTGAATCTACTCGTACTCCCACTTTTCCTTGTCCTCATTTTGCCACCAATCCTCTAACTGCGTATTGCAACTATCAGTAGTTATGCCTCGCTACAAGATCCCCGTAAGATGGTAAGAAACTGAGAGATGCTACCAAGTAGTGAAATTTATATAATTTGATTTCCGTAAAATGCACGACCACTGCGTGGAAGGCAAGAACAGATAATACCTTCAGTGCTGTGGTGGTGTGCAACATTTTGCGCTTCAAATGCGTAGTCGACATTTAATAGGTTAATATACCTATTGTATATTCCATTGTCTCCTACATTTGTACTTATACTTCAGAAAAGTGTAGAAATACAGGGTGTACATAAATGAATATCAGGGTTTTAACTCTTTATAATATTTATTACATTCAACTTACAGTTATGAATGATCTGTCAAATGAAAAAGTAACTCACAGTTTTGTTTGTTGGCACGAGTGTGCATGTGTGTGCAATGTTTCTGCCGCAATCCGCTAGACAGCGGTAGTAGCAAAGATGGCGACTAGTAAACAGAAAGCGTTTTGTGTTTTGCAGTTTGCAAAGACCGAATCTGTAGTTACTGTGCAACGTGCGTTCCGTAGTAAGTTCGGTTGTGATCCTCCTAGTGATAAAAACATTCGTAGATGGTATCAACAGTTTGAAGATACTTTGTAAAGCGAAGAGCACGGGACGAGCAGGAGTAAGTGAAGAGACTGTTGAGCGAGTGAGAGAGTCGTTCACTCGTAGCCCAAAGAAATCAGTCCGGAAGGCTCGTCGTGAATTACACGTTCCTGTGTCGACTGTTTGGAAAGTTGTAAGAAAACGCTTACAGCTACGTCCTTACCGTTTACAGTTATTACAGGCTCTAAAGCCGACAAACCACGGATTACGTGCCAAATTCGCAAACGGCATGTTGTTTCATGACGATTTTGTGGATTGTGTTGTCTTCAGTGATGAATCTACCTTTCACCTTAGTGGACATGTTAACACTCATAATGTGCGCGTCTGGGGCACAAAAAATCCTCACGAAATGGTACAAATGCAACCAGATTCCCCTAAAGTGAATGTTTTTTGTGCCGTATCCCGGCGAAAAGTTTATGGGCCTTTCGTTTTTTGTGAACCTACTGTAACTGGTACTTCTTACCTTGATACACTAGAGCAATGGCTCTTCCCTCGGTTGGAAGAAAATGAGCCAGAGAACTTCATTTTACAGCAGGATGGTGCGCCATCTCACTGGCTTATCGAAGTACGCGATTGGTTGAACGTCACTGTACCCGAGCGCTGCATAGGCCCCAATGACATGGCTTGTTATGCATGGCCTCCACGTTCTCCTGAACTAACGCCATGCGAGTTTTACCTTTGGGGCTTCATCAAGGATCATGTGTACGTGCCTCCGCTACCAGTTGACCTCCCTGAATTAAGAAACCGGATTGAAGCAGCTGTTGTTACAATTACTGAATACACACTTATCAACGTTTGGGAAGAACTCGGCTATAGACTTGATGTGTGCCGTGTGACAAAGGGTAGTCACATTGAACATTTATAAGGTTCTTGGTAAAACTATTTGAGTTGCTTTTTCATTTAAATATCATTCATCACTGTAGGTTAAATGTACTAAATATTATAAAGAGTTAAAACCCCGATATTCATTTATATGTACCCTGTACATAGTTTTATACATTCTTTACATAAATAATTGCAGAAAAGTTATGACAATTACTATATTACTAACGTGAAATAACTAGATCCTTAACTTGGTCAATACCATCGAATGTCACGTAATCATATCAGCAAGAAAATTAATTTGTAATCAAAAACGTTCACATTTAGAGCAGTAAAAATCTGTTGTGTTCCATTCAAATGACGCACTCTTAACTCTCCTAGAAACTTCTTACGGAAGATTTTCCTCTTTTTATTCCATGCTAATCGAGATAAACATTAGCAGAATGATCTTATTATTTAGTTGCTTGTAAGCAGAAGCCACGAAGGGAATACATTAGGATAAAGCGATATTTGAATATTTTAAAAGCTGTCGCATTGCGACTGTCAATGAAGTTTGCTTCTTAGTATGGCCAGTAGCATAACAAAATGAAATGAGTCGATTTCCTGTTCGAGGAAATTGAAAATATGCTTAAATTGAAACAAAGAACTATTATATCTCGGAAACGATTAGCTCCACAACAAAAATGTAAAGGACATATAGGTTTTGTGTATTTTGATGGGTGGTACTCTTTTGTATAGCAAGTTTTTGTCTATCTCTAAGGTTTACGCAAAAGTTATTCAGAATGAAGAGGACTTCAGAGGCTATTCCTAGGAATTCAAGATATATTGTTATTTTTCATATAAATATCTTCAGTATACGGTATTTTAATCAGAATTGTTAGAGCGAATTTTGGGGAAGTAAAACATTTCGAAAATGTTTCCATAAAAAGGGTAGTTTGGGCTGGAATATATTTCTCATAAAGCTTTGAGTTGCGTACTTGGAGGATACTAAACTTAAATACTAAATGTGGTATTTAAGGGACTTTTCGTTTTTTAGTTATGCTGTGCAAATAATAACACACCAGTGACACTAACCTTTTTCTGAAAATGTTTATTTTTGGATTCATGGGGTTGTAAACATTCATTTCCGGTGAAATATCGGTATATATTTTGTGGGCGAATAGAATACGCTCTTTACCTACGATAAACATTGTACATTCGTGCTAGAAAAAGTAAAGATGAACAGGTATTTTGGTAATTAATTGGTATCAAAAAACAATTTAAAAAAAACTTCTTCTCCTTGGTAATTGTCGTACTCAGATGGGTTGCTTCATGATACTGCACATTGAATGTTCGAGTATAGAACTTTGTCAAAAATAAACACTTATTCCGCCACTTTTTACGAATAAGAGAGACTTCTCCTAAGCAGGTATAACTGTATATAGGATTTGATTGCTGGCACTCAAATGCTCCCAACACTATAAACTGATACACGAAGCATTTTGCAATACCTGCTGTCAAGCTTACTACATCACAAAATAAAGCAAATTGGTTACTGTTTTAACAAATATACAATGTCATTATCTGCGTCCTTTTCTATTCTTACCAATTTGCTAGCAACATGTTCTAAATATTCAGTTGATTTAATTTCAGCTTCGAGCAAATTATTCTATGTAGAATATTTTTCTGTATCAGATTACATGATATTTAAAACCTTTTAGATTTCGTAGACATATATTTCTAAAGAAACGCTGGTTTTAAGTAAAATTCAGACATATTCTGTTTCTAAGCATATTACGCAATAAATAATAAATATCTGCCTAATTTGAACCCACTAGGTTTAAGATGAGTGTTATGCTTTTTAAATCACAGAAATTCGGAAAGTACTATACCTATGCAATAGAAAAGTCAAGCAACGAGAAACAGTTTTGTTATTCCAGTACACGAAGTAAATTAACGAGGACAAGAATAACAAAACCTATGAAGAATTTAAAAGGAAGGCAGAAGATCAGATCGCAGAATCCCTGTATAGCAAAGTGATAACAACAAGATATTAATTCATTCTTAAACAAATAATTTACTAAAATTTGTATTTAAGAATAAATTTATATATATAGGGTCATTAAACTATAAGGTAACCGCTCTCGCGGCTTCTCTCAATTGCACGAGAGATCGGGAGAGTCGCTGGGGAGAGGTGCAGGCAAAGAAGCACTGAATTCTTACCTTAAATAAATCAAATATTATTTTCTCTACACGTATTATGACATTGCATATAGAGAAGGTATTGTATTGCACCCAACAATTCAATACCGAGATTTCACCGGAAATACAAGTTTTGGGTTCCCTTGAATAGAAAAAAGAGTATTTTGGGGGAAATGTCCGCGTGTGCGTGTTTGTGTCTGAGGACAGTATAAAGCTCAAAAACGAAAACACCGTGCAATACCAAACTTGATATTTAAGTTTGGTATCTTCTAAAGATGCAACACGAATATTTTCAAGAAAATTTCCCCAGCACAAACTACATTTTACATGCAAAAATTTTCGAAAATTTTGATTTTCTCAAAATTGACTCTAGTGATTTTGATTAAAATCCCTTATATTTAAATATTTACATTCCAAATGAAATGTATATCTTGAATTTTCAGGGAATAGCTTCTAAAGACCTTGTTCTGGATGATTTTATTGCATTTTTCATAACTGGTAAACCTTTAGAGATAGACAAAGATTGTAGATCACGATAAAACACACAGTTAATGTCATATACATTTTTTCGTGGAGTTTATCGTTTTTGAGATATCCCTTGTTATTGGTCTCAGTTTGAAAAAAATTATACCTTTCTCATACAGGAATTACATTTAAATTTATTAAAATTCTCTTAACATCCTAAAAGTATAAATTTTCTGAAACCAGAAAAAATATAGGTGTTATTAATGTCTAAAACAAAAAATCACTACATTTCTGTATCAAATTATTGTTAAAAAGCTTATGCTTCTATTTACTTCATGCTAATCAAAAAAGAATTAGCAGAAATGGTTTTCTTACTTGCTTCCTTATTAGTAGAAGCGAACTAAGGGAGAGTGATAGACAAAAATTGGTTCCTATATGACTAAAGCTTCTTTGTATAGACAGGAGTTGATAAATTCCTGTATGAGAAAAGTATAAGTTTTTAAAGGTGAAACCAAAAACAAGGAATACTTAAAAAACGACCAACTCCACGAAAAAAAAACAACATAAATTGTGTGTTGTAACATGCTATACATTTTTTGTATGGCAAGTTTTTGTCCATCTCTTACAGTTTAGCAGTTATGCAAAATTTTGTAAAATTCATCCAGAATAAAGCAGTCTTCAGAGGCTATTCCCAGAAAATTCAAAATATACATTTAGCTTTCAGATAAATATCTTTAATATATGATATTTTAATCAAAATCTTTAGAAGCATTTTTGCGTAAATCAAAATTTCGGAAAAAAGGTTCCATGTAAAGGTTTGTCTGGTAGGATTTTGTTAAACATTTTCGTGGTGCATTCATGGAAGAATACTAAACTTATATATAATATTTGGTATTTTACCGCCTTTTTTTGGGGGTTATCGTGATCACAGACACGGACACACACACACACACACACACACACACACACACACACATACACACAGGGAGCTTCTTCTGGATACAGGAGACCTTAAAACTTATATTTCCGGTGAAATCTCGGTATTGAATTTTGGGTGGAGTGTAATATCTTCTATGTAGACTATGTACATAGTACGTATATTTTATCATTTCAGAGTGCCTTGTCCCGTTAGCAGAATTAAACTGCAATCCTAAAATATAAAAAATTGTTATGTGTTGTTTCAATGAGTTTTGTAATCTAAATGAATGGAATACATACATTCCGCTTTAATAATATAAACAATGCTAAATTTTCTAAATCTTAAGGGTTTTGTAAGTACTTATGCTAAGTTATTTACCAAATAAAAAAGCAATAGAGAGAAAATCCAATTTCTCTTGAAAGATATAGACATAAAAGATAAAGGTAATAGAGGTGGATATTTTTGCTTGCAGATTTTGGTCAGTGTATTCACTGCAGCACGATGCAGAATATCCTCTGAAAACATTTTCAAATATCACCCCCTCCTCATTTCTACCTTTTTTCAGCTTTATGTCAGGCCATGAAAACGAGGTCAACAAAATGTTTTGTTTCAGAACAAAAAACTAAATTGCATCAGCTGATGGACGTACAGATACCACATACAACAAGCCGCTTGTCCTCATCATGTCCAAACCTCTGACCACTACTCCACCGAGATAGCTTGTCAACGTTTAAACCATTACTGCCACAGGGAGTAGTGACGTAGCCGGCCGTGATTAGAGAACACGGCTTCCATGTTCACCTTGGAGGGAATGACAAGGGGTCCATAATCGTGCGGTGTGCAATCGCTCTATCTGAAACAAACACATCCGGAGACTTCCATTTCAGTTGCCTCGTTTTTACTTATTCTATACGTACTATGTATATACTGTATGTACATTGTAATGCAGCAAAAAATTCGATACCGAGATTTCCCTGGAACGAAGAGTGTTTTAAATACCAAACTTGGTATTTATGTTCAGTATCTTCCAAGGATACGACACGAACATTTTCAAGAAAATCACCTCACCTCACCTGCCCTTTACATGGAAAAAAATATCGAAAGTTATGATTTTCTCAAAAATGGTTTTAACAATTTTGATTAAAATATCGTATATTAAAAATATTTACCTGACAAATGAAATGTATATCTTGAATTTTCTGAGAATAGCCTCTGAAGACTACTTTATTCTGGATGAATTTTATAGAAGTTTGCATAACTGTTAAACCATAAGAGATAGACAAAAACTTACCACACATAAAATGTAGAACTCGGTTTAACACACAGTATATATTATATAAATTTTTTCGTGAAGTTGACTGTTTTTTAAAATATTCCTTCTTATTAGTTTCAGTTTTAAAATACTTAAAACTTTTCTCGTAAGGGAATTTGTCAACTCTTGTCCTCTATGTAAACAAGGGCACTTCAATCACATAGCAAGCAGTTTTGATTATCGACGTAGCCTAGTGTATGCCCTTATTTCCTTTATACTTACAAGGAGGCAGGTAATAAGAGTCTTACTGTAAATTTTTTCCTCGATTGGCATTAAATAAATAGAAGAATAAGCTTTTTAATAATGATTTGTTGTAGAAATGTAGAGAAAGTCATGTGAATGGAACACATAAGATTTTTTTCAGTCCGTTGTTACAAAAACACCTCACTTGTAGAAGTGGTACTGAAGTACAACATAGCATTTGAGATTAAATATATAAAATTAAATATATAAAATACATAATATATAAAATATAATAAATGGTACATAGTACCCAGTATCTTTAAAACATTTAGATTAACTATAAGCACCTACCAACTTTGATTGTCAGCTGGTGTCTACATGTGAATGCAATGGCTGATTTTAAGTACAACGATGTCCAATTGCAACACTAGATAGGGTTCGAGGAGAAGGTATTAGTTTTTCCACTTCGTACTTTGCATTTCACCCAAAAATTCGATACTCATATTTCACTGGAAACACAGCTTTAGGTACCATGAATAAAAGATCTGATATTCTCAATTTACATGACTTTCTCTACATATCTGTAACAAATTATTGTTAATAAGCTTATTGTTTTATCTATTTAATGTTAAAGCACTAGCGAAAACGGTCTTATTACTAAGTTCCTTCATAACTAGAAGGGAAATAAGAAAATACACTAAGCTAAACCGACAATCAAATATTAAAAATGTGGTTGCTATGGGATTGAAATCCATTTCTTTGCGTGGCCAGGAGTTAGCAAGTTCCTGTATGAGAAAGGTATTTTAAAACTGAAATAAATAGCAAGGAATATCTTGAAAACGCCCAACTCCACGAAAAAAAATGTATATAGCATAAATTTTGTGTTTTATCGAGGTCTACAATTTTTTTTTGTAATAAGTTTTTGTCTATCTCTTACGGTTTACCAGTTATGCAAAATCATCCAGAATAAAGAGATCTTCAGAGGCTATTGTCAGAGAACTTAAGATAGACATCTTATTTGTCATGTAAATTTCTATAATACACGACATTTTAATCAAAACCGTTAGAGCCATTTTTAAAAAATCAAAATTTCCGAATTTGTTTCCATGTGAAGGGTAATTGGGGTTGGAGTATTTTTTTAAAAATCTTTGTGTCGCATTCTAGGAAGATACCAAACTTAAATAGCAAGTTTAGTATTCAACGGTCTTTCTGTTTTTGAGCTATGCTGTCCAAAGACACACAAACACAAACACAGGAACCTTTTGCCAAAGAAAAAAGCTTTTTGTGTGTTCAGAGGGACCAAAAAAATGTATTTCCGGTGAAATCTCGGTATTGAATTTTTGGGTAGAATGCAATACCGTTTCTATACACTATGTACATAGTACGTGTACAGAAAGTAATAACAGTTTGGTTGAATATCATACTTTAAATTTAAGTTTCACATGTTCAAGGCTGTAGCACCAAAATTCTCCCATTCCAAACTAGCCATCGAAAAGTTTTCGAAAAGTTTGATTTTCTTAAAATGACTATATATATCTTTAATGAAACACGGTGTATTAATAATATTTACGTGACAAATAAACTATATATCTTAAACTTCCTGGAAGTAGCCTCTGAAGTCCTATTCATTCTGAATGACTTTGGCATTACTGAAAAACCGTAACAGAGAGATCAAAATTTATTGCTCAAAAAATGTAGACAATGTCAGTACATTTTTGTTGTGTAACTAAAACTTTCTAAGATATTGCTTGTTATAGGTTTAAATTTTCCACACTTATTCCTTCTCAAATGAAATATTTGCTTTAGCGTGATCAAGCCAAGAGAACGAGCTGGCTTTTAAAAAAGCCCACTGTTGCTTTAGTTCATTATACTTCTCATTTCCTTTGTAACAAGAAATAATAGCGTAATAAAGAAGTGTATGCTCATGTTTAAACTTAATAAAAATGAAGCCGATAAAAGAAGAGTAAGAGTTTTCTGCGGCATAGGTAATGAAAGTTATGTGAATGTAGCACATGAGATTTTTAATTCAGATTAAGAATTGCACGCAGGATCTAAACCAAGCAAACTTACAAATAAGGAATACTCTACGGGGTGTTTGAAGTACCCCTCCCCAACACCAGAATACGCTTTCGGCTTACATTATGTCGCTCTCCTTGTTGTAATGGTTACCATGCTAACTTCATATACCCAGGGTTGTGGGTTCAAACCCACCGGAGGACGATGGATTTTTTTCGGGCGTAAAAATCCTGAGCATGGCTTCCTTCGGAAGGGAAGTAAAGCCGTTGGTCCCGTGTTGTAGATTTACGGCACATAAAAGAACCTCGATCCTAATAGAGAGGCCTCTGAGCTAAATTAAGCGGTCTTTCACGCCCAGTATAGAATAGGACGCTGAAAACCACAACAGTTAAACAGCCTCCATAAATAAAACGCCATTTCATTTTTAGATTGCATTCTCCCATTCTTACACCTCATTTCCGTAAGAGTAGTTGCCTCAATGATTCACTGGTAAGTATATCTTGTACCGCATCTAGAGACTCAGTAGTTCAGAAAGTTTTTGCTTGTTTTATTTCTCCAAGTTGTTTTATTTTGCATCTGTCCTTGTTCCAATCCTCTTCTCTGCACGACTTTATTGACTTGATCCTTGTCAAACGTCTTCTTCCTCGTTTTCTTCTCCCAGGAGTTGTCCAGTTAATATCATTAATGACACTTTTTATTAACTCATTCTTTTTACATGCTCATATCATTTAAAAGTTCGTTTTCTAGTCTATCTAGTATCTTTATCCATTTCCAATCTTATGCAATCTTTCCTGATATGCTAAGTTGTTAATGTTCTCAAGTTTTTTCTCAATCCATCCATTTCTGTTGCCAACATTCTTTTTGCATATTTTCATTTATAGTCCAACTTCTCCCTCCTCCACCCCAAATTTAAAAATCTGATGTGTTTCATTTACATAAATTTCTCTACAACTCTGCAATAAATGATTTTTAAAAAGCTTATGCTTTATTTAGTTTCGGGATAATCGAGAAAAAATAAGCAGAAATAGTCTTATTACTTGCTTCCTTGTAAGTAGAAGCGAAATAAGGGAGTGCCATAGGTTAAAGTCATAGTCAAAAGCTGGTTGCTATGGAACTGAAGTTCCTTTGTTTGTATGGACATGAGTTCACAAAGTCCTATGTGAGAAAAGTATAAGTTTTTTTATAGCTGAAACCAAAGACAAGGAATATCTCAAAGACAATCAACTCCACGCAAAAACACGTATATAACGTATATAACATAAATTGTGTGTTTTAAAGTGCTCTACATTTATTGTCTGGTAAGTTTTTGTCCATCTCTTACGGCTTAGCAGTTATGCAAAATTCCGTAAAATTGGCCCAGAATAAAGTAGTCTTCAGAGGCTATTCCCAGAAAATTCAAAATATACATTTTATTTGTCAGGTAAATATCTTTAATATACGATATTTTAATCAATTTCGTTAGCCATTTTTTGGAAAATCAAAATTTTCGAAAAAAGTTCCATGTAAAGGGTAGTTTGGAATGGGGGATTTTTCTCATTATCTTCGTGTCGCATCCCTGGAAGATACTAAACTTAAATACCAAGTTTGGTATTTTACCGACTTTTTGTTTTTGAGTTATCGTGTTCACAGGCAAATAGATACACAGATACACATATACACACACGGACCTTTTTCTGAAAATACTCTTTTTGGATACGGGGGACTCTATAAACATATATTTTCGGTGAAATTTCGGTATCGAATTTTTGGTGGCGTGCAATACCTTCTCTATACACTATACATAGTACGTATAGAGAAAGTAAAAAGGCGTTCTACTATTCTCTTTTTTGTTATGTTAAATTTGTTTTTTCTTGTCAATTTTTTTTTTTTTACAAATGAATCCATTCAATGATATTGCCCTTTTGCATGATTGACTACATTTTCACTTGTGCCAGTAATAGATGCAAGATATTTATAGTCACTTGTACTACAAGGCTTTGGGCTACACGCCCTCTTTACTTGTGACCTTTTACCAAATGTTCGGAAGGCATTATAGGTACCATTCGCGCTTCTATTTCTGTTGATATTCTGTATTTATCACTTTATAGCATGGATAATGTCATCTCTGGTATTTTACGGAGTGTCTTGAAGTGGTTCTTTCACTTTGGAAAAAATATCCTAATCACAGGGACTCATGTCGCGTGCGTATGGTGGACGTTCCAGAATCTGTCATTGCCAGCGGCGTAAGAGATGTGAGCGGGGGTGTGGTCCATGAAATATCGTCGCTTTCGCCTGAGCGCTGGACGAAGATGGTGTTGCAGTGTCGTGCAGTAATAGGCAGGAGGCTTTCGGGTTCCCCTCGTCAAAAGAAATTGCGTGCCACACAAAGTGCTGTGAAAGTGGTGTGCATTGTGAAGCATGACATTACTGCATCACGCTGTACCATCAAGGGTGAAGATCCCTCTGGCGAAGTGAAGAAACCACTGCGAGGGATGCGTTACAGCACCAGAGATTCCATTATCCATGCTATAGGCTGGTCAATACGCACATCAACAGAAATAGACGCGCAGGTGGTATACGACGCCTTCCGAATATTTGGCAAAAGTCATAAATAACGGGGGTGAAGTACCTCTGTCAATAAAGCTATTTCAGAGAAACAAAAATACTTATTTTTACCTTTTATCCAGCCCTTATATAGGTATTATATTGTTTTAAAATATAAACTTTTCGGGCTGTTTTGCCGTGGTCTGTAGGTTAAAATATATTTAGTTAAAATATTTCTACCTAACGTTTCGTCCCTGTCTGTGAAGGACATCTTCAGAGGCAATGTGCTCACGTCACTAACTCGGAAAGAATTACAACAGTGCTGGTTATAGCCGGTATATATACCCGGACACTGGTGGGCGGGGTCAAGTGGACGGGTTCTAGTTTTGTTTGTATTTAGCTTGGAGGTTACGGAGTTGGAAAAGTATAGGGAACCGGTGGAGTTTAATTTAAGTCCTTCGTCTTTGTTAAAATACATGCACTGGCAACTGCGACTAAAAAACCGACTTATTAAAGCTATGTTTTTATAAATTTCAATGGCCTCTCTGTATAAACGGGGGTAATAATTTGTAACATATGCGACCGCTCTCAAGTTTGCTTTGGTGTGCGAGTCGGCACATTTGCTGATCTTGAAATGAGGAAGAATTGCAAGTCGTGAGTAGTGAAGTGTGTTGTGAATTATACTGTGTCGTGGTTGACCGGAATTTTAGCGCGCAGTAGTGGGAGAGCCATGGATGACGTGCCATCAACTGTCAAGTGAATTATTTACAGAAATGAAAATAATATTTTTATTTAAAAATTGGTCACAAATAAAAACATTTGTTATCATATTAGTTTGTATTTTATTGTAATTTACAAAAGTATAGAAGTAAATGAAAGCCCACTGAGCAATGGGCTTTCTAAAATTAAATCCAGTTCCACCCCAATTTAACTATATTCTGATTTAACAAAACAAACCTCTGAGAGTGTCAAAGCCACAATACAGCATCAAGACTGTCTGTAAATAATACACATAGGAAACAAATAAACTAGTGAGCCAATTCAGAACATCAGAACCGCAGAAATTGTGTGGCTAGTAAAATAAACGATGTAGGGTTGCCTTCCAGCAGAGAATCGATACGATCACCTCGGTGACAATACAGCGACAGTTATCCCCCCTATGGCAGGAGAAAACTAGGAAAAGCTGACCCAGCACACAGGAAATTGAACCAGAATTTCACCCCACGATGGTCACTGAACACAATGGACGTTAACACTTTTGTTCAGAGAGATAGTCTGACACGTTGCTATTGTATTTCCAAGTGTGGGGAAGACTAACAAACCAAATACAGTCTATTTAGTTACGTGGAATGAGTATGGCTTTTGTTTCCATTTGCTTTCTTATCTGCGCAATTCGTTACGTATGGCAATAACAGAGCACGATGGCTGCATGGTAACATATTACGAGAGATTCAGAAACTCCTGTATTAAATTAAAGAGGAAAAGAAAGTACAATAACTGTCAAAAATTCATTTTTACGTTCTTTACACGTACTATGCAATGTGTGTAGTGGAAGTATTGTATTCTATCTGAAACTTTGATATCGAAATTTAACCGAAAATATATATTTTGAGATCCCCTAAATCCAAAAAAATAAAACGCATTTTTAGAAAACTTTCGGTGTTTATTTATCGGCAGCATAACTCAAAAACGAAAATTCCGATAAATGACAAAATTGTCATTTAAGTTAATTACCTTCCAAGGATGTGACACTAATATTTTATGGAAAATTACGCACCCCAAGCTACCCTTTACAGGAAAAAAATTTTGATCTCTACAAATATACCTCTAACGATTTTGATTCAATTGTAGTACTTTAAAGATGTTTACACGAAAAATAGAATTTATTTTGAATTTTATAAAAATAGCTTCTGAAGACATTTTCATTCTGGACGGATTTTAATGAACTTTGCATAGCTGGTAAATCATAAGCGATAGCCAAATCTTACGTAAAAGAATGTAGATCTCGATAAAATACTCAATTTATGTCATAGGCAAATTTTTCTTATACGGGAATGTGTTAACTTTGTATGAAAAGAAACAGTTTTTTAAAATATTTATTATTTCTTTAGATTAGTGCATTCTCTTATTTCCCTTCTACTTATAAGAAAGCAAGTAATAAGTAAATTTCTGCTAATGCTTGTATAGAATAGCATGAAGTAGAATAATAAGCTTTTTAGCAATAATTTGTTACAGAGATGTAGAGAAAGCCATGTGAATGAAACGCAGCAGAGTTTTAGTTTTCTGTACTTTCTTATTCATTCAAATCTCCTGTTTAAATTCATACGCAAATGTACGGTACGGTTTCATATTAAATGTCAACCATTTTACTTTCTCTACACGTACTATGTACATAGTTTAATGTACCCAAAAATTCAATACCGAGATTTCAGCGGAAATATATGTTTTCAGACCCCCTGAATCCAAAAAAAAGCATTTTTAGAAAAGTGTCTGTGTGTGTCTGTGAGTGTGTGAGTGTGTGTGTGTCTGTGAACAGCATAGCTCAAAAACGAAAAGTCTGTTTAAAACCAAACTTGGCATTTAAGTTTGGTATCTTCCAAGGATGCGGACTAGAAGATTTTCAAGAAAATTCCCCCCCTAACTACCCTTTTCATGGAAAAAATTTGAAAATGTTCATTTTCTTAAAAATAGCTCTAACGATTTTGATTAAAATCTCTTATATTTTAGATATTTACTTGCCAAATAAATTGTATATCTTGAATTTTCTGAGAATAACCTCAAAAGAATTCTTTATTCTGCATCAATTTTACTGAATTTTGCATAACTGGTAAACCGTAAGAGATAGACTAAAACTTGCAACACATGAAAATGTTTATCATAATAAAACAGACAATGTTTGTTATACACATTTTTTTCGTGGAGTTGGTCGTTTTTGAGATATTCCTTGTTATTGGTTTCAGCTTTGAAACACATACTTTTCTTATACAGGAATTTGTCACCTCCTGTCCATGCAAAAAAAAAAAAAAAAAAAAAAAAAAGGAACTTCAGTCACATAGCAACCAGCTATTGACTATCACTTTAACCTATGGCACTCCCTTATTTCACTTCTACTTTCAATTTGTTGCAGAGATGTAGAGAAAGTCATGTGAATGGAACACATAAGATTTTTATTTTATTTATCAGGTATTTAAAATGTATATTGTGAATAGAAAAAGTGTTGTTTTCCATATTTTGGGGACCAATGAATTAAAAAGTATTTTAAAAAAGATCAGTGTGTGTTTGAATTACATAACCCAACATGACAAGTGGGGTATATACTAACCTTGATATTCGAGTTCTGCATCTTCTAAGGATGCTACATTAGCTTTTAAAGAAAATCACCCTACAACAACTTCCTTTCAAATGGTACATTTTTTAGAATATTTTCATTTTCTCAAAAATGGCTACAATCGTATTAATAAAATACTCAATGTTTAAGTGATGTTCATGAAAAATGAAGTGAATATTTTGAATTCTCTGTAAATATCTTCTGAAGTATTTTTCTTTATGGATAACTGGTAAAACGGTAATAAATAAAAAAAAGTTTACTACACAAAGTACATCTCAAAATAATACACAATTTATGTCATACCTTCTTTTTGTGGAGTTAGCTACTTCCGAGATACTCTTTATTGCTCTGAGTTTTGAAATTCTTACTTGTCTCAAACGGAAAGTCGTAATTCGTTTCATAGCTCTCTCATGGCTTCTGATGCAAAGGAGTCATTCAAAGACAACCGTATTTCAATCCACCTCTACCATATTCAACATTAAATCCTAAATTACAATTAAATCCACCTTCAAATTATATTTTCAATAATAATCCATACTATAAATAAAATTTATTGACTTTTAGTTATTTTTATACTCATAGATTCCATTTTTTTTTTTTACCCTCTTAAAAAATGGAATCAATTAGCGACAACTTTTAAAACATTTGACTATCACTTAAGCTAATGTACTTCCTTATTTCCTGCCTACTTAGAAGGAAATAAGTAATAATGTAATTTAATTTCTCTCTTGATTAGAATTCAATCGATAAAAGAATAATCTTTTTTTAAAAATGAGTTTAGAGAATAATAAGAGAAAGTCACATGAACGTAATTGTATATTTTTAAGCTCTTACTTCAATTGCCATTTTACTGTCTACCATTTATTATATACATAAGAGGTAGAGAAGATACTTTACTCCACCCAAAAATTTGATACCTAGTTTTCACCGGAAATACGTAATTTGTGGTCCCCTGAACAAAAAGTGTCAGGTAGCTTCCTCTAACTGTTCCATATATAAACTATTCGTAAAAAGGATTATCATTTTATCTACATCAAGGTAATTGACATAAATCAACTTTAACATGAGCAGAATTGGTCTTATTACTTGCTTCCTTGTAAGTAAAAGGGAAACAAGGGAATATAGCGATAGTAAAATATTTTAAAAGCTAGTCGTCATGTGGTTGAAATCTCTTTCTATGTCAGAAAAATGTGAGTATTTTAAATTTCAATTCTACGAGAAAAACATACACATATGACACAAATTGTGTGTTTTAACATGATAAACACTTTTTGTGTGCAGCATTTTTGTCTATTTCTTAAGAAAAATTCAACAAAATTAATTTGGAATAAAGAGATTTTAAAAGCTATTCTCATAAAATGTAAGATATACATTTTATTTGCCTTATACATATATTTAATATGCGTATTTTAATCAAAATCGTTAGAGGCAATATTGAGAAATCAAAATTTTGACATTTTTTCCATATTAAGTGTAGTTTGGAATGCAGGGATTTTTTTTTTCAAAATCTTTGTGTCACATTCCTGTAAGATACTTAACTTAAATATCAAGTTTGATATCGTTTTCACACGCATACGGACTTTTTTTCTAAAAATGCCTTTTTTGGATACAGGGGATCCTAAAGTGTGTATTTCCGGTGAAATCTCGGTATCGAATTTTTGGGTGGAATGCACTACCTTCTCTATACACTATATACATCTTACGTGCAGGGAAAATGAAAAGCTTTTTTTTTATTCAGGTGACCTCAAAACATACATATTTTTTATGGAATTCAATACCTTCTCCAGCCTCTATGTACATTGTGCTCACGGGCTAGAAAAAATAAAGGCGTGTGAGGGTTTGATTATGGGACATATTTATATAATAAGGTCAATAAAATGATTAATAGCCTTAAGAAAATACATTCAATACGAATGAAATTTAGTGTATATATATTAACTAGACAGCAATGTAAGCATAGTGAACTTTCCAAAATAACCCATACATAAATGTGGAACTTCGGAAAGTAATTCTCATTCGCATGTCGCTTAAATTACTTGTAAAAGAAATATTAGAGAAGGATATACCCCACATAATTTCCCCAGTAATTTTCTTTCATTCGTGCCTGTTACTATTGAATATGCTGGAAGAATAAACAAATAACTAAAGGTACAGGAACTTTAGCGTTGTTTTGCAATACAAAGATCGTAATGTGAAGTTAACTGCGAAAGCAAGCGAAGCTAAGCTTTCTAAGCTACCCGAATTACTTCTAGTGGTGGGTCCAAACGCATGGATAACTGCCTAATCCATGTAGATTATGAGGCGTTTTGTTGATATACCTTTATTAGCGTTAAAAACTATATATTTTGTATCATATAAAACTTAAGTACAACATCTTGATTCGATGTCACATCGAATAGCCTAATATATGAACGTGATATGAAGCTTGTCCGGAAAATAAAGACCATTTCGTTCTACCGACACCCGTCGCTTGTGTCGTAGTTCCACATATGCGCACTTGCCTCTCTGGTTCATTGAGTGTTCACTGACGCCATTGCAACCAGCTTGTGTTGTGTTTACAGTTGTTAGTGATCGTTCAAAATGTTTAACACAAGTTTTGATCCCACTCACTGTGAAATGCATACCATTTTTGGACACAAGGAACACTAAGCATGCTGAAATTCATCGTTAACTTGTAGATTTACGGTGAAAATATACTGACAGATGGGTGTGGGTTAGGCAATTCAATGATGACAATCTAATTTTCATGATGGAGCACTGAGTAAGAGGCCTTCTGTTGCCATTGATGGTTGGGTTGGACAAGTGAATGAGACAATTTCTGAAAACAGTTTACAACAAGAATGTTTTGTGATGCGTTAGCACAAATTTAAAAAAGATACAGTACAGCAGTGGCTGTCTTCACTGGCGGCAGCTTTCTTTGAAGAGGGTATACAAAAGATCCTTCTGCACTATTGACAAGGACTTAAACAATGGTGGCAACTATGTCGAAAAATAGGTAAAGCAATGATGTTTCATGTAAAAATAAATGAAAAGAAATATTTTATGCATTTTTTCCAAACAAGTTCTTTTTCGCGACACACCCTGTATATTCATATATGTACACTTTTTAAGTGCAAGAACAATTGTTGAACTCAAGAAAAGCTTCCAAAGGAAATTGAGAGAAATCTAACCTCTTATTGCTTATTGAGAACATAATTATATACAAAAAAAAAATTGCTAACGATGATGTCAACGGATGTGCTAGATATTTGTTCCGTAGGAGTTTTTTAACATGCCAGTAAATCTTCTGACATGGGGCTGTAGCTTTTAAGCACACTCAAAAGGCATCTTGAGTTCAGAGGGCCAACCTTAACCAAATGAGTTACTAAAATCTACCTTAATTAACACGGTAACATTTTTTCGTCTAGTTAATGGAACAATGCAGAATAATGATTGAAGAAACTTAAGGTGATGCATCTGTGAACTATCACCAAAAATGCTGAACATTTAAATTCATAATAAAATGATACGAATTCTAAACTTAAATAAAACATATGATTTTTCTTACTTGGTGAACTGTATATAACAATTAACAGGAGCTAGACTATATTAATAGGTACTTCCAACTTAAAACCTTATTTTCTCGCAATTTTTCCCACACTTTTCCACGCTCTAAATGTTCCATATGATGTAATATTTCACTAATTTGATTAAAAATATTTATACCTTCAACTAAAACAACATTAAAGAAAATGATCATATTAATTTTTCAAAATAATGCTCTGATTATTAAATTATTAAATTTTGAAAAATGAGAAGTTTTGGAGAGTACAAAAAGTAATAATTTTTCTACACTAACTGGGGCTAATATAAAAAATGTAATATGACAAGTCTAGTTATATATTCATATACTATAAAACTAGATTTTCTTATAAAGGCACTTTGAAAAATGCATCGCGTGGCTCATTTTTATTAGAACAATGAATTCAGGCAGGAAAAAATTGTTGTTTAAATTACCATGCAAGCTAGAATTTTGATGCCTGGCGAAAATATTTAATATTATTATGCACAATAACTGATATAAATTTTAATAAGATATCTTACATATTGCCATTTTCAAAATGTCACAGATGCATCAACTTAATAAGCTGATCTACAGTGAGCTGGTATTTTGGATTCATGTACGTTAGTGTCACATAAATTACCTTTATAAATGCTTATGTCTCTACAATTAGGTAACACATTGGAGCTTAAATGCGTACAGTTCGTATAGAATTGCATCATCTCTGAACTATTGTGTAGCGTAATCTATTTACACCAATTTGTTCAGCTAACACGTGGCTAATATTATTTACAGCTGTGTTAATTTCCTCTCAGCAGAGACACAGAAAATCAATCGGTGATATCACATGCCACATCGGCCCATTAAGTGGACAAGGGTAGTCTGAGCGTACGGAAATTACACCTTAAGTGAGTTGAATTACCACTGCTCTTAGAGTATTCAATTGTTTTGCCAGAAATTTGTATAAATTAATCTATAAATAATAAATTTTTCGAGTATTTCTTTTTTGCATCAATAGCTTATGTGGTTGAGTCTATAAAAAGTATTTTAATCAGCAGAAAAGTAAAAAAACTTGGTCTTAAACATGTGAATTCCTGTACCTTTTTCTCTGATACTACTTGCAATATATAAGCACACATTTTCATGCTCCTTCTTAGTATAATCAGCTATGTTTTGAATCTAAATTATATAGCAATGATACAATTTCAGCAGAAATTAAAAAAAAATTATTTGTACATTCAAAAAAGTAAAAATGTGGAAAATTGTCAATGTTGTTACTTTCTTAATGTGATTAATATATACTATAACATCACCATTGTAGATCAGAAAGTTCAACTATATGTTGTATATATGAAAATTTCAGTCTTCCAGCTCTCATAATTTCTGAGAAAAGGGTTCATAAATATCCAAAAATGCTGTTATGAGAAAACTGAATTTAAACGTTCTAAGAAGAGGCATTGCATGACAGCTTCAAGGAAATACAGACTAGCATTTAAGATATATTTAAATTCATTAAAATACTCTTAAATCCCCAAAGGTATACATTTTCTAAAACTAGAAATAATATATATTTTATTAGTATCTAAAACAAACAATCTGATGAGTTCCATTCACATGACTTTCTCTACATCACTACAACAAATTATTGTTAAAAAGCTTATGCTTCTATTTACTTCATACTAATTCAAAAAAATTAAAAGAAACGGTCTTATTGCTTGCTTCCTTGTAAGTACAAGCAAAATACGGTAGTACCATAGGTTAAAAATGACAGTCAAAACCTGGTTGCAATGTGACTCAAGTTTCTTTGTTTGTATGGACAGGAGTTGACAAATTCCTGTATGAGAAAAGTATAAGTTTTTCAAAACTGAAAAGAAAAACCGTATATAACCTAAATTGTGTGTTTTAATGTGCTCTACACTTTCTGTGGAGTAAGTTTTGGCCCATCTCTTACGGTTTAGCACTTATGCAAAATTCCGCAAACTTCATCCAGAATAAAGTAGCCTTCAGAGGCTATTCCTAGAAAATTCAAGATATGCATTTTGTCAGGTAAATATCTTTAATATATGATATTTTTAACAAAATTGTTAGAGCCATTTTTGAGAAAATACATTTTTTCGAAAAACGTGACATGCAAAGGGTAGTTGGGGGTGGGGGAGTGTTTTGAAAATCTTCGTGTAGCATCTTTGGAAGATGCCAAACTTAAATACCAAGTTTGGTAGTTAACGGTCTTTTCGTTTTGGAGTTATGCTGTCCACAGTCACACAGACACATAGATAAACACCTTTTTCGAAAAATGCTTTTTGGATTCAGCGGGACCCAATACATTTATTTCCGGTGAAATCTCCTTATCGAATTTTTGGGTGCATTACAATACCTTTTGTAAGGTACATAGTACGTATAGGGAAAGTAAAAACGTTATTTTTTGCCATTTCAGAGTACGTTGTCCCATTCAGAAAGTTGTTCGGTGACAGCCATTCTCACGGGATACTCGTTAAGGATGTCAGCACAGGTTTACGTGTACGGCAAAGAGGTACAATCCACAGCATTACTCTCTCGAGTGCGATTGATTGTATAATACGCCTTTGGGACGCTAAGGACAAGCAATAGAGCCCGCATCTGTAGTGAGGTGGTAGCGCGTCTGCCTCATATTCAAGAGGTCCTCAGCTCAAATATCGGATACAGTGAGTTATCCGTATAAAGGTTTGTGCGGGTTTATCTGAGTTGAGTAACTCTAAGCTCTCCGGAATCATTTTCCTATAGTTTACCCATTTCTTTCATTCACTGTCTGATTTAGCATACCAGGTTAAATCACGTTTAATTACAACAGAAAGAAAGAAAACAAAAGACGAACGCAACAGCGTTCTTGCGTGAGATTAGTATAATCTTCCCCATATCTCACCAAACACATGCGCTTAATATATACTTTTCGACGAATGTTTGTACTTCCTCTACTATTTACAAAATGTAAATGACGTGTTATTTATAGACAATCTTTAATTGCTGTGGTTCTCAGCGTCCCATTCTAAATTGGGTGTGAAATACCGCTTAATTTTGCTCAGAGGCCTCTCTATCAGTCTTGAGGTTCTTTTACGTGACGTAAATCTACGACATGGGACCAATTGCTTTACTTCCCTACCGAAGGAAGCCATGCTAAGGATTTTTACACTCGGATAAACCCATCGGCCTCCGCCGGGTTTGAATCCGCGACCTTGGGTATATGAAGTCAGGATCTTATTTACATTATAAATACAGAAGATTTCACCTAAAATTTCGATACCGAGATTCCACTAGAAACATCTTTTGAGCACTCCCTGAATAAAACAAGATTTTGTGTTCCATTCACAAAACTTTCTCCACATCTCTGTAACAAAGTATTGTTACCACAGTTAGTCTGCTGTTTACTTTCTTATAATCAAGATAAAATTATCGAAAATGCTTCCATGTAAAGCAGAGGTGGGGAAGTTTTCTTGAAAATCTTCGTGTCGCATCCTTGGGAGATACTTCTGGTTTTTTATTTGGTTCCCACTCTACTATCCTGCATGAAATTCCTTCCCTCCGTGCGTTTTTAGCGCAGACGTTAATCCTCAAACTACACTATGTAAATTTGTTGTTGCGGACATGCAGTATATGATATATATGTAAATGGATTTTTCAATTTACATCTTGCCATCGTTTTTATTTTGCTAACATTTATTTAGGATTCAAATAACACAGTTTGTAAGTTATACAGTTATAAGAATGGTAACAGAAATCATTAGGATAACCATAGAGGAACACTGTTTGCGTCATCTACATTATAATTATTTACAAAATCAATAAAGGTCAATTTAATAAAAAAAGTGTTAACATTATAGACAAACAACAAGAACTTATGATAAACAGAGAGACAACTAATATAATGTTTATTTGTCATTTAGGCTCTAAATCTATCGAATATACGGCACCAGCTATTATGTGTTTAGCGAATTTAATATTCGATCTGTGAGAATTATTAAGAGCTACGAATTAAAATACGGTGTCCATTACTAGTATAAAATTGATCAAATATATAAATCTCTCTCTCCCTCTCTCTCCCTCCATATATCGTAATATGGTGGTTTTGTTGTCCAATTACCGATCATGCTGGCACAGTGAGATTTAATTTACTGCATTTAGTGTTGATGATCTGACCAGCCTGAATGTTTTGCTGCTTCACTGCAGGTATGTATACGAACTGTATTAGATCCCTCTAATTTTTACTTTCTCTATACGCACTATGTACATAGTGTATAGGGAATGTATTGCACTCCACCAAAAAATTCGACTGAGATTTCACCGGAAATATATGTTTTACGGTCCCCTGTATAAAAAAAAAAGTATTTTCAGAAAAAGGTCCATGCTAGTGTGTGTGTCCGTGTGTCCGTGTGTCTGTGAACACGATAACTCAAAAACGTAAAGTAGGTAAAATACCAAACTTGGTATTTAAAATGCCTCTAACGATTTTGATTAAAATATGGTATATTAAAGATATTTACCTGGCAAATAAATTGTATATTTTGAATTTTCTGGGAATAGCCCCTGAAGACTACTTTATTCTGGGTCAATTTTACGGAATTTTGCATACCTGTTAAACCGTAAGAGATAGACAAAAACTTACCACACAAAAAATGTAGAGCACTTTAAAACACACAATATATGTTATATACATTCTTTTCGTGGAGTTGATTGTTTTTTTTTTTTTTTTAGATATTCCTTGTTTTGGGTTTCAGCTGTAAAAATATACTTTTCTCATACAGCACTTAGTGAACTCGTGTCCATACAAAGGAACATCAGTCACATAGTAACCAGCTTTTGACTATCACTTTAACCTATGGTACTCCCTTATTTCGCTTCTACTTACAAGAAGGCAAGTAATAAGACTATTTCTGCTAATTTTTTCTCGATTAATAGGAAGTAAATAGAAGCATAAGCTTTTTAACAATAATTTATTGCAGAGTAGTTGTTTCATGTGAATGGAACACATGAGATTTTTTTTTATTTATAACAGATATGCAATATAACTATACTTTATATATTTCATTTCTTTTTAATTTTTTAAAATTTTCTTTATAATTTAATGTATGTATTAGCTGATTAGGTAGGAACTCAAGTTATTGATATTTTAAGAACAAGAACGCATTGTGAACAATAACTTTATGTAACAAAAGAAAATGCTTCATACCTCCGCAATAAAACTAGATGTTTCTTAAGGGGGAAAAAACGTGCTGAT
Organism: Hymenopus coronatus; assembly: GCA_030762935.1. Classification (NCBI taxonomy): domain Eukaryota; kingdom Metazoa; phylum Arthropoda; class Insecta; order Mantodea; family Hymenopodidae; genus Hymenopus; species Hymenopus coronatus. The sequence goes on along the minus strand of CM060895.1, from coordinate 92,926,256 downwards.
TTTTAAAATTGTAACGAAATCTCCTATCATGTCAGGCTATAAAGATATGAAGAGATTTATGATCTCAAATACAAGGTTTCAGATCAGATATTGTTGATCTGATGCAGTTCCTCGGATAAAGAATCGTCTTCCACAGGATTTGCTGTTTTCTTCAGCAAGTGATTCCGAGAAAGAAGGCTCTCACTGAATGAATGTCTGAAATCATCTCTGACTTTTTTAGTGACAGAGCGGCCTCATGTGGTTGACGTCACAAATTATAATGTTCTTTGTTACTTTTAGTTTTAATGTATTTTATTCCAATTCTGTATAGCATAATTAATGCTGAACGAATCTAAATAAATTAAAAAATAAGATATTGTTACAATTATTATTGTGATATAATGTTATATGGAATAGTACTATATATCATGGTGAATTAACACTAACTGAAGATGTTGCTTTACATGCTTGCAATAATATTTTGACTGTATATCTAAGTGACATACCTGTAACTCGGCTTAAAATGTTTGGTAGCATATGATTGTCCCTTGTACTCCTGTCTACTTTCCCTCACAAGAAACCAACAATAATTCCCCAGAGTTACTGAATCCTTACGATCTTGGTACCTCTTCTCTATGACGGAAATGCCTGATGAAACCGTTCCCCTTGTTCATCACTAGCATCACCCAGATATCCCGAAAAAAATCTAGATATGAATGGAGGAATTGGATTTTCAAAGACATTCTACAACCAATGTCTTTGTAGTATTTCAACAAATTTGAGATCAACGTTTGATAGCTTTTTTACTTTCTCTATACGTACTATGTACATAAGTGTATAGAGGAAGTATTGTATTGCACCCAAAAATTAGATACCGAGATTTCACCGGAAATACATGTTTTAGGACCCCCTGAATCCAAAAAAAAGCATTTTCAGAAAAAGGTCCGTATGTCTGTGTGTGTGTCTGTGGACAGCATAGCTCAAAAAATATCGTTAAATACTAAACTTATTATTTAGGTTTGGTATCTTCCAAGGATGCGACACGAAGGTTTTCAAGAACCCCCCCACCCCAACTACCCTTTACATGGAAAATTTTCGAAAATTTTGATTTTCTAAAAATGCCTCTAACGATTGATAAAAATCCCGTATATTAAAGATATTTGCATACCAAATAAAATGTATATCTTGAATTTTATGGGGTTAGTCTGAAGAGCTCTTTATTCTGGATGAATTCTGCTAAATTTTGCTTAACTGCTAAACGGTAAGAGATAGACAAAAACTTACTACACAGAAAGTTTTGATCTGATCAAAACACACAGTTTATCCTTTACAGCTTTGCTGTGTAGGTAACCGTTTCCGAGATATTCCTTGTTTTAGGTTTCAGTTGTGAGTACTTAAACTTTTCTCAGACAGGAAGTGTCCGTTTTTATTTTGTTCTACTCCTGGCCAAGCAAAGAAGCGATTTGCAATGACAATCGAATAGTGACAGCTTTTAAAACATTTGACTACTATCGGTTTAATCTAGTGTATTCCCTTATTTTCTTTCTACTTGTAAGGAACTAAGTAATAAGAGCATTCTGCTATGATTATCTCCATTAGCAAGGTGCAGAAATAAGAATAATCTTATGTAAGAAGTTTGTAGAAGAGCTAGAAAAAGTCATGTGAGTGTAACACATCAGATTTTTTCCTTCGTGTTTCCAAGAAAACCACACATAACCCTTGTAAATAATTGCCAAGCTACTACTTCAACTGTTTGTAACGCTTTCTCAAACATTTCGTCCTCCAAGACTCTTCGGATTTGGGTCCAACAAAAATTCCTTCTTTCGATTTTAGGTAAGTAACTGTGGAAACTTGTCTTGCAAATATGCAAATTTACTACTATCAGGCTGAATCAATGGTGTTTATTTTAATTACTCTCCCCAGGACATATTCCTGCCGCTTGCCCCACTGTTGCACCACATAACGTTTTTGCGTATCAGGGTTGTCAACACACTCAAAAAAAGAAAAACAGTATTTCATGAATCCTGCTTGTAATACAAGCTGCAAACCAATTACTGTAAGGTCTCCACATATTTTACAACAATGGACCACATATTTTAAAACAACGTACAACCTTCACTTTACTTTCATAAATTTCTGTAAGACCTACAGAATGGAAAACTGGAATACATGTAAGTTCGTTAACATTATGAAGTAACACAGAATTTAAGCTGAATTTTGATGAGTCTATAAACAATCGCCAGTCATCTGGATTATGCTCAATTCTTAGCTCACTCATTAAGCCATTGATGTCTGTACAGAAACACATATTCTCTTTTTTAAAATAATATTTTCCAAATTACTGATATCTATTTCGAAACTGATGTTGCAAGTAATTTCCATTGTTACAGCCTGGGACCTAGAAGTTCAGGGTCTTCTTTTGACAACTTTAAACCGCATGCCAAATCATTCAAGTCTATTTGCTTTAAAAAATATCTTTCACTTTCAGAATGTTCAGTTTGAAAGACAGGATCTTTTGAAGTAGATGCGCTGGTTCCTGGAACAACTCAGCCTGGGAGTCGCCAGTTCCTTCACTATTCAACGTCTGAGGGGGTACAGGAGCCGGTAATTCCTCGCTATCTGGAACAGAAGGAATATCTGGGTACTGAATAACATGTTTACTTTTCCTAGACAGTCCAGATCTATTTGTCATGCAGAAGTATCAATCTTTAATATGATTTGTTGGTTCTTGTCACACTATAGGTAGAGAAAATGTTAATGCTTTGAGTTTGCCATGTAACGTTAACCGAAGATTTGTCGTACAAGTGATACAACATTGATGAGGTGACCATTGTTTTTCCTGATCACTAGTTTGGCACCCAAAAATATAAAGAATATGCAGGTTTGATAATGTTTTAAATTTTTCTCCTCTGGTTTTTGGGCGTAAATGGTCTACAATATAGGTAACAGAACCTGTCCGGATTATTTCTGCACTTCCGAGGGAACTAACTCTTTACATTACACCACTAAAAGGAATTACACTAAATGAAAAACAAATGTTACAATGTACAACTGCTGTCAACACATCCACAATGAGATTAACAGATTCTTTTTGCAAGTGAAATAACCTATTTTAACTGTTAGCCAACATCCCAACCCAGGTATAAATTTTAACATCCGGCTAACCTGCATTTCACTCTTTGCACTGTCTGCTTCTGTAGAAGTACAGTCAAATATAAAACTGAGTAACTGACAAAGGCTAGGTTAAATTGCACAGCATGTAAATACTTTGTAAGTAATCGTGTGGGACAAGAGTGGGTAACATATGACACGCGTGTTACCGGCTAATACGCGGATGCTATATATCTAAAATATCTAAATAATGTGACGTGATATGACATTTTAAGCATCATTTTCAGAATCTACGTGAGACAATGAGCTAAAAACACGTATTATTTTCGCGGAGGTAAATTTCATGTTAAGTAGTGGAATTGATCGTAATTAACTTTATTTTCATTCAAGCACAATTTCTGTTATGCACTGTGGGTCTCATATATTCAAACTGCTCTTTTTCTCCACCATATACTTAGCAAATGGTATCGCAACTTACTATCAGGCAATCCTACCCCTACAGACGGAATCTTTTCATTTGGGTCCTCACTAGAAGTAACGTTCAGATCACAGCAATCGAAACTTTTTAAAGTATTCGCTGTCTGTCATTATTCTGCTAAGCTTACATTATAATTATGCAAGTTTATGGTTGGTTTGTGAGCAGCGTATTAAGTAAACAGAAGAAATATCTATGTTCCCAAAACAATCAAATTTGACAAAAATTCTATTTTAAGGGTATTTCAAAGCAATGGTTTGTTTAACAATATTTCTAGTATTATTTCATTCTACAACGTTATTTAAGCTTCTTGTTGCCTTTTCTTCTTAGCTAATTGCATAAAAGCTGAAGGATTTTCTGAAGGCTATGTGTATCTGTTTATTAAATACAGCAGACAGGCTGTCACTTGACAATAAAAAATCTGATGCGTTACATTCATATGACTTTCTCTAGCTACTCTACAAACTTCTTACAAAAGATAATTCTACCTTCAACACCATGCTAATCGAGATAAACATTAGCAGAAATTTATTACTTAGTTCCTTATAAGTAGAATGGAACTAAAGGAATTCACTAGACTGAAACAATGCTCAAATGTTTTAAAAACTGTCGTTATGCGATTGGCATTGTAAATCGCTTCTTTGCTTGGCCAGGAATAGAACAAAACAAAACGGACACTTGCGTCTGAGAAAAATATAGGTATTTCATAATTGAAAATAAAAAAATAATACCTTGAAAACAGTAAGCTGCACGAAAAATAAATATATATGACATAACTTGTGCATTTTAACAAGATCTACATTTTTTGTAGAGTAAGCTTTTGTCTATCTCTTACTGTTTACTAGTTATACTAAATTAAGTAAAGTTGATCCAGAATAAACAGGCCTTTAGAAGCCATTCCCAGAAAATTCAAGATATACATTTTATTTGTGATAGATATGGCTTTAATATGTGGTATTTTAACCAAAATCATTAGAGCCATTTTTATTGAGAATATCAACATTTTCGAAAAAGGTTCCTTGTAAAGGTAGTTGGGGGGTGGTAGGATTCTCTTGAAAATCTTCGTTTCGCATCATTGGAAGATACCAAATCTAAATACCAAGTTTGGTTTTTAATGGTATTTTCGTTTTTGAGCTATGCTGCCCCCCCCCCCACACACACAGATACACGGAGATTTTTCTAAATTTTTTTTTATTCAGGTGGTCACAAAACATGCATTTCTAGTGAAATCTCGATATGGAATTTTTGGGTGCATTACAATATCTTCTCGATACACGATGTACATAGTACCTGCAGAGAAAAAGTCCCCGGGATCGATTATTTTCTCTTTAATGTATACGAAAGTAAAGGGTGTTTATTTTTAAATGTTGGTAACGTTCATTACGAGATATAATTTCAATTGTCATGCTAATATGGTTGTTGTCTTTACTTGGCAACTACTTTTTGTTGTGTATGCATGTATTTCATTATGTCGGCAACGGAGAGGTTCGAACATAGACTTTTGTGTTTTTTAAAACAAGTCCCCCTCAGAGATACTGAGAATGATAGAATCAGCTTATGGAAAAACATTGATGAAGAAACCTCAGATTTATGAATGGCATAAACGTTTCAGTCAAGATTTTCGAGCACTGAAGAAATTAATGTACATGCGACAAGAGCACTACGACAGGTATCAGAAAATGGCTTCCAGGAGCGCTTCCAGTCTCTTTACACGTGGTGGCAGTGGTGTTATTTACACATTCCGGGAACTTTTTGAATGCAATATGAATACCCATTCCTTGATTGTGTGTTTTAAAACTATTTTAGGGTATTTTACAAAAAGGAAAAATCTAATGTATTACACTCACATGAATTTCTCTAGCTGTTCTACAAACAATCCTTTTTCGAAAGATTATTCTTCTTTCTACACCATGCTAATCGAGATAAGTAGAAGGAATGCGCTATGCTAAAGTGATAGTCAAATGTTTTAAAAGCTGTCGTTATGCGATTGTCATTGCAAATCGCTTCTTTGCCAGGAGTAGAACAAAAGAAAAACGAACACTTCCTGCCCGAGAAAAGCACAAATACTTCACAATTGAAACCAATAACGGGAATACCTCTGTAACGGTTACCTCTACAACAAAAACGCATACGACATATATTGTGTGTTCTGGCGATTACTTAATTTTTTGTGTGGTAATTTTTATTTGTCTCTAACGGTTTAGCAGTTAAGCAAAAAATGACAAAATTCGAATAAATAAGTCTTCAGAGGCTATTCCCAGAAAATTCCTGATGTACATTTTATTTGGGACGTAAATATCTTTAATATATGGCTCATTAGAGCCAGTTTTTAGGAAATCCAAATTTTTGAAAACTTTTCTGTGGTGGCGGGATTTTCTTGAAAATCTTCAGGCCACATCTTTGGGAAATACCAAACCTATATACCACGTGGTATTTTCGTTTTTGAGCTATGCTGTCCACAGACACACACACCTTTTTCTAAAAATGCTTTTTTCGGACCCCAGGAGACCCCAAAACATGCATTTCCGGCGATATCTTGACATCAAATTTTTGGGTGGAATACAATACCTTCTCTATCCACTTTGTATGTTGTACACTCGGGCTACAGAAAGTGAAAAAGGTAATGCGGTAATGTTCATAAAGCTTAAAAACATTTGCAACCAAACTTTTTTGTATAGACCTAAGATGTAATAATAAATTTAAAACACTCAGTTGATGTATTTGGGTAATGGAAAATTCACAGATTGTCCTCTTATTACGAATATTTTGTATTATCACGAAGAAACGCTAATGGGTACCGGAAGTAGTATGACTGTTACACAACGGTTTAATTTTCTTTTTACCTGAAATGATGGACTTTATCACGCTTTATACACTGGACGTAATGAATAAATTGTAGCACTATTCTGCTCAGCCCTGGTTGTAACGCATGGCTGATGCTTGTTTTGTTTCCAAAGTGAGCTATACGGACAGAACTGTTCCATCCTCTCACGTATTGCTGTCGACAGCAGTGTTGATGAACGGCCAGTACATGAACCACTCTTGCACCTAGTGGCACTCTGTGACCAGCATGCTTATTCAGTAGTTCCCCCAAACCTCGTACGTGTCGCTGTGACCACAACTTTCCGGGTTATTGGTTTTCTGCTAAAGTTTTTTTTTCTCTCTCTCTGACTTTTCCTATGCCGACCACGTTTCTCTTATGCTTTCGGAAGGGGTCATAGGTTTTCACTTTTCCTTGTTTCATTATGCTCATTTCTATAAGGAATTTATCAAATAAACTGACTGAATCAAAATTCCAACTTTTTGGAGCTATGCAAACGTAAATAATAGTGATAATAATAAATATACTTTACTGTACTGAGGTTATCTTTTCAAACATTTACAAAAGCATGTCCTGTTAGTTAATATTCCTATATTTCTGTCCTGGAGCATAAGGCATTGTTACGATGTTTCCATGATCAGATTTGAATTTCTAGTTGGTGAGTTCGCCACCATGCGCCACTCTGCCCACAAATGTCACTGTAGGACGAAATCACGACTTGCGGACGCGAAATAGCGGAATATTTTGCCCAGGAACCTTATTCTTTCAAGGCTATGAGGTTTATTTACGTGCAAATATATAGCTAATGGCATCAATGGCTTTACTTTCCTTCCTAGGAAATCCATGCTGAGGATTTTTGCATCCACAAAATTTATTAACTTCCGCGGGGTTTGAACCTGCAACCTTGGGTTTTAGAGGCTAGCATGGTAACCACTGCACCACTTAAGCTATATTACTTATTCTAATACGAAAAATTAGGTTTGAGAAACGTTTAGCTCCCTGGCTGTTACCGAGTGCAGCCTCTTTTTGATTGTCCATTCCATCCGCTTCTCTGTCTTTCTGATTTTTTTTTCTTCTACAATTTTCTTTTACCAAATATTGCCCTATTTCTTTAATTCTTCTCTTTAAATTTACATTCATCTCTCTACCATCTCTCCTGGCATATTATTCTATTTGTATTTACAAAGTTGTTTCCTGCAATTCTTTACCTGTTTGATTTAACTTAATTAGTGAACAGTAATGTCTTTCTCCCCGCATAAAATACAACGTTTTAATTCATTTCCTCTCATTTCTTTCAAAAGTAATGATCTTGTCCTCCTCCAAGCTAATTCTTCTCTCGTTATTACAAATATCTACATACCCCTCTCTTGACTAGTTTTTCTTTATTTTTGGATATAGACACAGCGACATTTTATTTTCTAGTTCACCCCACATTTCCTGTTTATCTAAATCTTCTATTCAATTTCTCACTGACCTAAGGATCCTTTTGCATTTTTGCTCCCTTCCTCCATGTTTTCCCATTTCTATTTTCGTCAAGGTTTCCTCTATATGCTCTACCGGATCTTCTCGTTCTTAATTATTCGGAGATGTTTCATACTTGTTTTCACTCTGTAAAATGTAAATTGCAAATTTTATGTGTTCCATTCACATGACTTTTCTACATCACTGTAACTAATTGTTAAACAGCTTATTCTTCTATCTACTTTACGATAATCGAGATAAACATTTAGCAGACATTTTCTTAATTATTTGTTTCCTTGTAAGTAGAAGGGAAATAAGGGAATACAGAAGACTAAATCGATAGTCACATCTTTTAAAAGTTGTTTGCCATATGGTTGAAAACCATTTCTATGCATGACCAGGAGTTCACAGCTTTCCGTTTGAGAAAAGTTCAGGTATTTAAATCTGAATCAAATAACAAGGAATATTTCAGAAATGGTCAATTCCACGAAAAAAACATATATGTCATAAATTATGTGATTTTACGTGATCCACAGTTTTGTGCAGTACGTTTCTGTCCAACTTTTACGGTTTAACAGTTGCGCAAAATTAAGCAAATTTCTTTCAGAATAAAGAGGTATTTAGAGGCTCTTCTCAGAAAATGCAAGATATGCATTTTATTTGTCATATAAATATCTTTAATATACGGCATTTTAATCAAAATCGTTACAGCCGATATTGGATTTTTTTTTCCATGTAAAGGATAGTGGGGCGGATTTTTCTCAAAATATTCGTGTCACCTCCTGGAAGACATTAAACTTAAATACCAAGTTTGATATTATACCGACTTTTCATTTTTGAGTTATCATGTTCACAGACACATTGACACACGGAAACACACGGACCTTTTTCTGAAAATACTTTTTTTTTTGATAGAGTGTTTTTGATAAAACGTGTATTTGTGGTGAAATCTCGGTATCGAATTTTTGGGTGGAATGCAACACCTCTTCTATACACTATGTATATAGTATGTGTAGAGAAAGTAAAAAAACGCTTTATCTGCTCGTCTGCTTCACGTTATTTCAGAAAAGCATTTGCATAGCTATTTTTTACACGTTTTCTTGAGTATAAAAAGGAATAAGAGGACAGATTGAGCTTAAACGACAGTCATATGCTGTAAGATTTGGTCGCTTGTCATGCTTAGAATGTTAAATATTAAAGCCAGTAACATGAAGCATTTCGGAAGTGATAACTCCACAAAAAACGCATTTTACATAAATTGGGCATTTTCAGACGCTCTCGAGTTTTTATGTGGTAAGAGTTTGTACATCTCTAAAGGGTTTTACCAGTTAGAAAAGTTGGTTTAGAATGGCGTGAACTTCACAGGTTGTTCCCAAAAAATCAAAAATATATATTTAATGTAATGAAAAAGTCTTAAACATATGTTATTATGCTATATTTGGTTATTTTATGATTTTATATGTTATACATTATATTTTAATTCAGTTCGTTAGAGTAATTTTTAAGAAATGTTTCCAAATAATAGCTAGTTTAAAATGGGGGATTCTCTTTTAAATATTCGAGTGCATCCTTGGAAAATGCAGAACTTATCTTAAATTTTAAATTTAACCGACTTACTATTTTTGAGTTATGCTCTTCAGACATACACGCACGCGTACCACCGACTGTTTTAAAACTGCTTTTTGTCGTTCAGAGATTTCAAAACGTATATTTCTGGTAAACTCTTGGAATCCAGGATCGAATACAATAGTTACCTTATATAATGCGGGGATAAAAATGACTAAAATCCACAAGCTGGACATTTTACATCATTTGGATTTAAAAATATCTAACAAGCTAAAAAATGCTCTTCATCTGTTTATATTTACTGTAGATCATATCAAGTTAAATTCATTGAAAATGACTGGACATAACCTGTATACAATGTTTGTTGCTAAATAATTATTATTTCCTTTCAAAGTGCTTAACTAATGTTACTTTCTCATCCAAAAATAGATATCGAGTCATTCTCAGTGGTCTAGAGGTAACGTACTAGCTTCTGGTTCCCAAGGTCATGGGTTCACTCATGGATTTTTTCGGGCGTAAAAATCATTAGCATGGCTTACTTCGGAAGGGAAGTAAAGCCGTTAGTCCCATGTTGTATGTTTACGGAAAAGAACAAGACTGATAAAGGGGTCTCGGTGAGCAAAATAAAGCAGTCTCTCATAAAACCGCAACAGTTAAAGAACGTCTATAAACAAACTTCAATTTAATTTAACTGTAGTAGATACCAAGATTTTACCGGAAATAACGATTTCATGCTTCCTCAGTTGATAAAAAAAAAAACCTGTGTTCCATTCACATGACTTTATTCACCTCTCTTTAACACATAATCCTTATCTCCTATCTACTTCATGCTAATAGAGATAAAACTTAGCAGAAACTGGTTTATTATTTAGTTCCTTGAAAGTAGAAGGGAAATAAGGAAATTGTCTAGGATAAACCGACAGTAAAATGTTTTAAAATGTGGTTGCTATGGGATTGAAATCCATTTCTTTGCGTGGCCAAGCGTTGACAAGTTTCTGTATAAGAAAAGTAAACGTTTTTCAAAACTGAAACCAATAACAACGATTATCTGAAAAAGTAAAATCGACAAAAAAATGCATATAATATAACATGTGTTTTAACGAGAAATTTCTTAGTAAGTTTTTGTCTATCTCTCATGGTTTACCAGTTATACAACATTTCATAAAATGTACCTATCCATAATAAAGTAGTCTTCAGAGACTATTCCCAGAATATTCAAAATATACATTTTATTTGTCAGATAAATAATTTTAATATACAATATTTTAATCAAAATCGTTAGACCCATTTCTAAGGAAATCAAAATGGTCAAAAATTTTACCATGTAAACGGTGGTTGGAGGTGGAGAGATTTTCTTGAAAATCTTCGTATCGCATCCTTGGAAGATACTGAACTTAAATACCAAGTTTGCTATTTAACAAACCTATTGTTTTTTAGCTATGTTACCCACAAACAGACCCACAGACACACACACACATATATACAAACATGGATAGTTTTGTAAAACCACTTTTTTTTACTGTGGGGGTCTCAAAACATATATTTCCGGTAAAATCTCGGTATCTAATTTTTGGGTGCAATACAATGCACTAAGCATATAGTACGTACAGAGAAACTAAAAATACTCTTTTTAAATGCATGTATCTGTATTTTTCTGTGAACTTGAAAAAGAAAATCCGCTTAAACTTCAAACTTTTGTATTTAGTTCAGCATCTTCCAGGAATGCCAAACACTCTTCGCAAAATATGATGAACTATTTTCATTACTTTTTACTTTCTCAAAATGTCTTATATATTTATATATTTTGATTAAAATATGCTATACTATATTTGTTTTACGAGTATTATGAAAAGCTGTCTATTCTCTGAGAATAATCTGTGAAGACCTATTCAGGATAAATGACTTCTGTAAGATTGGTACACGAAATCTTACTAAAAAATCTATATTTCGTACACAATGTGTCAATGTTTTCATGGCTTTACCATTTCGAGATATTATTCGTTATTATTTTTAATCTCATATTATTTTTGATTCGAAAGTAGATATTTTTATGTTTGGTTTACTTACTGCTACATATACTAGTAAGCAGGGGAAGTATTGGCTTTAACACAAAATTTTAAGGTCGTAATTTTACCTTAAATACATTTTTGAGGCCCTGATCCCTAAAAGGTCCGTGTGTCTTATCGTCTAAGATATTTAACCCTGTCTCGCCCTCCAAAGTAGACCTTACGAAATATTGTTTCCAAAATTTTGATTCTATAACAATTGTGTTATTTTATTGACTTATTCTTTCAGTTTAAACATTTTTATTGGAAAAATATAGAAAAGCATAAATATGCCAATATGAAGCTGAGGCTACAAATTTTGATTAAAACATCGTGTGTTTAAAATGTTTCATGAGTAACTGAATATGTATCTTCAACTTTATGGGGATATTTTCATAATTTCTTTACATTCTGAATGTCTTTTGTTTAATTGGCGAGCCGTACAAACAAAAATAAGAGTTTCTACACAATATGTACAGCTCTTTAAGGAATAAAATTTAGGCCAAATAGTTTTGTGGAGTCATTTCCGAAATAATGTTTTCAATTTTCCTGTACTTAAACTTTTCTCAAATGGAAATTCATTATTGAATTTTTCTCTGGTCCTTCGAATAATTTACAAACCGTCTTAAAATATTTTACTATCGCTTAAGCCTACTGTATTTCACGTTCTTTTGTTGTGAGCTTACAAAACCATTTCTACAAGATGTACAGGGTGTTTCAAAACGACACCAAACGAAGATGTGGACCTTGTTGGTCATACCGTACGTGATACATGCATGTAATTTTCTGCTCTAAATTCAGCACATACAAAAACTGCCATAAAATCACCATGGATTATGCAGTCGTATATAACCAAATGGCAAGTGTCTGGTCCCCTCCAAGAGAGTTGCCAGTTGGTAGCGAAGGTCCCAGTCGCGTGGTGTAGGGGTGGTTTGATAGACACGTCGGCGTGGCATAGGTCACCTTAGTAATGCAAAACGTATCACGTGGGTTTTGTTATGTGTTTCGTATAACACGTTCTGAGGTTGTTTACGTGGCGTTTGACAACCGTAGTTTCATCGCTGCCTAATCCCAAATGTGTGCAATTTTTTTAAACACACATAAAATTTTAAATAGAAGAGTTTGAAATTTGCAACATCAAGTTTCGAACAAGACAAAGTGTAAGCTAATCCCTACTGTCTTTGTTTGGTGTCGTTTTGAAACAGCTTGTATATAGATAAACAACCAATAGATAGTAAAATACAGTGTTGCAGAATATGTAGAAAAAGTAATGAGAATTTAATATCAGTTATATTATTGACATTGCGTAATAAAAGCAGGATTTTAAAGCCATCGCACAGTAATCCACTTTTTAAATATCTGAGTATCGCTTTATATTAGTGTATTTACATCATATCTAGAGAAAAATATATAACACAGAAGAAAAAGCTTTGGTATGAATATTTTATAAAAGGATGGATAGAGAAGTTCATGTCAAAGCAACACGTAAAATATTTATAGTTGTATATCTGCTAAATAAGAAAATACTTCAATATTCTGAAACGAAAAGCTGAGTATAATAAAAATAACATATTTTAGCCATTGCTCCAATAGCCAAAAAAGTTGAAGCTGCCATACTCTTATAAAGTTTTATACCATTTGCAGGCTCATGACAGTTAGTGAATAGACTGGGTATCAGAATGTGACAGCTCTAACACGGATAGCATTTGTTTTTGCTGCCTCGGTATTTTTTGCGAATCTCAAATACATTTACATACATTTAGGATGCAAAACGCATTTCGGTAAATTACCGTCTTCATTGAAAATGAAGCATAGTGAACAGGCAATAAAGCCAAGTTGATAATTGAATTTCCAATAATACTGTAACATGGAGCGATACACTAAGCTGATGATGCAGTCTCTATCTCTTTCCATATTCTAGAAAAAATATCTGTAGTTAATGAAGATATAAAAGACTACTGGTTCGTATTCCTAGAGTACTCTGCTATCGCGTGTAAATCTGACAAGAGTATTTATTTCCTCGTTTGCTGAATATGTGAATTAATTTGTCAGATCACACTCTTTTACGCTGGTTTTAATTAACCAAATAATAGGTCCTTTATTCGGCGTAGAGGCTGGCTCATACGTCATTTGACAGATATTTGCCGCCCGTCAAATTGCAGTAATTGTTCCATATAAAGCGTCCTTCCTCTTTTTTCCCCTTCAGCATCTGCCGGATAATTGAGCCTTTTGTGCTATTCCAAATGCCAGTTCCGTGTTTGGACCATGCACGCCGCTTTATGCAAGTTTCATGTACCTGTTTCCAACAATGCTTAAATAACACTGCCTATAAAATACAATCTCAGTCATTCAAAGTGGGCCATGACATGGGAAACGTTGCTCAATGGCGAGACACATAAACATGAAATAAATACATTTCAGTGGTGGTATATGGAGTGGCTGAATAAAATCCATTGACTGAATGAATGAATTAATTCATCATCGATTTCCTTATGGTTTGTGCCATTTTATCTGCTTGGGTTTCCTATATTTGATCCAGCCAAGGATGCCCATGTTTTTGCTGTCAAGCAGGTTTATACCAGGTGGCCCAACAGCGCCGTACTTCACGTACTTTTTTTTATGGACGCTCTTTAACCTCTCTGGTTCTCAGCGTTCTATGCTGGACGTGAAGAACGGCATAATTTTGCTCAGAGGCCTCTCTATCAGGCTTGAGATTCCTTTACGTGCCGTAAATATACAACACGGGACCAACGGCTTTACTTCCCTTCCGAAGATGCTAAAGATTTTTACATCCGAAAAAATCCATCATACTCCGCCGGGTTTGAACCCGCGACTTTGGGTATATGAAGTTAGCGTGGTAATCATTACACCACGGAGGACAATTCACGTGTATGGATAACTTTTCGTGTAGATTTTAGAGTTCAACGAGAAAAATCCAAGCAAACACCGCTCAGGGCGGTATAAGTGCGAGCGACCTGCATTCTACTCCGCTAACATATCAACGGAAAGCCGGCCAGTGAAGAACTGGCGAGGGTATCTTCGTGTTTCCCCTCTCAATGAGAGTGATCAGCTCACCGACTCTACTTACAGGTTTAACTGAAATAGCTCCGTTGAGTTCTGCAACTCTTTTAAAGCAAGAAGGATTTTTTCTCTCTATATGCCAAATACAGGGTATATGTGATATAAATATATTACATTGTGCTCCTGTATTACCAAAGATTACTTTAATTATAAAAAGCACACAATATGAAACATTTCTCTCTGCAAAAACTATACTGCTCACTGATGCTTTTATTTGGTTTTATATGTTTAAACAAAACATTTCTTAGAGCACGTGCTACTTGCGTCTACATGTAATCTGCAGCGATTTCTAGTCTTTAATTACAACCAATATGCTCTGTAGGATGAGAGGACACTTAGCTTATACCCTAGGCTCCCTACTAAGTTAAGCCATCACTATACTCCCGATAGCAGTCAGCCGACTTAAAATTGCTTCACAAGGCCCAGAACCGGCCCAGCAAACCTCGTCAGAAAGTCTGAAGCAAATTACCAAGATAGTTGTCCCGGTGCCCTTGATTTGCAACGATAAAGCACCGAATGTAGTCTCAAATTCCAACCCGTGGTAGAGAAGTGATTTTTTTTAAACTTCTTTTTATGCTAACTTTAAGTACAGGGCCATTTTGGCATCTTTTCCCTTTGGAGCATATTGGTGTTAGCTCGTGTAACGTTTCATTGCTTTAAGTGCTATTTAGTAACATTCACACTCTCATTCATACTACCAGACTGAGTAAGATGGGGAAAATCTTGTCTAAAGAAAAACGTGCACTCCGAATCGGAAATCAATCTAAACCTTGTACCGCAGGCAGGTACTCTACCGACGAGGATACAGAAATTTGTAGTGCTGCAATAAGTAAAGTATGAAACTAACAGCTGAACTGTAAAGTTAAAGCACCGAATGCAGCCTGCGTTACCTTCAGATATTATATATAAGTTGTAGTTTTGACATATAACTAAATAGCATGCCTGAAGTTTTAAGTTAAAGTAATAAATGGAGCCTAAGTAAACTCCAGGCCCGTGTAGAGATGTGATAAAGAAACTGCAGCTCTGCAATAGTCTGACTACTAAGTTAAAGCACCAAATGCAGCCTGATATATCCCCAGACCCGCGGTTTGAGATATGATAGAGAAGTTGCAGCTCTGCAAGGAGTAACACATTCACCTATAACTGGTGCAACAGATCTGGACATGTGCAAATGTTAATGAGAACTAGGAACGAATTGTACTTTCAGATAATCAGTTAACCAGTCGATTCATGCTTGCTAGAAGAGTGCCTGTCACAGTCAATGTAAAATATCTGTCACCTCCTATGCACCTACACTATACGGCACTACACTGATAAACATGTGTTTTCATATGTATATTCATATCTACAAAACATCTATACAAATGGCCTACTATATAAACAATGTCAATCGTCTGCCTCCAATTCTTCCACACCTGAAAGTCCTTCGTCTTCGTTCACGTTATTGTCATCAACAACGCTATCGCTACTTTCTGCAACATTGTTCTTGATTAGAATTATTTTTGATTTTCTACAATTCTTTCTAATGGTTTTCAATGTTCTCAACATCTCGACATTTTCCCATTCTAGCCTGCCAATTTCTGCAACTCGCTGGCAACACAACTCTTCCACATCTTTTAATTTAAAAGTGACATATTAAATTTTATTGTTTATTTCTATCTTATCTTTGAGAAACCTGGAAAATGAACTCAGTGAAACATCAGTTGCCTTGGCAATTCTTTCATTCAATTTCTACAGGCTTTTGAAGAACTCGGGGAACATACATTTTCTTCCATCTCTGCCTCTTGTTTCATGAAGTCGAGAGTATTTGCAATTATTTCTCTGCTCTGACTAAGTAATATTTTGCCACATAACTTTGAAAACGAAGGAGCTATTGTTAAAAAACCTGATGTGTTCCATTCATATGACTTCTCTACTTCTGTGTAAAAAAGTATTGTTAACAAGCTTATTCTTCTATTTACTTCAAGCAAATCGAGAAAAATTAGCAGAAATAGTCCTATTACTTGCTTCCTTGTAGGTAGAAGCGAACTATGGGAGTATCATAGGTTAAAGTGAGGTCAAAAGCTGGTTACTAGGTGATTGAAATTCCCTTGTTTGTATGGACAGGCGTTGACAAATTCTTGTATGAGAAAAGTACAAGTTTTTCAAAGCTGAAACCAAAAACAAGGAATATCTCAAACACGATCAACTCCTCGAAAGAAAATTATATAACATAACTGTGTGTTTTATTGTGCTCTACATTTTTTGTCTGGTAAGTATTTTTCCATTTCTTACGGTTTAGCAGTTATGCAAAATTCCTCCAGAATAAAGTAGTCTTCACAGGCTGTTCCCAGAAAATTCAAGATATACATATTATTTGTCAGGTAAATGTCTTTAATATACGACATTTTAAACGAAATCGTTAGTCATTTTTGAGAAAATCAAAATTTTCGAAAAAAAAGTTCCATGTAAAGAGTAATTGGGGTGGGGGGATTTACTTGAAAATTTTCGTGTCGCATCTTTGGAAGATACCAAACTTAAATACCAAGTTTGATATTTAACGGTCTTCTCGTTTTTGAGCTATGCTGTCCACAGACACACACAGACACACATGCACACCTTTTTCCAAAAATGATTTTTTTGGATTCAGGGGGACCCAAAACATGTAATTCCGGTGAAATCTTGGTATGGAATTTATGGGTGCATTACAATACCTTCTCTATACATTATATACATACTACGTGTAGAGAAAGTAAAAAATAAAATAAATAAACTCAGCACTATTTACTGCCCAATTTGAATACAAACATATGCGGAACACTTTCGATACAGTCTGTACAAAGTTTGCTCACTGTGACTCTAAGTATCACATAACAAACTCCGATAAGCTACGGTCGGTAGCTGATTTGGCGGTCAGGGTCACGATTTCAGAAGTTTTGAGCTGGCAATAACATTTACTTCATTTCCTGTAGTTTCTAAGTGGAGCATAGTTTTGAATTTTTATTTCTGAGTTCGGCGCTATGCGCCATAGTGATGAATCAGCAATAAGAAATGTGCAAGTAAATAATAACAAGGGACCACCGGCTGTACTTCCGTTCTGAAGGAAGCCATGCTTGAACCTGAATCTTGAGTTTTAGTAGTTTGTATAGTAAGCACCATGCCACACAGGCTACTGCAACTAATAGCCTGACGTACAAAGATAAAGATAAGACACCGAATGAAGCCGGCGATATCTGTAATTTTGCGGTAAAAATTTGGAAGAGAAGTTGCATATCTACAAGGAGAAATAACAACACATCCTAAGTAAAAGCACAGAATGCAAGCTGAGATCTTCAGTCAAGCAAAGTAGATGCGAAAGAAAAGTTGCATTTTTGCCAGAGGTAAATTGTACCAGAGAAGTTGCTGCTCTTCTTGGGTGAGGAACGTAATACTAACTCGTGCCGGTCCCCATGCCCACGCTCGCTAAGGCGTCTTGCTTTGGTACTTCGTGGGTAGGGGATCGTGGGGTCCCACCTTGGGCATGGGTGTTATATGTTTGTACAATGTGTATGTGTTTGTGTAAAGGAACAGTAAAACCAGTAATCATACAATAAATTTAGAGAGGGAAATGTAAACAGGGGATACAGCGCCGGAGTCCAGACCAGACTCCGGTACTGTTTAAAAAAAATCGTGAATCAAAGTAAGGAACCAGATAAATTATGGAGGCTTCTGTAACTGATGTGGTTCTCAGCGTCCCATTCTGTATTGGACGTGAAAATAAGTAAATATTTTTTGGATATTTACTGTTTTGTATCTTGATATTACAATTTCTACTTGAGTTTTACTTTCTCTACCATGTACGTACAAGGTACATAATGGATAGAATAGGTATTCTATTCCATCAAAATTGAATACCGGGATTTCATCGAAAATATATGTTTTGAGACCCCTGAAAAAGCCAAAAAAAAAGCATCCTTAAAAAAATGTCTATGTGTATGTATCCGTGTATATATGCAACTCAAAAAAAAAAGAAGTCCTTAAATGTCACACTTGGTATTTAAGTTCATTATTTTCCGAAGGTATGACATGATTTTCAACATGTTTCCACCCAGATTACTCTTAATGTGGAAACTTTTTTCGTAAATTTTGATTTTTTCAAAAGTGGCTTTAACAATTTTGATTAAAGTACCAAATGTTTGAGATATTTTCATAGCAACGAATGTTTAATTTTCTGGAGATTATATTTTCTGAAGTACTATTTCTTCTGGATAACTTGATTGGTAAACTTAACTTGATTGGTACTTAAAAAAAATGTAAATCTCGCCAAAACACATACATTTTTTGTAGAGTCAACCATTTCCTATATGTTTCTTGTTACTGATTTAAATTTTTCATTACGTATACTGGTTTCTCAAATGGAAATACGTCATATTTTTGTTTTGTTTTTGCCTCTTGCCATGCAAAGAGAACTGTATATCAGTGTCATTACCTAGCGACCAGCATATAAAATGTGACAATCCCTTTAGTCTATTACATTCCCTTATATCCATTGTACCCAGAAGGAAATAAGTAATAACAGTTCCATTTCTGGTAATGATTATCTCGATTAGTAGGAAGAAAAGGAAAAAGATTTTCTAAGGACAACTTGTTGAGAACCGATGGAACAAGCCAGAAGGAGGAACATATCAAATTATTTTCATGACAATAGGGACCCTATTGGAAAAAACGTTGACACTCGCATGCTTTGTTTTTCATGTATTTTCACTATAAATAATTGCAGCTCAATCTGTCACATCAACGTGACAATGACCCTCTGTTAGCATTAAGCTGTGCTTTAAGCTCTCTCCATAGGGAGAGAGGTGGTCCTACACCGTTTAAATCCCGTAGGTCTCGAAATGTTTAAAATGATTGCCCTGACAAAGTGTTGAAATAAACCATAAAAGGTTGTGTAATTTCTAAATTTATAGAGAGACAGAGACAGAGAGAGATGGTCCATGATAAGTTTTGAGGTTCGCCTTAAGGAGACCAAAGATTTTATTCCCGTCAGGCTCTCACTTATCGTGGTTTTCTCTGATCGGTAGGTGGATGCTGAGGTCCTTTCCATCATTTCTCTTTCATTCAATATTCCTCTCATGCGATGTAAAGAATATTCCCCGTGGACACTGGAGGGCTGCTTGGTTCGTTGCCAGCTGGAATAATATGGAATTGAACTGAATTATTAGGGGCCGTCTTTTGTGGTCTGCTTGTGGGCTGTAAACTTTGTGCACTCAAAGTCATTGTAAAAATAGGCCTGGAAATACTTTATGTAGGACTTTCGCTGACTCTGCCCATATCTTTCACCTGTTTGCTATACTCTTACTCTTAAAAGCGTATTGGGCAGAGCACGTTACCGAAGGGAAAGAGATTGACATGAAACGTAGCTTGTAACAAATGAAGTTCTGGGTTGCAAACTGGTGATCCCTAAACTTTCTGGTTGGACAATACTCCACACCTCTCACCGGGTTTACAAAATCAGGTTAATATTTTCTCTGCGCTACATACTGAAGTGCAAATACCAAGGTAATTCGCGCACGTGATCGGTTAAATTAAAACACTGCTTATACAAGTCAACCTGTTTTGAGGCAGTGTCGAATGAAGTTGATGGCGAAGGGGTGGTTTGCCCAATCAATTTTACATTTTCTTATTCGCATGGTATGTTGCACCAGAATGGCACCAATGAAAATTGTAGAAAGACCTCCTGGTGGATGACAACCGCAAGTCGTAATAGACCTCCGATAGGTCACGTGTGCGAGGCGTCAACCTACGTTGTAAACCCTATTCACTCAATACCTGGTTTCTAAATGTTAATATCCAACATATTCCAAACGCATAACTTTCTGTAGCTGTTCCGCAAATAAAAATGTCTTACAAAGGATTACTCCTTTTAGTACATCATCCTAACTGAGATAAATATTATCATATTTGTGTTAAATATTAGAGAAACAAAGGAATACATATGCTAAAGCTATACTCAAATATTTTAAGCAATTGAAGAATTTCAGATCAGTTCTTTTTGCTTGCTAGGAATAAACAAAAGAGAGCCGGAAAGAAAGATGACTTTCCATTTGGTAAAAGCTTTAGTTTAATAAAACTGAAACCAACAACACGAAATATCTTGCAAATGTTTAACTCTACAAAAAACATATATTATATAAATTGTGTGTTTTAATGAGACCAACAATATTTTTGTGTAGTAAGTATGAGTATATCTCTTACGGTTTGCCAGTTACACAAAAGTTACACTAAACCACAGACTGAGGCGGTCTTCAGAGGCTATTCCCAGAAAATTTATGGTATACATTTCCTTTGCAATAAAAATATATTAAGTATATGGTAATTTAATCAAAATCGTTTGATCTCAAGCGACTATAAATGAGATTTGTAGTGGGCAAAGCTGTGCAGGGGCGGGTTTTCTCCGGCTTCTTCAGTTTCGTGTGCCATCGCATTCCTCCGGTGCTCCATCTTCATTTCATATAACACCAGTGTCATCGCCTGCGGCGCCACAAGTAGTAAAAGTGGACGTTAAGCACTAACAAAAAGAAATCAAAATCGTTAAATCCATTTTTGAGAAAATCAACATTTTCGAAAAATGCTCTATGCTAACGGTAATTAGGGTGGGTGATTTTCCTGAAAATCTTCGTGTGTATCTTTGTAGCATACTGTACTTAAATACCAAATTGGTATTTCAGTGACTTTTTGTTTTTTTGTTATGATATATACAGACACACACACATGTACAAATATTTTTCTAATTTTATTTTTAATCAGAAGATCCTAATAAATGTATTTCGGGTGAAATTTTGTAATCGAATTTTTGGGTGGAATACAATATCTTCTCTATCTACTATGTACATTGTACATAGGTAAACTAAAAAGCTAAAAGCATTTAGAGTCATTAACATATTCGTGATTATGAAGTTTGAAGCTAAGAACATTTCAAATACCAACTTATTTGATGATGGTCACTTACCGAAGATCTTTGTTATAAGCTTATCAAAAATTTGCTCAAATATCTTCAATATAGATAAATGTTGGCTTTAGATATTCAAACGTTATTAGGTTTACTCGCGCAGACGCTGGGTACCCCTTGCGTTTATGGTATTTTGTAGTCACAAGTACGTCGGACCAAACATCTGAGGACCTACCGGAAGAGTTGTTGGATTGGGTGGGACTCAGCGGAATAGTGGTTTGCAATAGTCATGGTAAAGAATGGTACTGCCAAGCGCCTCAATATCTGCGATACCAGCAAGGAGATGGCGAGCTGATTTATCTGTGGTCTTCCCATTAAGGTAATGATGAAATTTAGAAAATCCACTTTATGCAAAATATTTTGCCGAAATTTATACAATTTGTTACATAGAGTACAATGACATTTTTCAAGTATTTTCTAAATCCATTATTCTAGTAAAAATGTCCTGCGACTAATTTAAAATATTCACATTAAAAATTAAAGTTTTACATTAAACAGAAATAGAAATACATCTACTGTATCGCATTCTGATAATAACTATTATAGAAACATTATTTTCGTACTTTCTAAAACTATTCAATTGTCAAAATGTATTAATTATATCGCACAATTGGAGCATTATTTTAAAATTACATAGTCAGCTTTCTTTAATGTATATGTAATTTTTATAGAGACAATATGTAAAAAAAATGAAACAAATTATTAAAGAGTTCATAATTTGAAGTTTTTTAGTAAGAAAAAGTGTTAAACAAAACTTTTCGAGAAAACAAGCTTTCAATTTGGGCGTGTCCATTCGCCGATTTGTAGCTTCAGTTGAATGGTAGTTAAAGTGTGCCAAGTGGGACAAATTATAATGTTTCTGAAATTTAGAATGCAAATTACTTTAATATGAAAAAAAAATTATTTTTGACTTTTTATCAGTTTCTGGGCACATTTCACAGAAACGGCACGCATATCAGACATCCATTTTTGCACAGCGGATGATATTTTTAAACCAATAGATGTTGGCCTACACAATAACGCTTTCATTACATGCATTTCACAACTTGTAACTCATTTTTTTTCGCTTAAAAAAATTTAATTTATTGGAATAATTTTTATTTTACAATAAAATTAACTTAGTTTAATGTAAGGTACTTTAAGTAAAACTTCCACTAGGTTACAACATTCCCTGGAGGAGAAGGGAAACTTCAGTTTTGAGTAGATCTTCCTTTCCTTATGTATTATAAGGCAGTTTGTTGTCAAATACTGAGCAGACCTGTTTAGAGCATGCCGGCGCAGTACATCAGTGTAATAGGAGCAACTGAAAGAGCAGCAAAAATGAACTAGTTGACATCATCCATATCGTTCCTTGGCGCAACGGTGGGTTAGGTTCAGCCCTAAGGGATAGGTAGTTTTCGTTAAGACTGTACATCAAAGCGTGGGTCATTAACAGCAACTAGCTCTACTCTGCTTGGGAGGAAATATATTTTATTGCTGGCGCAAAACTTCTGGAATCGTGACCCTGACCGCCAACCCAGCTACCAGCCTAGCTTATCGGAGTTTGTACTATGATACTTTGCTTACTTAAAGTCACAGTGAGCAAACTTTTTACAGTCTGTATCAAAAGTGTTCCGCATATCTTTGCATTCAAATTGGGCAGTAAGTAGTGATTATTTTATTTATTTTATTTTTTTAACCATGGCTCCTACGTTTTCAAAGTTAAGTGGCAAGATATTACTTAGTCAGAGCAGAGAAATAAATGCAAATGTCCTTGACTTCATGAAACAAGAGGCAGAGATGAAGGAAGAAAGTATATGCTCCCCGAGTTCTTCAAAAGCCTGTAGAAAGTGAATGAAAGAATAGCCTAAGCAACTGACATTTCACTGAGTTCCGTTTCTAGGGTTCTCAAAGATACAAAAGAAAGAAAAATAAAACTTAATATATCACCTTTAAATTAAAAGATGTGGAAGAAATGTGTAGCCAGCGAATTGCAGAAATTGGCAGGCCAGAATGAGAAAATGTAAGTCGACATGTTGAGAATATTGAAAACCATTAGAAGGAATTGTAGAAAATAAAAAAGAATTCTAATCCAGGATAATGGTGCAGAAAGTAGCGTTAGCGTTAATGATGACAATGACGTGAGCGAAGACGAAGGACTGTCAGGTGTGGAAGAATTGGAGGCAGACGATTGACATTGTTTATATAGTAGGCCATTTGTATAGACGTTTTGTAGATATGAATATACATATGAAGACACATGTTTATTAGTGCAGTGCCTAAGTGGTGACAGATATTTGACATTGAGTGTGACAGGCACTCTTCCAGCATGCATGAATCGACCAATGAACTGCTTATCTCGTAAATACAACTCGCTTCCTAGCTCTCATTATGATTTTCACATGTCCAGATCTGCTGCGCCAGTTATATTAAGCATAAGAGAGTGATATAAAGTGAATAATTTTTAATAAAAATGTTTAATGTTTAAGCAAAATCCTTGTTGGAATAACTGAAATGTAAAATATTTGTGAACTGTTGTACTGTACTTTATAATTATAGCTGAATTTGTTTATGCTGGCTAGACTTACATCCTGTTTATTTTGGCGTTGAACATATGAATTATACAGTCTATCCGTGATGCAATGCACAATATAATCCTGTCTTGGCACAGTAAACAATACTAGATATTTTTAATATCTAAAAACAATAATACTAATAACAACAATAATAATATCGTAAAACAATATTGGATGATAATCAATCACGGAAATCAATCTACAATTAGGGCAGTCTGCTGCCATGAACAACTGAGACTGGAAGATAATTCGACGTGGGCATAAAAATGTATCCCATTGGGATGGGATACAATTGAATGGCGGGGCAGGGAAACAGCAGGGGAGTTTGGAGACAGATTAAGAATCACCTCTGTGATATTGACAGACAGCAAATAATTGCGGAATGCACAGAAAAGGTTTCGTTGGAAGTACAGTCTGGGCTAAAATCGGAGTGGGGCTAGGTGTAATACATCAAAACAGGTACCAAACTCATTAGTCAGAGCCTCGCATGGATTAGACTAGACACATGGCGGAAGATAAATTAATGACGAGAATGGTAAGAGAATTAGTCCCATTTGCGAGGAGGAAGAGTCATGGACCCATATCTTGTCAAGATATGAAGAAATGGAGGGAAATGTATTTACGGCGATCCATGAGCAACGCGAATGAAAAGTTAGTAGCATGTTGGACCCTACTGGCAGGCATGGAAGACGTGGAGCGTATAGGTAAATTTCTGCATAAGACGAGACAGTTGAGATCTGAGAAGACAGATAGCAGCGAAGAAGAGACGATACGAAGAGCTAAAAGGTGACTATAATGTTTTCTATATTTTATGTCATCTTTTACAGTCATTGTTTTGTTGTAGTATTAGTGATAATAAGACATGCTAATGCATCTGAATACGGTTTGCTGTTTATTGTGTATTCTAAATTTAAGATGCTATATTAGAATATGTTTGTCTTTTTATTTTTCTGTTCACTCTTTTCATTTTTTTTTAATATTGCTTATTATTTTGTTTATTAAAACAGCAAGCACGGTCTGTGTACCCGTGCAACTGACGTATTTCGGTGAATGTATACTGGTATTTAAATAAATACACTTATTAATATTGATGATCGCGAATTTTAAAAGTGTGCTACGTGATCCACCTATTGTTCACTTCTAGAAATTCTAAATTCCTGGCGTTTGGAGGAAAATAAGCAATATGGAAGTGAGACTCGAGTTAAAACCATGCATACAGAAATATTACTCGCGCACAAACTTTTTTTGACTATTTGGAAAAACTCCAGCAGTATACTTGCTTATATAATTTACATATATATATTTTTTCAGGGGTTTCGTTAGACAGATATACTTAGTTACTTTTTCTTCTGTATAGAAAGTAGAAAAGTGTTTCAATTCAACAAAAAAAAACAACAAAAAAAAAACAATGCGAACTTTGCGACGCCCTGAATGCAGAAATGTCACATTCAGAAAGCGGCTGCGTGTCTGATAGTAAGTGTGAATTAATGTTTCTATCGGCAGCATTACTACAGAAGCATAGCATTAGCATTTAAGTTTAATGTCATGCAAAGATGCGACTTGATAAAAGTAGATTTGTGTTCATGGATTTTAAAATGCCAAATATGATACATCTTTATCATAAATACTGAATATTCTGAGAAAAACAT
This sequence comes from Hymenopus coronatus, assembly GCA_030762935.1. NCBI lineage: Eukaryota > Metazoa > Arthropoda > Insecta > Mantodea > Hymenopodidae > Hymenopus > Hymenopus coronatus. The sequence continues at coordinate 92,900,546 of CM060895.1, read as the reverse complement.
TTCAAATCCCATGAGCTTATAACAAATATGTTCCGTATTATTCTTTTGAAGTGTCAAGTCTTTCTTTTACACGTGATAAGTCTATCTCGTGATAAAAGAAAGGAAAATAAAGAGAAAAGGGAGAGAACGGAATCACTAAGCTGTCGTAGAGCGACCAGCTTTTAAAAGATTAGACTATAGCATATGACACGGGGTAATTAACTAAAAGGAATAATACTATAAATTTACGTCCACTATTTGTTCAATGGTACAAGAAAACCGCTTCAAATAATTTCTGTTTGAATAATATGTAGTAGCTATGTAATCTACCAAACTGACAGTAGTCATTTTCGGAGAGCAAATATTCTCTGTGAGATTCCTGTATGTTACTCACCACAGGTTTAACCCCTATCAGTCCAGTTTATTTTCTGATGGAACGGGTTTCTGAGATCTAATAGTAGATAGTAAATACTTGAGCTTACCTTAATTTCAGATGTGTATCTCAGCGCTGAACACTAATAGCCAATATGTTGAATCCCCGCTATAGTGTTACCAAATCTGCAACAAAAATGAGATGTACCCATGTAAAATAAATGGAGATTGACTTGTCTTTAACACTCTAGATAAATTTGTAGTAAAAGAAATAAGGAAGGGAAAAATTACGTTTTTTTTTTTTTTTTTTTTTTTGTCTTTTTTTATTTAGGCTCTGCAAATATAACCTTTAAAGTAATATATATTATAAAAATAATATAATATTAATGATGGTACATTAGGTTTAATGTAGAAAAAGATATTGATATTAAAATATATTTTAGTCAGTTTGAGTAACTAGTTGAAGAAAATATAAAAACAAAATAAGAACGGAAGCTGAAATTAAATTCTAAAAGGTTATGGCAATCTGTAGATTGATGTATTGTTGAAACCTGGGTTACAGCGAAAAAAATACAGGAAGATTAAAATTAAAAATGAAAAAAAAAGAGAGGAACTGAAAGAAGAGTGTTTATATAACACATGAATAAATTAAAGAAAACAGCCTGACGTATTTAACACACGTGGTTTTCTCTACCTTTTCTGCAACAAACTGTTTTTAAAAGCACTTATTCCATTTCACGTATATAAATAAAAAAATCAGATGTGTGCCATTCATGACTTTCTCTACATCTCTGCAACAAATTATTGTTAAAAAGCTAATGCTTCTATTTAATTCATGCTAATCAAGAAAAAAAAAATAGCATAAACAGACTTACTTCTTACTTCCATGCAAGTAGAAGGAAAATAAGTGAGTAGCATAGGCTAACGTATTACTTAAATCTGGTTGATTTTTGACTTATGTTTCTTTGTTTATATGGACACAAACGAACAACTGCAAATATATATATAACAAAGTGTGTGGTTTAGGGTGCTCTATATTTTATGTGAGGTAAGTTTTTGTCTATCTCAAACGGTTTAGCAGTAATGCAAAATGTTGTAAAATTCATCCAGAATAAAGTAGTGTTCAGAGGCTATTCCTATAAAATTTAAGATATACATATTATTTTTCAGGTAATTATACTTAATATGCCGTTATTTTAATCAAAATCGTAGAGCTATTTTGGAGCCAATCAAAATTTTCGAAAAAAGCTCCATGTAAAGGGTAGTTGAGGATTGGGGGGATTTTCTTGAAAATCTTCCTGTCGCATCCTTGCAAGATACCAAACTTGGCATGAAACATCCGCAGAACAAAGATGTAATATTAAAGGTTCGTAGAGGAGCCGAACGAGCTACCTTTTAGTTGTGACGGAAATATGTTGATTTTATACGGATCAGAATACGACGAAGCATTTCAACAAACGACTGTCAAAAGTACTAAGTACTAAGCAATAATAGGCGCGGTCGAGTAAAGCGTAACATAAAAGTAGTAAATTTAGGAGGAACGTGGCAAAATAAATAAACGAGTTTAATAATAATCTGGAACTCAAAGAAAAGCACTTGTGTCTTACCACACCTGAAAAGTTATTCCATGCCAATAAAATCCTCGCCAGGGCACCCACATATACATCCCATTTCTAAATAGCCAAAACCTGCACCCGGGTTACGAACCCGGACCCCAGTTACCGCCGCAACTATATACATAGTAGAAATTATTTTTATACAAGGTACTCTAAAACGGCATTTGCGGTGAAATCTCGGTATTGAAATTCTGGGTAGAATACAAAACCTTCTCTATACATTATATACATAGTACGTGTAGAGAAAGTAAAGAGGGCAAAAGTCCATGCTAACAAAACAATCAAATTTGCCTCTTGTTTAAATTTGTTAGGGGAAATTGGTTTATTAAACAGAATAATTGGTTGAATATATCAGTAAAATGATTTGCTATCGATTCATTATATCTTCTAGTGTAGAGAAAGCAAAGAAGACAAAGGCCTATGCTAACGAAATAATCAAATTTACCTCTTTTTTTTTTTTTTTTTTTTTTTTTTTTTTTTTTTTTTTTTGTAGTTTAACGTCCTTTAACCTGGTTGGTCATAACGGACGATGAATGAAATTGATGAAATGATGCTCAAATGATCTCGGGGTCCATTGAGCATAAAGTTACTCGACATTCGTCTTCTCAGGATAAGGGACAACCCCGAAAAAACCTTATCCGAGTAGCACACCCTAAGTGAGATTCGAATTCACGACCAAATTTGCCTCTTGTTTAAATGTGTTAGGATAAATTGGTTCATTAAACAGAATAATTGGTTGAATATGAATAGTAAAATGATCTCCTATCGATTCTTTATACCTTGTAGTTTCTAAAGCCCACTTCATGACTCCTACAGTCGACATATCCCATCAAATTGTTTTGCTTCCTCTTTCCTCGAAGTCTAAATTGGCCCTGTCACGTATTCTCCGATAACTAACACGCGATGAATAGAATTGCCTCAGAGAGGGAAAGCCACGTTCGTCCTTGAGGTGAGCCGATGGTAGCCTGTTTCGCTCTCTCCACCCTCCGCCAACAACCCTAATAGCAGTTTCATCTTCGAGACGCACAATGGAAGCAGTTACCCATCATAAGAAGCTTTTAACTCGTTCCTTATTACCTCTTTCACTGGTTTACGACCTCCGTTCGCTGGATATGTTAAATTCATGGCGCTGCTCTTAGCATAGTGGCGGTTAAAGGATCTGATCTAAGATTCTCCCTTCCTGATTGGTGCGATGCTTTCACAGTCAGTTTACTGTATTTATAAGGGTAGGGTAAGTGTTTTGTGACGATATACAGGCTCTAGCGGCTCCATTGTTCATGCCAAGAGTAGCTAAGATTCTAATGGAACTTTGAAGTAGCAGTGCTTGTATGTTTGCGAATACGTCCTTCTTGCAGAGTTAAACTCCTGCTTTTTACTTTTTCTGCCTCTTGTCTATTGTAAGTAGATGAAGTACTGCATTATATTAAAAAAATCTTATGTGTTCCATTCACATGACTTTCTCTGCATCCCTGCAACAAAGCATAGTTAAAAGCTTATTCTTCCATTTACTTCATGCTAATCGAGAAAAAAAAATAGCAGAAATGGTCTTATTGCTTTCTACCTTATAAGTAGAATGAAAATAAGTGAATACACTAGACTAAATCAATAGTCAAATTTTTTAAAAGTTGGTGGTTGTATTTTTTTTTTGGTAGTGTTTAACGCCTGCTTTAACTACTTGTGGCACCGCAGGCTGTGCTACTGATAATATATGAGTGAAGATGGAGCACCGGTGGAATGCCATGTTGGGGAAGAAAATCCTCCCAGCGCCGCATGCGGTTAAGGATATAAGGGTTCTAAAATTTAAAATAAAAACAAGAAACTTATCGGAAATTATTAGCTTCACAACAAATATATATAGAACATAACTGTTTGTTTTGAAGAGATCTAAATTTTTATGTAGTAAGTTTTTGGCCATCTCTTACAGTTTACAGTTATGCAAAAGTCATCAAGAATGAAGAAATCTTCAGAAACTAAAGACAGGACATTCAAAATACTCAGTTTTGTCATGTAAATGTATTTAATATATAATATTTCAATCAAAATCTTTGGAGAAATTTTTGAGAAAATAAAACATTTCAAAATTCTTTCACGTAATAGATAGTTTGGAGTGAGAGGATTTTTCTTAAAATTATATGATGCATCCTTTGAATTTACCTAACACTATACCAAGTTTGGTATTCAACCGACTTTTCGTTTTTGAGCTATACTGCCCATAGATACACATATACACAAACACTCACAGAAACCGAACTTTTGTGTAAAAATGCTTCTTTGAATTCAATGGTTCAGACGAGTATTTCCAGTGAAATCTCGGTATCTAATTTTAGGTGGAATGCAACACTTTCTCTACCTAGTATATGCGTATATAGTATTGGTAGAGTATGTAAAAATATCATTACTAGTAGTTGTTGAGAAAATAAACTCTAAGATTACAAATTTGACACTGAAGTTTACAAAAGGACTGCTGTAAATTTAATGAATAATCTACCAAAATATTCCATTATGAATGTGGATAATAATTGGCGCCATTAGTTATTTTTTTATTAGAATGAAGACAAACGTTACCCCATAGACAGGCTAGTCCCAATGGTGGCTTCATTTCTAATCCATTGGGATAGTTTGAGCTGCTCTAAATCCCCAAACAAACAGTTATACAAATTAAATTAATCATCAAAATGATGAACTGCACCAAAGGGAGGAAAAACAATAGACAAGAGCTCAAGGGACGACTACCCTTGGGATGAACATTAACTAACGATTTGTTATTTACATTAAAATGGAGGAGATTTTTGGTAAAATCTTTGGCATTTTGTTTACGCACTCTTCTGAAGAAATAGCTTCAGGCAAGTAAGGAAATGTTTGGAAACCAATATTCAATAAGAATATCATGCTCATCTATGATGCCCAGTTAGCGAACCTTTATACAGTTAACGAAAGGCTGTAAAACGAACTACAGAAAGAGGAAGGGGGGGGGGAGATATTCACGTGATGTCAAAACGGATATGCTATAGGTATAAAATTGGTTGTGCTATTTATGCACAGTATTGTATTAATTTTATAAGTCGTAAACAAAATCGAAAGAGCATGGCGCTATTTTTAAATGTACGTGTAAACCATGACATCTTGATTGTACACATCATTACATATCACCCTGTTAGCATCTATTAGGATTGGTTCATAATACTTGCTCACAATAGTTAATAATCTTGACGAAGTATGGTGTCTGAAAGAACTTATTTGTGTATATTTTCCAAAAAAAATCTGATGTAATCCATTCACATGACTTTCTCTATATGTCTGCAACAAATGTTTGTTAAAAAGTTTCTGTTCTTATTTACTTCATGCTAATTGAGAAAAAATTAGCAGAAATAGTCTTATTACTTGCGTCCCTGTAAGTATAAGCGAAATAAGGGAGTAACATAGGTTAAAGTAATAGCAAAAGATGGTTGCTATTTGACTGAAGTTCCTTTGTTTGTATGGGCAGCAATTGTTATATTCCTGTATGAGAAAATTATAAGTTTTAAAGCTGAAACCAAAAACAAGGAGCATCTCAAAAACGATCAACAGCACGAAAAAAATGTATGTAACATAAATTGTGTGTTTCAATGTGCTCTACATTTTTATATGATAAGTTTTTGTCTATCTCTTACGGTTTACAGTTACACAAAATTCCGTAAAATTCATCCAGAATAAAATAGTCTTTAGAGGCATTTATTTACATACATATTATTTGTCAAGTATGTAGCTTTAATATATGATATTTTAATCAAAATCGTTAGAGCCATTTTTTAGAAATTAAACATTTTCGAAAAAATTTCCATGTGAAGTAGTTGAGGGTGGGGGGGACTTACTTGAAAACCTTCGTGTCGCATCCTTGGAAGATACTGAACTTAAATACAAAGTTTGGTATTTGACGGTATTTTCGTTTTTGAGCTATGCTGCCCACAGACACAGGGACACACAGACAGACACACACAAGGACATTTTTCTAAAAATGTTTTTTTTGGATTCAGGTGGTCTCAAAACATGTATTTCCGGTGAAATTTCGGTATCGAATTTTTGGGTACAATGCAATACCTTGTCTATACACTATGTACATATTATGTATAGAGAAAGTAAAAAACATTATGTTCTATTCACATAGCTTTCTTTAGGTGTTCCATATACTTGCTGTTCTTAAACAAAATATTATTCTTTTATCTGCATCATGCTGATCGAGAATTATCTTATTACTTGGTTCCTTGTAAGTAGAAGGGAAATAAGCAAATACACTGGGCTAAAATGTAAATCCATGGCACGGCAGGGACCTTAGCCGACCGCCCAGACGCTGCATCCCCCATCTAGGCCCGAAGGCGTCATGAAGATGCTTAAGGTTGAGATGTGATCAACGACTCTAGTCCCTCCCGGCCGGTTGATGCGGTCTTCTCGATCTGGAGCCGCTACTTCTAAATCAAGTAGCTCCTCACGAGGCTGAGTGCACCCCGGACGAGGTCTTCCACCGGGGAAAAATCCCCCACCGGAATCGAAACCAGATATCTCGCTTGGAAAGCAGCCGCGTTACCATCGCGCTAAGGAGATCACACTAGGCTAAATCGATAGTCAAATATAGCAAAAATGTTCCGATAGGTTAAACAATTGAGGATCGGTACACTTTCCATGGCCCGTTTTGAGAAAAGTTAGGTAGTTTATAATTGAAACCAATAATAAGGAATATCTATAAAAATCCTTATATGACATAAATTAGTTTTTTTAACGAGATATATATTTTTGTGGTGCAAGTTTTTGTCTATCTCTTACGGTTTTATCGTTATGCAAAATTCTACAAAATTCATATAGAATAAAGACGTTTCAGAATATATTCCCAGAAAATTCAAAATTACGTTTTGTTTGGCACAAAATACCTTTAACACATTATATTTGCATCAAAATTGTTATAGCCATGTTTGAGTAAAAGAACATTTTCAAAAAAATTTAATATAAAGCCTAGTTTGTGCCGTCGGATTTTCTTGAAAATGTTTGCGTCGCATGCTTGAAAAATTTTGTTTTGGTAGTCGGCATACCTTTCCCGTATGTAGGACTTCTAGAACTTACAATCGGATTCTAGGGGCCAGAAGCCGTCGGGAAGTCAACGGCACGAAACCATAGAATGGAGAACCTTGAACAAGTGGTCGACCCATAGCCAGGCATGAGCATGAGGAAGTAATGATATGAAATGCAAGCAAAATGGTTGATAGAAAAGGTGATAATGGAGCAATTGGTGGTGCGGAGACGGAGAAAAGCCGCTTCGTCCATATTAGGGAGAGGTCTAACCACTTGGCCACGGCACCACTATCCTTGAGAGATACTAAACATAAATACCAAGTGTGGTATTTAACGGTCTGTTCATTTTTGTGTTATGAAAAATGCCTTTTACGGACTCATGGGGACATAAAAAATCTGGACATCGAAGCTATCTGTAGGTTCTTTACGTTGGATTTAAATCGTTTTACTTTCCTAAAACACACACACACTCTCACGCACATAGTTCCAGACTCTGTGGGGCATAGGAAATAATTCCGGTTAAAGAAAAATTCCCCACCCGAGCCGGGAATCGAACCAGAGACTTCCGAGTGGGAAGTCAGCTTGACCACTCGACCACGAAGGCAGTCTTCAGCCCGGTTGTGTTCTTCTGTGGATATATTCATACAGAGATGTCCCATTATGCACACTGCCTAACGGGCAAGTTGTGTGTCAGCGTTATACAATAATGATAGTCTTAAACAAGCTAACGTTGAATAGCTCCAAGATTTAACTGCATCCTATCTATGAATTTATCAAGCAATTTATTTCTCTGTGCAGAATAGAGACTTGTTAGGCGACTGTAAGTTTACTTCATCGGTTCATGACTAGACGCAGAATCACGTGATTTCTGTTCGCGCCTTAGCCTGTCTATCTCTTTTTTCTTTCTTTTTTTCCAGTTTCCTACATTTCCTTAGTTGACCTATTAATGTTTAACGTTTTCCTTTTTAAACATACATACACAGATATATACACATTCACAAACACAGAAACTCCTATGCCCAAGTTCCTTAAATGCAACCAAAGAAGCACCAAAGTGAGGTGCTTACCGAGCGCGGCCACCGGGACCGGCAAAAACTTCATTTCAGTGCTCATTTTGCAATGTCAAGCCTATGTTATATATTAAATATTCACTGAAGGAGATTCAGATATTGTAATATTGTAGAGAAGAGTAGGCATGTGTAAAGGAAAATCTTATGAAGCAATATTAAAAAGAAATATCCTAACATATTCTCATTAGCTACGATGCAAACGTCACACTAGAACCTTGCTGTAGGGCCTCTCTCCAATCTCTTAATGAAGTCTGTCCACGCTTCAAGTTATCTGCTCTTATAAATTAATCGGCTATCCTGAAGTTATAGCTCTTATGATTGGGATAACCCTGTAAAGCATAAGCTTAGATTAGAAAGCATTCTGTAGGTTCGTTTAGGCCAGGAAGCCACTGAACATAGAACTTGTCATAGAACATATACATGTATACATATGTTTATTTACAATGAAAAAAAAACAATGTATAAAGCTCTAGTGCTAAAAAGCATGCGTCACAAAACAACAGAATAGACATATAATGACACCATTTGCTTTGAGGACGATACGCCACTGCACTATACTTAATGTGCTCTATAAAAGCATATATGCTTCCTTTGTTTGCTTTTTTTTTCTCTTCTTTTTGCATGCACGTATAAAGAGATATCATTAAGTTCCAAATGACACTAGGAATCCTTAGCTGCCTAATCTCTAAACCACACTTCCCACAATATCTCTTGCGTCCGATTGCAAAGATTTTTGTTTTCTACCAACGTCCGCATATATTACCAAACCCGGTGAAGCAGGGAGGGCTAAAATATCAGGGCATTTTTCATATTTCATTACTAAAAGTGCAACTGGCCATAACGATATTAACAACAGTGAAGGATGTATGTGGCAGTGTTTCTCTGCACTTGAACTTTCATTACCGCACCCCATCCTCTCCTAGACCGGACCATTTTAGCAGAAAAATGCCTATGTTTCAACTTACAAACGTACAGTACAAACTGAAGCTATATCTGGCATTTTCTGGGAATATACTTGAATTCTCTACACCCTGAATGGCCTTTGCGCGACTGCTAAACCAATAGATTTTGATAAAAGATTTTATTGCATTGTCATAAATAAGTTTTATGCCATTCCCTACTTCCAAGTTAATATTTGATATTGGTTTGACATTTCAAATACTTACAGTTTTTGGATAAATACTTATTCTTCTTGTGGACATATAAAGGATATGGAACGTTTAAGCCACCAGTGTTTAATAATCGCTTCAGTCTACTGTATCCTTCTTACACCTGAAAAGAATTGTGTAAAACTTTAAAGGAAATGTATATCGATTATCAGATAAGTAGTAGTCTGCACAATAAACTTTTATATAAATAATTTAAAGAAGAGCAATACAAAATGTGATGCCAATGAAATGCATCCGAGTTTATCAATTATCGATTATCATCGATTATCAAATAAGTATATCGATTATCAAATAAGTATATCGATTATCAAATAAGTATATCGATTATTAAATAAGCAGTAATCAGCACAATAAGCTTTTACCTAAACAATTTAACGAAGAGCGATACAAAATGTCGTGTCAATACAATTGCATCCGGGCAAGAATATTTTTCATTTTCTGTACCACGTTTAGTGAGTAAGATAATTATTCTAATACCAAAAGACATTTGATGTGTTCCATTCACATGGCTTTCTCTAGCTGTTCCACAAACAAACTTTTCTTGAAAAAGATTATTCTTTTATCTGCATCATGGTATGCATTAGCAGAATTGTCTTGTTGTGTGCTTCTCTGTAAGTAGAAGCGAAATAAAGGAATGCTCAGACTAAAGCGAGTCTGATTTTTTAAAAGCCAGTAGCCATGGAAAACAATTGAAATTAGTACATTTTTATTTCTAAGGAGTAAACAATCAAGAGAAGAAAAGAAAGATAATCCCAGTTTGAGAAACGTCCAAGTAGCTTAAAACTGAAACCAATAACTCAGAATATCTCGAAAACTTTAAACTCTGCAAACATATGTGTATAACATAATTCTATGTTCTAACGAGCTCTACATTTATTGTGGAATAAGTTTTTGGTCAATTCATACGTTTACCAGATATGCAAAAGTTATACAGATGTCATCCAAAATGAAGATAGGTTATTATCAGAAAATTCAAGATAGACATTTCGTTTGTCTTGAAAATACCTTAAACATATGACATTAAAATCAAACTCCTTGGACATAGACATGTTTTCAAAACTGCTTTTTGTTTTGTTTCCGGAGATATCAAAATAATTAGGTATTTTCGATGAAATCTCGGTATCGAATTTTGGGTAGAATACAATACCTTCTATACTCACTATGTAAATTGTACACACATGCTAGAAAAAATAGCCAGATACCAAGATGTCATCTGAAATGCATGTTTTGATGACCCTGAATACACGCTACCGGGGAAATATGCTTGCCGCAGTCAGCAGAAACTTTATTTTACTAGCATTATTCTACTTTATTAGTGTTTTTGATTCAGACGATATTAAGCTATTAATATATAAATTTGAAAGTTATAATCTGTCAAAGAGTTTTACAATATGGTTCAAATATTGTTAAACTGTGGCACATCAAACCGATCTCAATGGGCGGAAATATAGCTGGTGTACCATCAAATCAGTGTTTGAATGTTTGTTGTTTATTATTGACCTAAATGACATTATATACGGTATAAGTAATTGTAAACACCATACTTTCGCTAATGACCTACAACTTTATTTACACACAGACCCTTCTAATTTAGACGACTCAATTAAGACTGTAAAGGAATACTAAATTCACATCGACCATGTCAGTTAAAATATGGACTGAAGCTGAGTGCAAGGAAGTCACAAGTTCTTCCAATAATTAACAAAATAAATAAGAGGGAATGTCGGTACATAAAATTCTCTTTACCATTTAGTTACCTATGTACCTTGATCCATTGTTGCTTCAACGTAAAAAGGAAGCATAAAACCTTCCTACACAAAAATTTAGATCTCGATAAAGCATAAATTAATATCGGTCATTTTTGTTGAGCTAACCATTTCCGAGATATTCCTTGTTATTGGTTTTAACACTATGATTACTTTAACTTTTCTCTAATGGAAAGTCCTTATTTATGTTTTTATCCTGGTCAAGCAAGCAGCATTGCATCACATAGCGACCAGCTTTTAAAGGAGTCGACTATCGCTTTAATCTAGTGCATTGCCTTATTTCCTTTATGCTTATAAGGAACAAAATAATTCAAGCATTTCTGCTGATGTTTATCTCGCTTAGCATGAAGAGAAAGAATAAACTGCTGTAAGCAAGACTAACTTGTTGTAGAATAGGTGGAGAGAGTCATTTGATTGGAACATAGTTTTCTTTTGTGTGTGTGTGTGTGTGTGTTTTTTTTTTTTTTTATTGTACATAAGTTGAAAACTGAACTTCAAAGGTATTTGCTCAATAACCTAATTTTTCTGTTAATTTAAAGCTGACCGGAAACATCACTGAAAGCGCGTTTTGACTTTTTACTTCTTTCTTGATTTCCCTATTTGAAAAACATTTATACTACGCTCTGTTATGAGAAATCCTGTGATATCGCGGGGCCCTGTGGGGCCATTTTTGCCATTACGAATCGATAGGTTCATTAAAGTAATACAATTTTGTTCTCCATGAATAAACATTGTGTATATCGACAAAAACGCTGGCTCAAAGCGACATCAAAAGGTTACGTAAATAGATTTAAAAAAGGATAAAGCTTATTTGGACGTGGACCAATATTTCTTGTGACGTCACGTCACTGCAACAAATAATGCGACCGCATAGTACAGCCCTTAACAATAAAATGCCTGCCGGTTCAGTGGCATTCCAGCTTAACGCTATTCCGAATTTGCGGCAAATGAAAGCACAACACCCCCCCTCTGATTGCCATCCAGAGCTAATAAATAATGTTAACGAGCCCCGCGTCGTTCGTTTTCACCCCCTTCCAAAATATTTTCCGAGGCTTCTATCCGGAGTCAATTTTCAATTTTAATTAATGTTCAACACGATACGAAACACAGTAAGTTTTAAAGAGGGAACAAAGCTGAAATTGAGTTGTCTGGGGCGGTAAGCCCTAATCAGTGTTTGCGGAAAGGGTTGAGGGGGGGGAGGTAAAACAATGCAGCACTAAAAGTGCTTTCCGTGTGTTGTTAAAATCTCTAATAGTCGCCGATTGACATATCCGAGAGATGTTAATTATAGACAGCTTCCCTTCTATTATGTTAGGGGACTTAATATGGTCTGTTTCTCAAATGTGGCACCCCAATATGCGCCAGTATTCCCCTCTACATATTGTAGAATATTAAGCCCCAATTCTGGTACTCAACAGAAAGAACACAAGTACATTTTTGTTTTGTTAGTTGTAGCTATATTTGCTTTGTCTACACGTACTATACATACACTATATAGAGAAGATATTGTATTGCATCAAAAAATTCGATACTGAGATTTCACCGGAAATACATATTTTGGGTCCCCCTGAATCCCCCCCCAAAAGAATTTTTGGAAAAAAGGTCCATGTGTGCGTCTGTGGAAAACATAGCTAAAAAACTAGAAACCGTAAAATACCAAACTTGATATTTAAGTTCAGTGTCTTCCATGGGTGGTACAAGAAGATTTTCAAAAAAATCTCGCACCCCTAACTACGTAGAACATTTTTCGAAAATTTTGATTTTCTCAAAAATAGTTCTAACAATTTTGATTCAAATATCGTATATTAAAGATATTTACCTAGCAAATAAAATGTATATCTTGATTTCTCTAGGAGAAACCTCTGAAGACTATGTACTTTGTTCTGGATGAATTTTACGGAATTTTGCATAACTGGTAAACCGTAAGAGATAGACAAAAGTTAATTTAATAAATGTAGAGCTCGTTAAAACGCACAATTTATGCTCTATACATTACTTTGTCTACACGCACTATGTACATGGTGTATAGATGTTTTAGGGTCCCCTGTATCCAAAAAAAGTATTTTCAGAAAAAGGTCCATGTGTGTGTGTGTGTCCGTGTGTCTGTGAACCCAATAACTGAAAAACGAAAAGTCGGTAAAATACCAAACTTGGTATTTAAGTTTAGTATCTTCCAGGGATGCGACAAGAAGGTTTTGAGAAAACTGCTCCCACCCCAAACTACCCTATACACGGAACTTTTTTTCGAAAATTTTTATTTTCTAAAAAATGGCTCTAACGATTTTGATTGAAATATCGTATATTAAAGATATAGACCTGACAAATAAAATGTATATTTTGAATATTCTGGGAATAGCCTGTGAAGACTGCTTTATTCTGAGTGAATTTTACGGAAATTTGCATAACTGCTAAACTATTAGAAATAGACAAAAACTTACCACACAAAGAATGTACAGCACATTAAAGCAGACAACTTATGTTGTATACATTATTTTCGTGAAATTGATCGTTTTTTTAGATATTCCTTGTTTTTGTTTTCAGGTTCGAAAAACTTAACTTTTCTCATACAGGAATTTGTCAATTCCTGTCCGTACAAACAAAGGAACTTCAGTCACGTAGCAACCAGCTTTTAATTATCGCTTTAACTTATGCTACTCCCTTATTTCCCTTCTACTTACAAGGAAAAGTAATAAGGCTATTTCTGCTAATTTTTTGTCGATTAGCACGAAGTAAATAGAAGCATAAACTTTTTAACAATAATTTGTTTAGTTACATCTTCTAATTAGAGCTACATTAAGATAAATATAATTAAAAGTAAATCAAGCAGTAAGACAGGGATCCAACGTCATTTAATACATACTTGGATGATCGGATTAAAATTTAGAAAAAAGAGACGAGAGAAGAATACAACTTAATACAAACGTGAAATTATATGGGATTCTCTAGGCTGATGTTGTAGCAATAATACTGAAATAAAAAATCTACAAAGCTTTATGTATAAAATGTATTTCCTGGAAAACGAAATCATATTTAAAAGTTTGCACAAAGAAAAGAAAAATGATGGTGGATCGAGGAAAATGTTCAGCCAAGTCAAAACTCATTATTGACAGCAAAAGTCTGGAACAGTTCCTGAATTCTATTATATGGGCTGTGGAGTAAGCTTACATCAAGACAAAGATTTAGAAAACAAAATAAAACTGAAATTTTATAAAAGCATGGCACTCCAAATGAGCACGTATAAAAGTGGGTCTTGGACATTAAAATGAAGGGCAAAAGCAATACACAGGCAGCAAAAATGAGGTTTCCAAGAAGAGAAAGAATGCACTAAACGAGATTTAATAAGACATGGAAGAATTTGAGAGGAGTTAGATATGTAGGACGTCCTAGAAAATGCAAGTAATTGTTGCATTGCATAACGGAACAAGAAGAAGTGAAGAAGAAGAAGAAGTACTATAGCGGCGAACTCATTTACTGTGCTGATATCCAATTTGCCTTTATTGTAAAACCTCCAACGATTCTATTTCATATGAAGGCAAACGAAAATCTCAATGACTGCATCTGTGCCCAATATTACAGACGAGGTCCGCAGTCACAGGGATAGAGCGTTGTACATTAAGATCTTTGAGTTCTTTGCAACCTACGTGTCCCCTGGTAGGAATAAGGGGAGAGATTCAAAAGAGAGCAGATCCGGATAATGACGGGAGCTGGCTTGGATGAGGTCCTTAACGGTTCCAGATTAACGCCGCATGCCACCCGGGCGCGAGCCGCGAGTCTCTGGAGATTCTTCAAAGTATCCCAACCCAATGGTGCTAATAGAGCGGTCCATCTACGACACCAGGAATAAAACAGTGTACAACCACCTCTCGCTGATCACCGTCTGATCCTTCAACTAGAAAATGATGGATCTAATACATGACCACTGGAAAGCGTGACACACACGATACGTGGCGCCATCTTGCTCGGTATGGTCGAGTGGTTCAAATTCCGATGTCTGAAAAGAATGTTGGATTCCCGGTTGATATTAGAGAACTTTTCTTCATATTACGTTATTATGTTGGGCAAGTGCAAATGTGAAAAGAAATTCCAGAAAGACCATAATGATTGTCAACAACGTTAACTTTCTTGCATCCGTTATATAAACTCTTAATTATTTTAATAGGCTGTGGTACAAGTAAATGATTAACTAAGTACATTACCTACAACATTTTATCTTCAGCCAACTTTCTTATAGTCATATTGTGTTTTGGCATAGTAAGTATTCAAAAATAATTGTTTCACACTAAATTACACACTAACAGATTAATAGAAAACCTCATACAACACTGTTTCTACCAATACATAACCACTCATAACCCTTCGATGATAACTGGGATGATACGTCAACACAGCGATAGTTTCCTTCTTCTGTAAAGTTGGCTACAATGGTTTTACTTTTCTGCCACGCCTATCTATTCCTTTATCATTGTTGCGTAAATCATTTACGTCAGTGGTGCTGTTAATCAGCCACTACTGGAGATTGAATACTCCTTGGTGTTATAAGTCACCCTTGCTATCGCCCGTACAGGTGAAATTTATTTACTAGCTTTTCAAGTGTGAGATCGAAAACGTCAATGACCTAAAGTTTGAGGATTTTATCAAAAGAGTTTTTGAAGATGACGACAGTACTGAACATTGCTTATTTTCAAGGAAGAAAATAATTTGAAATAGCATCTGAACATAATTCTAAAATTGAAGCCGCAACGTCAGCGATGGTGATGAGGGGGAGGAGAAGAAGAAGAAGAAGAAGAAGAAGAGAAAAGAAGAAGGATCAGGCATCACCATGAAACACGATAAAAGGTAGGAATGGATAACGTCTAAAGAACGTCTAAGGAAAGTAAAACTCAAAAGTCTGAATATTGTGCAAATTCCCAAAGTGCTAACTTTGTCTCAAAATATAAATTCCGAATTAGATGCTCACTAAATACTACTAGATGGAAGTATTGTTCAGATAATTAGAGATGCCATCCTCCGTGGTGTAATGGTTACCACGCCAACTTCATATACCCAAGGTCGCGGGTTCAAACCCGGCAAGGACGATGGATTTTGTCGGATGTAAAAATCCTTAGTATCGCTTCCTTCGGAAGGGAAGTAAAGTCGTTGGTCCCGCGTCGTAGATTTACGACACGTAAAAGAACCTCAAGATGGATAGAGAGGCCTCTGAGCAAACATTAAGAGGTCTTTCACGCCCAATTTAGAATGGGACGCTGGAAACCACAGTAGTTAAAGATCAGCCATATATAGCATGCCGTTTACATTTTATGTAAATTTACATTTTCATTTATATAATTAGAGCTCATACAAGTGACGAAATTAAAGGAAAGAATGTACATATTCTGACCAGACGTTTGTTCATGATGCAGACAGGGAAGAAATATGCGCACTAATAGTACACAGATATTTCTTACAACCATTGTTAATTTTATTATTATTGTAACCTATAATTGTCAGGTTAGTTGTAATCACTTATATTTGTAATTTCTAGCATTTAATAAGCATTGCTAGCATTATTTTTGTTTACTTGAGGAACATAATATTAAAGGACAATATATAAGTGGCACTTCATTCGTTTGAGGATGCGTAGTGTGAAAACGGAGAGCAGCACATATATTTTGTATACGTAAGGGGTGAGGCTAGTAACTAAGATTGGTGCAAAAGAGGCACATACGCCGTGAAAGCCATAAGATTTAGAAAATAGGATAATTTTTCATTGTTTATAATTACATGATACAACAGCATGCAACCAAATGTTTGGGTGCGACAAGGGGAAAACTATATTTCAAAATACTCTGTTATGAAGAGCCAATAAGAACAATTCAGAAAAGTTTTACGTGCGTAATTCCACCGCAGGAATTACGAAATTGAGATTGGAACCCAACTGGTAGAAATTCAGACGTCGTTACTGCGACAAGTTCCGTGATTTTACCTAATATAGAAACTAATATAACCATTCGGCGTTAAGTATTATAGTGAGCCTAAAACAAGTGAAACTCACCTTTATTGAAATGCTTCGTTGTGGTTATTAATAACAGGAATATTTAAATGAGGTTAATAAACAGCTATTACCAGATCTCGTGTGAAAGGTATCTTGCAAGCGGACCACAGCCCTGAAATTATCAGGTCTCATATTTATAAAATCCTGAGCAAGCCGAAAGCAACACAAGAGTTAATTGCCAGCGTTCTAGTTTCTAGTTAGTTTGGACTAAAATCGGAGACGAATATGGAGCAATACATCAAAACAGGTACCAAACTCATTGGAGAGGGCTCGCGTGGATTAAACTAGGAGCATGGAGGAGCACAAAAATTGCTGGCGAGAATGGTACGAGAAGCTATCCCATTTGCGAGGAGGAAGATCCGTGGCAAGATGTAGGGGTACGGAGGAATGGCCGGAAAAATATTTACCGCGATTCTTTACCACCGCGAATGTAGAGCTAGAAGCATGTTGGACGCTACTGGCATGCACGGAGACGTGGACGGGCAAGGTAAATTTATACTTAAGGCAAGACAGCTCAGATCTGAGAAGGCCGCCAATAGAGAATAGGTGGGGGGGGGGGGATAAGAACAACTAAACAAAAGTGACAACAATGTCTTATATGCATATATTTTATGTTATTCTTATGTTATTGTTGTGTTATGGTTTTATATATTGTTTGTATATTATGTGAATATATTTAAGTTACTTATCTACTATAAGAGGGGCACATTTATGCTTCTGAATAAGGTGTACTCTTTGCTGTAAATTTAAATTGCTGTATTTGAGTATATTTTATGTTATTCTTATGTTATTGTTGTGTTATGATTTTATATATTGTGTGTATATTATGTGAATATATTTAAGTTACTTATCTACTATAAAAGGGGTACATTTATGCTTCTGAATAAGGTGTACTCTGTGCTGTAAATTTAAATTGCTGTATTTGAGTATCTGTCTTTTTATTTTCGTGTTTACTCTTATAATTCTTTGTTGTTTTAATATTGCTTTTTATTGTGCATTACCTTTGATTTTTGTTTTCGTGTTTACTGTTTTAGTTCTTTATTGTTTTAATACTTGTTTTTTAGTGTGTATTACAAAAGAACGTAAGGTCTGTGGACCCGTGCTATTGTTGAAGTTCAATGTATGATATTGTTATGTCAATACAGTTTCTTGTTTGGCTACCACGCGGAAGCTGAGATTATCTACTGGATCTACATATGAACACCAGGTAAAGTAACAGACAATTGTTTATTTTATCATCGAGTCGTCTATGATGACGAGTAATATGACGACATGCACCTGGGTCGTTGCTTCGACTACTTTTTCAGGGAGCAGAAAAATGATAGTCACATAAACACAGAGTTTGGTTCATCAGTGTAGAAATATATCATGTCTCAAATAATGTTCTAACGTCTGCTAAAATGTCTCATATTTGATGACAAAGCAAAGAAAAAAAATTGATGTGTTCCATTCACATGACTTTCTCTACATCTGTACAAAAAAAATATTATTAAAAATAACTTTTCTCGGGCTATCAGCCAGGTGAATTCTGGAATAATTTCCAAGCTTTCAAGAGCTAACGTCGCTCTCATCTTCAGGGAATGATATAGAGACTCCGGGCACGCCTTATATATAGTAGTCCGGTGGGGGGGACCGGCCAGATGCCGCTCTGTGATTGGCCCGGGTCCGGCATGGGAGGCGTTGACTAGGAACCAATGGTCTCCGTTGCCGGGACGGACTACTCTGATTGGCCCGTTGCCAGATGTGAGCCTGTATTAAAACTAGGGCTAGCTTTTGGCACGCATTGGTTTCGGTTTCGGTTTCAGTTTCCTCAGGTTTCATTTGGTCTTCGAGTCAACGAGTTGGCACGAGAGCGCTGTTCCGAGTTCTTCAGTTCCTGCTCTTCAGGCCATCTCTGGCATTCCAGGCACTTTTTAGCGCCACATGCAAGAAGCCTGCCTTCGTTGCTACCAACCACAGACGCCAGCCAAACATCACCAGCTATACACCGAGGACCCTGATTGGCCGGCCACCACTCCAATAAGAGCGGAGTGCACTTCCAGACCATCGGAAGTGCAAAGGCAGCGGGTTGCCGAAACAAGGCCACAGACACCCAACCTCTTAGGTTCGGGTAAGGCGCGCTAATCAAAGCGTCCGGTCCTCTGTTCCGGCCTGCTTCTTAGCCCCTGCTGCCTGCAGGTGAGGGTAAACCAAGGTGTGTTTTTGTGCACTGCACCCTAGGGTACAGGGCAAGTATCCCTGTCCTCGTCCTCTTCCACCATGACCAGGAGCAAATCAAAACCATCCAAAGGCAAAGCCCCAAGCGGGCCTGCCTATGATGAAGCAACGGCCGTTGCCAGCACCAGCACTGGTGCAGCCACCCTGCCCTCCAGTGGCCCTGCTACTGTAGAGGGCAAAAAGAGATCTAGCCAGGAACGCCAAGGCGGTAAAGGCAAGATTATCTGTTTGGACTCATCCAAGCAAGACACCAATGAGGGCCTCCCGCGCGAACCAGTTTCACGTGCAGGCCAAATTCCGGAGCACGACTCCGACGACAACTGTGCCAGCGTGTGCAGTAATATTTCACACCGCAGCGGCAGGACCTCGGTCCTGTCGTACCACTCATCCTCCATGATGGTAGATCATGAGGAGTCCTCTTCCGGCCTCTCCACAGACGGAGAGGACGATTTTTGCGTAGTGGCCTCGAGGAAGGAGAAGAGGCAAACCCGATTGGCTGCAGAGGGCGTGCCCTCTGGACAATCCCAGGCAACATCCCGCCCCGGAGATTCTGGGCCCGCCCAGAATCCTGGGTCGAGGAGGCACGTTCCACCGATTATCGTGGACGACTTTAAGGGGGTGGTAGGCTTCCTCAAGGAGGTTATGCCATCCCTATCGAGTCAGTGCACGGTTCGGAAGAACAAGCACCGCTACGTCTTCCAGGCGAAGATTATAGAGGATTATAACCTCATCCTGCAAGCCCTCAAGAGGAAAAGTGTTCCCCATTTTACCTTTGGACTGGATAAGTCCCGTGACCTCCGCAGGGTCATTCATGGCCTACCAGTCGACACCTCGGTGGAGGATATCTCGACAGACCTCATCCGCCAGGGCATCACCCCAAGACTGGTGAAGCAGCTCACCAGGTCCGCTCCAGATGGGCAAGGCCCCAAATCTCCCCTCCCCCTCTTCCTCGTAGTAGTGGAGCGGGCCAATGACCCTGAGGCCAAGATAGATGGCGTCACCGCCATCGCTGCTTAAGGTTCGCAGGCGCCCACCCTAAAGAGGTCTGCAAGATATCTCCCACCGCGAAGCCGATTTGCGCAAACTGTGGTGGCGAACATATTGCTTGTTATGGTGGCTGTCCTAAGAGGATCGCTGTCATAGCGGCCAGGAGACCGCCGCCAGAACTACAGCAGGTCACAAGAACAGCACCTGTAGCCAACCAGCGACCAGAGGAGCCAACATCTGCACCTGCCCCTCCTGCAAGACAGCCGGCGCAACAAAGGATAGCCACCAACACCACTACG